>CM077160.1:66678021-67946311 GCA_039583875.1 Platanthera guangdongensis
TTTTTTTACGATTTCCCAAGTGTAAGCTTATAGGGTGTTAACAAATCTTCTTTAAAAATTGAGGAATCAATTCATGTTACTTTTGGTGAGGCTAACATGTCTTACAAGGAGAAAGAAATTTCTTCCAATAGCACCTTACATGTACCTCACTTGTATGAGAAATTGGGTGAATTAAACCGTCCACAAGAGGTTGTATCACCCTCTCCTCCACAGGTTGATGAAGACAGTGAAGAAGAAAGCACAGAAGTGGTTGAACTTCATTCAACAACAGACATAATTCCACAAGAGGAATTAATTCTAAATGCTATTGCTGAACCAACTCCACCCACTGATCTTGTCATACTAAGCGATCATCTCAGATCTCAAGTGATTGGAGACATATCAGTAGCTGTACAGACAAGGCATCAACTCAAACAAGATGTGATGCATGCCTCTTTCCTCTCTCAAGTTGAACCTCAATACATAAAATATGTTGAGCAGGATCCCCACTGGATCATTGCAATGCAAGAGGAACTCAACCAATTTGAGAGATGTAGAATTTGGGATTTAGTTCCAAGACCCAAAGACTACACAGTCATTGGAACTAAATGGGTATATAGAAACAAACTTGATGCCCATGGTGTAATTGTGACGAATAAGGCTAGGCTTGTTGCTCAAGGTTATAGGCAAGAAGAAGAGATAGACTATGACTAAACATGTGCACCAGTTGCAAGGTTAGAAGTAATCAGGATCTTCCTTACTTATGCTGCCTACAAGAAGTTCAAGGTCTATCAGATGGATGTAATCGGTGCCTTTCTGAATGAGGTACTGAAAGAAGAGGTTTATATTGAACAACCTCCAGGTTTTATCTCTCCAACTCATCCTTCATATGTTTTTAGATTGCATAAAGCTCTTTATGATCTAAACCAAGCTCCAAGATCTTGGTATGAGACATTAGATAGCTTCCTGATAGAGCATAAATTCACTAGAGGCATTATAGATAAAATATTCTTCACTAGGCACCATAAGGATCAAACTTTGTTAGTACAAATATATGTAGATGACATTATATTTGAGTCTACTAATTCAAAACTATGCAAGAGGTTTTCTGACCTCATGCATTCTAAGTTTGAAATGAGTAGCATGGATGAGCTCTCCTACTCACTTAGTCTCAAAGTTAAGCAGCTGCCTAATGGCATCTTCATCTCCCAAGCTAAATATGCTAAAGAGCATATTAAAAAGTTTGTGATTGCTGATGCCTCAGCAAAGAAAACACCTATGGCCACTAATGCTGTAATAGACACTGATAAACATGGTAAACCTATTGATCATAAATTATATAGGGGCATTGTTGGGTCCCTACTATACCTTACAACAAGTAGACCTGACATAATGTTTGCCACATGTCTTTGTGCTAGGTTCCAAGTGAACCCTAAAGAATCTCATCTAATTTTTCTAAAAAGGATTTTGAGATATATAAAGAGTTATCCTAGTCTAGGACTTTGATATCCTACTGAGTCAGAATTTGAGTTAACTAGATACTCATATGCTGAATTTGCTGGATGCAGGGTAGACAGGAAAAGTACCTCAGGGACTTGCCAGTTCCTTGGTATGATACTAAGTCTTGGTTCTGCAAGAAACAGACATCTATGTCTACATCAACTACTGAAGCAGAATACATTGCAGCTGGCAGTTGTTGTTCCCAGATGTTGTGATTCAAAACCAACTCGTGGACTATGAGTTCAACTAAAATAATTCAACTCTCTTATGTGATAACACAAGTGCTATATTCATAGCACAAAATCCAGTCCATCACAGTAGGACTAAGCATATACACATTATGCATCATTTCATTATAGAGTGTGTAGATAAAAATAAAATTAAAGTTGTCTATATCTACACTGACTTACAAAGAGCAGATATTTTCACCAAACTCTTGGATGAAAGAAATCACTTGTTATTTATAAATCAGCTTGGAATGATCAATGGAGAAGCTTTAGTTTGATTTCTGTCTGCAGTCGATGAATTTTTCAAAGATCGTCGAACGGAGTTCGACGAACTGAGAAAAGTTCTAGAGATATTCGTCGAATGGAGATCGACGAACTCTCTGTGAGTGAAGTTATTTTCATCGAACGGAGATCGACGAATCTGCTTCAGAAAAATTTCGTCAAACGGAGCTCGACAAAATGTTTTTCAAATCTTCAGACTGCGCTCGAAGAATTATTTAAACAAATTTTTCGTCAACCTCAAATCGAAGAATTCTTTTATTTTTTGTGGAATGGAGTTTGTCGATTCTTATTCTGAAAAACCATATATATTGGTTTTTCTTCGACCTTCGTCCCGCACTTTTAGTTCCATAGCACTTGATCATTGTTTCTCTTTTGCAGGTGCATCATGGCGATTCCAGCAGGAAGTCTTGCGGCAATGAAATTTGATACCGGATTTAATGTGGATTTTGAGTCGTTTTAACACTCCGACTCAATCTTCCTGGATATTGTAAAACTGCTTGAAGAACATCAGTTGAAAATTTGATGACCACCAGGATCAAGCTCGCTAGTGGAGAAGTCAGAGAGTGGGTCTATACTTCCTCCACAACAAATGAGAACACCATGACTTGGACAATATTAGGTAATATCGTCTCTCTTACCACCGCCGTCCTGATTGAAATTTTTGGATTAGCCAATGGCACAGAATAATTGGAAATTGATAGTGAGGAATTTAATGAAATGTTGAATAAAATGGGATATTCTGGAGACACTCCAATAAATTGATGAAGAAACACCTATCTTCCGAGTATAAGTTTCTCGCAGATGTTGTGGGCAAAGTGTTGCTTGGTAAGCACACGTTCCATGACTACATCACCAGGCAGCAATTCCTGGTGATGTGTGCAATGGTGAATAATAAGCCAGTGAATCAGGCTCAAATTATGTTTGAACTGATAAGAAAAAGAACACTAAAAAGGAGGTTTGCTTTGGAAGGATTTTAGGAATCTTCCTTAAGGAAAAGGCTGCTGAATCTCTGGTCACCCCGACCATTTTCATAAATGTCTCCAAGCGGCTCACCTGTGCCCTCTTTGGCAGGTGGGAGAGGAACATCACCAAGCCAACCAAGGCTTCTTCCTCCTCCAGGCCTTCTGAAAGCACGAGGGCTGTCACAGCCGCTCCTCTAACCCCAGAAGAGGCCCCCTCCACCTCCAAACATCCTTCTTCTCTCAACATCAACAACAACAACAACTTCACATTCTACAACAGTTCCATCTCCTGCAACATTCTCCACGTCCATCCTCTACTCAAATAAATCTCACTGCAATCCAATCACTTGAAATCCCATATTCCCCATTTAAGAATCCATACAACACTCTCCTTTCCAATCACCACAACCATCCCCACATCAATCCCCTCTTCCACCTCATTTAACTACCACAGATCTCGACACCTTTATCTCCTACCACACATTCAATCTAGTGATTCCCCCATCATCCCCAAATCAAGAATCCATCCGCACAACTGAAATTCCATCTTCTACACCTGACCACCCACACCAAGATATGTTTAGTGCATTTTGTGTTGTTCAAATTATGGTCACCATAATCCATACTCCTCCATTGCTCCAGAATCCCTTTATTTAAATTTCTCTGATATTGCTAAGGATATGCTTTGCTTTCATCTCTCCCACTCTTCAAAATCTTCTAACTAATGCTCTAGCTCCTCTCACTGCTTCCATCCAACTCTCTCTACCACGGTTGCTGCTCTATCCCTTGTCCCTTCTTCTGGGGACTGGCTCTAGGACCTTCTGTAGCCAGTCAAGGGGAGATGATTTATGATGAAGAAGTTCTAGTGAATGTAGCAACAGAAACAGCAGAAAAAAGCAGCAATAGAAGCAGAAGCAGCAGCAGCAGAACTTGATTCTTTCATGACTGACTCTTCAGAAGATGTAGCAGATCCTTCTGACATAATATATTTAATAGAATCAGATACTAATATGGATGAGCCTGGTTTGGCTGAGATAGACACTGTTGGTGATTATATATAAATCCCACAGTTGATCTTTTGAATTTGTTCAGCATTTTGATACAGTTCATTTGAACTTTTATCCAGAGCACAACACACAGCCATCTTTGGCTATAGTCCCCTACACCTCCCCCATAAGCCCCAAGGTTGCCAAGCAACTAAAGGCTAGTTTTTTGCTATTCCAGAAGCTCCAGCCATTCCATCTCCACCAAAATCTGATTCCCTCATTTTTGCATCCCCTCCCAGAGACATTTCTGCTCAAAATGTTGTTATGGATGACTCTCCAATGCCTGATCTTGATGAATTTATCAAGGCTGACATAGAGAAGAGAGTAAAATAGTCGCTGAAAGCACTGTTGTGTATAGCTCTCCTACTCCAACTCCTCTTCCAGCCCCTTCCCAGGCAGAAAAACCATTGATATCTGCAGAGGCTCTAAAAGAGATTAATGCACTATATGATACTCCTCAAAACTCCTCTGATCATGAGGATTGAGGAATTGTAAATATACCTATTTTTATGTACATTAATTAAGTCATTTTTGTTTATTTCTTTGCTTCAGCCACTTTCCTTTAATAAATTGTTCATATTTTGTTAAATTTGATTCTAACTTAACTTATTTTGATTTTCTAAAATTTCACAAAACTGCCCAAAAATTGTCCCGACACGCCCGTGTCAGCAAAATCGACACGCCTGTGTCATTTCTGATCGACGATCAAAAACTCGCGCTCGAAGAATTCTGGTCGACGATCGTCGACACGCCCGCCCACACGCCCGTGTTAATCCGACATGGGGCGTGACCCAAGCCCGTGACCACTTCAGCAAGCTCGACGAAAATTCGGTTCGAAGTTTTCAGCTCGACGATCATCGACCAACCCGACACACCTACCGTCACGCCCGTGACCAAGGGCGTGACTCCTCCACCTGGCTGACAAAGATACACGCTCAACGATCTTCCCGCTCGACGATCGTCGAACCCATCTTCCCACTCGATGATTTTTCTGCTCGACGATTTGTCCTGCTCGATGATTTTTCCTGCTTGACGATCTTCCCGCTCGACGATCGTCGAACTCCTCCACATTCGCGCTCGACGATTTTTCAACTTGACAAGACCCGGTGACAGCTCAAAGACCCGCACCCAGATCTACCTCCCCGGCAACAGCACCAAAAACTTGATTGATATTTTTCCCATCAAGTCCGAAAACTTAATGCGGTTAAAACTCCAAAAATAGGTGAGGATTCACGCGGCGCCCCGGGCGGTTTTATTTAAGTAAAGAGGAAATGATTTTTTATTTAGAAAACGGGCGCGCGTATTTATTTATTTTGGATATAAAAAAGTTATTATCGAGTTTTAATGAAAGGAGGCAAGTGCACCTATCGTGAGTAGTACAGGATATTCAGGGTGGAATATCAAGGTCGTATTGTTCTCGGGGTCGGTTCGATTATTTCTACTCTTCCCTGGAGGGGACAATTATTTTACCGATAATTAACCTGTCGGGTTATATTTTAAATATAATAAAAAGACAGAAAATGGCAGAAAGAAAATGAAAGCATGAAGGTGGTGCCGATGAAGAGCTTAGCTCGAGGGCACCGAATAAAATTAGAACCAAAATAGACTTTTAATAAAAAGAGATCATAAGTTTCTAATTAATTAAGGAGGAGACTTGGCCGTGGAGGTTCCACTAGAATGAGCTCACTTATCTCTAGGACTATTGCTCACCTGAATGCTAAGACTATTCGACCGAACGTTAGTCCACGAAGGAATTCTCTTAGCGCCCGCATTACGCTAAGAACCCCGCTATTGGGAGGGGAACCCAATCCGGTAGAGTTGGCGTGCCTTCTCTATCGAGGGTTAGTGCGGAAATCTCTTTGCCATGGGGTGATCTGTCCATACGCACGGTCGCTCGGCTAGTGTATGGAAAATGAAAATAGGGCCCACACATCGATATGCGGTCCTACGCGTCGTTAACCCCGGGCAAACCTTAAGTAATTAATTAATTAAAAAAATTAGACCTTTAATTATTTTAAGCTATTTTATTTGTCCCAATGCTCTTCGATACTGAGGCTAAGAACGGTTACCCACTCATCGGAATGGGACGGCTTGCGGGAAAAGGAGAAAATAAAGCAGTAAAGAAAGCGGTAAAAGAAAGCAGTAAATGAAAGCAGGAAAATAAGGTAGAAAATTGCAAGTCCTACTCAAACGAGTAGGACTGAAATGAAAGCTGAAAATGTGAGTCCCGGCGCAAGTGCGTGGGCGGGAGAAAGAAAGCGGGTCCAACTCAAACGAGTAGGACTAAATAAATGCAACACACGCACACACTCGACATAAAGTAAAACTCACGCACACAGACGACATAATTGAAAACACACGCACACAACAGGAAATTAAACACACTCCACACACTCTACTTGAATGAAATAAAGCAAAGCGACATTTAACTCTTAACGAGTAGGCAGAAATAAATGCACACACTCACACACACGTACAAAAATTATGAAAAACTAAGTTAACGAAAAATTAAAATAACAACATTTCTACCGCTACAATGCGGTAGAAATGCATAAAAAGCTGAAATAAAAATAAACCGGGCAAAAAGATTTGCAAATAAATGCAAAATGAAAATGCCCGAAAAATTAAAACAAATACATTTCTACCGCTAGAATGCGGTAGAAATGCGTAAAAAGAGAACGGAAAATTTAAAAGAGCAAAAGTTTAAAATGAAAAATCTAAGTGGGCGAAAAATTAAAACATCTATATAATCATTCCTATAACTTGATAAAAACAATAAAAAAATGTAAACAAAGTAAAAAGAACGAAAAAGTTTTTACCACATAAAAAGAAAAATCTAAGTTAAAAAAAATGAAAACACTTTGAAATCGTTTTTACGGATCTATAGGAATGAAATAAAAGCTATCAAAACCTAAGTTTAACCAAAACAAAGTAAAAATAACTAAACATAAAAACATGAAAACTATACTCATACACTCACACACCCATTCTAAAAGAACAAAAAAAGAATTTAAAACAAAATGAAATAAAATTGCATAAGAGAAGTGTTTCGATGAAATCCAAAACCATATAAAGGGAGAAAACAACACATTTTATTAACTAAAAAAAGAAGGTTACATGGAAAGATAAAAATAAAAACTAAGGAGAGGGGGAGAAAATATCCCTTACATAGCATTTGGAAGTCATCCGAGCAGCATAACTCCTATACAAAATGGTTCAAAGGAAGGGACAGAAACTCAAGCAGAACACTGGAATTTATAGATAAAAAAATCAAAGTACACGCCCTCCGACACGGGCGTGTCGGCAGGCGTGTCACTATAGTTTGCGAATGCGGCTGGTGATTTGACGGTAAAGTTGACTTCGGGCTGGACACGTGTCGGTCACGCAGCGGTCACGCCCCTGGTCATGGGCATGACTCTGGGCGTGTCGGGGAGGTAGATCTGGGCGCGGGTATTTGAGCTATCATCGGGTCTTGTCGAGTTGAAAAATCGTCGAGCGTGAATGTGGAGGAGTTCGACGATCGTCGAGCGGGAAGATCATCAAGCAGGTAAAATCGTCGAGCAGGATAAATCGTCGAGCAGAAAAATCGTCGAGTGGGAAGATGGATTCGACGATCGTTAAGCGAGAAGATCGTCGAGCTAGAGTTCATATAATTCCAAACTCTTTTCAGTAATCTATTTGATTCTAGAATTAATTCAAAAATCTATTTGAGAGTATAATTAGTAAATTGTATTATTTCCAGTAACACTCCTATAAGCTAGAGTTAATATAATTCCAAACTATTTTTGTTAATCTAACCATTACAAATATTGCCTTCTATTTGATTACATCAAGAAGTCTTTTGGCCAAAACTTTTGCGCTATTTAAATCATCTACAAAATTTTAGGACTTAACTCTGACACCCCGTATATTTATTTAGATCTCTCTTATAATTGATTAAGCGATAGCTAAACTTAGACTTTTTTCTATTTCTTATAAGTACACCTCAAACTTTTGCTCTGAAATAGCAAAAGCTTAAGTGTGGGGATATTTGATGAATTGTAAATATACTTATTTTTATGTACATTAATTAAGTCATTTTTGTTTATTTTCTTTTCTTTCAACCAATTTCCATTAATAAATTGTTCATATTTTGTTAAATTTGATTCTAACTTAAATTATTTTGATTTTTTAAAATTTCAGAAAAACTGCCCAAAAATTGACTCGACACGCCCGTGTCATTTTCGATCGACGATCAAAGACTCGCGGTCGACGAATTCTGGTCGACGCTCGTCGACACGCCCGGCCACATGCCCGTGTCAATCCAACACGGGGCGTGACCCAAGCCCGTGACCACTTAAGCAAGCTCGACGAAAATTTGGCTCGACGTTTTCAGCTCGACGATCGTCGACCAACCCGACAAGCCTAGCGTCACGCCCGTGACCAAGGGCGTGACTCCTCCACCTAGCTGACAAAGATACGCGCTCGACGATTTTTCAACTCGACAAGACCCGGTGACAGCTCAAAGACCCGCGCCCAGATCTACCTCCCCGAAACGCCCAGAGTCATGCCCGTGACCAGGGGCGTGACCGCTGCGTGACCGACATGTGTCTAGCCCAAAGTCAACTTTACCGTCAATTCATCGGCCGCCATCGCAAACTGTAGTGACACGCCCGCCGACATGCCCGTGTCGGAGGGCGTGTACTTTGATTTTTTTTGTCTATAAATTCCAGTGTTCTGCTTGAGTTTCTGTTCCATCTTTTGAACCATTTTGTATAGGGGAAATGCTGCCTGGATGCTTCCAAGGTCTATGTAAGGGATATTTCACCCCCTCTCCTTAGTTTTATTTTCGTTCCTTTGTAACCCGTGTTTTTAGTTAATAAAATTTGTTTTTTTTATCTTGGCATGGCTTTGGAATGGATCTATGAAACTTTTCTTTATGCAATCTTATCTTTTTTGCTTTTGTTTTAACTTAGTTTTTTTTGTTCTTCTTTATACGTTTGTGTGTATGAGTATAACTTTATAAGTTTATGTTTTAGTTTTGTTTACTTAGACTAGTTTAGTGTTAGGATTTTTCGTACCCTTTAACTTCATCCTTATAAAACTATAAAAACAATTATAAGAGTGTTTTTGCTTTTGCTTACTTAGCCTTTTTGTTATTTTTGTAAAACTTTTCGTGCTTTTAACTTTTCTTCCACTCTTTAGGCATTTTTATAGGATTATAAGAATGGATAAGTCATTGTTTTCATTTTTTTAAACACTTGTATTTTTGCTTTTATTTTCAAAACTTTTTGCTCTTTTCATTTTTATTTCATCTTTTTATGCATTTCTACTGCATTCTAGCGGTAGAAATCCATTTGTTTTAATGTTTAGGTAACTTATTTTTTTTCATTTCTGTAAGTGTGCGCTAGGTAACTTAGTTTTTTTTTCATTTCTGTAAATGTGTGTATTTATTTCCGCCTACTCGTTAAGAGTTAAATGGCGCAGTGTTTTATTTCTTTTTTGTCGAGTGAGTGTGTTTTACTTTCAGTAGAGTGGGTGCATTTATTTAGTCCTACTCATTTGAGTAGGACCCGCATTTATTTTCTCTTACTCATTTGAGTAGGACTTGTGTGCGTGCGTATTTCATTTCATGTTGAGTGTGTGCGTGTGTTTTAATTTCTGTCGAGTGTGTGCGTGTGAGCATTTATTTAGTCCTACTCGTTTGAGTAGGACCTGCTTTCTTTCTCCCTCCCACGCATTTGCGCCGGGACTCGCATTTACTGCTTTCATTTCAGTCCTACTTATTTAAGTAGGACTTGCAATTTACTGCTTTCTGTCCTGCTTTCATTTTCTTGCTTTCTTTACTGCTTTCTTTATTGCTTTCTTTACTGCTTTTCCTCGCAAGCCATCCTCATTCCGATGAGTGGCTAACTATTCTAAACCCTCAGTATCGAAGAGCATTGGGACAAATAAAATAGCTTAAAATAATTAAAGGTCTCATTTTTCTAATTAATTAAAGTACTTATGGTCTGCCCGAGGTTAACGACGCATAGGATCACATATCGATGTGTGGGCCCTATTTTTGTTTTTCATACGCTAGCCGAGAGGTCGTGCGTATGGACAGATCACCCCTTGGAAAAGAGAGTTCCGCACTAACCCTCGAGAGAGGAGGCGCGCCAACTCTACCGGATTGGGTTCCCCATCCAATAGCGGGGTTCTTAGCTTAATGCGGGCGTTAAGAGGAATCCTTCGTCGGACTAACATTCGGTCGAATAGTCTTAGCGTTCAGGTGAGCGATTGTCCTAGAGATAAGTGAGCTCATTCTAGTGGAATCTCCACGACCAAGTCTCCGCCTTAATTAATTAGAAATTTAGGATCTCTTTTTATTTAAAGTATATTTTAGTTCTAAATCGATTCGATGTTGTTGCGTTAAGATTTTCATCGGCTCCACCTTCTTGCTTTCTTTTTATGCTTTCATTTTATGTTTTCTGCCTTTTTTATTATATATAAAATATCCCGACAAAGAAATTATCGGTAAAATAATAGTCCCCTCCAGGGAAGAGTAGAAATAATCGAACCGACCCCGAGAACAATACGACCTCGATATTTCACCCGGAATATCATGTACTACTCATGATAGGTGCACTTTCCTCCTTTCGTTAAAACTCGATCACAACTTTTTTATATCCAAAATAAATAAATACGCGCGTCCCGTTTTCTAAATAAAAAACCACTTCCCCTTTACTTAAATAAAACCGCCCGGGCGCCGCGTGAATCCTCACCTATTTTTTGAATTTCAACCGCATTAAGTTTTCGGACTTGATGCGAAAAATATCCATCAAGTTTTTGGCACCGTTGCCGGGGAAATTCGTGTCGTTATTTTGAACCCTGGAAATCTATTAATTTTACCTATTTATATATATATTAAAAATTACAAAAGGGCCCACAAAAATTTTATTACAAATAATAATTAAAATAATAATAATAATAATAATAATAATAATAATAAAAACTAAAAAAACCTACAAAATTATAAAACTAAATTTTTTTTTGAAAAACCTATAAACCAAAAAAAATTCAAAAACCCATAAAACTAAAAAATCGAAAAATCTCTAAAAAATAAAAAATTTGAAAAAAAAAACAAAAACAAAAACAAAAAAAACAAAACATCTAAAAAAATGAAAAAAAACTTTAAAAAAATTTCATTATTTTTTATGAAAAAAACAAAAAAAAACTAAAACACTAAAAAAACAAAAAAAAAACCTAAAAATCAAAAACTTAAAAATAAAATAAAAACAATAACTATTAAAAACCTTAAAACTCAAAACTTAACAAAAAAAAACAACAAAAAAATAAAAAAGAAAATTAAAAACTAAAAACCCTCAAAACCAAAAAAAAAACTAAAACACCTACCTAAAAACAACTAAAAAATAAAAAACGTACTTAAAAACACTAAAAATACAAGTGTATATATTTTGTCTAATTTATTTTCTATAATCTTGTTTTATTTTGTTTTGTTTCGCTTCAGCGCGCCTCCATTCTTGTGCGCGCTCGGGGTGCGCATTTCCATCAGACTCACGTAGCTAAGGCCTTAGCTACATTCGACTCCCCCACGCACATGCCCCCCTACCGCCCGCAATCTTTTCGCCGAGTTTATATTTTCGTTTTATTTTTTCTGTTATATTTTTGCTTCTTTCTTCTTCTTCTAACAATAATTCAGTGTTTCAACCCGGGTCTCACCGAACTCATCTAAGGGAAGCTTCTCCCCTCATTTTATTTATTTATTTTATTTTTGTACATATTATGAGTTGTATATTATCGTTCCGCATACTTAAACTGCAATATTGGGGACAATGTTGGGATTAAGTATGAGGGTATTTTCCTATTCTGCATTTTTTTTATTATTTCGTAGTCATAAAAAATACAAAAAAATTGCAAAACTTAAAACATAAAAAAAAATTCTCCTTGTTTTTTATATAATAAATAAAAAAACTCAAAAAATCATAAACTACAAACAAAAATCACAAAAAACTTATAAAACATCAATTTTTTAAAAAAAATATATTTCTTTTTTACTTTGTCAATATTTTTTG
Source organism: Platanthera guangdongensis (assembly GCA_039583875.1). Taxonomy (NCBI): domain Eukaryota; kingdom Viridiplantae; phylum Streptophyta; class Magnoliopsida; order Asparagales; family Orchidaceae; genus Platanthera; species Platanthera guangdongensis. Next base: position 66,690,072 of record CM077160.1, read on the forward strand.
TAAAACTCTCTCTTCCCCCCTCTTCTTATTTATTAAAACTCACTTCATGGCATACCCGCGGCGTTCAACTCATCGAACCAACCACCCAAATAAGAGTTTGTTCACGGGCCGCCTTCGAGTTTTTACATTGTACATTATTTAAAAATAAAAACAAAAATTTTTTATTGATCTCTTTCCCCCACTATCTCCTTTGTAAATAACACTTCTTTCTCTCCTCATTCTTGTAAATTACTTATCAAAATACAGTAAAAAAATCAAAAAATTAGAAAAACCAAAAAATTTTAAAAAAGTTAATAACTCTAAAAATTCAACAAAAAAACAATAATAATCACAAAAAATACAAAAATGATAAAAACCCTAAAATCCCAAAAATATTATGTTAATTATGTAACGCATAAATCGAATATCTCAATTCTTAATTTTCTTGCTATCCAAAAATTTTGTTTTTAGTTTATTTATATGTGAATTTTATTAATTCTCTGTTTGCTATTCATTTGTTAATTATTGATTCAAAAATTTAAATAGCCGGGTTTAAGTTTTAAAGAATTCATTATGCTTTGTTAAAAATAGCGAACTCGTTTTAGGCACTAGTTCTAATTTTTCATTGATAAGAGCACGTGTATTATGTTAGGAAATAACGACTATAAGAATTCAATTATACTTACTTTTATCTTTGTGAAAAATTGAAACGTACAATTTATTAAGCTTGCTCCCAAACATTTTTGGGATTAAAAATCTAGTTTTCTATTCTCCCCTTACTTAACATGTCTTACTTTGCATGATAAAATTTTTATCCTTAAAAGATCATATGTCAATGGATATAAGATTTCGTTCCGTAAACATAGGCACCCAATAATTTTAAAAAAATTAAATGTTATGGTGTAAGAAGATAAAATTCATTACTCCTACACATATACATTGGGTTAGTTTTATTCTTATGAAGTTGAAAAACAAAAATCATATTAGGGAAATAAGATTTCATTTTCCTAATAATCCAAAAGAAAAAAAAAGGAGGTTCGAGAAAAAATTACCTCACCTCAAAATCAAAACTCACTTCATAAACCCACTACCCCCTTAGCCAATTACACGATTCTAGAATTAATTCAAAAATCTATTTGAGGGCATAATTAGTAAATTGTATTATTTCCAGTAACACTCTTATAAACTAGAGTTCATATAATTCCAAACTATTTTTGTTAATCTAACCATTACAAATATTGCCTTTTATTTGATTACATCAAGAAGTCTTTTGGCCAAAACTTTTGCGCTATTTAAATCATCTACATAATTTTAGAACTTAACTCTTACACCTCGTATATTTATTTAGATCTCTCTTATAATTGATTAAGCGGTAGCTAAACATAGACTTTTTTCTATTCCTTATAAGTTCACCTCAAAACTTTGCTCTGCAATAACAAAAGCTTAAGTATGGGGGTATTTGATGAATTGTAAATATACCTATTTTTATGTACATTAATTAAGTCATTTTTGTTTATTTTCTTTACTTTCAGGCAATTTCCTTTAATAAATTGTTCATATTTTGTTAAATTTGATTCTACTTAACTTATTTTGATTTTCTAAAATTTCAAAAAAACTGCCCAAAACTTGACCCGACACACCCGTGTCCGCAAAACCGACACGCTCATGTCATTTCCGATCGATGATCAAAGACTCGCGCTCGATGAGTTCCACTTGACGATCGTCGATAAGCCCAGCCACATGCCCGTGTCAATCCGACACGGGACGTGACCCAAGCCCGTGACCACATCAGCAAGCTCGACGAAAATTCAGCTTGACGTTTTCAGCTCGACGATCGTCGACCAACCAGACACGCCTAGCGTCACGCCCGTGACCAAGGGCGTGACTCCTCCACCTGGCTGACAAAGATACGCGCTCGACGATCTTCCCGCTTGACGATCTTCCCGCTTGACGATCGTCGAACCCATCTTCCCACTCGATGATTTTTCTGCTCGACGATTTTCCTGCTCGATGATTTTTCTTGCTTGACGATCTTCCCGCTCGACGATCGTCGAACTCCTGCACATTCACGCTCAATGATTTTTCAAATCGACAAGACCCGGTGACAGCTCAAAGACCCACGCCCAAATCTACCTCCCCGACACGCCCAGAGTCACGCCCGTGCCTAGGGGCATGACCGCTGCGTGAACGACACGTGTCCAGCCCGAAGTCAACTTTGCCTTCAAATCACCGGCCACCATCGCAAACTGTAGTGACACGCCCGCCGACACGCCCGTGTCGGAGGGCGTGTAGTTTGATTTTTTTTTTTTTGTCTATAAATTCCAGTGTTCTGCTTGAGTTTCTGTTCCTTCTTTTGAACCATTTTGTATTGGAGTTATGCTACTCGGATGAGTTCCAAATGCTTTGTAAGGGATATTTTCTCCCCCTCTCCTTAGTTTTTATTTTTATCTTCCCATGTAACCTTCTTTTTTAGTTAATAAAATTTGTTGTTTTCTCCCTTTATATTGTTTTGGATTGCACCTAAACACTACTCTTATGCAATCTTATTTTATTTTGTTTTAACTTCTTTTTTTGTTCTTTTAGAATGGCTGTGTGAGTGTATAAGTATAGTTTTCATGTTTTTATGTTTAGTTATTTTTACTTTGTTTTGGTTAAACTTAGGTTTTGATAGCTTTTATTTTATTCCTATAGATCCGTAAAAACGATTTCAAAGTGTTTTCATTTTTTTAACTTAGATTTTAATTTTTATGTGGTAAAAACGTTTTTCGTTCTTTTTACTTTATTTACACTTTTTTAGCGTTTTTATCAAGTTATAGGAATGATTATATAACCGTCTTAATTTTTCGTGCACTTAGATTTTTCATTTTAAACTTTTGCTCTTTTAAATTTTTCGTTCTCTTTTTACGCATTTCTACCGTATTCTAGCGGTAGAAATGTATTTTTTTTAATTTTTCGGGCATTTTCATTTTGCGTTTATTTGCAAACCTTTTTGACCGGTTTATTTTTATTTTAGCTTTTTATGCATTTCTACCGCATTCTAGCGGTAGAAATGTTGTTATTTTAATTTTTCGTTAACTTAGTTTTTCATAATTTTTGTACGTGTGTGTGAGTGCGCTCATTTATTTCCGCCTACTCGTTAAGAGTTAAATGGCGCTTTGCTTTATTTCATTCAAGTAGAGTGTGTGGAGTGTGTTTAATTTCCTGTTGTGTGCGTGTGTTTTCAATTATGTCGTGTGTGTGTGCGTGAGTTTTACTTTATGTCGAGTTTGTGCGTGTGTTGCATTTATTTAGTCCTACTCGTTTGAGTAGGACCTGCTTTCTTTCTCCCGCCCACGCACTTGCGCCGGGACTTGCATTTTCATCTTTCATTTCAGGCCTACTCGTTTGAGTAGGACTTGTAATTTTTTGCTTTATTTTCCTGCTTTCATTTACTGCTTTCTTTTATCGCTTTTTTACTGCTTTATTTTCTGCTTTTCCCGCAAGCCTTCCCCATTCCGATGAGTGGCTAACCATTCTTAGCGCTCAGTATCGAAGAGCATTGTGACAAATAAAATAGCTTAAAATAATTAAAGGTCTAATTTTTTCTAATTAATTAATTACTTAAGATTTTCCCGGGGTTAACGACGCGTAGGACCACATATCGATATGTGGGCCCTATTTTCGTTTTCCATACGCTAGCTGAGAGGCCGTGCGTATGGACAGATCACCCCTTCGCAAAGAGAGTTCCGCACTAACCCTCGAGAGAGGAGGCGCGCCAACTCTACCGGATTGTGTTCCCCACCCAATAGCGGGGTTCTTAGCGTAATGCAGGCATTAAGAGGAATCCTTCGTCGGACTAACGTTCGGTCGAATAGTCTTAACGTTCAGGTAAGCAATAGTCCTAGAGATAAGTGAGCTCATTCTAGTGGAACCTCCACGGACAAGTCTCCGCCTTAATTAATTAGAAACTTAGGATCTCTTTTTATTAAAAGTCTATTTTGGTTCTAATTTTATTCGGTGCCCTCGAGCTAAGCTCTTCATCGGCACCACCTTTATGCTTTCATTTACTTTCTGCCATTTTCTGTCTTTTTATTATATATAAAATATAACCCGACAAGTTAATTATCGGTAAAATAATAGTCCCTTCCAGGGAAGAGTAGAAATAATCGAACTGACCCCGAGAATAATACGACATTGATATTCCACCCGGAATATCCTGTACTACTCACGATAGGTGCACTTGCCTCCTTTCGTTAAAAATCGATCACAACTTTTTTATATCCAAAATAAATAAATATGCGCGCCCCGTTTTCTAAATAAAAACCACTTCCGCTTTACTTAAATAAAACTGCCCGGGGCGCCGCGCGAATCCTCACCTATTTTTAGAGTTTTATCCGCATTAAGTTTTCGGACTTGATGCGAAAAATATCAATCAAGGATGATGAATAGGATTCTGATGATGAGCCTAAGAAGAAAGTCTCCAAGAAGAAAAAAGCTCCTCCACCTCCTGCTCCAAAACCAAATCCAACAAATGATACTCCCTATTATATAGTTCAGAAAATCACACCATACAAGGGCATGCCAGCATGGATGTGGTGTCCAAGAACCAACAGAAAGAGAGAAAGAAAAGCAGGAGATACTCAACTCCTCCTCAAAGATTCAAGAAAGACCCTCCTCCTCCTCCACCTGCTGCTGGTGCTTCAGGCACTTCATCTCAGTGGACTACCCAATATCAAACATATCAGAGACATCAGGGTAGGTCCTCCTCCTCTTCAGGAAGCAGCCAGCAGAGGCATTATTAATCAGGCAAACGACATCATCAACAACAATAACAAATCACTGAACATCAGAAAGTTGAAAGCCCAAAGAGACCTGCTTCCCGTCCTGTACCTTTTGAAGAACCAGAAATAGCTACCACTGCAAGGATGGCCAGATTCCAGGAATTGGTTGGCCTATCCATGATCAACAAAGCAAAAGATGAAGGAAATGATCCTTCTGAATACACTACCATGTCCAAATACATGAAGGAAGAACACAACAGGTTTGCTAAAGCTAACAAATTTTTTAATGTTGATGACTACATGAAACTTCATCCAGAAGCTGTAGTGCCATGGGCTACCTCACTTAATATCATTGGAGCTGCTAATATGATAATGACAAAAACTTAAGCAACAAACCCAAACAGGGAAATCAAATTCACACAGCCTGATGACAAAGCTAAGGAGGTTAAGCCAAAGGAGCCCAAGAAGAAGAAATAAACTTTAAACTATTTAGTGTCTTTGATTATTTTAAAAAACCTGTCTGTTTATATTCTTGATACAAAGCTCTTTGTACATATATATCTACTGCATGTTTAAAAATTTCGTGCCAGATATATTTTCTCTTGCTTTGTAATTATTGTGTGTCTGTATTTAGTGACCTCACCTAAATAGGGGTAGATTGTTGGATCCCTAGTTGGATTTGGGCTAGGTTCACTAAATTAGGATCATTTGACCCAACATGTATAGCTAGGGTCATATTTGTGTCCTAGAGTCCAGGCCATGTCCTTAAATTCAACGTTGCATGGAACATCCATCAACAGACTGCAGAAGACTCAAGACTTATAGAAATTTCAAAGACTCAGGAAATGAGTTCGACGTTCGTTGAACTCAGCTCGACGAAAGTCATGATCAGCTCGACGAACTCAGAGACAATTCTCTGAGCTGAGCTTGACGAACTTAGTTCTCAGGTCGATGATTTATGGATACTCTACTTCAAATATTCTTAGTCCAGAATCATACTCCAGTCGACAAATTTATGTTCTCAGCTCGACGAACTTGGACCACAGTCTCGACAAGTTGTATCATGTAGCTGTTAGCAGTTCTCAGGTCAACGATTTCTGGACACTTTACTTCTACATTCTCAAGTCCAAGATACATTTTCACTGAACTCCAGTCGACGAAGTTAGAATCTCAGCTCGACGATCTTGATGCACAGAATTGGCAAGTTTCTTGAGAAAGCAGTTAGCAGTTCTCAGGTCGACGATCTTGGATCTCAGGTCGACGAACAACAATTATCTATGGTTTTTGGTTTCTGTTATTGTGATTTTTAAAGTTAGTTACTTCTTCTGTGGTTTGGTTGTTGTTCATTACCTCTTTATCCTTAGCTGACACAAATTTAATTGGGGTTGATAATATGTTCTTCTTGAGAATTGGGGGTAAACTTGAAGATGCACCCAAGCCCAGTTTGTCATTCAGTCTGACATTGACTGTACTTGTGATGTCCATCAACTTAAGGCTTCTCCCATTGAGAGATTCCTCAAGGAGTTTTGCCTCACATAGATCTGTTTTTAAAGACATGATTTTTTCATTATCTAGATTTATTTCATCTTTCAATTTATTGTTTTCAGAAATTAGATTTTTCTTGATTGGCTAGACTTTCCCTAAGTATTTTAATTTCTTTCTCTGAGTTAATTAGATCAATACACAAGGTTTTAAATTCAGTTTTAAAAGTATCAGAACTATAAACAAATGTTAAAAGTACCTGATCAGCTTCTGATTCTGAAGTTCCTTCATCTTCAGATTCTTCTTCATCTGATTGACTTCTGGAGGCATCAATGGCCATGAGGCAGACTTATTTGGCCCTTGCCTCTTCTTCTTCTTCACTGGAACTGGAAGATGTGGATTCATCTTCAGTGTCACTCCAGTTTTCAGCTACAAAGCCCTTCTCCTTCTTCTTGTATTTGATGGAGGAAGGCCTTGAGCTTTGTTATCTTATAGTGTCTTTCTCTCTTCTTCTTTCTTTCTTTTGATTCTCTGGACACTCTGAGATAAAGTGTCCTGGTTTCTTACAGCCAAAGCAAACTACTTCTTTAGTGGGGGTTTTGTCATACCTTGGCTTATCATCCTGCTTGGATGATTTTTTTCTGAAGTCTTTCCTTGCCATTTTGTAAAATCTTTTGGCAAGGAGACTTATTAGCTCTTCATTGATTGTTGAAGCTTCTGTCTCCTCAGCAGCCTTGAATGCCAGGTTGTGCTCTTTCCTTGCTGGTGGAGGAGTCCTTTATTCAACTACTTCTCTGGACTTGATTAGCTACTCATAGGATTTGAGCTTTCCCAATAGAGATTCTGTGGAAATCTCATTTAAGCTCATGTCCTCCTTGATTGGCCAGATCCTTGAATCCCACGAGCTGGGGAAGCACATGAGGATTTTATCATTCAACTTAGTGAGGGTGATGTCCTTATCCAAGGTCTTCAACTCATTGATTATTGAGCTTAATCTGTTGTACATGTCTGCAACAGATTCTGCTTCATCTTTCTTGAAAATCTCATACTGGGATATGAGATTTGACCTTCTGTCCTTCCTTTCATCAGAAGAGCCAGCCACCATTTGGTTGACAGAGTCCCAAATGGCCTTGGATAAAGTGCATTAAGCCACTTCCTGGAAAATGTCATCAGACATTGTTTGAGCCAGAATATTCATGGCTTTAGCATCAACAAATTTTGCTTTCTTCTGAGAATCAGTCCACTCAGGTGGTGGAAGTACATTAGCGCTTGAGGTTGCTATAGATGTAGAGGTAGTTGCTTGAGGAGGATCTGTCAAAATAGAGTTGCAGATGTCCTCATCAATAGAATTCATATACAGTTATATTATTGCCTTCTAGATGGAAAACTTATTTAAGTTGCACACTGGAGGTCTGGTGCTTGTATAATCTTTGTTCTATGTCATGTTGTGAATAGAATACTAATAAAAATAAATAAAAAACAGATCTAACAAGGGGTCTTTTGGTTCAAGGGTTATCTTGTACAACCAAAGTAACCTGCTTTGATACCAATTGAAAGTTATTGTTAGATCTGATATACTCCAGAGGGGGGGGGGGGGGTGAATAGAGTATCTTGAAACTTTAAGGCCTTTTTGCTGTAAATAAAAAATAGTTCTAAGATAAAGTGATCTACCACAGGAACAACAAATATAAACTAATATCACAGACACAACAACCTAACTAGCACAGCCACGGCAAGAGAAAAAGAAAAAAGATGGCAACCATACAACACAAGAATTTTATAGTGGTTCCCCAACCCGGGTACATCCACTCTTCTACCACCCTGGTAGGAATCCACTCAGGTTTTTGATCAGGAGACAGTCACCAATGAGCTTTTGATCAGGTGCTCAAAAACGAAACCCAAGTCTTTTGGTCAGGTGACTTGCAAGCATAAATAACTTTTGAAGGTAGTTAAAGAACCCTTTTTACAGTGGGGGATGAGAGAGTGATGTTTTCATCTCTTTCTCAAATACAATCGAGAAGACGTAAGTGGATCTTTGATGTTAACAAAGCTCCCCCTGAGATGTTGATTTGTTCAGGAAGGTTGGAGCTTTGCTTCAGGGTGAGTAGGTCTTTAATCTTTTGCCTTGACTAGAAGATATCCAGGAATTTCTTGACTGATAGAGTTGTTATTGTCCTTGAAGAATCCTGGAATGCAGAAGGAAGAAGACTCTTGATTTTGAATAGATGTTCTTCTTCTTCTTCAGCTTGTTGTTATTTCTCTTGTCTGGGGCTTCTGTTTCTTTACTGATGTATTACCCTGTGTATTGCTTGTGCTATTTCAGATTCTTGATCTCTCTATAACTATCTGTGTGCTCTATATTTCCGAGAAGGATGAAGAAAAATCCTTTTATATTTTATATGAAATCTTGCTTTTGAAATTTTGAACTTCTTCAGTATTGATTACTGAGGTCCTTGAGAATGTCTGCATTGATTGATTTCCCCAATTGTCGCATTGAAAAACGACAAGTAATAATCCTGACGAAGACCATAATCAATGCTACTTCTAACGGTAATATTAAGAGAATATTAAGCATTGATTATACATGAATTACTGTATTAAAATAAGGGATAGAGGGAGGAAAAGTCCATGTCTGGAACTACACAAAAATCGTCAAGTGAAGAACAGAATTCGTCGACTTGGGTTCTTAGTTCGTCGAGCTGAGAAGTTATGTTCGACGACCAGATAATTGTTGTTTGTCGACCTGAGATCCAAGATATTTGACCTGAGAACTGCTAACTACTTTCTCAAGAAACTTGCCAATTCTGTTCATCAAGATCGTCGAGCTGAGATTCTAACTTTCTGGGCTGGAGTTCAGTGAAAATGTTTCTTGGATGAGAATGTAGAAATAAAGTGTCCAGAAATCGTCGACCTGAGAATTGATTTCGTCGACCTGAGAACTGCTAACAGCTACCTGATACAACTTATCGAGACTGTGGTCCAAGTTTGTCGAGTTGAGAACATGAGTTTGTCGACAGGAGTATGATTCTGGACTTAGAATATTTGAAGTAGAGTATCCATAAATCCTCGACCTGAGAACTAAGTTCGTCGAGCTCAGCTCGGAGAATTGTCTCTGAGTTCGTCGAGCTGAGCTCGACTTTCGTCGAGGTGAGTTCGACTTTCATCGAGGTGAGTTCGACGAACGTCGAACTCATTTCCTGAGTCTTTGAAATTTCTCTAAGTCTTGAGTCTTCTACAGTCTGTTGATGGCTGGTCCATGCAATGTTGACTCTAAGGACATGGCCTAGACTCTAGAACACAAACATGACCCTAGCTATACATGTTAGGTCAAATGATCCTAGTTTAGTGAACCTAGCCCAATCCAACAAGGGATCCAACAGTATCCTTAATTGATAATACCCTGAGAGCAAATCAAGTTTGGAGAACCAATGTGCTCCCACCAACTGATCGAATAACTCGTTGACCTGTGGCAAAGGATAGGTGTTTCGTATCATCAATCGGTTGAGTTCTCGTTATTCTATGGACAACCGTAATGATCCATCCTTCTTCTTAACAAACAAAATAGGGGCTCCCCAAGGGGATGAACTAGGACGAACAAAGCCCGACTTCACCATCTATTGCAATTGAACTATAAACTCCACTAGTTCCTTTGGAGCCATCTTGTAAGGGGTTCAAGAGACGAGCTTGGCACCCGACACTAGCTTAATCTGAAAGTCTACTTCCCTAGGCGGGGGCAATCCAATTAGATTTTCGGGAAAAACTTCAGGAAAATCCCGCACCACTGGTACATCCACCATTTTAGTCTCCATCTATTTAAGCTCAAAACATATCATGTACACCTCATCCCCTTTCTTATGGTCCTTAATGGCCTGAATTGAATACAATAACATTCGGGGTGCAAATTTAATACCTTAGAAAATTATCTCAGAATCTCCTTTTGTCAGGATGATCTGCCATACCACACATTCAATCCTGGCATGATGCAAATCCAACTATGCCATCCCAAAAATAAGATCAAATTCTGGAATCCTCAATACGGTTGTAGGGGTATCAAAAAGCATCCCTCTAATATATACATCCAAGCCGCACTTGGCAGATGAGGCCATCTCGAAGTCGTCTGGGAGGCGTACTCTCTGAGTGACTCTGGTGAAATATTGCACACCACTAAAATCTTTTACAAAGTCCATTGAGGTGAATGAATGGGTGGCACCGGTATAAAATAGAGTGTGGACAGGTCTCCCATTATTGGTTATGATGCTTAAAAGTTAAGTTTTAACAATTCAAAGCTAGATTTATAGCACAATCTTAGACATAATAAGGATGAATGCTTACGACATATCAATTAGACTACAAAATACATATAATAATGTCTTGAGGGTTCCGCCCTTGATTCATGTTAACCCCGAAATTGGCAATCCCTCCCAAGACACCCAGCTCGCTAGTCGCGTCGTGCTCTAGTTTCCTCCTAGAGGTCGAGACGCCTTCGTTTGAGCGGACATGCCTTTCTGTCTGCTCAGGCCGCACGGCTTGGGATGTCTTAGCGGTCTGACCGCCATGGTCGCGCCTTGTTCCCTTGGTCGGCAGAGGCCGCAGACTGCTCCTGCAGTCCGCCCCTGCAGTCCGCGCTCCTTTTCAGCTTAACCGCAGGCTTGTCTCAACAGGTCTCCCTTTACCGGATTCAGATATCTATCCGCCCAGTCCTCTCAAACCGCCAAACAAAGGTGGCGACCAGCCCCCAGGTCGCCAGCCAGCTACGTCAGCTTCCACCTCGCCAACATGCGTGGCCTGCCTCGTCAGTCCGGCAGGTCACCCATTCCTTTGTCACCCAGCAGCATGGGCAACCAGCTTCTTCAGTCCGCCTAAGGAGTGCGGACACTCCAACTCCCCGACAACCCGCAAAGAGCAGCAGCAACATCCCATTCATCGCCAGCTCGACGGACTTGAAGTGCCGTCAAGAATTCCAGTCCGCCTACGTTGCTGCACCCCAGCTCCAACTCAGCAACAACATGCCTCATCTTCGGCGGACTCAGCTCGTCAGTAGACGTGGACTCCTCAGACTCTGCGGATTCGTCAAGCAGCCCGCCATTCCTCATCTACACCACCCGCTTCTCTCCAGTAGCAGGGCCAACCACCTCAGCTCGCACAGTTTGCCGCGGGCTCGACCAGTATTGGCGGACTCCTACCAATCCGCCAAGTAGTAGAACCTCCTCAAGACAGTCCCAGACCGCACAGCCTCGTGCGGACTCGACGGCCTCAGCGGGTACTCCTCAGCTCGCACCCCATAGTGCATGCTCAGTTCAGCAGCGGTGGACTCCGCGGACTCTCCTCGCAGTCCTCCACTCAGTCTCCCAGTTCTGCATCAACAGCAACAGGTCCAGAAGTAAGCCCCAGTCCACAAGGCCTATTGTGGGCTCGGCGGACTCCTTCTCCTTCTCGCTCAAGTTACTTTCTCACAAGGGGTAACATCACCTAAAGCCGTTACCTCCTCAGACCTATAAATAGACCCCCATACCTCTCATTACGGGGGACAAAACATTGCCAAGGTGCTCAAGCTCGAAGAGAGCCCAAAGCAAGCTCAAGCCAGCAACCTCCAGTGAACTCCGTTTTCCAGTCCGTACCTTCTCTCTGCCCTTAGTCGCGCTGCCTTCCAGCCTCAGTTCCCAATCTGCGAGGTCTCTTTTTTCCCTTAACCGCGCGGCCTGCCAACATGGCTCTTTAGTCCACGCGACGTCTTCTAGCAATCCTTCCTTAGCCGCCAACTTCCTTTTTGTACTCGTTTATTGCTTTCTTATAAAGGTGTATTAGCAAGCTGTAACTCTCGATATTAATCAAAGGAAAGTCTATCGCAAGAGTGACATTTAAGCCACGGCGGGCGAAGTCTGCCGTTACTGCTGCTAGCGGCCCCTCTCTCTTCTCCTCAGCTCAGCTTAGCTCCCTCGGCATCAACCTGCAAGCACAACCATCCAAGTACCCGTCTGCTCGATAGATCCTGATCAATCTCCTCCGCTGCTCCCAGCAAACCTCTCCTCTGTCCTCGCAACCCTTGCACAAGCGTTTGCTCCACTCTGGAGCACTCAAAAGCTTCCTCTTCTCCTCTTCATCCCCACAACCTTCATCCTCTATAAGACCCCTCCCCCTTTTTTTAGCACCGTGGTCTTAGACCCAGAACCGCCGCTTTGCGGTGACACCTTCATTCCTTGAGGGGTCATCATTGCAAATCGCTGATTCTGCCGGCCGATTCGATCACAGAAAAGCAACAAAAGTAGAGTAAACTCAAGTGAGGTAAAAACTCTATCCAAATGTCCACAATAATAACACATCAGATTAAATATATCTCCACGAAGGGAGAGTCCACAAAATATAATGTACTGAAAATAAGGGCTTAAGCCCACTACATCAAATCCTCAATACATTGTCAGTCAAGCGGAAGCAAAATAAAACACTACTAAGGTCAGGGGCTCACAGTCCCCGTCATCTGAACTCCGGTGCTAAACTGCCCCATCTCCAAGCGTGCCGACCTGCGGGGCTGCTCCTCCATACTGGGCTCCACCATCCCCTAAATGATGTGGTTCGAAAATGTTAGTCTATAAGACTAAGTCCTATCATCCCCCACCCCTTACCCAATGGCCCCTAGGCACCGAGCGGAGAGGAAGAAAGGGGATGACTTAAAGGTGGAGAGTAATCAAGAAACAGATGGCAATAGACCTATACTAGCAATTTTATAGTACATGTGGCAGTATAGTAAAGTATGAAAATTAACCTTAACTTATAAGGGAACATATAAGCAAAGGATCTTTTACAGGGCTCCCATTGTATAAAGAGTCCCATACCAATTTATACGTTGGGGTGTCGGTTATTAACAGCAATATATATAATAAGAACTTAACCTTAATTTATAAACTTGCCCACATAAGCTTATAGACCAAGGCGTCGTTTTGTAGGGCCTATTGTATAAGCGTCCCATACCACTTATACAATAGGTGACATGGGTTTTATGTTATGATTATGTTATGACATGCAAGTGGGTTATGATGCGATCATGCAAGTGCAACTCACCCACCCGACTCTGTGCACACAGACCTTTAGTTCCCCCTTTCTGGAGCCAAACCTCCCAGGATACCTCCGTAGTGGCAGACGGAAGTGGTGGGTTGGGCCTCGCCCACCTCTAAACCAGTAAAGCACTACCGGTCAGACCTATCGTATGAATCAACGTTGGTGCATTAAGCGGAGCTCCTGCGTAATCTTGTCGGCTGGTGCACCGGACTTCTGTTGGCGAAGTGCTAGCCACACTTGCCGAGTCAACATATTGGCATCGGTGCATCGACACTCCAATACTGAAGACCCACCACCTTAACTTTATGCACATGCAACCTTATGTATCAGCACCGAGCCGAAGCTCCTCGGACCATCCCATCCGTCACACACATCAATCGAGCCAAAGCTCGCCGGGCCATCCTACCCCTCATAAATATCAACTGAGTCAAACCAACTTCCCGAGACACAGGAGTGTGTGAAGGTGAACCCCTAATTTTTCTAGTTGCTCTTTAAGATTTATCACTCCAGCAGTTTACGTTAGCCCAGGACGGCCCAAGGTATACCCCGTGAAGGGCTCTCGAAGGCACTAGGAACTACGATGGGATTAAGCCCAAAGCTCCCTTTCGCAAGGCACTTACTATTATTGGATGCTACCCGATTTCCCGGCCCTTAATTAATTTTTCTGAATCTAGCCCTAGTGTATTAAACACTTCCTCCCTACGGGAAGGACAATCTTTCGCCGATCCCGAGCACCACCTAACACTAGTCAACCTCTCACTCTACTAATCTTGTATCCCAATGATGAACTCCTTTACTTACCCAAACCAGCAAGCTACTGAGGATTCAACTCTTCGAAATTCATTACCCACTCTAGTTTAGTTTTTGCAGTTACTATATACAGACCACCCTATACTATATGAGATGTTTAAAGGAGATACTACGGATTGTCTTCCAAATCTCCTATAAAATTTACCAGAGGCCTATCATAACAAATTTAGTCTAAAATCAGAGATCCATAAATTTTCTAATTAATTTGATATTTATTGAATTTTCCCAAATGTTTGGCCATGGGCAATTTTGAACATGAACTATATGATCTTCTCCAGTAATGGCCACCCAAAATTAGATCACTAAATAACAGAGATATATGACTAGATATTAATTTCCATAATTTTTTAGAGAATATTTGACCTCTAATTAATTTATCCAAAATAATTCCCTTAATCATATGTAAAGAAGGAAGTACCAAAATTACTCATCAGAAATTTATGTAAAAATTACAGAATCTTAATATGGTTCAAAAAAAATCATTGGACAAAAATCACAATTTTACATGCTCACTAGACTCTAAAATAAATAAAATTAAATTTTCATGGGAAACCATACTTAATGAAGCAACCCTTAAAAATAATCATCCAAAAATTCTATAAATATTCACAGAGCTTTATAACATAATAAAAATTCCTCTGGATAAATTTAATCAATTTCCAGCAAGTAGTTTCTTCCTAATAAATTTCTAAGTAAATAATACAAATTACCAATTTGTTAATGTGGTATCCAAAATAATAATCCTATATTCATAATAAAATCTCCAGAGCTTGTACTAACCTCAAAAACTACTCAACCCAAACCTCATCACTTTTCAAAGAGTTTTTGTGACTTTTTCTATCCTTACAATGTTTGTGCCCTGAGTTGGGTTAGGGTTTTAAGGGGGTTTAAGGCTTCCAAATTCCCTAAAATTTTAACCAGGGAACTATACTAATCCTATGGTCCTTCCCATAAATTTCAAGTCATCCAAGGTCATTTGACCCCATGATCTTCAAACCCTAAAAATCCCCATTAAGGGACCTACCCTAGGGCTCTAGGGCTACCCTACACTTAACCACCCCAAATTGCATTGGAGGGTGACTCATACTATAAAACGTCAGGGGCCAAAATATCAACCTCTGTTGAGGTGATTTGACCAATCAAAACCCAAAAGGGGTGATTGACCTAGTTAACCCTAAAAGGGGTCAACCTAGGGTTTGATCAATACCTAAACTAAACATCTCCAAATGAGATAAAACATTTACCAGAGCCCTAACATGCCCTCTAAGACCTGCCACCCAAATTTGGGGGGATTTTGAGGTGTTTAGGACACCTAATTAATTTATTCATTAATTATTAAATTTTCCTAAAAACTATAAAACAATATTCTCCAAAAAATTTTGAATTTTGGACAGGCCTTAGGCATAGCTAGGGTAGACTCCCTTCCCAAATATCGGTCATTTAGACAAGGGATGAAGGGTGGGCATCCATTTGAATCTCATGATAGCCCTAGGTATAGGGCCCACCAAACTGGGTGCTGTGGTCTAACCAAGACTCCAAATTGGGTGAAATCAATTTTTAATTAAACTAGACCTCAAGGGCTTCATTTTCTATGTTGACCACATTTTCTGTTATAGCTTCTAAGTATTTTTAAATAATAAAACCAATAAATGTAAAAATTTGTGACATAATTAAATAATCAGAAATATATATACTATAGTTTAAAATCTAATATGACACGAATTTTGGCGCAAGGTGGGCGGGTTCTGTTCATCTCCTACCTTGAGCTGACGGCTAGGATTCATTTTCCCTGGGCCAATTTCAAGCGGCTGCCGCCGGCCATCCAGCCGCCTCCCCAGCCGGCCACCGCCACCATCACCTCCGTTGAGGTGGTGGTTGTCGCCAGGCGGCGTCACCGCCGCCGGAGAGCCCTATTCCGGCGATCCCGATGGTTGCATTTTTTCGGAAAAACTAGGAAAAGTTCCCTTTGGATTGGGCTCAATTGAGCCTGAACCTTGACCCTAGAGATTCCTAAGAACTACCCATGAAAGAAGGAGTGGAGGAGGACCTTGCCGGCGGCCTGAAGTCGAGAAGATCACCGGGAAGCCATCTTTGAATGCAGCGCCGCTCGGTTTCTGCAACTACAAAGTGGGGAGGCTCGGTTTCTTAAGGTAAGGATTGGGAAATCCTCCTTTCGACCCACTGAAGGTGTTTAAAGCCTCAGATGGGGAGGGGAGAGGCTGGATCATCAATGACCATTAAGGACATTAATGGCTACATTCGGCCATGATAGAGGGGGCTGAACCAGGCCCTTGGTAGCTAGGGAAGCGGCTAGAAACTTCTCCCCTTCCCTAGGGGAGTTGAATTCAGCCATTAAAGGTGGCCTTTGGCCTTCCCTTGGCTGAGCCCCTTCCTTCCCCCTTCTTTCATTTTTCTCTCTCCTCCATAACCATGGAAATGAAGCTCACTCTCTCTCCTAGTCACCAAGTTGACTTGGTCAATCTGGGGGTCTATTGGAAGCCCATCCATACACATCATCTCCTAAAGAAGCCACATGAGGAACCTTGAACTTGGGCTAGCATATTTGGGCTAGGTTGACCCAAGGTAGGCTTGGGTTGACCTTGGTCTTTTTGACATTTTTGTTTGCCCCAAAAGAGTCCCTGGTGACCCATTGATCTCCCCTAAGGCCTAGGTAGGATTGGATAGGGTTGACTTGGCATCTTGGAGGTCACCTGTCCCTTGGTAATGGCACTTTGACCACTTTAGGGCTAGAGTTGACTTCGGTCAACATGACCATTTGGGTTGACCCCAAGGGGTCCTTGGTGACCCCATGGCTTCACTTGAGGTCTAGGAAGGGTTATGTATGGTTACCTTACACTTTGGAGGTCACCTACCCTTAGTAAGGGTACGTTGACCAGATTAGGGGCTTGAGTTGACTTGGGTCAACTTGGCCTCTAGGACTAAACCAAATGTGTCCTTAGTGACCCATTTACCTCACTTTAAGTCTAGGAAGACCTGGGCAAGGTTGGTTGGGCACATTAGAGGCCAACTACCCTTTGTTAGGGCACTTTGCCCAATTTAGGCCTATGGTGGTCCTAGGTCAAATTGGCCACTTTGGGTTGACTTCAATGGACCCTTAAGGCTCTAGTGGACCCCCTGATAGGTTAGTGATGTTGTGGTGGGATCATGGAGTCATGGTGAAGCCCTAAGGTCAAGCCCTAGGTTTTATGATGAGGTTGTGCCACAGGTAGACCAAGGTGATTGTCACCTTGGCCTTCTATCACTTGGCCCCTTTTAGTTTCCTAGGGTTTTGTCATGCCCTAGTAATGGACAAAACCAACCTTAGGGGTCTAGTTGGAAATAGGATGTTACAAATCCCAATAAACAAAACAAAGATTTTGTCCCCGAAATCAAGGTTAAGCCTACGGGATTTTCTATCGAAGAAAAGGAAACTTGTAACATCCCATAAGAAGTGAAAGATTACATCTCGATGCCATGTTTGCTAAGTGGGGGTTTAAAGGGAAACCTAAATCTATGACCAATTTGCCCTATTGGCGAACCCAAGATCACAATAAACAAAAGATTAGCCTCTACTCTTCCTAGAGTAGCCCTACTAGTTAAAACAAGAACGTAAATTGAACATCTTGAGAGGTTGTGAGGTATACCTGACTGAATAACTCTAGACACTTTTGTTGCATCAGGTCCTGCGGTTCCCAGGTATGCTCCTCCGGGCCGTGGTTTCTCCACAGAACCTTGACTAACGAAACCTTCTTGCGACGCAAGATCCGTACTCCTCTGTCATCGATCCGAACCGGCTCCAAGTGAACTGACCGGTCTGAAGCTATCAGCCCATCTGTGGTCGAAATCTGCTGCTCCTGGCATAGTAGAGCCCTCCTAAGTGAAGAAATATGGAACATGTCGTGTAAACCTGTCAATTCCGGTGGCATCTCCAGCCTGTAAGCAAGGGGCCCGTTCCGCTCCAGGATCCTATAAGGGCCCATATACCTAGGGCTGAGCTTCTTCTTCCGACCACACACTCGTGAAACTCCGTGCATGGGCCAGATCTTCAAGAAAACCCGGTCTCCCACCTAAAACTATACATGATGGTGTCTGGCGTCGTAGTACTTAGCCTGTCGTCTCTGTGCTTCCAGCATTCTGTCCCGTATCAGTCTCACCTGAGCTTCGGTGTCTTCGACAAATTCCGATCCAAACGCCTTCGGATCCTCATCTTGAACACATGAAAGTGGAGTCCTACATCTCCTTCCGTACAAGGCTTCATAAGGAGCCATCCTTATGCTGGATTGGTAGATGTTGTTATAGGAGAACTCGACCAGTGGTAAAAGCTTCTCCCAAGGTTCGTTTCGATCCAGAATGCATAGCCTTAGAAGGTCCTCCAATGTCCGGTTGGTGCGCTCTGTATCCCCATCCGTCTGGGGATGAAATGTTGTGCTGAAGGTTAGCTGCGTGCCTAAGTAAGCCTGCACGGATCTCCACTCCCTGGATGTGAACCGACCATCCCAATCTGACACGATCGTCCTGGGCACCCCGTGATAATGAATGAACTGCTCTACGAATCTCCGCACTAGTACCCCAACCGAGTCATATTTTCTGATTGGAATGAATCTGGCCACCTTCGTCAGTCGATCGACAATTACCCAAATCGAATCGTTTCCCGTCCGTGATCGGGGAAGGCCATGAATGAAATCCATCGCGATGTCCTCAAATTTGAACTCTGGCACTAGAAGTGGCTGTAGTAATCCTATGGGGTTTCTGCACTCCACCTTCACTAGCTGACATGCCTCGCAATGAGTCACGAACTATGTAATGTCCTTATTCATCCCCGGCCAGAACATCATCTTCTTCAAGTCTACCGTCATCTTGGTGATCCCCGGGTGTATAGAATATCTGCTACAATGTGCTTCCGCCATGATGTCCTCCCAAATATGACCTCCTTTTGGGTATGTAGACCCTACCTTTGAAATATAGCAATCCATCTCTCAGTGAATAATCTCCCATCGAACCCTCCTCCAAGGCTTGGAATATCGGTTCTGCCCATGCATCTGTCTTCTGTCCGTCCCGGATGCGCTCCCGAATATCATCTATGGCAACAATCGATACTAGATACTCCATGTACAGCTCTGGATCATCTCGGATACTAGGGATATCTGCATATCTTTGAAAGACCGGACTAGCTCCATGGACATCAGTTGTGGTCCCTTCCCTGAGGTATCTCCTCTCCGGCTCAGAGCATCTGCCACCACGTTCACCTTCTCGGGATGGTAGTGCATGGTGTACTGGTAATCCGACAGGAACTCCACCCAACGTCTCTGTCTGATGTTGAGTTCCTTCTATGTGTCCACATATCTCAAATTCTTGTGATCGGAGAAGATGTCACAGTGAACCCCGTAGAGGTAGTGTCGCCAAATCTTCAGAGCAAAGATCACTGCACCCATCTCCAGATCATGCACCAGATAGTTCTTCTCATGTATCTTCAGCTGTCGGGGGGCGTAGTCTATTACGTGCCCGTTCTTCATCAGAACGACACCCATACCCTGGTAGGAGGCGTTTGTGTACACCTGGAATCCCTCCCTTCCCGACGGAAGAATGAGAATGGGAGCCGAGGTAAGCTGACCTTTCAACTCTACAAAGGTCGCCTCGCACTGTGGAGTCCAAATGAATGGGGATTCCTTCTTCGTCAGGGATGTAAGAGGGAGTGCAATCCGGGAGAATCCTTCGATGAACCAATGGTAAAATCCGGCAAGTCCCAGGAAGCTCGGTACATTCGTGGTTGTCTTCAACGGTGGCCAATCCTGAAATACCCGAATCTTGGCCGAGTCTACTGCCAACCCTGCACCGCTGATGATATGACCTAAGAAGGCCACCTCCTTTTGCCAAAACTAGCATTTGCTAAACTTCACATATAGCTGGTGTTCCCGTAACCTCTCTAGAGTCAAAGTCAAGTGTCGTGTATGCTCCTCCTCCGTCCTTGAGTAGATGAGTATGTCGTCAATAAATATGTTGCTGAATACATCCAAATACTCCTCGAATACCGTGTTCATGAGGCTTGTAAATGCTGACGGCGCGTTTGTGAGCTCGAATGGCATCACTGTAAACTCAAACAGTCCGTACCTACTACTGAAGGTGGTCTTCAGAATGTCCTCCTCCTGAATACGTAGCTGGTAATAACATCACCTCAAGTCAAGTTTTGAGAATAAATGCGCTCCTTCCAGTTGATCAAACAACTCGTCAATCTGTGGCAGCGGGTATGTATTCCGGACAGTCAGTCTGTTCAGTGCTCGATAATCAATATACAAGAGGAGACTTCCGTCCTTCTTGACAAATAGCACTGGGGCTCCCTACGACGAAGAGCTTGGTCGGACAAACCCTGCCTCTACTAGTTCCTGTAACTGACTTCGGAACTCTGTCAACTCTTTCGGGTCCATCCGATAAAGGGCCCTAGATGCCGGCTCGGCTCCCGGCACAAGCTGTATCTTGAATTCTTGCTCTCGGTGCGGAGGTAGTACTGGCAGTTTCTCCGGAAAGACGTCAGCAAAATCTTTCACCACCGGGATGTCTGTCACAGACTCCTTGGCCTACTCCATTTCAAATAAAATCTGATAAACCTCCTCTCCCTGCAGATGGGCCTTAACGTCCTGCACTGAAGATAAGAGTATACGAGAGGCAGGTCTTATACCTTCGATGATAATGACACAGTCCCCGTCCCTCACAGTGATCTTCTTTGCTTGGCAATCAATCTGGGCATGGTTCCAGTGCAACCATGTCATGCCCAGGATCAATCGAAGACTGGCATCCTTAGGATCATTTCCGATACTTCGAATGACTTTCCGCCAATCTCCGCCTCCATGTTGCAGTGGGCAGAGGTGAGTAGCTCCGATCCGTCAGGTAGACGCACCCTCCTCATCAGGCCTGTGAACCGCTCCACTCCTTCCAGCCCTTCCAGGAAGACCTCCGACACGAACGAGTGCGAAGCACCCGTGTCGAATAGTGTATAGGTGGGCTTGCCGCTGATGAAGATTATACCTGGGGCGGTTAAATGAATTAGTATTCTATAACGAGTTTTCTTTCCTATTTATTCTACCTAGTGCAGTTCTACAAATTGGACAACTGAGAAAGGGGATTCTATTTAAAAAATTAAACATCTTGGCGTACCTGCTATGACCTGCTCTAGGTTCCGAGGCTGCGCCAGGTCCAAATCATACACCTGCTCCCTTTCTTGTCTATGATCCCCTCCCTGGTATCCACGTCCTCGGCCACGACCTCGGCCTCCAAGATACTGCGCTGGCTGGGCAGCCGATGGTGCTGGTGTGGGTGCCCCCCTCATGGGGAAGTTCCTCCTGATGTGCCCCACCTGATAGAAATTGAAGCATTATGGCGGGGGATATGTCATTCCCCCGGGTCTCTGTCCCTCCCATGTCTGAAGAGGTGGTGGAGCCACCACCACTAGCTCCCTTGTCTCCTGTCTTGCCTCCTGACGAGGCTGGTCCTCGACCCTCCTCCCTTCTGTGATACTGGCTCGTCTCTGATCGTTCCTTGCTCCCTGACCCTGATCCTCCGTCGGCTGTTTCCGGCCCCGAGTAGCTTGCAAATCAGCCTCTATCCTTTTTGCCATCTCTACTATCTGTAAAATGGGCCCGTCAGATACAAACAGTAGGGTCTCCCTCACCTCCTCTCCTAGGCCCTTGTAGAACCTTTTGGTATATCCTGCCTCGTCTAAATGATAAGAGTCTGCAAACTGGGCTAGATGGTTGAACTCTCGGTGGTACTCCACCACCGTCTTGTTCCCCTATCTGAACTGCAAAAATCTATCCTCCAGCTCGTCCCTGGCCGATTGTGTAAGAAAGTGTTCCAACAACGCGCCCCTGAAATCCTCCCAAGAAACCTCTGCTACTTCCCTATCCGCAAATGTCATGTCCAGCGAGGTTTTCCACCATCTCTTTTGCATGCGACTCCAGGCAGGATATCACTAAGGGCAACCTCTCCTCCAAGGGCACCATATCCCAGTCAGAATCTCGTACATAATATCCAGCCACTCCTCTGTCCTAACGGCCGACTTAGTCCCCAAGTAGGATGGGCGAGCAAGTCCTCGGAAAATGCTCAGCCAGTTGGCCCCCGGGTTTGGCTGCGGACCGGACTGTAAGGCCCTGCTTGGCTTCCAGAATCTCCGACTGCTAGTCCATATGGAGTGGGCTGAGCTGTCAAAACAAACTTCATTAGTAGTCGACTCAAACCTAACTAAAGTGGACAATTTACATGTGATCCCTCATATGGGCACACCACTGCTTCCGCTGCTTAGTTTGTCCCCATAACGCGCGGGGGTGACCCAGGGGTTGTGGACTCCAATACCAAAGACCCACAAACCTTTGCGGTGACCCTTTTGCAAATCGCCGATTCTGCTAGCCGATTCGATCACAGAAAAGCAACAAAAGTAGAGTAAACTCAAGTGAGGTAAAAACTCTAACCAAATGTCCACAACAATAACACATCAGAGTAAATATATCTCCACGAAGGGAGAGTCCACAAAATATAATGTACTGAAAATAAGGTCTTAAGCCCGCTATAGCAAATCCTCACTACATAGTCACTCAAGCGGAAGCAAAATAGAACACTACTAAGGTCAGGGGCTCACAGTCCCCGTCGTCTGAACTCTGGTGCTAGACTGCCCCATCTCCAAGCGTGCCGACCTACGGGGCTGCTCCTCCATGCCGGGCTCCACGATCCCCTAAATGATGTGGTTCGAAAACCGTTAGTCTATAATACTAAGTCCTATCATCCGCCACCCCTTCCCCATGGCCCCTAGGCACCGAGCGGAGAGGAAGAAAGGGGAGGACTTGATGGTGGAGAGTAATCAAGAAACAGATGACAGCGGACCTATAATAGTAATTTTATAATACATATGGCAGTAGAGTAAAGTATGAAAATTAACCTTAACTTATACGAAACATATAAGTAAGGGATCTTTTACAGGGCTCCCATCGTATAAAGAGTCACATACCAATTTATACGTTGGGGTGTCGGTTATTAATAGCAATATATATATAATAAGAACTTAACATTAATTTATGAACTTGCCCACACAAGCTTATAGACCAAGGGGTCATTTTGAAGGGCCTATTGTATAAGCGTCCCATACCACTTATACAATAGGTGACAGGGGTCTTATGCTATGATTATGCTATGACATGCACGTGGGTTATGATGCGATCATGGAAGTGCAACTCACCCACCCGACTCTGTGCACACAGACCTTTAGTTCCCCTTTCTGGAGCCGAACCTCCTAGGATACCTCCGTAGTGACAGACGGAAGCGGTGGGTTGGGCGTCGCCCACCTCTAAACTAGTAAAGCACTACCGTCAGACTATCATACGCCTCAATGCTGGTGCACTAAGAGGAGCTCCTGCGTACTCTTGCCGGCGGGCGCACCGGACTTCTGTTGGCGAAGTGCTAGCCATACTTGTCGAGTCAGCGTATTAGCATCGGTGCATCGACACTCCAATACCGAAGACCCACCACCTTTACCTTTTGTACATGCAACCTTATGTATCAGCACCGAGCCGAAGATCCCCGGACCATCCCGTCCGTCACAAACATCAATCGAGATAAAGCTCACAGGCCATCCTGCCCCTCACAAATATCAACTGAGGTAAACCAACTTCCCGAGACATCGGGGTGTGTGAAGGTGAACCCCTAATTTTTCTAGTTGCTCTTTAAGATTTATCACTCCTGCAGTTTACGTTAGCCCAGGACTGCCCAAGGTATACACCGTGAAGGGCTCTCGAAGGCACTAGGAACTTGGGATTACGCCCAAAGCTCCCTTTTGCAAGGCACTAACTATTATTGGTTGCTACCCGATTTCCCGACCCTTAATTAATTTTTTTGAATCTAGCACTAGTGTATTGAACACTTCCTCCCTACAGGAAGGACGATATTTCGCCGATCCCGAGCACCATCTAACACTAGTCAACCTCTCACTCTACTAATCCTGTATCCCAATGATGAACTCCTTTATTTACCTAAACCAGCAAACTACTGAGGATTCAACTCTTCAAAATTCATTACCCACTCTAGTTCAGTTTCCGCAATTACTATATACAGACCACCCTACACTATATGAGATGTTTAAAGGAGGTACTCCGGAGTGTCTTACAAATCTCCTATAAAATTTACCATAGGTCTATCATAACAAATTTAGTCTAAAATCAGAGATCCATAATTTTTCTAATTAATTTGATATTTATTGAATTTTCCCAAATGTTTGGCCATGGACAATTTTGAACATGAACTATATGATCTACTCAAGTAATGGCCACCCAAAAATTTTGATCACTAAATAACAGAGATATATGACAAGATATTAATTTCCATAATTTTGCAAAGAATATTTGACCTCTAAGTAATTTATCCAAAATAATTCCCTTAATCATATGTAAAGAAGGAAGTACCAAAATTACTCATCAGAAATTTATGTAAAAATTACAGAATGTTAATATGGTTTAGAAAAGATCATTGGACAAAAATCAGAATTTTACAGGCTTGCTACACTCCAAAATAAATAAAATTATATTTTCATGGGAAACCATACTTAATGAAGCAACCCTTAAAAATAATCATCCAAAATTCTATAACAATTCACAGAGCTTTAAAACATAATAAACGGTCCTCCAGGTAAATGTCATCAATTTCCAGGAAGTAGTTTCTTCCTAATAAATTTATAAGTATATAATACAAATTATCAATTTGTTAATGAAGTATCCAAAATAATAATCCTAAATTCATAATAAAATCTCCAGAGCTTGTACTAACCTCAAAAACTACTCAACCCAAACCTCATCACTTTTCAAAGAGTTTTTGTGACTTTTTCTATCCTTACAAGGTTTGTATCCTGAGCTAGGGTTAGGGTTTTGACGGGGTTTAAGGCTTCCAAATTCCCTACAATTTTAACCAGAGAACTATACTAATCCTATGGTCCTTCTCACAAATTTTCAAGTCATCCAAGGTCATTTGACCCCATGATCTTCAAACCGTAAAAATCCCCATTAAGGGACCTACCCTAGGGCTCTAGAGCTACCCTACACTTAACCACCCCAAATTCCATTGGAGGGTGAGTCATACTATAAAAAGTCAGTGGCCAAAATATCAACCTCTGTTGAGGTGATTTAACCACTCAAAACCCGAAGGGGGTGCTTGACCTAGTTAACCCTAAAAGGGGTCAACTTACGGTTGGATCAATACCTAACCTAAACATCTCGAAATGAGATGAAACTTGTACCATAGCCCTGGCATGTCCTCTAAGACCTCCAACCCAAATTTTGGGGGATTTTGAGGTGTTTAGGACACCTAATTAATTTATTCATGGATTATTAGCTTTTCCTAAAAACTATAGAAAACTATTCTCCAAAACTTCTGAATTTTTGAGAAGCCCTAGGTATAGCTATGTTAGACTCCCTACCCAAATCTCAGGTCATTTAGACAAGGTATGAAGGGTGGGCATCCATTTGAATCTCAGGATAGCCCTAGGTATAGGGCCCACCAAAATGGGTGCTATGGTTAAACCGTGACTCCTAATTGGGTGAAATCAGTTTTAAATTAAACAAGATATCAAGGGCTTCATTTTCTATGTTGACCACATTTTCTGTTAAAGCGTCTATTTATTTTTAAGAATTAAAACCATTAAATGTAAAAATCTGTGACATAATTAAATAATCAGAAATATATATGCTATAGTTTAAAATCTAATATGACACGAATCTTGGCGCAAGGTGGACGAGATCCCTTCATCTCCTACCTTGAGCCGACGGCCAGGATTTATTTTCCCTCGGCCAATTTCAAGCGGCTGCCGCCGACCATCCAGCCGCCTCGCTGGCCGCCCCCGCCACCATCACCTCCGTTGAGGTGGTGGCTGTCGCCAAGCGGCGTCACCGCCGCCGGAGAGCCCTATACCGGTGATCCCGATGGTTGTATTTTTGCGGGAAAACCAGGAAAATGTTCCTTTGGATCAGGCTCAATTGAGCCCGAACCTTGACCCTAGAGATTCCTAAGAACTACCCATGAAAGAAGGAGTGTAGAAGGACCGTGCCAATGGCCTGAAGTTGAGAAGATCGTCGGGAAGCCATCTTTGAATGCGGAGCCGCTCGGTTTCTGCAACTACACAGTGGGGAGGCTCGGTTTCTTCAGGTAACGATGGGGAAATCCTCCTCTCGGCCCACTGAAGGTGTTTAAAGCCTCATATGGGGAGGGGAGAGGCTGGATCATCAATGGCCATTAAGGACATTAATGGATACATTCAGCCTTGGTAGAGGGGGCTGAACCAGGACCTTGGTGGCCAGGGAAGCGGCTGGAAACTTCTCCCCTTCCCTAAGGGAGTTGAATTCAGCCATTAAAGGTGGCCTTTGGCCTTCCCTTGGCCGAGCCCCTTCCTCCCCCCTTCTTTCATTTTTCTCTCTCCTCCATAACCATGGAAATGAATCTCACTCTCTCTCCTAGTCACCAAGTTGACATGGTCAATCTGGGGGTCTATTGGCAGCCCATTCATACACATCATCTCCTAAAGAAGCCACATGAGGAGGCTTGAACTTGGGCTAGCCTATTTGGGCTAGGTTGACCCATGTTAGGCTTGGGGTGACCTTGGTCTTTTTGACCTTTTTGTTTGCCCCTAAAGAGTCCCTGGTGACCCATTGATCTCCCCTGAGGCCTAGGTAGGATTGGATAGGGTTGACTTGGCATCTTGGAGGTCACTTGTCCCATGGTAATGGCTCTTTGACTACTTTAGGGCTAGAGTTGACTTGGGTCAAAATGACCATTTGAGTTGACCCCAAGGGGTCCTTGGTGACCCCATGGCTTCCCTTGAGGTCTAGGAAGGGTTATGTAGGGTTACCTTGCACTTTGGAGGTCACCTACCCTTAGTAAGGGTACTTTGACCAGATTAGGGGCTTGAGTTGACTTGGGTCAACTTGACCTCTAGGACTAAACCCAATGTGTTCTTAGTGACCCATTAACCTCAATTTAGGTCTAGGAAGACCTGGGCAAGGTTGGTTGGCACATTAGAGGCCAACTGCCATTTGTAAGGGCACTTTGCCCAATTTAGGCCTATGGTGGTCCTAGGTCAAATTGGCTACTTTGGGTAGACTCCAATGGACCCTTAAGGCTCTAGTGGACCATCTGATAGGTTAGTGATATTGTGGTGGGGTCATGGAGTCATGGTGAAGCCCTAAGGTCAAGCCCTAGGTTTTGTGATGAGGTTGTGCCACATGTAAACCAAGGTGATTGTCACCTTGGCCTTCTATCACTTGGCCCCTTTTAGTTTCCTAGGGTTTTGTGAAAGGGAAACTAGATCTGATATACTCTAGAGGGGGGTGAATAGAGTATATGGTGCTTTTTAAAACACAAAGAAAACTTTTGAAAAGCTTTACAACAATTGTTGTAATGAGTGTGAGCAGGGAAGCAGAAATAAAACTAATCTCCAAACTAAGCTATGCAGAGACTAAGAACAAGAAAATCTAGGCCAGAAACAAAAAGAAAACAAGCAGAACCAGAGGACACAAGGAATTATAGTGGTTTCCCAAACTTGGGTACATCCACTCTTCTACCACCCTAGGTAGGAATCCACTGCAGGATGAGTTGATCAGATGTCCTGGGCACCAATGAGCTTTTGATAAGGTGCTCAAAAACCAAAGCAGATTTTTGATCAGGTGTCTTGCCACCAATGAGCTTTTGACAAGGTGCTCAAAAACCAGATTCAAACTTTTGAAGGGAGTTTGAAAAACCCTTTACAGAGTGGGGGGTGAGAGAGTGATGTCAGTCTTCTCTTTCTCAAGCAACTGAGAAGACTAAGTGGATTGATGTCAAAGCTCCCCCTGAGTCCTTGAAATCTTCAGGAAGAAGAGCTTTGCTGAGGGTGATAGGCCTTCAAAGGTAGATCTCCAGCAAAAGATGATTTCAGCAATGACTGAAATGTTGAGTGTCTGAAGTCTTGAAATGATGTTGGCCTTGAACACTTTTAGAGCTGAAGAGATCTGAAGATTTTTGAAAGCTTGATCTCTTTGATGAGTGTTCTACAGAATTCTCCTTGACAGAAGATTTTGAAAAAGTCTCTGTATTCTGAGTTGTGTGTCCTCTTCTTGTCAATCTCTATCTTGATACAAAAACATTCTGTCTTTTATTCTCTGTGCCAGAATAGAATATCACTCTGTCAAAGATAGTCGTTGGTCTGCATTGATTACAGCCTTAATTGCATAATTTCTTCTGAAGGAAAGTCCACTGAATTATTCCTTGAAAAATCCCTTGAAACTTGGTCCAGAAGTAAATGAAAACGGCTAGCAGATCTTCTGAATTAAATGCAGAATAACTTCTAACTGATTTGAATTTGAATTCTGAAGGATAACTTGAATCGTCGAACTGAGCTCTGCTATCGTCGAGCTGAGCTCAGCGAACTGGAAAATTCAATCAGCAACATGATCGTCGATCTGAGCTCAAAGATTGTCGAACTGAGCTCAGAGATAAAGATCCAGTGCAGAGTCAAAATCGTCGACCTGAGCTCACCGATCGTCGAATGGAGTTCGACGATATTGTGAAGTTGAGCTCAGCGATCGTCGAGTGGGGCTCGACGATATTATGAGGTTGAGCTCAGCGATCGTCGAATGGAGATCGACGATCTGTAGAAGTTGAGCTAGACGATCGTCGACCGGAGTTCGACGAATCGTCGTGCTGAGCTCGACGATTAGACTTGGTCTACAGAAAAACTTGGTCTTCAGGGCAGCTTCCAATCCTAGACTTCTAACCCTTAGACTCAATTCTAATTGACCTATTAAGCTATACAGAAGGTCAAACACAGATTCCTAGAGACATAGTGATCCTGACCCAAATTAGTAATAGGGTGTTCCAACATTTTGTCATGCCCTAGTCATGGCCAAAACCACCCTTAGGGGTCTAGTTGGAAATGGGATGTTACATAATCTTCCTCTCCTAGCTTGTGAGATCGAACACCCCCTCCGTGTTAACTAGGCGGTGCCGTTTTCGCGCATCAACAGTTAACACACGGCCTTCAGATCCGAACAGACGGTGAACATCGATAGTTAGCCATGTCAGATCATTGTTCAGCCGAGAACCTTGCTCAATCAAGTCCCAGAGATGATCCTCTCTGGGAAGCCTTCGAGCAATCGCGCCATGAAAATGCTCAGCAATTCCAAGCCATCAACCAAATCCTTACTGCAATCACCCAGCAGTTGCAGACTCAACCTACAACAGCTCTGGTTTCCCCAGCTGCTCCAACCAATCCAACGCCAACATTGGAGCATCCGCAAGCTTATCCTCTAGCTTGTCCGCCGATCTATCCTCCTTATACAGCAACCTTGCTGCAATGGCCTGCAGCCCCTTTGCGACATCAAGATGGAGAGTTTGTAGCTCATCAAAACTTCTTCTGGGAAGTAGCCCGGGAAGACCCGCTAGATTTCTCAACTTTCAGGGAAGTTATCCTTACCCTTCAGCTCCTGTCTTTGCTCCTGTAGCAACTTTTCCCTTTTATCCTCCTACTTCTTTTGCATCTGCAGCTTATGCTCCCTTTCATCATTATGCTGTAGGAGAACAGGAAGAGCCGTCCCCCTTTTTAGAGAATATTTATCGTTAACCTACTCCAGCAAACTTCAGAGAGCCCCGGTTACCGATCTACACTAGGGAAGCTGATCCAGTAAAGCATCTCGAAGCCTTCAAATCGGCCGTTGCTCTCAAAACTCTCTCAGATGCAACTAAGTGCAAGCTCCTTATCACATCCTTTGATGGGCAAGTGAGGGATTGGTTCTATGGTCTTCACCCTCATTCCATCACTTCCTTTGCTGATCTGTGAAGGGGGTTCTTGCTCAGATTCTCTAGCTCAACCAAGAGAAAGGGTGGTCCAGAAGCCCTCTTTGAGATCAAGCAACGAGAAAATGATACTTGGTCTCAATTTGTTGATTGATTCTAGAGAGAAATCTTGGACATCGAGATTGTTGGTCAAGAAATGTATCGAGTGGCTCTTATCCACGATCGTGAAGGGCTGCTAAAGTTTGAAGCCAATGTTCGAGCACTGAGAACATGCCAAGAGTTGATTGCCTTAGCCAACTCATACATCTGAGGCAAAAAGAGCAACCCAGGCTTCGTCTTCAAGCTTATATCAGATAAAGATCCTCCTTCTCACAAGCAACCACCGAGATCTCCTCGGAAAGAATTTCCAACTAACTCAAGGAGGGAAAGAAGATTTCAGCATCGTCGATACTCCTTCCGGGATTAAGATCGTCCTTGGGATCCATTGCTGCTACCACCAGCTTCATCTTCACAAACATCTGCAATTTACCATCAGCAAGACAATGACTTGCATGAGTCTGAACTAGATGAAGCCATGCTAGAAGTGAGCCAAATCATGAAAGATAAGGCTAACTACAAAAGGACTTATCGACCAACTGATCAAAGGTCTAGAGACTCAGAACCATACTGCGAATTCCACAAAGAGTCAGGCCATCTGACTGAGAACTACCAAGCACTCTGCCAATTGATGCAAAGGATACTCTGGTAGGGTAAGATGCGTGACCTGCTTCCGAAACATGATCGCCCGGATCCAGCAACATCAAACGGCAAAGAAGTTGCAGACATTCCTTGCAGCACAAGAGGGATAAGCCTAGTCGAAGAGCCCCTTCTCCTTGTTGTTAACAAATCTATTGAATTCTTCGATGTCGATGACGAGGGCACGCTTGGGAGTCTATTCTAAGCCAATAAATGACTTTATAGTTCTTCGAAATTTTTTCACAACCATGATGTGTTATCTCTACTCCTACCCTTTCAAACATCTTCATTTCAAAGCATTTCTAAGTGTTCATTCTTTCTTTTCAACAAAATTTACCACAGGGATCTCATACTGACACAGTTCCCTTCTTGTAATGCTTCCTTCTCTCTTTTCTCTTTTTGCAAAGAGATCGCTACACCAATGAGATATCGCCAAGTCTTCTATAGGCCCCCTTGAGATTGGATTCCGGTGTAAGGCCACAATGACCACATATCGCGGGGAGTGTTCGCATATGTGTAGTGGAAGCTATCCAACTCTCATACTGTGGAATACGGGACTTCGGATCCTAACCGACATCTAACACAGAGTGTGTGATAGGGAGGCCCCATTTGTTAGATCTGATGTGTTTCGTTAAGGATACATTTGTAACAACCCCATCTGTTCACATAGTATATACTAGAAGGTCCGGCCGGGGCTCCATAGCATAGACCACAAAACAGGTAGTGCAGTTACGATGTGATACCAGAGTAGCGCAGCGCACCCAAACACATTGCATTCTAGCGGAAGCCTATAACACTACACTTGAACTCCACACATGAATGTCCAACACATAAAACCTCCACATTTTATACATGGTAGGAATGTCTTACACATACAAGTAGTTGGCCTTATGGCCTTACAGGGCTTTCAAAACAATGGCCTCAAACATTGGCACGCAGGCCGACCACATCAAAAGAAAACATAACATTTCCATTTCTTTTAGCCTTCGAAGGCTAGCAACGGCAGCAACAAATGCAGCAGGGACTTCATCCCTTATGTGTCCCGCTTGACTCTCCAGCACCTGCACAGGGACATTACACCCAATGGTGGCAAACAGAGGCAACGGTCAGCATTCAACTGACCAAATTATAACGACCCTACCCCTTTCCCGGGGCAGTGGTAATCTTCCCTGCAAATATAGCATTTCAAGCATATATATATCACAAATGTGCTTTTATGCACACATTCCATCAAAACCGTCAGCCACCCGGCCCGACGATCCGTGCACTCAAGGCACATTCTTGGTGTACCGGAAACTAGTTGCCCACCACCGTATCAGGGTCGCAACCCAATGGCAAATCACTTGAGCATTTACTCCATGGCGTGCAGCCAGAGTTTTATAGTCATAGTGAACCGGGATTGGCCCATAGCCACCCATTGTATCACGACGCGCAGGCCTAAGACTCTTGCTATGTGCTCCAATAGACCGCACTTTCAGGTCTCACGTCGAACGGATATAACGCAGGTCGGATCCTCCACCCCCCGTTACTCGAATCGCCTTGCCATTACCGAGCACAACGTACTCGCGGATAAAGAAAAGGCACGGGTCGGTTTCACCGATCCTGTTCTGTCATTCAAGCCTGGGTATTTTCCTGGTCGCACCAGTACTTACCATTACACCCATTTTGTATCAC
This sequence comes from Platanthera guangdongensis, assembly GCA_039583875.1. Lineage (NCBI taxonomy): Eukaryota > Viridiplantae > Streptophyta > Magnoliopsida > Asparagales > Orchidaceae > Platanthera > Platanthera guangdongensis. Next base: position 66,722,357 of record CM077160.1, read on the forward strand.
ACATCATCAGGTCTTTCCTGGGCACACAGGTACTTCCTGTTACTCTCTTCACAGGTATGACACCGCAAATATCACCAATGTCTGGGGTCTTTCCTGGCTACCATGTCAGTACTTTCTGTTACTCCATTTCACAGGTACCACCTATGGACATTAAGCATTACAAAGGACTTTTCCTGGACTACCAATCTAGTACTTCTTGCTACTTCCTTCATAGGTAGAACCTAACAGCACAAGCAGCACAAGCATTATACGGGTATTTTCTTGGACTACCACTCCAGTACTTCCTGCTACTTCCCTTCACAGGTCCAACCCGTCGACTCCTAAACTACGCATTTATCACGGAGTCTTCTCCGATTCGTATGCAACATCACCAATCCAGACCAACCTGTCTAGATGGGCTTCACACAGCATGCCTATTCTGCACTCAATTTCCGGATCTATATGCCAATGAATTGGGGATTCCATGAATCAACCCAAAGACTCCCACAACAAACCACCCTTTGGTGGGGGAATCATATGCATATGCCAAAAATGAAGCCTGCACATGGCTAGGAAGAAAGGACGTTACCCTCGAAGACCGCTTCAGTGCCATGAGCTCCATACTGGCTAGGAAAAACCGTAGCAGCTTTTCCTGTACAACGCCGGCCTCGGATCTCGCGTCGGAAAACCGCAGCACCACCAGTGACCAGCCCCTTTCCTCATCCTCCTTTTTCCTCTCCCTAACCGCGTTGCTTCTAGCATTCCGCCTTCACCATAGCACATGTTTGGCATTTGGCCACATAATGAGCAACATCTTTCTTTAGACCTGGCCACCAGAACTGCTTTTTCATATCCCTGAACATCTTCGTGCAACCTGGGTGGATTGAGTACTTCGTATAATGCGCTTCATACATCATTTCTTCCCTCAATTTACACAAATTTCGGACGCATAAACGACCCTCTTTTCTCAAAAGACCGTCATCAAAGGAGAATTTTGCCCTCTGGTCCCTCTTTAACATATCGTAAGAGATCTTCATCTAATCCTATTGCCCGTCGAATCCGGTCTGCATGGTCACACTGTACCTCCGTCCAGTTCAGACATGCATCGGAAACAGTATTCTTGTCAATACACGAGATCTGCAATGCTTCCAACTCCTGGATGAGACGTTCATCATGCCTCTGCAACCAGCTCGCCCTTACCGGAGCTCTCAGACTCAAGGCATCTGCGACTACGTTCCCCTTCGCAGGAGTATAATGAATCGCAAAGGTGTAGTCCCCGAGGAACTCCAACCACCTTTGTTGTCGCATATTCAGATCCTTCTGCTCCAATAGGTACTTTAGGCTCTTATGATCTGTATAGATCTCCACCTTCACTCCATAAAGATAGTGTCTCCACAGTTTTAGTGCAAAGATCACTGCTGACAATTTTAAGTTATGGACGGGTAGTTTTGTTCGTTCACCTTCAGCTGGCGTGAGCTATAAGTGATTATCTTTCCATTTTGCAGAAGAACGCACCCTAAACCGCTCCTTGAGGCATCACTGTAGATTACAAATCCATCGGTGCCACATGTCGAAGACAACACCGACGCCATGGTCAACCGAATCTTCAGCTCTTCAAACGCTCGCTCATACTCTGACGTCCAAATGAACTTCTGATCTTTTCTCGTCAGTGTGGTTAGCGGCAAAGCGATCCGCGAGAAGTTTTCAACAAATCTTCGATAGTAGCCCGCTAGTCCAAGGATGCTCCTGACCTCGACCACTGAAGACAACAATGGCCATTCATGTATGTCCCTTATCTTTGCTGGATCCAATACTATGCCTGCTATACTCACCACATGGCCCAGAAAAGCCACCGATGATAGCCAAAACTCGCACTTTGAGAACTTGGCGTAGAGCTGATTCTGCCTCAAGGTATTCAATAGCAACCGCAAGTGCTTCTCATGGTCGGCTTCCGATCCCGAGTACACCAAGATATCATCATTGAACACGATCATGAATAGATCCTGGTATTCTCAGAATATTCGGTGCATCAAGTCCATAAATATCGAGGGCGCATTGCATAGCCCAAATGACATTACCGTGAACTCATAGTGCCCGTACCGTGTTCCAAAAGTGGTTTTGGGAATGTCACCTTCGCGGATTCTCAACTGGAAGTACCCAGACTTGAAGTCCAACTTCGAGTAGACGGACGGTCCTACTAGCTGATCGAATAACTCATCAATCCGCGGAATCGGATACTTGTTCTTCTCTGTCAGCTTATTCAGTTCGCGGTAATGAACACATAACCGCAAGCCACCATCTTTCTTTTTCACAAAAAGCACAGGGGCGCTCCAAGGAGACATGCTTGGGCGTATATACCCCTGCTCCAGTAATTCCTGCAGTTGGACTTTCAACTCTGCCATTTCCTTTGGCGTGACCCGATATGATGAGTGGGCCACAGGTTTCGCACCTGGCACCAACTCGATCGTGAAGTCAATCTCTCACTAGGGTGGTAGCCCAGGGAGGTCCTTGGGAAACACATCTATAAACTCCGACACGATCGGAACATCACACACACTGGCCTTAGGCTCCACAGCCTGAATCAATGCGAAGTATAACTCCGCGCCTTTCCGAACAGCTTTGACAACTTGGAGTGCAGACATCAACGTCCTGCCAACTCCTCGCATACCCGCGAACCTCGTCTCCTGCTCGGTATTCTGGCGCAACGTGATTTCTTTGGGATGACAATCAATCAAGGCATGTTGCTCCGCAAGCCAATCCATACCAAATATCACGTCGAATTTTGATATCGACAATACAGATGCAGTCAAGCAGAAATCTCGACTTCCTATTTGCACCGCCACATCGCAAGCTCGGTTTGCGAGCATCAAAAAACCATTCGGCAACACCACTCTGACGCTATCTGTCTTTACACGACTAGGTATCCCAAGCCATTCTATGAACTCGATAGACATAAAAGAGTGCGACGCACCCGTATCAAATAGTGTTCGCGCCAACGTGTTTCGAATCATCACAAAACCTGTGACCATCATGTCATACATACAAACCGCATACACATATGCAATAAACCAAGCATACAATCAATACAATGAGCAAAACATAACTCGTACCTGTGACGAAGTCACTCTGCTTGATGGCCTCATACAGGCCAAGATTGTAGACACTGGGCTGCGCCTGCGATGCAGAGAATTCCACCACTGCCTTGCCCTTTTTCGCATAGGATGTGTTGGGTATTGTATCCACAACGTACCTGATTTGAAGAAGCCCCTGAACAAACTAAGGTAAATAGACAATGTATTTGATAAAATATTTCAAGTTGTGCTTGCAGTTATTCCACGCTAAGTGCACACCAATGTCAGGGTGCAGTAGGTCAATATACACGGGTCTGCACGACGTAATCCCTCGTTGAGCAAATCAGTGTGTTGGCCTACGTGTACTCTCTCTATTGGAGTGTACTTATTTTCAAGTACAGGACTGTGATATTGCAAGAGCAGACAAGGAGCAAGGATGGGTCAAAGAGCAGCCCATGGGAGGATAGACGAAAAATCGTCTAAGTGTTAATCGACGAGAATCACCAAGTGATTCTCGCCGATTCGGTGAGAATCATCAAGTGATTCTCGCCGATTCTTTCCGGCTAAAAACAGTGCGTGCAAAGAAGTCAACTTCGACGAGAGTCGCCTTTGATTCTCGCCGAATCGTCGAGAATCACCTTTGATTCTCGACGATTCGACGAGAATCACCTTCGATTCTCGCCGATTTTGCTTTGGGCGAATTCTGGATCCCGCTGGACCGGACTCAGCCGCTGGCGCTGTTTTGAACTGGGCTTAGGGTTTCTTCAGGTGGGACCCTTATCGGCTATAATGGAGTAGTTCTACCGTATAAATATACGCGTATTTTGAATAGAAACACCACACTGAAAAAGACGAAGCCGAGCCGCCGACGTGACCTAAATCGCGAAACCTGCTCCGCCGCCGTCGCCGCTCGTGCAAGTTGTTCGCCGACCTTGATCGTGGTTTCTTCCAGATCTTCCGGCGACAGAAGCTCTGCCAAGCACAGCGTCTCACGCGTCTAACCAGAGATCCTTTGTCTCTTGATTCGTTGATCGGGAAAACCTTCCCCTTCCGAATCGATCGAGACGATCGATCCTAGTGTGACCATTGGTAGACCTTGTTGGCTTAGCTACGTAGTTTGAATCTCCAAAGTACTGCAGCCGCACACCGTTGTCGCCGCCAATCCAGAGAACTGAGCCGCCGCCCTTCTTGCCGCCGCCGGTTTCGGGGAGATTCTCTCCAAGAGAGATCTAGGGTTGTGGACTTTTCGTTGACCGTCATCGAACGAAGAGGCACATCTTAGTCTCCAAAAGTAGTTTGTATTTCTTGTACATTCTAGTTTCATTGTTGTTGTAAAGGAATGTTAGTTCCTAGTTGTAAGGGTTGGGTGCAACCCGTGTTATGGGAGTGTTGTCTCCTACGTGTGGAAGGGTTCCTTCCGATAGTGCAAGGATTGGATTTCAATCCTGTTGGTGAAGTGACCGAGTCATCCCTTGTTGGGAGATAGGTCGAAGGGAGAAAGTAGATGTACCCAAATCGGGGAACCACTATAAATTGCTTGTGTACTTTCTTTGCTGTGCTGTTTTGTTTTCTTGTGCAGGTACAATTTTAAATTCCGCAAAAACGCTGCACGTCACCTATTCCCCCCCCCCCCATAGGTGAAGATAGTTGACACTAGGTGGACTTTCAAGTGGTATCAGAGCGAGGTTACTCATCAAAAAGGTTCACACCTTGAGTAGAATCCTGCCGCTAGTGTCAAGAAGAAGGCAAACATCTACTATGGACGGGCTCAAGTACACAGGCAAGATCCCAGTGTGCACCAGGCTCAACTTTCCTATCTGGAAGGAAAGGATCAGGTTCTACATGGAAGCAGTTGATCCTCGACTCTTCATGATCGTGGAGGAGGGACCCTATGTCCCTACTAAGGTCTCCACCATTGATCCTACCAAGAAAGTGCCAAAGAAATTTCTGAAATGGACAAGGATGAGATGGTGCTGGTGGGACTTGACAAGAAGGCGCAGAACATTCTGGTCAGCGCGGTCGATGACTCAATGATGCAGAACTCTTGCAACTGCAGGACAGCAAAGGAAATCTGGCACTGCCTGATTATCCTAATGGAGGGCACTGATGAAGTGAGAGATGATCGGAGATCCCTCCTGAACCAGAAATATGAGGCCTTCAGACAAGTGCCTAAGGAACAGATCGGAGTCACCTTCGAGAACTTCCTCAAGATTGTCAATGCCCTCAAAGGATATGGAAGAGTGTTCACTCCAGGAAGGCCAAGGAAAATACTGTGGCCCTAAAAGCCATTCACTCCAGGAAGGGCAAGGGTGCAGTTTCATACCGTGCCGGGGAAAAGGATGAGGAGGAGGACTCCGAGCCATGCTCCTCCAGCTCAGAGTTGTCTGAGGAAGATTTCTCCCTCATCACCCGAGAATTCAAGAAGTTCCTCAAGATGAGGAATCAAAGGAAGAGAGACGGCTCCTCCTCAAGGCATCAGAAGAAAAATTATTCTTCTGACAGGTATGCATCTAAACCGAACAAACATCGCTCCTCTGACATTATTTGTTTTGGATGCAATAAGCCAGGATACATCGTGGCCGACTGCCACTAAGGCAAGAGAGAAAAGGGGAAGGGAGAGGAGCACAAGTCTTCTAGAGATAAGAAGAACGAGAGGAGCTACGTCGCCAAAAAGCCAATGAATCAAAGTGAATCTGACTCCTCAGACTCCAGTGATGATGAGGAAGCCTACTTCGGACTGGTGGGTCGCTCCGACTCAGAGGGAGAATGCCCCCCATTTACTGGGAAGGTAAAAGCTCACACCCCTCTCTCCGACTCTGACTCTGATCCTGAGTCTCAGGATGATGACCCTGAGGATAGACTTTCGGCCCGTGAAGCGGAGCTCCTCGAGAAGTATGAACTTCTGCTCAACACATTCGAGGAGTGCCGTAAGAGATTGAAGGCTGAAAAAAAGGAAGTGAAATTCCTTAAGGGCGAGAGTGTCTCCCTAAGGGAAGAGATCACCAGTTTGATTTCTCTCCGACAGGAGCACCTTGACCTAACTTCAAAGCATTCAGAGTCTCTTAAGCTCCTTGATCTTAAGCAGGAGGAAGTCGACAAGTTGGAAGAACAACTTGCGGCAGAAAGGAAGATCGTCAAGAGCTTCTCTATGACAAAAACAGTTCTTCCAGTAGTTGATACCTTCTCTGCTCAGGCCAAAGGAGCTGGCTTGGGGCATGTAGGGGTATCTGGTTCCTCATCCAGGAGAAACAGGAACCAGAGGAAGAATAAGTCCGCCAAGAAGGCCTCTGCTGCTGAAAAGGGAAAGGCTCCGCTCAGTCCTATTGCGTTCAGAAAGCCTAGCTTTCCCTGCAACCAACATGACTTTGAATCAACCTTTGGTCATCATTTACGGCCCTGGGTTGCAAAGCCAAAGAGCCGATATGATGGTTGGAATTTTCCCCGCAAATTCGGTGAGAGTGCCTTCAAGGCACCTTATGAGGAAATCCACATGGGAAATTATGGTCAATTCTCTAGCGGCCATAATGGAAAGCAGGCACCAAGAGCCAAGCCTGTTATACTGAAGGAACAGAAGGTGAAGAAGTCATGTGACTGCAATCACTATGAGGCCTCCACCTACAGATCCAAAGCTTCGGTTGTACCCACCGTTCCCTGGGTAAAGCAGGAGTCTAGGAAGAGGTACAACAGATTTGACTGTTGGTGTTGTGGCAAAGTCGGTCACTTTGCCGTGGATTGCTGGTTTAATCAGAGGTATGACGAGACTCCCTATGTTAGCAATGTGAGGCCGACCACTCGTAGGGTTAACCACCCGAGGGGGAGTATGCTAACCAAGAATCTAGGACCCAAGTTCGATTGGGTTCCTAAGGGAAATTAATTTTGTTTTGCAGGAATGTCCAAAGGCCACCAAAACGCCGATCTGGTACTTGGACAGTTGATGCTCCCGGCATATGACTGGGACAAGAAGTCTGCTGCGTGATTACACTCCAGTCGAGAATGGACCCAAAGTCATCTTTGGATGGTCAGATCGAGGAGTCACCAGAGGTTACGGTATGATTTCCAACGGTATAATCTCTATCACCGACGTGGCTTATGTTGAAGGGTTAAACAATAACCTGATCAGTGTAAGTCAGTTATGTGACAAAGGTTATGATATTAAGTTCTGCAAGGATAAATGTCTGATAATATCATGTGCCTCTTCTGAGACGGTATTAACAGGCATTAGGAGCAGAAATATCTTCTGCTTAAATTTTCTCAGTTTAGATTCATCTACCCCCGTATGCCTTGTAGCAACAGGCAGTGCATCTCTTTGTGAACAGTGGCAAAAGAGATTGACACATATTAATTTCAAAATAATTAGTATGCTGTTTTCTAAAAACTTAGTAAGGGATGCTCCCGTTATCAAGTGCATCAAAGATAGCCTCTGTCCTGCATGCCAGATGGGCAAACAGACTCGGGCTACCTTTAAGAGCATTGTAGACAAAGACTCTTCCCGATGTCTTTACCTTCTACATATGGATTTGTTTGGTCCAATGCAAGTTCATAGCTTAGTAGGCAAGTCCTATACGCTAGTGATAGTTGATGATCACTCTCGGTTTACATGGGTGTTCTTCTTAAAATGAAAGTCGGATACGTTTGACATCTTCACTAGTTTTGTCAAGCAGGTTCAGAACGAATTTAACAGCCCAGTGGTCAAAATCAGAAGTGACCATGGAACAGAATTCGAATCTGGTGCTATGACAGAGTTTTGTGAAGAACAAGGTATCTTTCATGAGTTTTCCTCCCCGCGCACTCCTCAGAAAAATGGAGTTGCGGAGAGGAGAAATAGAACTCTCATTGAAGCCTGCACGACAATGTTGAAAGACGCTTCTCTCCCAGAATACTTCTGGGAAGAGGCGGTCAATACAGCTTGTCATGTACAAAACCGAGCATTGATCAACAAGCATCATCGTAAGACGCCTTATGAGCTACTGAGAGGCAGGAAACCAACCATGTCCTACTTGAGGATCTTTGGTTGCAGATGCTATGTACTAAATAATGGGAAGTACCCGCGTACTAAATTTGGTGAAAAATGCTTCGAAGGCATATTCATGGGCTATAGTTCCCACAGTCGGGCATATAGGATCTTCAATAAGAAAACCCTAGTGGTAGAAGAATCAATTAATGTTGTATTTGATGAAGTAAGTTTGCTTAACAGCAATTCTTCCAGCGGTATTCTTGAAGATGCAGGTGCACGACTTGAACAGCTGAGTCTCGATGAGACCGCTAAAGATGAAACTCCTAAGTACGTCAAAGTCTCCACCTCAACGTCAACTGGGACTGTTGAAGATCAAAATGGAACAAATCTCTTAGAATAAGGAGAAGCCCAAGAAGTAGTCGAAGCTCCAGACGCCAGACTTCTAGTGCTCCGACACGTGAGGGATCATCCCAGAGATCAGATAATCGGAGATCCTCGTGACGGTGTCAGAACTCGAAGAGGTACTATTAACGAGATTTTGCATCTTAGCTTCCTGTCACAGGTTGAGCCAAAGAAGTTCGACGGGGCAAACAAAGACGCAGCATGGATTTTGGCCATGCAAGATGAACTACATCAATTCGAACGATGCAACATTTGGACGCTGGTTCCCAGACCACACAAGCAGAATGTGATTGACACCAAGTGGATCTTCAGAAACAAACTGGATGAACATGGTGTCATCATAAAGAACAAGGCCAGGCTGGTGGCTCAAGGTTACAGACAGGAGGAGGGGATTGAATTCGACCAGACCTTTGCACTAGTGGCAAGGCTCGAGGCAATTAGACTGTTCCTGGTGTATGCTTCGTACAAAGGATTCACAGTCTATCAAATGGATATGAAATCAGCATTCTTGAACGGCGACCTGAAAGAGGAATTATACGTCGCTCAACCCCCAGGTTTTGTCAATCCTACTTATCCCAATCATGTATATTTTCTTAATAAAGCTCTATATGGGTTAAAATCAAGCTCCACGAGCTTGGTATGAGACTTTATCTAGTTTTCTTATTGAGAACAAATTCTCTAGAGGTAAAATAGATAAGACATTGTTTCTCAGGGAAGTCAAAGACAATATTTTGCTGGTGCAAATCTATGTCGATGACATTATATTCGGCTCAACGGACAACAATCTTTGCAAAAATTTTTCTAAACTTATGCAAGGAAATTTTGAAATGAGCAGTATGGGAGAGCTAAAGTAATTCTTGGGACTTCAAGTGAAACAGTCTGAGGATGGAATCTCCATCTCTCAGACGAAGTTCACAAATGAACTCCTCAAGAAATTCGGTATGGAGAATGCAACCTCTATGAGGACTCCAATGGGATCCACTATGTCTCTGGATAAGGATGAGAAAGGTAAACCTTTCGATGAAACCAAATATAGAAGCATCATTGGATCCCTGCTCTACCTTACTGCCAGTAGACCGGATATCATGTTCTCCACATGTGTCTGTGCCAGATATCAGGTGAACACTAAGGAATCACACTATGTCGCTGCAAAGCGAATTCTAAGATACCTTAAAGGTACTCCCAATCTTGGCTTGTGGTACCCGAGAAACAATGATGTCGAGCTAATAGGTTTTTCAGATGCTGATTTTGCAGGAGTAGGGATGACAGGAAAAGCACTTCCGGGACGTGTCAATTCCTCGGAAGAAGGCTTATCTCATGGAACAGCAAGAAGCAGAATTGTGTCGCTACCTCCACAGCAGAGTCTGAGTACATCTCGGCAGGCAGCTATTGCGCAAAACTCCTATGGATCAGAAACCAGTTAGCCGACTACGACCTTCAGTTCAACGAAGTACCAATGTACTGCGACTCCTCCAGTGCAATTGCTATTGCCAACAATCTGGTATCGCACAGCAGAACGAAGCATATTGAAGTGCGCTACCACTTCATTCGGGAGCACATGGAGAACAAGGACATCTTTCTCTGTTATGTCCCCACGGACAAGCAGATTGCAGATATTTTCACAAAGCCCTTAGACGAAGCCAAGTTCAGTCTTTTCAAAACTGAATTGGGGATGCTAAACTATGAGGAATGAAGACTACAGAAGCTCCAGGCTCGTGCTTCTAGGGGGAGCCTCTGCCAGGAACTCAAGTGTGAGCACAGGTGCAAGTACTGAGGGGGAGCAAGGGGTCAAATGCAACAGACCCAGATTTTCAGAAGCCGAAAAGGGGGAGATTACCCTCTCGGCTAAGGCTAAGGTGGCTCCAAGTTTGCTCTCAAGAAATTGGTATTGGTAATGAATATCTCTCTCAACTCAATTTCAAGTTTATGATTTTCATTCCCATTCGCTCTATTCACCTTAGCTTGTAGGGTTTAGGCTTCTTCAAATAGGGGGAGATTGTTGGGTATTGTATCCACAACGTACCTGATTTGAAGAAGCCCCTGAACAAACTAAGGTAAATAGATAATGTATTTGATAAAATATTTCAAGCTGTGCTTGCAGTTATTCCACGCTAAGTGCACACCAATGTCAGGGTGCAGTAGGTCAATATACACGGGTCTGCACGACGTAATCCCTCGTTGAGCAAATCAGTGTGTTGGCCTACGTGTACACTCTCTATTGGAGTGTACTTATTTTCAAGTACAGGACTGTGATATTGCAAGAGCAGACAAGGAGCAAGGATGGGTCAAAGAGCAGCCCATGGGCGGATAGACGAAAAATCGTCTAAGTGTTAATCGATGAGAATCACCAAGTGATTCTCGCCGATTCGGTGAGAATCATCAAGTGATTCTCGCCGATTCGGGGAGAATCACTAGTGATTCTCTCGCCGAATCGTCGAGAATCACTAGCTGATTCTCGCCGTCTCTTTCCGGCTAAAAACAGTGCGTTTAAACAAGTCAACTTCAACGAGAATCGCCTTTGATTCTCGCCGAATCGTCAAGAATCACCTTTGATTCTCGACGATTCGACGAGAATCTCCTTCGATTCTCGCCGATTTTGCCTTAGGCAAATTCTGGATCCCGCTGGACCGGACTCAGTCGCTGGCGCGGTTTTGAACCGGCTTAGGGTTTCTTCAGGTGGGACCCTTATCGGCTATAATGGAGTTGTTCTACCATATAAATATACGCATATTTTGAACAGAAAACCACACTGAAAAAGACGAAGCTGAGCCGCCGACGTGACCCAAATCACGAAACCTGCTCCTCCGCCGTCGCCGCTCGTGCAAGTTGTTCGCCGACCTTGATCGTGGTTTCTTCCAGATCTTCCGGCGATAGAAGCTCTGCCAAGCACAGCGTCTCACGCGTCTAACCAGAGATCCTTTGTCTCTTGATTCGTTGATCGGGAAAACCTTCCCCTTCCGAATCGATCGAGACGATCGATCCTAGTGTGACCGTTGGTAGACCTTGCTGGCTTAGCTACGTAGTTTGAATCTCCAAAGTACTGCAGCCGCACACCGTTGTCGCCGCCGATCCCGAGAACTGAGCCGCCGCCCTTCTTGCCGCCGCCGGATTCGGGGAGATTCTCTCCAAGAGAGATCTACGGTTGTGGACTTTTCGTTGACCGTCATCGAACGAAGAGGCACATCTTAGTCTCCAAAAGTAGTTTGAATTTCTTGTACATTCTAGTTTCATTGTTGTTGTAAAGGAACGTTAGTTCCTAGTTGTAAGGGTTGGGTGCAACCCGTGTTGTGAGAGTGTTGTCTCCTACGTGTGGAAGGGTTCCTTCCGATAGTGCAAGGATTGGATTTCAATCCTATTGGTGAAGTGACCAAGTCGTCCCTTATTGGGAGATATGTCGAAGGGGGAAAGTGGATGTACCCAAATCGGGGAACCACTATAAATTGCTTGTGTACTTTCTTTGCTGTGCTTGTTTTGTTTTCTTGTGCAGGTACAATTTTAAATTCCGCAAAAACGCTGCACGTCACCTATTCCCCCCCATAGGTGAAGATAGTTGACACTAGGTGGACTTTCAGGATGCTCCCGCCTTCTTTTCACTCTTTGGCGGCACCCGACAATCCCAGGCTATATACTCCACCCGTCCACAATTGAAGCACGCATGAGTATCCGGCTTAGAAGTGGTCCCCGACGTTGGTCCCGATGCAACCGAAGAAGGAGCTTGTCCCGCCGTCTTGGGCCTCTTGCCCCATATCTTCTTATAAAATGACTTCGTCGGTCGGGGTACTTTAAACTCCGGGTGTGTCACAGCGAATGCCCTCTTCCCCTGCACCCTTTTCATGTCTTTTTCCAGCGCACATGCAGTGTCATCTAACGCCTAGAAGCCTTGGTTCACAGAACTAGAAAGTAGGAATCTCATCTCGTCCCGCAGTCCTTCATAGAACCTATTCGTCTTCCTCTGCTCATCAGCAAATATCGAGCCTACATAGCGCCCCAAGCGTGTAAACTCATGTAGGTAAGCTTCCACACTACCTTCTCCTTGCGTCAGCCTTTGGAATTCATTCTCCATGGCTATACGTTGTGCCGCTGGGAGGTGCTTCTCTAGGAAGAGCCGAGAGAATTCCTCCATCGATACTTGTGTTAACGGCCTACCTGCCAAGTGGTGTAGCTCCGTTTCGTCCCACCATAAACGAGCCTCTCCTTCCAGCAATAAGGATGCTAAGGTGACTTTCTGATGCTCCTCCGTTCCAATCGCCGTCATAATCCTCTTGACACGCGACAACCAGTCTTCAGCCTACGCAGGAGATCCCACTCCCGAGAACGTAGGCCTATGAAGGCTCATAAACTGCTTCAACCGTCATTCAGCCGCTCGAGGATCTACAGCTATAACAGGTTCTGGCCTTACCACCACCTGTTCTGGCCACAACACCGGATGTGCCTGCCCAATCTGCTTGCCTTTCAATATGGCAAACAGATCCTCAACAACTAAATGCACATGTTCAGCAGACGGTGGAGGTGTAGGCACCTCGGCTGGTGCCGTACTTTTATTAGACAACTGGGGCTCTGATTGCCCTGCACCACTCCGCGTCACCTAAAGGTGGACAACACATACATTAACGACCGTACACAAGCAGGATCAATAGGTTAGGAACACGCAGGTTCCTCAAACACATGAATTTGCATTCCTACTATGGACAATCAGGAGTTCAATCATGTTAACTTGGTTTTCACAGACACGTGATCGCCACCCCCACAAAAGAAGTCGACCACAACTTCGAGAGGGAAAGACCAAGAGAGCTGATACCAAAAATGCAACAACCCCATCCGTTCACATAGTATATACTAGAAGGTCCGGCCGGGGCCCCACAACATAGACCACAAAATAGGCGGTGCAGTTCCAATGTGATACCAGAGTAGCGCAGTGCACCCTAACACATTTCTTTCTTGAAGTCATTGCCGATTCCAGAATGGAAGTTTGATAATATTTCCATGGATTTCATACACTGGTTGCCGAGATCGCAATGAGGAAATGATTCCATCTGGGTGTTTATCGATCGGCTGACAAAAGTGGCACACTTCATGCCGAACAGACGTGACGATTAGGTTGAAACTTTGGCAAAGTTGTTTGTTGACCAGATTGTGCGGCTACACGGTGTGTCTCGAAGCATCGTTAGTGATCGAGACGGGCGGTTCACATCGAATGAGTGTAGGCTAGTTCATCAACTGTTGGGCACAAAGTTGACATTCAGCACGGCCTTTCATCCCCAGACGGATGTCCAAACTGAAAGGTCCAACAGAACAATGGAAGACATGCTTCAGATGTGTGCCCTCAACTTCGGAAAGTGATGGGAAGATAATCTCTATATGGTGCAGTTTGCTTACAATAACAGCTACCAAGCAAGAATCGACATGGCACTGTATGAAGCTCTTTATGGATGGAAGTGCCGTACTCCTTTAGCTTAGGTAGAAGCGAGCGAAGCTAGAGTTTATAGGCGTAATGAAGTCAATGAAGCAAACTCCACAATACGCCCTATTCGAAAACGACTATTGATCGCTCAAGATTGACAAGCAAAACTCTACGACACCAACCACCGGAACGTGAAGTTCGCGGTAGGTGATTGGGTATACTTGAAGATCAAACCCTTAAAAGGCGTATCAAGGATTCGACGTCTGAAAAAGTTGTGTCCAAGATACCTTGGTCCATTGGAAGTGGTCGAGCGAGTTGAAGAAGCTGCATATCGGCTAGCTCTTTCGGCAGACTTGGGTGGATGGCATAATGTGTTTCACATCTCGGTGCTGCAGAAGGACGTTAAAGATCCAGCTCAGGTGATCAGGGATGATCAAGTGCCGATGGAGTATGGGCTAACGACGAAGGTTAGGCCAATTCAGATTGAGGATCGAGCCGAGAAAAAGTTACGGAACAAGACCGTCGGGATGGTTAAAGTCCGGTGGGACAATTGAGGCTGTGAGGAGCTTACATGGGAGCGAGAGCAGACCATGCGAGCTGAGTTTCCCGAACTTTTTGTTTAACAGTTATGCAGTGTGTATCGACTTGTATTGAAACTATTGTGGTATGAAAATCCTTCTGTTTGAGTTCCTTACTTAGTGCAAATTTTGGGGATGAAATTTTTGTAAGGAGGGGAGGATTGTAACACCCCAAAATCCAGAAATTGGAAAAATTGGGTGACACGGCCTTGGACACGGGCGTGTCCCAGGGCGTGTCCTTCCTGGGTGAACATTTGACGAGTGGTCAACAAAATTTGGTCGACGATCGTCGAGTGCTTAGGACACGACCTGTGACACGGGCGTGTCACAGGGCGTGTCAGCGTGGTCGACGAACCCAGCCTGAGTTAGGGCGTGTCTGGTGTCGTGTCTGGGGACACGGCCTGGAACACAGGCGTGTCACAGGACGTGTGAGTCTCGGGTTGATTTTGATTTTCTGCAGCCTGGTGAACACGACCACATACACAGGCATGTCTGAAGGCGTGTTAGGTTGCACGGCCCGTGACACGGGCCTGTCATATGGGTGTGTCACTGGATTGGATAAGTCGGTTGAGCACCGCTTGAGGCACACGGGCGTGTCACAGGCCGTGTCAGGCAAAAATTATGCTTTTGTGGCAAAATCGTGGCCGTCCGTTCCTTCAGCTGGGATAAAAGGGCTGAGCTGCCTCCCTGCTTCCTTAAGGCCGTGAATTGAGATGAAACCTGAATGTCCAACACATAAAACCTCCACATTTTATACATGATAGGAATGTCTTACACATACAAGTAGTTGGCCTTATGTCCTTACAAGGCTTTCAAAACAATGGACTCAAACATTGGCGCGCAGGCCGGCCACATCAAAAGAAAACATAACATTTCCATTTCTTTTAGCCTTCAAGGGCTAGCAACGGTAGCAGCAAATGCAGCAGGGACTTCAACCCTTATGCGTCCCGCTTGGCTCTCCAGCACTTGCACAGGGACATTCCACCCAATAGTGGCAAACAGAGGCAACAGTCACCATTCAGCTTTTCAAATTATAACGACTCTACCCCTTTCCCGGGGCTGTGGTAATCTTCCTGCAAGCATAGTATTTCAAGCATATATATATCACAAATGTGCTTTTACGCACACATTCCATAACAACCGTCAGCCGCCCGGCACGACGATCCGTGCACTCAAGGCAAATTCTTGGTGTACCGGCGAACTAGATGCCAACCACCGTATCAGGGTCGCAACCCAATAAAAAATCACTTGAGCATTTACTCCATGGCGTGCAGCCGGAGTTTTATAGTCTTAGTGAACCGGGATTGGCCCATAGCCCTCGATTGTATCACAGCGCGCAGGCCTAAGACTCTTGTTATGCGCTCCAACAGACCGCACTTTCAGGTCTCACGTCGGACGGATATAACGCAGGTCGGATCTTCCATCCCTCGTTGCTCAAATCGCCTTGCCATCACCGAGCAGAGCGTACTCGCAGCTAAAGAAAAAGGCGCGGGTCGGTTTCACCGATCATATTCTAGCATTCAAGCTTGGGTGTTTTCCTGGGCGCACTAGTACTTACCATTACACCCATTTTGTATCACACATCAGCGGGTCTTTCCTGGACACACCAGTACTTCCTGCTACTCTCTTCACAGGTATGACACTGCAAATATCACCAATATCAGGCGTCTTTCCTGGCTACCATACCAGTACTTCTTGTTACTCCATTTCACAGGTACCACATATGAACATTAAGCATTACAAAGGGATTTTTCTAGACTTCTAATACAGTACTTCATACTACTTCCTTCACAGGTAGAACCCAACAGCACAAGTAGCACAGGCATTATACGGGTATTTTCCTGGACTATAACTCCAGTACTTCCTGCTACTTCCCTTCATAGGTCCAACCCGTCGACACCTAAACTACGTGTTTATCACGGAGTCTTCTCTCATTAGTATGCAACATCACCAACATGTCCAGATGGGCTTCACATAGCATGCCTATTCCATACTCAATTTCCGGATCTATATGCCAACGAATTGGGGATTCCATGAATCAACCCAAAGAATCCCACAAAAAACCACCCTCTGGTGGGGGAATCATATGCATATGCCAAAAAGGAAGCCTTCATATAGCTAGGAAGAAAGGTCGTTACCCTCGAAGACTGCTTCGGTGCCATGAGCTCCTAACTGGTTAGGAAGAACCGTAACAACTTTTCCTCCGCAACCCCGGCCTCGGATCTCTCATCGGAAAACCGCTGCACTACCAGTGACCAGCCCCTTTCCTCCTCCTCCTTCTTCCTCTCCCTTTCTCTCTCTAGGATTTAGAAAGATGAAATCCAAGTATGAAATGAATTCTTTCATCTCAATCCACGACCTTAAGGAAGAAGGGAGGCAGCTCAGCCCTTGGATCCCAGCTGAAGGAACATATGGCCACGATTTTGCCACAAAAGCATAATTTTTACCTAACACGGCCTGTGACACGCCCGTGTCCCAGGCCGTGTGCCTCAAGCGGTGCTCAACCGACTTATCCAATCCATTGAGACGCCCGTGTCATGGGCCGTGTCACCTGACACGCCTTCAGACATGCCCGTGTTTGTGGCCGTGTTCACAAGGCTACAGAAAATTGAAATCAACCTGAGACTCACACGGCATGTGACACGATCGTATCCCAGGCCGTGTGCCCAGATACGGCACTAGACACGCCCCAGTTCAGGATGAGTTCGTCGACCATGCTGACACGCCCTATGACACGCCCGTGTCACAGGCCGTGTCCTAAGCACTCGAAGATCGTCGACCAAATTTTAACGACCACTCATCGACTGTTCACCCAGGAAGGACACGCCCTCGGACACGCCCGTGTCCCAGGCCGCGCCACCCAATTTTTCCAATTTTTGGATTTTGGGGTGTTACAACATTACAGTTACAGTGATCTTTGCTTGACAAGTAATGACGATCAAGCATAGCCTTGTCTCTTCGATCATCTCACAACTGTGATGGCTGAACACTCTTTGGTACTCTCGATCCATGCCTTCGCTGGATCCCACAATTCCACTGATCTTTCCACAGACAAGCAATAGGCCACTTGGCGCAACTAGTCTCATGGATAAGTGATAATTGTACTCGAGGCAAGAGAGCAGTGTATCTAGCAATCCTTCTCAGGATTTCCCATGGTTTTCTCTTTTGTGTGTCCTTCAAAAGGATGCGCGGCCAGCCCGCTTTGAGTAGGACTATACTTGGGATGACCTTTCTCAGGAAAGTGATGTATAAGGCCCACGGGTGATCTCATGTGGCAGCATGTAGTCTTTCTTGGTCATCTCCGAGTATAGACCTCTTTTTTGTCAACTGCCTTCTTTCACAGGTGAACAGGTTAATCCGACCTACCAAAAGGATTTCCAACATTCATTTTGCTTATACTCATCTTATATGCATTGCTTGCTCAAAGCTCTATCAGATGATGACTTACAAGTTCTCTACTTGTATAAGCTCCATTACTCTCATCTTTTATTCACTGCTTGCTTAAGCTCTATCACAAATACTATTGGAATCTAGTCTAGATTGGCAGAATTCGTCAAGCTCATTCTCTGCTAATGTGATCATATCTATTCTAGTATATCAACAGTCAACACTCGACTTGTTGATCTGGACTTCATGCTGATGACATCTCTAATATCACAAGAAGATCACTACTCTGGTTTGATCTTCCTTCAATTATCGGCAGAGTTCCTTAGTCATTTCCTCTACTATTTGGTCATATCGATCTTATCTCATCAATAGTTAGCATCTGTAAGCCTAATCTCAGGTACTTGCAGTTTAGCTCATTATTTTATGTCTGCTGCTATCGTTTTTCTTTGCAGTGGTTAGCAGGCACCTGCAAGTCATATCCAGGTACTTGCAGCTTAGTCTTTATATACCATGTCTGCTTCTAACTCTCATTTTGCAGAGAATAACAGATGCTTGCAAGTCTCTTCATAGGTACTTGCAACTTTTACATGTTTTGTCTACTCCTAACTCTTTTCTTGCAGAGATCAGCAGACACTTGCAAGTTTCTTCACAGGTACTTGCAAGCTATTTTCACATGTTTTATCTGCTCCTAACTCTTTTCTTACAGAGATCAACAGACACTTGCAAGTCTCTTCACAGGTACTTGCAAGCTACTTTTATATTCCAAATTTACTCCTAACATCTCCTTTGTAGAAAGCAGCAAACTCTTGCAAGTCTCTTCACAGGTACTTGCAAGCTACTTGCAAGTTATTATGATCCTATGTTTTCCTCTCACCATCATTTTGTAGAACTCAGCAGAAGACACATCTTCCTCATTTTGCAAAGGCAAACCCAGGTACACACAAGGTATACCTCCCATTCATGCCTACACTAACTTTTCTCTGACAGGAAAAAGACAGGCGACACCAAACTCCTAAGGAGAGACATCAGGTTCTATATCTCCTTGCCCCCTTCCTTTCCTTTGGGGTGGATCACGATTTTCGTGGGTCTCCAACTTTTTAAAAGTTCTCTTCTGAACTTAAAAAAGTGCGGGGATTACGTTAACCGCTAAATCGGCGATCCTTCCCAAGGCAGCCAGCTCGCTAGTCGCGGCCTGCTCCAGTTTCCTCCTGGAGGTCGCGACGCCTTCATTTGAGCGGACCGGCCTTTCTGTCCGCTCAGGCCACATGGCTTGGGCGGTCTCTGTGGCCTGACCACCCATGTCGCGCCTTGTTCCCTTGGTCGGCAGGGGCCGCAGACTTCTCCTGCAGTCCACCGCTGTAGGCCGCGCTCCTTTTTATCTTAACCGCAGGCTTGTCTCAACAGGTCTCCCTTTTCCAGATTCAGATATCTATCCGCCCAGGCCGCTCAAACCGACAAACAAAGGTGGTGGCCTGCCCCTAGGCCTCCATCCAGCTACCTCAGCTTCCACCTCGCCAACATGCGCGGCCTGCCTCGTTAGTCAGTTAGGTCGACAATTCCTTTGTCACCCAGCAGCATGGGCAGCCAGCTTCTTCAGTCCGCCTAAGGAGAGCGGACACTCCAACTCCCCGGTTACCCATAAAGAGCAGCAGCAACATCCCGTTAATCGCGAGCTCGGCGGACTCGAAGTGCAGTCAAGACTTCCAGTCTGCCTACATTGGTGCACCCCAGCTCCAGCTCAGCAACAGCAGGCGTCATCTTCTGCGGACTCAGCTCATCAGCAGATGCGGACTCCGCGGACTCAGCGGATTCGCCATGCAGCCCGCCATTCCTCATCTCCAGCACCCGCTTCTCTCTAGCAGTAGGGCCAACCTCCTCAGCCCGTACAGTTTGGCGCAGGCTCGACCAGTAGTGGTGGACACCTCCCAATCCGCCAAGCAGCAGAACCTCCTCAAGGCAGTCCCAGACCGCACAGACTCGTGAGGACTCGGAGGCCTCAGCAAGCACTCCTCAGTTCGCACCCCTTAGTGCATGCTGAGTTCAGCAGTGGCGGACTCCAAGGACTCTTCTCGCTATCCGCCACTCAGTCTCCCAGTTCTCCATCAACAGCACCAGCTCCAGAAGCAAGCCCCAGTCCGAACGGACTGTTGTGGACTCGGCGAACTCCTTCCCCTTCTTGCTCAACTTACCGTCTCACCAGGGGTAACATCTTCGAAAGACGTTACCTCCTCGGGCCTATAAATAGACACCCATACCTCTCATTTGGGGGGACGAAACATCGCCAAGGTGCTAACACTCGAAGACAGCCCACAACAAGCTCAAGCCAGCAACCTCCTGCGGACTCCGTTTTCCAGTCCGCACCGTCTCTCTGCCCTTAGTCGCGCGGCCTACCGGCCTCAGTTCCCAGTCCACGCAGTCTCTTTTTTCCCTTAACCGCACGACCTGCCGACCTGGCTCTTCAGTCCGCGTGACCTCTTCTGGCACTCCTTCCTTAGCCGTCAGGTTCCTCTTTGTACTCCTTTATTGCTTTCTTGTAAAGTTGTATTAGCAAGCTGTAACTCTCAATATTAATCAAAGGAATGCCCATCACAAGAGTGGCATTTAAGCCGCGGCTGGAGAAGTCTGCTGTTGTCGCTACTAACGGCTCCTCTCTCTTCTCCTAAGCTCAACTCCCTCAGCATCAACCTGCAAGCACTACCGTCCAAGTACCCGTCTGTTCGACAACTCCTGATCAACCTCCTCCACTGCTCTCAACAAACCTCTCCTCTATCCCCACAACCCTTTCCCAAGCATTTGCTCCACTCTCGAGCACTCAAAAGCTTCCACTTCTCCTCTTAATCCACGCAACCTTCATCCTCTTCCTCTCCTAGCTTGTGAGATCGAACACCCTCTCCGTGTTAACTAGGCAGGGTCGTTTTTGCGGATCAATAATTCATATCCAGAGCAAACATCTGCTCACGAGCAGGTCTAGGATTCCAACCTTGTGGTCCTCATCCTTGACCACAAACTTGCCCTCATCCCCGCTGAGATGCTGGAGGATAACAGGGGGAACATTCCCACCAAGCTATGGGTAATAATGTCAGATGTGGGCCGTATGATGACACTTGAAACAAACTTGCCTGGATGGTCCTCTAGGTGTTGATAAGGTTGAAATTATGGGGGGTGGAGGAAGTGATGCCTGTGAGGCTGGATGCTCCACTCTAATATTCCAACGGGACTATCCACCACCTCTTTGGTTTCTTCCTTAACCCTTAATAATCTGTCTCCTTCTAAAGCTGGGTCCCGCTTCCATCACACCCTCTGCAGGTCTCTTAAAACTATCATGGAACCCGAGGAGGTCCTCCTCCAATCTTTTTGTCATGTCTATTTGTTGGATCCCTAGTTGATTTGGGTTAGGTTCACTGACTTAGGTTGTGACCCATCATGTATAGACAAGGTCAATTTGTGTCCTAGAGTCTAGGTTAAGTCCTTAGGCTCAACTCCAGATGGAGCAGCTTTCAACAAGACCCTCAGAGACTCCAGACTCACAAGTTTTCAAGACTAAGTAAAGTGAGTTCGACGTTCATCAAACTCAGCTCGACAAAAGGAGTTCTGCGCTCGATGATCGTGAGACAATTCTTAGTGCTGAGCTCGACGATCTATGTTCACTGTTCGACGAAAACTCAGTTTCTACATCAAACCAAAATCAGGAGAACTTCAAATTTTCTAAGTCCAGCTTCATGCTTCGGTCGACGAATTATATTCTGACCTCGACGAACTTGTACCTCAAGTTTACAGCTTCTCAGGTCGACGAAGTCAGCTTCTCAGGTCGACGAATACTATTCTTTACTTGATGATTTCTGGACTCAGAGAATCTCTGTCGACACTTAGGGTTTGTGTCGACACCAGACGATTTGTGTCGACACCAGAACTTCAGTCGACACCAGATTATGTCGACACCAGGATTTCAGTCGACACCAGCTTATGTCGACACCAGAGGATTTGTGTCGACACCAGGATTTCAGTCGACAACAGCTTATGTCGACACCAGAGGATTTCTGGACACAGGTACGGAATATGCATGCTGTGTGAAGCCCATCTGGACAGGTTGGTCTGGATTGGTGATGTTGCATACGAACCGGAGAAGACTCCGTGATAAACGTGTCGTGTAAGGAGTCTACGGGTTATACCTGCGAAAAGGAGTAGCAGGAAGTACTGGGGTGGTAGCCCAGGAAAATAGCCATGGGATGTTTTTGGGTCCAACCTGTGAATGAGGCACAGGAAGTACTGGTGGGACCAGGAAAGGCCCTTTTGTGATGCTTGATGTCATAGGGTGTCCACCTGTGAAGCGAGTCACAGGAAGTACTGGTGTGCCTAGGAAAGACCCCTGACATTTGTGCTTGTGCGGTGTCCACTTGTGGAGAGAGTCACAGGAAGTACTGCTGTGCCTAGGAAAGACCCGCTATTGCTGTGAGGAAATGGGTATAGTGAAATACCCAGGCTTGAATGCCAAGAACAAAATTGGTGAGACCGACCCGCGCCTTTGATATAGCCATGAGTACGCTGTACTCGGAGAAGGCAAGGCGATTTGAGCAATGGGGGGTGGAGGATCCGACCTGCGCTACGTCCGTCTGACGTGAGACCAAAAAGTGCGGTCTGTTGGAGAGCATAGCAAGAGTCTTCGGCCTGCGCGTCATGATACAGTGGGGGGCTACGGGCCATCCCGGTGTCCGAAGACTAACTCCGGCTGCACGCCATGGTGTAAATGCTCAAGAGATTTACCGTTGGGTGATAACCCTGATACGGTGGTGGGCAAGAGGTTGCCAGAACACCAAGAATGTGCCCTGAGTGCACGGACCGTTGGGCCGGGCGGCGAACGGTTGTGATGGCTTGTGTGCGTGAAAGCACCTTTTGATGATATAGCTTGCCATACTTGTGATATGATATGCCTGCAGGGAAAAATACCGCTGCCCCGAGAGAAGGGGTAGGGTCGTTATAATTTGGTCAGCTGAACGCTGACCGTTGCTTTTGTTTGCCACCGGTGGGTGGATTGTCCCTTTCCAGGTACGGGAGAACCGAGCGGGACGCATAGAGGTTGATGCTCCTGCTGGTGTTGCTGCTGCTGCTAGCCCTCGAAGGCTAACTATGTTCTTTTGAGTGTTTTCTTTTATTGTGGCCGGCCTGCGCGCCAATCTGTTTGAGGCCACTGTATGAAAGCCATGTAAGGCCATAAGACCAACTCTTTGTATATGTTGTAAGACATTCCTATACTGTATAAAATGTGGCGTTTTATGTTTGAACATTCATGAGGAGTTCAAGTTGTAGTCTAGGCTTCCGCTAGAATGCTTTGTGTTAGGTGCGATGCGCGACTCTGGTATCATCCTGTACCTTCACCGACGTTTTTGTGATATATCCTATGGGGCCCCGGCCGGACCTTCTAGAATATATCATATGAACGGATGGGGTTGTTACATGTCGACACCAAGATCAATCTGTTGACACCAACTTGTGTCGACACAACATTTCAGCAGATGCCGAGTATTTTGTCTAAGTCCAGAACTTTTCTCAGCTCGATGAATGAAGACTGTCTATCAGATGAATGAAGATTGTCTGGTCGACGAACTCTATCAAGCTCAGCTCGACGAACTCAAGCTCAGCTCGACGAACACAAGTTCAGCTCGACGAAATGTGTTCTTCGTTCGACGAATCCAGATTAGGTTTTCTTCAAGGTTCCCGTCCCGTTTCTTGGCGCTGATTCCTGAACATTTAATGCCAGATCTTCTCGGAATGTTACCGTTAGAACGTGCATTGACTATGGATGATCACATGCCGTTTTTCCATGGGACAGTTAGGAAAGTCATTGATTGCCAATTCTTTCCAAGGCCGACTGTAATTACCGCTCGACATTCAAAAGTTTGAATATTGCTCAGTCAGAAAAAGACATACAATTGATACACAAAAAAATATACAGACACCGTAAGAGAATAGAATCAAGCAGTGATAGAGTTCAAGAATCACAGTACAGAAAATAATCTGACAGACACTCTGAAGCTGCAGAAGAACAAAACATTCTCAAATCTAAAGTTCTTGACTACAATCAGCCTTGACCAGAGAACTTTTGAAGAAGAAGAACCAAATTCAATCAAGAGTCTTTTTCTTTCTAGTCTCAGGACAACTTCAAAGGACAACAGAACTTTATCAGTGAAGAGAAGTTCCTGAAGCAGTTCTGGTCCAGGCATTTTAGGTCATTGAAGGCCTATCACCCTGAAGCAGTGCTCCAGCATTCCTGACCAATTCAAGATATCAGGGGGAGCAAGATGTGCTACAGAAATCCACAAGTCTTCTCTTTGATTGTTGATAGAGAAGACTCTATCACCCTCTCTCTAACTCCTATACAGGGTTTTAAATCCCTTCAAAATTATTCTGGTTGCAAGTCTCCTTCCAAAAGACTTGAAGGTATGGTTTTTGGGGACCTGATCAAAACCCATTGCTGCCCAGGACACCTGATCAACTCATCCTATAGTGGATTCCTACCTAGGGTGGTAGAAGAGTGGATGTACCCAAATTGATTGGGGAACCACTATAGCTTCTTGTGTCATCTGGTTGCTTATTTTCTTTTATTTTCTGGCTGTGGTCTGTGATTGCTCTGTGTTTAGTTAGTTGTTGTGTTTACTTTATGTTATTTGCTTCCCTGTTCACTTAGGTATACAACAACAGTTGTAAAAAGTTTGTAGTAAGCACTATACTCTATTCACCCCCCCCCCCCTCTAGAGTATATTAGATCTAACCTGCTCTTTCAATTGGTATCAGAGGGAGGTTGGTTAAAATATCACACCTTAGTGGTTGTACAGGCTAACACCTGAACCCCAAAGATCCCTCTAGTTAGATCTGTTTTAGGTTTGTTCTAGATTTATTTCTTCACAGAACATGACCCAAAACAAAGATTATGCTAGCACCAGACCTCCCGTGTGCAATCTATCTAAGTTTGCACTTTGGAAGGCAAGGATTAGATTGTACATGAAATCTATTGATGAAGACATTTTTAATTCTGTTTTGACAGTGTGTCCAAGACCCCCAGAAAATACAAGTACAAGTGTTGTTCCACCTCCATCAGGAACAGATGCATAAATCAAGAAATGGAAAGTGGCAGATGCTAAGGCAATGAATATTTTAGCCCAGACTATGTCTGATGAAATATTCCAAAAAGTAGCTGACTACAACTCAGCAAAGGACATCCGGGATAAGTTATCTGAGATAGTCTCAGGATCTGGTGATGAGAGAAAAGATAGAAGATCTCACCTCATAACCCAATATAAGAACTTCAAGAAAGGAGAAGCTGAGTCAGTAGTAGATATGTATAATAGACTCAGCCTCATAGTCAATGAGCTGAAAACTTTGGACAAAGAGATCTCTTTGACTGAGATCAATGATAAAATCCTAATATGCTTCCCGAGCACTTGGGACTCAAGGATCTGGCCAATCAAGGATGCCAGAAGCCTAAATGAGATCACAACTGAAGCTCTCTTGGTAAGCTCAAGTCTTATGAGCTGCTCATCAAGAATAGAGAAGAAGAGCAGAAGGTTGCCACACCAGCTACAAGAAAAGAAAAATCAATAGCTTTCAAAGCCATTGAAGATCAGCCTGAAGACAAAGTCACAGGCAATAAAGAGCTGTTATGCCTACTGGCCAAAAGATTGTACAAAATGTCCAGGAAAGATTTCAGGAAAAAGTCTGCCAGAGGGCATGACAAGCCAGGTATTACAAATCAAATAACAAAGAGATTATTTATTTTGGATGCAGGAAAACAGGCCACATGGTGTCTGACTGTCCAGAAAATCAGTATAAAGACAAAAACGACAGGAAAGAAAGAAGAAAAGACAAAGACTTCAGGAAGAACAGCAATGACAAACCCTCCTCCAGCAAGAACAAACACACCAGGAAGGGGTTTGTAGATGAAACTTGGAGTGAGACAGAAGAAGAATCTGAAGCTTCATCCAGCTCAAGTGATGATGAAAATGATGCTGAAGAAAAGAAATTCTGCATGATGGTTATCAATGCCTCACAATAAAATTCTGATGCAGAAGAATCAGAGTCAGAATCAGTGACTCAATCTAAAGAGGACCAGGTGAAGACCTATCCAACATCAAACCAGCAATGGTATCTAGATAGTGGGTGCTCAAAGTACATGACAGGAAACAAGGACAATTTGACATACTTCAAAGCAAAGATTGGAACCAAAGTAATATTTGGTGATTCAAACTTTGGACTAACAAAAGGATATGGTGCAGTCCAGATTGACACAGTCACATTCAAGAAAGTAGCCTATATGGAAGGACTGAAGCACAACTTAATAAGTATCAGTCAACTGTGTGATGAAGGCTATCAAGTGACTTTCAGCAAATCCTCATGCAAGATCAAATCAGAGGACAACACCATTGTGTTGACAGGTAAAAGGAAAGGTAACATCTATTTAGTAGACTTTCTTTCAACTAAAGTAGACATATGCTTGTTCAACTCTATTTGTAGACCTAATGAATTATGGAATAAGATATTAGGACATGTAAACCTTAGAACCATTGCAAGGCTATCCAAGGACAACCTTGTTAGAGGACTACCTTCTGGCCCTTACAAGAAGGAAGGACTCTACAGGGCTTGTCAATTAGGCAAGCAAACCAAAAATAGCTTCAAGTCACTTAATAAGAGTGATTCACCTAGGATTTTGTATCTGTTACACATGGATCTCTTTGGACCCATTACAGTACAAAGCTTAGGAGGGAAATCTTATACCTTAGTAGTTATAGATGAATTCTCTAGATTCACATGGGTGTTCTTTCTGAGGAAGAAGTCTGATAACTTTAATTGTTTGATAGAGTTTATCAAATGCATACAGATTGAGTTCAACACTCACATTGCCCTGATCAGAAGTGATCATGGGACAGAGTTTGATTCTCTTCTTATGCAAGAGTTCTGTCAAAGTGAAGGGATCAGGCATACATTCTCAGCTCCTAGAACTCCTCAACAAAATGGGGTAGCTTAAAGGAAAAATAGAACCCTTATTGAATCTGCTACTACATTGTTGTCAGATGCTCATCTTCCTCTATACTTTTGGGCAGAGGCAGTGAACACCTCCAACTATGTGTTGAATAGAAGCTTGATACATAAACTGAAGGGCAAGACTCCCTATGAATTACTCAAAGGGAAGAAACTTAAAGTAGATTATTTTAAAATCTTTGGTTCTATTTGCTACATTCATAATAATGACAAGAGATACATATCAAAATTTCAAGCTAAAGCTGATGAAGGAGTGTTTCTGGGATACTCCATGGTCAGTAAAGCTTATAGGGTATATAATAAATCTATTCTCAAAATTGAAGAATCTGTTCATGTATCTTTTGATGAGACTAACATGTCATACAAGGAGAAATAAATTTCTACCATAAGCTCTTTGGAGGTTCCACCACTGTGTGAGTCTATGGAAGGACTGAACCTTACCCAAGAGGTATCAAACCATCCCACTCCACATGATACTGAAGATAATGATGAGGAAAGTCAAGAGGAAGTGGCTGAACTTCCCCCAACAGCTAATATCATTCCCCAAGAGGAATTAAATACTGAAGCTGTTGCTCAACCAATTCCACCAACTGATTTTGTCACACTTAGAGATCACCCTAGATCTCAAGTGATTGGAGACATCTTAGTAGGTGTACAGACAAGGCATCAACTCAACCAAGACTTGATGCATGCCTGTTTGTTCTCTCAAATCGAATCTCTTACCATACATGAGGCAGAGTAAGATCCCCACTGGATCTTTACAATGCAAGAGGAACTCAATCAGTTTGAGAGATGTAGAGTTTGGGATTTGGTTCCAAGACCCCATAACTACCCAGTTATTGGAACCAAATGGGTCTACAGGAACAAGTTGGATGCCCAAGGTAATATAGTGAGGAACAAGGCTAGGCTTGTTACTCAAGGCTACAGACAAGAGGAAGGAATAGACTATGACCAAACCTTTGCCCCTGTTGCAAGGTTAGAGGCCATTAGGATATTCCTTGCCTATGCAGCTTACAAGAGATTCAAGGTCTACCAGATGGATGTCAAAAGTGCATTTCTGAATGGAATACTTCAAGAAGAGGTTTATGTAGAACAACCTCCAGGTTTTATCTCTCCAACTCAACCCTCTTTTGTTTTTAAATTGCATAAAGCTCTCTATGGTTTAAAGCAAGCTCCAAGAGCATGGTATGAGACCCTAGCAAGATTTCTTTTAGAGCATGAATTTACAAGAGGAAACATAAATAAAATACTGTTCACTAGACATCATAAGGAACAAATTTTGTTAGTATAAATATATGTGGATGACATTATTTTTATGTCTACTGATCCCAAATTGTGCAAGAGGTTTGCTGACCTCATGCATTCAAAATTTGAGATGAGTAGCATGGGTGAACTTTCCTACTTCCTTGGTCTCCAAGTGAAGCAGCTCCCAGATTGTATCTTCCTCTCCCAAGCTAAGTATGCTAAAGAGCTTATCAAAAAGTTTGGGATGGGTGATGCTTTAGGGATGAAAACCCCTATGGATACAAAAGCTGTTGTGGATTCTGATGCAGCAGGGAAACCAGTGGATCAGAAAAATTATAGGGCAATTGTTGGATCCCTATTATACCTAACAGCTAGCAGGCCTGATATAATGTTTGTCACATGCCTTTGTGCTAGGTTCCAAGTGAACCCTAAAGAATCTCATCTTATTTTCCTAAAAAGAATTTTGAGATATATAAAGAGTTGCCCTAGTCTAGGACTCTGGTATCCTGTAGAGTCAGAGTTTGAGTTAATTGGATACTCAGATGCTGACTATGCTGGATGTATAGTGGACATGAAAAGTACCTCTGGAACATGCCAGTTCCTTAGTATGAGACTTGTCTCCTGGTTTTGTAAAAAGCAGACATCTATGTCTACATCAACTACAGAAGCAGAATACATGGCTGCTGGTAGTTGTTGTTCACAAATGCTATGGATACAAAACAAACTCTTAGATTATGGTGTCAACTAAAATAATTCAACTTTATTTTGTGATAATACTAGTACTATTGCTATAGCACAGAATCCAGTTCACCATTCTAGGA
Organism: Platanthera guangdongensis; assembly: GCA_039583875.1. NCBI lineage: Eukaryota > Viridiplantae > Streptophyta > Magnoliopsida > Asparagales > Orchidaceae > Platanthera > Platanthera guangdongensis. The sequence goes on from CM077160.1 coordinate 66,751,225, forward strand.
CAAAACATATTGAAATAAGACATCATTTCATTAGAGATAATGTGGACAAAAAAAATTAACTTGATCCATATTCCAACTGATCTACAAAGAGCAGACATCTTCACCAAGCCATTAGATGAGAAAACACATCTATTCTTTATAAATCAACTGGGAATGATTGATGGAGAAGAGTTAACCTAGTTTCTGTCTGCATTTGACGAATTTTCGAGAGTTCGTCGAACGGAGTTCGACGAATTAGGGAATGTTTGAGAGATTCTCGTCGAACGGAGATCGATGAATTCTGTGTGTGAGGAAACAATTTTCGTCAACCAGAGATCGACGTTTGCTTCAGAAAGACATTTCGTCGAACGGAGTTCGACGAACTTTTTCGATTCTTCTGGATGAAATCGACGAATTATCTGTCTATAATTTATTTCGTCGAGCTCAGTTCGAAGAATTTTTCTTTTTTTTTTGCGGAACGGAGTTTGTCGATTCATATTCTGAAAATCTTATATTTAGGTTTTCTTTGACCTTCGTCCCGCGCTTTCAGTTCCTTTGCTCTTGATCGTCGTTTCTCTCTGTGTTTTTCTTGCAGGACATCAATGGAGATTCCCTCAGTTGCTTTGGTTGCAATGAAGTTTGACACTGGATTCGACATGTACTTTGAGTCATTTCAACATTCTGACCCCATATTTCTATACATCTTAGAACTACTGGAAGAACACAGTTTAAAGGATTTCATGACCAGGTGCATTAAACTTCATGGAACAGAAATACGAGAGTGGGTATATACATCTACAGTTTCTGAAGAAGAGGTTTTGACCGGAAATATAGGGAACACTGTTGTTTCCCTTTCTCCTGCAGTTCTCTCTGAGATATTTGGATTAGTAAACGGAGAAGACAATCTGGAAATGGATTCTGAGAAATTCAGTGATATGCTGAAACTCATGGGTTTCTCTGGTAACAACCCTAATAAATTGTTGAAAAAGCAATTATCCGCCGCCTACCAATTTCTGGCAGATATTACGGGAAAGATACTGATGGCCAAGCACTCTGCTCATGACTATATTACCCGTCACCAATTTCTGATAATGTGTGCAGTAGTGAATAAGCGACGGGTTGATTGGAGTAAGGTGTTCTTTGAATTGATCAAGAAGAAGAACATCAAGAAGGAAGTCTGCTTTGGCAGAATATTGGGAATATTTCTCAAAGAGAAGGCTGCTGAATATATGGTCTCCCCGACCATCTCCATAAACGCCAGCAAGCGCCTCACTTGCGCTCTGTTTAGCAGATGGGAGAGGACCATCTCCAAGTCCTCAAAGGCTTCTTCCTCCTCCCTCTAAACTTCTCAGATTACAAGGGCTGTAAAGGCCGCTCCCCACCCTGTTGAAGAGGTTCCTCCATCTCAACCATCTCTTCCAGCACCTCTTCTTCCAAACAAGCCTCCTCATGTACCTACCCCTCCTTCATCTCCACCACTTGACCTGACAAACATTCCCTCTCCACCTCCATCTTCCCCTCTGCAAGTTCATCAACAACTCCCTCCTCCAGATTCCCCTCATGAGACAATACTTACTACACCTCCTCAGTCTCCTCTTCCCCCACATTTATCCACCATCCCATCTAATCATATACCATCATATACAATCATGCAAGATGCCCCCACTCCATATGTTATTCCTCATCCCATTCCATCCCCTTCCCCATTTGATCCAGCTACCCTCATTTCTTTGCTCACCCCTCTCATAAAATCTTTGATCCAGGAGGCAATTACACCTCTTGTGACCCCCATTAATTCCTTATCTGCCCAGCTCTCTCTTCTATCTGCTGTCCCCTATTCATCTAGGGGCCTGGGTCCAGGAATTCCTGAACCCAGGCAGGGGGAGTTGCTCAGTGATGAAGTTTCAGCAGATGCAGATACAGCAGCAACAGCAGCAGTCACAGCAGTTCCCTCTCCAGCAGATTCAGATTCAGCAGAGGATAAAACAATTTTGACAGACTTTGATGCTGAGATGTTTGAGTTAATACAATTTATGGATACTGACATTGACTTGGATGAGTCAGTTGCTCAAATAACTCCTGTTGGTGATTTCTACTTAAATCCCACAATGAATTTATCAGTTTTGTTGAGAAGTTTTCATACTATACATATGCAATTCCCTCCAGCAGGTTTCTCTAAGCCATATTTGGCCATGGTACCATATACCTCTCCAGCTAGTCCAGTAGTTGCTAAGCAACTCTGTGCCAATTTTGCTCTCTCTGCCTCCAGCTCAAAAGTGATTCCAGAAGATACAACAGTGCCAGTTTCAGCACCAGACTTTATTATGGATGACTCTCCAATGCCTACTCTAGATGAGCTTATTCAGGCAGACATTGAAGAAGAGAATAAGGCAGTAGCTGATAGCTCTATCTCCTTTGTTTTTGAATCTTGTACAGATAATTCTTCTCTTGTTGCTGATACCCCTATTCATGAACCTTCTGCCCCTCCTCCAGAAAAGGCTGTTGTTTCTAATAAAGCTTTAAAAGCTGTGGATGCTCTTTATGACATCCCTCAAGGTTCTGAGTCAGAAGAAGATGATGATAGTGATTTTGATGAGGATGCAGCTAGTAAGAAAAAGAGATTGTTGGCAAAGAATAGAAAGGCTGCTCCTCTTCCAGCTCTCAAGCCAAATCCCAATGCAGACACTCCCTATTATATTCTGCACAATGTTGCTCCATATAAGGGAATGCCAGCATGGATGTGGCTCTCCAAAAACCAGCAGAAAGATAGAAAGAGAAGCAGGAGATACTCCCCTCCTCCAGTGCATAGATACAGGAAGGATCCTCCTCCTCCTCCAGCAGCTGGTGCCAGTGGCTCTAGCTCCCAGAGATCTGCCCCAATGCAAACCTATCAGTGACAGTCAGGGAGATCTTCTGGAAGCAGCCCGCAAAATCCATCCTCCTCAGGTAGTCAACAGCATAAGCAGCAGCAGCAACAAAGTTTGGAGTACAAAAAGCTGAAAGCCCAAAGAAGCCAGACTCCCCTCCAATTCCTTTTGAAGATCCAGAGACTGCTAATACTGCAAGAATGGCTAGGTACCAAGAGCTGATTGGTCTATCTTTGATAAATAAAGCCAAAGCAGAAGGAAAAGATATTTCTAGTCTTTCAACCATGTCAAAGTATAGAAAGGAAGAGATGAAAAGATTTGACAAAGGTAACAAATTGTTTAATGTTGATGACTATGGCTCTATTTGGGACAGCTCTGGTGGATTGAAAAGCTGCTGTCCGGATAGAGCTGTTTTAAAATAGATTTCTGGGGAGCAGTTTTGAAAAGCTGCGGAGTGTTTGGGTATTCTGTGCAGAAGTGCGCTCGGAATTGCCCGAGGAAGGACGTTGGGGGCTCGGAATCGCCGGAGGAAGGCCGTCAGGGGCTCGGAATCGCCGGAGGAAGGCCGTCCGACCTCTAAGCATGTTTCATCTGAAGAAACCATTAGATTTCCAAAACCTATGAGAGAGAAAACTATTTTGCAAGAGCAGAAGCTGGGGGGAGGAAGATTTCTGAAAAGCTGCAAAACAGCTCTGGCGGATTGAAAAGTTCTTCACAGGGAGCTGTCCCAAACACATATAAAACAGCTCTGGCGGCTGGAATAGAGATTTTCCAGCCGCCAGAGCTGCGCCAAACAGACCCTATATGAAACTTCACCCAGAAGCAGTTGTCCCCAGAGCAACATCATTAAAAATTATTGGGGCAGCTGATATGACCATGACAGTGGCTCAAGCTCAAGATTCTAACAGAGAAATCATTTTCAAGAAGCCGGAGAAAAGAAAGCAGAAGACAAACCTCAGCAGAAGAAGCCAAAGAAGTAATTTTTCTTGTTATTTCATTTTCTGTCTGTCATTTGTTTTAAACTATGCTATCTGTAACAAAGCTGTGTATATATATATCTGTTGCATGTGTTATAATTCTCTGCTAGATATATCTCTTCTCTTGCTTAGTTTTTCTGTTTTGAGTCTCTGTTAGTGACCTCACCCAAATAGGGGGAGATTGTTGGATCCCTAGTCGATTTGGGCTAGGTTCACTGACTTAGGTTGTGACCCATCATGTATAGCCAGGGTCAATTTGTGTCCTATAGTATAGGTTAAGTCCTTAGGCTGAACTCCAGATGGACCAGCTTTCAACAAGACCCTCAGAGACTCCAGACTCACAAGTTTTCAAGACTAAGTAAAGTGAGTTCGACGTTCGTCGAACTCAGCTCGACGAAAGGAGTTCTGCGCGCGACGATCGTGAGACAATTCTTAGTGCTGAGCTCGACGATCTATGTTCTCTGTTCGACGAAAACTCAGTTTCTACATCAAGCCAAAATCGGGAGAACTTTAAATTTTCTAAGTTCAGCTTCATGCTTCGGTCGATGAATTATATTCTGAGTTCGACGAACTTGTACCTCAAGTTCACAGCTTCTCAGGTCGACGAAGTCAGCTTCTCAGGTCGACGAATGTTATTCTCTTCTCGATGATTTCTGGACTCAGAGAATCTATGTCAACACTTAGGGTTTGTGTCGACACCAGACGATTTGTGTTGACACCAGGACTTCAGTCGACACCAACTTATGTCGACACCAGAATTTCAGTCGACACCAGCTTATGTCGACATCAGAGGATATGTGTCGACACCAAGATCAATCTATTGACACCAACTTGTGTCAACACAGCATTTCAGCAGATGCAGAGTATTTTGTCTAAGTCCAGAAATTTTCTCAACTCGACGAATTTGATTCTCAGCTCGACGAATGAAGACTGTCTATCAGATGAATGAAGATTGTCTGGTCGACGAACTCTATCAAGCTCAGCTCGACGAACTCAAGCTCAGCTCGACGAACACAAGTTCAGCTCGACGAAATGTGTTCTTTGTTTGACGAATCCAGATTAGGTTTTCTTCAAGGTTCCCGTCCCGTTTCTTGGCGCTGATTCCTGAACATTTAATGCAAGATCTTCTCGGAATGTTACTGTTAGAATGTGCATTGACTATGGATGATCATATGCCATTTTTCCATGAGACAGTTAGGAAAGTCGTTGATTGTTGATTCTTTCCAAGGCCAACTGTAATTACTGCTCGACATTCAAAAGTTTGAATATTCCTCAGTCAGAAAAAGACATACAATAGATACACAAAAAAATATACAGACACAATAAGAGAATAGAATCAAGCAGTGATAGAGTTCAAGAATCACAGTACAGAAAATAATCTGACATACACTCTGAAGCTGCAGAAGAACAAAACATTCTCAAATCTAAAGTTCTTGACTGCAATCAGCCTTGACCAGAGAACTTATGAAGAAGAAGAACAACAACCAAATTCAATCAAGAGTCTTCTTCTCTCTAGTCTCAGGATAACTTCAAAGGACAACAGAACTTTATTAGTCAAAAGAAGTTCCTGAAGCAGTTCTAGTCCAGGCATTCTAGTTCATTGAAGGCCTATCACCCTGAAGCAGTGCTCCAGCATTCCTAACCAATTCAAGATCTCAGGGGGAGCAAGATCTGCTACAGCAATCCACAAGTCTTCTCTTTGATTGTTGACAGAGAAGACTCTATCACCCTCTCTCTAACTCCTATACAGGGTTTTAAATCCCTTCAAAATTATTCTGGTTGTAAGTCTCCTTCCAAAAGACTTGAAGGTTTGGTTTTTGGGGACCTGATCAAAACCTATTGGTGCCCAGGACACCTGATCAACTCATCCTGCAGTTGATTAATACCTAGGGTGGTAGAAGAGTGGATGTACCCAGATTGATTGGGGAACCACTATAGCTCCTTGTGTCATCTAGTTGCTTATTTTCTTTTGTTTTCTGGCTGTGGTCTGCGATTGCTCGGTGTTTAGTTATTTGTTGTGTTTACTTTATGTTATATGCTTCCCTGTTCACTTAGGTATACAATAACAGTTGTAAAAAGTTTTTAGTAAGCACTATACTCCATTCACCCCCCCTAGAGTATATCAGATCTAATCTGCTCTTTCACTATTATCTAAGCGACACACGAGTCAGCTATAAACAACAGATCCTACCTCCGGGGGTCTCACAATCCTTTGTATAAATGCTTTGCATACCTGCAGTCATCCAAATAATAGGAGTCAATAAACCTATCAAGATGATGAAACTCCCACTGGTATTCGACAATTGACTTAGATCTCTATTTCAGTAGCAATAACCTTTCATCGAGTTCAACTCGAGCACTAGAAGGAATGAAATAATCTAAGAAGGCATCCAAAAATTCATCACAATTGATATCAGTGTATACTCATCCTTGAAATATGGAGCCCATAAGGAACTTCCACCACCTCTTTGTGCGTGACTCTAGGATGGACACAACTAAGGAAACAGCCATATTGGCTGGACATCTAATTCCGACCATTAACTCATGTCGGAATCTATCCACTCTTCCGTGCGGACAGCCGACTCTATCTCATGGTAAGATGGTGGAGAAAGAGATCGGAAGGTACTAAACAATTGGATCCCGGGGCTTGCTGTTGTACCGAGGTCTGCTGAGACCTAAAGGCATCCAAAATCATCATTAAGGTATGCACTAGCTCTGATTACTGAAAGGGATTGGGGATCGAGAGAACGGGAATGCCTGTCATTGGCTCTATATGTACCAAAATCTACATACAAAACACGAATTTTCGGTCAGGTTGGCTAAACGTAGGCTAACCGGTGGACATACTTAGTGTGAATCACAAATGAGCATACCACTGCTTTCGTTAATCTAGTTTGTCCGCAAACCGAATAATCGAGTGGGGATAACACCACGTTAAATGGCTTCTTTATCGTAGGATCGGTGTAAGCTGATACAAATTGTAAAACCCCCGCCTGGAATAAAAGACACGACCGAGGGAAGTTTTATGCCCAAAACAACCGCCTTGCTTTACCATCAACACAATGGCTAATCTGTTACACAAGTCACTTATTCTTCTGGCTAATCTCTGAGATCACAAATGCCATCCCAACCAAAAGAAGTACACAGAAGTCATAAATCACAATAAGTAAATGTCCAAAATAGTACATCGATAATAAAGAACTACATCAGTTCCTTTAATATCGTAGTACAACAAAATTTTACTGAAGGCTACATCATAACGCTCACAACTCACATAGCCACAGAAGGAAGAGAGGGGATTATCATATCAGGCCCTGTCCCATGGCTTGGTTGTCCTCTTGCATAAGGCTATGTTGTTGCTCCAACTACGGGGTATCCTCCTAAAATGGTAGACGTTGTAACTGTTAGTTATAAAGACTATGTGCCAATCACATCCTCTCACCCGAGCGACATATAGGCATCGGTCGGAGGAAAAGAAGGAGGAGCTCAATATAATAGTAGTATATAATCAAACAAGTGGCAGAAGAGCGTTGTTATCTAGCAGTTCATGTGAATATATCAACACATCAATATAAAGTATCAGCAGTAAACATCAACATATTAGAGGTAATCTATACTATTAACATATAAATCATAGTTATAAAATTTAACTTAACTTATAAAAATGCCCACAAAAATTTTAAAGTTAAGGTTCTGGTACATAAAAGTAACTCATCATATAAAAGTGCCCATACAAATTTATATGACGAGGTTCTTATGCGGTGTAATGCAATGATATGAAATGAATGCAATATGATGACTCAATCATGCACACACACACACACACTTACTATGTCGACATAGACCTTTAGTTCCCACTTTTCAAGCAGGTAGCTAACCTCTCTGGCATCATCCGTTTTGGCCAAATGGTGACAGTAGAGAGGGCATCTCCACTACTAGATGGGTATCCACACTACCGAGACTAGGCCTCCATACGCATCAATGCTAAGAATACAATAGGAGTGCCCTAGTGTACTACGACTCAGAAGGAGTCTTGGGTAGATGTGCACTAAGATCCTAGTCCAACTGGCCTATAACTGGCACGAAAGGAGTCTTCTGGAGCGAACAGCAAATAACTAAGACCAATCTTCAACTGGCACGGAAGGAGCCTTCGAGATTGAGCACCGAAGGACCAAGCCCAACCACCTAAGGTCTAACTTCCAGCTCCCGTCAGTGTGATGACTGGTGAGCCCATAGACCTGCCACCAAATCCTCATCACAGGATCATATACCGCATGTCAACACACACCCATACCCATGCAATTCAAATTTACAATGCCCTCATGCATTCAATGAATACAATTGAGTCCCTTCATATCATAGTCACACCGTGCTCCAAAGCACATAAGGGTCTACAATTAACATAGGTGGCAATCCACTTAATTACTTCACCAGTCCCTCACTGCTACCCATAGGGATTTAACATAAATATAATCACTGGACTACTCCTATCATTCGTTAGATGCTTGAGATCAAAACTATGCTCAGCATATGTCCACGGGTGTATACCTCGTTCAGCCCTTTTCTAGAATTAAACATATACATGTAAATTATACTATTTCAATCATCTCAATCGAATCTGGTTTCAAAAATCCCCAATTCATCACAACAAGTACTTCTACCAAGATTATTCATCATGCAAGGGGTGATCAAATTATCATCAATTATATACCATCAGATCTCCCAAGTAATCGATTCATAGAATAAGGAAAACATTAATTATTAATACATCATGGCTACGCGCCACAGTTTACTAAAACTGGATTTCAAGAAGCTACATTCCACAAATAATTACGAGCAATCCCAAATTGGGAAGGTATTTTTAAGGGCTACAACTCCCGTGTTGAGTCTGGTGTCCAAATCCATATCCTTCATACCTGGAATCGGCGTTCAGCCCGGTCGTGTGCATTTAGATAGAACATAACCTGCACCTATATCATTACAATATAGTGACTTTGACTGAACATTCCCATTTCTACAAAACTCCTCTGAAGATGTGTAACCAATTGTTGGAAAGGTATTTCCGAGGGATACAATGTTCATGTTGAGACCGAGACATGAATCAAGCCGGATCATACCTGAAATCGGCCTTAGAGTCTGCTGCGCACAAAAAAATAGATTTATGTATAACATTTTTGCACGTATCGTAAAGTTAGATGAATGACATCGGTTCATCTTCTTCCTCTGGCCTTCACATAAAGCACAACCAACATCTCTGTACCCTTTCTCCCATATTAGACCATGATTCCTCACAAAATCAAGTTTGTCATCTTCGTAATGAAGAAAGGAGATGATTGAAGATAATCATGTGGCGATCAGCGCCCTAGAACGAAGTTCTTGCGTAGTCACTTCCTAGGAAATGTCCATTACACTTCCAAATCGAACTCACTTTATCTGATGTCTCTCCTACACTTTAGATGTAAAGATCTAGCACCAAGGGAGAGGGTAGGAAGCTCACATTATTCCGGCCATGGACCGTGTCATTCTTCTTGTCGGCAAAGTTGTATTCAGTTTTCTGGCGGTATCGTACTCAGGTCGTCGTTCTTTAGGAAAAGGAGAAAAATAGTCGATGAGGATGCCTTTTTAGGGTTCGGTTATCCTTATAAAGAGGTGGCTGGTGATTTAGGGTTAATGTCTCCTTGCCATGTGTCGCCCTCTAATAGGACCGCACTTTATAACTTAAAATAAGTTACTGGAAAAGAAATACCTGTTCAACCCGTAATTTTATGCCAGGCTGTAACCATACAGGACATATAGAAAACGCTAAGTACATTCGTCGATTATACTCGATGAATCGTCAAGTGCATTAAGACCATAACTCGAGTCATCTTGACGATTACACGAGTCCACTCGACGAATCATCCTAACAGACCTCACAAGTCCACTCGACTTTACTAGACGAATTCACATGATTTCACGAGTCCTTTAGGCAAATCTTCCTGATAGACTTCACGAGTCCACTCGACTTCACTCAACAAATTTGTCCAGTCCACTAGATGAATTCACCTTATTTCACGAGTTCTTTTGACGAATCATCCAAACAGATTTTATAATTCCACCCGACTACTCTCCACGAATTTGTCGAGTCCACTCAAGTTCAATCGACGAATTCGTCGAGTCCTCTCGAGTCATTTCGATGAACACACGAGTATTCTTGACTCTTACTCGAGACATCTCGATGAATTCTCTCCAGGCCTGTTCTAACTACCACCTCAAGTCACCGTAGTGACACTACAACAAACATGAGGTGTCTAATTAAAAATATGACGTTACACTTGCTCATGTATCAACCGAATATTTTCTGGAAATTTCTCAGAGGAGTACGAGACAACCATGGCAAGCTATTGATGGACTTCCCAATGGTGGTGATTTCTCTCATTGACCACAAAGCAAACTCGGTGGCTGATTATGTGGCTAAAAATGCTCGTCATGGTGATTTCCAGTTGGAATGAGTTATGCCTCTACCACTACCTTTTCCGAACTTTTGTTGCATGACTTTCACTACTTATAGACCCTTATCTTTTGCTTATTATTAATATATGGTTATGCCCAAGTACAAGGAAAAAGGCTCTTTTATGGTTAACGGGCACTGTTCGAAATTGTATCACCCTAGCGACCCTTCGACCAGAAAAATTAAAATGCTTAACCATCCCAAATTTTTAAATAATCCTGCTTAGTCAAGCTACACGATTGGAAACATAGTGCTTGTGGGAGGCACTCCATAGTTATGCTTTTGTATTTTTTTTTAGTTTTCTTGTCTTAACATGTCTTGTAGGTTTCTTTTTCAAAATTTTTAGCTGCCACCCCAACGACCAATCAGGGAAGGTTCCTTATAACCTCTCTTGTTATTGTGTTTTTTTAATTTAATTATGAACGGTATACTTAGTTTTAAACATTAGGGACAATGTTTAATTTTAAGTATGAGGGTGTAGTTTTGTAGTTTTAGTTTCAAAAAATTTAAAAAAATGATAATTTTTAGATTTTTTACTTTTTTCAATTATATAGCAAAAATAAAAAAATAGAAACACGAATATCACAAAAAAATTAGAGAATCAAAATTTAATTTCCTTGAAAGGGAGATTTGGGCTTCTCATCCCATCTTATCTCCAAGTATTGGTGTGAACCCCTCATTGGGTAGACCTCGGGAAGTTCAGGAATTAACAAAATAAATTAGGAAATTTAAAATTGTTTTTCCTTAAGTTTTTTTCAAAAAAACATAGCTCTTACTCAATTGCTAGTTTCAAGAAAAATTTAATTTTTCATGTGAACTAGGAATTTTTTGTGCTGTAATATAGATTTACTCATGCCCGTAATATGTGGAGTACAAGCTCATTCCAAGATCCAGAACCAGCAACCGAAATGTTGATGAAATTTCCTGAAAAACATTAAAGTCATGCGTAGCCTAGATGACATGCTCATGACCTATATGACACGCATGTGACCTAGATGACACGCCTGTGTTCCTAACATGTTCTTCCAAAAGATCACCCATTGCATCGTTATGCCGCAAGAAGTTCATGTTTCTGAATTCTCATGCACACCTTTGGTCACGCCCCATTTTACGCTGGTGATTTGGGGCTTGTAATTCTAAATATTTTCCTATAAATGATATCTTCTCTTGAGCATTATGGTTTAGAATTTTAGGATTTTTTAGTGTTATTTCAGCTGTTGTGTGTTTTTTTCAAGCTTTGTTTTGTTCTTAAAAGGCACAGAATGAGAGATTTCTTCTAAGTAGTTATGTTGGCAATAGACAAATCCACACAAGATAGTGAAACAAATTTAGAAAGGGAAGAGATGTTATTTTCAAAAGAGGTTTCTAGATGGAAGAAAGAATTGTCATTTTCTAAAGAGTTTCACAATGAAGGTTTTATTTTGAAGATAACTTCATCATCCACAACCAGAAGGAGGAGCTTTCCATTACTGACATTGATGATAGAGCAAGTGGTGGTGAGGAAGAGGCAATTGAGTATGATCGGTACCTCAACATCCTCTTCGATGTCAAAAATGACAAAGTGTAGCAGGAAGATAAACTTGTCGATCTTGACAAACACATCCTCCATAACCCCTATAGCAAACTGATTGAAGCTAGGGATAAACTGCGTCTGACAAAGACAAGTGTACCGTATTAGAAGTAGTATACAATTTTATGACCAAGCTTGAATTAGACTAGGGGAGGTTGAGTAATCTAACTTTAAAAAAGCATTATTATCTTGTCAACTAGACATTGGAGTTAGATTTTGCAAAAATAAAGACTAGAAAAGCTAATTGATTAAAACAATGGCTAAAAGCTAGTACCCAATGTTTGAATCACCTCAAACTAAGAAATAAAGGAATGAAATAGAAATTCATTTCTCTTGTTGAAGAGGCTTTGACGGTGGAAGTTCCCAAAGCATGAACACTCCTCTTTCTAGGATTATGTTCAACTAAGCTTAGGTGTATCGACTGAACATTCATTATCAAATCGCATCGCCTAAGACTTACTTTAGGTTATGAACCCCGCTATTGGATTTCACTTCAATCCATAAGATTTATGTTGTCATCTCTCGAGAGTTGCGTTCTACACGTTTTCCCTAAGATTGATTGATTCGTTTAACAAGCCTCTCAGCTAACTAAAGAATAAAAACAAATATAAAAATAATATATTGAATATATAGCCATAATAATTTGATCAAAGGTAAACCATAAGCATTCGACGTATTTGAGTAAATGAATTCTAAATCATAGCAAAAATTCTTCATCCTCAGATCATCTTGATCGAATACTATAGTAATTAGTTACTCAAGGAGATGGAGGAATCATCAAAATATTTGAAAGACATGATGAAGAAAAGAGAAGAGTGTAAGTGAAAATGAGATATCTTTTATTACTTACTAAGAGAATTACATGGAAAGATTAACAATTACATATGAAGGAAATTGCAAGTTAACTAGAGTAAGAAGAATAAAGGAGTAAAAGAAGACTTAAATAGTAAAAACATCAAAATAAAATACCTATAGGACTCCAAAATTTAATCCTTGGCTGGATGGAGGAAATCCCTTTTTATAGTTGAAAAAGTACATGCTACACACCCCCTGGTCACGCCCGTGACCTTGGGGCGTGTTTAGACTATGAATGCTGAAGGAGGAGCAGGCACGATCTAGATTTAATTAAGAGCATTATGTCTGGGTCAGGCTCCTGGGTCAAGCCCGTGATAGGGGGAGTGACCTAGGAAAATGACAGATGGCGGGAAAATCTATCGGGATAGGCGCGTTATGGGAAGTCCACGTGCATGAACCTTGATGGTCACAAGCATGCCTTGGGCATGATCTCTATAACACAGTCATAGTCACCAGAAGGCAGGTCAAGGGCATGATCTAGAAGTCACGCCCACTGGTCATGTGTGCGACCCTTGAGTTTCATGGGCGTGACCTAGGCATGTAATTTTAATTGGCGTGGCACAACCTTCTAAATCGATTGGAGGATTTGGGGAGTGACCTGGAGGTCACGCCCTAAGTACACACCTATTATCGGGGCGTGTATTTTTGGTTTTCTGCAGTTTTACTCCAAACTCACTCCTGAACTTGCCAGTTCGCTCCAAACTATTTTTTGTAGCCCAATTTAACCTAAAATCAGAAAAGAACATAACTTTAGATTATATGTAGAATACAACAACAAAAATTAATAAATTAAAAAATAAAAACTACGTAAAATAAAGACAAATTACACCTTATAAAATACCCCCATACTTTCTCATTTGCTTGTCCCGAGCAAACCATTCTTCAAAAGGGTAAGAAAACGTATGCTAGTTAGTATTTTGAAAACAAGAGAGTAAAAAAGCAAAGTCTTATGCCGACGTGCGCATAAATTCATGCAGAAAAACTTTCTTGGCATATGATCTAGCTTATGAATTTTCAAAATGTGTTTTTATGATTTATTTTTACTTTTAAGTAAAGTCAATGGTAAATATCAAAGTTATGCATGGGGAGAAAGTAGCATGATTGTTAAGATTTAAATTACTCGATATTGATGCTCTGTGGCCTCCAAAGATGGCCATGGGCTTTCCCGTTCACACCTTCTCCACTACACATGTCATTAACCAACTCTACGGGTCCTTAGGAGTTAAGTAGGATGTAATGTAAGGATTGGGTTTAAAGGTGAGGTAAGACAAAGGTAAACATAAGGACATATCACACTTAAACATTATATTTTTAAGCTAAAATAAAAATAACTACAAAAAGATAAAATAGTGGTACACTCATACTTAAGTTTAGCTAAGGGGAGCACTCTTTAAAATCTTTACCATTTTTTCTCCTTTTTCCTCATTCATATTTTTTTTTCTTTTTGGCTTTTCATTTTGAAATTCTACATAATCCCATTTTTTTCTTTTTCAAACAAACACCCATAAAAGTTAGTTTTTCTTTTTTGGCTTTTCACCATATCACATACATGGAACCCAATTATTTTATATTCAAGCTTAACATTTTATATGCGTAATTAGGTTTGGCTTTTTGGCTTTGGTCATTAAATGGTGTGGGTGAATCAATAAAAAGGCTTAAAGGCTCAAATTTGTAAACAAGGGTAGTTATTTCGGGCTTGGGTGCAAAGGCTCTAACAATCCAATAAAGGCCTAATTCATTTCCAAAAAATTAAATAAACATAAAGCGCAAATGCATTGAAGGTAGTAAGAGGAAGGTTCTAGACATTGAGAAAGGACACCCTTCCTTTTGAACCAATTAATAGCTTTCTAACGATCTTCTACACACTCACCTAAACTACTTTTTGATAATATCAGAATCATATTAAAAGTAACATAAATTTTCTCTATGCAATTAGAAAAATCATAGTTTTTAGATATATGCAAGAATTTGATTCTACACAAATACTACCCTAACACGTGCGTTTGACTAGAAACGCGACATGACCAATAGTTTTATTCAAAAGATTCAAAATCTATATTAAAGTAAAGTTAGTGCAAAAAATATAAAAGAGGTGATTTACTAAGAAAAAGAGATCCAAACTACTAATTAATATTAATATCATATTAGATTTAATACTAATAAAATGTATATTTTACTATTCATGAAATACCCTCACACTTAAGCTTTTATTATTCCAGAGAAAAAGTATGAGAAATACTTATAAGATTTTAAATAAAATTTATAATTTAAACTAACATTTCATTTAATCAAAAGAAGTCTCAGAATAAAAATCTAGGGTATAAAGTGCTAAGTCCTAAATTATGATAATGATTTAAAGAAAGCAAAAAGTTTTAGCCAAAAGACTTCTTATGATAACCAAATAACATGCAAAATTGCAATCATTAACAAAAATATTAGATTCGAATTATAAAAACATTAACTTTAAAGAAATTTTATAGTTAATGATTTTAAGAATAAAAACATTCACTATAATAGAGGTGATTTTAGGGGATGAATTCTTCGAATATCGGCTAGCTCACTCAACGCACTCGATGTTTAGCCAAGTGATATACGACAAATGAGAGATAGAAAAATCCAGAGAAGTAGCATCGAATGGACTCGACGAATTCAGCATGTATCGTCTAGAATATTCGACGAATTCGGCGAGTATCGTTAGATACATTCGACGAATTTGACTAGTTTATATGATGATACACGGCGAATTTTACTTTGCGTATTTTCCGATTCTAATAAAATTTGCCCGAAGTACAAATGATGAATTCGACAAGTGTTGGAAGGGATATGCGACGAATTCGACGAGTATCAACGAGTATACTCGACAAATTCGACGAGTATTCCTAACCATACTCGACGAATTTTACATAGGTAAATTCATGTGCTACTGATTCCAAGCCTTTGTCCTTCCTTGATCCTTCTTATGTCCTTGGGATAGAAGTACACCCCAATAGAGAGATTACATGTGAGTCAACACATTGGCCTACACAATGAAGGATTACATTATATAGTTCTGTATTGACTAACACACTGTAACCTGACATTGGCGTGTACTTAGCAATGTAAACCTGCAAGTACATAACTAAAATAGCAACATCAAATACAGTCACAATTCATCTTATCTTAACTGTACCATTCTTCAATCCGGGTTATTGTGGATACAATACCCAACATTCACCCATATTTGAAGAAGTTAGAACACTATAAGATAAGGTGAATTACACATAATAAATAATAAAATAATAAAATTGAAAAGATAATTAAGATTAAATATAAAATAGATTCCAACATAAGATATAAACAAAAAATCATATGTATATATATATATATATCAATAGTGTTCATTATTTTTTTCGGGGGGGGGGGGGGACCCACAACACTCAAAATAAAACACATATGAATATCAGGTCTGCTTTCCCTGCCTCTTCAATCGCTGTCTAGCAAAAAAAGCCCTTGGCTTTGGAAAATACTTTGGAAGGGCTGGAGGCATAATATCACCATTCTGGTTATTTCTGAAATGTATCCTTCTCTTTGTGCAAGCCAAATTATTCTTGTTCCATTCCTCTTGATCGTAGTGGAGGTCTGGGTTTTCCTCTCCCTTTTTTTCTATTTACAGAGAGAGGAAATTTATATATGATCTATTCGAAGCCGCCACAGGTATGCAGATGATGAATAATTATTTCCGCATCAGAGGAGTAGCTGCGGGTTTACCTTATGGCTGGATAGATAAATGTTTTGATTTCTGTAATTATTTTTTAAAAGAAGTTGTTGAGTATCAAAAACGTATTCATGAAAACCCATTTTTTGGAACGAGTTGAAGGAGTGGGCATTATTACTGGGGAGGAGATAATAAATTGGGGTATATCAGGACCAATAATATGAGCTTCTGGAATCCAATAGGATGGGGAAGGTGTCTAAGATAATCCCTCTAGAAGTAGGACTCCACACCTCCTCCATCTTTCTGTTGGGATCTGACCTGACTACCGATGGGCCTTCCCCATATCTTCTTCTCTTGTAAATACGATGAGGTAAGTCTTCAGTCACCTCGGTTTCTGGAATTACAGCAGCAACAACAGCAGCACCAACCAATGAAAACTACTTTGTATCTGACCAATACTGAGAATAATCCTGAGTAGAATTAGTCTCATCATGTGCTGGTACAGGCACAATAGGTACTTGATATCCTATCAACTGACTGTGAAGCCACACAAATTTGTCATAACTGTATAAATTTACTCCTTTGAAGATTGCTAACATTGCTTCCTCAAGCACATCCACCTTTGCTACCAACTTAGTTGTCATGGTCTCCTCCCCCTTTCTGACATCTTCAGCCAAAGCATTTGCATAAACTTCCATGCTGGTGTCATAATGTGTCATCAAATTATAGTGAGCTTCAATTACAGTTTTGGCATTCGTATCAACATTGCATAGAACATCCAGATTGCTCTTTGATCCTTTCATAACAAAATCAATTACTTTTCCACCTTGTGTAAACCAGGAGTCTAGCATGGCAACTAGCTTGTCAAATTTGAACTTAATCTCTGTTAGGCCATTGTTCAGATCTTTTTTTTTTGCTTCCTTGACCTTTCTCAGAACTCACTGCATGGAGGAATCAAAATAATCTTTCTACTTGGCCAACATTGTTTCTATGCTCTGTAGAATTGTATTATCATCACAAGAACTTGGGATATTGGGAATATGAGTGCTAGGAAGATCCTTACAGGAAGACTCATCTATCGGGGATAAACGAGCTTTAGAAGTTGTAGCAGAGTCTTTAATAGTAGTCAAAACAGGAGTCTGATCCTCCGCATCTGCTTCCTCATCTGAAAGAACCACAACCTCCTCTGTAGCAGCAGGAGGTGCATCTGGCATCTCGGCTATCCTTTTCTCAAGTTTGCGCATGAGCCTAGTAACCTCAGTAGAAAATGATATTGAGGGCCTAGTCACCTCCCCCTCAGAAGAGGAAGAAAGAACAATTTTTGGGAGAGGGACTATCAAGTTCTCCATTACCATTAGCTCATCAACAACAATAACATCAATAACAGCAGTAGAGGTCAAACTAGCAGCATCCTCAATCTCATAATCCTTCATAGTAAGGTCATCAGTAGCAAGACCGTCATTATCCAAGTGATCTTCAACATCAACAACATCATCCAGGCTATCAGCATCCTCTTGCTTGGATGGAGTTGGAACCTCTTCCACAGTTGTCTCTTCCCTAACAGCAGCATGCACAAGCTCTGAGACAGCTATAAGCTCCATAGTACCCCTATTTTCATTTTTATCCCTGAACGTCCGATTCATCAGATCCATAAACACTGACAGTGCATTAGTCAGCCCAAATGGCATGATCGTAAACTCGTAATGCATGTATCTCGTACTAAAAGTTGTTTTGGGGATATCACTCTCCCTTATCCTAAGCTGATTATATACAGACTTGAGATCTAACTTTGAGTACGCCGTCGATCCGACCAACGGATCAAATAGATCATCGATCCTTGGGATTGGGTACTTGTTCTTTTCCGTTAGCTTGTTTAACTCCCGATAATCAATACAGAGTCTCAAGCTCCCGTCCTTCTTCTTTACAAAGAGGACCAGTGCGCTCCAAGGCAACGAACTTGGACGCACAAACCCTTGCTCCAACAACTCTTGAAGTTGCACCTTCAGCTCCACCATTTCCTTAGGCGCTAGCCGATACAGAGATGGTGATACAGGCTTCGCACCTAGCACTAGCTCAATAGTGAAATCTATCACCCGTTAAGGCGGGGCTCCAAGAAGATCTACGAGGAACACATCAGGGTATTCAGCTACCACTAAAATACTATCCAACGTAGGCTATGGCTTTGCAACCTCCACTAGTGTAAAGAACATCTCTGCACCAGCACGAACTGCCTTCACCACCTGAAGAGCATACATCAACGTCTTGCTCGACCCTTTCAAGCCCGTAAAAGTCGTCTCACGACTTGCTCCCAACCTGACTTCCTTGCGACCTCAATCAATATAGGCTTGCTACTCCGAGAGCCAGTCCATGCCAAATATTACGTCGAACTCCACCAGCGGCAGTAACGACGCTAGCAAATGGAACTCCTGACTCCCAACCCAAACCTAAGAGCAACAAATTCTACCCGCGCGCATTGAGCACCATTGGACCATAACACATCCAATTAGTCTCTTACCATCGAAGGAGGTACTCCGACATGCAATTTAATTCTTGAATAAAGGAATGTGAAGTTCCCTAAAAGAATGGTGCTCTCACCAAATAAACACAAATCAGAACAAAGCTTAGCACAAGTAGTTCTAAGCTAACCTGCACAAGGGCGACAAGTATTTAAGGCTAAACTATCTTTAAACCATACCTGTCCTCACGACGGCGTGCTTCCTCTCGGGCTTTCGGCACCTACGAGCATGATGCCCCGACTCCCCACAGTTGTAACATGCGCCCGTGGTTTGGCCTGTAGATGCTCCCGAAGCACTGAAATGAGGGGCTAGACCCAAAGTCCTAGCCTTCTTATACCACCTTCGATATCCAGACTTTGAGGTGTTCGACACTTTGAATGCCGTTTCCTTTGCACTAAAGTCCTCAACTGCTCCTGACATAACTTTCTTAGTCTTTTGAGCACCATTCCAACACTCTCGGGCAAAGTGCCCTTTCCTTCCACAAGTATGACAAGTGTAAGTAGCTTTGCTAGTCGATGTTGTAGCCCCCTTCTCCAGCATTCTGTCGGATGCAGCTCTTATGGGGCTTGCATAGTTCGATACCATGGTCGCTGGCATCGGGTGAGTCTTCCTCGGTCTACTTCCAAAGATCTAGCCGATTCCACCAAGGCTCGAAATCCCAATAATTTTGTTCCTAGTAGTAGGATTCGCAGCTCGCCACGCAGACCATTATAAAATCTATCGACTATAGCCTGCTCGTTCTCCAACTCAAAGCATGGGTAGCGGCTTATTATAAGAAATTCTTGCAAATATTCATCAACTGAGTTCACTCCCTGCACTAAATGCATATTCAGCTGCTGCCCCGATGGTCTACCAAAAGTCATCTGCTCCATCATGCCACCCGGCGTTGAAGCCATAACAGGGGCACAAGGTTGTACATTTCTTCCATTCTATGCACTCGTCACAGCGAACACCGCTTCAACGATCTTGCTTACGATTTCAGATGAAGGAGGGGTCTCAAACACCTCACCAGGTGCACTATACTCAGAAACCGGACATTCTGGCGGCCCAGCACCGCTTCTGGTCACCTATAGTTGTACAAAACAACGTTAAGTGACCATATAAAATTGTAAAAAGCAATTATAGGAACACGCAGGTTCCTCAAACACGTGTATTTTCATTCCTAAGTGGACATTCATGGGCTCTTTTACTGTTATAACGATGACGCACACACATGTGCTCACCACCCCTTAAAAGAATTCGTCCACGAATTCATTGTAAGCCTGACCGAAAACGAGTAGTCTGATACCAAATTGTAACACCCCCTATCCGATGCATAGCATATAGCAGTAGGTCCGGTCGGGGCCCGACGCCATATACCACACACAGACCGGGTGGTTACTCAATGAAAACCATCCAACCAATCCAACGTCCTACACAATGCCACTCTAGCGGAAGCAATTTTATTAGTTGTAATAATAAAGAACCCAACCCTAGCATGAATGTCCACTAATACGCCAAAAGGAATGAAGTACAAATACACAAGTACTGGCCTTATGGCCTTACAATTGTTTTCCTCAAATTACATGTCTTTCAAACCTCGGCACGCAGGCCGACCATACATAAATAAAAGAAAACAATCAAAATTAGGCCTTCGAGGGCTGGCTCAGCAACTTGGGCTTTAGCCCGCTATTTACCGCTCGGCTCCGCAGCACATGCAAGCATAATCCACCGTAACGGTAGCAAACCAAAGCAACGGTCAGCAAAACTGACCAAATTATAACAATCCCGCACCCAATTAGAGGCGGCGATGCTCCTTCCCTGCACTTTATTAGCATAACCAAGCAGTATACAAATATATTGCATTACAGGTATTGGCACGCATGGCCAAATGCCCCATGCTCTCAGGGCACATTCTCTATAATCACAGTCTAAGTCTGCCGACTCGCCACTGTCCCCTGGACGGCAATCTCTCATGAGCATTTGGTCTTTCTGGCCACTGCCTAAGACCCTCTATCTGTGCCAACGGTAAGTGCCAAGTTCCTTTAGGTCTCTTTAACCGAATGACATAGAGAGGGTACGGTTCTGCCTGACCCGTTGCTCACACCGCAACGTTAATTTAAAAATATATGCGCGGGTCAAACTTTCCCGAGTCCCAAATCGTTTACATACATCACATAACCCCGTTATGTTCAAGTTGGCACCCAGGCCCACATGATGGCAGAACCACGTGTCGTCCCAGTTTTTCGGGTGCACCTTGGAGTTAATCCCCAAGGGTCCCTGTTGCAATCTATCTCGTAGAAAACCCGAAAAACAAACATTCGCATGGAGTCTTCTCCGTCCACTTTTGAAATGCAACATCACCGATCCGGACAAACTTGTATAGGTAGGCTTCACACATCATGCCTATATCCATTCTTGATTATGGAGTCTACATGTACACAACGGGGACTATTCATGTCTACCCGAAGGAACTCCTCAAACTCACCGCAAACTCGCGAGAGCGGACTTCCCTATGCAAAAGAAGGAGAGCTTCACATGCTTAAGTAGAGAATCATTACCCTATCGTTCTTCCTTGGTGCCATGGAAAAGTAAGCGGATGAAAAGCACCGCACTCTCCTTGCCTCCGTAGATCAGAAGTCGTTTCGCGATTTGGAGCTCCGAAGCTCCGCCGGTGACCGGATCTAGGCTTCTTCTTCCTCCTTTGCTCTCCCCTCTCTCTAGACTTAGAAATGAGGGTTTCAAAGGCCCAATCACGGGTATATCCCAGTAGGAAAAACCTCCAACCGTTGGATCACAAATAAGGAAATGAATGGCTACGATTCGTAACTGAAAAGTAAAACCTCGGCCAAACACATCCTGCGACACGGCCGTGTCCAGGCCCGTGTCCCTCATTTGCCATCAAAATCAACGCGTTAATAAAATTACACGAGTCCCGACACGCCCGTGTTTATCCTGACACGTTCGTTTTCCAACTGACACGGTCGTGTGGTTGGTCGTGTGCCCTCATCGACACAGCCCCGAAAACAACCCGAGACTCACACGAGTCTTGGAGATAGCCGTATCCTATTTGACACGCCTGTGTCAAACCCGAACACGCCTGGGCTCCACGCCGTGCTCACTGTCTCGACACTTCGTCGAACGAAGTTCGTCGACCAACCGACACGGCCTTGGACACGCCCGTGTCCTAGGCCGTGTTCCCTGTCTCGACACATCGTCGAGCGAAAATGTCGACTCCCCGGGCCGATCGTTGACACGGGCTCGACACGCCCTGAAACACGCCTGTGTCTCAGGCTGTGTTCGCTGCTTGACGATCGTCGACTCCAAATTTCGTCGACCTCGCGGCCAAATCGTCGACTCAAGCCTGACATGCCCTGGGACACGCCAGTGTCCCAGGCCGTGTGCCCCCTGCCAAATACCAGATTTGGCTCAAAATGCCTCCCGTCGCTCTTTTGAGTTTCGGGGCATTATAGACAAAATGTACGGTATGAATGACATTGTTTGAATCTTCTTGACAATAACGTTGAGTAGAACCTTTATTCTCAGCTTTATTTGCCTTGGCATTGAGATCTACGACTTTCAGCGGTATCGTTGAGAATAGATTTCATTCTCGTTAGAATAGTTCTGGTGCCTGTCCCAGATGTCCAAGGTATAGTGAATACTTATATTCCTTGTCAGCTGTATGGTGGAGAACCATAACCCGTCTCAACGGTATGCCTCTCATTTGCTCTAAACCTTTTTTAGAGTCAATAACAATTTACCAGCATACACATAAAGTAGATATGCTATCAAATACAATATGGGTGTTGTATTGGAAGTGATGTCTCTTCAAATCTTCTTCAAATCTTGGAAGATTGAGGGCAATATTCCGAATAATTCCCCTTATTTGAAGAAGGCAGAACACTCAACAATGTTAAAGAGCATTAAACAATAAATCATACTATGACAAAAGATATAGCAGTGAGATTTTGTCAATCACAAGCATTATGCTATATCATTAAATGTTATCATTGGTAACAATCAAACAAAACTATTTCATGAAACATAAAGCATCAAGCATATATGCACATAACTATATCAAAAGAAATTATAGATTTCACGGGATTGGATGCTTGTCCTCTGGTAGGCTTGCTGAATCAGTTATCGCACTCTTATGAGTAGAACTTGAGCTTTCTCCTTGAGCATCAGGCTTCCTTTCAACACTCCTTACTTTGTTATCTTGTCTCCTAAAGTACAAGAAAGGCTTGGGAATGTTTTTGGAAGGCATCCTCCTTGGCTTGTTCTTCCTTACCAAATTTTCTTTGAAAACCCTTTTAATTAAAGTCTTCCTCTCTATATGCTTGATCCACTCTTCATTTGGATACACAATATCAATGTTTTTAATATCTGTCCATGATTGATTCATGCATTGATAATGATGTTCTTCGAAACATCACTCCAGTACTCATAATCTAGATCTTCACTATGTTCAACGCTCTTCTTGGGCATGAATTCTTCATATAATATGAGGCCTTCTATTTTCCTTCTTGTTGCAAGTTGTTCATCTTGAGAAACTTTTGCTTGTGCTGAAAAATCAAAATCCTCGTCTATTTTTGTCCAGCATGGGTAAATTTAGAGCAATCCTTATTTCCTGAAGGACACTTAGGGCTTGCTCAGCATTATACTTCTCCCCCTTTTTGGCTTCTTCAATTATTTTATTGTCCAGGTGGAGGGCGTTGGTTTCATACCTACTAGACATTGTTTGGAGTACATTGTCCAGATTAGCAAGAATGGCACCTCTGTTCTAAATTTCTTGTTCTAAAGCTTGTACTTGAGTGGAGTATATATATTATTTAACATGATAAGCTCCTTCCTTGATTACTTCTTCAGTTTGGCTTACCCAATTCATCATACTGGTATTATTTTCAGTAGATTCCTTGAGATTCTCATCCATTGATCTGAGAATGTTTATATTTTTTTACTGTTCTTGTAACCAAGTCAAACCAATTAGTAATCTCTCTACTGATATGGGTTGTTTCACCTTTTAGAGAATCTAGGTCAACCATGATCTCGGTCCAACAATCTTATTGTCAATGTCCTTCAAAAAGGCTTTTCATGTTTGTGTGGATCAAGTTCTACGGAGGTGCATTTTGGATGAGGAAGGCGTCCAAATCTTGTCGTACTCCTATGTGGGGCCAACCAAGGGACAATATCAAGTGAACCAGACCCTACAAAAGTTGTTACAGGTGGGCTTCTACTGGCCCACTTTATTCAAAGATGCTCACACTTATGTGAGTACTTGCGATAGTTGACAGCGGTTAAGTAACATCTCCTGATTAGATGCCCCGAAATATAGTTTTAGAGTGTGAATTTTTTTATTTGTGGGGCATAGATTTTGTAGGCCCTCTACCTCCTTTATTTTATAATCAATATATTCTAGTAGCTGTCGACTACGTATCTAAGTAGGTGAAACCACAAGCCCACCCCACAAACAATGCGAGAGTCATCTTTACTTTTCTTTTAAAATTATTTTTTTTTTGCAAAGGCATGCCTCACATAATAGTGAGTGATAGGGGCACGCATTGTTGTAACGCCCAATTTACATAAAATTTATCAAAATATGGTTTTGCGTACAAGCACTATATCTCCTATCACCCACAAACTATAATTTGTTCTCAAAATTTTTTTTTTACAATCTAGAAATCTCTCTTTGAAACCCTTTCCCCTACATGTAGTATGCACCCCTTTTACTTGGCAAGTTTAAAAGTTTAAAAAATTATGTCATCCGAATGAGAGGATGAAATTCATCATTACGTGAACATATGCACCTAATGTTATAGAAAGTATTACATGGAGTAAGAGGATAAAATTCATCACTCCTAAACATATACATTTATGGGTTTTCTTGGAGAGTAGGTATAACAGAATATATGTCATGGAAAATGAGAGGATAAAATTCATCATTTTCCTAAATATATACAAAACATATATGAATGAGGTGAGAGGATAAATTTTTCACCTAAAATCAGAATCTCCATTTTTTCCTAGTATGTACCCCTTAGCAAATAAAATTTATCCTAGACATAATTTAAAATTTTTGAGAGAGCATAATGAGTAGGTTGTATTTTATCCTTAAAATTTCTTTAAAGTTATGGTTTCTATAATTCCAATCAAATCTTGTTGCTAATGATTGCAATTTTGCTTGCTATTTGGTTATCTTAAAAGACTTTTGGATAAAACATTTCGCTCTCTTTAAATCATTATCATAATTTAGGACTTTGCTCTTTATACCTTGTATTTTTATCTTGAGCCTTCTTTTTATTAAATGAAATGTTAGTTTACATTAGAAATTTTGTTAAAATCTTATAGGTTTTCTCATACTTTTGCTCTCGAATAGTAGAAGCTTAAGTATGGGGGATTTGATGAATAATAGAATGTACATATTATTAGTATTAAATCTAGCATGATATTAATATTAATAAGTAGTTTTTAACTCTTTTTCTTAGTAAATCACCTCTTTCTATATTTTCTGCTTAACTTTCATTTGTATTTTTCTATTTTTTGGCAAAATTGGGAAAAATGCATGGTACACGCCCCCATGTCATGCTTGTAATATGGGACGTGTAAGCCCATTCCTAGCTCCAAAACCAGTAGCCAAAATTTTGATGAAATTTTATAAGAAACGATCAAGTTACTCCTGTGACAAAGATGACATGCTTGTGACCCACATGATAGGCCCATGTTTGCCACATGGTCTTCCAGAAGATCACCCATCAACACGTCACAACGCCATCTGTTCAATTTTCTAACTTCTCGGGCACACCATAGGTTATGCCCCCATGTCATGCCCGTGTCGGGTGTGTAATTCTAAATTTTTTCCTATAGATACCCATATTCTCTTGAGTCTAAAGGATTCAAAATATTGGGAGTTTGGAGTGTTATTTCAACTATTGTGTGTTTTCATGCCTTGTTTTGTGCTTTTTAATTTTTGTTTTTTGTAATTTTTTTGCTAACTAGTTGTAATCATTTTTATTAGAAATAAAATAGTCCTTCTCATCTTTTTTCCCTTATAGGGTTGTGTGAGTTTGTGCGCTAACTTAGCTTTTTTTCCTTTTATTTACTTGCATTTTATTTATTGTAGAGAGATTGTGTGTGTGTGTGGGTGTGGGTGTGTGTGGTTGTTAGTTTAGGAGGTGTATGAGTTAGTTTTTCTTTTCTTTTGTTAACTTATTTTTATTATTATAGAGAGATTGTGTGTGTGTGTGTCTGTGTGTTAACTTTGTATTTTTATTTTATGTTTGTCATTTACTTATTGTAGAGTGTTTGATTGTGTTAATTAGTGTTGTTTTCATCTTTATTTTTTAATTGCACTTCATTACTTTTTGTTATCTGTGTCCATAATCTCTAAATTATAATCATGCGCACCATTATTTATAACATTATCCAGATCCGGATGAGTGTCTAAACACCTATTAGAATTCGATCGAGTTGAACCTTGGGATGAAATAATCATTTCTTCAAATAAAAATCCCCTTTTCACTTTAATAAAAAAAAATTAAGATTTACCATAGAATTTCGTTGAGTGAAATCATATAAATTGATATATGGTGTTTGTATAATTTTTCATACACTAGTTAGCCGATAGGCTTGTGTGTACAGATCTATCACTTGTGGGTAAGGAGAGTTGTACACTACCCTCAAGAGAGGATGAAGTAAATCTCCCTGATTGGAGTAAAAAACCAATGGCAGGGTTCACGTCATAAAGCGAGTATTAATTATTTTGATAAAAGAATGAGACTACGATCAATAATCTTAATCTCAGGTGGGTGTATTTCTCGAGAGAGATGGGCATATTTCTCGAGAGAGGAGCGTTGATAATTTGGGAACATTCACGATCATGCGATTTAATTAAGTGAAAAATAAAATCTTTTCTTCTTTTATAATTATTTTCATCTCATGGTGAATCGAAATCGAGCGCAAGCCCTTTTTATATCATCAAAATGCTAGTTTTAAATCACTATCGGTCTTTAAATTATAAGCAAATATCCAATACCTTTTTCTAATATGATAATAGTTCGTTCCTTAAAGTAAAAATAATTAACACGATCGGAACAATATAACCTTAATATTTTCTAAAAAATATCCTATACTATACTCGATAGGTATGCTTGCATTTATCGAATATAATTTAGAAAAATCTAAATCCCAAAATTAATCATCATTTTTAAAGCTCAAAGATTTCTTGAAGTCTTGAAGAAAGATGTTCTATCTAAAGCTACAATTCAAATGAATATCTAGTGATTCGACTAGATCCAATTGACCAAATAGGGAGAAGCAATATTCATGGAAATCTATTCTAAGTCCTGATTTGACCAGATTACATTGTCTAGAGGAATGAACATTAAGATTCGACTAGATATTCATCATTTGACTAGAAGAAGCTCTAAAGAAGGCATTTGCTGCAAGCTTGTAGAAGAATATATATTATGTACAAATTTTACTTGGAATCAAGCCGTTCAACTAAACATGAAGCAATTTCGACAAGATATCTAGTCGATCAACCAAACAAGCTTATATTCAAATTGACGTGTTGTTTTGGTGTTATCTAATTTATTGTCGCAGTAGAAAGGGCCAATCAGAATAGTCTGTTAAGGTAAAATATTTCTGACATAAATCTAGTATGGGATTCGGCCGTTAAGGATCTCAGTCATATAAATGGAAGTAAACATGAATAGTACACAGTAATTGATACAACAAACTTGAGCTTTTCCGGTATCATCTTTTTCAAGGTTAATTTACATCAAGAAGCTCAAACTTGGAGAAAATAACATCTGAAGCTAATCTCTTCATTCTCTAGAAAAACTAGATTGATTAAAATGAAACTACTCAAAGCTCAATCAACTAGCAGTAAGAAGAAAGGATCTTTTAAAGTGCATAGGAAGTAATATTCAATAATGCAGATTTACTCAAAGTCTTCTACATGAAGACAATCCAATCTTTATCAGGATTCAAGAAGACACCAGATCCATAAAGGAATATCTTTATGAGTCTAAATAAAGTTTTTGTAACAAAAACTCATTTATCTATAGTATCTCTCTAAGATATAAGCATGAGGTCCTAGTGACCTGAGTGTATGGTTCTATTTGGAACTCGATATAGGGTTCTATTTTGGAACCTGAGATAGGATTCCTTCATAAAAATAGTACATAGGATTCCCGCATGAAATCTGAGCATTAGGATCCTGAGCTAGGGGATCTTAAGTAGGGGACAGCTAGTTCCTTTGATGTAGAATACTTGGTCTCTGAGTTGTAGGATTTAAAAATCTAAGTTTTCATTGAGGTTTGTTGAGGCTAGCTCACTGCTAGATAGGCTGAGGAGGAAAGTGAATGTACCCAACTTTGGGAAACACTATAGTTTTCTGTGTTTGTGTTGTGTTTTTTCTATAATTGTGAAATTATCGATGATACTCTAATTATTATGCTTTAAATTTAAAAAAAGCTGACATCACCTATTCACCCTCCTCTAGTTGAAGAGATATCCCATAATTTTCATCCTGTGGTAAGTCCTATTGCCGCACAGTATCCTTTAAGGAAATATTTTGGCATATGGCTCGAGCAAATATGGTAAGTGTATTTTTCATTATAGACATTCTATATTTAATGCAACACAAACCACGTTGTTGTATGTGTTAGCGCCAAGCGCTAACTTCTTTACATGTTTTCCACCTTGCTCCCACTAGTATTTTCATTTGAATGCATTTTGGCTCTCATTCAAAAATTGAATGCTACCTCCGGCAGTAGTTTCTTCCACACTGTGGTTGGACATAGAAGCAAGAATGCTTGTCTTAATCGCCAGTCCGTTCAATTATTTGCTTTAGTTTGTTATTACTATTATTTCCTCCACACTATAAACACGAAACAAACATGATCAAATACATGATGGGATTTGTTATTTAGAAACCAAAGAGATGTGAAATACATGTTACAACAACCACTACATCAAGGTTGTGTGCTAACAAATATATCAACTACCTCCAGATAGTGAGCTAATAGCTAGCTATAACAACTACCTTCGGGTAGTGCGTTAACAATTATACCCACTACCTTTGAGGTCTCACACTTACAGCTACCTCTAGGTAGAGTGCTACCAACTATAACAACAACCTTCAGTGTTAGCAAAAATCTCATAAGAGTTATAAGATTAATGTAAGCTAAGTTCAAATCAGTAAGCAAGAAAGAACAATTTCATAACTCAAAAAAAATTAATACAAACCAAAGTAAATGTCGGTAAAACATGCTGCAAATATGCACCTCAAAAAAATGCAAAACCCAAAAACAACAACATAAGATAATCCCGGTGTCATGATCACTGCTCAATATCTACATCAACATCTGAGTAGACTTCCTCTAAAGCATCATCCGCTCGGATGTGTGCGGCACTGCACTTCAGCCTCCTTCGTGCAATACGAAGGCTCTTTGGAAGGCGACCTTGTACTCTTCCTCCAAAATCAATCCAAACTTAGTGGTTATAACCTGGGCCTAAGCATTCTCGATAATACAAGAGTGCTCCTCCATAAAGGCATGAAAATCTTTGTACTCCACAACCATAGTAGCTTATCCTCTTAATGTTTGGCTACATGGAGGCGAGCTTGACTACCTCATCCATAAACAACATCATCTTCTCTTCCTGTT
Organism: Platanthera guangdongensis; assembly: GCA_039583875.1. NCBI lineage: Eukaryota > Viridiplantae > Streptophyta > Magnoliopsida > Asparagales > Orchidaceae > Platanthera > Platanthera guangdongensis. The sequence continues at coordinate 66,780,822 of CM077160.1, forward strand.
AAGACATATCTGCATCTACCGCCTTAAGAGCACCATTGGCCTCTATTGGTAATATTGTCCCCAAGATTCCGGATATGAAGAAGGACTCAAGATGACAAAAAACATCTTGTATTTGATGAGAGGTTTGAGTTTTGGTATGATAGGTTTAACTAAAGTGTATGATTAATGTATTATGAGACTCATGGTCACCCAAACAAGGTTTTTCCCTTATAATCCCTCAAGGAGCAAAATTCATGTTGACCTCTATCATAATCATATATTAGACATGTCACTATCATGGGAAAGCCATAAGGTTAAAAGAAATTAGATGGAGAAATAGGAATTTGTCTAAGGAAAAGTTCGACTATATCGAGTTCATGCCTAAGGAACAGTTCAACTGCATCGACTTCAAGCCTAAGGAAAAGTTCGACTGCATCGACTTTAGGGCGAAGTAAAAGTTGGATTGCATTGACTTCATGGTTAAGGAAAAGTTTGGCTGCATCGATTTCAAGCTCAATTATTTTATCGATTGCATCATTGAAAAGTTTATCAACTACATCATTGAGAAGTTTGCTGATAGCATCGACTGCATCATTGAGAAGTTTATTGACTGCATCGACTATATCATTGAGAAGTTTGCTGACTGCATCAATTGCACTATGATGAAAATTTTTCTATAGACTTAAACAACTAAGTTTCCAGTGTTTCCATATAAGTCCTTAGTGTGTTCTGACTTGAAGGCATACAAATCATTTGAGCTATAAGTCATTGTCTATGACATCACTTCAAAGTCAGTTTGACAACTTTTCACCATTCTGACACCTGGCATAACTTCTATCTCCTTAATTCTAGGCTCGGATTGCACAGAGGATTTGAATAAATTTGAAAGTTGGGATTTGTTGCATAATTCCAAGGATTGCTAGAGCAAAAGAATATTCTCATTCATTGGAGAATAATTACATATTTCAAATTCATCCTTGGACAGATTTTGCTAGTTGTTTGAAGAATCCATATTTGGATTATTGCCTAAGGAGTTCGCTAGCCATTGAAGAATACTATATCAAACTCGAAGCTCTCTGTCATCCAAGTCCACTATAAAAAGTGGACTTAAAGGAATTGTAAAGATATACATATATCTCAAAGTGACCCTTCACGCAATTTCGACTCTATGTTTTTGTGAAAGTTCTTCAGCAGTGATCAAATATTCAAAGAGAACTCATTTTCTGCTCACTACAAGCATCAGAAAGAGATTCTTCCAAGAACCTACTCTACAATATTTTTTTTAAGAATATTCTTTTTGTCAAGGTTCCTTATCAAGAATTCAACACACTCATGCCAACTCTTATAAGTGTTTATCAAGGAAGAGAAAAAGAAGGAATCTTGTCCAGTGCATCTTATTGAAGACTCAATTCTTATCTAATTGAGTCATATCTTTGCAAATCTTTTTTTACTTTTAGGATCTTTTTATATCTGAGTTATAGGGCTTATGTTAAGCCTGAGCTGTGCGGCTTGTGTGGAGTCGAAGTTGTAGGGCTTGTGTTAATCCTGAATTGTAGGATCTATAAATGATCTGAGTTGTATGTTCTTGTGATTGAAGATCTGAGTGGTAGGACATATATGAAGGTCTGAGGTAGGGAACTTATGTTCCTAAGTTGTAAGATCTGAGGATCTGAGAAAATGTTTGGTGAAATTTTGCCTAAGCTAGCTCTCTACAAGATAGGTAAAGGGGAAACGTAGATGTACCCATTCTTATGGAACCACAATAAATCTCTATGTGTTGTGGTTTAATTGCTTTGGTAAAACACTTATTCACCCAACTCCCCCCCCCCTATAGGTGAGTAGCAACCACTAACTTTCAAGTGGAACCAAAGCTAGGTTGTTTAAAATGCCTTAACATTTGAACAAGATCCCCAGGATTGAAAGATACACAGTACAATGGGCTCTAGAGAAAGTTACAAAGAACTAAGCTCCATGAAACTTCTTATCTGTAGGAAAGAAAATTTTGGTATTTAGAAACAAAGAGTTAAACTCTTCATGGAAACGTTTGCCCCTTGATATATATTTATTGTTTAAGAGGGATCATATGTCCCAATGAATATCTCACCCATAGATGCAAATTTTGAAAGTTCCCAAGAAACTCTTAGAGTTGACCAAGGATGAAGTCATCCTGGCCACCATAAATAAAATAGCAAAGAATATCATTATCAATGTCCTAGATGATTCCACATTTCAAAATCTCATTCACTATCAAACTGTCAATGAAATGTGGGAGACCTTGATTATGTACATGGAGGGGACAAAAGATGTTAGGGATGATAGAAAATCCCTACTGACCAGCAATACGAAGTCTTCAGATAAGAGAAGAGGGTCAATATTGCTGGCTGTTATAAATATTTCTTCAAGATAGTAAATGGGCTGAAGAATTATGGAAGGTCCTTCATAAACTTTTAGTTGAATGACAAGTTCTTGAGATCCCTGAATAAAGAATGTGATATTAAGATCTGTTCCATAAGTTAGATAGGCAATATGGGCAACATACATGTAACACTCCAAAGTCAATTTGGGTTCAGGCATGGGTGACACGACTTGGGACACGGGCGTGTCCCAGGGAGTGTCGTGCCTGGGTTGAGTAGTCGGTCGAGTGGTCGACGAACTTCAGTCGACGAATTTTTTGGCGGGAACACGGCCTGTGACACGGGCGTGTCATAGGGCGTGTGCTCCCTCCCCCGATCGACGAAATATGCTCGACGATCGTCGAGTGCGAAGAACATGACCTGTGACACGGGCGTGTCACAGGGCATGTCAGTTGCAAGGTTCTGCCGAGAATGCGTATGTCTGAGGACACGTGTGTGTCCTGGTGAACACGGCTTGGGACACGGGCGTGTCCCAAGGCCGTGTCCTACTCGGGTGAAATGGAGATTGGGATGTGTTAGTGACACGGCCGGCGACACGGGTGTGTCTGAAGGCATGTCAAGTGACATAGCCAGCGACATGGGTGTGTCGGAAGGCGTGTCAGGTGACACGAACAGTGACACGGGTGTGTCGGAAGGTGTGTCAAGTGATACGGCCTGTGATACAGGCGTGTCACATGGACCTGTACTGGTTGGATTTGAGTCAGTTGACTGCCACTTAAGTGACACAGCCTGTGACACGGGCGTATCACAGGGCATGTTAGGTCGTGTTCAGGCTTTTCTGGACAATTATGAGTTGTTCGATTCCCTGGTTATGGATCCAATGGCTAGGCTCCGTCCATGTGTTGATAAGGCTGAAAAAGGAGTTTAAAACCCTTTCTCTTCATGTCCTTCTTCTTCATCTTATTACAAGAGAGAGAGAGAGAGGGAGAAAGGCCTAGGGAAAGAAGGAAGGGAGGAGACTACCAGCTGTTGGAGGAGTTGCAGAGTGTGGAGCGAAGATCTGAAAATAGATTTGTGAAGGCAAAGCCGAGACGGTGACTTCCATCCAGCTACTTCATGGTGCCGAAGCAATCTTCAAGGGTAACAATCTCCTTCTTGGACATCGAAGTCCTTTCTTTATGCATGTGCATGGAATCCTCCACCAAGCGGTGGATATCGTAAGCGATTCCTGAGTTGAGTCTGCATCTAGAGCCGGAAGTGTGAAGTACGGCATTGGCATGCTGTGTGAAGCCCATCTGGACGGGTAGTCTGGATTGGTGATGATGAATATGGGTAAATCGGAGAAGACTCTATGGATTTGGTGCTATGAAATGCATTATGGAATGAATGTTTGAATGAATGAATGTTATGGATGTATAGGAGATTTGACTAAGCTCCTTGTTATGTTGAGAGATCAATGGGTAGCACGTCTGGGGGAAACGCGGGATGCGCCTGGTTTGCTACACCACATGGTGTGGGTTGATCTGTATTAGGGGGGATCAATGGGTGGCAATGTTTTGGAGGAAGTGAGGCGGACCCTTCTTGCTGCACCACAGTGGTGGGTCGATCTAAATGCTCAAGGTTGCCATGAGATTTTCACCTCTGAGTGGTTTGGGCGTAATGTCGCCGGTCTATGTGCTGGTGGACTAGGACCGGCCAGCCAACAAGTTAATAACCTCTGATCGGTGGTGTTACCACGGAGTCCGGTAAACCGTAATGTGCCCTGAGTGCACGGAGCATCTGGTGGATACCAGTGTTTGTGATCTTGTTTTGCCTGAGTGCACTTGATTGTGGTTGTTAGATATTATACTTGCAAATGCATACAGGGAAGGAACCACTGCCCCAGGTAAGGGGTAGGGTCGTTATAATTGGTCAGCTAAAGATGACTGTTACTTTGTTTTCTGTTTGGATGGGATGGCTAATTGCAGGTGCTGCTGCTTGAGATGAAATGAGCGGAATGGAGGCTTGTTGCTAAAGGCCCTTGAAGGCCGTGCGAAGAAACGTGGTTGGATTTCATGTGTTGCCGGCCTGCGTGCCGATGTACAAATTTGTATGTGTGTAAAGAGAAACCCGTAAGGCCTTAAGGCTAGTGTGTGTGAGTTGTTTAAATTCCTGGTTTTGATATATATAAATGTGGCATTTATATGGGAGTGGACATTCTCTGGGCTGAGTTCATGCTAACGTAAAATGCTGCGCTAGAATGTATTGAGTTACGGTGCGAGTAGATTTTGATTTCCACAAGTAATTCCGTCGCCTGTCTGTGACATATGGCATGGGGCCCCGGCCGGACCCACCGTTATATGCCATGTGACAAGTGGTGGTGTTACAATCCATCCCTAAAACCTATATGGAAAGCTGTTCTCTCATGAACTCCTCTGAAACACCAGGAGGTGTGAGGAAGTATACAGCAAGGATAAGCCCATTGCACTAAAAGTTGAAAGTTCAAGAAAGGCAAATAAAGTGCCTCCCCTTCTTCTAGAAAACTAGCTAAATCTAAGGAATCAGAACCCAACACCTTTGGAGATGATCAATTTGATGGAGACATGGCCTTATTTATAATCTAATTTAATAAAATGATGAGAAGGAGAAAGCAATGGAACAATAACTAGTACTCTTCCTCCTACAACCCTAGGAAGCATAATAATGACTCAGGAAGATCCATCAAGAACCCCAAGAGGGATGGGTATGACTCTAAGTAGAACAAACTCTAATCAAATGACACTATCTGCTTTGGATCCTGAAAAGCAGGCCACATGATAGCTGTCTGTCCTTCCAAAAGGAAGAATAATAGAAAATCTAAAGATAAAAAACATCACTCAGGGTGAGAAGTCTTAAAAGATCTTCCTGTCTAAAAAGGAATAGACCTGGAGTGATAGTGAGTCAAGCTCCCCTAACTATGAAGAGGAAGAAGCATGTGTAGGGATGACTGTATTGTTTGAAGAATTTGGAGTTGCCACCACCTAGATAGGCATCAGAAGTACACTATCAACCTCTAAAAGTGACACAAAAGAAGAAGAAAGTTGAAGACTGTTGGCAATTAATGAAGGGGAAGTTCAGAATGACTCCCATCCTAATGAGGTAAAACTCAACACTTTTTGTCAAATTTTGATTATGATTCAAGTGCTGAGTTAATTAGAGGAAAACTATTTATTTAATGATGAGGATTACTTTGAACTAGAGAATAACTTTGAGGAAATATTTGAGAAGTATTTTGCCCTCCTTGATGTATTGGGGAAAAGCAAGAAGCTTGCTAAGAAGCAGCCTGAAGAGCTTGAGCTCCTCAAAGCACTTATGGCTCAGCTTGAGGAAAAGAAAGACAAAGTCTATCAAATGAACTCTAAGACAATAGAGCTCAAATAACTCATTGATGAGCAAGCTGAACTATTGATTCAAAAAAAAGAATCATCAAAAAGTTTGGAAATGAACTTCTCAAAGAGAGAGAACTAGAGGTCAAATGTTCTAAGCCCCAAACAGTTCTTCCCATAATAGACAACTTTTATGCACCATACAGAAGTTGTGTAGGATATGCAAGGAGGAATAGAAGAAGAACCAATGCTAAATGGAAAGCACTCATATAAGCCATTGTTTTCAAAAAGGTTCTCTTAGAACCAAATATCTATGACCTAGAAAGTGTTCATGAACACTAGAAGAATGGATGTTCCACTAGTGGAACCAAAGATGTGTATTATAGAAATTGTGCCCTCAAGGGAGCTCAGGATCATGGTCCTTTTGTATTTGGATGCAACGCAAGCACCAAAGGCGGTGACAAAGCTTCTTATTTGAAAACTGACACGAAGTCCATGGAAGTGGTTAGGTGTACCAAGTCCTACACTGAACACCACCACATGCACTGCAAAGAATCCCATATAGTACCACTCAGAAGCCATTCGAATCATAAGAAGAATACTCCTCTATCTGCTGTGAGCCCTAAGAGGAGATACAACAAGTATGAGTACTGGTGCTGTGGAAGGGTTGGGCATTTTGCCATTGAATTTTTGTTTAACCCAACTATCTCAAGAGAACCCACTAGCAGGCCAGCACCCAAGCTTGTGTTATTTCTCAAAGCACATTTGAAGGGACTAAAGCTAAAGCAAAGTGCCAGCGCTAACAAGAATCTTGGACCCAACAAGTTTTGGGTGTCTAAGAAGAAGTAATCTCTTTTGCAGAAATGTCCAAAGGCCAATCAAACTCATATTTGGTACTTGGGCTATGGATGTTCCAGGCACTTGAATTGAATAAGAAGCTTACTTACATACTATTCCTCGGTTGACGATGGATCTAAAGCCATCTTTGGGGGATATGATAGAGTAAAAATCAAGGGCTATTATAAAATATCAATTGGCTTAGTCACCATCTCAATGGTAGCTTATGTTGAAGTATTACAACATTATCTGATAAGCATAAGCCAATTTGTGATCTTAGCTATGTGATTTTATTCCAAAAGGATGAGTGCTTGATTAAGAAGTCTGAGGAGACAATACTGACTGGGAGTGGAAATATCAATTGCATAAATTTCTTATGCATTGGATCAGATTCTTCTATATGTCTTGTAGCTAAGGACAATGCATCTCTTTGTGTGCAATGACATAAGAGTCTAGCCCATATCAACTATAAGACCATCAATGTTGGATCCAATGATCATAATGTCCTACATTTGAAGAAGGTCCACAAGTCAATAGTATACATATGATTTTATCTGATATATGTTCAAAGTTCAATAATGCAGGTTATTTAGTGTTCCTTGATTAGACAAATTGTTAGGGTAACAATGTTAGTTGGACTAATGACAGGATGCTGGAATGGCAAAAATTACGATAAGTCCAGAAGCGTTGAGTGATTTCAGTTCACTAAATTCCAGAAGGCCAAAAGCGTTGATAGAAAATCAAGCATTCAAATCCTCAGTGTTGATGGACTCAATTCTGGCCAAGTCCAAAAGCATTGAATGAAGACAATTCACTCAATGCTTTCTCCAAAGGAAATTTGTCTAAGTACAGAAGGGTTGAGTGAAGAAGGGTCACTCAACACCTCATCAATAATTCAGCAGAGTCAAGAAGTGTTGAGTAAATGAGATTCACTCAATGCCTTCAACTAGAAGAATTCTGCCAAGTCCAAAAGCGTTGATTGATGAAGGCTCACTCAACACCTTATCAGTTTAGCAATCTAAGTAAGATGAGTTGAGTGATGAAGATTCACTCAACACCTTAGGAATTAGATTTTCTACCAAGTGTTTTTGCGCTGAGTCACAAGACTACACTCAATGCCTGTGCAGTTTGACTGAAAATTGCTAAGTCCACAAGCACTGTCATGCTGACGTCATCCATAATTCAAATATTACAGGACATGTACGCTAGAATACAAATGGTGTTGAATGCCTTCTATACAGCAATTAAAGCTAAAGGTACTTTACAGTTACCTATTTCGGCTTGCCAATACAGAGAAAAGAGTCATTGGTCGACAGGATATAAAAGGATTATTTACAGAGAAATTAAGGAGTCCTTTTTACGATAGTCATCTTCACTATCATGTTAGTAAATCCAATAGACTCGGATATACAGACATTTTTGAAACACAGAAAGAAGCTTGCTGATTGAAGAGATTAAAAACTGAAAACATCTAAGTCTTCTACAAAAATAATAGAAAACATATTTTCTATAAGAGGAGAAGAAACAGAGCATTCAAAAGTTATTGTTTATCTTCAAAGCCATTACTTACAACACTTTAATATAAAAAGCTTGAAGATGCAAAGCTTTGCATCAATTCTTCTTAGCATAAGCAGAACTACTCTGAAGATCTAAAGTCTTGTTGTTGTGAAGAGTTTGGACCAGTTTTCTCAGTTCAAAAAGGTGACTCAGAGATCTATTTCTCTGGTGTCAATCATCACCAAACCTTTACTCAATCTGTAAGATCATCTACTGATCTAAGTTGTAAGCTTGTGCTATAAATGCTGAGTGTAGGAGCTGTGTCTCTGAGTTGTAGGATCCTATTTAGGATCTGAGGTAGGGCTTGTGCCTGAGGTAAGATCTCTATGTAGATCTAAGATAGGAGAGCAGATATCTCTGAGTATAGGTATGTCCAGTCTTAGGTAGGAGTTGTTATACTCTGAGTTGTAGGAGTGAGTGTCACTCGGAGGTGTAGGATCCTGTGAGATCTGAGGTGTAAGATCAAAGAGATGAGATAAAGCAGGAGTTAGCCGAATCTAGCTCACTATTAGACAGGTGAAGTGGGAAGTGGATGTACTCTAGATAGGGGAACCACTATAAATTCTGGTGTTTTGTTGTGTCTCTTGAAAGCTAACAATAAAATTTAACACACAACTTAACCAAAGTTAAAAGAGTTCAAATGACTTGAAAACATATTCACTCCCCCCTCTAGGTGTATAGTTACTCCAGAACAAAGACTTTCAAGTGGTATCTGAGAGAGTTTGTTAAAAAAGGACTTAACAGTCTGAAATGATCTCCAAGAGTAGCTGAAGATTTTCTCCATGGGTTCAGGTGAGAACCATAAGGAGTTGAGCTCCATGAAACTTCTTATATGTAGGAAAGAGAACTTTGGGATTTAGAAGGAAAGGGTAAGGCTATTTATAGAAGCGTTAGACCCTAGGATATTCGTAACATTTCAAGAGGGACCCTTCATTACCATGAATGTCTCTACTATAGAGTCCAATATCCAGATACCCAAGAAATACACTGAAATGACCAAGGATGACATCATTCTAGCAACTATGGATAAAAGGGCTCAGAAAATTATTGTTCGTGCCATAGATGACTCCACATTCCAAAACTTGGTCCACTGCAGAACTGCTAAAGAGATGTGGGATTCTCTTATAGTGTATATGGAAGGTACAGAGGAGGTGAGGGATGATAGGAAATACCTCCTGAATCTGCAGTATGAGGCCTTCAAGCATGGCAAGAAAGATTCCATAGCTGACTGCTATAAAAAGTTCTTTATGATAGCGAACAGACTGGTCACTTTTGGCAGACTATTTATAAACTATGAGCTAAATGACAAGTTCTTGAGATCTCTAAACAAGGAATGAGATATCAAGATCTGTGGCACTATAGAGGTTGGTAACTTGGCCAATACAATGCCTCAAAACCTATTTGGGAAGTTACTGTCTCATGAGATGCAACTAAACTCTAGAAGGGCAGAAGAAGATGCTGCCAAAACTCTCAACAAAGAGAAAGTTGTAGCCTTTAGAGCTGAAGCATCTGGGAGAGGCAGAGAAAATACTCCTTGTCCATTAAGGAGAGTTGTAGAGTCTGAGAGTTATGATTCCAGCTCCTCAAGCAATGAACTGTCTGATGGAGAACTGACACTGTTCTCCAAATAGTTCAAGAAAAAGCTGAGCAGGAGAAGACAGTGGAAGAACAAGGGCTCTTCAATCTCCACTTCAAGAAAACCTTATTCCAGCAAGGACAAGTCCGGAAAAGAGCCCTCTGGGGAAAGGTACGACTCTAAGCAGAATAAACATATTAAGACTAATATTGTTTGTTATTTTTGTAACAGAAGTGGACATGTCATTGTTGACTGTATAATCAAGAGGAAGTAGCACATGAAATCTGATGAGAAGAAGCACTACAAGGACAAGAAGGCTTAAAAGAGCTTCTTGGCCAAGGAGAAAATCAGCTTATCAAATAGTGATTCTTAGTCTTTAGAATCAAAGGAAGAAGAATCCTACATCGGTCTCATTTCTATGGAAGTAGAGGCCGATCATCCAGCTGCCTCACCTGGCATAAGAGCTCTACTATCCTCTATTGATTGTGACTTTGAAGAGGATGATGAGTTCAGCCTCATGGATCTAACAGAAGACAATCAGGACAATTCTGTTACTCATAAGGTACACTCTCTCCATAACTCTCCATCTGTCTTTGAGACTAGCTCAGACTCTGAAGCATCCACTTCCCCTAGTAGGGATGATGGATCAGAATCTGATGATGATGTCAATCAATTGATTTGCAAGTATGGTGCTATTTTGGAGGCTCTAAAGAAGAACAAAAGGCTTGTCAAGAGACAAGCTGAAGAGATTTTCCTCTCTTCAGCAAGCTACTTCCCTATAGTCTGAGTCAGCACCTTTGCTAGCCCAGATGAGGAAGGAAGGAAGTCAGCTGAACACAATCTCAATTATCCAAATTGCCATCATTAGCCAAAATAATAAGATCATCAAGAATCTTGAAGAGAAGCTCCTCAAGGAGAGGAAGCTTTCCTCAAAGAGAAGCTCCTTAGTAAACAAGATTATCCAAATTGTCTGAGTTTTCTAAACCCAAAATAGTTTTGCCACAGGTTGACTCCTTCACCTATCAAAAAGATAAGAGATGTTTGGGGTTCAAATGGAATTCTAAAGCATCACATTCCAAAGGGAAAGAAAAGGCTCCAATAGTGCATCAGACCACCTTTCAAAAGGTAATTCTCCCTTCTAATAGGTATGACTATGACAGTATGTATGGTCACTAGAAGAATGGAAACTCTTCTTGTATGAATATAAGTTTATCTTACAATGAAAAGAGAAAGGTCATGAGATTGAGTGCACTAAAGGCTCCCCATAAGGAAATCCAAATGGCCCATTATGGACCATTTGTGTTTGGTGCTCTAGCACCCACTCTCAAGGATAAGGCTATGGCTTATCCTCAAGTTCCTTCGGCAAAAACCTTGACTAAGGGTAAGTCAATTAGTATGCCTCACTTGGCTATTTTTGATTCCATCAACACCATGTCAGCTGCAAAGAAGACATCTATTATTGTAATTTAGAATTAACCTAGTGCATCTATTGGAAGACTTACTTTCAGTCAAATACTTGTTGAAAGAAACTAAAAGTGAGGGATAGATAGAATTTACTCTAGAGGGGGGGGGGGGTGAATGGAGTATTAAAAAATTGTTTAGATTTATTGCAGAATTTAAATATTGATACTTATTTGAAAGAGGGAAAAGCACAAAAACTTATAACAACACAATACAAAAAGAAAACACAAGGCAACCAAACGACATAAGAAATTTTATAGTGGTTCCCCAAATCTGGGTACATCCACTCTCCTACCACCCTGGTAGGAATCCACTTAGGTTTTTGATCAGGTGCCCTATCACCACAAGATCTGCTTCAGGTAGATCTAGAAAACCTTCAGGCTTTTGTTCAGGTGCCTAAAAACCAATAGTTTTTTATCATGTTCCCTATCACCAAGGAGTTCACTTTTGAAGGGAGTAATAACCCTGTACAAGAGAGGTTAAAGAAAAATAGATGACAGTCTTCTCTTTCTCAAACACAATGAGAATACTATGTGGATTTGATGATGCCAAAGCTTCCCCTGAGATATTGAGTAGATTCAGGAAGATGGAAGCTTTCTCCAGGGTGTAGGTCTTCAGATTGATGTTGATATCCAACAAGCTTTCTTAGATCTGTAGACTGATATTGACTTGAGCTCTCTGTAGATTTTGAAGCCTGAGGAAAGAAGAAGACTAGAGAGAGTTGTATGTTGAACAACAATTCTTCTTCTTCCTTGTTTCAGCAATGCAAGGGACCTTGAGAGCAAAAAATATTATTTTCTGACTGACTGTCTGAATGATTATTGTATGTCTATTTCTTTTTGAGTTATCTCTTTAATCAGACTGACCAACGGCACAAATTAGAATTCCCAAGATAGTACATAATTCTCTGCGAGAATTTAGGAGCCCAAATGGCTAGAATGGCTGGCAATCATAAATGCACTTCCATATCTGTCTTTACAAAATATTCTGTGAATACCATAATTAATGCTTCATGAAATACGGCTATCAGCCTAGAGAATATCAGCATTAATTATCAGAATATATTTGCCTTAAAATAATTTATCATTACCAAAATAAATACTTCTGACCGATCTAATAAAAACTGATACGTGAAGGCAGCATAAAATCGTAGAGCTTAGTTCAGAGATCGTGGAACTGGGTTAAGAGATCGCCGACCTGAGAACAACTATCGTAGATCTGACATAACTGCTGAGAAGCACGATATCGTCAACCTGAGCTCGTAGATCATCGAGCTCAGTTCAGAGTAGAGGACTCTGAGATCGTCGATGGGAGATCGACGATCGTCGAGCTGAGTTCGACTATAGTCGAACTGATATAGATAATTCACAAAATCTTTCTGAATCTAAGTCTGATTCCACTGCAATGCTGGTCTGCACAAACCTGACCTAAAAGGATGTAACTAAGACTAGACAAGGACCCAGGCTATATATGGTGGTCAAGACATCCTAAGAGTGAACCTAGCACAAATCCAAACAAGGGTTCCAACAATCTCCCCCTATTTGTGTGAGGTCACTCAAAAACAAAACTGAAAAGAAATAAAAATACAAAGACCATAAATATCTGTTGGGATGAAATAACATCAGCAGATATGTTATAGCAATGCATTGTACATAATCAGTTAAGCATTAAAAAAATACAAACTATAGTTTATCGGATGAAGGACCAGAGGAGGGTTTAGAAAAGATTATCTTTCTGAGTGGATCTGGTATATTCTCCTTAGAAGTCATCAGGTCTTGTTCACCAAGAGTTGTCTGAGCACTAGTCCTGGGCACAATTGCTTCTGGATGCAAGGCCATATATTTAGTTGGATTAAAGACTTTCTTGCTAACTTGGAGTTTGTCCAGCTCTTTTTCTCTGTAGGATGACATCGTGGAAAACCTAGATGGATCTTCTCCTTCTGCTATAACTTTTCTTATCTAAGAGAGACCAATCAGTTCTTGAAGCCTGACCATCCTAAAGTTAGGATCAACTTCCTGTTCAATAGGTGACTGATCATCTTGAGGAGGCAACATTGTAACTGCTTTGAACTGAGTGGATTGAGCCTGAAATCTTATTGTTTTGTGTTGTTCATCAATTTGAGAATAGAGAGATCTTCGAGGTGCAACAACACTATACTTTCCTTTAGGCTTATGAGATTCATCATGTCTTCTAGACTGATAAGCAGCTGTCTTCTGAACCTTGGGAAGAACTTTTTGTTGAGGGGGAGAGAAGGAGGGGTTCTGATAAATAACTTCCTTTACTTGCTCTGTAGAACTTTTATTTCTATGCTTCTAACTGCTTCCTTGGGAATGAGATCTCGAAGATCTATCCTGCCTTTGATATGCTCTAGAGAAAGAGGAAGGCTTGGAAGATGCATCAGAAGCTTGAGGAACAACTCCTGAAGCACCAGCAGGAGGAGGAGGAGGCCCTCTTCTGAACTTCTGAGGAGGAGGTGAGTATCTCCTGCTCTTCTTCCTGGCTTTCTGTTCATTTTTAGATAATGACATCCAGCTTTCCATGCCAGGGTATGAAGTAATCCCCTTCAAGATGTAGTAAGGAGTATCATTAGTATTGTCTGGCTTATGAACAGCCTTGGGAGCAGCTTTTCTTATCTTTGACACTTTCTTTTTCTTTGAATTATCATCCTATGAATCATCATCCTCATCATCATCAGATGAATCAGGAGGATTGTCATATAGGTCATTTATTTCCTTCAGCTGTTTATCATAAATCTTTTTAGCAGCTTTGTCTTTAGCTTCTTCCTGAATGTCAAGAGCAATAAGATCATCCAGAGAGGGAAGAGGACTATCATCTATGGGATAGGAAGGTCCAAGGGAACTTGGACTAGATCAATATCCATAGAATATATTTCAGCAAGAGGAGCACAAGGCTCATAGAGATTTATTAAACATGTCTTTAGGGCTAAGGCCAGATTTCCTGAAGCCACTAGATCAAGCAGTGCATCAGCAATTAAGAGAGCATCAAGCTCATCCTTATCTTCTGTAACAAGCATAGGCTCAACTGCCATAGGGGATGGCATATCTGTACAAACTTTAACTGACTGAATAACTATACAAATTGGAGCAATTAGAGCTGACTGAATCTACAAGAGTTGTTTCACAACTAAAGGACTCATGGGTCTGGTATAACAGACCATGGCCTTGGAAGAATTTATCTCAACTGAAGTCCAAACTGATCTAAACATAGAGAAAGAATGCAAAAGAAATTGTAAATCAATGGAGGGATTTATAAAGCAGTAACCACTAGAAATGCCAGGGATTGACACATTAGTGTCCTCATCTGACATAAGCAAATCTGAATAAGGAAATATATATGAATAAGAAACTATATCTGCAAAAAATTTCTGAAAAACTTCTTCTTCCTGTACTGTTGGAGGAGACTGAGCTTGAAGTTCTGCTGAGGCTGAACCTGCTGCATCTTCATTGGACATCTCCCCCTGCCTGGTTTCAGTGAGAATTGGAATCAGGACCCTAGATGAAGAAGGGACAGAGGAAGTAGAAAGAGAAGCAGATAGAGAGGCAGAAAGAGAGGAGAGAGATTGAGCAAGAGGTGAAATAGCCTCTGTTATCAAGGATTTTAGAGTTGGAGTGAGGAGTTCCAGAAGATGAGAGAGCAAAGAGGGATCAACATGAAGAAACACAGTTGGAGTCTGAGTTGAGACAGAATGATGAGAGGGAGCAGGAGTGAAATCAGTCATGAGGTCATCCTGAATAGGGGAGTTTCTTGAAGAATTTTGTGGAGAATGTGGTGTTGAGTCTTCAATGTTGATGGGTGAATCATTTTGACGAGAAGGAGATGAGTGAGGTGAGAGTAGGTCAAAATTGGGAAAATACATGGTGTGGAGGTTTTGAGGTTCAACAGTATGACAGGTAAATGGTGACTGAGTACGTGAAGAAAGAGGGAGAACTAGGGATGAAGGAGGAGTTTTAACAACAGTGACAGGGGATGTTGAAGGTGGAGGAGGAGGAGGAACTTCTTCATTAGGGTGAGGAGTGGCTGTTACAGCCCTTGTGTATTCAGATATATTAGAGGAAGTTCTAGCCTTGGAGAGCTTTTGAATTGTCCTCTCCCACTTCCCAAATAGAGAGGAGTCCAACCTCTTGCTTGCGTTGATTGCTATGGTAGTGGAAACCAGTAGCTCTGGTGCTTCCTTCTGAAGGAAGATTCCCAGAATCCTTCCTAAGCAAACTTCCTTCTTACTGTTCTTTATCTTAATCAAATCAAAGAACAAACTAGCCCAATCTATGGAGTTCTTATTAACTAGAGCGGACATAACGGCAAACTGTTGCATATTGATGTTGTCATGGGCCGAATGCTTGCCAAGCAGTACCTTGCCCACAATATCAGCAAGGAACTTAAAACCAACAGATAAATTCTTCTTTAAGAGCTTTGATGGGATGCCCTCAGCATGACCCATCTCCATTAACATCCTACTATACTCAGAACTATCCTGTTCCAGCTCGTCTATTCTATATTTCAACTCAAAAATTTCGGTAAGAATTGCAGGGTTTAGAATCACCTGCTGTCCTGAAATGAAACTGATCATTGAAGAGTCATTTGTTGAAGAAAAGTAAACCCATTCTTTGATCTCAACAACAGATAGTTTGATCCTTGTAGACAAGAACTTCTTCAGGCCCTGATCATCACATAACTGTAACATTTCTTGAAAAATAGGATCACAGTGACTGATCGATTCGAAGTCGATGTCGAAACTAGTGTCGAACTTCACCGCTGAAAGAACCGCCGCAGAAATCGCCATGGAAGATCTGTAGACTCAAGAGAGAAGAGATCAAGGGAAAAGGGAAAATAGAATATGAAAGCGTGGGACAAAGATCGGAGAGAAACCTACATATAGGTTTTTGGAATATGAAAAGACGATCTCTATCCGACGATAAAATCAAAAACGTCGATCTTAGGTCAAAGATTAATTTATAAACAAATAATATCTTTGGTCTCTGATATCAGTCGGAAATTGATAGTCGAGCATAGCTCGACGATTAATTTACTGAAGCAAAGTCGTCGATCTCTGGTCGACAATTTTTATCTTCACACAGAGCTGTCGTCAAACTTAGGTCGATGATTTAGCTCAAGAGCAATTCGAAGATCGTTGATCTCCGTTCGACGAGTTAGGAACGGATCCAAAAATCGAAGACAAAAAATAAATTAATTCTTCTCATTGATCATTCCAAGCTGATTCAGGAAGAATAAGTGCTTCTTTTCATCAAGGGGTTTGGTGAAAATATCTGCTCTTTGAAAATCAGTGGAGATAAAGTATAGATTAATTTTCTTTTTGTCTACATTATCTCTAATGAAATGATGTCTTATATCTATATATTTTGTTTTAGAACGATGCACTGGATTATGTGCTATAGATATAGCACTAGTATTATCACAGAAAATGGTTGAATTATTTAGATTGAAACCATAATCTAAGAGTTGGTTTTGTATCCACAAAATCTGTGAACAGCAACTTCCAGCAGCCATATATTCAGCTTCAACAGTAGATGTTGATACAGAGGTTTACTTCTTGCAAAACCAGGACACAAGTCTATCACCCAAGAACTGGCAAGTTCCTGAAGTGCTCTTTCTGTCCACTCTACATCCAGTATAGTCAGCATCTGAAAATCCAGTCAACTCAAATGCTGACTCTGTTGGATACCAGAGTCCTAGATTAGGACAACCCTTTATATATCTTAAAATCCTTTTTATAAAAATAAGATGGGATTCTTTAGGGTTCACCTGGAACCTAGCTCATAAATGTTGAAATTCAACAAACCGCAGACGCCCCCTTGGATACCCTGTTGAAAACTCAACAAACCGAAGGAGGATACGCCCACTTATAATGTTGAAAGTTTTCCCGGATCGTGGAGTTAGCAGGGGTTATCTCAACAAAGCAATAACAACCAGCAACACATGCAGCACAAGCTTCTTTATTGATCAAGAGCAAACTTCTTTACAAGGCGAGACATACATGGCGAGACATGCTTCACCAAAAACCAACACCGGGAGAGCAGAGACAGTTACAACGACAAGAACAAAAACAAGCCGCGCGGACTCAAACAACAAGCCGCCGACCTACTGCTGTGGAGTCCGCTCAGTCCGCCAGGTCGCCAGACCTCAACCCAAGCCGCGCGGACTCATCCCTTATTCCAATGCTTAGCTCTTCCCCGCCGATCTGCAGGCCGCCTGACCGCGAGGTCGCCTAACCGCCAGACCACACAAGCTGCGTCACCGAATGGAACAGTTCGCCTGAAGCAGGCGACTTCCTGAACCCCGAACCAAGTTGCCAAAGAGAAGACCGCATGGTCGTTATCCGCGACCTGCTGTTTACTGCCTGTTGCTTAACCGCAGAGTCCGCACTGTCCCTGACCGCAATCAGAGCCAAGTCCTGGCTTTCCAGCACTATCCGCACAACCTGCACAACACAACCGGGTCAACTCTCTATCCGTGCGGACACCAAAGTCCAGACCGCAGCAACTTACGCGAGCTCAATTACTGTTCACTTACTTCGGTCTAGGTCCGTTACTCCTGATGTGACATGGGTCCTATTTATAGGCACGATGATGAGTATGGTCACCGCCCTAGCCGATAGGATCACCGCCACATCCTGCAGCAAGAACTAGTATGTCCACCAGCCCGCAGACACACATTCCAGTTCGCCGCTCCTGTGCAGATATCCAGTCCGCCCCAGCTTCTCCAAGGCCGGACTCCAATATCCAGCCCGCCTTGCCGCCAGAGACCAAGCCAGGACCACCACAGCCGGACTCCACAACAGCCGTGTCCGCCATTCTGCGGACAAGGCATCAGCCCACAAAACCCGAGCCCGCAGCATCGCCATCAAGGCACCTGCCGGACTCAGCGGACACCCGGCTTCCGTCCGCATATCCCAAGTCCATTGCCTCATTGCCAAGGCACCTCCGGACTCAGCGGACACGTCAATCCAGTCTGCTAACAGCAGACTCCAGTCCGCAACTCCTGAGTCCATAACCTCATCACAAGGCTAAACCGGACTCAGCAGACTCTGGCTCCAGTCTGCACGCTACTACACAAGAAATTCTCCAGTCCGCATTTCCCCAAGCTAGCAAACAAGGCAATAGCACTTCTACTACGCTTGGCGGACTGAGAAACCAGCCCGCGCTCCACTGCACGATCTCCCCGGACTAAGCCATCCTGGACTTGGTCCAAAACTCACCAAGTCCAGACCACTGTCCACAAGGGCCAGTCCGCACTTACTGGCGGACACTGGATCTAGCCCTCCATACCGGGTGACCTCCAGTTTTTGTCCGCGCTGACCGGCGGTCTCCGCGGCTTCAACTTGCCGCTTCACTAGAGCAAGACCAAGGCAACTAGAAAACCGGTCTGCCGAGCTCCAGTTCTTCAGTCCGCTTTATGCCGGACTCTGCGGATAGCATTCCTATCCGCCCGGTTACTTCCTGGTAGTCAACCGCCTGCTGAGCATACACTGGCCTGTCAGACCGCTGCTGCTGTCTGCGTAGTCCGCGCGAACAGACCGCCCAGTCCACCACAGAGCAAACCGCCTGCAACATCCCTGCTGACCTAGCAGTCCGCCAACCCTGTCCGCATAGTCCGCGCGGATAGGTTTCCCAAGCCTTCCATTCACCCACTTTCACTTCACATAATTCAACACTCCCCCTTGAAGTGAGAAGTGGTGAATAACTCCAGCAGCTCCCGTAACCTTGCACCTGGTCCTTCCGATAGCATCTACAAAGAGATGTCAAAGACATAGTCCTTGCCCCGCATATCTAGGACCATGAGGGAGCCCTCCAGCATCTCTAAAAAGGAGTCATGCTTCCCTCTACCTTCTTCAGCTTCAACCACCACTCTTGCATCACAGGAGTATCACCAACTTCCTTGGACACTGAAGTCCAAGCCTAGTTGCCTCTGAGAGAAGTCACCTCTTCAGACTTGGTGTCAACCACCTCCTTGATTCTAGTGGGGTCATCACAGCCAGAAGTACCTTGCTCGACCTGAGGGCTAACAAGGAAACACGGGACCAAGTCCGCCTTGTTCCCTTCACTATATCGAGCTGGTGGCTTACTGATCCTCTTCGATCTCCGAAGAACCTGATCATGGCTAACCACCTCCGCTGCTATTGAACCAGCTCCATTCCCGGGCAAACCCGAAACAATGCTCCCTTTGCTCCCTAAACAAGACGCCTCCTTACTGGAACCAAAAGCACCTGGAGTAACGCTCCCCCTGCTACCTGAACCAGAATACTCCCCTCTTGAACAAGAACTGCCTGGAACATCGCTCCCCTTGCTTCCTGAACCGGAAGCCTCCACCTTCGAGCCAAAAGAACCTGGAGCATCGCTCCCCCTTCTTCCCGACTCTGACGCCATTGCCCCGGAGCTAGAACAACCTGGAGCACCCGGTGACTCAGGCAACTCCACTTCCTTAGCAGCAGCATCCTTCAGCCCACCAACTGACCTGCTTATTTCTAGCTCCACATAAGAGCTACCCCAATACGGCGTCAACTCATCGAAAACAATGTCTCTCGACACTATGAGTTTCTTCGTCACATGATCCATACACCTCCATCTTCTTCTCTGCTCATCATACCCAACAAAGACTAGCTTTATCTTGAGATCACCTGGAGGATATAAATAGCAGGTAGATCCAAACACCTGAAGGTGCTTCACTGAGGGCTTCACTCCGAACATCAGCTCATAAGGAGTCTTCATTATGATCGGACTAAGAGGCATCCGGTTGATGACATGAGCAGCACAGGCCATTCCTTCCGCCCAAAGAGCCTTCAGAATGCCTTTACTCTGAAGCCAACACTTGCAGGTCTCCGTTAACCAACGGATCATCCGAGCTGCAATACTACCTTGTTGTGAAGTATGTCCACAAGAAAGCTCCATCCGGATCCCTTGCTTCCTGCAAAAGCGTGAGAAATCGGTTGAGCCAAACTCACCACTGATACTTGTCCTCAACACCTTGATCCTCCGGCCAAGCTGGCCTTCCACAAGCTTCTTGAACTCCACAAACAAGCGTACCATGTTGGACTTCTTCTTCATAAAGTATACCCAAGTATACCTAGAATAGTCATCAACCAATATCAGCATGAACCTGCTGCCTCCAAGACTGGCCGTGACGGTCGGTCCCACCTGAGCACAATGGACAAACGTCAATGGTGCATTACATCTGGATTGTGCTTTGTCAACCATGAAGCGATAGGCTCCACTTTCCTGACATCCCGCACACCCCCGACCATCGCCATAGGATGACAATCTAGGCAAGCCTCTTATGAGTCTTCTTTCTGCCATTGCTTTCAGCTTGTCCATCCCTACATGCCCCAGTCTTTCATGCCAGATAGCTGCACTATCACTAGCATTCATCCGATCAGCTCCAGAACTTGTTGATATCCCAACCACGTTCTTCTCCTTCCTCCCTACATGAGCTACGTTCGCCGAGAGCAAGACAACCTTGCACACCTTCCGAAGATGACCTTGCTGCTTGCATTTATAGCACCTTGGTCCTTCCTTCCTCTTCCTATCACGCCTAGGAGAAACACTCCTTTCTTCCTGATACGAAGTAGAGGGACCATCTTCCGCAGCAATCTTCACCTCCTTCCTGAATAACCAATCAAGGGAAGTCCAAACCTCCGCAGCTGACCGACATCCACTGATGTGGTCCAAGAGCTCCAATGAGATCACCTGCTTGAGAATAGACTCCGCTTTCGCATTTGCCTCCTTCCAAGCTCTCATCGCCTCAGCATTGCCAGCAGTATCCTCTTGCCTTCCTGCTCAGCATACAACCTCCCAAAGGTCCTCGCCAAGAAGAAAGCTCTTCATACAGGACATCCACCGTTCACAGTTCGTCTCTGTAAGAAGATCAATTCCAAGACAACTTGCATCCTCCACTGCTATGGTTCTACCACTAGTTTCCTCTACAGAAGAGCAACTACTTCCATTGAGCACTGCTTGACCACTCCAACAACCTCCCTCTGATACCATGTTGAAATTCAACAAACCGCAGACGCCCCCTTGGATACCCTGTTGAAAACTCAACAAACCGAAGGAGGATACGCCCACTTATAATGTTGAAAGTTTTCCCGGATCGTGGAGTTAGCAGGGGTTATCTCAACAAAGCAGTAACAACCAGCAACACATGCAGCACAAGCTTCTTTATTGATCAAGAGCAAACTTCTTTACAAGGCGAGACATATATGGAGAGACATGCTTCACCAAAAACCAACACCGGGAGAGCAGAGACAGTTACAACGACAAGAACAAAAACAAGCCGCGCGGACTCAAACAATAAGCCGCCGACCTACTGCTGTGGAGTCCGCTCAGTCCGCCAGGTCGCCAGACCACAACCCAAGCCGCGTGGACTCATCCCTTATTCCAATGCTTAGCTCTTCCCCGCCGATCTGCAGGCCGCCTGACCGCGAGGCCGCCTAACCGCCAGACCGCACAAGCTGCGTCACCGAATGGAACAGTCCGCCTGAAGCAGACGACTTCCTGAACCCCGAACCAAGTTGCCAAAGAGAAGACCGCCTGGTCGCTATCCGCGACCTGTTGTTTACTGCCTGTTGCTTAACCACAGAGTCCGCACTGTCCCTGACCGCAATCAGAGCCAAGTCCTGGCTTTCCAGTGCTATCCGCACAACCTGCACAGCATAACCGGGTCAACTCTTTATCCGCGCGGACACCAAAGTCCAGACCGCAGCAACTTACGCGAGCTTAATTAATGTTCACTTACTTCGGTCTAGGTCCGTTACTCCTGATGTGACATGGGTCCTATTTATAGGCACGATGATGAGTATGGTCACCGCCCTAGCCGATAGGATAACCGCCACATCCTGCAGCAAGAACTAGTGTGTCCGCCATCCCACGGACACACATTCCAGTTCGCCGCTCCTGTGCAGATAGCCAGTCCGCCCCAGCTTCTCCAAGGGCGGACTCCAATATCCAGCCCGCCTTGCCGCCAGAGACCAAGCCAGGACCACCACAGCCGGACTCCACAACAGCAGTGTCCGCCATTCTGCGGACAAGGCATCAGCCCGCAAAACCCGAGCCCGCAGCCTCGCCATCAAGGCACCTGCCGGACTCAGCGGACACCCGGCTTCCGTCCGCATATCCCAAGTCCATTGCCTCATTGCCAAGGCACCTCCGAACTCAGCGGACACGTCAATCCAGTCTGCTAACAGCAGACTCCAGTCCGCAACTCCTGAGTCCATAACCTCATCACAAGGCTAAACCGGACTCAGCGGACTCTGGCTCCAGTCTGCACGCTCCTACACAAACAATTCTCCAGTCCGTATTTCCCCAAGCTAGCAAACAAGGCAACAACACTTCTACTACGCTTGGCGGACTGAGAAACCAGCCCGCGCTCCACTGCGCGATCTCCCCAAACTGAGCCATCCTGGACTTGGTCCAAAACTCACCAAGTCCAGACCACTGGGCACAAGGGCCAGTCCGCACTTACTGGCGGACACTGGATCTAGCCCTCCATACCGGGCGACCTCCAGTTTCTGTCCGTGCTGACCGGCGGTCTCCGCGGCTTCCACTTGTCGCTTCACTAGAGCAAGACCAAGGCAACTGCCAAACCGGTCTGTCGAGCTCCAGTTCTTCAGTCCGCTTTATGCCGGACTCTGCGGATAGCATTCCTATCCGCCCGGTTACTTCCTGGGAGTCAACCGCCTGCTGAGCATACACTGTCCTGTCAGACCGCTGCTGCTGTCCGCGTAGTCCACGCGAACAGACCGCCCAGGCCGCCACAGAGCAAACCGCCTGCAACATCCCTGCCGACCTAGCAGTCCGCCAACACTGTCCGCGTAGTCCGCGCGGATAGGTTTCTCAAGCCTTCCATTCACCCACTTTCATTTCACAGAATTCAACAATAAACATGTAGCAAACATGATATCTGGTCTGCTTGCTGTTAGATATAGTAGGGATCCAACAATGGTCCTATACCTGGTCTGATCAACATGTTTTCCATGTTCATCAGTGTCTAATACAGCATTGGAAGCCATGGGAGTCTTCATAGAAGATGCATCAACCATCCCAAACTTCTTAATAAGCTCATTAACATATTTAGATTGGGAAATGAAGATACCATCAGAAGATTGTTTCACTTGGAGACCAAGGAAATAAGATAAATCTCTCATGCTACTCATCTCAAATTAGGAATGCATTAGATTAGAAAATCTCTTGCATAATTTGGGATCAGTAGAACCAAATATAATATCATCTACATATATTTGTACTAATAAAAGTTTATCATGATGCAATTTTGTAAAAAAGTTTTATCTACCATGCCTCTAGAAAAACCACGCCCGAAAAGAAAGCTGGCTAATGTATCATACCAAGCTCTTGGAGCTTGCTTTAAACCATAGAGAGCCTTATACAGTTTGAAAACAAATGAGGGATGAGTTGGAGAAACAAAACATATAGGTTGTTCAACATAGACTTCTTCTTTAAGTTCTCCATTTAAGAATGCACTTTTGACATCCATCTGATAAACTGTGAACTTTTTGAATGCAACATAGGCTAGAAAAATCCTTATATCTTCTAGCCTGGAAACTAGAGCAAAGGTCTGATCATAGTCAATTCCTTCCTCTTGCCTATATCCTTGAGCAACAAGCCTATCCTTGTTCCTCCCAATCACACCTTGGGCATCAAGCTTATTCCTGAAAATCCACTTAGTTTCAATTACTGGATAGCCTTTAGGCCTTGGAACCAAGTCCCAAACTCTACATCTCTCAAATTGATTTAGTTCCTCTTGCATTGCAATAATCCAATGGGGATCTTGCTCAGCATCAATTATGGATTGATGCTCAATTTGAGAGAGAAAACATGCATGCATCACATCATGGTTGAGTTGATGCCTTGTCTGTACACCTACTGACATGTATCCAATTACTTGGGATCTAGGGTGATCCCTAAGTGTGAAAAAATAAGATGGTGGAGTTAGTTCAGCAACAACAATTGGAGTGAATTCCTCTTGTGGAATTACTTCTGCTGTTGGAGAAAGTTCAGTTTCTTCCATAGTGTCTTCTTCACTGTCTTCATTTGCTTGAGGTGAGGGATGAGATATCACCTTCTGGGTGAGATATAAGTCATCCAACTTTTTACATACACTTGGTACCCGCAAATAATCACTGGTAGAAGGTTCCTTCTCCTTGTAAAACATATTAGCTTCATCAAATGTAACATGTATAGATTCTTCAAGTTTCAAGGATCATTTATTGAGAACCCTATATGCCTTGCTAACTTGGGAATATCCTAGAAAGATTCCCATTGTAGCTTTGGCTTCAAACTTTCTAAGAGAATCTTTGTTGTTATTATGTATATAACTGATACAACCAAAAATTCTAAAGTAGCCTATTTTAGGTTTCTTCCCTTTGAATAATTCATAGGGAGTCTTGCCTTTAAGTTTGTGTATCAAACATCTATTCAGGACATAATTTGTTGTGCATACAGCTTCTGCACAGTAGGATAGAGGCATGTGAGCATCAACAAGCAATGTGCCTGCAGTTTCAATGAGTGTTCTATTTTTCCTTTCAACTACCCCATTTTGTTGAGGAGTTCTGGGAGCATAGAAGCAGTGCCTGATACCTTCCTTCTCATAGAATTCTTGCATAGGAAGAGATTCAAACTCAGTGCCATGATCACTTCTGATCAATGCAACTGGAGTAGAGTACTCAATCTCTATGCATTTTAGAAAGTTTGTAAGAACTTTGAAGTTATCAGACTTGTTTCTTAAGAAGAAAACCCAAGAGAACCTAGAGAAGTCATCTATAATAACTAAAGTATAGAACTTCCCTCCTATGCTTTGTACAGCAATCGGTCCAAAAAGGTCCAAATGAAGCAGATACAAAATCCTTGGTGAATCATTCTTATTAACATATTTAAAACTATTTTTAGTTTGCTTGCCTTCTTGACAAGCCTTGCAAAGGCTTTCCTTCTTGTAGGGGCAAGAGGGCAATCCTCTAACAAGGTTGTCCCAAGATAACCTAGCAATGTATCTAAGATTTACATGTCCTAGCCTTTTATGCCACAATGTATTATTGTTGCTAACCTGGTTAAACAAACAGATTTTTGAACAAGCAGAATTAAAATCAACTAAATAGATATTGCCTAACCTAATACCAGATAACTCAGTATTGTTGTTTAAAGTAACATTGCATTTATATTCAGTAAAACATACCTCATAACCTGCATCACATAGATAACCTATGGATATCAAGTTATGTTTCAGGCCACTTACATATGCCACTTTCCTGAATGTGACAACTCCAAGTGTAAATTCTCCATAGCTTTCTGTCTGACAAAACCTTGAGTCTCCAAATATAACCTTTGGACCTAGCTTTGCCTTATAGTTACTTAGATTGGCCTTGTTTCCTGTCATGTGCTTGGAACACCCACTATCCAAATATAACTTATGTTGTATGGTAGGATAGGTCTTTATCTGCAAGAAAAAATAACTTATATATTTTGGACCCGGGTAACCTTGGGTCCTGGCTTCTTTTCATACTTAATACTTGAAATATAAGAGTATTCAGGTTGACTTTTATAACCTAAGGGATGAAATCTCCTAGGTGGGACTATCTAGTTAGTTAAGGGATGGAAAGGTTTAGAGTTAGAATTCTTATTGAAATTTCTATTGAAATTATAGTTTTGATGAAACTGTTTTGAGTTCGACGATTTTAGTTGAGATCGTCGATCTGCGTTCGACAAGGAACATTGATATCGTCGATCTTAGTTCTCAGAATAATAGTGGCTATTATCTGGGTTCCACGATCGTCGATCTCTGTTCGACGATACATAATGATATTGTCGATCCCCGTTTGTAGAGTGTTTAGGCTCAAGCTCTGGGTTCTGAGACCGTCGATCTTTGTTCGACGCATAATGCTGAGATCATCGATCTTGGTTTGACTATTTTTGTTCAGACTTAGCTTTTTATTTTTATTTATTTATCTCAACTTGTTTTAAAACCTTGTTAACTGTTTTAATTTTTCTGTATTCTTCTTACCCTTATCTGAAATAAACTTTATAGGTTGTGAAAGGTGGTTTTTCTGAATAATTGCTGGTTCACTGGATGATGCACCTAATCCTAACTTACTTGAATTATGTCTAGCATTAAGTGTGCTGGTAATTTCTACTAGTTGTTTGCTTCTTCTATTCAGTGATTCCTCTAGCTATTTTGCTTTACTTAATTCAACTTTCAGAAAAGTGATTTGTTCACTATACACGTCTATTTCATTTTTCAATTTTATGTTTTCTGATACTAAGCTATCATAATCAAATTGTTAATCTCTGAGAAGTTTGATTTCCTTCTCAGATCTAATAAAATCACTACACGTAGATTTAAAGTCATTTTTGAAATCTTCAGAGGTAAAGTCAAAGTCTTCCAATACCTGATCACAATCTGAACATTCTTCAGATTCTCCTTCTTCTGAGACCTGCCCTGAGGCATTGATGGCCATTAAGCAAATTTCTTTAGCCTTTGCTTCTTCTTCATCTTCACTAGAACTGGAGGAAGATGATTCTTCAGTGTCACTCCATGTTTCTGCAACAAACCCTCTCTCCTTTTTCTTGTGGTTGTAGGAGGATGGTTTGCTGGAGTGCTTCTTGGAGTCTTTCTCCTTTCTCCTTTCCTTATGCTTGTTTTCTGGACATTCTGGAAGAATATGTCCAGGTTTCCTGCAACCAAAATAGATAATCTCTTTAGAAGGGGTTTTTTCATAGCTTAGTTTATCACCACTCCTTTTGATTTCCTACTGAATTCTTTTCTCCCCATCTTGAAGAATCTCTTTGCAAAGAGACTCATCAACTCTTCATTTGATGGAAAAGTTTCTGATTCTTCTAAAGCTTTGAAAGCTATATTCTGCTCCTTCCTAGTTGCTGTAGTAGTCTTTTATTGCTCAGCTTCTCTTGTCTTCAGCAATTGTTCATAAGATTTCAGCTTTCCTAAGACTGACTCTATAGTCATCTCATGTGTGTTTCTAGTCTCTCTGATAGGCCATATTCTAGAGTCCCATGAGATGGGAAAGCACATGAGAATCTTATCATTTATTTCTGTGACTGAGATGTCTTTGTCAAGAGTTTTCAGCTCAATAAAAATGATACTAAGTGTAACGCCCCCACCTGTCACATGACATATAACGGTGGGTCCGGCAGGGGCCCCACGCCGTATCTCACAGACAAAGCGAAGGAATCACGTGTGGAAATCAAAATCGATGCGTATCCTTAACTCATTCCATTCTAGCGCAGTATATTTTCTTGTTAGCATGAACTCAAACCAGAATGTCCACCATATATAAAGATCACATTTATATATACCAACACCAGGAATGTATACAACTCACACACCCTGGCCATATGGCCTTACAAGTTCCTCTTTTACACAACAATCATTTCGTACATCGGCACGCAGGCCGGCCACACATGAAATCCAAACACAATTCTTCGCATGACCTTCAAGGGCCAACAGTAGCAAGCTAGCCATTCCATTTAGTCATGTCAATTCAAGCCGCGGCACCTGCAATTCCACATCCTAGCCAACACAGAAAACAAAGTAACGGTCAGCATTTGGCTGACCCATTATAACGACCCTACCCCCTACCCGGGGTAGTGGTTCCTTCCCTGTATACAGTGCTCATCAAGTATCATCAAATAGCATCAATCATCATCTATTATACTCTTTATTCCACTAGCAAACACATTCCATCACAAACGCTGGAATCCACCAGACGTTCCGTGCACTCAGGGCACCTTCTTGGTGTACCGGAATCCACCAGTCATACACCGCTGATTCGAGGTTTTAACTTGTTGGTTGACCGGCTCTAGTCCACCAATCTCGCAAGCTGGCGACATACCGCCCAAACCACACAGAGGTACACCCTCACAGCATCCAACAACCAGAGTAGGTCGACCCACAACATGTGGTGTAGCACGCCGGGTTTATCTAAGCTCCCCAGGCAATGTCTACCCATCGACCCCCCTCCTAATCCGATCGACCCACACTATGTGGTGCAGCAACCCGGGTTTAACTCGGCTCCCCTAGCATTGCCACCCATCGATCCCTTCCTAACTAGATCAACCCACCCTAGTGGTGTAACAGTCGGGTTTATCATGAGCTCCCCAGGCATGTTACCAATTGATCATGTCACAACCAGGAGCTTTGCCAAAGCCTCCTCACATTCAGCATCACATCCATACATTCATCACAAGAGAAAACCATTTGCATCTCATCAAATCCACGGAGTCATCTCCGGTTTACCCATGAACATCACCAATCCAGACTACCGGTCCAGATGGGCTTCACACAGCATGCCTATGCCGTACTCCATATTTCCGGCTCTAAATGCAGACTCAACAAAGGAATCTCTTCCGCAAATCCACCTCTTGGTGGATGATTCCAAGCACATGCATAAAGGAAGGACTTCGATGTCCAAGAAGGAGATCGTTACCCTTGAAGATCGCTTCGGCACCATGAAGTAGCCGGATGGAAATCACCGCCTCGGCTCTGCCTTCACGAATCCGCTCTCGGATCTTCGCTCCGCACTCTGCAGCTCCTACAGCAGCTGGTAGACTCCTCCCTTCTCTCTCCCTTAGGCCTTTCTTCTCTCTCTCGCTTGGAATGAAGATGAAGAAGAAGAAGAAGAAGAGAAAAGAGGGTTTAAATCCCCTTAATCTCGACCTTCACAACACCTGGACAAAGCCCAGCCACTGGATCCAGGAAGAGGGAAACAAACGGCTCAGATCTGGCCAGAAAAGCTAAAACACGGCCTGACACGCCCTGTGACACGCCCGTGTCACAGGCCGTGTCTCTCTAAGCAGCAGACAACCAACTCAATCCAACCAGTACACGCCCGTGTGACACGCCCGTGTCACGTGCCGTGTACCCGACACGCCCGCAGACACGCCCGTGTCTGAGGCCGTGTGCCTCAATGAAAATAATCCCAAACCAACCCGAGACTTCACATGGCCTGGCACACGGCCTGACACACGCCCGTGTTCCTGGCCGTGTGCACCAGGACACACCCGTGTCCCGCAAACACGCCCTAGCTCGAACCGTCGAGTTGAGCTCGACGACCACTGACACGCCCTGTGACACGCCCGTGTCACAGGCCGTGTCCTCCGACACTCGACTCTCGACGATCGTCGAGATAAATTCGTCGACATCACGGTCGATCGTCGACACGGCCCCGACACGCCCTGCGACACGCCCGTGTCGCAGGCCGTGTCCGCTGTGTCGACTCCGAATTTCGTCGACTGCGCGACTCGACACTACCCAGGCCTGACATGCCCTGGGACACGCCCGTGTCCCAGGCTGTGTCACCCAAGCCTGAACCTGATTTTGCTCAAAATGCTCTGCTTGATTTCGGGGTGTTACAATCCTCCCCCCCTTCAAATAATTTCGTCCTCGAAATTGACTCCAAGCAGCCACAACATCATCAAAGCTTACACCTCAAGCCTCCGCACAAACTAACAAACAGACAACACAAACAAACATCCCTATCTTCCCCTTGTGCACATTCAACCACAGAAGACCTCAAAACAAAACAACATGATTTTGTATCGTCTTACCATCACACGTGCACCACATTTTAATCAAGATTGTCACCTTACCGTTTTTTTCATCATCTATCAATCTAGTTTATAGACAACTATATATATAAACATCATGTACATACACCACTATGGATGATCCATCAAGTTTGGATTCAGTCACAAATCAGTCGCATCACACGTCACTTCCGCTCAGCCTCCCGATTTT
The DNA here is from genome assembly GCA_039583875.1 of Platanthera guangdongensis. NCBI lineage: Eukaryota > Viridiplantae > Streptophyta > Magnoliopsida > Asparagales > Orchidaceae > Platanthera > Platanthera guangdongensis. The sequence goes on from CM077160.1 coordinate 66,810,722, forward strand.
GAAATTCATGATTAAGAGACAACTTAAACGCCCGAGGCTGAATTTCACCAACTGAGCTTTGCGGCTCTTGCACTTCCATAGCATGAAAGCGAGGTTGCGTCCGGGGTGCATATGATTCGGGCACTGCTTTTCCTTTTTCTTCATAGGACGCACCCATCTTTTTCTCACTCCCTGGAGGGGTATTCTGACAAAATCTTGCTATATGTCCTTGCTTGTAACGCCCCCGATTTTTCCAGTGATTTATTTAATTTCTTATTTGACGTACTTTGACGTCAGAGCGTTTTGTTAGCGCGTGTTGGTCGTGTGGCGTTGTTAGAGCGCGCTTTTAGCTCTTTAGGTTCCCTGCGTGGCTTGGTGAGGCCTGGTAGCAAGATTCCCTAGCGAGCCGGAGTCTGTTTGGTGACTCGGTGGATGCTCTTGGGGAATGCTTGTGTTTTGGCTTCGGGAGTTTTTGCCCGAGTTTTGTTCGTCGGATTTTGTTACCGACTTCGTCGTTAGCGCGTTTTGCGTTCGTTAGGTTTGACCGGCCAGATTTTGGGATTTGCGTCGGGAGTGGAAAATTTTATATTAGGAAATTATATCGGCTAATTTTAGGCTTGCTCGTCAAGTTTCGTCGCGTTCCGAGCATTTTTGGAGCCTCGGCGTGCGATTGAGATTTGTATGTTTTCGCGTACGCCGTTAACTTTAGAAATTATTATCTCGAAAACGGTGCGTCGGAATTCGATTTCGACTTCGCCGTTGTATTCGTAGCGTCGTCATTCGCCTACGGTGCGAATTTCGTTCGTTTCGGCGCGCGTTTGGGCCTCCGTAACCATATAAGGTTATCTTATTATAATAATTATATATATTATTATTATATATATATATATATATTTATATAAATAATTTATAAAAAATAATAATAATAAATAGAATTAGTAAGAATCGGTGAGAATGAATCTCACCGATTCTCACCGAATCGGTGAGATTCATTCTCACCGATTCTCACCGAATCGGTGAGATTCATTCTCACCGATTCTCACCGAATCGGTGAGATTCATTCTCACCGATCGGCTGTTATTTTAATAAATATATTAGTATTATTATGATTATAATTAATATGATTATTATTATGATTATAATTAAGATATAAGTATTATATATATATATATATATATATATATATATATATATATATATATATATATATATATATAATATATATATATATATAAGTTAAGAAGAAAATCTCTTCCTTCTTCCCCGAACAGCAGCCCCCCCCCCTGTGCGATACTTTTTTTAACGAGTGCGGAACCCTTCCGTTCGCGAAACTTCCGGTGGCCGCCACTGCCGATCCGGTGGACGGAATTTCGATCCGATCGCGGCGTTGGAAAGCTCTCGGCGAGAGCTTCGTGATCGCGGTAAGCTTTTCCCGTTTCGGTGACCGTTTCGCCATAGTTTTTTTTGGCCCTAACCCCGGTTGTCCGTTTTTTCGTAGATCTCGTCTCCGCATGTCCCCTTTTTGGACGGATCTACGTGGTGGAGTATTTTGGGTGACGTTTTCAAGGTCGATTTGAGGCAAGTGGATTTCTCCCCTCTTGCGTGCCTCCATGAGTTGCATTTTTGTTGTATTATTCTTTTCTCCTTGTCGTAGAATAGGTGAAATTGGAATGTTTCTAGTTTAGGGCTTGTAGTCGGCCCAAACTAGGAAGTTATCGGTTTTATTTTAGTTGTACTCAGCGGGTAAGGGGAAATAGTTCGGCGGGTAGGGGAAAATAAATCGGCGGGTAGGGGGAAATACTCGGCGGGTTTTGGTCGTAGAACTTGGTGGTTTCTAAGTGGTGTTGTCGGCTAGTTTTGGCGCCGAATCGTGGATCCTTAGCATGTGGTAGCTGGGTTTCTGAAGGAGTATGGTAGCAGGGGAGTTTGAGCCGTGGCCACCACCATTCCCTCCTTTGGACATTTTTGGGTTCCTGTAAGAGGTTGGAACTCTATGTGTGTGGACCCTGTGGCGGCCCCTTTAGTACTCTTGAGACACCTGGACCTGGTTGTTCGGTTGTGACTGTTCTTAGTCTCCGACACAGGTTTGGGATTTGTGCCAGTGCTAATGATTTACAAGTTTAGGACTGTTAGTTCCTTCTTACTGTTCATTTGATGCATATTGGTTTCCTTCTGTCTCTGCAGGCTTGAGCGGAGTTTGGTACGTTTCTGTACTTGTTGCATTTCTCTCACTTTTCTGATTATTTCACCTGCATTTTGTCCTCTTTTGGATTCTTTAGCTGAGTTTTTCGACATTTACTCTTGCAGGGTTGGTAACCCTTTTTCTTTCTGTTCTTTTTATTCAATTATTATCTGATGCTTCTTTGCCACTTGTTTCATTATTTCTTGCTGAGGTGTTCTTCTTTTGAATGCCTCAGGTTCAGGTGTGTAGCCGGCTGTGTGGCTAGTTTCAGGAGTTTCTATGTGGACTACGCTTTGGCAGTGTTTTCCTCGCTTGTCGAGGTAGTTCTTTAGCCTTGTAGTAGTACAGACATACATGCTCACCAGCGAGTTCGTGTCAGGTTGTTGACGCTCGTTGGTGGTTTTCCTTTGTGATATTAAGTATTTGCTTAGCTGCTAGTTTACCTGTTTTGTGGTAGTTTCACTTGCTCTCTGGGAATGTTTTATGCTAGGTTGCTAGTTACTTTAAATCCTATAATAGAACTAATATATGTATTGCATGATCAGCATGTTTTATAAAAGCTCAAACTCTATTTTCCAATGCGTAAAAAGATGGTTTTCCTTATAAATATTATAAATTGAAATCTAGGGTCTTGCATAGTGTAAGTTGTCCTCTTAGGACGCTTATGCGCTCTTTTAGGATGTTTAGCATAAATGAAGTATTTTTCCGCTACGTATAAAAATTAGTTTTCAAACCGTGGACTATCTGATCCACTGAGCCGAGGGATACGGCCAATTAATTTAAAAATCAGTTTTCTATTCATTTTAACTTATGATTTGAAGGTTTAGAGTGTTGCCTGAGCGTCAGCAGTTATCCCCTGCTTGACGTGGCATCACAGATCGTAGTTTTCTCGTGCTCTGATTTATTATTATAAATGAGAAAATGCGGGATGTGACAGTTGGTATCAGAGGGAGGTTGCTTGACAAATTGTCGGGCAACCTGTCCCTGTTAGTGTTAGGTGTTTAGAATCATACCATACACACACCGATATGTCATCAGCACGTCTTGGCTAAAGCACGAACACTACACTCATGAGCATAAAGAAGTATACGGGGCATATTATGTAGTATGGGATGCATAATATGTGTTTGTATATGGATCCACCATAGGAGGCAACATGTGAGGGTTATGTAGTATGGGATGCATAACCTCACCACATGAATGCGGCTAGCACTTTTTCCTTTTCGTTGCATGGAAATGTTATGTAGTATGGGATGCATAACATTTTCATGTGTACGCCGCTCATAACATGCATTAGGGCCTTTTTAGAATGCATAGCACAATCATGCATAGCATAACATTGCATAAGCACAACGTGCCAAGCTAAAGATTTGCAGGATGACATGTGTACACACATAATTTTGAGTCAAAAAGAATATAAATTCATGCATTCCCGATCTAGGCACAAGAGTTAGTGTGATGATAGTGAATCATCGTAGGATAAGCATATCATCATTACAAAAAAATCCCAGAGCAAGTTAGCAGCATGAGCAAGTACTTAAGTATGTATTGTTTGTACTATGTTGTTTGGTTCTAGTGGGTGGGCTAGGTGTCTAATTAGTGTTTTGTTGTTCCATTAGAATGTCGAGGCGTCCTTCGACAAGGTTGACTCCCCAGTCGGAGGGAGAATCATCAGGTGCGCAGAGCAGCGCAGTGATAGAAGGTCTGAGACAAAGGAATGAAGCCTTGTCAAAGCAAGTAGGGGATTTGCAGTCTCAGGTCCAGTCCTTGTTAGCAGTCGTGGCAGGGCAATTTCCGAGAGTTCAGGACCCTGTGGTGGGTCAAGCTGTCCCTGTTCCCCCCGCTCCTCTAGTGCTTCCGGTCGTGGTGCCACCAGAGATGACCTTTATTTCTCAGTTTCAGCGACTTAGGCCTCCGACGTATGATGGCAAGGCAGATTTCATGGTCTTAGACGATTGGATGATATCAATCGAGGAGATGTTCTCATACTCCGGGATCACTGATGATCAGAAAGTGATGTTAGCCGCGTATCAGCTCAAAGGGTTGGCAAAAGGCTGGTGGCTGAGGGAGAAAGAAGGTCTGAAGGACGGGTGTTCCTGGGAGTCCTTTAAGGAGCTACTTCTGAGCAAGTTTCTGCCATCGGTCGAGAGGGACCGTCTGATGAATGATTTCCTGCACTTAAAGTAGAGGCAGCTCACGATTAGCGAGTACGAAATCGAGTTTAGTAAGCTAAGCCGATTTGCCCCAGACTTGGTGAGTTCCGACGAAAATAGAAGCAAGCGATTTCTGGCTGGGCTAAGGAGTGACGTCCAGCAATTAGCAAGTGCCTATGCGACCTCAAGTTATGCTGGTATGGTGGAAGCTGCCTTAAGGGTAGAGACAATTGATAATGCCAAGAATCGAGGTCAACAACTGAGGAAGGATAAAAGAAAATCTGATGAGGGTAAGAGTGCTCAGGTCCCTGACGCTGCTCCGAGGAAGAGAAATAAGGAGGTATGCAGTTTCTGTGGCCGACCGGGCCATCCATTTGAAAGATGTTATCAAAGGTTAGGAGCTCAAAAGAAAGAGCAGATTCATGCGATCCAAGGTGTCCAAAAGAAAGATTTGCTTTGTTCGGTATGCAAGAAGCCGGGGCACGATGATGCCCATTGCTGGAAGAAGACAAGAAGTTGTTTCTTGTGCGGTCAAGTGGGTCATCTCAAGTATCAGTGCTCGCAAGCTCAGCTTACTCTGCAGCCAGTTCCTCTTCAGGCCTTGCCGCCGCCGCAGCGAGTTGACAAGGGGAAAGGAAAGTTGAACGTGGTCTCTATGGACGAAGCTCAGACGTCCACGCAAGTGATATCAGGTTAGATTCTTCCCCAATTTTAATGTTTAGCTCATAGTTATAGTTTTGAGCGTTCGCTTCCTTAGTCGCGTGTGCAATTTTATAGGACGATTTAAGGTAAAGAACCGCTGGGCGCGTGTTCTGCTCGATTCCGGCGCTACCCACTCATTCGTGGCTAGGGCCTTCGTAGAGCGTTACTGGTTGGATATCGATCGTGTTGGTGATGCGTTCTGTGTCAAGTTTCCTTTAGGCGAATTTGTAGTTTCGGACCAGGGTATCCAGAGTTGTCCAATTTTGTTAGGCGGTTTCCTCGCGTTTGCTGATTTAAAGCTGTTAGATCTGGAAGACTTCGATGTGATCCTAGGCATGTACTGGTTGTCCAGATATGATGCTGTGATCCAATGCAAGGGTAAACGCTTGGACTTCAGGATGGACAACGGTCAGCCCGGGAGTGTTTACGGTTATCCGCGCCAGGATTCTCCGACTATATCGGCGGTATGTGCTCGAAAGCTTGTAGATTCCGGGTGTTTTGATTGTTTGGTTTCGGTTTTAGAAACCAAGGTTAGTTTGCCGTGTTTGGAGGAGATCCCAGTGGTTCGTGATTATTCTGATGTCTTTCCAGCTAACCTTCCTGGTCTCCCGCCTGATCGAGACGTGGAGTTTGTTATAGATTTGGAGCCGGGTACGCGTCCTATTGCCAAGGCGCCTTACCGGATGGCCCCACGCGAACTGGAGGAGTTGCGTATCCAGTTAGACGAGTTGCTTGAGAACGGATTTATAAGGCCGAGTTCTTCGCCTTGGGGTGCTCCCGTTTTGTTCGTCAAGAAAAAGGATGGATCGATGAGGTTGTGCATCGATTATAGAGAACTAAATAAGGTAACGATCAAGAATAGGTATCCGTTGCCGAGGATAGATGATTTGTTTGATCAACTGCGAGGCAGCGCCGTGTTCTCTAAGATTGACCTTCGTTCGGGCTATCACCAGTTAAGGATCCGTGAATCAGATATCCCGCGGACTGCCTTCCGTTCTAGACATGGACATTTTGAATTTTTGGTGATGTCGTTTGGTTTGACCAACGCACCTTCTGCTTTCATGGACATGATGAACAGGGTCTTTAAGGACTTTCTGGATAAGTTTGTGGTCGTATTTATAGACGATGTGTTGGTGTATTCACGCAATGTTGAGGAGCATGACCAACATTTGCGTCTAGTTTTATCTGCCTTGAGGGACCATAGGTTGTTCGCCAAACTAAGTAAATGCGAGTTCTGGTTGCCTCAGGTTTCTTTCTTGGGTCATGTGGTTAACAAGGACGGAATCTCTGTCGACCCAGAAAAGATAGCCGCAGTTATGGAATGGACGAGGCCTGCCACACCCAAAGAAATAAGAAGCTTCCTAGGGTTGGCTGGCTACTATAGAAGATTTGTAGAGGGTTTCTCTACGTTATCTGCGCCATTGACCAAATTGACGCAGAAGAATGCAGCATTTGTGTGGAGCGATAAGTGCGAAGAGGCGTTCCAAGAGTTAAAGAATAGACTGTGCACTGCTCCGATATTGACATTGCCTACGGAAGGATTAGACTATGCCGTTTACGTGGATGCATCCCATGTGGGTCTTGGTTGTGTGCTGATGCAAGAAGGAAAAGTGATTGCGTATGGGTCAAGACAGCTTAAGATTCATGAAAGGAACTACCCTACGCATGACTTGGAATTCGCAGCAGTTATTTATGCATTAAAATTATGGAAACACCTGTTGTATGGCGCGCAGTGCAAGATTTATACAGATCATAAGAGTTTGAAGTACGTCTTCACTCAAAAGGAGTTGAACTTGCGCCAGCGCAGATGGTTAGAGTATGTGGCTGATTATGAAGTGGAGATCCTATACCATCCGGGTAAGGCTAACGTGGTAGCCGACGCCTTAAGCAGGAAGACAGGGAAAATTTTCAATCTCTCCACTGAGTTGTTAGTAGAAGAGTTCCTTTTAATGGATATTTCAGTTGGCAGATGTGACTCGCCAAGTAGTTTGGTAGTGTCTGAGCCTTCATGGATTTCTCTTACGAGGCTTCATCAAAAGGACGATCCTGATCTACTGCACCTTCATAATAGAACCGAGAAGGGGGAGCTGCCTGACTTTTCGATCGATGATGCGGGTACTCTAAAGTACCGCGGTAGATTTTGCATCCCCAATTTTCGAGATATTCGAGATAAGTTGTGCAGTGAGGCACACGGTTCAAGTGTGGCCTACCATCCAGGGTCTACAAAAATGTATAAGGACTTGAAACAGATTGCCTGGTGGATTGGGATGAAGGGTGACATTGCAAGGTTTATGTCAGAATGTTTTACGTGCAAAAGAGTTAAGGCTGATCATGGAAGGCCTGGTGGAAAGATGGCGCCTTTAGAGATTCCAACTTGGAAGTGGGAGAGTATCTCAATGGATTTCATTACTGGTTTGCCGAGATCTCCCCGAGGGCATGACTCTGTTTGGGTGATTGTTGATAGATTAACAAAGTGTGCGCACTTCGTACCCTTTCAGATTGGTTACTCGATGAAAAAGATAGCGGAGCTATATTTGAATGAAGTTATCAGGTTACATGGAGTACCCGTAAGTATAGTATCAGATCGAGACTCCAGGTTTATGTCTCGTTTCTGGAAGAGCCTTCAAGAAGGATTGGGAACTGACTTGAGATATTCTACCGCATATCATCCACAGACCAATGGTCAAACGGAGCGTGTTAATCAGATTGTGGAAGATATGATCCGTTGTTATATATTAGACCACGGAGGAGCGTGGGATGAATGCTTGATGTTGATGGAGTTCGCATACAATAACAGTTATCAAGAGAGTCTGCAAATGGCTCCTTTCGAAGCGCTATATGGAAGACGATGTAGAACTCCTCTATTTTGGGCTGAGGTTGGTGAGAGGCCGATGTTAGGTCCAGATGCCTTAGAAGAAATGGAAGTCTCTGTAAAGCTTATTCGAGAGAAGCTTCGGATAGCGCAAGAGCGGTACGAGAAGAACGCCAATCGGCGTAGGTCCGTTTTGGAATTTTCTGTGGGGGACATGGTATTCCTTAAGGTTTCCCCGATGGTTGGAGTGAAGAGGTTCGGTAAGAACCATAAGTTGGACCCGAGGTATGTGGGACCATTTGAAATTGTGGAGCGGTTTGGTGTGTCAGCCTACAAGTTGAAATTGCCCGCAAATTTTCCTGGCGTGCACGATGTTTTTCACGTGAGCCAACTGCGGAGGTGTGTGCTAAGTGACAGACAAGTGCTGGATGCAGTGCCCCAGTTGGAGCCTAACCTTTCCTACGTGGAAGTTCCTATCCGTGTTTTGGATGTGCAAGATCGAGTGTTGCGAAAAAAGACAATACCGATGGTAAAGATTCTGTGGAAAAACCAAGACGTGGAGAGCGCGACTTGGGAGTTGGAGTCAGCTATGAGGGAGACGCATCCTCATTTGTTCTCCTAGTTGTGCTCGGTAAGCATTCGATAACCCTTGGTTATTTTTCTTTTCCTTCTTTGGTAGAAGTGTTTTGTGCGTAAAGTTTCGGGGCGAAACTTTCTTTTAGGGGGAGTGACTGTAACGCCCCCGATTTTTCCAGTGATTTATTTAATTTCTTATTTGACGTACTTTGACGTCAGAGCGTTTTGTTAGCGCGTGTTGGTCGTGTGGCGTTGTTAGAGCGCGCTTTTAGCTCTTTCGGTTCCCTGCGTGGCTTGGTGAGGCCTGGTAGCAAGATTCCCTAGCGAGCCGGAGTCTGTTTGGTGACTCGGTTGAGCCTCTTAGGGAATGCTTGTGTTTTGGCTTCGGGAGTTTTTGCCCGAGTTTTGTTCGTCGGATTTTGTTACCGACTTCGTCGTTAGCGCGTTTTGCGTTCGTTAGGTTTGACCGGCCAGATTTTGGGATTTGCGTCGGGAGTGGAAAATTTTATATTAGGAAATTATATCGGCTAATTTTAGGCTTGCTCGTCAAGTTTCGTCGCGTTCCGAGCATTTTTGGAGCCTCGGCGCGCGATTGAGGTTTGTATGTTTTCGCGTATGCCGTTAACTTTAGAAATTATTATCTCGAAAACGGTGTGTCAGAATTCGATTTCGACTTCGCCGTTGGATTCGTAGCGTCGTCATTCGCCTACGGTGCGAATTTCGTTCGTTTCGGCGCGCGTTTGGCCCTTCGTAACCATATAAGGTTATCTTATTATAATAATTATATATATTATTATTATATATATATATATTTATATAAATAATTTATATAAAAAAAATAATAAATAGAATTAGTAAGAATCGGTGAGAATGAATCTCACCGATTCTCACCGAATCGGTGAGATTCATTCTCACCGATCGGCTGTTATTTTAATAAATATATTAGTATTATTATGATTATAATTAATATGATTATTATTATGATTATAATTAAGATATAAGTATTATATATATATATATATAAGTTAAGAAGAAAATCTCTTCCTTCTTCCCCGAACAGCAGCCCGCCCCCCCGGTGCGATACTTTTTTTAACGAGTGCGGAACCCTTCCGTTCGCGAAACTTCCGGCGGCCGCCACCGCCGATCCGGTGGACGGAATTTCGATCCGATCGCGGCGTTGGAAAGCTCTCGGCGAGAGCTTCGTGATCGCGGTAAGCTTTTCCCGTTTCGGTGACCGTTTCGCCATAGTTTTTTTCGGCCCTAACCCCGGTTGTCCGTTTTTTCGTAGATCTCGTCTCCGCGTGTCCCCTTTTTGGACGGATCTACGTGGTGGAGTATTTTGGGTGACGTTTTCAAGGTCGATTTGAGGCAAGTGGATTTCTCCCCTCTTGCGTGCCTCCATGAGTTGCATTTTTGTTGTATTATTCTTCTCTCCTTGTCGTAGAATAGGTGAAATTGGAATGTTTCTAGTTTAGGGCTTGTAGTCGGTCCAAAATAGGAAGTTATCGGTTTTATTTTAGTTGTACTCGGCGGGTAGGGGGAAATAGTTCGGCGGGTAGGGGAAAATAAATCGGCGGGTAGGGGGAAATACTCGGCGGGTTTTGGTCGTAAAACTTGGTAGTTTCTAAGTGGTGTTGTCGGCTAGTTTTGGCGCCGAATCGTGGATCCTTAGCATGTGGTAGCTGGGTTTCTGAAGGAGTATGGTACCAGGGGAGTTTGAGCTGTGGCCACCACCATTTCCTCCTTTGGACATTTTTGGGTTCCTGTAAGAGGTTGGAACTCTATGTGTGTGGACCCTGTGGCGGCCCCTTTAGTACTCTTGAGACATCTGGACCTAGTTGTTCGGTTGTGACTGTTCTTAGTCTCCGACACAGGTTTGGGATTTGTGCCAGTGCTAATGATTTACAAGTTTAGGACTGTTAGTTCCTTCTTACTGTTCATTTGATGCATATTGGTTTCCTTCTGTCTCTGCAGGCTTGAGCGGAGTTTGGTACGTTTCTGTACTTGTTGCATTTCTCTCACTTTTCTGATTATTTCACCTGCATTTTGTCCTCTTTTGGATTCTTTAGCTGAGTTTTTCGGCATTTACTCTTGCAGGGTTGGTAACGCTTTTTCTTTCTGTTCTTTTTATTCAATTATTATCTGATGCTTCTTTGTCACTTATTTCATTATTTCTTGCTGAGGTGTTCTTCTTTTGAATGCCTCAGGTTCAGGTCTGTAGCCGGCTGTGCGGCTAGTTTCAGGAGTTTCTCTGTGGACTGCGCTTTGGCAGTGTTTTCCTCGCTTGTCGAGATAGTTCTTTAGCCTTGTAGTAGTACAGACATACATGCTCACCAGCGAGTTCGTGTCAGGTTGTTGACGCTCGTTGGTGGTTTTTCTTTGTGATATTAAGTATTTGCTTAGCTGCTAGTTTACCTGTTTTGTGGTAGTTTCACTTGCTCTCTGGGAATGTTTTATGCTAGGTTGCTAGTTACTTTAAACCCTATAATAGAACTACTATATGTATTGCATGATCAGCATGTTTTATAAAAGCTCAAACTCTATTTTCCAATGCGTAAAAAGATGGTTTTCCTTATAAATATTATAAATTGAAATCTAGGGTCTTGCATAGTGTAAGTTGTCCTCTTAGGACGCTTATGCGCTCTTTTAGGATGTTTAGCATAAATGAAGTATTTTTCCGCTACGTATAAAAATTAGTTTTCAAACCGTGGACTATCTGATCCACTGAGCCGAGGGATACGGCCAATTAATTTAAAAATCAGTTTTCTATTCATTTTAACTTATGATTTGAAGGTTTAGAGTGTTGCCTGAGCGTCAGCAGTTATCCCCTGCTTGACGTGGCATCATAGCTCGTAGTTTTCTCGTGCTCTGATTTATTATTATAAATGAGAAAATGCGGGATGTGACATTGCTGCCCACATTTATAGCAGATACGTGTATCCACACGTCCTGACCCATAAGTCTCCCCTGAAGGAACAGTCGACGGCGTTGATTCCGCCGGCCTAAATCTTTTCTTCTCTTGTCGTCGAAACTCCGATTGATCCGATGGTGACATTTTAAACTCTGACTTCTCCGTTGCCCGTCTCTTCGTCTCTTGTACTCGCTTCATATCCTTCTCCAAGGCACGGGCTGTATCGACCAACGCTTGGAAGCCTTGGCTCACGGAACTCGAAAGTGCCAACCTCAATTCATCCCGCAATCCTTCATAAAACCGATTTGTCTTTCGCGCTTCCTCCGCAAAGGTAGATCCCGCATATCTCCCCAATCTTGTAAACTCATGCAGGTAAGTATCAATATCTCGCTCACCCTGCACCAAGCGGAGAAACTCATTTTCCATCGCAATCCTCTGCGATACTGGCACATACTTGGCTAAAACTATTTGGGAGAATTCCTCCATTGAAACCTCCAGTAAACCTCGACCTGCCAAGTGGTGCACTTCAATCTCGTCCCACCACAATCTCGCATCGCCCTCCAACAAAAAAGTGGCCAACATCACTTTCTGTTCCTCGACCGTCCGGATTGCAGTCAGGATCCTTTTTACTCTTGCCAACTAATCTTCTGCCTGCATTGGTGAAAGCGCTCCACCAAACGTAGGTGGATGGAAGTGCATAAAACGTGACAATGAGTCGTCACTTGCTTGCACTTCCATCACCACTGCAGCATGCTCTTGCCTTCCACCAGGTCTTCCCTGTCCAGTTGGCTGTGCTTGTAACACTGCAAGCACTGTCTCCGTCACCACCCGTATGGCTTCTGCCGAGGGAGGCATCGACGCTTCCACGGGTGCTGCACTCTCATCCGACCGCTGGGGCTCAGACGGCCCAGCTTCATCCCTCGCCACCTATCAATGTACAGAAGACCATTAATCCTTCAAATCATAACGGTACTGCTACATTGACTACACACGGACGCACATCATGTGCATGACATACATTCCTAGTGGACATTCATGAGTTCATTTATGTTCTCTCCTCCCAAACAATCTAAACCTGGCTCTGATACCACTTTATAACGCCCCCACCTATCACATGACATATAACGGTGGGTCCGGCCGGGGCCCCACGCCATATCTCACAGACAAAGAGAAGGAATCACATGTGGAAATCAAAATCGATGTGTATCCTTAACTCATTCCATTCTAGCGATGCATATTTTCTTGTTAGCATGAACTCAAACCAGAATGTCCACCATATATAAAGATCACATTTATATATACCAACACCAGGAATGTATACAACTCACACACCCTGTCCTTATGGCCTTACAAGTTCCTCTTTTACACAACAATCATTTCGTACATCGGCACGCAGGCCGGCCACACATGAAATCCAAACACAATTCTTCGCATGACCTTCAAGGGCCAACAGTAGCAAGCTAGAAATTCCATTTAGTCATGTCAATTCAAGCCGTGGCACCTGCAATTCCACATCCAAGCCAACACAGAAAACAAAGTAACGGTCAGCATTTGGCTGACCCATTATAACGACCCTACCCCCTACCCGGTGCAGTGGTTCCTTCCCTGTATACAGTGCTCATCAAGTATCATCAAATAGCATCAATCATCATCTATTATACTCTTTATTCCACTAGCAAACACATTCCATCACAAACGCTGGAATCCACCAGACGTTCCGTGCACTCAGGGCACCTTCTTGGTGTTCCGGAATCCACCAGTAATACACCGCTGATTCGAGGTTTTAACTTGTTGGTTGACCGGCCCTAGTCCACCAATCTCGCAAGCTGGCGACATCCCGCCCAAACCACACAGAGGTACACCCTCACAGCATCCAACAACCAGAGTAGGTCGACCCACAACATGTGGTGTAGCACGCCGGGTTTATCTAAGCTCCTCAGGCAATGTCTACCCATCGACCCCCCTCCTAATCCGATCGACCCACACTATGTGGTGCAGCAACCCGGGTTTAACTCGGCTCCCCTAGCATTGCCACCCATCAATCCCTTCCTAACTAGATCAACCCACCCTAGTGGTGTAACAGTCGGGTTTATCACGAGCTCCCCAGGCATGTTACCAATTGATCATGTCACAACCAGGAGCTTTGCCAAAGCCTCCTCACATTCAGCATCACATCCATACATTCATCACAAGAGAAAACCATTTGCATCTCATCAAATCCACGGAGTCATCTCCGGTTTACCCATGAACATCACCAATCCAGACTACCGGTCCAGATGGGCTTCACACATCATGCCTATGCCATACTCCATATTTTCGGCTCTAAATGCAGACTCAACAAAGGAATCTCTTCCGCAAATCCACCTCTTGGTGGAGGATTCCAAGCACATGCATAAAGGAAGGACTTCGATGTCCAAGAAGGAGATCGTTACCCTTGAAGATCGCTTCGGCGCCATGAAGTAGCCGGATGGAAATCACCGCCTCGGCTCTGCCTTCACGAATCCGCTCTCGGATCTTCGCTCCGCACTGCGCAGCTCCTACAGAGCCAGGTTTCGATCCTGGGACCTGTGGGTTATGGGCCCACCACGCCTCCGCTGTAACGGTCCAGGCCCATCACATGGGAACCCGCTGGCACCGCCGGCCTACCAGGGTCCAGACCCGGGCCCACCACTGGTAGTCAGCCTTTCACATTCAAGCCTGCAGTCCATGCACCCCAACCCCTCTCCGGCCTGTTTATCAGCACGGTAGGTTGTTGTCACTAGGTCTCGAACCCAGGACCTTGATAAGAAAGCTTTCCACCACTCCCTCATCACCAATTGAGCTGCAGCTTAAACTTGTTGGTTGACCGGCCCTAGTTCACCAATCTCATAAGTTCCTCGACCACGCATATATCCCCGTCCTTGTGGAGCTGGTGGAGGGAGAGCAGGAGGGAGAGCAGGAGGGAGAGCAGGAGGGACGTTCCCATATAGCTGCGGGCAAAAACGTCGGATGTGGCCCGGCTGGTTACACTCGAAGCACACCAGACCACGACGCCCTTCAGGTTGTTGAAATCGCTGAGGCTGTGGGGGTGGAGGCAACGCAGGCGGCTGCGGAACTGGATGCTCCACCCTATAGTTTTGGTGGACACGCCCGCCACCTCTTTGATAACCTCTTCCTCCTCTGAAGTCTCGCCTCCTTCTATTCCATGGGCCAGCTTCCATCACGTCCTCCGCAGGCCTCTTACTACATCCCATGTGGTCCGCCTCTAATCTTTTCGCCATATCAATGATCTCCGCCAAGCTACCATCCGCTATAAACAAAAGGGACGGCCTTAGGGGATCTCGCAGCCCTTTATAGAAGCGCTTGGCATAACCTCTGTCATCCAACTCATAAGAGTCCGCAAACCTTGCGAGATGCTGGAATTCCCGCTGGTATTCTGTGACCGACTTTGATCCCTGCTTTAGTAGAAGGAACCTCTGCTCAAGCTCATCTCGGGCCGATGTAGGGATAAAGTGCTCCAAGAAAACACCTGAGAATTCACTCCAACTTATCTCTGTGTAGATCCGGCCTTGGAAGGTAGAGCCCATGAGGGACTTCCACCACCTCTTCGCATGTAAGTCCAAGACGGACACTGCCAATGTCACTGCCATGTTGGCTGGGCAACGGATACCGGCCAACAACTCCTGTATCGTGTCTAGCTATTCCTCTGTACGTACGGCTGACTCCGTCCCAAGGTAGACGGGAGGGGAGAGAGCCCGGAAGGTGCTCAGCCAGTTGGAGCTCGGGGCCTATTGTTGTACCGGAGCCTGCTGTGCCTTAAAAGCATCAAGAATGGCGGTGAGCGTCTGCCCCAACTCAGACTGTTCGAACTGAGTGGGTATGGGAGGGGTAGGAGTACCCCCCATCGGCTCAACATGCAGTGGAATCTACACGTACACGACAAATTTGTGGTCAGGTTGGCTAAACTTAAGGTCTAATTTGGACAAACTTAATGTGAATTACATATGGGCACACCACTGCTTCCGCTAAGTCAGTTTGTCCCCAAACTGACTAACCAAACGGGGGTGGCACCATTGTTGAATGACTTCGTAGTTGAGGATCGTGGCAAACTGATACCATTTGTAAGACCCCTCCTCCTCGGATTCCGAAACACGGCACGAAGGGGGAGTCTTATGCCCGGAACAGCCGCCTTGTGGTAGCATTAGCACACGGGCTAACCTGTACCACAAGACGCCTATTCCGCCGGCTACAACAATATCAATATATCATGCCAACCCAACCAAATAAATAAGCAAGAGAAGTCAAAATCCACACTAAGTTATAATGTCCAAATACATCAATAATGAGAAGCTAAAACATGCTTCTACAATATATCAGAGTACAGCTAAACATTGCCCAAACGGGCTACATCAGAGTAATCAAAACACTAACATCTGTAACAGACGGTATGGACGGCACCGTCACATCAGGCCCTGTCGTCCTGGCCTGGCTGTCCTGCTGCGTAGTCTGCGGCTGCTCTACCTGCGGCGTGACCTCCTAAAAAGGAAGACGTAGCAACCGTTAGTCGAAACGACTAAGTGGTTTCACATCCGCTCCCCCGGCGACTCCTCGGCACCGGGCGGAGAAAAGGAACAAGAGTATAGTATATAATAAGTATGCAAGTAAAGGAAGTACAAGCAGGTGGCAAGGTAATGTAAGAGTAACAACATCATAATCAGCATTTAAGTAAGAGCTACACTAAACTAGCAAGTATAAGTAACAGCAGGAAAGTAACTTAACTTATAAGAATGCCCATACAAACTTATAAGTTAAGGATCGGGTTACATAAAAGTAACTCATCGTATAAGAGTGCCCATACAAACTTATACGATGAGGATCTTGTGGTGCAATGATATGAAATGCTATGAATGCTATGCAATGACTCACCCATGCACACCCATGCAATTGCTATGTCGACACAGACTATAGTTCCCACTTTTCGAGCAGGTAGCTAACCTCTCAGGCATCAGCCGCCGTGGCCAGGCGGTGACAGTAGAACGGGCACTTCTACTACTAGGCGGGTATCACACTACTTCACCTAGGCCTCCGTACGCCTCAACGCTAAGAACACAACAGCGGAGCCCATGCGTACTATGGCCCAGTGGGGTCTTGGGTAGATGTGCACCAAGAACACAGCCCGAACTGGCCTTGCGTGACCCGGAAGGGGCCTCGGAAGAAAGCACGAGGACACAGCCCAACCGTTCACATGGTCGGAGGGGCCTCGGGACGTGAACACCGAGGACACAGCCCAAACCGACCAAGTCTAACTGCCAACTCCCGTCGGTGTGACGACTGGCGAGTCCGTAGACCTGCCACACTATCCTTAACCCAGGATTACGACACCGCGTGTCGACTCACACCACATGCAAATATCACATCAACATATCATGGAAGGGGCCTCGGAGTGAGCACGAGGACACAGCCCAACCATCCAGCCACACCTTATCTCAACACAACCCAAAACAAGTGGCGGTCAACACCGCACTTACAAACTTACACAATACTACCCATAGGAAGGCGACGCTCTAAGTATTGGACTACCAAATTCAATCCACTATTCAACATTCACATGGCCATGAGTTATCCTTCTATATGTCATATCAGGTGATTTCAACACAATATATCAAGATGCATATGTATACAAATCTATTAACTTTTAACAAGTCAAATCATTCAAGTATACTATCTTACAATTCGATCACATGGAGTCCGATTAATAATCTTCATCATTTATGCAACTGAATTAATTATTCATAAAAGTTTATCCAAGCCTCAGGGTTACCTGTGATATTGGTTTCTCCGAATCCAAATCCAAATGTTATAAAACCCAGATTTTTAAGTGCAGGAATAGTCTGGACAGCAACTTCAACCGGAGATTCCCGAGGCTACAGGAATCCGGTGATGTCGTGTAACCCCTCGATGGAAAGGTATTTCCGAGTTCTACAACTCTCGTATTCAGACCTCAACCCAGATTTGAGGTTATCCTATCTGAAATCGGACTTGAAGTCTGCTGCGTACAGAACACAGTTTCTGTGTACAGGAACTGCCGGACAGCCACTTGATTAGGTTTTCCCGGGGCCACAGACATCACCTGAAGTCGTGCAACCACTCGTTGGAAAGGTATTTCCAAGGGCTTTAACGTTCGTGTTTAGCTGAAAGCCCAGATCTGGCCTTATCCATCGGGAAAATGGCCTAGAAGATTGCTGCACGCAGAATACAGATTCTGCGCGCATCTTAAAGGAAAATGAACGGCACCGGTTCGTCTTCCCCCTCAAGGCGATCGTTCCTAAATTTTCCAGAAATATTCTCCTCCCTTATTCAACCTCAAAGGCCATAAACTCCTCACGAGACCATCCACCCATCGTCATATTGAAGAAAAGGGGAAGGGTTGAAGAGATCTAAAGTCTAGAACACAAGTTCTAACATGGCCTAACCTAGAAATCTTCTCCTCTCCATCAAGACTCTCTTGAGTCGATGCCTCTCCTAAATATCTAAGATCTAGCACCAAGGGAGATGGTAGGAAACTCACGTTGCCTCCAGTGGTACCACCATTTCCGGCCATGGATCGCGTAGTTCTCCTTGGCGGCATCTTCTCTTTCACGGCGATGGCGGATCTCCTTCGGTAGAACTTGCTCCTGCGGTTTCCTCTCACCAGGAGCTCTCACAGGAAATAGGGGAAGGAAATGAGAGTGAAAACGGCTAGGGTTTCCTCTGCCCCTTTTATACAAAATATGACACGGGTAGGGACACGGCCGTGTCCGTACCCGTGTCCCGCTTCCGCGAAACGGCCGTGGCGGTTTCCATGTCGGTTCAATGTTTGACACGGGTAGGGACACGCCCGTGTCCCAACCCGTGTTCACATGACACGGCCGTGTTCCTGGCCGTGTCATTGGCCGTGTACATCTTGAGTTACATCTCGACACTTCTCGTCGAGCTCAACTCGACGCACACGGGTAGGGACACGCCCGTGTCACTTAGTGTCGACCCCGTTCGACGATCTCGACGACTCTCGACGATCTCGACACGCCTCGTCGAGATCATCTCGACGCACACGGGTAGGGACACGGCCGTGTCACTTGATCTCGACGACTCTCGACGATCTCGACACGCCTCGTCGAGATCATCTCGACGCACACGGGTAGGGACACGGCCGTGTCACTACCCGTGTCACTTTGTGTCGACACAACTCGTCAGTCCCGACACGGCTTGTCGAGTGGAACTCGACGCACACGGGTAGTGACACGCCCGTGTCACTACCCGTGTCACCACCCATGTCACTCTGCACTGATTTCTCCACTTCTCCACAAGTGCAGCCCAATTCCCTGCACTTCTCAGGACTTGAGTCAACCCTCCTGACTCAAAAACACACACATTAGGGGCCTAGAGCGATTCGGGACGTTACAAATCCTATAAACAAAATAAAAGATTTCGTCCCCGAAATCAGGCTTAGGCTGTGTGGAGAAAAGCTTAACAGGAAATTTATCATATGTTTTTAAATAAGATTACCTTGGGCAAACAACTCCGGGTAGCGTTGCTGCATCAAATCCATAGGCTCCCAGGTGTACTCCTCCTTCCCATGATTCATCCATAGCACCTTCACTAAGGGGACACTTTTGCGGCGTAATGTTCTTGTCTCGCAATCAACAATTCGTACCGGCTCTAGTCGCACAGACCTATCTGACGCCGCCGCACCATCAGTAGTGGGAATAAATTGGTCGGGCCGCAATAGTGCTTTTCGAAGCGACGATACATGGAACACGTCGTGAAGGTTTTCTAGTTCTGGTGGTAACTCCAACCGATAGGCCAACGGGCCAATCCTCTCCAATATAGTATAAGGCCCAACATACCTTGGGCTGAGCTTTTTCACCCCACGCACTCGCGACACACCATGCATCGGCCGAATCTTGAGAAACACTTTTTCGCCCACTTGGAACTCCACCATCCGGTGCTTTTTATTGTAATATTTCGCCTGTCGACTTTGAGCCTCCAACATGCGATCCCGTATCAATCTGACCGCCGCATCAGTATCATCTATGTATTCGTTTCCCAATGCCTTCGGATCTTCATCTTGCACCCAAGACAAGGGGGTCCTACACCTTCTTCCGTAAAGGGCTTCATGGGGCGCCATACCGATGCTCGCTTGATGACTATTATTGTAGGAGAATTCCACCAGGGGCAAGAGTCTTTCCCACGGCTCTCCTCTGTCCAACACACATAACCTTAATAAATCCTCCAGTGTTCTGATGGTCCGCTCTGACTGCCCGTCAGTCTGAGGATGAAATGCGGTACTAAAGGTTAGGCGTGAGCCCAAATACGCCTGTACCGCCTTCCACTCATTGGATGTAAACCGACCATCCCGATCTGAGACAATTGTTTTGGGCACGCCATGATACCGTACAAATTGCTCCACAAAAAGGCGCACCAAAACATCCACGTGTGCTTCCTTCTTCATTGGAATGAACCGGGCCACCTTTGTCAGTCGATCCACAATAACCCACACCGAATCATTCCCGGAGCGGGAACGGGGTAACCCATGAACAAAGTCCATGGAGATATCCTCGAACTTCCATTCGGGGATGGGCAGCGACTGCAACAAACCACCGGGACTCCTGCATTCAGCCTTCACTCTTTGACATGCTTCACAATGAGTGACATAATACCGGACATCCTTTTTCATTCCCGGCCAACACATGGTCTTCCGCAATCCGGCGTACATCTTAGCAATACCCGGGTGCACTGAATATTGAGAGGAATGTGCCTCTCTCAAGATATCCCCCGAATTTTGCCGCCCTTGGGAATATAGAGTCGGCCACGAAAATAAACGAGGCCGTCTTTTAGTGTGTACTCATCGGTGGTCCCATCTTCAATAGCCTTGATTGTCGGGGCCAAGGCCGCATCCATTCCTTGCTCCACCCGAATCCGGTCTCGGATATCACAAACTATGCTCAAGTTGGCCAAATACTCCGCATACTCTGCCGAAGGATCCTTGAATACTAGAGTAATTTCCATCTCCTCGATCATCCGAGCCAACTCCATACTCATCAGCCGAGACTCTGGGCTAGAGCCTGGCACTTTTCTACTCAAGGCATCGGCTACCGAGTTCGCTTTCCCGGGGTGGTAGTTCATGGTGAACTCATAGTCGCATAGAAATTCCAACCACCGCCGTTGTCTCAGGTTCAACTCCTTCTGAGTGTGAACATACTTCAAGTTTTTGTGATCGAAAAAGATCTCGCAGTGCACGCCATATAAATAATGTCTCCAGACCTTCAAAGCGAACACCACTGCTCCCAACTCCAAATCATAAACCGGGTAATTGATTTCATGTTTCTTTAACTGCCTTGAAGCATAAGCGATCACATGCCCGTGCTGCATCAGCACCGCTCCCATCCCTTGGTATGATGCGTCCGTGTAAACTTGGAATCCTTCCTTCCCAGACGGTAGTGCAAGGATGGGGGCGGAGGTAAGCCTATCTTTCAATTCTTGAAACGCCGCCTCACATTGAGGTGTCCACTCAAATGGCACACCCTTCTTCGTCAAGGAGGTAAGGGGAAGGGCAATCTTGGAAAATCCTTTCACGAACTTGCGGTAGTACCCAGCAAGTCCAAGAAAGCTTCGTACATCGGCCGCCGACTTCAAGGGCGACCACTCCTTCACGGCCCGCACCTTAGCTGGATCCACAGCTAATCCTGCTCTACTGATCACATGCCCCAAGGGTCAGATTGATACGGGATCGCATGCTGCAGCTCAATTGGTGATGAGGGTTGAAAGAACTCCATAGTTAAGCGTGCTCGGGCTGGAGAAATTCTGGGATGGGTGACCTCCTGGGAAGTCCCCGTAGTGCGGGCTTGACTATCGAGTTTACCTCATCAAAGGGAGGTTGTGGCCACCAACAACCAGCCTGTGGAGGGAGAGGGGTTGGGGTGCTTGGGCTGCAGCCCGGTAGCGTCGCCTACTGCGGAGCCGTGACGCTGTCACGTTGGATCGGCTAGGATCGTTACACTAAGCCTATTGTACATCTCAGAAACTTGCTCAGTTTCTTCCTTTTTAAAATTCTCATACTGGGAGATGAGATGAGCTTTGTTGTCCTTCCTTTCATCTGCTGATCCTGCAACCATCTGGTTTAAGGAATCCCAGATGGCCTTAGCTGATTCACATTCAGCTACTTTCTGAAATATATCATCAGACATTGTTTGTGCCAGTATGTTCATGGCTTTTGCATCAGCAATCTTTGCTTTCTTGTATGCATTATTGTAGTCTGGAGGAGGTACTGCAGTCATGTTTGTGGAAGTACTTGCAGGGGTAGATGGTGGTGGAGGTACTCCTGTTAAGATAGAAGCAAAAATGTCTTCATCAATAGAATTCATATAAAGTCTGATTCTTGCCTTCCAGATTCCAAACTTTTCCAAGTTACAAACTGGAGGTCTGGTGCTTGCAAAGTCCTTGTACCGTGCCATGGTATAACAAAAAATAGTAGAGTAAACATATATCTATCAGAGATCTTAGGTTCAGGTGTTAGCCTGTTCAACCTTAAAAATACACCCTCTGATACCAATTGAAAGTGAGGGATAGATAGAACATACTCTAGAGGGGGGGGGGGGGTGAATAGAGTATTAAAAAAATTGTTTAGATTTATTGCAGAATTAAAATATTGATACTTATATGAAAGAGGGAAAGCACAAAAAACTATCACAGAAAAATACAAAAAGAATACACAAGGCAACCAGACGACACAAGAAATTTTATAGTTGTTCCGCAAATCTGGGTACATCCACTCTTCTACCACCCTGGTAGGAATCCACATACGTTTTTGATCAGGTGCCCTATCACCATAAGATCTGCTTCAGGTAGATCTAGAAACCCTTCAGGCTTTTGATCAGGTGCGTAAAAACTAATAGGTTTTTGATCAGGTGCCCTATCACCAAGGAGTTCACTTTTGAAGGGAGTAATAACCCTGTATAAGAGAGGTTAAAGAAAAATAGATGACAGTCTTCTATTTCTCAAACACAATGAGAAGACTATGTGGATTTGATGATGCCAAAGCTCCCCCTGAGATATTGAGTAGATTCAGGAAGATGGAAGCTTTGTCCAGGGTGTAGTTCTTTAGATTGATGTTGATTTCCAACAAGCTTTCTTAGATCTGTAGACTGATATTGATTTGAGCTCTCTGTAGATTTTTATGCTTGAGGAAAGAAGAAGACTAGAGAGAGTTGTATGTTGAACAAAAAATCTTCTTCTTCCTTATTTCAGCAATGCAAGAGACCTTGAGAGCAAAAAAGATTGTTTTCTGACTGACTGTCTGAATGATTATTGTGTGTCTCTTTCTTTTTGAGTTATCTCTTTAATCAGACTGACCAACGACATAAATTTGAATTCCCAAGACAGTATATAATTCTCTACAAGAATTTAGGAGGCCAAACAGCTAGAATGGATGGCAATCATAAATGCACTTCCATAACTGTCTTTACAAAATATTATGTGAATACCATAATTAATGCTTCATGAAATACGGTTATAAGCCTAGAGAATATCAGCATTAATTATCACAATATATTTGCCTTAAAATAATTTATCATAACCAAAATAAATACTTCTGACCGATCTGAGAAAAATTGATAACTGAAGGCAGCATAAAATCGTAGAGCTTAGTTCAGAGATCGTCGAACTGGTTTAAGAGATCGTTGACCTGAGAACAACTATCGTAGATCTGAGATAACTGCTGAGAAGCAAGAGATCATCGACCTGAGCTCGTAAATCATCGAGCTCAGTTCAGAGTAGCGGACTATGAGATCGTCGATGGGAGATCGACGATCGTCGAGCTGAGTTCGACTATAGTCGAACTGATATAGATAATTCACAAAAACATTCTGAATCTATGTCTGAGTCCACTGCAATGCTGGTCTGCACAAACCTGGCCTAAAAGGATCTAACTAAGACAAGACAAGGACCCAGGCTATACATGGGGGTCAAGAAATCCTAAGAGTGAACCTAGCACAAATCCAAACAAGGGTTCCAACAGAAACAGGAAAAGGCTGGATGTTCTCCTCTCTAAACAGACAAAACCTAATAACTTGCATACTTCAAAAGCTATTCAGAAGAGGAGATAAAATATCCATGAGTGCTAGTGTTGTGGCAAGGTGGGTCACTTTACCATAGACTATTGGTACAAACTCTAAGACCCCACTCCCGGAACACAAAACACGGCCGAGGGGAGTCTTATGACCAGAACAGCCGCCTTGAGGTAACGAAAACACATGGGTTGACTGATACTACAAGACGTCTATCCTGTCAGCTGAAACTAATATCATCCATGCCAACCCAACATAAAGAACAAAACAGAAGTCAAAATCCACATAAGTAATTAGTCCACAAGTACATCAATAATAAGAACCATCAACGGGCTTCTATAATATTAGAGTACTCAAACATTGCATAAAGGTCTACAACTAGAATCTCTAAAAAAACTCATATCAGTAACAGAAGGTTGGGATGGTATCGTCACTTCATGCCTTGTCACCCTGGCCTGGCTGCCCTCATACGCAACCTGTTGTTGCTCTATCTGCGGGGTTTCCTCCTAAAAATGAAGACGTAGCAATCGTTAGTCATAAAGAATATGTGGCTATCACATCTGCTCCCCCCGCGACACTTAGGCACCGGGAGGAGAAAGGAAAGAGGTACAATATATATATATATATATATATATATATATATATATATATATATATATATATATATATATATATATATATATATATATATATATAAGCAGTAGTACAAGCAGGTGGTTTAAGACTAAACATTTTTAGAGTATCCAACATGTAAACAAGTGAGTATAACAATCTACATTAGCAGTTCAACTATCGACAATGTAACGCACCGAAACTCAAAAGAGCGACAGGAGGCGTTTTGAGCCAAGTTTGTAATTTGGCAGGGGGCACACGACCTGGGACACGAGCATATCTCGGGGCGTGTCGTGTTTGGGTCGATGATCTGGCCGAGAGGTCGATGAATTTTGGAGTCGACGATCATTGAGCAGCAAACATGGCCTGAGACACGGGCGTGTACGAGGGCGTGTAGAGCCCGTGTCGACGATCTGCCCGGGAAGTCGACAATTTTTGCTCGACGATGTGTCGAGACAGGGAACACGGCCTAGGACACGGGCGTGTCCAAGGACGTGTCGGGTGGTCGACGAACTATGCTCGACGAAGTGTCGAGATAGTGAACACGGCCTGAAGCCCAGGCGTGTTCGGGTTAGACACGGGCGTGTCAAAGACCCGTGTAAGTCTCGGGTTGGTGTTGGTCCTGTGTTGATGGAGGAACACGCCCGGGAATACGGGTGTGTGCTGGATGACACGGGCGTGTCAGGTCGAACACGGGTATGGCGGGTGCCCGTGTGTTTTTCGAGACGCGTCAATTTCGACGGCGGATAGGGGACACGGCCCTGGACACGAGTGTGTCATAGGTCGTGTTCAGCCCAGATTTTGCTTTTCAGCTCTAGATCGTGGCCGTTCATTTCCTTACTTCGGGATCCTACGGCTAGGGGTTGTTCCTACTGGGAAATACCCAGGAATAGGGTTTTAAATCCCTCATTTATTTCACTTAGTCTCTTTTTAAAGTCTAGAGAGAGGGGAGAGCAAGGAAGGAGAAAGGAGGCTAAATCCAGTGACCGGCGGAGCTTCGGAGCTAAAAATCGCAAGCTGACTTTGGATCTAAGGAGGCAAGGAGATTGCGGCGCTTTTTATCCATGTAGATTTCCATTGCGCCAAGGAAAAACGCTAGGGTAATGATTCTCTACTTGAGCATGTGAAGCTCTCTTTTCCTTTGCATAGGAAGCCCGCTCTCGCGAGATTACGGTGAGTTGAGGCGTTCCTTCGCGTAGACATGAATAGTCCCCATTCTGTATATGTAGAGTCCGTAATCGAGAACGGATATAGGCATGATGTGTGAAGCCTACCAGGACAAGTTAGTCTGGATCGGTGATGTTGCATTGCATAAATGGCCGGAGAAGACTCCGTGCAATTGGTTGTTTTTCGAGTTTTTTACTCGGTAGATTGCAGCAGGGAGACTTGGGGATTAAATCCAAGGTGCACCCGGAAAACTAGGCAGATGCATGATTATGCCAACATGGTGGCATGGGAGCCAACTTGAACATAACCGGGTTATGTGAAGTGTGTGACGGAAATGGGACTCAGAGAGGTTTGACCCGCGCATATGGCTTAAATTGACGTTGCGACGTGAGTAACGGTTCAGATGGAACCATACCCGTTCTATGTCGTTCGGTGGAAGTTGTTGGCATAGATGAGGGTCTTCGGCAGTCTATGGCTTAAATTGACGTGACCCATACCGGGAAGATAAAAATGCTCGCAAGGTTGGCCGTCCAAGTGGCGGTGGTGAGATCGGGGTGTCTATGGCTTAAATTGACGTGACATTGACCGGTTCACCGAGAATGTGCCCTGAGTACACGGGATGTATGGCCGTGTGTGCACATGCTTGTGATGAAGTGTTTGTCTATACTGCTTGGTTATGCTAATAAAGTGCAGGGAAAGGAGCATCGCCACCCCAAATTTGGGGGCGTGATCATTATAATTTGGTCAGCATAGCTGACCGTTGCTTTTGTTTGCCACCATGTGGTGGATTGTTGCTTGCAGGTACTGCGGAGCCGAGCGGTAAATAGCGGGCTAAATCCCAAGTTGTTGAACCGCACCTCGAAGGACAAGTTTTGATTGTTTACTTGTTATATTCATATGTGACCAGCCTGCGTGCCGTGGTATGGAAGACACATTTTATTTGAGTAAACAATTGTAAGGCCATCAGGCCGTGTACTTGTGTTTTGCACTTCATTCCTATTGGGTTTTGTAGTGGACATTCATGCTAGTAGCTGGGTTCTTTTATTTTCAACATTTAATAATTGCTTCCGCTAGAATGACTCTGCGTAGGATGTTGGATATTAGTTGGATGGTATCCCATTGAGTAACCAACCCGGTCTGTCTGTGGTATATGGCGTCGTGCCACGACCGTACTTACTGCTATATGCTATGCGACGGATAGGGGGTATTACAAATAATAGTATAGAAGTAAGATCCTACAATAAGAAAGTTACTCAATTTATATGAATGCCCATACAGACATATAAATTAAGGATCGGTTTAACAGTTATGTAACTCATCATATAAGAGTGTCCATACAAACTTATATGATAAGGATCTTGTGTATGTAAAGCAGTGCAATGTTATGAATGCAATGCAATGACTCACCCATGCACACAAACACACACACTACTATTTCGACATAGAATTATAGTTCCAACTTTTCGAGCAGGTAGCTAACCTCTCAGGCGCCATCCGTCATTGCCACACTGTAACTTTGGAATGGGATTTCCACTACTAGGTAGGTCTCCACACTACCTAGACTAGGCCTTTGTACGCCTCAATGCTAAGAACACAACAGTGGAGCTCACATGAGTACTACCACTTAAAGGGGTCTCAGGTAGATGTGCACCACAAACACAGCCCAAACTGGCCTATCTCTGTGGAACGGAAGGAGCCTATGGGTGGATATCACCACAGGACCAATCCCAACCATCCACTTGGCATGGAAGGAGCCCTGGGAATGAGCACCGAGGACCAAGCCCAACCACCCAAAGTCTATCTATCAACTTCCGTCGGTGTGACAATTGGCGAGCCCGTAGACCTGCCACACTATCCTTAACACAGGATTACGACACCGCGTGTCGACTCAAACCTCATGAAATTTCACATGGCCTTGCCATCAACCATCCAAGAGCTCCATAATGAGTCTCTTTTCATCATTCACATCCCATGCTCAATAGCACGCATGGGCTCCATACCGAGTCCCTTTTTATTATTCACGTCCTATGCTCAACAACATGCAAGGGCTCCATTCCGAGTCCCTTTTTATTATTCACATCCCATGCTCAACAACATGCAAGGCCTCCACACTGAGTCCATCATCAACACGTACTTCCAGTGTGGCAAACAAACATGTACTTCCAAACCTTCCACATTTCCATACCACACAAGGGTTCATCAATTACACAGGTGACAAGTGACCTTATACAACATATCAGTCCCTCACTGCTACCCGTAGGGAGACACAACTCTAAGTAGTGGACTACTTTAAACCTTCCATTATTTATCACATCTCATGGCCATGCATTAACCTCATCAAATTCCTTTTCAAATGATCAAGAATTCACCAACAAATATACTTCCTTATGATAATGACTACGTCATAATGATATTACACATATTCATCAAACAAGATAATATAGTTATAGGTTTCTCATTCAATTATCGAGCATCACATCCTCTTCCACAACCTATTTCATTCTCTTGATTTTAATCATGCACATCCCTAACGGATGCCACGAGAATAGCATTGTACAACCAAATCGTATCAATTCATTTATTCACTAACTTACCCAAACCATTTGTTTATCAAACTCCTTCAAACCGTTTGAACAATCATGTTTCACCAAACCATTTGTTACTTAAGGATCTAATAACAAAATCGTATTAACCATTTGTTTACCATAATCACAATCAACAAGTTCACCAAAACCTCACCATCTTCCTGTTACAACCTTCTACTGAGCCCAGATCCGATTATACACTAACCTGAAAATAGTGTGCAGTTAAGTAGTACTATATAGCAACTTCAACTGGACTTTCCTGAGGTTAGAAAACAAATATTAAAAAGTTTAACCACCCTTTGGAAAGGTCTTACCAAGGTCTACGACTTTCATGTTTAGTCAAAAATCCAGATCTGGATGAATCACACTTTAAAACGGCCTTGAAGTTCGCAACGAAAAAAAAACAGATTTCTGCACACATCTTAAAACAAGATTAACGACATCAGTTCATCTTCATCCTGTAGGTATTTCTTCTGAACCAAATACAACACTTCCTCCTCCCTTATTCACCCTCAATAGACCATTTCTTCTTCACGAAACCAAGTCCATCATCTTCACAATGAAGAGAGGAGATGTTGAAACATCAAATCCCTGGGACAAGGTCCTAGCATGGTCTCTTCCTAGGAGAACTTCATCTCACAAGTCAAACTCTTTTGAGTCGACATCTCTCCTAGAAAATAACTATAGATCTAGCACCAAGGGAGAGTAGAGGAAGATCACCTCATTTTCAGCAATGGATCTCGTTATCCTTCTTGACGACATCTTCCTCCTTGTTAGTATTGATCTCCATGGAAAATGAGAAGTCTTTCCTCCAGAAAATCTGACTCTGGCGACCTCCTTCTCTGTCGGGTTTGACAAGTAATGGCACGACAAGGAGAAATTAGTGTGATGACTCGAGTTCGTCGCTTCCTTTTTATAAGAGGAATTAAGGTTAACTGCTATGCCACGTGTCGGCTTAACATTTTACCACCCATTATTATTTAACTTTAAGTGTTATCAAAAAGGCTGGGTCCAAGTAAGACAATAGGCCCATTTCCCGAAGTCTGGTTCAGCTCGTATGTACAAGACAACGAATTATGCTTGTGCTGCAAACCCGTCTAAGGTAAATTCGTCGAATATCCCTCATCATACTTGACGAATCAACGAGTCCCATCGTATAATATCTATGAATTGATTGCAACATTCGCCAAACTATTTAAGTCATTCTCGACGATACACGACGAATAGAACAAAAATCCCACCGAATTACTCAAAGTCCTTTTCGAAAGATTCGTCGGATATCCTTGAAGATATCTGACGAATTTTACTTACCAGAAATCTACGTAAACCTCTCTCGATGAATTCATTGAATTTCCTCGACGATATTCGACGAATCATCTTTTGCTCCACCGAATTTTCTCCATGCCTTTCCCACCTTATTCGCCGAGTATCACTCGACAAAATTTTCTAGTTTATCCGGGGATACTCTATGAATTCCTTGCCCGAAAATTCCTAAGTCAAAAGCACTGTATGCGTTGAGTATCACTTGATGCTTATCGAAAGATATCATGGCCACTCGGCGAATTCCCATTAGCCGAAATTATTCTAAGTCCAATTCTCTTAATGCGATGAGTATCACTAGGCTCCAGCCTACCAGTCAACTTACTCGACGCCCGTCATCAGTGCACCCCGAGCCTGAGTCAAGTCTCTTGACTCAAAATGCGTTTGAGGGGTCTAGCACGAATTGTGATGTTACAAATCCTATAAACAAGATAAAAGATTTCGTCCCAGAAATCAGGCTAAGGCCGTGGGGGAGATAAAGTATGAAAATATAATATGCATAATTTTTACCTTGGGGAAACAACTCCGAGTAGTGCTTCCGCATCAAGTCCACCGACTCCCAAGTGTACTCCTCTTTCCCGTGATTAGACCACAAGACCTTCACCAAAGGAACACTCTTTCGACGCAAGTTCCTTGTCTCGATGTCCACTATTCACATCGGCTCTAGTCGAACAGATCTATTAGTTACCACTGCTCCATATGTTGTGTAAACTTGTTGATTGGGTCGTAATAGTGCCTTTTGAAGCGACGACACATGGAAAACGTCGTGCAAATTTTCCATCTCTGGTGGTATCTCCAGCTGATAGGCCAAAGGGACAATCGTTTACAATATCACATAAGGCCCCACATATCTCGGGTTGTGCTTCTTTCTACCATGCACTCGTGACACTCCATGCATCGGCCTGATTTTCAATACACTTTGTCACCCATATGAAGCTCCATCATCTGGTGCTTCGCATTGTAGTACTTTGTCTGCCGACTTTGAGCCTCCAACATGCGCTCTCGTATCAGTTTAACCATCGCATCGGTGTCATCAATATTCTCTATCCCCAAAATCTTTGGATCTTCATCCTTTACCCATGACAATAGAGTTCTATACCTCCTCCCATAAAGCGCTTTATTGGATGTCATCCTGATGCTATCTTGATTCTTGTTGTTGTATGAAAATTCTACCAGTGGTAATAGCCTTTCCCACGGCTCCCCTCTATCCAATACACATAATCTCAACAGATCTTCCATTGTCCTGATGGTTCTCTTAGACTGACCGTCCATACGAGGATGGAAGGTCGTGCTAAAGGTAAGCCGAGAACCCAAATACGCTTGTACTGCATTCCACTCCTTGAAGGTAAAGCGACCATCACTATCGGCGACTATCGTCTTGGGCACGCCATGGTACCATACAAATTGCTCCACAAAGAGACATACCAATACATCAACATGTGCCTCCTTACTCATTGGTATGAATCTAGCAACCTTCGTCAAGCGATCCACAACAACCCAAACCGAGTCATTCCCTAATGAAGATTGGGGAAGGCCATGAACAAAGTCCATGGAGATATCCTTAAACTTCCACTCGGGGATGGACAATAACTGTAATAAACCTCCGGGGCTCTTGCACTCTACCTTCACCTTCTGGCAAGCCTCATAGTGTGTAACATAATACTTCACAACACTCTTCATTCTTGCACAGAACATGTTCTTTTGTAAGTTGTTATACATCTTGGAAATCCTGGGATGCACCTAATACTTGGAACAATGTTCCTCTCTCAAGATGTCTTCCCAGATTTCACCGCCCTTGGGACTGTAGAGCCTACATGGAAATGAACGAGGCCGTCATTTAGAGTATACTCTTCAGTAGATCCATACTCAATAGCTTTAATCACTAGGGCCAGAGTAGCATCCTTCCCTTGCTCTACCCAAATTCGATCTCGAATGTCACAAACTATGCTCACGACAACTAGATATTAAGTATATGTCTCAGAATCATCCTTACACACCAATGCGATCTCAATCTCCTCGAGCACTCGAGCTAATTTCATACTCATCATCCGAGACTCAGGGCTCTACTCTGGTACTTTTCTGCTCAAAGAACCTACTATGAAGTTTGCTTTCCCGGGGTGATAGTTCAATGTAAATTCATAATCATACAAAAACTCCAACGACTACCGCTGCCTCAAGTTCAGCTCCTTCTGAGTGTGGACATACTTCAAATTTTGATGATCCGAAAAGATCTCGTAGTGGACGCGATAAAAATAATGTCTCCATACATTTAGGGAGAACACCACTTCTCCCAACTCTAAATCATGTACCAGATAATTATCTTCATGCTTCTTTAACTTCCCTGAAGTATAAGCGATTACATGCCCGTGTTGCATCAACACTACTCCCATCCCCTAGTAAGAGCCATCAGTGTAAACTTGAAATCCCTCTTTTCCTGATGGAAGAGCTAGGATGGGTGCTGTGGTGCCCACTCATATGGCACACCTTTCTGTGTTGGGCAGTGAGGGGGAAGGGCGATCTTTGAAAATCCCTTCACAAACTTGTGGTAATAACCAACAAGTACAAGAAAGCTCCGTACATCGGCCTCTGACTTCAAAGGCGACTATTCCTTCATTGCACGCACCTTGTATGGGTCCACGGCTAGTCCAACTCCACTAATCACATGGCCCAAGAAGGCGACTTCTCAGAGCCAAAATTCACACTTGCTGAACTTAGCAATTAAGGCATGCTCTTTTAACTCCTTCAAAACCAAGTCCAAGTGCTCAGCATGCTCCTTTTCTGTCTTTGAATAGACCAAAATATCATCGATGAATATGATGATGAAGACATCTAAGTACTGCTCGAACACCCAGTTCATCAAACTCATGAACACAGAAGGGGCGTTCGTGAGCCCGAACGGCATCACCGTGAATTCTTTTTAGCCGTACCTCGAGCAAAATGTTGTTTTCTGAATATTCTCCTCTTGTATCCTCAACTGGTAATACCCTGAGCACAGATCCAGTTTGGAAAACCAATGAGCTCCTTTAAGTTGATCGAATAACTCTTCAATACAGGGTAGGGGATAGGTGTTCCGCACCGTCAGTCGGTTGGGCTCCCGATTGTTTATGCATAAAAGTTGCGTTCCATCTTTCTTCTTAATAAATAGAATAAGGGATCCCCAAGGTGATGAACTGGGGAGAACAAACCCTGACTTTACGAATTCTTGCAACTGAACTCTAAACTCAGCAAGTTCCTTTAGGGCCATTCGGTAAGTAGTCTGAGAGACGGGCTTGACACCTAGTAATAATTTAATCTGAAAGTCCTCCTCTCTGTATGAAGGTAATCCTCGCAAATTCTTAGGAAATACCTCAGGGAAGTGCAGCACTACCCGCACCTCTTTCATGCTTAACGCCATCTCTTTTAATTCAAAACATATCATATATACTTCATCACCTCCCATATGGGCCTTAAGGGCCTGAATCGAAGACAACAAGTTACGGGGTGCAAATTTGATACCGTGGCAAATGACCTCTAAGTCTTCATGCCTCAAGGTGATGTGCTTCACTGCATAATCAATCCTGGCATGATGCCAATCCAACAACATCATTCCCAAAATAAGATCAAATTCAATTATTCTCAATAGCATTGCGGGGGTTTCAAAGAGCCTTCCTCCAATACATACTTCCAAGTCACGCTTGGCGGATGTGGTCATCTCGGAGCCATCCGGAAGGCATACTCTCTGAGTGATACCAGTTAAGTGTTGCACTCCTTCTAAATCTTTAGCAATGTCCGTCGAAACGAATGAGTGTTTCTCCGATATCAAATAGTGTATGAGCTGGTTTCTCACTAACCATCATAGTGCCTAAGTATCAATTATAAAGACTCAAAGCTAGCCTCCTCGCACATCGTAGGCAATTGGAGAGAAATACTTATAACATGTTAACCAAATCACGACATACATGCGATCACATCCTGAGGATTCCGCTCCTGCGCCATATCCAGCGCGAAAATTTGTTCTCGAGAGGGTCCATGAATCCTTCCTCGTGGTCCTCATCCTCAACCACGCACATTTCACCGTCCTCATGGAGATGACGGAGGAAGAGCATGGGCATATCCACCTAATTGTGGGCAAAAGTGTCAGATGTGGCCTGACTAATTGAACTGGAAACAAACTCGCTCATGTAGCTCCCTAGGCTACAGGTACAGTTGTTACAGTGGAGGTAGTGTTGGTTGTGGTGCCGGACGATCCATTCTAAAATTCTGACGGAAGCGACCTCCGCCTCTATTGTTGCCACATCCTCTATTATCCTGCCTCATTCTATAAATGGGGCCTGCTTCCATTACACTCTCGGCTGGTCTCTTACCACTTCTAGAGTGATCCGCCTCCAGCCTTTTGCCATATCGATGATCTCAGCCAAACTCGAGTCCACTATAAATAAAAGGTCTTCCCTCAGGGGATCTCACAATCCTTTGTATAATCATTTTGCATAGCCTCACTCATCCAACTCATAAGTGTCAGCAAATCTAGCAAGATGTTGAAACTCCCGCTGATATTTTGTAACTAATTTGGGTTCCTGTTTCAGCTGCAGAAATCTTTCTTCAAGTTCGTCTCGAGCGGTCTTGTAATGAAGTGCTCCAAGAAAGATACAGAAAACTCATCCCAACTAATCTCTGTGTATACTCGTCCTTGGAGGGTGGACCCATGAGGGACTTCCACCACATCTTCGCATGTAGTTCCAAGAGTGACACTGCTAAGGTCATAGCCATATTGGTTGGACATCTGATTCCTGCCATTAATTCTTGCACAGGGTCGAGCCACTCTTCTATAAAAATAGCTGACTCCATCCCAAGATAAGCAGGTGTGGAGAGGGCTCGAAAGGTGCTCAACCAGTTGGAGCTCAGGGCTTGTTATTGCACAGGGGCCTATTGAGACTTGAAGGCGTCTAAGATCGCCATAAGTGTCTGACCCAACTCAGACTGTTGGAACTGGGTAGGGATGGAAGGGGAGGGAGTGCCCGCTACTGTCTAACACACTCCGGAATCTCACATAAGGGTACAAACCTAAGGTCAGGTTGGCTAATCTGAAATAATTGGTTTCAAGTAACCTAAACACCTAGAGGGGGGGGGGCGAACAGGTACAATTCCTTTTTTACTTTAAGGCAGAATATTAATTCAGTTAATCAAATAGAATCAAATAGTTCTACAGCTACCACAGCACAGAAATCACAATATCACACACAATCACAGATGGCACACAGATTTATAGTGGTTCCCCAAATGATGGGTACATCCACTTCCCCCCTTCGCCTAACTAGCAGTATGCTAGATTCGGCCTAACATCTTCCTTCCTTCCCAGATCAACATATCTTACAGATCAGAATCCAGTCAAGGTTCCTACAACTTAGAGTGAGTCCACACTCCTACAACTCAGGAAATTAAGCCCTACCTCAGCCTTCACCCAAGCCTACAACTCAGAGAATCAAATCTCCTACCTCAGGCAGACAACCCTACCTCAGCCTTCCCAAGGCCTACAACTCAGAGATGTAAATCTATTACCTCAGGCACTCAGCCTTTATAAATTAGGCTTACAACTTGGATCAGTAATGATCTTACAGAAAAATGATATAAAACAAGTTTTATCTTTCACCTAAGTTGAGACAGAATGGGTAGAAAGTTTTCTTGATCAGTTCTGAAGAATCTGATTACTCAAAAATCAACCTGTCTTTGGCTTTCTTCAAAGCTTCTTGAATCTGAACACAATAAGGTTCAATTTCTTGAAGTTGATCTTCAATCAGCTTCCTTCTTGAAATCCAGAAATTAATCTGAATTCTTCTTTGCAGATTAGTTCAGGATCTGCTCTTGAGAGACTAGTTGATGATAGTCTCTTTCTTCACTTGAATTGTTGGAGCTCTCTCTCTACAAATTCTTCTGAAGAAATTTTGAAATTGTTCACTTAGATCTACTTGAAATCTCTGACTGGATTTCCTTGTGTATGTTGGATCTTCTGTTGTAATTGTGTTGTGTGTACTTCGTATTCTTTTCTCATTTTCACGTTGTTCTCAATTGATAGAATTTGTCTTTATATAGACTTCATCCAAGGTTATCGGCTGATCCAGATGCTAACCAACTTCTGACAGATCTGACAGTTACAGTAGACCTGTTGGTAATGGCAGCTATCAAGTCTCCAGTCTTTTCTTGAAACTTTGTCTCTATCAGCAAAGTGTCGAGTCTGAACTTCACATGTGTTGACACAAGTAGACTAAGTGTTGACACAATCCTTGGTGGTGTCGAAACAGTTCTCATGATGTCGACACTACTACTCGACATAGCTTCTGTAAGAATGTATCGACATAAGTCCTGTGTGTCGACACAACTACTTCTTGTCTTGGCACAATTAACTTTGAAGAGATTCTGGTAAGAGTGTCGACACAAGTACTGTGTGTCAACATATTTGATGTCGACTGAACTTTCTGTGTGTCGACATAAGTCCTGTGTGTCGACACAGTTGATGTCGACTGAACTTTCTGTGTGTCGATACAAGTCCTATGTGTCGACACAATTTCTTCTGTTGTCGACACAGCTTTTTCAAGTGTCGACACAATTGACTCCAGGTGTCGACACAGCTTTTCTCAAGTGTCGACACAAATATTCACAAGTGTCTACACAACTTCTTCTGGTGTCGACTCATGGACTTAGAAACTTTTCCTGCATATTCTTAACCTACACATATAAACTCAAAACAACATCAAATACACCTTGATATATATCACTGAGTTGGGTGAGGCTTCTCCAAATCTGGTACACATTTTCCAATGTACCTCACAATCTCCCCCTATTTGGAGAAGTCATAACCCATAGTCAATGATATACACCATTTATAATAAACACACATTATGATATATATAAACATTACATGACATGGTAACATATAAACAAAACATGTATAATATGTCATCACAGAATGATGCAAACACAGTGGGCATGAGTCATTTTTTCGTTTAAACTAACAAAAGTTTGTCAACAATTAGTTTACATAGATTTTTTAACAACTAAAGATTACATTGTTGTAAAATCTAGTTAATCTATTCTAAGACTGATCAGGCTCCTGGATGATTATGCCTTTTCCTGGTTTGATCTGAGCCTGCACAGTAGGTTCATCATCATCAGCAGGTTTCTTCCCTTTCAGATCTTTCCTTTTCTGTTCTTCAGCCCTTATCTTTTGCCTTTCAAAATAATGAAAAGGCTTTGGGAAGTACTTGCTAGGCTCCAGAGTATTAGCAGGTAACTTCCCAGCTTTTGCTTTCCTTCTATATTGAAGAATGGCTTCCTTCCTCGCTTCATACTTGTTCCATTCTTGCTCAGTGTACCATTTACCCCTTTCATGGGTCTTGTCCTTTACAGCTTTCCAGGCAGTCAATATAATATTCCTGGAAGTAGGACTCTATTGCTTAAAATCATGCTTCAGTTCAGCCTGCTCTCTAAATCTTTTCTTTGAAAGTTGAGCTTCTTGCTCTTTATTCAAAGCTGCCTCTAACATTTTTACTGTCTCAATGATAACATTTTTACTGTCAAGTCTCCAGTCACTTATTGAAACTTTGTCTCTGTCAGCAAAGTGTCGAGTCTGAACTTCACATGTGTCGACACAAGCAGACTAAGTGTCGACACAATCCTTGGTGGTGTCGACACAGTTCTCATGGTGTCGACACTGCTACTCGACATAGCTTCTGTAAGAATGTGTCAAAACAAGTCATGTGTGTCGACATAACTACTTCTTGTCTTGGCACAATTAACTTTGAAGAGATTCTGGTAAGAGTGTCGACACAAGTACTGTGTGTCGACACAGTTGATGTCGACTGAACTTTCTGTGTGTCGACACAAGTCTTGTTTGTCGACACAGTTGATGTCGACTGAACTTTCTGTGTGTCGATACAAGTCCTGTGTGTCGACACAATTTCTTCTGGTGTCGACACAGCTTTTCCAAGTGTCGACACAATTGACTCCAGGTGTCGACACAGCTTTTCTTAAGTGTCGACACAAATCTTCACAAGTGTCTACAAAGCTTCTTCTGGTGTCGACTCATGCACTTAGAAACTTTTCCTCCATATTCTTAACCTACACATATAAACTCAAAATAACATCAAATACACCTTGATGTATATCACTGAGTTGGGTGAGGCTTCTCCAAATCTGGTACATATTTTCCAATGTACCTAACAATCTCCCCCAATTTGGAGAAGTCATAACCCATAGTCAATGATATACACCATTTATAACAAACACACATTATGATATATATAATCATTACATGACAGGGTAACATATAAACAAAATATGTATAATATGTCATCATAGAATGATGCAAACACAGTGGGCATGAGTCATTGTTTTGTTTAAACTAACAAAAGTTTGTCAATAATTAGTTTACATAGATTTTTTAACAACTAAAGATTACATTATTGTAAAATCTAGTTAATCTATTCTAATGCTGATCAGGCTCCTGGGTGACTATGCCTTTTCCTGGTTTGATCTGAGCCTGCACAGTAGGTTCAGCATCATTAGCAGGTTTCTTCCCTTTCAGATCTTTCCTTTTCTGTTCTTCAGCCCTTATCTTTTGCCTTTCAAAATAATGAAAAGGCTTTGGGAAGTACTTGCTATGCTCCAGAGCATTAGCAGGTAACTTCCCAGCTTTTGTTTTCCTTCTATATTGAAGAATGGCTTCCTTCCTGGCTTCATAGTTGTTCCATTCTTGCTCAGTATACCATTTACCCATTTCATGGGTCTTGTCCTTTACAGCTTTCCAGGTAGTCAATATAATATTCCTGGAAGTAGGACTCCATTGCTTAAAATCAAGCTTCAGTTCTGCCTGCTCTCTAAATCTTTTCTTTGAAAGTTGAGCTTCTTGCTCTTTATTCAAAGCTGCCTCTGACATTTTTACTGTCTCAATGATAACATTTTTAGTACCCTCTGGAGGGCTCTACATCTGATGAACCAGGTGTTGAATTTCCTCAAAGTTAGAAGGGGGAAATATGATTTTAGCTACTTCCTGCTGACCCCCTTCATTTCCTGCAGCTTGAATTCCTGACTCAGCTGTATTTTCATCATGACACAGGGGTGGATATCCCAGAGTTTCTCTAACACCATTATGATCCATTTAGCATGCTCTAAGCTAGCATTGACTATCACCCTCTCCCCATTTATGACTTCTCTTTCAATATGATCCATGAGATCATTTTTTTGGAACCTTATTTGATTAGCCAGATAATTGGTTCCCTCAGTATAATAGGCTTTAAACTTTTGTAACTGAGCAGATATAATCTTCTGAGAGGCTTGAAGTGTAGATTGGAAAGTGGTCAAATCTTCTTGAAGTTTCTTATCAAACTCTGATTTTGCTTTAGCCCTCTCCTCAGCTAATGCAGTTGCTGTATTCTTTAATTCAGTTACAATCACATTATGTGATTCAGTGAGATTATCATTCATCCTTATTTGATTTTCTAGTACATAGCCTTGCTTGACCACTATATCATCAATTTGTGTCCTTACCTCTTCTTGCTGTTTGGCTAGAAAAACTATAGCATTACCTCCTTTATGGAAGAAATCTGTCATCTCCTTTTTATTCTGGTTTACCTCAATTCTAGTTGATTTTAAATCTTGAGCCAAGGAGAATTGCAAATCTTTATGAGTTTCATCCATATATTTCTTCATGGCTATCCTTTGTTCATCTAATTTTACTTGCAAAGATACCAGTAAGGAGCTATAATCAGGTGCAGGAACTGGTTATAGCTTTGACTTCTTCTTCTGAAAACCATCATCTTTCTCTTCTTTGCTTGAGATTCTGCTTCATCTTCAAAAGCTGAGGTACTTATTATATCAACTCTTTCCTGAGGACTAGGAGGCAGTTCCTTTTCAGTCCTAGTTTTCTCCCCCTCAATTTCAGTTTGCTCCCCCTCAGTCCTGGCTTGCTCCCCTTCAGTCCTGGCTTATTCCCCCTCAGTCCTGGCATGCTCCCCCTCAGTGTTTGCTATCTCTATATCAGGGAACAACTCTTCAAGAATAAACTCTTGTTGAGGATTGACTGGAGGCACCACTAACTCTGGAGCATCAGCAGTTGTAGATGTATCCTCCATGATAACATCCTGTGCTTGATTATTGAGTGAGTGGTCTCGTCAACATCAATCAAGGGCACAGTTAGTGTTTCATACTCATCATTAAAAATTGTTTGATTAACTTCTTGGATTACCCCAAGAATAGTTTGATTAGCCATTTCACTTTTTAAGTGTGTTGGCTCTTTCTCAAGATGAGGCAACCCCGCATCTCCACCAATTTCTCTGTGTCGACATAGACCTCTTTTTGTGTTGACACAAAATTACTTAGACAAATTTGTCAATCTATACTATGTTCAGCATACCTAATTCAATTTTAAAATTATTGAATTTAGTTTCATCCAAAGGTTTAGTGAACATGTCAGCAATTTGAAAACTTGTATTGACAAATTCTAAACATATATCCTCTTTTTCTACAAGATCCCTAAGAAAATGATATCTTATTTATATATTCTTTGTTCAACTATGAGAAACAAGATTATGAGCAATAGAAATAACACTTGAAGAGTCACAGAATAAGGGGGTTCTACTTACTTGGATTCATAATCTTTAAGCTAATGTTGTATCCACAACAGCTATGCACAGCAGTTCCCTGCAGATACATACTCAGACTCAGCTGTGGACATTGCCACACTAGTCTGGTTCTTACAGCTCTATAACACCAATCTTCCTCCTAGAAATTGACAGGTGCAGTTGTGCTTTTTCTATCTTCTTTGCATCCTGCAAAGTTTGCATCTGAATATCCAGTCTGTAGAAAAACTCTATTCTTAGGGTACCAAAGACCTAGATTAGGTGTGCCCTTAAGATATCTTAAAATCCTCTTAACAGCAGTATAATGAGATTCTTTTGGGAAGGATTGGTACCTAGCACAGACACATATAGCATACATGATGTCAGGTCTACTAAAAGTCAGATAAAGGATGAAGCTAACTATCCCTCTATATAAAGTCTCATCTACAGGTTTTCCTACATCATCTTTGCTTAGAGACATACTTATCCCCATTGGAGTTTTCATGGTAGTGGATGAATCCATACCACACTTCTTAATTAAGTCCTGGGTGAACTTAGACTGGGATATGGACAGGCCATCATCAGTCTGTCTTACTTGGAGTCCCAAGAAGAACTTAAGTTCTCTCATGCTGCTCATCTCAAACTTCCCTTGCATAAGTTTAGCAAACTTCCTACAAAGGTTGTTTTCAGTAGAACCAAATATTATGTCATCAACATATATCTGGACTAGAATTATCTTCCCTTTGTATTCCCTAAGGAATAGAGTTTTGTCTATTTTCGCCCTCGAGAATTTGTTCTCAATGAGGAAAGTAGACAAGGTTTCATACCAAACCCTAAGGGCTTGTTTCAAACCATATAGGGCTTTCCTAAGCATATACACATAATTAGGATAGAGTGGATCAATAAAACTGTTGGATCCCTAGTTGATTTGGGCTAGGTTCACTAACTTAGGATGATGTGACCCAACATGTATAGCCCAGGTCATAGTTGTGTCCTAGAGTCTAGGCCAAGTCCTTAGAGTCAACATCAGATGGACCAGCTATCAACATGACTATTAGAGACTCAAGACATAGAATATTGCAAGACCAAGTAAAATGAGTTCGATGTTCGTCGAACTCAGCTCGACGAAATACGTTCTCAACTCGATGATCTTGAGATATTTCTCTCAGCTGAGCTCGACGATCTTCATTCTCTGGTCGACGAAAACTGGGATACTTCAACAAACTAAAGTCAGGATAACTTCAGATTACTCTAAGTCAACTTTTCAGGTTGACGAACTCAGTACTCTACTCGACAAATTATGGAACCAGAAAATTTGTGTCTACACTTAGGGCATGTGTCGACACAACTTATGTCGATACTAGAAGATTTGTGTCGACACCAAGAATAATCAGTCGACACCCACTTATGTCGACACCAAGACTAATCAGTCGATACCCACCTGTGTCGACACCAGAAGATTCATGTAGACACACAGAATATCAGTCAACACAAAATACTTGACTAAGTCCAGAGTTGTTGCTAAACTCCAGTCGACAAATGCAATTGTCAGCTCGATGAACTTTAGACAGAGAATTGGCAACAGACAGTAGTCAAGTTTTCAGCTCGACGATCTTGAAACTCAGCTCGATGAACAGAAGTTGTCTGGTCGACGAATACAAAATCTCAGTTCGACGAACTAGTAAATCAGCTCGATGAATTCTGTTATTTGTTCGACGACTCAAGACTTAGCCATTTTCGGCCTTCTGTCCCTATTCTAATGCGGAAATTCCTGAGTAATTAATGCTCTGCATTCTCTGAATGTATCCGTTAGAAGGAGCATTGATTACGGACTTCTTCAGGAATATTACTTGCCGATTTTCCACGGGACAGTTGAAGAAATGATTCAATGCTGATTATTCTCAAGGCGTCAGCATTAATTACCAATGATTCAAATTTTTGAAAAGAGACAGAAGAATACAAGATCGATAATCAGCAGCCTGGAAGAACATACTCAGTCAGAAAAACAGAGACGCACATAGACTGACAGCAAGAATTCATACAGCAGCAGAAAATCTTCACACCAAAAAATCATACTGAAGCTTACTGTGACATGCAGTTATCATACCTC
Source organism: Platanthera guangdongensis (assembly GCA_039583875.1). Lineage (NCBI taxonomy): Eukaryota > Viridiplantae > Streptophyta > Magnoliopsida > Asparagales > Orchidaceae > Platanthera > Platanthera guangdongensis. The sequence goes on from CM077160.1 coordinate 66,852,503, forward strand.
CAGAACTTCCAAGGACAACAAAATATCAAATCAGTCAAGAAGCTTCTGTATCACTGCATGTCAAGAACTCTGATTGAAGACCTATCACCCTGCTACAAAGCTTCCAAATATTCCTGAACCATTCAATATTTTAGGGGGAGCTTTTGCTAAACATCAATCCACTTAAGTCTTCTCAATTTATTGAGAGAGAGAAGACAAAATCACTCTCTCACCCACTCCTGTATAAAGGGTTGTCATCTCACTTCAAAAGTGATTCCCGGTTGCAAGTCTCCTAACCAAAAGACTTGAGTTGATTTTTGGGGACCTGATCAAAACTCATTGGTGTTAGGTACCTGATCAGAAACCTGAGTGGATTCCTACCAGGGTGGTAGAAGAGTGGACTACCAATATTTGGGGAACCACTATAAATTTCTTGTGTCGTCTGGTTGCCTATATTTTTCTTTTTGTTCTTGCTGTGTGGCTGTGATTAGGTTTACTACTTCTGTTTTCCAGTTTCCTAATTACTGTACCTTTTCAGTTTACAGCAAAAGTTGTAACAGCACCTTTATAGGGACCTAACAAATTTTAAATATACTCTATTCACCCCCCCCCCTCTAGAGTATTGTAGACCTGACCCTCACTTATAATTGGTATCAGAGCAGGTTCCTTTGGTTGCACAAGTTAAATCTTGAACCAAAAGATCCCTTGTTAGATCTACACATCACCTTCATTCACATTTAACTTTTAAAGTAGAAACACAGCCATGGCACAAAATAAAGATTATGCAAGCACCAGACCTCCAGTTTGTAACTTGCAAAAGTTTGGAATCTGGAAGGCAAGAATCAAGCTATATATGGATTCTATTGATGAACATATCTTTGCTTCCATCTTAACAGGAGTACCTCCACCACCTGCAACTCCTCCAAGTAACTCTACAAATATGACTGCAGTACCTCCTCCAGATTATAATGATTCTTACAGGAAAGCCAAGATGGCTGATGCAAAAGCCATGAACATATTGGCACAAATAATGTCTGATGACATTTTCTAGAAGGTTGTGGAGTGCACATCAGCAAAAGCCATTTGGGATTCCCTAAACCAAATGGTTGATGGATCAGCTGATGAAAGGAAGGATAGGAGATCAAATCTCATATCCCAATATGAGAATTTCAAAAAACAGGAAGCTGAGACAGTTTCAGAGATGTATAATAGATTAAGCTCAATTATTAATGAGCTAAAAACTATGGACAAGGTCATCACTCTCACTGAAGTGAATGACAAAATTCTGATGTGCTTCCCAAGCTAATGGGACACAAGAATTTGTCCCATCAAGGAGGACAGATGCCTAAATGAGATTTCAACTGAATCTCTATTGGGTAAACTAAAGTCTTATGAGCAGTTAATAAAGACAAGGGAGGTTGCTGAACAAAGACCACCTCTAGCAGCTAGAAGAGAACAGAGTATAGCCTTCAAAGCCTCAGAAGAATCAGAATCTTCAACATCAAATGAAGAACTTATAAGTCTCTTGGCCAAGAGATTTTTCAAGATGGCTAGAAAGGACTTCAGAAGAAAGTCATCAAGAAAAGATGACAGGCCAAAGTATGATAAGACACCAACAAAGAAAGTGGTGTGCTATGGATGCAGGAAGCCTGGGCACTTTCTCTCTGAGTGTCCAGAGAACCAGAAGAAAGAGAAGAGAAGAGAAAAGGAAAAGGATTCCAGGATACAGTACACCAGCAAACCCTCTTCCAGCAAACACAAGAGGAAGGAAAAGGGGTTTGTGCTGAGACCTAGAGTGAGACTAAAGAAGAGTCAAAAAATCCTCAAGCTCCAGTAAAGATGAGGAAGAAGAAAGAGCAAAGGAGGTTTGCCTCATGACAATTGATGCCTCAAGAAGCAACTCAGAAGAAGGAGATTCAGATAATGAGGAAGCTTCTGAATCAGAAGCTGATCAGGTATTATCATTGTTTGATTATTGTTCAGAATCTTTTAAATCAGATTTTAAAATCACGTGTTTAGATTTAATCAACTTTGAGAAGGAAATCAAACTTCTCAAAGATAAACAAGTTAACTATGATAGCTTAGTTTTAGAAAACACTATATTAAAAAAATGAAATAGACATGTTTAGTGAACAAATCACTTTTCTGAAAGATGAATTAAGTAAAGCAAAACAGCTAGAAGAATCACTAAATGTAAGAAGCAAAGAACTAGCAGCAATCACCAACATATCGAATGCTAGATTTAATGGAAGTAAGTTAGGATTAGGTGCATCATCTAGTGAACCACCTATTATTCAAAAAAACCACCTGTCACAACCCATAAATTTTATTTCTGAGAAAGGAAAGAAGAATACTGATCAAGTATATAAGGTAAATAAAATTCTTGAACAAATTAAAACTAAGGACAAAATTGAAAAATAGAAAACACCCAATACAAATAAAGTTCAGAAATTTTCGTCGACCTCAGCTCGACGAAAAGGGGCCAGTTCGTCGAACCCAGATCGACGAACTCTGAACGCCAACTATAGTTATCATTATTCGTCTAACTGCGATCGACGAACTATGTATGGTTCGTTGAGCAGAGCTCAACGAACGTGGGGTATAGAGAATGAACATGTTCATTCTCTGGGCAGAGATCAACGATCTCAACCCAATTCATCGAACTCTGATCGACGAACTTACATAAATTCGTCGAACCCAGGAAGACTTAATCAAAACTATAACTTCAATAGAAACTTAAATACTTCTAGGAAACAATTTAATCCATTGGCTGACTGGACCATTCCACCTAGGAGTTATCACCCCCTAGGATATAAATCACAGCCAGAATTTTCTGTTATTTCTAGTTTCTCTTATCAGCCATACAAATGGCCCAAGGTAACCTGGGTCAAAAATCATTAATTATTTGTATTGCATGTGAAAAATTGTCCAGGGGCAAATCAAACTTGGTACCTGGATAGTGGATGCTTCAAGCATATGACTGGAAACAAGGACATCTTAGTCAATTACAAGTCCAAACTCGGGCCAAAGGTTATCTTTGGTGACTCCAAATGTGGTCAGTCAGAAGGATTTGGAGAAGTAAGAATAGGAGATGTCACTTTCAAAAAGGTGACATATATAAGTGGACTGAAGCATAACCTCATCTCCATAAGTCAATTATGTGATGATGGTTATCAGTTATACTTTAACCCATCTACTTGCTCTATCATTGATAAAAATAACCAAACTGTTTTAACTGGAAGTAGACAAGGAAACATTTACTTAGTAAATTTTTTTCTGCCACAACTGATATCTGTTTACTGAATTTAACTAGTAATCAGAATGACTTATGACACAAAAGACTAGGACATGTAAACCTAAAAAACATTGCTAGGCTATCTAAGCACAACCTTGTTAGAGGTCAACCTTCTGCTCCCTACAAGAAGGAAGGTCTCTATAGGGCTTGTCAACTAGGCAAGCAAACTAAAACTAGTTTCAAATCAATTAATAAGAGTGATTCACCTAGGATCTTATACTTGCTACACTTGGATCTTTTTGGACCCATTGTTGTACAAAGCCTAGGAGGGAAATCCTACACTTTAGTTATAGTGGATGACTTCTCTAGGTTCAGTTGGGTATTCTTTCTGAGAACAAAGTCAGATACATTCAAGGTTCTTACAGATTTTCTCGGGACAATACAGATTGAGTTTTCTACTCATGCTGCATTGATCAGAAGTGATCATGGCACAAAGTTTGAGTCTCTTCTTATGCATGAGTTCTGTGAGAACGAAGGTATCAGGCATTGCTTCTCAGCTCTGATTGTCTCTTAGATATCTGCAAGGAGAAAATAACCAAACTAACAATCCAATAAGGCAAGTACACCTATCAAAATGTAGCTAGGGGACACAAGTGTCGTATTAAAATCCGGGAACAGTTGAGTAAGCTTACTCACACGAAATCTATTATTTTATCGACGGAAAAATTAGGTTTTTTTTAGAATAAAGCTAAACGTACTAAAGGAAGAGAACTACTTGCAATGAAAGAGAGCTACTTGCATGAAAAGATAAAGAGAGCTAAAAGAGCGATTAAAATTAAGCTTAGTAACGATGAGGGGAAAATGCACTCGATCAGAAATCACCTCGGCAAGAGTGGTTAGAAAAATACGATAAATAAACCTAAGCTAATTAGGGTAAAGGTCCTTGACGGTGGAGGTTCCATGAATATTGACACGCTTCTCTCGAAGGCCGTGCCTAACTGAGTTTAGGAAGGTCCGACCGACTCTCGCCTAAATCGGAGGCCTAAAACTCGCTTTACGCAGTGAACCCCGCTATTGGATTTTACTCCAATCCGGGAGATTTGAACGTCTGCCTCTCTCGAGGGGTGCGAACAACTCCCTTTACTCTTGAGTGCTCATTTCAAACTTTCGGCCTCTCGGCTAGCCCAGAATGAAAGCAAAGGTGGAGAGTATATATCTATGATATATCCTCCAACCCGTGATAAATCAAGAGTAAATCAAGACTAAACCCTAAAAAGAAAAGGTAAGATTCAAAGCATCATAACCTAATCACTCGAACCTCGGATCATCAAGATCGAGAACATGGGGGATTAGTTAATCATGGTGAGGTGGAAGAGGGGGGATGAGTGGAAGGAAATAGTGAAAACAGAGTAGAAATGAAAAAGAAAACAACACTTCTTTATTAATAGAAATAGGGATCTTACAACTTGAAAACCAGAGATTACAAGTGCATGGAAAGTAAACTACACTATCATTATCATTATACTACAGAACGAAGCTAGGAGCTAATACAGGTAAAGCATAAAGCTAGAGCTAAGAACTAAAAATGGAGAGACATGCTTAAAAAAGTTCAAAAATACAAAGGATAGAACCTCCCCTCTCAAATGCAAAAAGTGTCCCAGAACCCTTGGAGTTGGGCTCTATTTATAGAATTTTTTGGGTCGGGTCACGCCCCCCTGTCACGCGCGGGTAGGGCGTGACCCTAGGGCGTGACAAATTCGGTGCGACTTTTTCGGGCTGGAATTTAATTCTAACGAAGTAGTTGAAGTACACGCCCACAAGTCACGCCCTGGTAGGGCGCGTACCTGGGGCGTGTTCTTTGCGGCGTGACTTTGTTGAGCTGAAATTGAATGCTGGAGGTGACTGGCAGAATTGCTGAAGTACACGCCCATATGTCACGCCCGGGTCAGGCGTGACCCTGGGGCGTGACACTTTCGGTGCGACGATGGAGCGGGAAAAACGAGCGCGTTGCGGTGATTCCTCGGAACCTGGGAACACGCCTCTAGAACACGCCCGTGTCGGATGTGACACGGGCGTGACCGAGGGCGTGTACACTAAGTTTCCACAGAATGCAGTTTCGGACCAATTGCTTCATTCCTCTAGGTTACACTCCCTAGGTACACGCCCGGGTAGGGCATGACCTTGGGGCGTGTCACAGCAAAATTCGGCTGAAAGCCGTGAAAACCTGCAAAAAGCAGAAAAAATGCATTAGCGACAAAAATATATACAAAGGGGATTCAAAATAAGTACTTTACAAGACATGATTTGCTTTAAAACCCCGAAAATATCCTAATAAAATTGACTGCAAACCGTATTATCAAATTCCCCCAAGCTTAAGTTTTGCTTGTCCCCAAGCAAAGATATAAAGACTACCTAATCATAAAAGTGACTAATTCAAAAAGTTTTAATCATACTTACACAAGTACTATGCGAAATTCTAGGTAGGGAGAATGTAAAACGTAAATCTAAAACAATTATTTTGGTATGGTTTAACTTTTATAAACTTTACTTAATAAAAATAAATCATCCAGAATTTTGACGAAATTCTTTAAATAGATTTGAGCAAGGCAATGAAAATGAAAAGAACGTATTGAGGTATTACTAGATCCAAGCAACGCATTATGATTATATCAATTAAATAATAAAAATCTAAGTTTAAATCCAAAACTAAAACTGATTTACTTTTCTTCTTTTCTTTGTTGTTAAATAAAATTTAAAAAGGCATGAATCAAAAGAACTTAATAGGACCGAAACGTTTGGTTTAGAATTATGAATAGGAGTGGAATTCAAATATAAACATGGAGACTTAAAAATCACACTAAACCAAAACAACGAGTTTCAAAAAAATAAATTTATTTTTCTTTATTATTATTATTTTTTTTATCATTAGTTTTTTTTTCTTTTTTTCAAAACATTGCTTTTGAGTACACTTTTTTCAACAATCTCGCCAAAAATAACACAAAATTTCCTATCATGAAAATTTTAGAATGAAACTCAAAAATTTAGCGTGATTAGATAGGTAGGAATTTTGGCTTTGGTGAAAAAGAAATGCTATGTGGAGTTATCAAATGAATTTGGAAAAAAGGCTCAAAAGCGGCTAACTAGTGGTAAAAGATTTTAGGTTGGCAGGAAAGCTCAAACGTAAACAAAAATAGCCTAAATCATTTTCACGCTTTTTTTAAATTTATTTAAAACATAGAGTTGATAAATTTCAAAAAGCAAGTTCGAGATAATAAAAGAAGATTGATGAAATTATCTTGAAAATAACAATAATATGTGACTTGGATCGTTCATATCTACTACATTATTCAAAATTTGTTCTTACAAAAATTATCTAAAGACGAAAAAGGAAAATAGTGGATGATAAATTTTTAGAGAAAGTAAAGAAAATAAAGAACGGAAAACCATAATAGAAATGCACGTTTTAGAGAAATATTTTACCTTAACATGCTACCGTGAATTAGAAACACATCATGACCAACATTTTACTTGTGAAATATGATTTAAAAAAAATGATTAGAAAAATTATAATTAACTACGTTGTTTATAAAGAAGTATGAGAAAAAACAAAACATAATCATGTGGTACTTATTGAAATACCAAAATGCAGCTATATATATATATATTTTTTTTTTTTGAATTTTTTTGGATTTTTTTGGATATTTACAAAAAACAAAAAGGAGGAACTCATCCCCCAAGCTTAAAATCTACATTGTCCTCAATGGAGAAGGAGGTCGGAGAACGAGAGAAAAGTAAAGTACAGAAATGAAAGACAGAATTGAAAAAAGGTACTTCCCCGGTTTTATGTTGCAGGGAAAGCTGAGTGATGCCGCTCCTCCATGCCTGTGCTGTGGATCTTCATGAAACGTCGTCTGGTGGACTTTGTCATGGAAGAAGAACCGTTGGAGCAGGCGATCGCAGAAGTTTCAGCTTGCCGGAGCCATTCGGGGCAAAAATTGTGAAATAAAGAAAACAGAAAAAAGATAACTTGGGTTGCCTCCCAAGAGCGCCCTTTGTTTAAAGCGTCATTTGAGCTCGACGCATCAAAATAAGATTGTCCCAAATATTGTTGAAAAATAAAGTTCGAATAAAGTTCAAAGTTTATGAGAAAAATAAAGTTCAGATTAATCAAATGTCAGGACCGGAAAGATAGAGTTAACAGGGTTGAGACTGACATCATCACAGAAATACAGTTTAAGACGCTGACCATTCACTTTGAAAGTACCCTTATCAGGGTGGGAAATTAAAACAGTACCATAAGAAAAAACTTCTAAAACAGTAAAAGGCCCCGACCAACGTGATTTTAATTTACCCGGGAATAAACGTAAACGAGAATTATAAAGAAGAACTTGGTCGCCCGGCTTAAAGATTTTTGGGTGCCTAAGATGTCGATCATGTAAACGCTTCGTCCGCTCTTTATAAGTCTGTTATTTTCATATGCGTAAGAGCGCCACTCGTCGAGTTCGTTAAGTTGAAATTTTCTAAAATCGCCGACAGAGTGGGGATCGAAGTTTAAAAATCGTAAGGCCCAAAATACGCGGTGTTCCAACTCTATGGGTAAATGACACGATTTTCCATAAACCAACCGATATGGCGTACATCCGAGGGCGGTTTTGTACGCTATTCGGTAGGCCCATAGAGCATCGTCTAATTTGGCTGACCAGTCTTTTTGAGATGTTGAAACAGTCTTTTCTAAAATTCTTTTTATTCCTCTATTCACTACTTCGACTTGTCCGTTAGTTTGAGGGTGGTAGGCAGTGGAAAGCTTATGAGTAACGCCATATTTAGTTAGGATTTTTGAAAATTGTGCGTTATAGAAATGGGAACCCCTATCACTAACGATAGCGCGCGGCGTACCGAATCGAGAAAATAATTTTTTTAGGAAATTAACTACGACTCGGGCGTCATTCGTAGGAAGAGCTTGGGCTTCGGCCCAACGCGAAACATAATCAACGGCAACTAAAATGTACCTATTCCCAAAGCTAGAAGGAAAAGGGCCGACAAAATTAATCCCCTAGAGGTCGAAAACTTCGCACTCTAGGAAATAATTTTGTGGCATTTCATTTTTATTTGAAATATTCCCCGACCGTTGGCAACTATCACACCTACTCACAAAGGCATGCGCGTCTTTAAACAGCGTGGGCCAGTAAAAACCCGCGCTTAACACTTTGTGAGCGGTGCGAGCAGCTTGATAGTGCCCACCTGTCGGTCCTTCTTGCAAATGTTTAATAATATCTAATCCTTCATCAAAAGAAACACACCTCCTGATCACTTGGTCGGCATAAATTCTGAAAAGATGCGGGTCCTCCCAAAAATAGTTTTTCAGCTCAGAAAAGAATTTCTTCTTTTGCTGAGATGAAAACTCTTTTGGGAGCACACGAGCCACTAGATAGTTGGCGATGCGGGCAAACTAAGGAGAAGTAAATGTGTTAATTATGAACAGCTTCTCATCAGGGAAATAGTGATGAAAAGAATTTTCGTCTAATTGTTCTATAAACAGGTTGTCTAGGCGCGAAAGGTGGTCGGCGGCCAAGTTCTCGGCACCTCACTTATCACGGATCTCTAAGTCAAACTCCTGGAGGAGTAAGACCCAGCGAATCAAGCGAGGCTTGGAATCCATTTTAGAGAGAAGATATTTGAGGGCTGAGTGGTCCGTAAAAACAATAATTTTCGAAAGAGTAATATAAGGGCGAAATTTGTCAAAAGCGAATACTACAGCTAAGAGCTCCTTCTCGGTTGTGGTGTAATTTTCCTGTGCAGATGTGAGTGTTTTACTAGCGTAATAAATGGGGTGGAAGTTTTTGGAAATACGTTGACCTAGTATGGCTCCCACCGCATAACTACTCGCATTACACATTATCTCAAATGGAAGATCCCACACCGGAGCTATCATGATTGGGGCATTAACTAATTTTTCTTTTATTAAATTGAAGGCAGCTAGACAGAGGTCATCAAAGATGAATGGGGCATCTTTTTCTAAGAGATGGGTAAGGGGCTTGGTGATTTTGGAAAAGTCCTTTATGAAGCGGCGATAGAAACCCGCATGACCCAGGAAACTTCTTATAGCTTTTATGTTCGTAGGTGGCGGCAGCTTCTCGATAACTTCTATTTTCGCAACGTCTACTTCAATACCCCTTTCAAAAATTTTATGTCCCAAAACTAACCCTTCCCTCACCATAAAATGACATTTTTCCAAATTTAAGTCGCGGTTAGTTTCTTTGCATCGCTCTAAGACTTTTTCAAGGTTCTCTAAGCAACTATCGAAGGAATTCCCGAACACGGAGAAATCATCCATGAAAACTTCCATAATGCTTTCTACGTACTTGTCAAAGATGGCGAGCATACATCGTTGGAATGTAGCTGGCGCATTGCACAATCCAAACAGCATTCTTCGGTAGGCGAAGGTGCCAAAGGGACAAGTAAACATAGTTTTCTCCTGGTCCTCAGGGGAGATGGGAATTTGAAGATACCCCGAGAGGCCATCGAGAAAATAATAAAGGCTATGTCCGGAAATTCGTTCTAAAATCTGATCAATGAACGGCAAGGGGAAGTGATCCTTGCGGGTAGCGTCATTCAACTTACGGTAATCTATACACATTCGTCATCCGGTCACCGTCCGAGTCGGGATTAATTCATTATTTTCATTACTTACTACCGTTATGCCTCCCTTCTTTGGTACTACCTGTACTGGGCTAACCCACTTACTGTAGGATATAGGATAGATAATTCCTGTGTCTAACAATTTCATAACCTCGCCCTTAACTACGTCTTTCATGTTTGGGTTTATACGGTGCTGAGGTTGTATAGAGTTACGTGAATTATCTTCCATTAAGATTTTATGAGTGCAGAAAGATGGGCTTATGCCCTTGATATCAGATATCTGCCAAGCAATAGCTTCGCGATGCTTTTGTAAAGTTGAAAAAAGTTTATCCTTTTGTGCATCCGTGAGGTAGGCCGAAATTATGACAGGCAGCTTAGAGTCCTTTTCTAAGAAAGCGTATCGAAGGTGCTCTGGTAGTTCTTTCAGTTCCAAGGTAGGGGGGTCATCATACGAGATTTTGTAAATTTGTTCTTTTTCAAAAACTATGTCCTCGTACACTATTTTATATGTAAAATTAAAGGGGGTGTTACTAGCGGCCATGGCGGCTTCGTGCAGCGATTCAGTTGGAAAAGTAGAAGAGGAATAGAAATCAAAAAATTCTTTTTCAAAATCAGAAAGGCGGGTGGAGGATTCTTCACTTAGGTGTAGAGATTCAGTTGGAGGAGTAGGAGAGGAACAAAAATTGGAAAATTCTTCTTCAAAATCAGAGGTGTGAGAGAAGGATTCTTCACTTACGGTATCCATGAAAAAACAGGAGTCATCATTAGCTAGTGTGTTCTTCATCGAGGGGGTGATAGAGAAAGTTACCTCATCGTCGCCCACTCGAAGGAAGATCTTACCATTGCTTACGTCAATGATAGCTCGGGAGGTGGCAAGGAAGGGTCGGCCGAGGATCAGGGGAACCTCGACGTCTTCTTCGATGTCCAAAATGACAAAGTCCACCAGGAAGATGAACTTGTCAACTTTGACTAGGACGTCCTCCACTATTCCTTACGGGTATTTGACTGATCTGTCGGCGAGCTGGATACTCATGCGTGTGGGGTTGAGACTACCAATTCCTAACTTTTTAAACAACGAGAGGGGCATAAGATTATTACTCACACCTAAGTCGGCTAAAGCGTGTTTGACAAAGAGATCACCAAAGACACACGGGATAGAGAAACTACCCGGGTCACTGATTTTCTTCGGTAATCCATTTATCAAAACCGCCGAGCACTCGGCATTTAACGTGACATGAGAAAGGTTCTCTAACTTCTTCGTGTTGGTTAGGAGGTCCTTAAGGTATTTTGCATACTTCGGCATCTGGGATATGGCTTCGTGGAAAGGCAGATTTATGTGGATTTGTTTAAACATTTCTAAAAAACGGGTGTATTGATCATCCTGTCGTTGTTTATTAAGTTCGGAAGGGTATGGCGGGGATGGATTATTTTTAAAGGTGGGGGGTAGAGTGAGTTGTTTTTCTAAAATAGGAGTGATAATTTCTTCGGCAGAGGGTGGAATTTTTATAATGGGAATGGAGCTTTGATTTTTTAAAGCGGAAGCGGAAATTGCCTCGGGCTCTTCACTTATCATACCAGGAACTTTCTTCCCACTCTGAAGAGTTATAGCTTTCGCTTGCTCTCTCGGGTTGGGCTCGGTATTGGAAGGAAAAGACCCCACGGGTCGCTCAGAAATCATTTTAGCGAGCTGTCCTACCTGATTTTCTAAATTTTTAACACTTCCGGTTAAGGTTCTAATCGTAGCGTCATTAGCATTCATGTAGTTTGAAAACATTTCCTCCAAATTTGGAGGTTTTGGAAAACTTTGAGGAGGTGGTGGTGGTGCAGAAAAATCACTTTGCGGTGGCGGGCGCACAGCATTCGATGTATTGCTCCACAAAAAATTCGGATGATTTCTTAACGCAGGATTATAACTATTCGGAAAATTAAAACCAGGAGGATGATAATTCGCAGCAGAAAAATTATTAAAAGCAGTTCTAGGCATATTATTTACATAATCCAAATGTTCGGCAGGAGGAGTTGCAGATTCCCATACCTGAGGGGCGGAGGTAGCAGTCATCTCCGTAATTTTTTTGCTTAATATTTCAACTTGCAGTGCGAGTTGGGAGACGTTGTCCACTTCAAAGAGACCTGCATGTTTGTTTGGGCGGGACCTAGGCACATTCCACTGGTAAGTGTTCATGGCCATGTCCTCAAACAGCTCAAGAGCTGCTTCCGGGGTCTTATGGTTTAAAGTACCGCCAGAAGCTGCGTCTATCATTTGCTTTGTGCTTTGATTTAGCCCATTATAGAACGTCTGCACCTGCAACCATACAGGCAGCGCTGGATGTGGGCATCGTCTTAATAATTCTTTAAATCTTTCCCAGGTTTCGTAAAGGGTCTCAGAGTCTATTTGTCCAACGGCAGAAATGTCATTCCTAAGTTTTGCAGTTTTAGCAGGCGGAAAATACTTGGCCAAATATTTTTCAGTTAATTGCGTCCAAGTAGTTATGCTATTTTTAGGAAGGGTGTTCAGCCACTGCTTAGCCTTAATTCTAAGAGAGAAAGGAAATAATCTTAGCCTGATAGCATCATTTGTGACACCATTTATCTTGAAGGTGTCACAAATCTCAAGAAAGCTGGATATGTGTGCGTTCGGATCTTCATCTTGAAGCCCGTCAAATTGCACATACTGCTGCACCATTTGAATTATGCTAGTCTTCAGTTCGAAATTATTATTTGCTATTACAGGGAGAACTATACTAGATTCTGTACCCTCGAGATTCGGTCGTGCATAATAGGACATAGGCCTTTGCACGACTTCCTCCACGTTGGGTTCTGCCATTCTTAAGGTAGAAAATGACTCGGAATCCTCAACCGGCACTTGGGTAATAGGGCCTTGAAATCGCGATCTTCTCCGAAGAGTACGCTCAATTTCGTGGTCCAGGTCCAAAGTAACCGACAGACTTCCGTGGGTCATACACTAGAAGAAGAGAGGAGAAGAAAGACTAGAAAATAAAAGAGCTAATGAAGTTCGAAATTTTTTTTTTGAAATAGATTTTTTTATGTTTTAACTCCCGAACTTCCCAAGGGCTACCCGGTGAAGGGTTCGCAAGGTACTAGACAAGATAGTGGCATTTAGAGCCACTTTTCCCTTTTCGAGAGAGTTAGGTGGTGTAGAAAAATTTTGTGATGTGGGTTTCTATTAAGTAGGCGGTAATTAAAATCCAGCCATTTAACTCCGAGCGAGTAGGCGGAAAATAAAAGCTACACTCACGCACTCGACAGAAAATTAAAACACACCCACTCTACAGAAAGTAAACACACTATACTGAAATAAAATCCTGCCAATTAACTCAAGTGAGTAGGCGGAAAAATAAAAATACACACACTTGCTTGAATAAAATCCAGCCAATTAACTCAAGTGAGTAGGCGGAAAAATTAAAAATACGCACACTTGCTTGAAGAAAATCAAGCCATTTAACTCAAGTGAGTCGGCGGAAAAATTTTAAGGAGGGTGAGAAAGAGAAATGATAAAATTAATATATTCGTATTTTCAATTTATCAACGAGCGTTGCCTCCCCGGCAATGGCGCCAAAAACTTGATTGTCTCTTAGATATCTGCAAGGAGAAAATAACCAAACTAACAATCCAACAAGGCAAGTATACCTATCGAAATGCAGCTAGGGGACACAAGTGTCGTATTAATATCCGGGAGCAGTTGAGTAAGCTTACTCACACGAAATCTATTATTTTATCGACGGAAAAATTAGGTTTTTTTTAGAAGAAAGCTAAACGTACTAAAGGAAGAGAACTACTTGCAATGAAAGAGAGCTACTTGCATGAAAAGATAAAGAGAGCTAAAAGAGCGATTAAAATTAAGCTTAGTAACGATGAGGGGAAAATGCACTCGATCAGAAATCACCTCGGCAAGAGTGGTTAGAAAAATACGATAAATAAACCTAAGCTAATTAGGGTAAAGGTCCTTAACCATGGAGGTTCCATGAATATTGACACGCTTCTCTCGAAGGCCGTGCCTAACTGAGTTTAGGAAGGTCCGACCGACTCTCGCCTAAATCGGAGGCCTAAAACTCGCTTTACGCGGTGAACCCCGCTATTGGATTTTACTCCAATCCGGGAGATTTGAACGTCTGCCTCTCTCGAGGGGTGCGAACAACTCCCTTTACTCTTGAGTGCTCATTTCAAACTTTCGGCCTCTCGGCTAGCCCAGAATGAAAGCAAAGGTGGAGAGTATATATCGATGATATACCTCCAACCCGTGATAAACCAAGAGTAAATCAAGGCTAAACCCTAAAAAGAAAAGGTAAGCTTCAAAGCATCATAACCTAATCACTCGAACCTCGGATCATCAAGATCGAGTACATGGAGGATTAGTTAATCATGGTGAGGTGGAAGAGGGGGATGAGTGGAAGAAAATAGTGAAAACAGAGTAAAAACGAAAAAGAAAACAACACTTCTTTATTAATAGAAACAAGGGATCTTACAACTTGAAAACCAGAGATTACAAGTGCATGGAAAGTAAACTACACTATCATTATCATTATACTACAGAACGAAGCTAGGAGCTAATACAGGTAAAGCATAAAGCTAGAGCTAAGAACTAAAAATGGAGAGACATGCCTAAAAAAGTTCAAAAATACAAAGGACAGAACCTCCCCTCTCAAATGCAAAAAGTGTCCCAGAACCCTTGGAGTTGGTCTCTATTTATAGAATTTTTCGGGTCGGGTCACGCCCCCTGTCACGCCCGGGTAGGGCGTGACCCTAGGGCGTGACAAATTCGGTGCGACTTTTTCGTGCTGGAATTTAATTCTAACGAAGTAGTTGAAGTACACGCCCACAAGTCACGCCCTGGTAGGGCATGTACCTGGGGCGTGTTCTTTGCGGCGTGACTTTGTTGAGCTGAAATTGAATGCTGGAGGTGACGGGCGGAATTGCTGAAGTACACACCCATATGTCACGCCCGGGTCAGGCGTGACCCTGGGGCGTGACACTTTCGGTGCGACGGTGGAGCGGGAAAAACGAGCGCGTTGCGGCGATTCCTCAGAACCTGGGAACACGCCTCTGGAACACGCCCATGTCGGATGTGACACGGGCGTGACCGAGGGTGTGTACACTAAGTTTCCACGGAATGCAGTTTCGGACCAATTGCTTCATTCCTCTGGGTTACACGCCCTAGGTACACGCCCGGGTAGGGCGTGACCTTGGGGCGTGTCACAGTAAAATTTGGCTGAAAGCCATGAAAACCTTCAAAAAGCAGAAAACATGCATTAGCGACAAAAATATATACAAAGGGGAATCAAAATAAGTACTTTACAAGATATGATTTGCTTTAAAACCCCGAAAATATCCTAATAAAATTGACTGCAACCGTATTATCAAATTCCTAAAACTCCCCAACAAAATGGGGTAGCTGAAAGGAAAAATAGGACACTCATTGAAGCTGTAGGTATATTACTTGCTGATGCATACATGCAACTAAACTTTTGGGCAGAGGCTGTATGCACTGCAAACTATGTCCTGAATAAGAGTTTAATTCACAAACTGAAGAACAAGACTCCCTATGTATTGCTCAAAGTAAAGAAACCTAAAATAAACTATTTTAAAGTTTTTGGTTGTACATGTTATATACATAATAACAATAAGAAATATATTAGAAAGTTTGAAGCTAAGGCTAAAGTGGGAGTTTTTCTAGGATACTCCCAAGTAAGCAAGGCCTATAGGGTATTTAATAAATCAACATTAAAAGTAGAAGAGTCAATTCATGTTTATTTTGATGAAACTAACATGTACTGCAAGGAGAAAGAAGTTTCTACCAGTAGCAACTTGCAGGTACCCCACTTGTGTGAGATATTGGATGGACTAAAACTCACCCAAGAGGTTCCCACTCATCCCTCTCCACAAGTCATTGAATATAGTGAAGAAGATGAAGCTGAAGAATGTGAGCCTCAACTAACAGCAAATATAATTCCACAAGAGGAATTTATTCAAAATGCTATTGCACAACCAACTCTACCCACTGATTTTGTCACACTTATGGATCACCCCAGATCGCAAGTAATTGGAGACATATCAGCAGGTATACAGACAAGGCATCAACTTAACTAAGACTTGATGCATGACTATTTTCTCTCTCAGGTTGAACCTCTAACCATTCATGATGCTGAGCAAGATCCCCATCGGATCCTTGCAATGCAAGAGGAACTAAACTAATTTGAGAGATGTAGAGTTTTGGATTTGATTCCAAGAACCCAAAACTACCCAGTTATTGGAACCAAATGGGTTTTCAGGAATAAGCTTGATGCCCAAGGAGTCATTGTGAGGAACAAGGCTATGCTTGTTGCTCAAGGATATAGGCAAGAGGAAGGAATTGACTATGATCAAACCTTTGCACCTATTTCAAGGTTGGAAGCTATAAGGATCTTCCTTGCCTATGCAGCATTCAAAAGGTTCAAAGTTTTTCAAATGGATGTGAAAAGTGTTTTCTTAAATGGAGTGTTACAAGAAGAGGTTTATGTAGAACAACCTCCAGGTTTTGTTTCTCCAACTTATCCCTCTTATGTTTTTAAATTAAATAAGGCTCTTTATGGTCTAAAGCAAGCTCCAAGAGCTTGGTATGAGACCTTAGCAAGTTTCTTATTAGAGCATAAATTTACAAGAGGAACTGCAGATAAAACCCTTTTCACTAGACATCATAAGGACCAAATCTTATTAGTGCAAATCTATGTAGATGACATTATATTTGGCTCTACAGATTCAAAATTGTGCATGAGGTTTTCTGACCTCATGCATTCTAAATTTGAAATGAGTAGCATGGGAGAGATTTCATATTTCCTTGGTCTCCAAGTGAAACAGCTCCATGATGTCATCTTCATCTCTCAAGCAAAATATGCTAAAGAACTTCTAAAGAAGTTTGGGATGGCTGATGGCTCAGCTAAGAAAACTCCCATGGCCACCAATGCTGTTGTAGACTCTGATATACCAAGAAAACCTGTAGATCAGAAACTTTATAGGGGCATTGTTGGGTCCCTATTATATCTCACAACAAGTAGGCCAGATATTATGTTTGCTACATGCCTTTGTGCAAGGTTCCAAGTGAACCCTAAATAATCCCATCTAATTTTCTTAAAAAGAATTTTAAGATATATAAAGAGTTGTCCTAATCTAGGCCTATGGTATCCTGCTGAATTAGAATTTGAGTTAACTGGATATTTTGATGCTGATTTTGCTGGATGCAGGGTAGATAGAAAAAGTACTTCAGGAACTTGTCAGTTCCTGGGTATGAGACTAGTATCATGGTTTTGTAAGAAGAAAACATCAGTGTCAACATCAACTGCTGAAGCAGAACATATTGCAGCATGCAGCTGTTTCTCACAGATGCTTTGGATACAAAATCAACTTCTAGATTATGGGTTCAACTTAAATAATTCAACCCTATTCTGTGATAATACTAGTGTTATAACCATATCACAAAATCCAGTTCACCATAGTAGGACAAAACATATTGACATAAGACATTATTTTATTAGGGAGTGTGTAGACAAAAATAAGATAAAGCTTGTCTATATCTACACTAATTTACAAAAAGTTGATATATTCACCAAACCTCTGGATGAGAAAAATCATGCTTTCTTTCTAAATCAGCTGGGAATGATCAATGGAGAAGACTTAGTTTAAGTTCTGTTTGCATTCGACGAATTTTCCAGAGTTCGTCGAACGGAGTTCGACGAACCAGGGAAAGTTTGAGAGATACTCGTCGAACGGAGATCGTCGAACTCTCTATGAGTGAAACAATTTTTGTCGAGCAGCAATCGACGAACTTTAATTCAGAAGATATTCGTCGACCAAAGTTCGACGAACCGTCTTTAATTCTTTTGATGAGCTCGATGAATTATTTAACTCAAAACTATTTCGTCGACCTCAATTCGAAGAATTAATTTTATTTTCGTGGAACGGAGTTTGTCAATTCATATTCTGGATAACCCTATATCTAGTTTTTCTTAGACCTCCATCCCGCGCTTTCTGTTCCCTTGCACTTGATAGTCGTTTCTGTGTCTTTCGTGCAGGTGATTTCAATGGCGACTCTGGCAAGCAATCTCACATAAATGAAGTTTGATACAGGATTTGACGTGGATTTCGATTCGTTTCAGCATTCCGATCCAATCTTTCTGTATATCCTGGAACTTCTTGAAGAACAGGAACTGAAAACCCTGATGATGAGAAGGATCAAACTGCACAGCATGGAAATCGGGGAATGGGTATACACACTGTCGTCCATAGAAGAGAACACCATGACAGGCACTATCGTGGGTAACTCAGTCTCTTTAACCTCCGCAATCTTAACTGAGATTTTTGGATTGAGAAATGGAGAAGAGGACCTTGAAATTGAAACAGAGGAGTCTAATATGATGTTGAGCCTCATGGATTATGCTGGAGACAATCCCAACAAACTGTTGAAGAAACACTTGTCTGCTCCCTATAAATTTTTAGCAGACTTGGTTGGCAAAGTGCTACTTGGAAAACACACTGCACACGATTATATCAATAGACACAACTTTCTGGTTATGTGTGCAATCATCAACAAGAAGCCAATAAACTGGGCACAACTTATGTTTGATTTGATAAAGAAGAAGAACACTAAGAAGGAAGTCTGTTTTGGAAGAATTCTAGGAATCTTCCTATAGGAGAAGGTTGTTGAATCCCTGGTCTCCCAGACCATATTCATAAATGCCAGAAAAAGGCTGACATGTGCCTTATTTGGCAGATGGGAGAGGACCATCACTAAGCCCTCTAAGGCTTCAACCTCTTCTAATAAAACTTCTGAAGGCACAAGGGCTGTCAAAGCCACTCCCCACCCTGCTGAAGAGAACATTCCTTCCACATCTTCTCTTCCTGCCCCCTTCCAACAACATCAAAATCCCCAGTCACTCCATCTTTACCAATCACCATCACTGACATTCCCTCTTCCCCCCTTCAGGAAAATCAACCACTCATACCTCCTGAATCCCCTCATGACACATACATTTCTACACCACCACAGTCTCCACTTCCTCCCATCTATCTTCCATACCATGTTACATCCTACCATCAAACACCATGATGTAAGATGCCACCCTTCCATCCCCATCAACATCTAACCTTCACATACCTTATGTTCCACCCTCTATTCCATCAATAGTTGCCACCTCTTCCACACCAACTGCAACACCATCTACCACTTTCTCACTGGACCCCTCTACCATCTCATTTATCCTCACCATCATCACTCCCCTTCTTAAATCACTTATAGCAGAGGCCATTACACCTCTTGCTACCACAATTACATCTTTATCTGCCCAAATATCTACTCTCACTGCTGCCCCCTGCTCAGTCAGGGGCTTGGCCTCAGTTCCCACTGAAACCAGGCAGGGGGAGATGCCTGATGATGAAGCAACAGCTAAAGCTTCAGAGTCTTCAGCTCCATCACCAGCAGATACTTCAGTCTTCACAGCATAATATACAGATTGTATAAGTAAAGATTTAATTGATTTCATTGATACTGACATGGATTTTGATGAGTCAGATTCTGAAGGATTCAAAACTGTTGGTGATTTTATCCTAAATCCCACAGTTCACTTAGAAGATTTGTTGAAACTCTTTGACACTGTACATATGCATTATCTTCTAGAAGAATTTACTAAGCCACATTTGGCTATTATTCCTTATAACTCTCCTGTCAGTCCAGCAGTTGTTAAGAAAATATGTGATAGCTTTTTAATTCCAGTATCCACACCAACCGTAGCAGTCATTCCATCCCCTCCAGTAGCTATCTCTGCACCAACTTTTGTAATGGATGACTCCCCTATGCCAGATCTAGGTGAGTTGCTCTTGGCTGACATTACAGAAGAAACAAAAGCAGCTGAAAGCTCAGCTCAGGTTCCAACTAAAAAACTTATTGTATCCGAGGATATCATGAGAGATATAGATGCTTTATATGATAATCCTTAGTATTCAGATGATGATGATGATGAAGATTCAGATGAAGAAGCTGCTAAGAAAAAGAAGAAACTTTTGTCAAAGAAAAGGAAAGCCCCTCCTCCTCCTGCTACTAAGCCAAGCCCAGAGAATGACACTCCATACTATATCCTCCAAAATATTACTCCTTACAAAGGAATGCCAGCATGGATTTGGTTGTCTAAAAATCATCAAAAGGAGAAGAAAAAAAGTAGAAAATATTCTCCTCCACCAGTTCATCAGTACAAAAGAGACCCACCTCCTCCACCTCCTCCAACAGCTGGTGCCACTAGCTCTAGCTCTCAGAGGTCTTCCCCTATTCAAACCTATCAGAGACACCAAGGGAGACCTTCTAGAAATAGTCAGCAAAGGCACTACACTTCTGAAAGATAACATCAACATCAACAACATCAACAACATCAGCAGCAACAGCAAAGTACCTCTACAAACCAGAAGGCTAATAGTCCTGAAAGACCATATTCACCTCCTATTCCTTTTGAGGATCCTGAAACAGCAAACACTACTAGAATGGATAGATTCTAGGAAATTATTGGTCTTTCTTTGATTAATAAAGCAAAATCTGAAGGCAAAGATATATCAGGATATTCAACTATGTCCAAATACAGAAATGAAGAACTCAAAAGATTTGATAAAGCAAATAAATTGTTCAATGTTGATGATTACATGAAGCTACATCCTGAAGCAGTTGTCCCCAGAACTACATCTCTGAAGATTATTGGGGCAGCTGACATGATAATGACACAGGCACAGGATTTGGATCCAAAAAGAAAAATTATCTTTACAAAGTCAGGTGAAAAGACTAAAGAAGACAAGTCCATAGATAAGAAGAAGAAGAAGTAACCTTTACATGGTTTTAACTTTTCTGCATTTACTTTAAAATTGCATTATCTGATTAAACAAAGCTCATGTACATATATATATCTGCTGCATGTGTTAGTAAATCTCTGGCAGATATACCTTTTTCTTGCTTTGTTTATTTTTATGTTTTTCTTTTGAGTCTATTAGTGACCTCACCCAAATAGGGGGAGATTGTTGGATCCCTAGTTGATTTGGGCTAGGTTCATTAACTTAGGATGATGTGACCCAACATGTATAGCCAGGATCATAGTTGTGTCCTAGAGTATAGGCCAAGTCCTTAGACTCAACATCAGATGGACTAGCTATCAACAAGACTATCAGAGACTCAAGACTTAGAATATTCCAAGACCAAGTAAAATGAGTTCGACGTTCGTCGAACTCAGGTCGACGAAAGACATTCTCAGCTCGATGATCTTGAGATATTTCTCTGAGCTGAGCTCGACGATCTTCATTCTCTGGTCGACGAAAACAATGATACTTCAACAAACTAAAGTCAGGATAACTCCAGATTATTTTAAGTCAACTTCTCAGGTTGATGAACTCAGTACTCTACTCGATGAATTCTGGAACCAGAAGATTTGTGTCGACACTTAGGGCATGTGTAGACACCACTTATGTCAACACTAGAAGATTTGTGTCGACACCAAGAATAATCAGTCGACACCCACTTATGTCGACACCAGAAGATTTGTGTCGACACCAAGTCTAATCAGTCGACACCGACCTGTGTCGACACCAGAAGATTCATGTCGACACACAAAATATCAGTCAACACAAAATACTTGACTAAGTCCAGAATTGTTGCTGAACTCCAGTCGACGAACTCAATTGTCAGCTCGACGAACTTCAGACAAAGAATTGGCAACAGACAGTAGTCAAGTTTTCAGCTCGACGACCTTGAAACACAGCTCGACGAACAGAAGCTGTCTGGTCGACGAATACAAAATCTCAGTTTGACGAACTAGTAATTCAGCTCGACGAATTCTGTTATTCGTTCGATGACTCCAGACTTAGCCATTTCCGGCCTTTTGTCCCCATTCTAATGCGGAAATTCCTCAGTAATTAATGCTCTACATTCTCTGAATGTATCCATTAGAAGGAGCATTGATTACAGACTGCTTCAAGAATATTACTTGCCGATTTTCCATAGGACAGTTGAGGAAATGATTCAATGCCGATTATTCTCAAGGCGTCAGCATTAATTACCGATGATTCAAATTTTTGAAAAGAGATAGAAGAATACAAGATCGATAATCGGCAGCCTGGAAGAACATACTCAGTTAGAAAAACAGAGACGCACATAGACTGACTGCAAGAATTCATACAACAGCAGAAAAGCTTCACACAAAAAAATCATACTGAAGCTTACAGTGACATGCAGTGATCATACCTCCAGAACTTCCAAGGATAACAAAATATCAAATCAGTCAAGAAGCTTCTGCATCACTACCTGTCAAGAACTCTGATTGAAGGTCTATCACCCTACAGCAAAGCTTCCAAATCTTCCTGAACCATTCAATATTTCAGGGGGAGATTTTGTTAAACATCAATACACTTAAGTCTTCGCAGTTTATTGAGAAAGAGAAGACAAAATAACTCTCTCACCCCCTCTTGTATAAAGGGTTGTCATCTCCCTTCAAAAGTGATTCCTGGTTGCAAGTCTCCTAACCAAAAGACTTGAGTTGGTTTTTCGGGACCTGATCAAAACCTATTGGTGTCAGGCACCTGATCAAAGTCTGGTTGCCTATCTTTTTCTTTTTATTCTTGCTGTGTGGCTGTGATTAGGTTTACTATTTTCTATTTTCCAGTTTCCTAATTACTACAAATTTTCAGTTTACAGTAAAAGCTGTAATGCACCTTCATAGTGACCTAACAAATTTTAAATATACTCTAATCACCCCCCCCCCCTCTAGAGTATTGTAGACCTAACCCTCACTTTCAAAAACCTGATTGTTGTTCTACATAGACTTCCTCCTTTAAGTCTTCATTCAGGAATGCTGACTTAACATCCATTTGGAACACTTTGAAACCCTAATAAGCTGCATAGGCTAGAAATAGCCTGATTTCTTCCAACCTTGCCACAGTGGCAAATGTTTTATCAAAGTCTATGCCCTCTTCCTGCCTGTATCCTTTAGCAACCAGCCTTGCCTTGTTCTTAATTATGATCCCACTCTCATCTGGCTTGTTCCTGAAGATCCACTTAGTCCCTATGACATTGTGATCTTTTGGTTTAGGAACTAACTTCCAGACCTTGCATCTCCTGAATTGATTTAACTCCTCCTGAATAACATCAATACAGTGTGGGTCTTGTATAACTTCTTCAAACATTTTAGGTTACTGTTGAGACAAGAAGCTTGAGCATAGTACAGTGTTCAAGCTCCTGCTTCTAGTTTGAACCCCTTATCTAGGATCACCAATAATCTTGTGTATAGGATGATCCTTTAAATGTCTAACTGCTGGAGGAAGTCTGTCTGCAGTTTGACTTTCTCCATTTTCTTCATTCTGCTATACTTCATTGTCTTCTTCATCCAGAGAGACTTGTTCTCCCCCTGGACAGCAAGCATCTTTATCTTCATCTAGCCTAGCAGTTTGATTTCATTGATAGTCAGCATGTCCATCTTCTCTTTTGTACCTGTAGGGATACAAGAACAAACCCTTTGATGACTCCTTTTTCAGAACCACCAAAGATTACTTTAGGTCCATTCAATATGGGTGAGTAGTCTTTCAGCAATCCTCTTATTTCAGTCATATGTCTGGAACATCCACTGTCCAAGTACCATAAAGGGGCATGGCCACTTGGACTTATCTGCAACAAATAATTACTTAACCTTAGAACCCAAATTGTTATTGGGTCCTTGGTTTAGGTTAGACTGAAATTTAGCATAATTTGCGGTAGCCCTTCTTCCAGGTAAGCTGGCATTCATCCTGACACTAGTGTTGTGCCAACAGTCAATGGCAAAGTGTCCCACCTTGTTACAACACCAACACTCATATCTATTATACCTCTGTTTAGGTACAGTTTTAACAGCTTTGCTATCAGCTGTTCCTAATACTGTAGGTACAATTTTTCTTTGTTTGAGTGTTGGAGACCTCTTGTCATTCAGAATGTCAGGATTACCATGACCATGTATGATATCATGATCATATCTCTTGGTAGGCTGTTGCACTTTTCTGAGAGCAATAGGGGGATTGAAGACAAGTGGCTTAACTGGGGCTTTCCTTTTTCTTTTGGAATTAGCTGCCCTATTATTTCCCTTAAAACCCAATCCTGCCTTACCCTTTTGAGACACAAAGTCGTCAATTAAGGGTAGCACAGATTTTGGCTTAGAGAAACTAGCCACTAGATCATTTTCCTTCTGAAGTCTGACTTCCAGACTTTTGATTTGACCACTCTTGAATGTGATTGTTTCCATCTGAATAACAATTATGTTTTTCAGCTTGGTAATCTTATTCATCTTCTGATCCAACAGCTTTTCTGAATCAGATGCAGCCAACTTAAGAGCTGCAATTTCATTAGCCTGAATTTTAGTCAGGTTTTTGCATCTCTTAAATTTCTGCTGCAAATCACCATATTCATCTATAAGTTGATGAATATCTCCTTCAGATTCAGATCCATCCACATCTTTTGATGCAGATGCTTCTGATTCTGAGCCAATGTAATAATCAGAGTCTTCAGATAAGCTTTTTACCATACTGGGACTAGGCTGATCCTGATAGTGATCTTCATTAGTTAGGGCCATCAGCCCTTTGTACTGATGATCTTCAGTTCCATTTATTGAGTCCAGCAATTGCAAGAACTCAGTCTCTTCTTCTGTTGCAAATATACCAATATAAGCTTCAGTATCAGATTCAGAATCTGAAGATGATGGATCTGTCCAGCTTTTCTGTTTCTTTGCTACAAAGGATTTCTCCTTCTTGTTCTTACACTGAGACTTCTTCTTATCTGCAGATTCCTTTCCTTTGTCTGGACAATCAGCTTCTACATGTCCAGATCTGTTGCAGCAATAACACACAATCTTTGTGGTTGTTGATTTGCTAGGTTTTGACCTACTCTTGTCCTTTCTAGATTACTTTGTTCTCTGATAATATTCATCCTTGGACTGAGAGTAGGATGATTTTGTTCTCCACTGCTTCTTCTTCAAAAATTTCTAAAACTGCCTTGTGAAGATAACAAAGTGCTCATCAGAATGATTGCTGTCTGAGGTATGATAATCAGAACTTTCAGAGATCACTTCTGCAGCTTTCTTAGGAGGAGATGGAGACATCCTCCTGTCCTTTCTTGTGGCTTCTGCCTTGAAGGACACTGACTTTTCTATATGGTCAACTTTAGTACTTTTCTCTTCCTCCTTTCTGGCCATGAGTTGCATTTCATAAGAAAGCAATTTGCCAAAAAGTGTTGGAGGAGAGATTTCTGCCAGTCTGGCCACTTCCCTGATGGCACAGATCTTAGTGTCCCAATCCTTAGTCAAAGATCTAAGGAATTTATCATTCAACTCATATGTACTAAAGACCCTTCCACATGACATTAGTTTATTCACCATTCTGAAGAACTTCTTATAATATTCAGTGATGCTGTCTGATTTACTTTGTCTGAAGCTCTCATATTCCTGATTAAGCATTGACTTTCTATCTTGCCTAACTTCTTTTGATCCCTCCATGTAGAATATCAATGTGTCCCACATCTTCTTGGAGGTTTTATAGTGAATCAGATTTTGGAATGCTGAGTCATCTATGACACTCACTATAATATTCTGAGCTTTCTTCTCCATAGTAGCCAAGATAATCTCATCCTTAGTCATTTCTGAAAAGTCTTTTGGTGTCCTCTGATTAGCATCAAGAACTGAGACTTTCATTGGAATATTAGGCCCTTCCTTAACAGTTATATATATTTTTGGATCAGATGCTTCAATAAATAATCTGACCCTTTCTTTCCAAATTCCAAAGATTTCTTTCCTGCATATGAGCAACTTCATAGAATCAAGTTCCTTATGATTTTCTCTTGAACCCATCTTTTCTAATTTAATCTGCCTCACAGATCTTACTCTGACTGTTAAGTCTATCTTTGAGCAACCTCCCTCTGATACCACTTGAAAGAATTGGTTTCATGATAACCTAAACACCTAGAGGCGGGGGAGGGGGGTGAATAGGTACAATTCATTTTTACTTTAAGGCAGAATATTAATTCAGTTAATCAAAAAGAATCAAACAGTTATACAGCTACCACAGCACATAAATCACAATATCACACACAATCACAGATGGCACACAGATTTATAGTGGTTCCCCAAATGATGGGTACATCCACTTTCACCCTTCGCCTATCTAGCAGTGTACTAGATTCAGCTTAACTTCTTCCTTTCTTCTCAGATCAACAGATCTTATAGCTCAGAACCCAGTCAAGGCTCCTACAACTCAGAGTGAGTCCAACCTCCTACAACTCAGGAAATTAAGCCATACCTCAGTCTTCACCTAGGCCTACAACTCAGAGAATCAAATCTCCTACCTCAAGCACACAACCCTACCTCAGCCTACCCAAGGCCTACAACTCAGAGATGTAAATCTCCTACCTCAGGCTCTCAACATTAATAAATTAGGCTTACAACTCAGATCAGTAATGATCTTACAGAAAAATGATATAAAATAAGTTTTATATTTCACCCAAGTTGAGAGAGAATGGGTAGAAAGTTTTCTTGATCAGTTCTTGAAGAATCTGATTACTCAGATATCAACCTTTTTTTGGCTTTCTTCAAAGATTCTTGAATCTGAACACAATCAGGTTGAATTTCTTGAAGTTGATCTTCAATCAGCTTCCTTCTTGAAATCCAGAAATTAATCTGAATTCTTCTTTGCAAATTAGTTCAGGATCTGCTCTTGAGAGACTAGTTGATGATAGTCTCTTTCTTCACTTGAATTGTTGGAGCTCTCTCTCTACAAATTCTTCTAAAGATATTTTGAAATTCTTCACTTAGATCCACTTGAAATTCTCTGACTGGATTTCCTTGTGTATGTTGGATCTTCTGTTGTAATTGTGTTGTGTGTACTTCGTCTACTTTTCTCGTTTTCACGTTATTCTAAATTGATAGAATCTGTCTTTATATAGACTTCATCCAAGGTTACCGGCTGATCCGGTTGCTAATTAACTTCTGACAGATCTGACAGTTGTAGTAGACATGTTGGTACTGGCAGCTGTCAAGTCTCCAGTCACTTCATGAAACTTTGTCTCTGTCAGCAAAGTGTCGAGTCTGAACTTCACATGTGTCGACACAAGTAGACTAAGTGTCGACACAATCCTTGGTGGTGTCGACACAGTTCTCATGGTGTCGACACTGCTACTCGACATAGCTTCTGTAAGAATGTGTCGACACAAGTCCTGTGTGTCGACACAGCTACTTCTTGTCTTGGCACAATGAACTTTGAAGAGATTCTGGTAAGTGTGTCGACACAAGTCCTGTGTGTCAATACAGTTGATTTCGACTGAACTTTCTGTGTGTCGACACAAGTCCTCTGTGTCGATACAGTTGATGTCGACAGAACTTTCTATATGTCGACACAAGTCCTGTGTGTCGACACAATTTCTTCTGGTGTCGACACAGCTTTTCCAAGTGTCGACACAATTGACTCCAGGTGTCGACACTGCTTTTCTCAAGTGTCGACACAAATCTTCACAAGTGTCGACACAACTTCTTCTGGTGTCGACTCATGGACTTAGAAACTTTTCATGCATATTCTTAACATACACATATAAACTCAAAATAACATCAAATACACCTTGATGTATATCACTGAGTTGGGTGAGGCTTCTCCAAATCTGGTACACATTTTCCAATGTACCCAACATAATCGTAGGTTAACAACATGATATACTTAGTGTGAATTACACTTGGGCACACCGCTGCTTCTGCAATGTTAGTTTGTCCGCAAACAGACTAATCGAACGGCGGTGGAACCATTGTTCAATGACTTCTTTAGTTGAGGATCATTGCAAGTTGATACCATTTATAAGACCTCCATCCCAGAACACAAGACAGGACCGAGATGAGTCTTATGACCAAAACAGCCGCCCTGCGGTAATGTCAACACATGTGTTGACTGATACTACAAGACGCTTATCCTGCCGGTTGAAACCAATATTATCCATGCCAACCCAACATAAAGAACAAAACATAAGTCAAAATCCACATAAGTAATAAGTCCACAAGTACATCAATAATAAGATGCATCAACAGGCTTCTATAATATCAGAGTAGGCATACTTTGCCCAAAGGGCTACAACTAGAATCTCTCAAAAACTCACATCAGTAACAAACGGCTATGATGGTATCGCCACTTCAGGCCCTGTCACCCCGGCTGGGTTGCCCTCCTCCACAACTTGATATTGCTCTATCTGCAGAGTTTCCTCCAAAAAATAAGGCGCAACAACCGTTAGTCATATATACTAAGTGTCTATCACATCCGCTCCCCCGACAACTTTAGACACCGGGCAAATAAAAGAAAGGGGTACAAACATTAACATCCCTCAAACAACTAGACCCCTACGATGGTTATGTCATGACTAGGTCATGACAAAACCCTAAAAAGCTCAAGAAGACCAAGTGAACTTAGGAATGAAGGGGAGATCACCATGGTCTGCAAATAATACTTTCCAATTACCTAGCCAAGGGTTTGACTTTAGGGCCTCACCTTGACTCTTTAAGCCCACCATAACATCCCTAGCCCCTTTAGGAGGTTCATTGGGTCACAAAGGACCCATTGGGGTCAATCAGAGTGGTCAAGTTGACCAAAGTCAACCCTAACCCTAAAATGGTCAGAGTGACCTATCTAGGGCCAGAGGACCTTCAATTACCAAAATGACCCCACCCAAGTCTTCCTAACCCTTAGGGGAGTCCAACGGGTCACTAACCACACATGGAGGTCAACCAAAAAGGTCAAGATGACCAAAGTCAACTCAACTGTAAAATAGGTCAAACTAGCCTAAATGACCTAACCAAGCCCAAGACACTTGGGCTAAGCCCAATTTGAGTGGCCCATTAACTTTAGGAGACTGATATTTACATGAAATGTCATCTAAATTTTGGAGGGGGTGAATAGGAGAGAGTAAAATGGGAGTCTTTCTTTTAATGGAGGAGAGAGAAAGAAGAAAGAGAGAGGAGTTATGGAGGGAAGCCATGGGTCACTCCATTCATCTCCATTGCCCCCATTCATCTCCCTTGCCTCTTGGGATGAGGATGCTAACAATTCCAACTAGCCAACACTAATGGGGGGAGCCTAACCACCATAGCCAACCACCCCTTCACCTCCCCTCCCATGAAAAATATAAATCTCCCAATACAGCTCCCTATTCCCACTTTTGTTCATCTCATCACCTTCAAAACGTCCTTGGTAGACAAAATAATATATTGGATCAATGATTTTGGTGGAGGATCGAGGAATCGGGCAAGCACACCAGAGAGGAAAAATGCCATGGTCGACCGCCGCTTCCGCCGTCGTCGAACCGTAAACATGGTCCACTTCTCCTCCTCTCCCCTTGTACTAGTATCCTAGATCAAATTAGGCTGAGAAATCGGGCTCAAACGAGCCTATCCAAGTGAGAAAAAAATGGAGTTTATCCGAAAAATCATGGTGGAGGGTTCGCCAGAAACCAACACCTCCGGCGGCCAAACCACTGCCAGGCGATAGCCACCACCTTGACGGAGGTGGTGGTGGCGGGGGCTGGCCAAGGAAATGACCAGGTGGCCGACATTAAGCTTGGAAAAGCTACAGGAAATAGCATTTTTTACAGGTTGTTGTTCGGCTATGAAGAAGATGAACAGTGTATCTTATAAAATTATTAATATATTTATATATAAAGCATAGTTATTTATTACCCTTAAACATGTATTTTTTGTTGCTGTAAAATGAGACCCTTATAGCCATTTTCAGGTAAGGTGGCCAATATAATAATTGTATCCCTTGAAGTCTAATTTGTTTTAAAACTGATTTCAACCCATTTGGGTAAGTGGTCTGACCACAACACTCAAAATTATGCAGTCTATACAAAGGGCTAGTTAGTGACTAAATTGAGTACCACCAGTAAACCACATGTCCAAATGACTGGAAATTTAGAATGGGAGTCACTCTTAACAATACCTTAGACATATTTAAAAATGAGAATTTTTGGAACAATGTTTTCTATTGTTTTTGTAAAAATTAAATAAAATATTTATGAATTAATTAAGGTGTCTATATACCTCACAATCAACAAACATTTTGGTGGACGACCCTTAGTGTCAATATATGTCTTTGATAAAAATCTCAGCCCATTTGGGGTTGAATTGAATTGGTATTGGTGTGACCAAAATGTGGCCCTTTAAGGGTTAATTAGGGTAAGAGTGAACTTGGGACATGGAGGGGCCAATTCTCACCCAAAGGCATTGGAACTTTTGTGAGAGCCCCAAGGTTATTTTTAGTACCCTTATATGGAGTTTGGGGTGGATTAGGTGGATTTTCCCTAGTACCCTAATTCAAACCCTAAGATTGAACTATGGGGGTTTGTGAAGGACATGATGTGATATGTCCATGTATGGAATTGTGGTTTTGTCCATGCAATCCAAGGATGGTAATTAGCTCTAGGAAGAAATTTGGTGACATTTAGACTTAGGCGCACAACCTAAACCAATTTGGGATAGTTTAGTCCTATACCTTTTATAAAAAAATATTAAAGGGTCATATGACCTTGGATCCTTATGAAACTTTGGTAGAAGAGCTTTTATTACAATATGAGTTTCTGGAAAGTATTGTAGGATGTTTGGAAGACATTAGATGATACTTGTAATTATAAACATTTATATTGACCCTATGGACGATTTTGATAAAATCATGGCTAAACTAACATAGAATGTTATGAAACTTAGTCTGTGATGATTTATGACCATATTTAAGCCATGATAATTTTTGTGTAAGTTTTTAATAATATTTTGAGGTACTTCTCTCTTTAATTCTATTTATTATATTTATCTGGAATTAATTATTTATGGGCTGATACTTTTCTGAAAGTTTATGAAACTTTGTATTCTTTATTATTTTGGCATTATATAGAGATCATAATTTTTGGGTCGCCATAAGTTAAGAAAATCTAGTACAACATGTTCAAAAATACCCCTGGCATAAATTTTGGAAATTTTAATAAATACCAAATTAATTAAGAAAATTATAAGTTTCTGAATTTGGGCTAAATGTGTCATGTTAGATCCACAATAATTATCTTATGGCTTTTGGTTGAAAATTTGGTCTACCTCCTATCATGTACATCATATAGCTTAGGTTGGTCTGCACATAGTAAAACTGCAGATTTGTGTTAGTATGAATGATGGACATAGGGAGTTGGGTTGATTGTATACTGATTTGGTAAGGTGAAAAGAGAGCTTCATTAGGAGTCATGATGAAGAGGGTGTTGGATTGACTAGTGTTAGGTGGTGCTCGGGATCGACGAAAGTTCGTCTTTCCTGCGGAGAAAGAGAGTTAAATGCACTAGGGTTTGATTAAGTATAACCTTAAATGGGGTTTATTATGGGTAGATACCAATAATAATAAGTAACTTGTGAAAGGGAGCTTTGGGTGTCAGCCCATCGTAGTTCCTAGTGCCCTCAAGAGCCCTTCACAGGGAATGTCTTGGGCAGTCCAAGGTTAACGTAAGATGTAAGACTAAATGGAAAACAAGAGTAATTAGAAATACTCTAGGATTACACTTACACTCACACTCGCTGGTGTTGTGGGAGTTATGTTGGTTTTTACGAGCGGTAGGCTTGGTGGCTTGGTGATGGGCAGGTTAACCCGGCGAGTCGATGGCTCCGTAGATACTTTTGTCGGATGGGTTAGTCCGAGGAGCTTTGGCTTGGTAGATATTTGTGATGGATGGGATAGTCCAGGGAGCTTTGGGTCGATGGGAAATATATTAATGTTGCATGTGCATAAAATATAAGGTGTTGGGTGTTCGGTATTGGAGAGTCGTCGCACCGACACCAATACGTTGACTTGGTAAGTGTTGTTTAGCACTTAGCCAAATAAAGTCCGGTGCCTCAACCAGCAAGAGTACACAGGAGCTCCTCTTAGTACACGTGTATTGAGGCATACGATAGGTCTGACTGGTAGTGCTGATACTGCTTTAGAGGTGGGCGAGGCCCAACCCACCGCTTTCGTTTGTAACTAAAGAGGTATCCTTGAGGTTAGGCTCCAGAAAGGGGGAACTAAAGGTCTGTGTGCACAGATTCAGGTGTGTGTGTTGCACTTGCATGTTCTAATTATAGCATACTTGCATGACATAACATAATCACTGCATCTAACCCTTGAAACCAATTGTATAAATTGGTATAAGACTCTTTATGTAATAGGCCTTGCAAAATGACCTCTTGGTCTACAGGTTTGTATGGGCATTCATATATGTCATGGTTACTTACTTAGTTTATCTTCTTATACTTTTACTTATTCCATAGTTTACTTTACATGTTCTTACTGTTCTACTTTACTTGCTTACATTACTGCTTTCTTATTATAGTTCTTTTTTGCATATGTCTGCTAGGGTAGTGGTCACCTTCTTGTTCCACTCTACTTTGTTGTCCTCCGCTTTCATCCTCCTCGCATGGTGCCTAAGAGTCGCAGGGGTGAGGAGAGGATGATAGTGACTTAGTATTTATGTATTATGGTCGGTGACCACATCATTTTAGGGGACCAAGTTGTAGGAGCATCAGTACCGAAAGGACAAGGAGGCAGGACATGATGAGCAGTTGCTGCGCACTTCCACTACTATATGGCGACGGTTCGAGGATGGATTTCAGTTTGCTTCCACTTAGATGTTGAGAGTTGCGAGAGTGTTGTAGTGAGGGCTTAATGTACGGGGATTAAGCCCATTTTTATTTCTATTTGCATTTCGGGTTCAATACTTCTTTATCATGTGGACATTGCTGTGATTTCTCTTCATATTATATATGATATGTGGACTTGAACTTATCTGTATACTTCCCTTTCTTTGGTGATCATTAAGGCCGTCGGGATTGGCGTTTTGTAGTACCGACCCACCCGGGTGTGTTGGTGTCACCGCGAAGCGGGGGTTCTGGGCATAAAACCCGGTTGGTTTTGCAAAAAAAAGAGGGTCTTACAAACTGGTATCAGAGAGACACATCGATCCAAAGAGAAGAAGTCCACAAAAACCCTAGGCCACCCAGCGCAAGCTTAGTTTGAGGACAAACTAGCAGTGGAAGCAATGGTGTGCCCAAGGGGGAATCACATGCAAAGGTCTACCTTTCTTTAGTTCCACTTGTACATTAGCTAACAATTGAAATTCTTCTTTGTAGCCTGAGGCAAACCTTGCCCCTAGCAGGGAGCACCTCATGCTGCGAAGATCTCATCTTATAATTCTCTATTCAACGAGTTAGACTCAACCCACTAGGAAACATGACTAACCATAACAACTTATTGTATGCCCAAGTCGAAAATAGACCTTCGGTATGTACTTGGTTAAGGTAAAGATACAGACAAAGAGAATAAAGGAGGAGTTTAACACGAGAATGGCTACCTAATAAATAAACTCAGGTGTCCCTACAGTCCCTATCAAGGATTACTCAAACTGGTAGGACTGCATTATGCAAAATTGAAGCCAATAATCTATTAGTTGAAGACACTTTGTCTCAACTATCGCACTAGTAATAAGATTACCCGGAGACAACCACCAAGACAAACACCGAGGGTCATATATGAATTCAAGTTCGAAAGAGACTCATTTGAGATTTGGAACATTTTGACCCTGATAAGGTGGTCGTAAATGTGACTTAGAGGGTTTAATGTATGGAGTATATTGACAAGTTTCAGGTTGGAACCCCAAATCTAGGGTTGATGCCCTATGGATTATGCACCCAGCTAGGACGGATATAATATGTAATATCAAAGATACTTAGCCCAAGATAGGTAGGGGCTTATATTTTGTTTATTAGGGGCTTGTCTTTTATTTATTTGGCAAATTAGTTATTGACTTGGGTTTTCTTAGAACTAATTTAGAAGATGTGTTGTCCCAAACATAGTGAGATTGAAGTTGATATTATTCGATGTTATTCGGGCAAAGATAAGGTTTTGTAAATGCGTGTTTGGAATGATGATCTATAGCATTACAAGGACTATGATATGGAAATAAGGAACAGTAATTACAAGATTTAACTATTAAAAGATATCACGCGAAATTAGATGACAGGTAACAAGATTCACGATATCTGGGAAGATAAGATTAAATCGATACGTTGTAACATCGGGAGTATGATGACTCTAGGAAATTGTAAGAAGCAAGAAGATAATATATTGAAAGACGTATACCTTAGATATGACTCGTAAAGTTGAATTGATTGATTACTCGGGTGTACTCGAAGGAATAAGAACATGATCATGTAGAGAATGTTTATAGAGTCGTTGTCTACACTCACAAATGAGAACTCAAATCACTGGAAGAAATTATGTTTATCAGAACATGTAATTCACCGGAATAAAGAAAGATGTCAAGGATTCTCTAATGCATGGTGAGGTTTATTGGCTGGAGGAGGTCAAGTGCACAAGACAATCGTGTCGGATCGGGATAGACGGTTTATGTACAAGGAAAGAAGATCAGTCTAAGCTTATCTGGGCTTTCGGTCGATATTCAACACAGCTCTACACCCTCAGACGGACGGGGAGACATAGCATACCACCCTGTCACTGAAGGATCTTTTACGCTTATACATTCTGGACCATGGAGAGCCATGGGAGAGACTTTTGCCGCAGATCAAGCTCTCTTATAATAACAGTCATCAGTCCAGCATAGGCATGTCCCTCATGAGGCATTATATGGATGGAGGTACAGGACTCCACTGTATTGGACCCAGGATGAGGATCCAAAGGCACTCGGCTCAGAATTTGTGGAGGACACAGATACCCAGGTATGACTGATTCGAGATAGGATGTAAGAGGCCCAGAGCAGACCGACCAAATATTACAACATGTGACATTGCCAATTAGAGTCTCAAGATGGAGACCATGAGTTCCTGAAGATACATCCGATGTATGGAGTCTTGCGGGTATGCGGGCAAAAGAAGCTCAGTCTGAGGAATATGGGGTCCTACAGGATCCTGGGATGGATCGGCTCATTGGCTTACAGACTGGAGCTACCGTAGGAGTTAGCGGGTTTACACGACGTCTTCCATGTCACCTATCTTAGGAAGGCTCTACTATGGCTGGAGCAGTAGGTTACTAGTATATATGGCTTGGCAGCTTCAGATCTATTAGTCCGCTTAGAGCCGGTCAGGATAGATGATATGACAGCATGGGTCTTGTGACGCAAGAAGGTTTCGATGGTCAAGATCATGTGCACAAAGCATGGACAGGAGGAGCATACCTTGGAGCCACTAGATCTGATGTAGCAAAAGTACCTGGAGCTCCTTGCATCAGGTATAACTTCAATTTCCGAGGTATGTTACATGTAGTTACTCTCAGTAGAAACCTCACAGGCCTAACCTGAATTTCGGGGACGAAATTATTATTTTTGCTTATTGAGATTTGTAACATCCCTCAAACAAATAGACCCCTATGATGGTTTTGTCATGACTAAATCATGACAAAACCCTAGGAAGCTTAAGAAGACCAAGTGAACTTAGGAATGAATGTGAGATCACCATGATATGTAAATAACACTTTCCAATTACCAAACTCAGGGATTGACTTTAGAGTGTCATCTTGACTCTTTGACCCCACCATAACAACCCTAGCCCCTTTAGGAGGTTCATTGGGTCACTAAGGACCCATTGGGGTCAATCAGAGTGGTCAAGTTGACCAAAGTCAACCCTAAACCTAAAATGGTAAAAGTGACCTATCTAGGGCCAGAGGACCTTCCATTAGCCAAAATGACCTCACCCAAGTCTTCCTAACCCTTAGGGGAGTCCAATGGGTCACTAACCACCTATTAAGGTCAACCAAAAAGGTCAAATTGACAAAAGTCAACTCAACCGTAAAATAGGTCAGAGTAGCCTAAATGACCTAACCAAGCCCAAGACATTTGGGCTAAGCCCAATTTGAGTGGCCCATTAACTTTAGGAGGCTGATATTTACCTGAAATGTCATCTAAATTTCGGAGGTGGTGACTAGGAGAGGTAAATATGGGAGTTTTTCTTTTAATGGAGGAGAGAGAAAGAAGAAAGAGAGAGAGAGAGGAGATATGTAGGGAGGCCATGGGTCACTCCATTCATATCCCCATTGCCCCCAATCATCTCCCTTACCTCTTGGGATGAGGATGCTATAATTCCAAGCATCCAATACTATTGGGGTGGAGCCCAACCACCATGGCCAACCACCCCTTTACCTCCCCTCCCATGAAAAAATATAAATCTCCCAATACAACCCCATATTCCCACTATTGATCATCCCATCACCTTCAAAACGTCCTTGGTAGTCGAAATAATGTATTAGATCAATACTTTTGGTGCAGAATCGAGGAATCGGGCAAGCTCGCCGGAGAGTAAAAACTCCATGGCCGACCGCCACCGCCGCCATCGTCGAACCCCTAACAAGGTCCAATTCTCCGCCTCTCCCCTTGTGCTAGTATCTTAGATCAAATTAGGCTGAGAAATCGGGCTCAAACGAGCCGATCCAATGAGAAAAAATGGAGTTTTTCCGAAAAATCATGGTGGCGGGTTCGCCGGAAACCACCACCTCCGGCGGTCAAACCACCACCGGGCGATAGCCACCACCTCGACGGAGGTAGTGGTGGTGATGGCTGGCGAGGGAGGTGACCGGGTGGCCGGCGTTAAGCTTGGAAAAGCTACAGGAAATTGTGTTTTTTTATAGGTTGTTGTTCGGCTATGAAGAAGACGAACAGTGTATCTTATAAAATTATTAATATATTTATATATAAAGCATAGTTATTTATTACCCTTAAACATGTATTCTTTGGTGCTGTCAAATGACACCATTATAGGCCTTTTCAGGTAAGGTGGCCAGCATAATAATTGTAGCCCTTGAAGTCTAATTTGTTGTAAAATTGAGTTCAACCCATTTGGGTAAGTGAACTGACCACAACACTCAAAATTGTGCAGTCTATACATCGGGTTAGTCAAAGACTAAATTGAGTGCCCCCACTAAACCACTTGTCTAAATGATGGGAAATTTGGACTGTGAGTCACTCTATGACATATCCAAAAATGAGAATTTTTGGAAAATGTAATAAAATAGGAATGAATTAATTAAGGGGTCTATATACCTCACAATCAACCAAACTTATAGTCGATGGTACTTAAGGCCAATATATGTGTCTGGTAAAAATCTCAGCCCATTTCTGGTTAAATTGAATAGGTATTGCTGTAACCAAAGTGTGGCCCTTTAAGAGTTAATTAGGGCAAGAGTGAACTTGGGGCATGGAGGGGCCAATTCTCACCCAAAGGGGTTGGGACTTTGGCCGGAGACCCAAGGTTAGTTTTAATACCCTCAAACGGAGTTTAGGTAGATTAGGGTGGATTTTCCATAGGACCCTAGTTCAAACCCTAAGGTTGAACTTTGGGGTTTTGTGAAGGACATGATTTGATATGTCCTTGTATGGACTTGGGGTTTAGTCCTTGTAATCCTAGGGTTGTAAATAGCTCAAGGAAGGAATTTGGTGACATTTACACTTAGGCGCACAATTTAAACCAATTAGGGATAGTTTAGGCCTATACCTTTTATAAAAAATATTGAAGGGTCATATGACCTTGGATGCTTATGAACTTTTGGTAGAAGAGTTTTTATTATAATATGAGTCTCCGGAAATTATTGTAGGATATTTGGAAGATATTAGCTGATACTTGTTGTTATAAACATTTATGTTGCCCCTATGGATGATTTTGATAAAATAATGGTTAAACTAACTTAGAATGTTATGAAACTTAGTCAGTTTTGATTTATGACCATATTAAAGCCCTGGTAATTTTTGTGTAAGTTTTTGATAATATTTAGTAAAACTGCAGATTTGTGTTTGTATGAAGGATGGACATAGGGAGTTGGGTTAATTGTATACTGATTTGGTAAGGTGAAAACAGAGCTTCATTATGAGTCATGTTGAGGAGGGTGTTGGATTGACTAGTGTTAGGTTGTGCTCGGGATCGACGAAAGTTCGGCTTTCCTTTGGAGAGAGAGAGAGAGTCAAACACACTAGGGTTAGATTAAGTATAACCTTAAATGAGGTTTATTATGGGTAGATACCAATAATAATAAGTACTTGCGAAAGGGAGCTTTGGGCTTCCGCATATCGTAGTTTCTAGTGCCCTCGAGAGCCCTTCACAGGGAATGCCTTGGGCAGTCCAAGGTTAACGTAAGCTGTAAGACAAAATGGAATACAAGAGTAATTAGAAATACTCTAGCATTACACTTACACTCACACTCCATGGTGTTGTGGGAGTAAGGTTGGGTTTCACGAGTGATAGACTCGGGGGCTTGGTGATGGGCAGGTTAGCCCGACAAGTCGATGGCTTTGGCTCGGTAGATATTTATGATGGACGGGGTGGTCCAGGGAGCATTGGATTGATGAGAAATACATTAATGTTGCATGTGCATAAAATATAAGGTGGGGGGTCTTCGGTATTGGAGAGTCGTCACACCAACACCAATACATTGACTCGACAAGTATGGCTTAGCACTTAGCCAAATAAAGTCTGGTGCCTCATCCGATAAGAGTACGCAGGAGCTCCGCTTAGTGCACCAGCGTTAAGGCATATGATAAGTCTGACTGGTAGTGCTGGTACCGGTTTAGAGGTGGGCGAGGCCCAACCCACTGCTTCTGTTTGCCACTACGGAGGTATCCTAGGAGGTTAGGCTACAGAAAAGGGGAACTAAAGGTCTGTCTGCACAGATTCAGGTGTGTGTGTTGCATTTGCATGTTCTAATCATAACAAACTTTCATGACATTGCATAATCATTGCATATAACCCTTGACACCTATTGCATAAATTGGTATGAGACTCTTTATTCAATAGGCCTTACAAAACGACCCCTTGGTCTACAGGTTTGTATGGGCATTCATATAGGTCATGGTTACTTAGTTTTTCCTTCTTGTACTTTTACTTATTCCTTAGTTACTTTACATGTTCTTACTGTTCTACTTTACTTGCTCACATTACTGCTTTCTTATTATAGTTCTTTTATACATACACCAGCTAGGGCAGTGGTCACATGTTTCTTCCACTCTGCTTTGTTGTCCTCCATTTTTATCCTCCTCGTACGGTGCCTAAGAGTCGCGTGGGTGAGGAGAAGATGATTGTGACTTAGTATTTATGACTAACGGTCAGTGACCACATTATTTTAGGGGACCAAGCAGTAGGAGCATCATTACCCAAAGGAAAGGAGGCAGGACATGAGGAGCAGTTGCTGCGCACTACCACTACTATCAAGTGGACATTGCTGTGATTTCTTTTTATATTATATCTGATATGTGGACTTGAACTTATCTGTACACTTCTCTTTCTTTGGTGATCATTAAGGCCATCAGGATCAGCATTTTGTACTACCGACCCACCTGGGTGTGTTGGTGTCACCGCAAAGCGGCGGTTCTGGGCATAAGTGCCGGTTGGTTTTGCATAAAAAAGAGGGTCTTACAAACTGGTATCAGAGGGAAACATCGATCCAAAGAGAAGTCCACAAAAACCCTAGGCCACCCTGCGCGAGCTTAGTTTGAGGACAAACTAGCAGCAGAAGCAATGGTGTGCCCATAAGGGGAATCACATGCAAAGGTCGACCTTTCTTTAGTTCTATTTGTACATTAGCTAACAATAGGAATTCTTCTTTGTAGCATGTGGCAAACATTGCCACCAGAAGTGAGCACCTCCAGCTGCGAAGACCTCATCTTATAATTCCCTAGTCAAGGAGTTAGACTCAACCCACTAGGAAACATGACAAACCATAACAAATTATAGTATGCCCAAGTCGGAAATAGACCTTTGGTATGAACTTGGTTAAGGTAAAGAGATACCCAAAGAGAATAAAGGAGGAGTTTAACACGAGAATGACTACCTAAGACATAAACTAAGGTGTCCCTATGGTCCCTATCAAGGATTACTCAAACCGGTAGGACTGCTTTATGAAAAATTGAGGCCAATAATCTATTAGTAGAAGACACTTTGTCTCAACCCTCGTAATAGTAACAAGATTACCCGGAGACAACCACTAAGACAAACATCGAGGGTCGGATAGGAATTCAACTTCTGAAGAGACTCAATTGGGATTGGGAATATTTTGACCTTGATAAGGTGGTCGTAAATGTGACATAGAGGGTTTAAAGTATGGATTATATCGACAAGTTTCAGGATGGAACCCCAAATCTAGTGTTGATGCCCTAGGGATTGTGCGCCCAGCTAGGCCGGATATAATATGTAATATCAAAGATACTTAGCCCAAGATAGGTAGGTGCTTATCTTTTGTTTATTGGTGGCTTATATTTTGTTTATTGGGCTAATTAGTTATTGACTTGGGTTTTCTTAGACATAATTTAGAAGATGTGTTGTCCCAATCATAGTGAGATTGAAGTTGATATTATTCGACGTTATTCGTGCGAAGATATGGTTTTGTAAAAGCGTGTTTGGAATGATGATATGTAGCATTACCAGGACAATACATGGAAATAAGGATGAGTAATTTCTAGATTTAACTATTACAAGATATC
Source organism: Platanthera guangdongensis (assembly GCA_039583875.1). Taxonomy (NCBI): domain Eukaryota; kingdom Viridiplantae; phylum Streptophyta; class Magnoliopsida; order Asparagales; family Orchidaceae; genus Platanthera; species Platanthera guangdongensis. The sequence goes on from CM077160.1 coordinate 66,892,894, forward strand.
CCGTGAAATTAGATGGCAGGTAACAAGATTCACCAAAGTGTGGCCCTTTAAGGGTTAATTAGGGCCAGAGTGAACTTGGGGCATGGGACTTTGGCCAGAGCCCCAAGGTTAGTTTTAATACCCTCACATGGAGTTTGGGGGTGGATTAGGGTGGATTTTGCCTGGGACCCTAGTTCAAACCCTAAGGTTGAACTTTGGGGGTTTGTGAAGGACATGATGTCATATGTCCATGTATGGACTTGGGGTTTAGTCCATGTAATCCTAGGGTGGTAAATAGCTCTAGGAAGGAATTTGGTGACATTTAGAATTAGGTGCACAACTTAAATAACTTAGGGATAGTTTAGGCCTATACCTTTTATAAAAAATATTGAAGTGTCATATGACCATGGATGCTTATGAAATTTATGTAGAAGAGTTTTAATTGTAATATGAGTCTCTAGAAATTATTATAGGATGTTTGGAAGACATTTGCTGATACTTGTAGTTATAAACATTTATGTTGCCCCTATGGATGATTTTGATAAAATCATGGTTAAACTAACTTAAAATGTTATGAAACTTTGACCATATTAAAGCCCTGATATTTTTTGGGTAATTTTTGAATAATATTTTGACTTACTTCTGTCTTTAATTCTATTTATTATATTTATCTTGAATTAATTATTTATGGGCTGATACTTTTATGAAAGTTTGTGAAACTTAGTATTCTCTGTTATTTTGGCATCATATAGTGATAATAATTTTTGGTGGCCATAACATAAGGAAATCTAGTACTTCATGTTCAAAATTACCCCTGACCTAAATTTTGGAAAAATTAATAAATGCCAAATAAATTAGGAAAATTATAAGTTTCTGGATTTGGGCTAAATGTGTCATGATAGACCCAGAATAATTATCTTAGGGCCTTTAGATGAAAATTTGAAGTACCTCCTATCAAGTACATCATATTGCTTATGTTGGTTACATAGTAAAACTGCAGATTTGTGTTAGTATGAAGGATGGACATAGGGAGTTGGGTTGATTGTATACTGATTTGGTAAGGTGAAAAGAGAGCTTCATTAGGAGCCATGATGAGGAGGGTGTTGGATTGACTAGTGTTAGGTGGTGCTCGGGATCGACAAAAGTTCGTCTTTCCTGTGGAGAGAGAGAGTCAAATGCACTAGGGTTAGATTAAGTATAACCTTAAATGGGGTTTATTATGGGTAGATACCAATAATAATAAGTACCTTGCGAAAGGGCGCTTTGGGCTTCATCCCATCGTAGTTCTTAGTGCCCTCGAGAGCCCTTCACAGGGAATGCCCTGGGCAGTCCAAGGTTAACGTAAGCTATAAGACTAAATGGAATAAAAGAGTAATTAGAAATACTCTAGGATTACACTTACACTCACACTCCCTGGTGTGGTGGGAGTTAGGTTGGGTTTCACGAGCGGTAGGTTCGGTGGCTAGGTGATGGGCAGGTTAGCCCGACGAGTCGATTGCTCGGTAGATACTTTTATAGGACGGGTTTGTCCGGGGAGTTTTGGCTCCGTAGATATTTGTGATGGACAGGATAGTCCGGGGAGCTTTTGCTCGGTGGCAAATAAATTAATGTTTCATGTGCATAAGGTGGTGAGTGTTCAGTATTGGAGAGTCCTCGCACTGACACCAATATGTTGACTCGACAAGTGTGGTTTAACTCTTAGCCAAATAATGTCTGGTGCCTCAGCCGGCAAGAGTATACAGGAGCTCCGCTTAGTTCACCAACATTGAGGCGTACGATAGGTCTGACTGGTAGTGCTGATACCAGTTTAGAGGTGGGAGAGGCCCAACCCACCGCTTCTGTTTGCCACTATGGAGGTATCCTAGGAGGTTAGGCTCTAGAAAGGGGGAACTAAAGGTCTGTGTGCACAGATTCCGGTGTGTGTGTTACACTTGCATGTTCTTATCATAGCATACTTGCATGATATAGCATAATCATTGCATATAACCACTGATACCTATTGTATAAATTGGTATAAGACTCTTTATAAAATAGGCCTTGCAAAATGATCCCTTGGTCTATAGGTTTGTATGGGCATTCCTATATGTCATAGTTTCTTAGTTTACCTTATTGTACTTTTAGTTATTCCTTAGTTTACTTTACATGTTCTTACTGTTCTACTTTACTTGCTTACATTACTGATTTCTTATTATAGGTCTTTTATACATACACCTGCTAGGGTAGTGATCACCTGCCTATTCAACTCTACTTTGTTGTCCTCCGCTTTCATCCTTCCCGTGCGGTGCCTAGGAGTCGAGGGGGTGAGGCGAAGATAATAGTGACTTAGTCTTTATGAGTAACGGTCGGTGACCATATCATTTTACGATATCGAGCAGTAGGAGCATCAGTACCGAAAGAACAAGGAGGCAGGACATGAGGAGAAGTTACTGCGCAGTACCACTACTATACAACGACGGGTTGAGGATGGATTTCAGTTTGCTTCCACTTAGATGTTGAGAGTTGCGACATTGTTGTAGTGAGAACATGATGTACCGGGCTTAAGCTCGTTTATATTTCTATCTGCCTTTCAGCTTCAGTACGTCTTTATCATGTGGAAATTGCTGTGATTTCTTTTCATATTATATATGATATGTGGACTTGAACTTATCTGTATAATTCTCTTTCTTTGGTGATCGTTAAGGCCGGCAGGATTGATGTTTTGTAGTGGCGACACACCCGGGTGTGTTGGTGTCACCGCAAAGCGACGGCTCTGGGCATAAGACCCGGTTGGATTTATAAAAAAAGAGGGTCTTACACTATATATATATATATATATATATATATCACTATATATATATATGTAAGCAGTAGTACGAGCAGGTGGTATTAGACTATACAATATCAGAGTATCCAACATATAAACAAGTGAGTATATTAATCTACACTTGCAGTTCTACAATCAACAGCAGTATACAAGCAAAATCCTACAACAGGAAAGTAACTTAACTTATATGAATGCTCATATAGACATATAAGTTAAGGATCGTCTTAACAATAAAGTAACTTATCATATAAGAGTTCTCATACAAACTTATATGATTGGGATCTTGTGTATGTAAAGTAATGCAATGTTATGAATGCAATGCGATGACTCACCCATGCAAAGATACACGCACACTACTATGTCGACATAGACTTGTAGTTCCCACTTTTCGAGCCGATAACTAACCTATCATACGCCATCCATCGCGGCCAGACGGTGATAGTGGAACGAGCTTTACATAACTAGGCCGGTCTCCACACTACCTGGCCTAGGCCTCGGTACGCCTCGATACTAAGAACACAACAGTAGAGCTCATATGCGTACTACAGCTTAGTGGGGTTTCTGGTAGATGTGCACTAAGAACACAGCCCAAACTAGCCTCTCTTTGTGGAATGAAAGGTGACTATGGGAGCGTATCACAACAAGACCAAACCCAACCATCCAATTGGCATGGAAGGAGCCCCGGGATTGAGCACCAAGGACCAAGCCCAACCGCCCAAAGTCTATCTGTCAACTCTCATCAATGTGATGACTGGTGAGCCCTTAGGCCTGCCACACTATCCTTAACCCAGGATTACGAAACCATGTGTTGACTCACATCGCATGCAATTTCACATGGCCTTGCCATCAACCATCCAAGAGCTCCTCAATGAGTCTCTTTTTATCATTCGCATCTTGTGCTCAACAACACGCAAGGGCTCAACACCGAGACCCTTTTTATTATTCACATCCTCTGCTAAACAGCACGCAAGGGCTACAAACTGAGTCCCTTATCAACATGTACTTCCAGTGCACGAAACACACACGCACTTCCAATCCTTCCACATTTTCATACCATACAAGGGTTCATCATTTACATTGGTGGTAAGCCACATTGTACGACATATTAGTCCCTCAGTGCTACCTGTAGGGATACACAAGTCTAAGCAGTGGACTACTTTACACCTTCCATTATTTATCACATCTCATTTCCATGAATTAACCTCATCCAATTCCTTTTCAAATGATCAAACATTCACCAACAAGTATACTTCCTTATGTTAATTGCAACAGCATAATGATACTACATATATTCATCAAACATGATAACATAGTTATAGGTTTCTCATTCAATTATCGAGCATCACATCCTCTTCCATAACCTATTTTATTCTCTAGACATTAATCATGCATATTCCTACCGGATTCCACAAGAATATAATTATACAACCAAATCATATCAATTCATTTGTTCACTAACTTACCCAAACCATCTGTTTATCAAACTCCTTCAAACCATTTGAACAATCATGTTTCACAAAACCATTAGTTACTTAAGGATATAATAACCAAATCCTATTAATACATTTGTTTACCACGATCACAATCAACAAGTTCACCAAAATATCATCATCTTCCTATTACAACATTCTACCGAGCCCAGATCCGATTATACACTAACTTGAAAATAGTGTGATGATAAGTGGTACTGTATAGCAAATTCGACTGGACTCCCCCAAGGCTATAGAACTCATATGAAAACATGTAACCACCCATTGGAAAGGTATTTCCAAGGCTACGACTTTCATGTTTAGTAAAAAAGCTAGATCTGGCCGCATCACACTTGAAAACGTACTTGAAGTTCGATGCGTACATAAAATAGATTTCTGCACTCATCTTAAAGCAAGATGAACGACATTGGTTCATCTTCTTCCTTTAGGTATTTCTTTAGAATCAAATACAACACTTCCTCCTCCCTTATTGACCATCAATAGACCATTTCTTCTTCACGAAACTAATTCCATCATCTTCACAATGAAGAGAGGAGAGGTTGAAGAGATCAAATTCCTAGGACAAGGTCCTAGCATTGTCTCTTACTAGGAGAACTTCATCTCGCAAGTTAAACTTTTTTGAGTCGACACCTCTCCTAGAAAATAACTACAGATCAAGCACCAAGGGAGAGGGTAGGAAGCTCACCTTGTTTCCGGCCACGGATATTATTATCCTTCTTGGAGGCATCTTCCTCCTCTCCACGGAAAAGGAGAAGTTTGTCCTCCAGAAAATCTGACTCTGGTGATTACTTCTCCGTAGGGTTCGACAAGTAACGGCTCGACAAGGAGAAATTAGCGTGACGACTATGGTTCGTCTCTTCCTTTTTATAAGAGGAATTAGGGTTAACCACTTTGCCACATGTCAGCCTAACATTGGACAACCCATTATAATTTAACATTAAGTCTTATTGAAAAGACCTGGTCCAAGTAAGTCAATTGGCACATTTCCCGAAGTCTGGTTCTGCCCGTGTGTACAAGATAACAAATTCTTCCTGTGCTGTAAAACCGTCTAAGGTAAATGTAATGCCCCAAATTTCTTAAGGCAGGAAATGATATTCTAGAGGCTATCGCCCGACGGTAGCTAGGTACTGCGCGGCTCTAGCTCTACTGTTAGCAGCAACAGCATTGAGAGCGTTGAGTGAGGCAAGGTGACTCAACGCCTAGTGTACCGCACGGCGATATGTTTCTAGTGTGCGACATTATCCATTTTATTGTCCGAGCTCTTTGGAAATTAATGCCCAATGGTAGGGTTACCATATGTGGTAGCTTGATAATTTATTTGTCAAAGCGCCCGGGTTGCGACCGCGCGGTGGTAGTAGGTGGTGGTTGTGATGTAAGAGTCTCTAGCTACTACGAGGCGCTAGCATCCTAACACTCGACATTAGAGAATCTGTAATGGCGTGTCCATGTGTCAGCCTATGACTGGTTGGCCTGTGCAGTTACTCGCACAATGAGGTAGTACCACACAGTGGTAGATTTATATATATATTCTTGGTTCGTCCGTTTCATCTTCATTATTCTGTAGTTGGACAGTTTGGCCTGGTTTTCTGGAGGAGGAGAAGCAGCGCCGGAAGAAGGGAGATCTTGTCGTCGTTCATGTTTCGGGTCACTGATTCGCAAGTCGGGTTCGGATTTGCGGAGGCAAAGTCAGAGTGGTCTTTTTCAACCATCTGGATTTCTCCCATAGCATCGAAGCGGACATTAAGGGTAATGATCCTCTTCCTTGGACATGTGAAGTCTTTTCATTTTGTATTAGAGGGTAGACACTCCACAAACACGTGGATGTGGTTCTCCCAATGGGTAGATCCGTGTATCCCCGTAGTGTTGCATTTAGATACAGAATCAACGTACGGAATTGGCATGCTCCATGAAGCCCATCCAGACAGGTTGGTCTACATTGGTGATGTTTTTATGTTTTGTATGTCATAGAAGATTCTGTAGCTATCGTGTAGATTTAGGAGTCGCGGGGTGTGCAAATGACTGAGTTGAGAGTACTGGGGTTAGTCTTCAGGAAATCACTCATTTAAATGGAAGAAGCGGTTGTCTTACCCCTACCGTGCTGCGGTAGTGCTACTGCCGGCGATAGCTCCCTGTGAGTGTTGGGTTATTTGTTGAGAAGCCTGTCTCTGGGACACCTGTGGGCTATTGCTTTTAAGGTCTGTCTCTCTGAGACCTGGGGGCCATGTTTGTGGGAGTGAGCTTAATTTTCTAAGCTTTGGTGGTCGTGAGTGCTAGCCTAGTGTCATAACTAATGCAGGCCAACGATTCTGATGGATTAAACTACGCGATATTGGGTTCGACAATTAAAATAGATTAGTAGCGTGCGGGATCTCCCTAACATTCTATCGATAATTTAACCAATTTAACAACACACAAATCAAAGGGATTCTACCCTTTTTATAGATTGAACAAGGGTTATATGCCAATATTCGATCAAGCGAATATAACCTACCCGATCCAGACAATTATCAATTCAAATTAAATCTATCTGCAAGCATTCACAAAACCTCCACGAGAGTATCCGGACTAAAATAACGATTTAAAAAAATTTCCAAATTCAATAACAAATTAATTTAAAATGAGTTCGACAAAATCACATGAACTCGAGGGGAAATCAAGGATAATGAATTCCGATTTATACTAGTGTTCACGAGATCTACCCGATCCGATTTATACGAAAATATTCGGAAGAAAGACGCATAAAATCAGATTTAATTAAGCACTAATTTCAATATAAATCAGGACTAAATACAAGCCTTCTAATCCACCAAATCTCACAAATATTTTAGAAGAAATCACACAAGAGATGTTTACAAATTCGTTACACAAATCCCACGAAATCCGTCCGCAAGATGAGTGGTGGAAACACATACGACGGTGGTTGAATCTATTTCCACGCAAAATCCTCGTATCCGCACCGGACAATGAAGACGTGGGCCGTTGTCCTTTGTAAGAAACCCTAGGAGAGGGATAAACCTTGAAATCCAAAAATATTGTGAGAGGAGAGAGAAAAGGTGGTGGTCAAATTCTTTAGGAAAGAAAAAGGAGAAGGAGTGGGTGGTGGTCGGTTTTTGGTGTTGGAAGGGAGGAGTGGGCTCCGATTGGTGGTGGAAGTGGGTGGTCGGAATATTGAAGGTGGGGAGAGGGTGGCGTCTAGGAGTTGGTCGAACACTAGAGGGGTGGTGGTGGGCGGCGGCTAGGGGTGATGGCTGCTCGGGTTGGTATGGAAAGAGGGTGGCAGATAAAGGGAGAGCAAGGGGAGATGTTGGTCTGTTTTGTGGAGAACTTGTGGAGGGAGGAGGAGGAGGAGGAGGCCGGAAATAGACAGTGGGAGGAGGTGGTGGCCCGCAGCCAAGAGAGAGGGGATGTAGGGCGATGAAATGTTCAAGAGAGGAAGGAGAGCTTTAGTGTTTCAATATTTTCTTTTCATTCATCAATTGCAAAACTCTTCATAACATGGCCTTATATAGCCTATACCACTCAATCTCCACCCTACATGAAATAGAAATACACATGATGGTTATAAGCACCCATCATACATGAAATAAAAATACAATAATTTAATGCATGAAATAAAACACCCTTGATGGTTATAGGCATCATGCATAAAACAAAATACAATCATGACATGTATGAAAATAAAAAATGCTTAAATTAAACATTCTAATATATAATTACAAAATAAAAATTTATAATTATATATTTTTATTTGATGGTGACAGAAGACGTGGGCAAAACATGTAGCGGCGGTGGCGTTGGCGAAGAACGTCGTGGTAGAATTTCCATCTTCGAGCTTGCGGCATCGATCGTCCCAATCAAAAATTATCTATGTCGGGGATCAACGACCGCATCAGCAATGTATCCATCAATCCTCCCCACTGAAAATTACTCATCACCGAAGAGTGGACCGTGAGGGGAGAACAGTAGAAAGCAGCAGCAATATGGGGAAAATATGGCCTCGCTATCCATGTCATAGTAGCATGAACATCCCATAGCAATGAGCACCTATCAGACAAAGAAACAGTAAGGCTTTCGAGGAAACTCGAAAGGGTGTCAAGCAAAAGACAAATATCTTGAGTCTTACCATCTTGTTCAAGAGCCAAGGAGTCCACGTGGAAAATAGATACGGTAGAACTAACACTCTCCAACCCAATAAAACAATTAGTGAGAGATAGAAATGACGGAGAAAGCCACTCAGGTGGAAAAGAGACGTACAGTAAAAAATCTGGAAACTTCAAATAAAGTGAAACATACTGTGCTTTATAAAAATCTGAGAGAAAAGCATAAAATCTGAAGTTCTTCATATCCCTGGATGGGTCGGCGTTCCAACGTATTAAATAATTAACGGAGCCAGAAGGCATCCGCTCGGGAACTGACCAGACTAAACACAAATCAATAACTCTAGCGTAGGACGGTCTAAGAAGGGAGCGGAAGTGTGTGCTACATAAATTAAAATGAGACGCTAACGTCCTAGATACATGTAAGGCATATAAGTAATAAGACGTTAATTTATTGATTAATTTTTTTAAAGTGCCTCTAAATAACTTACGACAGTGAGGAGTGAAACCATGTGCTACATGACTTGACCCAAAAGCAAAGGATAAGGGGGTTAAGACAGGTGGCACAAGAGCCTTATAATCAAAAATGATTTCAATGGGCTACAAATCTGCAGTTTTAATTTTGAATTTGATATACTCACGCTCGACATGAAGATATGCCAAGGAGAACTGCTCATCATAAACAATAGAGTTGGATGCTCCCGAATGTGAAAGGATGTGCGAGAGATACAACTTAAGGGGCCTAACTATAGTCACTAATGTTTGGACATGAGGGTCATCAAAAGGCGATGGGTAAATGCGTGCAACTTGGTGTGGTATATAAGTATGTTCAGGAGACACCACATCTAGAGGCACAATAGCCAAGGAATCACAAGCGGTCCTAAGCGAGGTTTTGCCCAACGTTGTCAATCAGATGAACGGTCTATCCCCGGATAAGCATAGTTATATCTACTCTTGGTGGTGTAAATACCGAACATGTCAACTAATAACTTACTCACACATAACCGACTAGATAAGTCAGACTAGAAAGCTAAATAAAAGAGCACCTCAAAATGTCTCGGACTAGATGGAACCAGCTCGTGTCCTAACAAGTCATCACCTAAAATAATTTTGGGTAAACTTTCATCACAAGGTGATTCTACCAACTCAGATGAAATGTCTTCCAACTCAGGGTCATCATAAGGCTCCATGACAATCAAGGGAGACAACAAAGAAATATAGTCCAAGATATGTGGTAGAATCTCAGGGGGTGATACCTCAGAGGAGAAATCCTCATCTAGGTCACTAGGATAACCAAACTCGTCAATGACACTAAAATTGTCAGTTAAATAGGCCTCGCCCTCAGTGGTGGGCTCAGTCCTAGACACTACCTTAGACTCATCAAGAGAGCCAACAACTAGATCAGACAACTCAGGGGGTGACTCAAAAGGGACTACGGGCGTATTCGGAATAGGATGCAGAATAGAACTATGACCAAATGTGCCACTAGACTCACATATCATAATTTTTTGTCTGCCACTACAAATAAGACAACTCTTACCCTACGGGCTCACGACAGTCCTAGCAGTAACTTGTACATAACTTGGGATAGGGGACCTCACCTTTTCCCTTCCTCCATAGGTGGTTGCAGGTATGTTATGGGTAACTCTACCAACCTGGGGAAAGGGTCTATCCTGAGGGAATATGTCACTCCTATGGTCAGGTGGGGATGTAGTGCCCTGACAAAATGTAGACATTTCAATGAACATCCACGCGGGAGCATACTGATCGGTGAGGAGGCTCTTCATGATTGGCCAACCTATAGGGGACCCAATACGTCTTTCCTCGTTGAACCAAAAGGTCTGGCCTCGACCCACTACTGATCGGTGTGGAGGCTCCTAGATGACCTAGATACGTCAAACTCTCGCTCAGGACCATGGTCCTGATGATGGTGGGGTTGCCTAGGGGATGGTGGTGTGGCTTGGTTAGCCTTTAGTTGCCTAAGCAAGTCCCTAATCTCACCCATTATAGGTGAATGAACTGGTTTCCTAACATTCGACATGGATCCAAAAGATTTTAATCAGGAACTGTTAACGTCATAGGCCTTTTTCTAGTGGTGACTTGACAGAAAATTCTACTCAAATCTGGTGCACATGCAATGGAATAATGACTCTGATCCTACAAAATTGTAAGAGATGGAATTGTTCCCGCTAAACAACTAAGGCAATAAATACGTTTTTTTATATTTTCTTGCAGAAAATAAATAAGATGTTATTAAAAAAAATTTATTTTTTGCAGAAAAATAAAAGTTTTAGGCCGCTATTTGCATTCCAAAATAAAAAAAATTATTTTTATTGTTTTGGCAATGAATCATGCAAGTGCGTGTCGGCGTATTAATAAAAGGGGGAGGGTTCCAATTAGGAAATTGACAATAACCTCCCTCTGATACCAAATTGATGCAGGACAACAGTTCAGATGGATTAAACTACGTGCTTTGGGTTCAAACATTAAAATAGATTCGTAGTGTTCGGGATCTTCATAACATTCTATCGATAATTCAACCAATTTAACAACACACAAATCAAAGGGACGCTACCCCTTTTTATAGATTGAACAAGGGCTATATGCCAATGTTCGCTCAAGCGAATAGAACCTACCCAATCCGGACAATTAGCAATTCAAATTAAGCATTCACAAAGCCTACATGGGAGGATCCAGACTAAAATAGTGATTTAAACAAAAAATTTCCGAATTTAATCCCAAATTAATTTAAAACGAGCACTACTAAAAAAACAGTCCTTTAGCCATGGTTTTTTTACCACGGGGGAAAACCGTGGCTAATAATGAAGTATTAGCCACAGTACCTATTCATTGGCTAATAAATTACTATTAGCCACAAATGACTAATTTTTGGCAAATAAAATTCGTGGCAAATAAAATAGTTTTTGCCACGGTTTGCCTATTTCGTGGCTAATACAATTAGTATTAGCGACAGAGGCCTAATCCGTGGCAAAAAATGGGTATATTTTTTATTCCCCTCCGTCAGTTATAACTTCTATTTCGGGTTTATATTGCTCATTCCGCAATGAATGTTTGAATTAAGCTGGGCTCGCGTGCGGGCTCGAGGGCTGGCGGCCCGTGGGACGCGGGCGGCGGGCAGCCGGCGGCCGGCCGGCGGCGGTGGCGGGCCACGCCGGCAGAATCTTTTTTATGTGAGGAAAGAAGGAGCTTTTAGACACGACAATTGAACCATGACAAAAAGGAGCTTTTAGCCACAGCAATTGAACTATGGCTAATAATTGCTGAAAACAGGCCCTTTAGCCACGATTTTAATTCATGGCTAAAATTCGTGGCTAAAACCTATTTGCCATGGATTCAGCCTGGCTAATACTATTAGCCACGCTCGCATTGCCCACGCCCATTTGCCGTGGGTAGGCCGTGGCTAAAAGGCTTTAGCCACGGTTTTGGAATTTTAGCCACGACAATCTGTCCTGGCTAAAAGTCTGTTTTATAGTAGTGGAGGTAGACCAAATCACATCAACTCGTGGGGAAACCAAGGATAATGAATTCTGATTTCTACTAGCATTCACGAGATCTACCTGATCTGATATATATGAAAATATTCCGAAGAAACAAGCTTAAAATCAAATTTAATTAAGCACTAATTTCAATATAAATCAAGACTAAATACTAGCCTTCTAATCCACGAAATCTCACTAATATTTTAGAAGAAATCACACAATATATGTTTAGAAATTTGTCACCCAAATCCCAAGAAATCTGTCCATAAGATAAGTGGAGGAAACACACACGACGGTGGTTGAATCTATTTCCAAGCAAAATCCTCAGATCTGCACCAGACGATGAAGACATGAGGCATTTTCCTTTGCAAGAAACCTCTAGGAGAGGGAGAAACCTTGAAAGCCAAAAATATTGTGAGAGTAGAGAGAAAAGGTGGTGCCAAATTCTTTAGGAAAGAAAAAGGACAGGGAGTGGGTGGTGGTCAGTTTTTGGTGTTGGAAGGAAGGATTGTGCTCGAGTTGGTGGTGGAAGTGGGTGGCTAGAATGTTGAAGGGGAGGGAGAGGCTAATGGCTAGGAGTTGGCCGAACCCTAGAGGGGTGGTGGTGGCCGGCGGCTAGGGGAGAGGGTTGCTCGAGTTGGTGTGGAAAGAGGGTGGCCGAGAGGGGGAGAGCAAGGGGAGATGTTGGGTTGTCTGGTGGAAAATTGAGGAGGAGGAGGAGGAGGCCAAAAATAGAGAGAGGGAGGAGGTGGTGGTCGACGGCCAAGAGAGAGGGGAGGGAGGGGGCTGAAATATTCAAGAGAGGAAGGAGAGCTTTAGGGTTTCATGATTTTCTTCACATTCATCGATTGCAAAACTCTTCATAACAAGGCCTTATATAACCCACACCACTGAACCTCCACCCTTCATGAAATAGAAATACCCATGATGGTTTTAGGCACACATCATACATGAAATAAAAATACAATAATATAATGCATGAAATAAAAATACTTGATGGTTATAGACACCCATCATCCATAAAATAAAATACAATAATGACATGCATGAAAATAAAAATGCTTAAATTAAAAATTACTAATATATAATTATAAAAAAAATATTTATAATTATATATTTTTATTTGATGGTGAAGGCGGATATCGAGCAAAACATGTAGCGGCGGCGGCGTTGGTGAAGAACGTCATGGTAGAATTTCCATATTCGAGCTTGCGGCATTGATCGCCCCAATCAACAAATTCTCTATGTCGGGATCAACAGCTGTATCAGCAATGTCTCCATCAGTAACAGTGTTATGAATCGTACGGATTGGAAAGGGGATGTTGGCCCGCATCGTGGCTTGATGCGGCTGATGATTTGAGCACCAGGAAATAGCTAAACTGCACCCAACCCTATGCCGATCGACTTGGAGTGAGCCAAAGTGTGGATTTTAAGCAACTATGACTTTGTCATAGCAATAGCGGCGTTGTCTTTGTCTTTGGCCCTGAAATACTTGAATGCTTAAACGTTGCTAATTGTCGTAGAGATTGGTGATGTGACCCTTGAGGTCTTCTGCGCTAAGAGTGTGACTGAGAGAATGGGGCGTTGGGCATTTGCACCAACGTCTGTGGCGAATGGTGCTTAAGTTGCGCGTTCCTATTACCAAGTTGTGGTTATACTAATGCCTATAGGGAAGGATCACTGCCACCCCGAGTGAGGGGTGGGGTCATTATAACTTGGTCAGATAATTCTGACCGTTGCTTTTATTTGCCACCGTGCGGTGGAATGTTGCGTGCAGGTGATGCTGAGCCAAGCGATAAGTAGCGAGATGGAGCCCATAAATGTTATGCTGGACCTCGAAGTTCAAAGTGAATGTTTTGATATTTTATCGTTCGTGTGTGGCCGGCCTGCGTGTTGAAGTATATAACAACTTTTAATTCAAGTTGAACATTGTAAGTCCTTAAGGCCAATACCTTATTTGTGTATTTGATTTACATTCCTAGTTGTGGTAGTGGACATTTATGCAGTTGTTGGGTTCTATTTATAACCTTTAAATTAATTCCGCTAGAATGCACTCTGTGTTAGGATGCGAAATATTGGAATATGATTTCAATTTAGTAACTCCTTGGTCTGTCCATAGTATATGGCGTCGGGCCATGGTCGAACCTTCTGCTATATGTTATGTGACGGATGAGGGGTGTTACAGTAAATTCGTCGAATATCCCTCTTCATGCCCGACGAATCGACGAGTCCCATCGTATAATCTCGACGGATCGATTTCCACATTCACAATAATAACAAGAAACATCTTAGAAAGTTTGAAGCCAAAACTTCGAGAGAATTTTTCTTAGATATTCCCAAGTCAGCAAGTCTTATATGGTATTTAACAAATCAACCATAAAATTGAAGAGTCTGTACATATAACTTTTGATGAAGCTAATATTTGTTACAAGGGGAAAGATTCTTCTACAAGAGATATATTGCAGGTACTCATTCTGTGTGAGAAATTGGATGACTTAAACCTCACCCAAGAGGTTACATTGCAACTTCTTAGATTGATGAAGAGAGTGAAGAAGAAATTGCTAGAATAGTTGAACCAACAACCGATAATATAATTCTACAAGAGGAATTAATCCCCAAGCATTTTTTGAACCAACTCCTCCTACCGATCTTGTCACACTTAGAGATCATCCCATATATCAAGTGATTGGAGACATATCAGTTGGTGTGCAAACAAGGTATCAACTCAACCAAGATTTGATGCATGCTTGCTTCATATCTCAGATGGAACCTCAATCCATAAAAGATACAGGGCAAGATCCCCACTGGATTATTGCAATGCAAGAGGAGCTCAATTAATTTGAGAGATTCATAGTTTGGGATTTAGTTCTAAGACCTAAAGACTATCCATTCATCGGAACTAAATTTGTTTTTAGGAACAAGTTGGATGCTCAAGGATAAATTGTAAGGAACAAAGCAAGATTGGTAGCTCAAGGCTATTCACAAGAGGTAGGAATTGATTATGACGAGACATTTGCCCCTGTTGTAATGCTGGAAGCTATAAGAATATTTCATGCATATGCAGCATGCAAGAAATTCAAAGTCTACCAAATGCATGTCAAAAGTGCATTCCTTAATGGTAAACTGAAAGAGGAAGCCTATGCGGAGCAATCACCAGGTTTTATCTCTTCAGCTCATCCCTCTTTTGTTTTTAAGTTACACAAGGCTCTCTATGATTTAAAGCAAGCTCCAAGAGCTTGGTATGAGACCCTAGCTAGCTTTCTTTTATAACATAAGTTCACTAGGGGCATTGTAGATAGGACTTTGTTTATTAGGCATCATAAAAATAAAATTTTGATAGTACAAATATATGTAGATGACATCATATTTGGCTCTACTGATTCCAAACTATGCAAAAGGTTTTCTGACCTGATGCATTCCAAGTTTGAAATGTGTAGCATGTGTGAGCTTTCCTACTTCCATGGTCTTAAAGTGAAGCAATCTCCTGATGGCATTTTCATCTCCCAATCTAAATATACTAAGGAGCAATTAAGAGATGTGGGATATCTGATGCTTCAGCTATGAAAACAACCATGGCTTCCAATACTGTGATTGATTCTGATGAACAGGGAAAGCCAGTTGATCAGAAAACATATAGGGCTATTGTTGGGTCCTTATTATATCTCACAGCTAGTAGGCCAGATATAATGTTTGCTATATGTTTTTGTGCTAGGTTCCAAGTGAACCCTAAAGGATCTCATCTTATTTTGCTTAAAAGAATTTTGAGATATATAAAGGGTTGTCCAAATCTAGGACTCTGGTATCCAACTGAGTCAGCATTTGAATTAACTGGATTCTCAGATGCTGACTTTGCTGGATGTAGAGTTGACATGAAAAGCATATTAGGAACATGCTAGTTCCTTGATGATAGGCTTGTGTCTTGGTTTTGTAAGAAACAGACATCTGTGTCAACTTCAACTGCTGAAGCTGAATGTATTGCAGCTAGTAGTTGTTCACAAATTTTATGGATTCAAAACCAACTCCTGGATTTTGGTTTCAATCTAAATAATTCAACTATAATTTGTGATAATACGGGTGCAATTTCCATTGCATAAAATCCAGTGCATCATACTATGACCAAGCATATAGAAATTAGACATCATTTAATTAGATATTGTGTCGACAAAAATAAAATTAATATTGTCTTGATCTCTACTTGAAAGTTGTTTAACTGAAGGTTAGATAATCACCTAGAGGGGGGGGGGGTGAATAGGTGTTTGAGGTTTTCTTAGTTCTTTTGCTGACTTTTAAGATGATCTATCAAGAGCATATCCTTAGCACTTGCAATAAATTAGAAAAAAGCACACAACAAACAAACAATGATTTTTATTAGTTCCCACATTGGGTACACCCACTTTACCTCACACCTATCCAACTTATTTGTTGGACTAGGCACAAACTCCACCATTATGCTCCTCAGAGCTTACACCTCAGGCCCTCAGCCTTTTACACAGATTCTTCACAAAATCCAAACTCAGAACCACAAGGGTTCCTACCTCAATGCTCTGTAGAGCTCCTACAACTCATTGATCCATTTATCACCTACCTCAGCCGTATTTCTAAGGCCTATAACTCAGGATCTTCAGCCCTACAGCTTCAGGCACACAACCATATTCTCAGAGTGCTGCAACACTCTTATAACTCAGTACCCTTCCAGATACATACAACTCAGCCTCCTCCAAGGCCTACAAATCAGTGACACACTCGTCACCTACAGCTCAGTGACCCTCCAGTCACCTACCTCAGGCACAAGACACTACACTTAGGCTGGGAGGATAGCCATACCTCAGATCCACACTTGGATCCTACCTCAGAGAGCATCACTCTCCTATCTCAGGCAATAAAGCGCTATAGCTCAAATCCACACTTGGATCCTACCTCAGTACCCCAATAGGGCACCAATCTTAGTGACTAATTAGTCACCTACCTCCGTCACAAAGTGCCTTACAGTCAGATTCAGATAACTTGAATCCTACAGGAAGTAAATTAGAATGTTTAAGAGAAATAAAACAATTGAATCAGAGATAAGTCTCTGAGTCTACCTTGCTGGACTGAGCAGATATCAGTCCAGCACTATTGCTGTAGAAGGAAGTAGTCCTCTTGTACAACTAACACTTTTCTGCTGCGTAGATAAGCAGCTATCAGCTTGCTGAATGGATGAATCAGCTTCTCTGTTCTGAAAAGAAATATCTTGTTGAGCTTGAAGCGCTTCAGCTAACTTCCTTTGCCTTTCAGGCTATCTCTGCTCGTCTTGAGCTTTCAAGCTTGATGGAGAAGAAGATGTCCAGTCGCCTCTTAATTTCTTTTTGTTATTTTTTGTGTTTGTTCTCTGTTTATTCGTTGCCCTAATCCTTTTTCTTTTTCCTTTTTATATGCATTGATTTGAATGAATGTCATAAATGTATGTGGGCCCAGCCAAGGATTGGTGAGCGCCATCTCCATCAGAAAAGGACAAAGCATCTTTCGGTGGCACTACAGCTTTCCAGCAACGGCTACATGTAAGTTGACTTTGATGATTTCAGCAATGGTCATCACCATCGAGACTTAGAAAATATTCCAGAAATCCATAAAGCGTTGAGTGATGTTAAATCACTCAACGCCATCTGTCTTTGCTCTTAGCGCTTCCGGACTTTTGAATTTTCTCTGGATTTATCTCAGCGGTCTCAACGATTTCTTATTAACAGATGTGATAGGCCTTTGTCTCAACGCTTTCTTCTTATCAGTTGAGACAAGTTTCCGTCTCAGCCGTATCTTCATAGCAGTCTCAGCTGTTTTTTCCTCACAACTGAAACTATCTTCAATCTCAGCAGTTTTCCTCTTTACTGTCTCAGTGCTTCCGTCTTCATTAGATGCGTTGAGTGAACCTGCTTCACTCAACGCTTCTGGACTTAGAGAAATCCAGCTTGTTTTGTCTCAGCGGTTTCAGCTGACATTTTCTTCTCAGTTGACTCAAATGTCTCAGCGGTCTCAACGCCTTCTTCTCAGCTATCTCAGCCGTCTCAGCACTTTTGGCCTTAGTCAGTTTTTCAGCCTTAGCAGCGTTCGACAATATGTGGGTTGAACTCGACGAACTTTGATCTACTCAGCGGTCCCAGCGCTTTTTTCCATAGTTAATTTTTCTGGCTTTAGCTTGACAAGTTTTGAGTTGAGCTCAACGTTCTGTAAGTTGATCTCGATGAATTGCAAACTGAGCTCGACAAACTTCAAGCTGAGCTTGACGAACTTTGAATCCTGAGCTCTTGAGCTTATCACAAGGACTTTTGAGCTGAGCTCGACGATTAACGAGTTGAGCTCGATGAACTGCAAGCTGAGGTCGACAAATTTGAGTTTACTACAAAAGTTATTTTTCTTTACCTATCCAATCATGGACAACCTGCATGCAAGAACTAAAGCACACATTAAATAGATTATGCTCCTTAGCATGATTGGTGATGCCCCTTCAAATCCTGAGGAACAATGTAGGGCACAATTCCAAACAATCTCCCCCTATTTGAAGAAGGTAGAACACCCATCCATGTTAAGGTGCATCAACACAAGATATATCATGATAGGACTAATGAAACATTATCATGACAACTAGCCATCCCAGTATATGATAACTCCCCCTAGATGAGATGGCTTAACATAATGATTGAAAGATCAATGGTACATGTGAATTATCAATCATTGATAATGTGATAGTATGATTAACAACAAAAGCTTTATTAATCATCAACCAAGTAAACATTATGATCAAGATGAACCTAATCATTAACTAATTTAGATATCTTTAGTCAAACTGTAATAGGTAAAATTTGTGATTATAAGATATCTGTCAAAGAATAACATATTTATCAAACACAGACATGTAAGTGAAAATTTCATGCACATTTGTCACATCAATGTAGTTAGGGACAAAACATAATCATTTCCTTGATAGAGATTTGAAATTTTTACACTGTTGATATTCATTACAAAACATAGATTAGACAATTTTAAAATAAGCATAAGTCTTGCAGTCTTCTATCAGTTATTCTTTGATGAACTTGGATCAGCATCCTTGGTTGCAGCAGTCTTCTGCAAGTTTTTTGCTATGTTGTTCTGCCTCTTGAAATAGAGGAATGGCTTAGGAATATATCTGTGAGGCATTTTCTTGGGCTTGGTCTTCCTTACCAGATTGTTTTGGAGTACTCATTCCCTTTAGGAATTTCTTTCCAGATGTTATTTCCATTCCTCAGAAGGATATACACTATCAATATTCTTTAAGATTTGCCTATGGCTTAGCCAAGCATTGATAATGATGGATTCAGAGGCATCACTTAGCTGTTCATAGTCTAGATCATCTCTGTTCTCAGCTCTCCTCTTTGACATGAACTCTTCAGCCATTTGAGTTCCTTCCCTCTTTCTTCTGGAAGCAAGCTGTGCATCCTGTGTAATTCTAGCTTGTGCTGGGAAGTCTAGGCCCTCTGGCCTCTTTCTATCCAGGAGGTGCAGGTGTAGTGCCACCCTGGTGCCTTGAATTACATTGATGACTTGATCTTCAATGTGTGTTGTTGCCTTAGCGTGGCTGCTCTCCCTCTTTCTGCCTTCTTCAAAGATGGTCTTTTGTAGTAAGGTGGTGTTGGCTTCATTCTTGCTTGATATAGAATGGAATATTCTCTCATTGTCAACAAGCAACTCATCTTTCAGAAGTATTGCCTCCTTCATTGATTGGAAGGCAACATTGGTGATATGCTGATTTACATGATCTGTTACACCCTAGATCACCTCATCAGTTGCAATCACATAATTCTTGACATATCCTATGTCAGCTGTAGAGAGTTTCTGACTTATGTCCAAGGATTTTGAAAGTCCACCTAGTGTCAGCTATGTGCACCTATGGGGGGGGGGAATAGGTGACGTGTGGTTCTTTTGCGGAATTTACGGATGTACCTGCACAATAAAAACAACAAGCACAGCACACAGAATACACAGCAAATTTATAGTGGTTCCCCGACTTGGGTACATCCACTTTCCCCCTTCGACCTATCTCCCCAACAAGGGACGACTCGGTCACTTCTCCAACGGGATTGAAATCCAATCCCTTCACTAACGGAAGGAGCCCTTCCACACGTGAGAGTCAACACTCCCACAAAACGGGTTGCACCCAACCCTTACAACACGGAACAAAGGTTCCTATACAATAAAATAAATGTAGAATGTACACGTGATACAAACTTCTCTTGGAGACTACGGTGTTCCTCTTTGTTCGACGACGAGTTCTTGAAGTCGATGAAGAGTCTACGACCTTGGTCTCTCTTGGAGAGGATCTCCCGAAACCGGCGGCGGCAATCCGAGCGGCGGCTTGGTTCGGAGTTGGCGGCGACGAAGGTGCGCTGCTGCAGTGCTTTGAGATCCAAACTTCCTTGCGAAGCAAACTAGGTCTACCAACGGTCACTCTAGGATCGGTCGTCTCGATCGATTCGGACGGGGGAGTGTTTCCCGGTCAACAAATCGAGAGACAAGAGATCTCTGGATAGACGCGTGAGACGCAAGCTTTGCTAAGCTACTATCGCCGGAGATCGGGAAGAAGAATGATCAGCGGCGGCGACGTACTAGCCCGAGCGCGACGGCGGCGGAGAAGAGAAATCGCGATATTAGGGTTTCGTGCTCAGCTTCTTTCTCGGTGTATCTTTCGTTCAAAATACCCGAGTATAAATACTGTAGCTACAGCAAATTTGACCGTTGTGGGACCCATAAAAGAAATCCCCAAAATCCGGTTCAAACAAGTCCAGAAGCAGAATCCGGTCCAGCAGCATTCTGAGAAAACGCCAAGTCAAAATCGGCGAGAATCACAGATGATTCTCGACGAATCGGCGAGAATCACCAAGTGATTCTCGACGATTCGTTGAGAATTGTTTGTGATTCTCGTCGAATCACTTGTCGATTCTCAACGAAATTTACTTTATACATGGGCTGCTTGACCACTGGTTCGGCGGGAATCACAAGTGATTCTCGCCGAATCTTACTTGGCACCATTTTGAGATGGCCAAAAGGAGTCGGCGAGAATCACTGATGATTCTCGTCGATTCGGCGAGAATCACTAGTGATTCTCGCCGATTCGGCGAGAATCACTTGGTGATTCTCGTCGAATTTGCCTTGGACGATTTTTCGTCTTCCACCTAGGAGCTGCTCCTTGATCCTCCATGCTCCTTGTCTTCTCTTGCATATGAGCGGCCCTGTGCTTGAAAATAAGTGCACTCCAATAGAGAGAGTACACGTAGGCCAACACACTGATCTGCTCAACGAGGGATTACGTCGTGCAGACCCGTGTATATTGACCTACTGCACCCTGACATTGGTGTGCACTTAGCGTGGAAAAACTACAAGCACAACTAGAAAAAGTTTATCAAATACATAGTCTATTGACCTTAGCTTGTCCAGGGGCTTCTTCAAATCAGGTACATTGTGGATACAATACCCAACAATCTCCCCCTATTTGAAGAAGCCTAAACCCTACAAGCTAAGGTGAATGGAGCGAATGAAAATGAAAGCAAATGAAATTCATAAACTTAACATTGGGTGGAGTTATCCCTTACCAATACCGATTTCTTGGGAGCAAGCTGGAGCCACACCTTAGCCTTGACCCCGAGAGGGTAATCTCCCCCTTTTCGGCTTCTACAAATCGGGGTCTGTAGCGATTGACTCTTTGCTCCCCCTCAGTTCTTGCAGCTGTACGCACGCTGGAGTTCCTTGCTCCCCCTCGGTTCTTGCACTAGCCTGGAGCATCTGTAGTCTTCACTCCTCATAGTTGAGCATTCCCAATTCAGTCTTGAAAAGATTGAACTTGGCCTCGTCTAGGGGCTTTGTGAATATATCAGCAATCTGCTTGTCCGTGGGGACATAACAGAGAGAGATATCCTTGTTCTCCACGTGCTCCCGAATGAAGTGGTAGCGTACTTCAATATGCTTCGTTCGGCTGTGCGACACCGGATTGTTGGCAATGGCAATTGCACTGGAGGAGTCGCAGTACATTGGAACTTCCTTGAACTGAAGGTTGTAGTCGGCCAACTGATTTCTGATCCAAAGGAGTTGTGCGCAACAGCTTCCTGCCGAGATATACTCTGACTCTGCTGTGGAGGTTGCAACACAATTCTGTTTCTTGCTGTTCCATGAGATAAGCCTCCTGCCGAGGAATTGACACGTCCCGGAGGTGCTTTTCCTGTCATCCCTGCTCCCTGCAAAATCAGCATCTGAAAAGCCTATTAGCTCGACATCATTGTTCCTCGGGTACCACAAGCCAAGATTAGGAGTACCTTTAAGGTATCTTAGAATTCGCTTTGCAGCGACATAGTGAGATTCCTTAGTGTTCACCTGATATCGGGCACATACACATGTGGAGAACATAATATCCGGTCTACTGGCAGTAAGGTAGAGCAGGGATCCAATGATGCTTCTGTATTTGGTTTCATCGAAAGGTTTACCTTTCTCATCCTTATCCAGGGACATGGTGGATCCCATTGGAGTCCTCATAGAGGTTGCACTCTCCATACCGAATTTCTTAAGGAGTTCATTTGTGAACTTCGTCTGAGAGATGAAGATTCCATCCTCAGACTGTTTCACTTGAAGGCCTAAGAAATACTTGAGCTCTCCCATACTGCTCATTTCAAACTTTCCTTGCATAAGTTTAGAAAACTTTTTGCAAAGATTGTTGTCCGTTGAGCCGAATATTATGTCATCGACATAGATTTGCACCAGCAAAATCTTGCCTTTGACTTCCCTGAGAAACAATGTTTTATCTATTTTACCTCTGGAGAACTTGTTCTCAAGAAGAAAACTAGATAAAGTCTCATACCAAGCTCGTGGAGCTTGTTTCAACCCATATAAGGCCTTATTGAGAAAATAAACGTGATTGGGATAAGTAGGATCGACAAAACCTGGGGGTTGAGCGACGTATACTTCCTCTTTCAGGTCTCCGTTCAGGAATGCCGATTTCACATCCATTTGGTAGACTGTGAATCCTTTGTGTGAAGCATACGCCAGGAACAACCGGATTGCCTCGAGCCTTGCTACTGGTGCAAAGGTCTGGTCGAAATCAATCCCTTCCTCCTGTCGGTAACCTTGAGCCACCAGCCTGGCTTTGTTCTTTACGATGACACCATGTTCATCCAGCTTGTTTCTGAAGATCCACTTTGTGCCGATCACATTCTGCTTGTATGGTCTGGGAACCAGCGTCCAAACTTTGCACCGTTCGAATTGATGTAGTTCCTCTTGCATGGCCAGAATCCATGCCGCATCCTTGTTCGCCTCGTCGAACTTCTTTGGCTCTACCTGTGACAGGAAGCTGAGATGCAATACTTCGTTAGTTGTACCTCTTCGAGTTTTGACGCCTACACGAGGATCTCCGATGATCTGTTCTCTAGGATGATCCCTCACGTGACGGAGCTCTAGAAGTCTGGCGTCTGGAGCTTCAGCTACTTCTTGTGCTTCTCTTTCTTCTAAAAGATTTGTTCCATCTTGATCTTCAACATTTTCAGATGACGTGGAGGTGGACACTTTGACGTACTTGGGTGCGTCATCTTTAGGGGTCTCATCCAGATTCAGCTGGTCAAGTCTAGCACCTGCATCTTCAAGAATACAACTGGAAGAATTGCTGTTAAGCAAACTTCCTTCATCAAATACAACATTTATTGATTCTTCTACCACTAGGGTTTTCTTATTGAAGACCCTATATGCCCGACTATGGGAACTATAGCCCATGAATATGCCTTCGAAGCATTTTTCACCGAATTTAGTACGCGGGTACTTCCCATTATTCAGTACATAGCATCGGCAACCAAAAATCCTCAAGTAGGACATGGTTGGTTTCCTGCCTTTCAGTAGCTCGTAGGGCGTCTTACGATGATGCTTGTTGATCAAAGCTCGGTTTTGTACATGACATGCCGTATTGACACCCTCTGCCCAGAAGTATTCCGGGAGAGAAGCATCTTTCAACATAGTCGTGCAGGCTTCAATGAGAGTTCTATTTCTCCTCTCCGCAACTCCATTTTGCTGAGGAGTGCGCGGGGAGGAGAACTCATGAAAGATACCTTGTTCTTCACAGAATTCTGTCATAGCACCAGATTCGAATTCTGTTCCATGGTCACTTCGGATTTTGACCACGGAGCAGTTAAATTCGTTCTGAACCTGCTTGACAAAATTAGTGAAGATGTCAAAAGTATCTGACTTTCGTTTCAAAAAGAACGCCCATGTAAACCGTGAGTGATCATCAACTATCACTAGCGTATATGACTTGCCTCCCAAGCTATGAACTTGCATTGGGCCAAACAAGTCCATATGTAACAGGTAAAGACATCGGGAGGAGTCTTTGTCTGCAATGCTCTTAAAGGTAGCCCGAGTCTGTTTGCCCATCTGGCATGCAGGACAGGGGCTATCTTTGATGCACTTGATACTGGGAGCATCTCTTACTAAGTTCTTAGAAAATAGCATACTAATTGTCTTGAAATTAACATGTGCCAATCTCTTGTGCCATTGTTCACAAAGAGATGCACTGCCTGTTGCCACAAGGCATACGGGGGTAGATGAATCCAAACTGAGAAAATCTAAGCAAAAGATATTTCTGCTCCTAATGCCTGATAATACCGTCTCAGAAGAGGTACGTGAAATTATCAGACATTTATCCTTGCAGAACTTAACGTCATAACCTTTATCACATAACTGACTTACACTGATCAGGTTATGGTTTAACCCTTCAACATAAGCCACGTCGGTGATAGAGATTATACCGTTGGAAATCATACCATAACCTCTGGTGACTCCTCGATCTGACCCTCCAAAGATGACTTTGGGTCCATTCTCGACTGGAGTGTAATCACGCAGCAGGCTTCTTGTCCTGGTCATATGCCGGGAGCATCCACTGTCCAAATACCAGATTGGCGTTTTGGTGGCCTTTGGACATTCCTGCAAAACAAAATTAATTTGCCTTAGGAACCCAATCGAACTTGGGTCCTAGATTCCTGGTTAGCACACTCCCCCTCGGTTGGTTAACCCTACGAGTGGTCGGTCTCGCATTGTTAACATGGGGAGTCTCGTAGTTCCTTGGATTAAACCAACAATCCACGGCAAAGTGACCGACTTTGCCACAGCACCAACAGTCGAACCTGTTGTATCTCTTCCTAGGCTCCTGCCTTACCCTGGGAACGGAGGGTGCGGCTGGGGCCTTGGATCTGGAGGTGGAGACCTCATGGTGACAACAGTCACATGACTTTGTCACCTTCTGTATAACTGGTTTGGCCTTTGGTGCCTGCTTTCCATTATGGCCGCTAGAGAACGGACCATAATTTCCTATGTGGATTTCCTCATAAGGTGCCTTGAAGGCATTCTCACCAAAGTTCCGGGGGAAGTTCCAACCGTCATACCGGCTCTTAGGCTTTGCAACCGAGGGCCGGAAATGATGCCCAAATGTTGACTCAAAGTCATGTTGGTTGCAAGGAAAGCCAGGCTTCCTGAACGCAACAGGACTAAGAGGAGCCTTCCCCTTTTCATCAGCAGAGGCCTTCTTGGCGGCCTTATTCTTCCTCTGGTTCTTGTTTCTCCTAGATGAAGAACCAGATGCCCCAATATGCCCCAAGCCAGCTCCTTTGGCCTGAGCAGAGAAGGTGTCAACGACTGGAAGCACTGTTTTTGGCATAGAGAAGCTCTGTACGATCTTCCTTTCTGCCGCAAGTAGTTCTTCCAATTTGTTGACTTCCTCCTGCTTGAGATCAAGGAGCTTCAAGGACTCTGAGTGCTTTGAAGTTAGGTCAAGGTGCTCCTGTCTGAGAGAGATCAAGCTAGTGACCTCTTCCCTTAGGGATACACACTCACCCTTAAGGAATTTTACTTCCTTCTTCTCAGCCTTCAGTCTCTTGCGGCACTCGTCGAAAGTGTTGAGCAGAAGCTCATACTTTTCGAGGAGTTCAGCTTCGCGGGCCGAAGGGCCATCCTCAGGTTCATCATCCTGAGACTCAGGATCAGAGTCGGAGTCGGAGAGAGGGGTGTGAGCTTTTACCTTCCCAGTAAATGGGGGGCATTCTCCTTCTGAGTCCGAGCGACCCACCAGCCCGAAGTAGGCTTCCTCATCATCACTGGAGTCTGAGGAATCAGACTCACTTAGTGTCTTTGGTCTTCTAGCGATGTAGCTCCGCTCCTTCTTCTTATCTCTGGAGGATTTGAGCTCCTCTCCTTTCCCTTTATCTCTTTTGCTTTGATGGCAGTCGGCCACGACGTGACCTGGCTTATTGCATCCAAAGCAAATAATATCAGAAGAACGATGTTTGTTAGGTTTAGATGCATACCTGTCAGAAGAGTAGTTTTTCTTCTGATGTCTGGAAGAGGAGCCGTCTCTCTTTCTTTGATTCCTCATCTTGAGGAATTTCTTGAACTCTCGAGTGATGAGGGAGAAATCCTCTTCCGACAGTTCTGAGCTGGAGGAGCATGGATCGGAGTCCTCCTCTTCTTCCTTATTTCTGGCACGGTATGACACCGCACCCTTCCCTTTTCTGGAGTGACTGGCTTTTAGGGCCACAGTCTTTTCTTTTGCAGCAGCCTTCTCTGCTTCTTCCTCTGCCTTCCTGGTGTTCAGCTGAAGTTCATAGGACATCAGCTTCCCGAACAGGATTTGTGGATCAGTTTCTGCTAGTCTGCCAAATTCTCTGATGGCGCAGATCTTTGTGTCCCATTCCTTAGTCAGGGACCTAAGGAATTTGTCATTGAGTTCACCATTGGTGAACACTCTTCCATAGCCCTTGAGGGCGTTGACAATCTTCAGGAAGTTCTCGTATGTGACTCCGATCTCTTCCTTAGGCCCTTGCCGGAAGGCCTCATACTTCTGGTTCAGGAGGGATCTCCGATCATCCCTTACTTCATCTGTGCCCTCCATTAGAATGATCAGACACTGCCATATCTCCTGAGGTGTCCTGCAGTTGCTGAAGTTTTGCATCATCGAGTCATCAACTGCACTGACCAGGATGTTTCTTGCCTTCATGTCAAGGCCCACTAGGACCATCTCATCCTTGTCCATTTCAGAGAGTGTCTTCGGCACTTTCTTGGTGGGATCAATGGTGGAGGCCTTAGTGGGGACATAAGGTCCCTCCAGCACGATCATGAACAGTCGAGGGTCCACTGCTTCCATGTAGAACCTGATTCTTTCCTTCCAGATAGGAAAGTTGAGTCTGTTGCACACTGGGATCTTGCCGGAGTACTTGAGCCCGTCCATGGTAGATGTATGTCTCCTTGTTGACACTAGTGGCAGGATTCACCTCAAGGTGTTAACCTTTTTGTTGAGGAACCTCGCTTTGATACCACTTGAAAGTCCACCTAGTGTCAGCTATGTGCACCTATGGGGGGGGGGGAATAGGTGACGTGTGGTTCTTTTGCGGAATTTACGGATGTACCTGCACAATAAAAACAACAAGCACAGCACACAGAATACACAGCAAATTTATAGTGGTTCCCCGACTTGGGTACATCCACTTTCCCCCTTCGACCTATCTCCCCAACAAGGGACGACTCGGTCACTTCTCCAACGGGATTGAAATCCAATCCCTTCACTAACGGAAGGAGCCCTTCCACACGTGAGAGTCAACACTCCCACAAAACGGGTTGCACCCAACCCTTACAACACGGAACAAAGGTTCCTATACAATAAAATAAATGTAGAATGTACACGTGATACAAACTTCTCTTGGAGACTACGGTGTTCCTCTTTGTTCGACGACGAGTTCTTGAAGTCGATGAAGAGTCTACGACCTTGGTCTCTCTTGGAGAGGATCTCCCGAAACCGGCGGCGGCAATCCGAGCGGCGGCTTGGTTCGGAGTTGGCGGCGACGAAGGTGCGCTGCTGCAGTGCTTTGAGATCCAAACTTCCTTGCGAAGCAAACTAGGTCTACCAACGGTCACTCTAGGATCGGTCGTCTCGATCGATTCGGACGGGGGAGTGTTTCCCGGTCAACAAATCGAGAGACAAGAGATCTCTGGATAGACGCGTGAGACGCAAGCTTTGCTAAGCTACTGTCGCCGGAGATCGGGAAGAAGAATGATCAGCGGCGGCGACGTACTAGCCCGAGCGCGACGGCGGCGGAGAAGAGAAATCGCGATATTAGGGTTTCGTGCTCAGCTTCTTTCTCGGTGTATCTTTCGTTCAAAATACCCGAGTATAAATACTGTAGCTACAGCAAATTTGACCGTTGTGGGACCCACAAAAGAAATCCCCAAAATCCGGTTCAAACAAGTCCAGAAGCAGAATCCGGTCCAGCAGCATTCTGAGAAAACGCCAAGTCAAAATCGGCGAGAATCGCAGACGATTCTCGACGAATCGGCGAGAATCACCAAGTGATTCTCGACGATTCGTCGAGAATTGTTTGTGATTCTCGTCGAATCACTTGTCGATTCTCAACGAATTTTACTTTATACATGGGCTGCTTGACCACTGGTTCGGCGGGAATCACAAGTGATTCTCGCCGAATCTTACTTGGCACCATTTTGAGATGGCCAAAAGGAGTCGGCGAGAATCACTGATGATTCTCGTCGATTCGGCGAGAATCACTAGTGATTCTCGCCGATTCGGCGAGAATCACTTGGTGATTCTCGTCGAATTTGCCTTGGACGATTTTTCGTCTTCCACCTAGGAGCTGCTCCTTGATCCTCCATGCTCCTTGTCTTCTCTTGCATATGAGCGGCCCTGTGCTTGAAAATAAGTGCACTCCAATAGAGAGAGTACACGTAGGCCAACACACTGATCTGCTCAACGAGGGATTACGTCGTGCAGACCCGTGTATATTGACCTACTGCACCCTGACATTGGTGTGCACTTAGCGTGGAAAAACTACAAGCACAACTAGAAAAAGTTTATCAAATACATAGTCTATTGACCTTAGCTTGTCCAGGGGCTTCTTCAAATCAGGTACATTGTGGATACAATACCCAACAGATTTCATGAGGGTGGTCAGTTTGATGCCAGCAGTTCCAGCCCTATAAAACCAGGTTGTGGTTTGTTTGTTTAAGTGAGAGATTTCTTCTTTATTTTCATTGACTTTGGTTGTCAAGTCATCCCTTAGTTTGGCAACTGATTGATCGACATACTCCTTGAGGGTTGTGGTCAGAGCATCCAAGAGTGCTTTGATTTGATTTAGATATTCATCATTGGAGATGGGGGTAGATGAAGTATGGCTCTTAGGAGGAGGTACAACATTCTGAGCAGGGATCTGAGAAGGCTCCCCCTCAACTACAACACCTGTAGTAGGATACATTTCCTTAACTAAAGTTTTATTAACACTACTAATTAAACGGGTATGGGTATTACCTGTAGTGAGTGTAGACTCAACTATTCTGTAGATAATTTGATCCAATTTTGTCAAATCCATCTGATCTTGCTCCCCCTCAGACTGAGAATCCTTCTCTGGGCTTGACCAATTAAGGAAAGTATCTAAAGCTTCAGTAGGCTCATGGTTATCTTCAGTAGTAGGCATATCATTAATTGCAGCTTAATCATCAGTATCTGCCATATCTGCCTCATCTTCTGTAGCAACTTCTTCATCATTGCCAATCTTTTACACTTATCTTGACCTAGGGCTGGCATGGATTTTATCAACATGCATAACAGTATCCTGGAGTTGAATGTTTGCAGAGGATTAACTGAGTGATAAGTCAACCTGCAGACCAATATCAGCTGGAGAGTATGATCCAAGCTCTGGTTTAGAGATGGGAGTTCTTTCTTCCTCAGTAGGTTTCTTCCTTGTACCCTTAGAGGAGCCCTTTATTCCTGAAGGTTGGCTCATTGGTAGGACCCTAGTGAATCTGTCCAAAGTCTTTATGTCCATTTTTTTAGGTAGTGAATCTTCACCCCATGTTCCTGTTTGAAAGTATCAGGATAGGTGTTCACTAGGTATAAGGAAAGAATTTTGCCCATGTTTGGAGAGGGTATACAGTCTACTAATCTCTGATAGATGAGAGAGGACCATGAGTCTTTCAATTCAGGATAAGTCTATTAATGACATCAAACATGGACTTGGAGATAGTGTCATGTGATCCAGGTATGCAGATAAGGGCTTTCGCAACAATATCTGCTAGCAATTTGCCTCTCTGATTGAAGAATTTTCTTTTAAGAGACCCAAAATTGGCCTCGTTGTATCCACACCATCTGAGAGCACTGTCTCTGTCCGTGACGACGAGCATTTCTTCCTCGCTAGGGTTGACGGAGGGTATATGATGGGCCCTTCCAAGTCTCTTAGGGTTTACCTTTATTTTGATATCTTCAATCTTAGACTTAAGAGAGTTTTGAGAGCAGTACACTTTAATGTTCGAGAAGAACTCTACTAACTCCTTTTTAAGAATGGTGGAGGGTTCGGACAGGGCGTACTCCTGGACTGTGATTTCAATCATCCATATCACTGCTTTAATCTTTAGAGAGGCATGCCTGAATCCATCCCTCACAATTTCGTATCCTTTCAGGAGCTCCTTGATGACATTTGGAGCCATTGAAACAGTGCGGCAAGACGCTGAGAGGGTTTTGGTCTCGACGGCTAGGGTTAAGGCTTTTAAAGAGTGGAGTGGCTTTTTGTTTCTTGTCGCCTTTCTATTTATACCAAAAGGGTTCAATTATTAATTAAGCATTTTACCCTAAAACTTATACATTTCGTTTTAACGGGTTGCATTACGCTTCCTGTTATGAAACATGAGATTTAGTGCTTCGATATTTCTACCCTCAGCTTTTCTTCTACTTATTCAATGCATATTTAATTTATCGCTTCCCTTACTGATTGGATGTACAATCTATCTGTCTTAATAAAAATTTTATTAGTTTTAAATAAAAGGGGACCTAAAATGTTAATGAGTCAGTTCTATTGGCACTCCAATTTATGCATTGGTTTACTTTAAAGCTTGCTAATAAGTTATTTGAATTTTAGATTAATGCCTACAAAAAAATTAATAGTGTAGATAATTGAATCACTGTTTTCCATTTGGTGTGCTTGATTAGGTTCAGCCTGAGCACATCTAACATAACTAACAATTAGCAAACTTAATCTCTATATAGGAGAGAGACTTACCTTTAGGCTTGCTTCCTCTAGCTTTTGAGGATTACATGCTTGAAAGCCTCAATCTTAATTTGTTGTTTTTCCTGGAGTATATTCCTAGGGCAACTATCCTGTACCAGACATTTTCCTAGAACACACATTGTCCGAATACCAAGTCTTAATTGGACAGGTACTTGGACTATCCTGCAAAACAGAAATCATTTACCCATAGGCACCTAATGATAATTGAGTCCTAGATTTTTGTTAGCATCATAAAACTTTTGAACAACTCTCTACCTGGGCTGAGCACCTTTCTGTCCACTAGTCACATTCAGGTTATGCCAATAATCAATGACAATGTGACCCACTTTCCCACAGCACAAACATTTATGAATGTTGTATCTTCTCTTTAGGCCAGCACATAATTGTTGTCCACGAGAGATGTGAGCAACACCAGACTTTGTTTGATGAGCATTGCATGATGCTGCCCCCTTCTTCCTTAGTGAAGGTGCGAAGGGCCTAAATACAGCTGGTCCAGTATGGGCCTAATGTTTTTTTGGAGCCTGTCATCTAGTGTACTCTCTCATTTCCTTAGATAAAGGATATTTGGATCCAAATCTAAAGAACTTCTCCTAAACTTTGGGCTAGAGTTGACAACATCACTCTTTCTTGGATCATGTGCCTTCACCGCACTGGTGGAGCACACATTTGATTGATCCTTCTGGAGTGGTGCAAACTTGACAGTTTTAGAAGGTGAATTTGCCTTTTGAAATATTGTCCTCTTATCAGAGAATTCAGATTTGAAATGATGATTGATGTGATTAATACCCAGCTTCTCACGGACTGGACAAGTTGCAGCTTTTGGCAACTGACCCTATGGCTAAGAAGGGTTAATCACAATCCCCAATCTCTCTGTGAACTTTTGTTCCAGATATCTAATATGCTTTTTCTTCTCTTCCAGAAGCAAAGTATGACACTCAAGACTTTTCTTGAGTTCAGACACCTCATGACTTTTCTTATAGAACTCAATAGATTTATTGTTATAAAGAGTTTTATAAGGCATTAGGACTTCTATCTCCTTAGCTTACCTTTTGCCAAGAATTCTGCTCTTCTTTAGGAGTAGTCCATACTTATCAATCAATTGATTGACATCAGTCTCAGATTCTAAGCAATCTTTATCATAGGATGAAGATGCACTGGTATCTAGACTTGTCTCATAGTCAGAGGAACATGCAGAATTGAGAATAGGTTGAACCTTGATTGATTCTGAATCTGGCTGACTTCTTTCGTCTTCAGACATTGACATCAAACCATGACATCCATAATCTTCTTCATCCTCCTCATTGTCACTGTCTGAGTGTGATAAAGGGGCCCTGATTCCTACCCTGGCACCAGGATATTCCTCCACTTCTCCTGGATCTGCAACAATAGATATCAGCCCTATATAGGCTTCTTCCTCTTCATCTTCTGATTCTGAGGTTGAAGAATTTGTCCAACTTCTCTCCTTCTTAGAAACAAAGGACGTCTCCTTCTTCTTGCCCTTACGGTGATGATGATGTTTTTTCTTCTTCTTCTCATCTTCTTCCTTTCTTTTGACTGGGCAGTCAGCAATGACATACCCAGCCTTGCTGCAACAATAATAGATAACATTAGAAGAAATCTGTTTACTAGTTTTAGGGATATACCTGTCATCCTTGGATGACATCCTGTGATAAGGGCATGAAGATGGTCGGCTCCTCCAGTCCTTCTTTATGAACTTCTGAAATTTCCTGGAGAAGGCCGCTAGATCTTTATCAGACATGCGGTTGTCTGATGAGCTTCACTTAGAATTTTCTGAGCTAGATTCAGCTTCCCTTGTTGGTGGTGAGTGAGTCTTTCTTCTAATTCTTCTTGGGGCTTCTGACTTCAATGTCATAGACTTGTCCTTGGACTTGAATTGGCTGCTCTTCTACTCTTCTTGTCTGCAGGCAGCTGTATTTCATAGGACCGCAACTTTCCAAAGAGTGTTGGTGGAGGAGTGTCTGCTAGCTTAGCCATTTCCCTAATGACACAAATCTTGGTGTCCCAATCTCTAGTGAGAGATCTGAGGAACTTGTGTAACACCCCCTATCCGTCGCATAACATATAGCAGTAGGTCCGGCCGGGGCCCGACGCCATATACCCCAGACAGACCGGCGGTTACTCAGTGGAAACCATCCAACCAATCCAACGTCCTACTCAGAGCATTCTAGCGGAAGCAGTTTTATAAGTTGCAATTAAAAGAACCCAGCATAAAGCATGAATGTCCACTAAACACCAAATAGGAATGTAGTACGTACAAAAGTACAGGCCTTAAGGCCTTACAAAATGCTTTACTTCAAATTACATGTTATACAAACCACGAGACGCAGGCCGGTCATACATGAATAAAAGCAAGTAAACACTTCAATTAGGCCTTCGAGGGCCGGCTTCGCAATTTCGGCTTTAGCCCGCTATTGACCACTTGGTCTAGTAGCACCTGCAAGCAACAAACCACCGCACGGTGGCAAACAAAAGCAACGGTCAGCAATGCTGACCAAATTATAACGATCCCGCCCCCAATTCGGGGCGGCGATGCTCCTTCCCTGCATTTTATTAGCACAACCAAGCAGTATATAAATTCATTGCATCACAGGCATTGGTTTGCATGGACACATGCCCCGTGCTCTCAGGGCACATTCTCGGTGATCGCGGTCTAAGCCTGCCGACTCACCATCATCCGCAGGATGGCAATCTCTCGTGAGCAATTAAGGCAGTAGTCAGGACACTTTAATATCATCGACAGCCTTGAGTCTTCTAGGCAAAAGTTATGATACTTTAACAACATGAATAGCTTATAAGCATAAGTCATGACACTTTAAAATCATCGACGGCAAAGACCCGACCTCTATGCCCTCGGCATAAAGCAGGAACGGTTCCACTCAACCCGTTGCTCACTTGCCACGACACTTTAATATCACCAGCACGAGTTAAGTTTCCCCGAAGCCCGTGAATCGAACACACAATATTACATAACCCAGTTATGTACAAGTTGGCTCCCAGGCCCACAAGTATAGCAGAAACACGCATCTGCCCAGTTTTTCGGGTGCACCTTTAGGTTAATCCCCAAGGCTCCCTATTACAATCTACCACATAGAAAAACCTGAAAACAAACATTCGCACGGAGTCTTCTCCGGCCATTATGCAATGCAACATCACCGATCCGGACCAACATGTCCGGGTAGGCTTCACACATCATGCCTATGTCCGTTCTCGAATACGGACTCTAAACAACGGGTACTTTACATATCTACCCGAAGGAACGCCTCCAACTCACCGCAAACTCGTGAGAGCGGGCTTCTTATGCAAAGAAGGAGAGCTTCATATGCTCAAGAAGAGAATCGTTACCCGAGCGTTCTTCCTCGGTGCCATGGAAATGTAAGCGGATGAAAAGCACCGCACTCTCTTTGCCTCCGTAGATCCGAAGTCGGCTCGGGATTTGGAGCTTTGAAGCTCCTCCAATGGCCGGATCTAAGCTTCTTCTTCCTCCTTTGCTCTCCTCTCTCTCTTGACTTAGAAAGAGAACCAATCAAAAGAAATGAGGGTTTCAAGGGTCCAATCCCGTGTA
The DNA here is from genome assembly GCA_039583875.1 of Platanthera guangdongensis. Classification (NCBI taxonomy): domain Eukaryota; kingdom Viridiplantae; phylum Streptophyta; class Magnoliopsida; order Asparagales; family Orchidaceae; genus Platanthera; species Platanthera guangdongensis. The sequence continues at coordinate 66,927,437 of CM077160.1, forward strand.
TATCCCATCAGGAAAAACCCCCAGCCATTGGATCCCAAATTAAAGAAACGAACGGCCACGATCCAGATCTAAAATGCTAAAACTGGGCCGAACACGGCCTACGACACGCCCGTGTCCAGGGCCTGTCCCCCATTCGCCGTCCAAATTGATGCGTCTGGAATAGCACACGGCCATCCGACACACCCGTGTTTGACCTAACACGCCCGTGTTCCAACTAACACGGCCGTGTGGGCGGCCGTATGCCTCCATCGACACAGCCCCGAAAACAACCCGAGACTCACACGGGTCTTGGACACGCCCGTGTCCACGCCCGTTTCACACCCGAACATGCCTGGGCTCCAGGCCGTGTTCACGGTCTCGACACTTCGTCGAGCGAAGTTCGTCGACCACTCGACACATCCTTGGACACGCCCGTGTCCTAGGCCGTGTGCCTTATCTCGACACATCGTCGAGCGAAAATCATCGACTTCCCTGGCCGATCGTCGACACGGGCTGGACACGCCCTGAGACACGCCTGTGTCTCAGGCCATGTTCCCTGCTCGACGATCGTCGACTCCAAATTTCGTCGACATCGCGGACAAATCATCGACTGGAGCCTGACACGCCCTGGGACACGCACGTGTCCCAGGTCGTGTGCCCCCTGCCAGATTCCAGATTTGGCCCAAAATGCCTCCCGTCGCTCTTTTGAGTTTCGGGGAGTTACAACTCTCCCCCCTCATAAAAGAATTTCGTCCTCGAAATTTCATAAAGGAAAGATAAGAAAAAAACTAAAATTGTACCTGAGCGGAACAACTCCGGATATTCGTCAAGCATAGTCTGCTCTCGTTCCCAAGGGAGCTGCTCTCGACCGCAATTGTCCCATCGGACCTTGACCATCCTGATCTATTTATTGCGTAGTCACTTGACTTCCGAGTCTTCGATCCGCACGGGTTTTACCTTTGGCGTCAACCCACTATCCACCGGCACTTGATCAACCGCGATCACTTGTGAAGGCTCTTGCACCGCCTTCCGTAGCACCGATATATGGAATACATCATGTAAACCACTAAGCTCCACTGAAAGCTTCAACCGATAGGCTGCTTCACCAACTCGCTCCACAACCTCAAACGGCCCAAGGTACCTCGGGCTTAGCTTTTTCATTCGCCGCACCCGCGAGAAACCCTTGAACGGCTTGATCTTTAAGTACACCCAGTCGCCCACAGCGAACTCCACGTTCCTGTGCTTGACGTTATAGTACTTTGCCTGACGGTCCTGAGCGATTTGAAGCCTCTCCGGAACGGTTCTCACCACAGAAGTAGCATCCTCCACCTCTTGACGCTTATACAACTTTGACTCACCCGATTCCAACAAGGACAACGGCGTGCGACATTTTTTACCATAAAGGGCCTCGAAGGGCGCCATTTGAATACTCGTCTTGTAGCTATTATTGTACCCAAATTCCACCAAATAAAGATGGTCTTCCCATTGCTTTCCAAAGTCCAAGACACACATGCGGAGCATGTCTTCCATAGTTCTATTGACCCTCTCGGTCTACCCATCCGTTTGCGGATGAAAGGCTGTGCTGAATTTTAATTTTGTTCCCAACATTTGTCGCACTAGCCTCCAATCATTGGACGTGAACCGCCCATCTCGGTCACTCACGATGCTGCGGGGCACACCGTGAAGCCGTACTATATTATCCACATATAGTTTTTTCAACTTCTCCACCGGATCATCCTTCCTATGCGGAATGAAATGCGACACCTTCGTTAGCCAATCTACGACCACCCAAATGGTGTCGTTCCCCTTTTGCGACCTTGGCAAACCGTGCACAAAGTCCATAGAGATGTCGTCGAATTTCCACTCCGGAATAGGCAAGGACTTCAGAAATCCTCCCGGCTTTTGGCACTCCGCCTTCACCAAGGCGCAAGTTTGGCACTTCGCCACATAGAGTGCCATATCCTTCTTCAAACCCGGCCACCAAAACAGTTTCTTTACATCGCGGTACATCTTCGTGCTCACCGGGTGAATCGAGTACTTGGTATGGTGTGCCTCGTACAAGAAGTCCACCCGCAAATTGACCACACTTGGGATGCACAGACGACCGTCTTTCCAAAGCAATCCGTCCTCCACAACGAATTGGGAATTTGACCCATCCAGAGCCTCTACCATGAACTGCTTCATATGGACATCCATATCCAAAGCCTGCAAAATCCGATCAGCCAGGTCATATTGGACTTCAGTCCAATTCATTACTGCTTCAGCACTTGATTGCTTATCCACACAAACAATCTCCAACGCCTCCAACTCCCGAACCAACTGCTCGTCATGGATCGACAACCAATTGGCTTGAGCTGGGGCCCGACGACTCAACGCTTCCGCAACCGCATTACCTTTACCAGGAACATAGTGGATCTTGAATGTATAGTCCCCCAGGAACTCCATCCATCTACGCTGCCGCATATTCAGATCTTTCTGATCAATCATATACTTCAGGCTCTTGTGATCGGTGTAGATATCAATCTTCACACCGTACAAATAATGACTCTACAGCTTCAAGCCAAAAATCACGGCCGCTAACTCCAAGTCATGGACCGGATAATTCCTCTCGTGCACTTTTAGCTGTCTCGAGCCATAAGCTATTACACTTTCATGTTGCAGTAGCGCATAACCAAAACCGCTGCCCGAAGCATCGCTGTAAATCTCATAGCCTTCGGTCCCACTCGGCGAACTCAGCACAGACGCCGTGGTCAACCAACATTTCAACTCCTCAAAAGCTCGTGCGCACTCCAGCATCCAAACGAACTTCTTCTCCTTCCTCGTCAATGTAGTGAGAGGTAACTCTATCCGCGAGAAGTTCTCTACGAAGTGCCTATAATAGCCGGCAAGCCCCAGAAAGCTCCGGACTTCCGCTACCGTAGAAAGCTCAGGCCACTCCCGTATCGCAACAATCTTCGCCGGATCCACTACAATACCTTCTCCACTCACTATATGACCGAGGAACGCCACTGAGGATAACCAATACTCGCACTACGAGAACTTGGCATACAATTGATTCCTCCTTAGCGTCTCCAAAACCAAATGAAGATGCTTGAAGTGATCTTCCCCACTCTGCGAGTACACCAAAATATCGTCGATGAAGACGATCACAAAATGGTCCAAGTACTCACTAAAGGTCCTGTTCATCAAATCCATGAACACTGACGGCGGATTAGTCAGCCCAAACGGCATGACCGTAAACACATAATGTCTGTATCTCGTACTGAACGCTGTCTTCGGGATATCACTCTCCCTTATTCACAGTTGGTAGTACTCGGACTTGAGGTCCAACTTTGAGTACACCGTCGACCCGACCAACTGATCAAAAAGATCATCGATCCGTGGGATTGGGTACTTGTTCTTTTCCGTCAACTTGTTGAGCTCCCGATAATCAATACATAGCCTCAAGCTTCTATCCTTCTTCTTAACAAAGAGGACCGGTACACTCCAAGGCGATGAACTTGGATGCAAATACCCTTGCTCCAACAACTCTTGCAGTTGAACCTTCAACTCCCCCATTTCCTTAAGCGCTAGCCGATATGGAGAGCGTGACATAGGCTTTGCACCTGGTACGAGCTCTATCGTAAAATCTATCTCCCGTTGAGGCGGGGCTCCAGGGAGATCTCTAGGGAACACATCAGGGTACTCCGATACCACTGATATACTATCCAACACGGGCTTCGGCTTTGCAACCTCCACTAGCGTAAAGAACAGTTCTGCACCGGCACGAACCGCCTTCACCACCTGAAGAACAGACATCAACGTCTTGCTCAAACCCCTTCAAGCCCGTAAAAGTTGTAACAACCCCATCCGTTCATATGGTAAATTCTAGAAGGTCCGACCGGGGCCCCACAGTATATATCATAAAACAGGCGGTGAAGGTACGAGATGATACCAGAGTAGCGCATCGCACCTATCACAAAGCATTCTAGCGGAATCCTATACTACAACTTTAACTCCTCCCTTGAATGTCCAACAAATAAAACACCATGGTTTATAGCATATAGGAATGTCTTACAACAGTAGACAAGATGTCCTTATGGCCTTACAAGGCTTTCAAACAGTGGCCCCAACATTGGCGCGCAGGCCGACCACAATAAAAGAAAACATAACAAGCAATTACAAATAGCCTTCGAGGGCTAGCAGTAGTAGCAACAACAGAAGCAGGGACATCAACCTTTATGCATCCCGCTTGGCTCTCCAGCACCTGTACAGGGACAATCCACCCAATGGTGGCAAACAGAGGCAACGGTCAGCATTCAGCTGACCAAATTATAACGACCCTACCCCTTTTCTCGAGTAGCGGTACTCTTCCCTGCAGGCATATCATATCATAAGCATGACAATATATCTCATATAATGTGCTTTCACGCACACATGCCATCACAACCATTCGCCATCCAGCCCAACGGTCCGTGCACTCAGGGCACATTTTTGGTGTTCTGGCAAAGCACTTGCCCACCACCGTATCAGGGTCACAACCCAACGGTAATTCTCTTGAGCATTTACTCCATGGCGTGCAGCCAGAGTTCTAGTCTTACTACACCGGGATGGCCTGTAGCCCCCCATTGTGTCATGGCATGCAGGCCTAAGACTCTTACTATGCACTCCAACAGACCACACCTTCTGGTCCACGTCGGACGGACATAACGCAGGTCGGATCCTCCACCCCTCGTTGCTCAAATCGCCTTGCCTTCTCAGAGTACAGCGTACTCATGGCTTAATCAAAGGCGCGGGTCGGTCTCACCAATCCTGTTCTTGGCATTCAGCCTTGGTATTTCTCTTACACCCATTTTCTTATCATAACAGCGGGTCTTTCCTGGGCACCCCAGTACTTCCTGTTACTCTCTTCACACGTGGACACCGCAAATATCACAAATGTTAGGGGTATTTCCTGGCTACCATGCCAGTACTTCCTGTTACTCGCTTCACAGGTGGACACCCTACGACATCAAGCATCACAAAGGTCCTTTCCATGTCACACCAGTACTTCCTGTGCCTCATTCACAGGTATGACCCAAAAGCATAACACGGATATTTTCCTGGACTACCACTCCAGTACTTCCTGCTACTCCTCTTCACAGGCATAACCTGTTGACTCCTTAAACTACATGTTTATCACGGAGTCTTCTCCGGTTCGTATGCAACATCACCAATCCGGACCAACCTGTCCAGATGGGCTTCACACAACACGCCTATTCCGTACTCCATTTCCGGATCTATATGCCAACAAAGGGGATTTCATGCATCCACCCAAAGATTCCCAAAATCAGCCACCTCTTAGTGGGGGAATCACAAACATATGCCAAAAGGAAGCCTTCACATGGCTAGGAAGAAAAGTCGTTACCCTTGAAGCCCTCTTTGGTGCCATGAGCTCCAAGCTAGCTTGAATGAATCACAAGAGCTTTTCCTCCGCAACACCGGCTTCAGATCTCTTGTCGGTAAACCGCAGCACCACCGGTGATCAGCCCCCTTTCCTCCGCCTCCTTTTTCCTCTCTCTTTCTCTCTCTAGAAGTGAAGAAAGAGTAGACCAAATAAGAAATGAGATTGCTCTTCTCATTCACGACCTTAAGGAAACATGGAGGCCTCTCAGCCCTTGGATCCATGCTGAAGGAATGGACAGCGACGATTTTGCCAGAAAAGCTAAATTTTGCCTGACACGGCCTGTGACATGCCCGTGTCCCAGGCCGTGTGCCTCAAGCGGTGGTCAACCGACTTATCCAAACTAGTGACACGCCCATGGGACACGCCCGTGTCATGGGCCGTGTCACCCAACATGCCTTCAGACACGCCCGTGTCTGTGGCCGTGTTCATCGGCGAAAATAATCCCAAAATCGCCCGAGACTCACACGGCCTGTGACATGCCCGTGTCCCAGGCCGTGTGCCCATACACGACACTAAGACACGCCCTAGAACAAAATACGTCGTCCTGAGTTCGTCGACCCAAAGGGACACGCCCTGTGACACGCCCGTGTCACAGGCCGTGTTCACCCACATCTCGACACTCGACGACCACATCTCGACACTCGACGACCACATCTCGACACTCGATGACCACATCTCGACACTCGACGACCACATCTCGACACTCGACGATCGTCGAGCAATATTCGTAGAGCACACGACACGGCCTTGGACATGCCCGTGTCCTTGGTCGTGTGCCTTCTCTCGACACACCGTCGAGCGAAAAACGTCGACTCCCAGGCCGATCATCGACACGGCCTCGACACGCCCTGAGACACGCCCGTATCTCAGGCCGTGTTTGTTGTTCTATGATCGTCGACTCCAAATTTCATCGACATCGCGGCCAAATCGTCGACTCCAACTTGACACGCCCTAGGACACGCCCGTGTCCCAGGCCGTGTCACCCGAAAATTGCCTGCTGAGAAAAATTGGGTTGTTACAATCCTCCCCTCTTACAAGAAATTTCGTCCTCGAAATTCAGACACAGGAAGGCAACAAGCAATCAGCAACCAAAAATTTATAACATTAAAAATTTGTACGTTACAACACAATTCTCTCCACAGATTACAGAAACAGCTCGGGGAACTCTTCTCCCATGGTTTGCTCTCGCTCCCATGTAAGTTCATCACGGCCGCAGTTGTCCCACCGGACTTTAACCACGTCGACCGTCTTGTTCTGCAACTGTATCTCGGCTCGATCTTCGATCTGAATGGGTCTAACTCTCGTTGTTAGCCCATACTCCACCGGCACACGATCAACCGCGATCACTTGAGCTGGATCTTTCACGGCCTTCCGAAGCACCGAGATGTGAAATACATCATGTAATCCACCCAAGTCTGCTGATAGAGCTAGGCGATAAGCCGCCTCTCCGACGCGCTCCAACACTTCAAATGGACCCAAATATCTTGGACTCAACTTTTTCAAACATCGAATCCTGGAGACACCTTTGAAGGGCTTGATCTTCAAGTAAACCCAATCGCGAACAGCAAATTCCACATTTCGGTGTTTAGCGTTGTAGTACTTAGCTTGTCGATCTTGAGCAATAAGTAGCTTCTCTCAAATCGTCCATATGGTTGAGTTTGCTTCCTCAACGTCATTTGGTTTATGAATACGCGCTTCGCCCGCTTCTACCCAAGCCAAGGGAGTACGACACTTCCTTCCATATAGTGCTTCATATGGTGCCATTCCAATGCTCGCCTGGTAGCTGTTATTATATGTAAACTCCACCATATAGATATGATCTTCCCATCTCTTGCCGAAGTCGAGGGCGCACATTCGGAGCATGTCCTCCAGCGTTCTATTGGTACGTTCAGTTTGGCCATCCGTTTAGGGATGAAAGGCCGTACTGAAAGTAAACTTCATGCCCAATAGTCGGTGAACTAGCCTCCAATCATTTGACGAGAATCGCCCATCTCGATCACTTACGATGCTCCGAGGAACACCGTGAAGTCGTACAATCTGGTCAACATATAACTTTGCCAACCTTTCGACTGTATCATCCCGCTTGTTCGGGAGAAAATGTGCCACTTTCGTTAGCCGGTCAACAATAACCCAAATGGAATCATTTCCGCGCTGCGATCTCGGCAACCCGTGCACAAAATCCATGGAAATATCATCAAATTTCCACTCTGGGATCGACAACGACTTCAAATAACTGCCCAGCTTTTGACATTCCGCCTTCACTATCGCACATGTTTGGCACTTGGCCACATAGAGGGCAACATCTCTCTTGAGCCCTGGCCACCAGAATAGCTTTTTCATATCGTTGAACATCTTCGTGCTCCCGGGGTGAATGGAATACTTTGTATAATGTGCTTCATACATCAGTTCTTCCCTCAGTTTACCTACATTTGGGACGCACAAACGGCCCTCTTTTCGTAAAAGACCGTCATTCCAGGAGAATTTACCTTCTGGCCCTTCATTAACATAGCGTAAGAGATCTTCATCCAACTCCGTTGCCCGTCGAACTCGATCCGCAAGGTATCTTCAGTTCCGCTAACTCTTTAGGCGCTAACCGATAAGGAGAGCGTGACACAGGTTTGGCATTACACTGAACCGCCTTAACCTCCTGAGAGGCAGACATCCACATCTTACTCGACCGCTTCCATGCCCGCAAATGTCGTCTCACGACTAGCTCCCAACTAACCACCTTACAATTTCGACCAATGTATGTTTGCTGCTCCGAGAGCCAGTCCATACCAAAGGTCACGTCGAACTCCCCTAGCGGTAGTAACAACGCTTGTAAGTCAAACTCTTGACTCCCAATCCAAACCTAAACGCAACAGATTCTAACTACATGCATTGAGCACCATTAGACAGCAACACATGCAATATGTCTTTTGCCATCGAAAGAGGTACTCCGACACGCAATATAATTCCTTTGGGCAAATGGGAATGTGAAACTCCCTAAACGAACGGTGCTCTCGCCGGATAAACGAAAACCACAACAAAGCTGAGCACAAGTAGTTCTAAGCTAACATACACAAGGGCAACAAGTATTTAAAGCTAACTGCTATAACTTTAAACCGTACCTGTCACCACGACAGCGTGCTTCCTGGCCTCCTGCAGGCCCAGGCTGTACACATTAGGCTTTCTCTCGGACATTGAGCATTCACTCCAATGCCTATAGGCAAAATGCCCTGGCTTACCACAATTATAACATGCGACCGTGGTTTGGCCTGTTGTTTCCCCTGAAGCACAAAAAGGGGGGCTCAACCCGAAGTCCCAGTCTTCTTATACCACCCACGATATCCAGACTTTGAGGTAGTCGGCACTTTGAACTTTGTTTTCTTAGTATTAGAGTCCTCACTCGCACCTGACATAGATTTCTTAGTCTTTTGAGCACCATTCCGACAATCTCGAGCAAAGTGCCCTTTCTTGCCACAAGTATGATAGTTGTAAGTAACCTTATTAGTCGATGATCTAGCCCCCTTTTTCAGCATTCTGCGAGATGCAGCCCTCATAGGACTTGCAGAGTTCGATACCTTACTCAGTGGCATCTGGTGAATTTTCCGCAAATCTACTTCCAAAGACCTAGCCGACCCCACCAAGGCTCGGAATCCCAATAGTTTTGGTCCTAGCAGTAGAATTCGCAACTCGCCACGCAGACCATTATAGAATCTATCAACTATAGACTGCTCGTTCTCCAACTCAAAGCTTGGGTAGCGGCTTATCAAAAGAAACGCTTGCAAATACTCATCAACTGAGTGCGTACCCTGCACTAAGAGCATGTTCAACTGCTGACCTGATGGCCTTCTTAATGTCATTTGATCCAACACGTCACCCGGCATTGAAGTCATCTTAGGGACAAAGGGTTGCGCATTGTTTCCTTATTGTGCACTAGTCACAGCGAACACCACTTCAACGATCCTTCGTATGGTTTCAAACGAAGGAGGGGTCTCAAGCACGTCGTTGGGTGCACTATAATCCTCAGAAACCGGATGTTCCGATGGCCCTGCACCACTCATGGTCACCTATAGTCGTACAAAACACTAATAAGTGACCAAAAAAACTGCAAAAAGCAATTATAGGAACACGCAGGTTCCTCAAACACGTGTATTTTTCATTCCTAAGTGGACATTCATGGGTTCTTTTTGATGTTATAACAATGATGCACACATGTGCTCACCACCCATTAAAAGAATTTGTCCACGAATTCGTTTACGTTGACCGAAACCTAAAGTCTGATACCAAATTGTAACACCCCCATTTGTCGTATGACATATAACAGAAGGTCTAGATGGAACCCGACGCCATATACCACAGACAGTCGGAAGGGTTACATTAGAATATCGAAACCATACAACTATAACTACTCGCCCTAACCCAGAGCATTCTAGCGGAAGCTTTTAAACAGTTATAAAGAACCCAAAATTGAATAACCAACTATCATGAATGTCCACAACTATCACAGGAATGAAATAACATATACAATGAAAGTACCTGGCCTTATGGCCTTACAAGTGTTCACTTAACATGTTAATGTCTTACATACATCGGCTCGCAGGCCGGCCACACATGACAAAGAAATGTAAAATCAAGTATTCGCTTTGGCCTTCGGGGGCCAGCTCAGCAACATGGGCTTCAGCACGCTATTTGGTACTTGGCTCCGCAGCACTTGCAAGCACATTCCACCGCACGGTGGTAAACAAAGTAACGGTCAGCCAAAACCGACCAAATTATAACGACCCCGCCCCTAACTCGGGACGGCGGTGCTCCTTCCCTGCATTTCATTAGCCCAGCTAAACAACAAAGTACAAACATGCTTCGCCACATGTGTAGGCTCGCACGGCCAAACACCCTGTGTACTCAGGGCACATTATCGGTGAATCATGTCAATTCAGTGGCTTCACCACCATCTCCGAGATGGCAATATCGTGAGCATTTTTGTGTCTTCCTGACCACTGTCTAAGACTACCGACTATGCCAACGGCCAGTCCCTCTATGGGTCTCTCGCACCGAACCTCATAGCCCAGGTCCAATTCCACTTGCCCGTTGCTCACCCACGTAGTCACCTTAAGACGTACGCACGAGCCAATTTTCTCTCGGATCCCGCAATAATCCAAACAACATATAACCCAGTTACGTACAAGGCCAGCTCCCAGGCCGCCAAGTTACCAGAATTATGTTTTCGCTCAATTTTTTAGGTGCTCCTTGGAGTTAATCCCCAAGGATCCCTGCTGTAATCAACCGCGTAGAAACTCGAAAATACAAAGCACGGAGTCTTCTCCAGCGAACCATACAAAATACAACATCACCGATCCAGATCAACATGTCCGGGTATGCTTCACACACAATGCCTATCTCTGTACTTCGATTCCGGACTCTATATGCAACACATGGGGGACTATTCCCGTCAACCCCAAGGAACACCGCACACTCACCGCACACTCGCGGGAGCGGGTTTCCTTATGCAAAAGAAGAAGAGCTTCACATGCTCAAGTAGAGAATCATTACCCTTGTAGTATGCTTTTGCGCCATGGAAAAACTATACGGATAGAAGGCTTCGCAATAGAATTTTCCTCCGCAGATCCGCTCTCGGTTCTCAAAACGGTGATCCGATGCTCCGCCGGCAGCTGGAATCCTCCATTTCCTTCCTCCTATCTCCAACTCCTTAGAAAGATAATGGTAAAGAGCAAATGAGGAGTTAAACCTCCATTCCCGGACTTATCAGAGCAGGAACACATCTGGGCCATTGGATCTTAATTAAAGAAAACGAACGGCTCAGATCCGCCAAAAAATCCTCAAACCTGGGCCGAACACGGCCTCGCACACGGTCGTGTCCCAGGCCATGTGCCTCGATCTAGACATGATCGTCGAGCACAGAAGAGGACACAGGAGGAGACACGCCCGTGTCTCAACCTGACACGCCCGTGTCGGTTTCCGACACGCCCGTGCACTCGAGCCGTGTCACCAGTAACCGCCACGCCAACCGGCATGACTCTTGGGAACACGGGTGGTGACACGGGTATGCACACGCCCGTGTCATTGGACAAGCCCATGTCACGCTGCCGTGTTTCCTGTCATGTCCTTCTCTGGACACAGCCGGCCAACACAAAGAACCACACGGCCTTGGACATGCCCGTTCCTAGGTCGTGTACCCCTATACAGGAACCAAAAATTCTCTTGGACACAACCAGCTCAATTACAATTTTCGGGGCGTTACATTGGTGCCCAAAAACTAGAAAGTAAAAGACAGTAAATATACATCCTAAAACTAAGAGGAGAAGTGTTGTTACCTTCTGACCCCTCTTCCTAGCCATGGAAACTTAGTCAGATGAAAACCTTCGCAATGGTCTTGCCTCCACGGATCTGGACACGGCTCGCGATTTGGAGCACCGAAGCTTCTCCGGCAGCCGAATCTCTCCTTCACCTCCTTCCTTGCTCTCCCTTCTCTCTAGATCTTAGAAAGAGAGTACTTGATGAAAAATGAGGGTTCCCAAACCATATTCCCGGACTTAACTCAGCAAGGACAACCCTGGACCATCAGATCCCAAAAAAAGGAAACGAACGGCCACGATCCGAACTGAAAATCAAAATACCTGGGCCGAACACAGCTTGCGACATGCCCGTGTCCAAGGCCGTGTGCCTCAGTCGATGCCGAAACTGTCGCACCCAGAATAAGACACGGGCACTAGACACGCCTGTGTCGAACATGACACGCCCGTGTCACTCAGTACACGCCCGTGTTGCTGGGCGTGTTCCTCCATCGACACAGGATCAAAAACAACCCAAGAAGGACATGGTTAAACGACACGCCCGTGTCGAAATTGACATGCCCACATCAGGCCGAACACGCTGGGCTCCAGGACATGTTCAATCCCCTACATTACCAGGCTCATAACCCAAGCAGGACACGGCATTGGACACGCCCATGTCTCATGTCGTGTTCGAAGTCTCGACGATCGTCGACTGTCTTTTCGTCGACTTCGTGTAAAATTCGTCGAACACGCGCACGACACGGCCTTGGACACGCTTGTGTTCCAAGCCATGTTCACTGACTCGACATTTTGTCGAGCGTAGTTCGTCGACCACCCGAGTTCTCCATCGAACCTGAGCACGACACGGCCATGGACACGCCCGTGTCCTAGGCCGTGTTCCCTCTCTCGACACTTCGTCGAGCGAATATCGTCGACTCCCGGGCTCTCGACGAACCCGAGCATGATACAGCCATGGACACGCCCGTGCCCCAGGCCGTGTGACCCTTATCAAGACCCAAACTTGGCTCTCGACGCTGCTCGTCCCTCTTTTGAAGTTTGGGGCATTATAGCTGGTCCGCACAAATCACATGAATATAAATAAATCTCCACGAAGGGAGAGTCTACAGTAATAATAAATCTAAGTACTAATAAAAAGGGGTCTTGCACGATACATCATGATCCTCGTTATAAGTCACTCATCGTGGAAGTAAATCTATAATAAGTACTAATGATCGGGACTCACAATCCCTGCAGCGTGAACTCTCATGGTAGACTGTCCTGTCTCCATGTGCACCGACCACTGTGGCTGCACCTCATGGTTCAGCTCCACAATCCCCTAAAATGATTTGGTCAGTGACCGTTAGTCTAAAAGACTAAGTCCTATCATCCCCTACCCCTCCACCATGGCACCTTGGCATTTAGAGGGGAGGAGGAAAGGGAAGGTATTTAGGTGGAGAGTAACAAAAGTATGCAGGTGACGGCGGAACTAGTCTATCATGAGTATATAATCATAGCAAGTATAAGTAAGCAAATAGTAGGTAAGCAATAAGAGTGTGTGCATGAACAAGGTGAGCAAGTAAAGTACACGAAGGTAAACTAAGTAAGTAACCATGACCTATAGTAATGTCCATACAAACCTATAGACCAAGTGGTCATTTGCAAGCCCTATTGTATAAAAAGACTCATACCAATTTATACAATAGGTGTCAAGGGTTATATGCAATGAATATGCCATGACATGCAAGTATGATATGATAAGAACATGTAAGTGCAACACACACACCCGACTCTGTGCACACAGACCTTTAGTTCCCCATTTCTGGAGCCTAACCTCCCAGTATACCTCCGTAGTGGCAAACAGAAGCAGTGGGTTGGGCCTCGCCCACCTCTAAACCGGGATCAACAATACCAGTCAGTCCTATTGCATGCCTCAACGCTGGTGCACTAAGCCGAGCTCCTGCATACTCTTGCTGGCTGGCTCACCAGACTTTATTTGTCTAAGTGCTAAACCACACTAACCGAGTCAACGTATTAGTGTCGGTGCGACGACCCTCCAATACTGAAGACCCACCACCTTATACTTATGTACATGAAAAATTAATGTATTTCCCACCGAGCAAAAGCTCCTCGGACTATCCCGTCTGTCATAAATATCTACCAAGCCATGGGTCCTCGGACTAACCCGGCCAACACAAATATCTACAGAGCCATCGGCTCGCTAGGCTAACTTGCCCATCACTAAACCACCGAGCCTACCGCTCGTGAAACCCAACCTAAATCCCATAACACTGGGGAGTGTGAGTGTAACTGTAATCCTAGAGTATTTCTAATTACTCTTGTAATCCATTTAGTCTTACGGCTTACGTTAACCTTGGACTTCCCATGGCATTCCCTCTAAAGGGCTCTCGAGGGCACTTGGAACTATGATGGACTGAAGCCCAAAGCTCCATTTTGCAAGGTACTTATTATTATTGGTATCTACCCATTACAAACCTCATTTTAAGTTAACTTAATCTAACCCTAGTGCATTTTGACTCTCTTCTCTCTCCACAGGAAGGACGATGTTTCGTCGATCCCGAGCACCATTTAACACTAGTCAATCCAATACTTCCACATCATGACTCCTAAAGATGAACACATTTTCACTTCATCAAACTCAGTAAACTATTAACCCCATCTCCCTATGTCCATTACTCATGTTATCACTATTATTATCACCATTTCCACAGTTTTACTATATGCAGACCAATCTAAGCTATATGATGTACATGATACGAGATACTCCAAATTTACATCCAAATTCCCTAAGATAAATATTGGGGGTCTATCCTGACACAAATAGCCTAAAACCAGAAACTTGTAATTTTCATAATTAATTTGACATTTATTAAATTTTCCCAAAAGTTAGGCCATGAGTAATTTTGAACATGAAGTACTAGATTTCCTTAATTTATGGCCACCCAAAAATTATTAACACTTTATGATACCAAAATAGCAGTGAATATCAAATGTCATGGATTTTTATAAATGTAATAACCTCTAAATAATTAATTTAAGGTAATTCAAATAATTAGAGTTAGTGAAGAGAGTATAATAAATCATTGTCCAAAAATTTTATAAAAATTACCAGATCCTTATACGGATCATACAACACTACTGACAATGTTCAATGCAATTCCAAGATCAGTGAGCTATGTAGAAAATATTTGAAATAATTCCATTAAAGTGCACTTGTGATGAAACATTCTTATTAACTGATCCAATTAACATGTAATAATTTTCTAGACTTTATTAGACTGATGGCGACGACCATCACGATGACCAACTTGGTGATGAAGATGACGTCCATGGCGCACTTGTTGATCATGGGGTAGTGGCGGATGATGATGATGATGATGATCCATCGGCCAAAGACTTGCGGCGCCGTAGCGGTCACAGCTACAATCTTCGCCCACGCAATAATATTTAAATTTAATTTATCTTGCTAGTTTGTGGTCTGCATTTATCTTGCTAGTTTGTGGTTTTTATTAAACTATTTTATTTTTGTCATTTTGAACTTGTTGTGTGCATTCAGCCACTAATTATGTGTTGTTAATAGCCCCTTGGATGTAAGCCTTATATAAGGCCAAAACTCTCTTTTTGTCATTTAGACTAATATTGAAATCAATCAAGGAAATGTCCAATCCTAATTTTCTATCTTCCCCTCTCGCTCTCTCCTTGCCGTCGCCCAAGGGGTTTTCCCTCCTTCAAGCCCTTGGCCGCCCCCCTCTCTCTCTCTTCTAATTCTCCCTTCTTCCCTCATCCCTCTACCTCACTACATCCTCTCATCCACGTTCCTATCCCGCAATCTCATAGGGTTTCAGCCAACCTCGGAGGAGAAGATACAAGTGCAAGAAAGAAAGGCTTGGGTGAACTTCTACGGCGTGAAGCGGGGAAGACGGATGAGTTCTTCATCCGTAGGGTGCTACCCGCTGATCTCGAGGGAAGAGCGATTAATTCTTGTGGATCCAAACATCTAGGATCTACGTTTCCGAGAGGGGTAACGAAATTCCTACTCAAGAGATTTTCCCTCTTTGATAGTTCTTGTGGTGGACGATTTTTGCGTGGATTTTCGAAGCCTTAATTTTCGCGGTATTACTCATAATAGATTTGTGATTTTTGTTTGTTTTCTGATAACGCCCGAGAGATTGGTGATCCTCGCTTTTCTTTAGTTGGGATAGATCCTACCACTTTCAAATCATGATTTCTTGGTGGATCTATTTTGGTACAACTCCAAGCTCGTCGGAACCAATATTGTTCCATTTAGCCGGAGATGATTTTGGCCTATAGCTAATCTCCAATCCACTTGCGGTTTGGCTACCCGTAAGTTACCGCAAGAGATAAATAAAATCCATTGTATTTGCTGCATTTTGTTAGTGTGCGGAAAAGAGGGCGTTGAACGTAGGGAGAGTTGTCGATACGCCGTCCATATAGGATCTCTTAAGACGGGACTACATCAATTTTTGTATCAAAGCGAGTTTGTGTTGATTTCTCAATCGACATCATCCTTAAATCTTTCTGTCGTAGGGTTTTCAACACTCACTCGGTTATGCACGATCCGTAATTTACAACTTAAACCTGAAATTTCTCAAATCTGGTCTGCGATTAGTAAAAACAAAAAAACAATTCCTACAGAAAATTACAAAAAAAATTCCTGAGAACTCTCATTTTTTTTACGAACAAAAGCCTGAAAAAGTATTTTCGTTCACCCAGTCGATAAGTGATTAAAAAATCCAACTTTATAAAATTATTCTGGTCAAAACCACCATTTCTCAAGTTGTTCATGCGCACTAGGCGTGGCAAGGAGTATCCCCCATCCACTTCAAATATGGCAGACGACCGTGATAACGAGCACGCTCCGGCAATAATCGCGGAGCTTCGGGAAGAGTTTAACGTTAGGTTAGATGCACTCACCCAATTAATACAAGGGCTGGCGATAAATCAAGCGACGCCTCGAAATCGTGGCGTTGCGATGAATCGATCGGGTCCCCAACCCCAGGCCGCCAACCAACGAGATGAAAGACAAAACAAACCTCGTGATCAGGATGATGAGTAAGCTCCACGAGCCCCTTATGATTTCGATGTAACTATGGTTGTTAAGATTGATCCACCATCGTACAATGGTATGGGTGAACCCCAAGTATTTTTAGACTTGATCATGGAGATCGAGTGCTATTTTGAGTGGCACAACCTGACGGACGGTGAGAAGGTGCGGGTTGCGCGGATGAAACTTCTAGGTAGGTCCAAAACATTCTGGGTGAACGAAGAGAGGCATCTAGGCACCGTGAATGGAGTACCCCCAATTGGGTGGGATGCCATGAAAGCACTCCTGACTGACCAGTATGTCCCGACGTATCACCGAACCCAAATGTTTGACGAGTTGGCCACCCTTCATCGGGGGGGGGGGCAAATCGGTAGCGGAGTACATGGGACTCCTTAAGGATACGATGGTGCGTTGTGACGTCCGAGAAATGCTCAAAGTTACACTCTCCTGCTTTCGTAAGGGACTCAACCCGGACATTCAAGGAAAGCTCCTGCGTTATGGTCATAAGGACCTTAACATGACATTCACTGCAGCCTTGGATATAGAAAAGCACCATGCCTACAAGTCCAAGGGACGAGCATTCAAAAAGGGAAAATCCATTTTAGGACCCCCACCTTTGTCCTCCATGCGGGACAAAGGAAAGTTTCAATCGACTGATTTGAATTCCGTAGTCATTACCGCTAGGAAAATCAGACATCCCACCGGTGAGAGAGTTCCGGTTGGACGGATTAGTAAGGCTAATGCCACATGTTATTCTTGCGGAATCCAAGGTCACTACTCTAGTGAGTGACCCACTAAGAGTAAACCACTAGCATTATTAGACTCCACGTCTGAGCCCGCTGAGATCGTCTATGAAGTCGGAGGCGAAATCTGATGCCGAACCGAGTGATATTGAAGATGATTCTTATATGTTGGTTATGAGGTGTATTCTGCCAACACCGCATGCGTCGGATGAGTATAATCGGACGAACATTTTTTTGTTTAATTTTAAAAGCGGTGAAAAGTGGTGCAAATTAATAATAGATACAGGTAGTTGCATGAACATTATTTCGGAGAATGACATCACTCGTATGCATTTAGTCACTGAACCGCAGTAACATCCATATAAAATAGCGTGGGTAAACAAAATGTCTATCGCGGTCTCTAAGCGATGTATAGTGCCACTGACGGTGAAGAGCTATATCGATAATGTGTGGTGCGACGTCATTCCCATGGATGTATGTCATGTACTACTAGGACGCCCGTGGCTTTATGATTATGACGTGACCCATTTTGGTTGAGCCAACACCTACGAGTTCAAGTTTAATGGTAAGACCATTGTCTTGAAACCCACACCGCCTAAGGAACTGTCGATTGCCTCTAAAGACACAATTGTGCCTGCGGAAAAGAAAACTATAAGTTTGATAAGTAAGAAGGAGTTAGAGCGTGAGACCTTCTTGGATGGCGTCATCTATGCTCTAGTATGTCTACAAGCTAAGGAAGATTCACCCTCTTTAGAGAACCTACCGTTATCTCTGCGAACACTATTGGAAGAGTATAAGGACGTCTATCCGGTGGACTTACCATCTAAGTTGCCACCCATAAGGGAAATTCAGCATGAGATCGATTTCATCCCAGGCTCATCATTGCCTAATCTTCCCCATTATCGGCTCAATCCCTCCGCACATAAAGAGTTACAAACTTTAATTTTAGAATTATTAGCCAGGGGATTTATTCGCTATAGTAAGAGCCCCTGTGCCGTCCCTGCCCTTTTGGTCCCAAAGAAAGATAAGTCTTGGAGATTGTGTGTAGACTACCGGGCCATAAATAAAATTACTGTCAAATATAGGTTTCCCATTCACCGTTTGGATGACTTATTTGATATGTTATCCGGAGCCACCATATTTTCAAAGTTGGATCTTAAAACTGGTTACCACCAAATAAGGATACGGGAAGGAGACGAATGGAAAACGGCCTTTAAATCTAAGGATGGGCTCTATGATTGGTTGGTGCTTGGAGAGGGGCTCACCAACGGACCGAGTACCTTCTCGCGGTTGATGACCCAAGTATTTAAACCATACATGGGTAAATTTGTAGTGGTATACTTCGATGATATATTGGTATTTAGCCTCTCACAGATGGACCATGAAACACATTTAAGGACAATCCTTACGACATTACGCCAAGAAAATTTATTTATTAATATTAAAAAGTGCACATTCGGTGTGACTTCCGTAGAGTTTCTAGGATACATAGTGAGTTCCGAAGGTATTCATGTTGACCTAAAAAGGTCCAAGTTATTAGAGAGTGGTCGGAACAAAAAAATATTTGGGGGGTTCGAAGTTTTCATGTATTGGCCACATTTTATCGAAGGTTCATTCGCAATTTTAGTAGTATCATGCCACCAATCACTGAATGCATGAAGAAGGGTGATTTTACTTGGACTAAAGCCCCACTAGTGCGTTTCAAATGATTAAGGAACGAATTTCCGAAGCCCCACTACTACGGTTGCCGGATTTTAGCAAGGTATTTGAATTATCATGTGACACATCTGGGATAGGAATCGGAGGAGTTTGAAGTCAGGAGGGACATCCGATCGGTTACTTTAGCGAAAAGCTTGCAGGCCCGAAGTTAAATTACTCTAAATATGATCACGAGTTTTATGTCGTGATACGTTGTCTCCAACATTGGCGACACTATCTTATATCGAAAGAATTTGTAATCTTATCAGATCATGAGGCGCTAAAATTTGTAAACTCCCAAAATAAAATCAGCCCTCGGCACGCCAAATGGGTCTCCTACCTTTAGGAGTACACATTCATTATCAAGCAACTTAAGGGTACGTTAAATCCTGCGGCGGATGCTCTTAGCCGAGTCACCTTATTACTATCTACAATGGAAGTATCTGTCATAGGATTTGAACGAATTAAGGATGAATATGTTCAATGCCCGGATTTTAAGGATATATACTTAGCCGCTCAGGACAATTCCACTTCTACTATCTCTGCATACTACATTCATGAAGGTTATCTATTTAAGCATACACAATTATGTATTCCCGTCTTTTCGTTACGTCATTTTATTATATGCGAGTTACATAGTGAACGGTTAGGTGGACATTTCGATCAAGATAAAACTATAACACTAGTAAAGGACAAAGGTTTTTGGCCGGGCCTCAAACCATTGGTCAATAAAATCGTAGGGAGTTGTCGTGTATGTCAATTATCGAAAGGTAACAAGACCAACGGTGGTCTTTACACACCACTTCCGATTCCGTCTGTTCTATGGGAGGACGTTAGCATGGACTTCATATTGGGCCTACACCTGACATTTTGGCGACACGATTCCATTCTGGTCGTAGTGGATCGGTTTTCCAAAATGGCCTAATTTATCACTTGTCATAACACCAACGATGCATCACATATTGCTAAGTTGTACTTCAAGGAGGTCGTGGCACATCGGGGCGTCCCCAAAACGATAGTGACTGATAGGGATGTTAAATTTACTAGCTATTTTTGGAAAACACTTTGGAAGCTTTTGGGTACTAGACTTATGTTTTCATCGGCCTATCATCCCCAAACGGATGGGCAAACGGAAGTGGTTAACCGAAGCTTTGGTGGTTTACTTTGTTGCTTAGTGGGTGATCATAAAGGTACATGGGACATTATTCTTCCTCATGCTCAATTAGCTTACAATAATTCTAAGAATAGGTCCACCGGTTTATCTCCAAATGAGATCGTGCATGGATATAAGGCGCCCGTACCTCTTGACATGGTTTCGTTACCACTATCTTTTAAATCCAGTCAATTTGCACAGGACTTCGCCTAGCACGTTCACACTCTCCATAAGCGCATTAGCGAGACGTTAGCTAAACAATATGCTATTTATCAATCGAATGCTAACGTACATAAGCCATCAGTCCCCTTGAATATTGGTGATTTGGTAATGGTTCGTCTTATCCCTAAACGGCTGCCTTCGGGCACCGTAAAGAAATTGGCGAATAGTAGAGCCGGTCCTTTTTGGGTTTTAAAGAAGCTAAGCGAAAATGCATATTTATTAAAGTTACCTGCTGATTGGGGAATCTCCCCTGTTTTTAACGTTTCAGATTTAATGCTTTATGTCGCTCCACCACCTGAACTTTCTGTCTCTCCATTTAATATTTCCACTACACCTTCTAATGGGATGGGGGTGAGATTGTTTCTGGATCGCTCTCCCATTCGACTTCTCCGGGAGGTATTTTGCCTATAGATGATGAAACCTATTTTTCTTCTATGCCTAACGCATTTCCAAGGTTTCCCCGAACCGCTTTCTTGCCTGACAGGATTTTGCAGGATGCAGTGTTTCCCACTCCGGACGGTGACATTCACAGGTTTTTGGTCAGGTGGCATGGCCGTCCTGTTTCTGACGAATCTTGGCTCTCTGCCTCGGAGGTGGATCTTCTAGATAGGGATCTCTTACACCGTTACCTTCCCTCCCACTCATCGGTGATGAGTCCTTTTGAGCGGGGGATGATTGATGGCGACGGCCACCACGACGGCCAACTTGGTGATGAAGATGACATCCATGGAGCACTTGGTGATCATAGGGTAGTGGCGGATGATGATGATGATGATCCACCGGCCAAAGACTTGCGACGCCATAGCAGTCACGGCTACAATCTTCGCTCACACAACAATATTTAAATTAAATTTATCTTGCTAGTTTGTGGTCTGCATTTATCTTGTTAGTTTGTAGTTTTTATTAAACTATTTTATTTTTGTCATTTTGAACTTGTGGTGTGCATTCAACCACTAATTATGAGCTGCTAATAGCCCCTTGGATGTAAGCCTTATATAAGGCCAAAACACTCTTTTAGTCATTTAGACTAATATTGAAATCATTCAAGGAAATCTCCAACCCTAATTTTGTATCTTCCCCTCTCCCTCTCTCCTTTCCGCCGCCCAAGGGGTTTCCCCTCCTTCAATCTCTTGGCCGCCCCCCTCTCTCTTCTAATTCACTCTTCTTCCCTCATCCCTCTACCTCACTACATCCTCTCATCCATGTTCCTATCCCTCAATCTCATAGTGTTTCGTCCAACCTCGGAGGAGAAGATACAAGTGCAAGAAAGAAAGGCTTGGGTGAACTTCTACGGCGTGAAGCGGGGAAAACAGACGAGTTCTTCATCCGTGGTGCGCTTCCCGCGGATCTCGTGGGAAGAGCGATTAATTCTTGTGGATCCAAACATCTCAGATCTACGTTTTCGAGAGGGGTAACAAAATTCTTACTCAAGAGATTTTCCATCATTGATAGTTCTTGTGGTGAACGATTTTTGCGTGGATTTTCGAAGCCTTAATTTTCGTGGTATTACTCATAATAGATTTGTGATTTTCGTTTGTTTTCCGATACCGCCCGAGAGGATTGGCGATCCTCGCTTTTCTTTAGTTGGGATAGATCCTACCACTTTCGAATCGTGATTTCTTGGTCGATCAATTTTTGTACAACTCCAAGCTCTTCGGAACCAATATTGTTCCTTTTAGCCGGAGATGATTTTGGCCTATAGCTAATCTCCAATCCACTTGCGGTTTGGCTACCCATAATTTAGTGCGAGAGATAGATAAAATCTATTGTATTTGCTGTGTTTTGTTAGTGTGTGGAAAAGAGCGTGTTGAACGTAGGGAGAGTCGTCTATACGCCGTCCATATAGGATCTCTTAAGACGGGACTACATCATAGACCCTAAAACATTCTATGGCCAAGTAACACAATTTTCCAGAAATATATTGTATTTATTATATATTTTCCAAAACAAGGTGCACTAGTTCACTTTACACATGAAGTACTACGAGGAAATGCCCAAATAATACAAATAATTTACTGGTGCATTTAAATGATATTTAATTAACCTTTACATAGTTTCATATCATTCTAAGTTAATTTAACTATGGTTAATTCAAAATCATCACAAGGGGCAAGATGAAGGTTATAACTACAAGTATTAGCTACTTTTTTCAAAACATCCTATAATAAATTTCAGAGGACATTATCACTATAAAATTATTCCTACCAAAATCTCATGAAGATCGAAGATCATACGACCCCTCAATATTTTCATAAAATCTATAGGCCTAAATTATACCTAATTGGTTTAAGTTGTCTGCCTAAGTCTAAATGTTACTAAATACCTTCCTAGGGCTATTTACCATCCTAGGATTACATGGACTAAACCTCAAGTCCATACATGGACATATCACACCATGTCCTTCACAAACCGCCAAAGTTCAACCTTAGGGTTTGAACTAGGTTCCTAGGGCATATCCACCCTAATCCACCCTAAACTCCATGTGAGGGTGTTTAAACTAACCTTGGGGCTCTGTCCAAAGTCCCAACCCCTTTGGGTGAGAATTGGCCCCTCCATGCCGAAAGTTCACTCTTGGCCTAATTAACCCTTAAAGGGCCACACTTTGGTCTCATAAAAACCTATTCAAATCAAATCCAATTGGGCTGAGATTTTTATCAGAGACATTCCATGACACAAAGAGACAGACACTAAAATATTGGTGGGTTTAGAGGTCATTAGACCCCTTAAATAATTCATATATTATTTAATAAATTTCTATAAAACCTTTAGGAAACTTATTTCCAAAAATTCCCATTTTTAGATGTGTTATCGGTATATGTAAAATCGACGTCCATCCAAAATTTCAAGTCATTTGTATGGCTGGATTGATGGGGGAACGCAGAACTATCTATGATCAAACCTAGGTATAGACCTCACCAAAATGGGTTCAGTGATCTGACCTTAACTACAAATTGGTTCAAACTAACTTTTGAATAAACTAGACTTATAGAGCTACAACTTTCATGAAGATCACTTTTATTGTAGGGAAACATAAGTATTTTTAATAATTAATTAAATATAACCCAATAACTGTGACAGAAAATTAAATGAAATGAACTTATATATAATCATTGCACGAATCTTAAAGAATAGTCGGATGGCCCAAGCATCGTCTTCTTCCTCCAGCTTATGGCCATGATTGACCGAACCGGGAGGTGTTTTCCAAGCCTTTTACTGGCGATCCAACCCCCTCCCTGGCCGGCCACCACCACCACCTCCGTAGAGGTGGTGGCTATCGCCGGAGAGCGGCACGGTCGTCGGAGGGGCGGTTTCCGACGAACCCGAGGGAAAGATTTTCATGGAAAATTCTGAAATATTTCTCTCCCAATCGGGCTCAATTGAACCCGATTTATCTCTTAAATGATCTAAGATTCTAGCACACGAAGAAAGGAGTAGAGGAGGACCATAGTAGAGGGTTGTTGTCTTGCCGACTGTTGTGTCGCCATTTCCGGCAGTGGAGCTTTCGGTGCTCTGCAACTACACAGATAAATGGCTCAGTTTCTTCAGGGGAAGGGTGGAAACTTATCCTCTCAGCCTAGTGAAGCTTTTTAAATAGCCAAATAGGGGAGGGGAATGGCCATGGCATCAATGACATTAATGGCCTCAAGAGGAGAAATTAGGCCAAGGTGGATTCAGTGAATTCGGCCAAGGTGGATTCAGTGAATTCAGGCACTGAATGGGCATGGGAGGCCCCTTAATCTTCTCAGACTGGTGGGGGAAGATGAATCAAGCCTTTGGAGGTGAAGAGAGGAACTCTTGATTTCCCATGGCCATTAATGGCCTTCTCTCTCCTCTTTCTCTCTCTTCCTTATGGGAGGAATTGATTTCAGCCACTTTGGTGGCTGGCTATGGATATTCAACTCCTCAAAACTGATGAGGGAGAATGTATCCAGCTTTTGGAATAAATTGGAGAGGCCCTTGGTCTCCCTTGGTCATGAATGGCCTCTTTTGTCACTTTCTCTCTCCTCCATTAAAGGGAATAATGGAGCTTTCTCTCTCCTAGTCACCATGGCCGAATTTCATGATTATTTCAGCATAAAGACACCCCACTAACCCCCATATTATTCATGGAAATAAGGTTAGCCTAAAGGGTATTATGCTTGAGCTTGAGTTGGCCCATTTGAGCTAGTTTGACCTATTTCAAGGATTGAGTTGACCTTGGTCCACTTGACCTTTTGGGTTGATCCCAATGGAATCTTGGTGACCCATTGCCCTCCCCTAAGGTCTAGGAAGACTTGGGTAGGGTTGGTTGGACACCTTGTAGGTCACTTGACCCTTATTTAGGGCACTTTGACCACTTTAGGGTTTGGTTGACTTTGGTCAACTTGACCTTTTTAGTGAACCCCAATGGGTCCTTGGTGAGCCAGTGAACCTTCTAAAGGGCAAGGGATGTTGTGGTGGGGTCAAAGAGTCAAGGTGAGGCCATAAAATCAAACCCTAAGTTAGGTGATTGGAAGGTGTTACTTGCAGACCATGGTAATCTCACCTTAATTCCTAGGTTCACTTGATATTCTTGGGCTTCCTAAGGTTTGGTAAAGACCTAGTCATGACAAAACCATTCCTATGGGTCTAGTTGTTAGAGGGATGTTACAAATCCCAATACATAAAAATAGAAATTTCATCCCTGAAATTCAGGTTAGACCTACGTGGTTTCAGGTACGAAAAGTAAAATGTAACATCCTGAGAGGTTAAAGGGAATACCTGACGTGAAAAGCTCTGTGTACCTTTGCTACATAAAGTCCTGTGGCTCCCATATGTACTCCTCTTGTCCATGATTCCTCCATAATACCTTGACCAGCGGAACCTTCTTGTGCTGTAGGCCCGCATCCCAGTATCGTCTATCCAAATCTGCTCTAGGTGCACCGATCGATCAGAAGCTATAGGCCCATCTATAGTCGTAATTTGCTGCTCTGGCCAAAGTAGAGCTCTCCTGAGGGAGGAGATGTGGAAGGTGTCGTGTAATCCTGCTCGCTCATGCGGTAGCTCTAGTCTATAAGCCAAGGAACCGATCCGTTCCAGGATCATGTAAGGCCACATATATCTCGGACTGAGCTTCTTCCGACCACGCATCCGCGAGACTCCATGCATCGATCGTATCTTCAGAAACACCTGATCTCCTACCTGGAACTCTACCTGACGATGTCAGGCATCGTAATACTTGGTGTAACACCTCCCCTGTAATGACCGTATAATATGGGTCCGGCCGGGGCCCCACGGTATACAGACCCCACAGCTTTAACATTAAAAGATGATATTAACTACCCAATCTCAAAACTCAATAACAAACAACAGCGGAAATAGTAAACAAGACCAGAAGCTATCCACATAATTAAGAGTATCAAAGCGGCCTTAAGGCCTTACAACAATAAAGAGTCCAACACTCAAATGAATACATCAAGCATCAATGTGCGTAAGTGAAAGTGAGTAGTTAGATCAGGAATACTCTAGAGGGGGGGGGGGGTGAATAGAGTATTTAGAGTTTTATAAAATTCTCTGCTGGATAATGCAGATTAGTCTAAGTGCAGAAGTAAATAAATCAAAATATAAAAGCATAGAAACTAACTACCCTAGCCACAACAAGAAAACAAAAGAAATAGGGCAACCAGACAAAACAAGAAATTTATAGTGGTTCCCCAACCTGGGTACATCCACTCTTTTACCAGCCTAGTAAGAATCCACCCAGATTTTTGATCAGGTGCCTGACACTAATGAGCTTTTAATCAGGTGCTCAAAAACCAAATCCCCAAGTCTTTTGATCTGGTGACTTGTAAGCAGGAATCACTTTTGAAGGGAGATGATAACCCTTTACACAGTGGGGGTGAGAGAGTTGATTATGTCTTCTCTATCAACAATAAGAGAGAATACTTGTGGATTATTTATGGTAGCAAATGGCTCCCCCTGAGATATTGAATGTTTCAGGGAAATATGGATGCCTTGTTGCAGGGTGATAGGCCTTCAAGCTTTTAGCCTTTATCTGCAGGATCTTCTTGACAGATTTGATAGTTGTTGTCCTTGGAAGTCCTGGAGTGTTGAAGTGAGAAGACTCTTGATTTTGTATGATTGTTCTTCATCTTCTGAGAGCAGATCTTCTTTTTGTATCAGAGCTTTTGTGAAGGGAGCAGAGATGCTGTTGAAGATAGACTGACTAAAAATCTCTATGTCTGTGTATGTTGTGTCTCTGTAATTGCTCTAGTACTGTAATTGTTCTTACATGTTGTCAGGAAAGAGAGAAAAATCTCTTTTATATTTCCTGAGGGAATTTCCTTTTGAAATTTAAATCCTTCTGCGGCAATCAATGTTGACGGTCCTTGAAAATAAACTGCATTGATTTCTTTACCCAACTGTCCCTTGGAAAAATGAAAAACAATAATTTCGATGAAAGCCGTGATTAATGTACCGTCCAACGATAATATTCAGAGAATATTTTATCATTTATCTTTCAGAAATTATTGCTATAGACTAAGGACAGATGGAATAAATGCTAAGTCTGGAATCGTCGAACTGATGATAGAATTCGTCGAGCTGATAACTGTGTTCGTCGACTGGAGTTCAGCAAGTATTCTGGACTTAGAATATTCACAGTTGTATCTGAAATGAAAGTTAAAGTTTCCATAATTCGTCGACCTAAGATTTGATTTCGTCGAGCTGAGTTTCTGGAGTTGTCAAATATTCTGTGTGTCGACACAATTACTCCTGGTGTCGACACAGGTGGTGTCGACTGATATCCTGTGTGTCGATACAAGTCTTCTGTGTGGTGTCGACACAACCTTTCCAAAGTGTCGACTGATGATCTGTGTGTCGACACAGGTGCTTCTAGTGTCGACTCAGTTGGTGTCGACATATACTCTGAGTGTCGACATAAGTATTCTGGTTCTATGTTGTTGAAGTAGATAATCCAGAATTCGTCGGGCAGAGAACTAAGTTCGTCAACCTGAGACTAGAGAATATAGTTTTGACAGAATGCTGTAGTAGTCCAAAGATTCTTCGACCAAAGAATAAAGTTCGTCGACCAAAGTCTGATTCTAAGGACTTGGGATATCTTTATCTTTCCTGAAATTGAAGTGTTGTTGTAATCCAAGTTTTCGCCGATCAGAGAATGTAGTTCGTCGAGCTCAGCACCGAGAATTAACTCTGAGATCGTCAAACTGAGCACGACAATCGTCGACCTGAGTTCGAAGAACGTCGAACTCACTTTACAGAGTCTTGAAATCTTCTAAGTCTTGAGTCTCTGGCAGTCTTGTTGATATCCAGTCCATGTGATGTTGACTCTAAGGACTTAGTCTAGACTCTAGGACACAACTATGACCCTGGCTATACATTATGGGTCATATGATCCTAACTTAGTGAACCTAGCCCAAATCTTACTAGGGATCCAACAATATCCCCCTATTTGGGTGAGGTCACTAATTACAGACTCAAATCAAAATTGAAAAATAAACAAAGCAAAAAAAGCATATATCTGACAGAGATCAATGACACGGGCAGCAGATATATATATACATATGCTTTGTTCAAAATATAGAGCAGTTATAGATAATTGTAGAAAACAAAAGAGTTCAAAATTTACTTCTCATGTTTCTTTTCCTTTGGCATTTCTTGCTTGCTCTTCTCTCCAGGATTTGTAAACACAATCTCTCTGTTTGGATCTGAAGCTTCCAGTTTTGTCATGGTCATATCAGCAGCCCCTATAATCTTCAAGGATTTGGCTCTGGGGACAACTTCTTCTGGGTGCAACTTCATGTAGTGATCAACATTAAAAAACTCGTTTGCTTTATCAAATCTTTTAAGTTCCTCTTTCCTGTACTTTGACATTATTGAATATTCAGAAGGATCCTTTCCTTCAGCTTTGGCTTTGTTAATCATAGAATGGCCTAATAGTTCATGGAACCTAGCCATTCTAGCAGTAGTAGCTGTTTCAGGATCTTCAAAAGGAATAGGAGGAGAGGATGTCCTTTTAGAGCCTTCAGCTGGTTGATGTTCAGTGGATTGTTGCTGTTGTTGATGATGTTGATGCTGATGTTGATGCTGCTTTCCTGAAGAATACTGCCTGTGCTGGCTGCTTCCATATGATCTCCCTTGGTGTCTTTGATATGTTTGAAGTGGGGCAGATCTTTGATAAGTTGTGCTTGAAGCACCAGCAGCTGGAGGAGGTGGAGGAGGTGGATCTTTTCTGAATCTTTGTACTGGAGGAGGAGAGTACCTTCTGCTTTTCTTCCTCTCCGTCTACTGATTTTTGGATAACCACATCCAAGATGGCATTCCTTTGTATGGAGTTATCTTTTGGAGAATATAATAGGGTGTGTCGTTGTTTGGATTTGGCTTTGGAGCAGGAGGAGGCAGGGCTTTTCTTTTCTTGGATACTTGCTTCCTCTTGGGTTCATCATCAGAATCATCATCTTCATCCTCATCATCATCATTATCAGATCCCTGAGGGTTATCAAATAAGATAATTAGAGCTTTCAGAGCCTCAGCAGAAATTATAGGCTTTTCAGGAGCTGGAGGTAGAGATAGAGCTTAAATAAGAACTTCAACAAGAGCTGGAGGAGGAGCCACAGGAGAAGTTGGATAACTAATTCTAATAGTGCTTTCAGCAGCTGCCTTTTCTTCTTCAATATCAGGCAAGATCGAGTCATCCAGAGCTGGCATGGGAGAGTCATCCATTACAAAAGTTGGAGCAGTGATGACTTCTTCTAGAGATGGCATGACTACTGGCTTTGAAACAGCAAACGTATCCTGAGTTGCTTGGCAACATTTGGAGAGATTGGGGAAGTATATGGTATAATAGCCAAGGATGGCTTAGTAGGTACTGCTGGAATATAATTCAGAAAGTCAGTATCAAAACGTTTCAATAAATCAACTAAGTTTACTATGGGATTAATTATGAATTCAGAAACAGAAAGAATATCTTCAGCAACTATCTCTTCTGGGACTGACTCATCAAGGTCCATGCCAGTCTCAATGAAATGAATCAAATCAATTAAATCTCTATCATCAGGAATAAAATCTGCATCCCCTGGAATTAAATCTGTATCTGCTAGTAGTGCTTCTGCCTCTGCTGTTACTGGAGCTGCTGGGGCTAAGATTTCTGCTTCTGCTGGAGGTGCTGCAACTTCTTCATTAAGCATCTCCCCCTGACTGCTTTCAGTGTATACTGGAGCCAGGCCCCTAAATGTAGAGGGGGCAGCAGTGAAGGCAGAAAGTTGGGCAGATAGAGTAGATATAGAGGTAGCAAGAGGTATAATGGCCTCTGCTATGATTGATTTTATGAGGGGTGTGATGATTGCAATGATGGAAGATATGTTGGAGGGGTCCAATGTTGGAGCAGTGGATGTTTCAGATGTTGTGTGAGTAGAAACATATGGAGGAATGATTGATGGGGATGGAGATGTAGGAGTAGCATCTAGCATGATTGCATCTGTTGGTAGATGGAAAGATGGTACGGTTGACAAATGTTGTGGAAGAGGAGATGGTGGTGGTGAGGGAATATATGTCTCATGGGGGGAATCAGGTGGTGTTGTTGGTCTGTTTTCCTGAAGGGTGGAAGATGGGATCTCTGTAAGATCAATTTATGGAGATGTAGGTGGAGTAGGAACATGAGTAGAGTGTTGTTGTTGTTGTAGTAGAGGTTTTTGTTGTGGTTCTGGAGTTGGAGAGATGGTTTGGACTGTTGGTGGAAGTGTAGGTGGAATAGCTAGAAGAGATGATGAGGGTGGAATAATCTCTTCATCAGGGTGGGGAGTGGCTCTTACAGCCCTGGTGCTTTCAGAAGCTGTGGTGGAAGAGGGTGATGCCTTGGAGGGCTTGACTATTGTCCTCTCCTACCTCCCAAATAAGGTACAAGTTAGCCTTTTACTGTCATTTATGAATATGGTCAGTGAGACCAGTGATTCATCAGCCTTTTCCTTTAAGAAGATCCCTAGGATCCTTCCAAAACAGACTTCCTTCTTGTTGTTCTTTTTCCTTATCAAATCAAATATGATTTGAGCCCAATCCACTTCCTTCTTATTAATCACTGCACACATAACCAGAAACTGGTGTCTGGTAATGTAGTCATGGGCAGTATACTTGCCCAGCAAAACCTTTCCTACAATATCTGCCAAGAACTTAAATTCGACAGACAAATGTTTCTTTAACAACTTATTGGGATTATCTCCAGTATATCACATTAAACTCGACATCATATCATATTCTTCTAAATTGATTTCTAACTTTTCTTCATCATTAATCAGTCCAAAAATCTCAGTAAGTACAGCGGGAGATAAAGATACAGAGTTACCCGCAATTGTTCCGATCATAGTGTTCTCCTCTGATGTAGATGTATACACTCACTCTCTGATTTCAGTTGCAGACAATTTTATGCTTGTTTACATCAGATTTTTCAATTTCTGTTCTTCCAGAAGTTCCAGTATATGCAGAAATATTGGATCTGAATGTTGAAAGGATTCGAAGTCGATGTCAAAGCCCATGTCAAACTTCATTCCGGTTAGGGCACCTGCTAGAATAGCCATTAGAATCACACGCAAGGGAGACAAACAGCGATCAAGTGCAACATAGCAGAAAGTGCGGGACGGAGGTCGAAGAAAAACCTAGATATAAGTTTTTCCAGAATATGAATCGACAAACTACGTTCCACGAAAATTAAGAAATTCTTCGACCTGAGATCGATGAAATAATTAATAGTCAAATAATTCGTCGAGCTCTGTCTGAAGATTTGAAGACATTTGTCGATCTCCGTTCGACGAAAGTTTTCTTAAGTGAATTCATCGATCTCCGTTCGATGAAAACAACTTCACTCACAGAGAGTTCGTCATCCTGCGTTCGACGAATATCGCACAAACTTTCCATAGTTCGTCGAGCTTCGTTCGATGAACTTTGGCAAATTTGTCGAGTGCAGACTTAAACTAAACTAAGTCTTCTCCATTGATCATTCCCAACTAATTTATAAAGAAGAGATGATTTCTCTCATCCATAGGTTTGGTGAATATATCAGCCCTTTGTAAATCATTGTAGATATGGACAAGCTTAATTTTGTTTTTGTCTACACACTCTCTTATAAAATGATGCCTAATGTCTATATGCTTTGTCATACTATGATGGACTGGATTCTGTGTTATGGATATAGCACTTGTGTTATCACAAAGTAGAGTTGAATTATTTAAGTTGATACCATAGTCTAGTAATTGATTTTGTATCCACAACATTTGGGAACAACATCTACCTACTCAATGTATTCTGCCTCAGCAGTTGAGGTAGATACAGATGACTGTTTCTTACAAAACCAGGATACCAACCTAATACCAAGGAACTGACAAGTCCGTGAGGCGCTTTTCCTATCAAGACTGCATCCAGCAAAGTCAGCATCTGAAAATCCAGTTAAATCAAACTCTAACTCAGCTGGATACCATAGGCGTGGACTAGGACAACTCTTTATATATCTCAAAATCCTTTTTATAAAATTAGATGAGATTCTTTTGGGTTCACTTTGAACCTAGCACAAAGGCATGTGGCAAACATGATATCAGTACTGCTTGTTGTAAGGTATAATAGGGATCCAACAATGGCCCTATATAGTTTCTGATCCACAGGTTTCCCATGTGCATCTGAATTAATTACAGCATTTGTAGCCATAGGTGTCTTCTTTGCTGAGGAATTAGCCATCCCAAACTTTTTGATAAGCTCTTTAGCATACTTAGCTTGGGAGATGAAGATGCCATCAGGGAGCTGCTTCACTTGGAGACCAAGGAAGTAGGAAATCTCACACATGCTACTCATTTCAAATTTAGAATGCATGAGATCAGAGAATCTCTTGCACAATTTTGAATCAGTAGACCCAAATATTATGTCATCCACATATATTTTTACTAACAGTATTTGATCCTTATGATGTCTACTGAAAGTGTTCTATCTACAATGACTCTAATGAATTTATGCTCTAACAGAAAGCTGGGTAGAGTCTCATACAAAGCTCTTGGAGCTTGCTTTAGACCATAGAGAGCTTTATGCAATTTGTAAACATAAGAGGTATGAGTTGGAGAAGCAAAAACTGGAGGTTGTTCAACATAAACCTCTTCTTTAAGTACTCCATTGAGGAATGCACTCTTCACATCCATCGGATATACTTTGAATCTCTTGTATGCTGCATAGGCTAGGAATATTCTAACTGCTTCCAACCTTACAACAGGTGCAAAGGTGATTGTGTATTTCGCATCAAGTCCGAAAACTTAATGCGGTTAAAACTCCATAAATAGGTGAGGAATCACGCGGCGCCTCGGCGGTTTATTTAAGTAAGGCGGAAGTGGTTTTTTATTTAGAAAACGGGGCGCACGTATTTATTTATTTTGGATATAAAAAGGTTGTGATCGAGTTTTAACAAAAGGAGGCAAGTGTACCTATCGTGAGTAGTACAGGATATTCCGGGTGGAATATCGAGGTCGTATTGTTCTCGGGGTCGGTTCGATTATTTCTACTCTTCCCTAGAGGGGACTATTATTTTACCGATGATTATCTTGTCGGGATATTTATATATATATATATATATATAAAGAAAATGAAAGCTTAAAATTAAAGCATAAAAGGTGGAGCCGATGAAAATCTTAACGCAACGGCATCGAATCGATTTAGAACTAAAATATACTTTAAATAAAAATAGATGCTAAATTTCTAATTAATTAAGGCGGAGACTTGGACGTGGAGGTTCCACTAGAATGAGCTCACTTATCTCTAGGACTATCGCTCACCTGAACGATAAGACTATTCGACCGAACGTTAGTCCGACGAAGGATTTTTCTTAACGCCCGCATTATGCTAAGAACCCCGCTATTGGGTGGGGAACCCAATCCTGTAGAGTTGGCGCGCCTCCTCTCTCGAGGGTTAGTGAGGAACTCTCTTTGCCAAGGGGTGATCTGTCTATACGCACGGCCTCTCGGCTAGCGTATGGAAAATAAAAATAGGGCTCACACATCGATATGTGGTCCTACACGTCATTAACCCCGGGCAAACCATACGTACTTTAATTAATTAGAAAAATGAGACCTTTAATTATTTTAAGATATTTTATTTATCCCAATGCTCTTCGATACTGAGTGCTAGGAACAGTTAACCACTCATTGGAATGGGGACGGCTTGCGAGGAAAAGCAGAAAAGAAAGCGATAAAGAAAGCAGTAAAGAAAGCAAGAAAATGAAAGCAGGAAAGAGAGCAGTAAATTGCAAGTCCTACTCAAATGAGTAGGACTGAAATAAAAGCGGTAAAATGCGAGTACCGGAGCAAATGCGTGGGCGGGAGAAAGAAAGCGGGTTCTACTCAAACGAGTAGGACTAAATTAATGCAACACACGCACACACTCGACAGAAAGTAAAACTCACGCACACACTTTCTCGACATAAATGAAAACACACGCACACTACAGGAAAGTAAAACACACTCACACACTCTACTGAATGAAATAAAGCAAAGCGCCATTTAACTCTTAACGAGTAGGCAGAAATAAATGCACAAGTACAAAAAATTAAGAAAAGCTAAGTTATCCAAAAATTAAAACAACTGCATTTCTACCGCTAGAATGCGGTAGAAATGCATAAAAAACAGAAATAGAAATAAAATGAGCAAAAAGGTTGCAAATAAACGCAAAAAAGAAAATGATCGAAAAATTAAAACGAATACATTTCTACCGCTACAATACGGTAGAAATGCATAAAAAGAGAACGAAAAAATAAAAGGAGCAAAAAGTTTTGACAATAAAAGTGAAAATGCAAGTGTTCGAAAAAGCAAAATAACAACTTATCCATTCTTATAATGCTATAAAAATGCCTAAAAAATGGAAGAAAAGTTAAAATCACGAAAAGTTTAAAAAAATAACAAAAAGGCTAAGTAAGAAAAATCAAAAATCATTTTTATAACCATTTTTATAGTTTTATAAGGATGGATATGAAAGTGCAGAAAACTCCTAACACTAAACTAAGCTAAGTAAACAAAAAAATGAAAACATTAAAGTAAAGAACTATACTCATACACACACACCCAAAAAATGGAACGAAAAGCAAATGAAAAGATAAGATTGCATAAAGAGAAGGCACATAGATGAAGTCCAAATCCATAGAAAGGGAAGAAAACTACAAATTTTATTAATCGAAAAAGGATATTACGAAGCTAAAACCAAAAAGGAGGGGGAGAAAATCTCTTACATAGGTCCTGGAATCATCTACACAGCAATTCCCCTATACAAAATGGATCCAAAAGGGGAACAGGATTACATCCAGCAAGCTGGTTTAAATAGGCAAAAATTTCAGGTGACACGCCCCTTGACACGGGCGTGTAGGGGGGGCGTGTCAGCACTGTACAAAATGCGGCCGTCGATTTGACGGGAAAGTGGACTTCGGGCTGGACACGTGTCGGTCTCGCGTTGGTCACGCCCCAGGTCACGGGCGTGACTCTGGGCGTGTCGGGGAGGTAGATCTGGGCGCGGGTCTTTGAGCTGTCACCAGTTCTTGTCGTGTTGAAAAATCGTCGAGCGCGAATGTCGAGGAGTTCGACGATCATCGAGCGGGATGATCGTCAAGCAGGAAAAATCGTCGAGCAGGACAAATCGTCGAGAAGAAACATCGTCGAGTAGGAAGATCGAGTTCGACGATCATCGAGCGGGAAGATCGAGTTCGACGATCGTCGAGCGGGAAGATCGCCGAGCGAGGGTCTTTATCAGCCAGGTGGAGTGGTCACACCCCAGGTCACGGCGTGATGCTGGGCGTGTCGTTTTGTGTCGACAATCACCGAACGAAAACATCGGCGATCCAGAAAATGGATTCGACGATCATCGAGCAGGATGGACACGGGCTTGGGTCCCGCCCCGTGTCGGATTGACACGGGCGTGTGGTCGAGCGTGTCGACGATCGTCGAGTTTGAATTCGTAGAGCTGATTTCACGGGAAATTGGATTGTCACGCCCTTGACACGGGCGTGACCAGTAAGTACACAGGCCTGTACTTACTATTTTGGGCAGTTTTTTTGGATTTTTCCTGCAAATTTCAGAAAACAAAAATAAAACATGTTAAAACTATTTTTACAAAAACGAAACATTTTATTAAAGAAAATAAATAAAAATAACAAAAATAAACTAAAATAACTAATTTAATATACATAAATATAGGTATATTTACAATTCATCAAATACCCCCATACTTAAGCTTTTGTTATTCCAGAGCAAAAGTTGGAGATGGACTTATAAGGAATTAAATAAATCCTATGTTTAGCTACCGCTTGAATTAATTAAAAGTAAGATCAAATTAAACATCCGGGGTACTAGACTTAAATCATAAATTATGAAAATTTTATAAATAGAGGAAGAGTTTCAAAAAGACTTCTAGATAAAAATAAAATAGAAAGCAAAAAATTATTTTTGTTAGTTTAACAAAGATGGATTGGAATTATACAAAAAACTTTAGATTAAAAGAAGTTAAAGGAAATAATGCAATTTAAAAATTATGCTCTCAAAAAATTTTAAATTCATTCTAGAATCATTGAAATAGGATAAGTGGTATGATGGTTTATGAAGAGGGCTTGGATTTAGAGGCGAGGCAATTTTTTCTCGAACCTACAAATTTTTTCTTTTTGGATTATTAGGAAAATGAAATCTTATTTTTCTAACATATAATGTTTTTTTCTTCATAAATAGATAACCTAATGTATATGTGTAGGAGTAATGAATTTTATCTTCTTACTCCTTAACATATAATCTTTTTAAATATTGGGTGCATATATTTACGGGATGAAATCTTATTCCCATTGACATAAGATCTTTTAAGGGATAAAATATGGGTAAACATGTCAGGTAAGACATGAAAAAAATGGAAGTGAGTTTATTTTTTTTTCAAAAAGAAAACTAGATTTTAATAAAACAGTTTGAGAGCAACCTTTTTAAAATGAACGTTCCGATGTTTATAAAAGTATGAAGTAGAAATAATTGAAATCCATGGATGTTATCTTCTAACATAAAAACGAGCTTCTATTTAAAAATTAGAAGTGGTGGTGAAAAACAAGTTCCCTATTATAAGGAAAAGACATAATTTTTTTTAACACTTAACCTCAGACACTTAAATCTATCAAATTTTAATTAATAAACGAATAGTAAGCAAAGAATAATTAAAATTCATTTATAAATTAACTCGAAACTAGATTTTTGGAAAGCAAAAAGGGTTAAGAAATGGTATATTCGATTTTATTAGTTACATAATTTAGCAAAATATTTTTTGGAATTTTTAGAGTTTATCTTCTTTTTTTTTTGTATTTTTGTGATTATCATCTTTTTTTTGTGAATTTTTAAAATCATTGCCTTTTTTTGATGAGTTTTTTTGGTTTTGCTAATTTGTTTTTGAGTTTTTTAGTGTATTTTGATAAGTTATTTACAAAAAGGAGGAAAGAAAGAGGTTATTTTACAAAGAAGATAGTGGGGAAAGAGAAATTTTTTTTGTTTTCAGATAATATACAAAGGAAAAAAACTCAAGGGCGGCCCGCGAACAAACTCTTATTTGGGTGGTTGGTTCGATGAGTCGAACGCCGCGGGGAGTCAAAATGCGAGTGTTTATAAATAAGAAGAAGGGGGGAGATTTTTACAAAAACTATTTACAATGAAAAAGACAAAAATTTTTTTTGAAATTTCTTGTTGTTTTATAAGTTTTTTTTGTGATTTTTTTGTTTTATGATTTTTTTGTTTTATGATTTTTTTTGAGTTTTTTGATTATAAAAAACAAGGAAATTTTTTTTAAAGTTTTAAGTTTTGCAATTTTTTTGTATATTTGATGAGTACAGAATAAAAAAAATGCAGAATAGGAAAACACCCCCATACTTAAACCCAACATTGTCCCCAATGTTGCAGTCTAAGTATGCGGAATAATAAATATACAAAATAATATGGACAAAAATGAAAAAGTGAGGGTAGAAGCTTCCCTTAAGACGAGTCCGGGAAGCCCCGGGTCAAAACTCTGCATTATTGTTAAAAGAAGAAAAAAGAAGCAAAAAAGGATATCATAAAAGCGCAAGAGAAAAATTCGGCGAAAAGGTTGCGGGCATTAGGGGGTGGCAAGTGCGTGTGTGACTCGATTAGCTGACGTTTGAGCTATTTAAGTGCGATAGAAATGCGCTCCCCAAGCGCGCACAAAAGTGAAAAGTGCGCCGAAGCGAAATAAAATGAAATAAAATAAATAAATTAAAATAAAAGAAGTTAAATAAAACATATATACATTTGTTAATATCAAATTAATATATTTTTTGGTGTTTTTTTGTTTTTTTAAGTAGATGTTTTTAGTTTTTTTTTAGTTGGATTTTAGTTTTTAGTTTTTTGTGTTTTTTAAGTTTTAAGTTTGTCTTTTTTTTTTATAATGTTTGTTTTATTTTTCATTTTTGAAGTTTTTAGATTTTTTAGGTTTTTGGTTTTAGAGTTTTTTGAGGTTTTTTGGGTTTTAGATTTTTTTAGATTTTTAGTTTTTACAGTTTTTAGGTTCTTTTTTTTTGAGTTTGTAGATTTTTAAGTTTTATAGGTTTTCAAGTTTTTAGAGGTTTTTGGGGTTTTTTAGTTAGTTAATTTTTTTTTGTTCTCTTTTTTTTAAGTAGAAAACGACGACATTTCAAAAAAATATTTTATAGCTAATAATATATGATAAATAAAAAAATTCAAGTTTTTTTTAAGTTTTTTTAAGTAGTTTATTATTATTATTATTATTTTTAATTATTAATAGTAATAAAATTTTTGTGGGCCCTTTTTCTAATTTTTAGTATATATATATAAATAGGTAAAATTAATAGATTTCCAGGGTTCAAAATAACGACTCGAAAATCTCCCCGGCAACGACGCCAAAAACTAGATTGATTGTTTCGCATCAAGTCCCCGACAACGGCGCCAAAAACTTGATTGCGTATTTCGCATCAAGTCCGAAAACTTAATGCGGTTAAAACTCCAAAAATAGGTGAGGATTCACACGGCGACCCGACAGTTTATTTAAGTAAGGCGGAAGTGGTTTTTTATTTAGAAAACGGGGCGCGCGTATTTATTTATTTTGGATATAAAAAGGTTGTGGTCGAGTTTTAACGAAAGGAGGCAAGTGCACCTATCGTGAGTAGTACATGATATTCCGGGTAGAATATCGAGGTCATATTGTTCTCGGGGTCGGTTCGATTATTTCTACTCTTCCGGGGAGGGGACTATTATTTTATCGATGATTATCTTGTCGGGATATTTTATATATATATATAAAAAAAAAGAAAATGAAAGAATAAAATTAAAGCATAAAAGGTGGAGCCGATGAAAATCTTAACACAACGGGATCGAATCGAGTTAGAACTAAAATATACTTTAAATAAAAAAAGATCCTAAATTTCTAATTAATTAAGGCAGAGACTTGGGCGTAGAGGTTCCACCAGAATGAGCTCACTTATCTCTAGGACTATCGCTCACCTGAACGCTAAGACTATTCGACCGAATGTTAGTCCGACGAAAGATTCCTCTTAACGACCGCATTACGCTAAGAACCCCGCTATTCGGTGGGGAACCCAATCCGGTCGAGTTGGCGTGCCTCCTCTCACGAGGGTTAGTGCGGAACTCTCTTTGCCAAGGGGTGATCTGTCCATACGCACGACCTCTCGACTAGCGTATGGAAAACGAAAATAGGGCCCACACATCGATATGTGGTCCAACGCATCGTTAACCCCGGGCAAACCATAAGTACTTTAATTAATTAGAAAAATGAGACCATTAATTATTTTAAGCTATTTTATTTGTCCCAATGCTCTTCGATACTGAGGGCTAAGAATAATTAGCCACTCATCGGAATGGGGACGGCTTGCAAGGTAAAGCAGAAAAGAAAGCGATAAAGAAAGCAATAAAGAAAGCAAGAAAATGAAAGCAGGAAAGAAAGCAGTAAATTTCAAGTCCTACTCAAACGAGTAGGATTGAAATGAAAGCTGTAAATTGCGAGTCCCGGCGCAAATGCGTGGGCGGGAGAAAGAAAGCGGTTCCTACTCAGACAAGTAGGACTAAATAAATGCAACACACGCACACACTCGACAGAAAGTAAAACTCACGCACACACCCTCTCGACATAAATGAAAATACATGCACACTGTAGGAAAGTAAAACACACTCACACACTCTACTGAATGAAATAAAGCAAAGCGTCATTTAACTTTTAACGAGTAGGCGGAAATAAATGCACAAGTACAAAAAATTAAGAAAAGCTAAGTTATCCAAAAATGAAAACAACTGCATTTCTACCGCTAGAATGCGGTAGAAATGCATAAAAAACAGAAAAGAAAATAAAACGAGCAAAAAGGTTGAAAATAAACGCAAAAACGAAAATGATCAAAAAATTAAAACGAATACATTTCTACCGCTAGAATACGGTAGAAATGCATAAAAAGAGAACGAAAAAATAAAAGGAGCAAAAAGTTTTTACAATAAAAGTGAAAATGCAAGTGTTCGAAAAAGCAAAATAACAACTTATCCATTCTTATAATGCTATAAAAATGCCTAAAAAGTGGAGGAAAAGTTAAAAGCACGAAAAGGTTTACAAAAATAATAAAAAGCCTAATTAAGAAAAATCAAAAATCATTTTTATAACCATTTTTATAGTTTTATAAGGATGGATATGAAAGTGCAGAAAAATCCTAACACTAAACTAAGCTAAGTAAACAAAATAATGAAAACATAAAAGTAAAGAACTATACTCATACACTCACACACCCATAAAAAAGGAACGAAAAACAAATGAAAAGATATGATTGCATAAAGAGAAGGCACATAGATGAAGTGCAAATCCATAGAAAGGGAAGAAAACTACCAATTTTATTAATCTAAAAAGGATATTACAAAGCTAAAACCAAAAAGAAGGGGGAGAAAATCCCTTACATAGGTCTTGGAATCATCTACGCAGCACTTCCCCTATACAAAATGGATCCAAAAGGGGAACATGATTACATCCAGCAAGCTGGTTTAAATAGGAAAAAATTTCAGGTGACACGCCCCCTGACACGGGCGTGTAAGGGGGCGTGTCAGCACTGTACACAATACGACCATCCATTTGACGGGAAAGTGGAATTCGGGCTGGACACATATCGGTCTCGCGTTGGTCACGCCCCAGGTCATGGGCGTGCCTCTG
Organism: Platanthera guangdongensis; assembly: GCA_039583875.1. Taxonomy (NCBI): domain Eukaryota; kingdom Viridiplantae; phylum Streptophyta; class Magnoliopsida; order Asparagales; family Orchidaceae; genus Platanthera; species Platanthera guangdongensis. The sequence goes on from CM077160.1 coordinate 66,968,196, forward strand.
GGCGTGCCGGGGAGGTAGATCTGGGCGCGGGTCTTTGAGCTGTCACCGGTTCTTGTCGAGTTGAAAAATCATCGAGCGCGAATGTCGAGGAGTTCGACGATCGTCGAGCGGGAAGATCGTCAAGCAGGAAAAATAATCGAGCAGGACAAATCGTCGAGCACAAACATCATCGAGTGGGAAGATCGAGTTCGACGATCGTCGAGCGGGAAGATCGAGTTCGACGATTATGGAGCGGGAAGATCGCCGAGCACGAGTCTTTGTCAGCCAGGTGGAGTGGTCACGCCCCAGGTCACAGCGTGACGCTGGGCGTGTCGGTTGGTGTAGACAACCGTCGAATGAAAACATCGTCGATCAGAAAAATGGGTTCGACGATCGTCGAGCGGGATGGACACGGGCTTGGGTCACGCCCCGTGTCGGATTCACACGAGTTTGTGGCCGGGCGTGTCGAAGATCATCGAGCTTGAATTCGTCGAGCTGATTCACGGGAAATTGGATTGTCATGCCCTTGACACGGGCGTGACCAGTAAGTATACAGGCGTGTACTTACTATTTTGGGCAGTTTTTTTGGATTTTTCCTGCAAATTTCAGAAAACAAAAATAAAACAAGTTAGAACTATTTTTACAAAAAAGAAACATTTTATTAATGAAAAAGAACAAAAATAAACTAAAACGACTAATTTAATGTACATAAATATAGGTATATTTACAATTCATCAAAAGGTCTAGTCATAATCTATTACTCCTTCTTACCTATATCCTTGTGTAATAAGCCTGGCTTTATTCCTCACTATTACTCCTTGTGCATCCAGCTTATTTTTGTAGAGCCATTTGGTTACAATGATTGGGTAGTCTTGAGACCTTGGAACCAAATCCCAAACTCTACATCTCTCAAACTGATTTAATTCCTCCTGCATTATAATGATCCACTGGGGATCTTGCTCTGCATCATGGATGGATAGATGTTCAATTTGAGAGAGAAAACAGACATGCATCAAATCTTGGTTGAGTTGATGCCTTGTCTGTACACCTGCTGATATGTCTCCAATAACTTGAGATCTGGGGTGATCCCTAAGTATGACAAGATCAGCTGGTGGAGTTAGTTCTATAACAGCATTTGGAATTAATTCCACCTGTGGAATTATGTTTTCTATTGGGGAAATATCACTCCCTTCAATGCCTTCATCTTCACATTCTTCAATGAATTGTGGTGAAGGATGAGTTGGAACCTCTTGGGTAAGGTTTAGTCCATCCAAACTCTCACACAAGTAATGTACCTGCAAGTTGCTTTTGGTAGAAATTTTTTTCTCCTTGCAAGACATGTTAGCTTCATCAAAAGTAACATGGATAGACTCCTCAATTTTTAAAGTTGATTTGTTATAAACCCTATAGGCTTTGCTTACTTGGGAATATCCTAGAAATATTCCCTCTTCAGCCTTTGCCTCAAACTTTCTAATATATCTTTTGTTGTTTGTGTGAATATAACATATACAACCAAAGTCTTTAAAATTGTTTATTTTAGGTTTCTTCGCTTTTAGTAATTCATAGGGAGTCCTATTCTTTAGCTTATGTATCAGGCTTCTGTTTAGGACATAGTTTGCAGTGTTCACATCCTCTGCCCAAAAGGATAGTGGCATGTAATCATCTGCAAGTAATGTACCTGCAGCTTCAATGAGTGTCCTATTTTTCCTTTCAGCTACCCCATTTTGTTGAGGAGTTCTAGGAGTTGAGAAGCAATGCCTGATACCTTCCTTCTCACAGAACTCATGCATAAGAAGAGACTCAAACTATGTGCCATGATCACTTCTGATCAATGCAACATGAGTAGAGAACTCAATCTGTATGGTACTGAGAAAATCTGTAAGAACCTTGATGGTATCATACTTAGATCTCAGAAAGGATACCCAAGTGAACCTGGAGAAGTCATCTACAATAATCAAAGTGTATGATTTCCCTACTAGGCTTTGTACAGTAATGGGTCCAAACAGATTCATCTATAACAAATACAAAATCCTAGGTGAATCACTTTTATTAATGGATTTGAAACTAGATTTAGTTTGCTTGCCTAATTGACATGCCTTGCAAAGACCTTCCTTCTTGTAGGGACCAGAAGGTAAAACACTAACAAGGTTGTCTTTTGATAGCCTAGCAATGTTTTTCAGGTTTCATGACCTAGCCTTTTATGCCATAAATCATTCTAGTTACTAATTAAGTTAAGTAAACAGATATCAGAATTGGCAGATAGAAAATCAACTAAATATATGTTGTCGTGTCTATTTCCAATTAAAACAGTTTGATTTTCCTTATTAGGAATAATACAATAAGATGAATTGAAATGTACCTGATAACCTTCATCATATAACTGACTAACGGAGATGAGGTTATGTTTGAGTCCTCTGACATAAGTTACTTTCTTGAAAGTAACAGCTCCAATCTTCACTTCTCCAAAACCTTCTGACTGGCCACATTTGGAATCACCAAAGATAACATTTGGCCCCATCTTGGACTTATAGTTGTATAGATTGTCCTTGCTGCCAGTCATATGTTTGAAGCAGCCACTATCCAGGTACCAAGGTTGATTCACACTTGGACAACACTTCACCTGTAATGAAAAATAGTTAAATGTTCTTGACCCAGGTTACCTTGGGTCCTTTGTTTTCCTTGTATGAAAAGCTGGAAATAACAGAATATTCTGGTTAGGATTTATATCCTAGAGGGTGATATCTCCTAGGTTGTATGACCCATTCACCTAGTGGATTAAAGGCTTTCCTGGAATTATTTAAGTTTCTATTATAATTAAAGTTTTTGTTAAGTCTTTCTGGGTTCGATGAATTTTTGTGAGTTCGTCGACCAGAGTTCGACGAATAGAGTTGAGATCGTTGATCTCTACCCAGAGAATGAATATATTCATTTTTTTCCCCTTGTTCGTCAACCTCTGCTCGAGGAACCATACAGAGTTCGTCGATCGCAGTTAGACAAATAACTATAACTATAGTTTGCATTCAGAGTTCGTCGATCTGGGTTTGATGAACTGTCTAGATTTCGTCGATCTAAGTTCGACAAATTCTGCTGAACCTTGTTACCTATGGTTTTCTAGTTGTTGGTTTTCTGACCTATTGATTTAGAAACATTTTTTGTTGTTTGTTTATTGATTACTTTTTCTTTTCGCTTAGCAGTGACAAATTTTATGGGGGTTGTTAAGATGTTCTTCCTGAGAATGGGGGCAAACCTGATGAAGCACCCAAGCCTAGCTTGCCATTAAGTCTGGCATTCACAGTACTTGTGATGTCCATCAGCTTGATGATTCTTCCATTAAGAATTTCCTCAAGTTGTTTAGCCGCACAAAGCTCAGTTTTTAACCATGTTATTTTCTCATTAGCTAAGCATAATTCATCTTTTAACCTATTATTTTCAAAGTTAATGTTTTCTAAATTTCCTAGTTTTTCTCTAAGGGTTTTAATCTCTTTTTCTGAATTTATTAAGTCCATACACATTGATTTAAATTCAATTTTAAAAGAGTTTGAAGTGTAATCAAAAGAAGATAGTACCTTATCAGCTTCTGAATCTGAAGCTTCTTCATTGTTTGATTCCTCTTCTTCTGAATTTCTCCTGTAGGCATCAATTACCATGAGGCAAACCTCGTTAGCCCTTGCTTATTCTTCATCTTCACTGGAGCAGGAAGATGTTGATTCATCTTCAGTTTCACTCCAGGTTTTAGCCACAAAACCCTTTTCCTTCCTCTTGTATTTGCTGGAAGAAGGTTTGCTGGTGTGCTGTTTCCTGGTGTCTTTCTCTCTTCTCTTCTCTTTCTTCTGGTTCTCTGGACACTCAGAGAGGAAGTGCCCAGGTTTCCTGCACCCAAAACACACCACTTCTTTAGTTGGTGTTTTACCATACGTTGTTTTGTCATCTTGCCTAAATGACTATCTTCTGAAGTCCTTTCTTGTCATCTTGTAGAATCTTCTGGCAAATAGACTCATGAGCTCTTCATTTGATGTTGATGTCTCTGTCTCCTCAGTAGCCTTGAAAGTTATACTTTACTCTTTTCTGGCTGGTGGAGGTGTCCTTTGCTGTGCTGCCTCCCTGGACTTGATCAATTTTTCATAAGACTTTAACTTGCCCAATAAAGATTATGTAGATATCTCATTTAGGATTCTGGCCTCCTTGATGGGCCAGATCCTTGAATCCCATGACCTTGGGAAGCACATCAGGATCTTGTCATTCACCTCTATGAGGGTGATGTCCTTGTCCAAGGTTTTTAGCTCATTGATGATTGTGGTTAACCTGTTATACATATCAGCTACTGATTCAGCTTCTTCTTTCTTGAAGTTCTCATATATGGATATGAGGTTGGATCTCCTATCCTTTCTCTCATCAGTTGAACCAGCCACCATCTGATTTAGTGAATCCCATATGGCTTTGGCTAAGGTGCATTCAGCCACCTTCTGAAAAATATCATCTGACATAGTCTGTGCCAGTATTTTCGTAGCCTTGGCATCAGCTATCTTTGCCTTCTTCTGGGCTTCAGTCCACTCAGGTGGTGGAACTACAGTACTGCTTGTATATGTTGCAGAAGTTGAAGCTTGAGGGGGACCTGTCAAAATAGAGTTGTATATATCCTCATCAATAGAGTTCATGTATAATTTAATTCTTGGCTTCTAGATGGCAAACCTGTTTAGGTTGCAAACTGGAGGTCTGGTGCTTGCATAGTCCTTGTTTTGTGTCATAGCTGTGTATATAAATCTAATATGGAAATAAAAATAAAATTTAGATCTAATAAAGGATCTTTGGTTCAAGGGTTAGCTTGTACAACCAAAGGAACCTGCTCTGATACCAATTGAAAGTCAGCAGTTAGATCAGGAATACTCTAGAGGGGGGGGGGGGGTGAATAGAGTATTTAGAGTTTTATAAAATTCTATGCTGGATAATGCAGATTACTCTAAGTGCAGTAGTAAATAAATAAAAATATAAAAGTACAGAAACTAACTACCATAGCCACAGTAAGAAAACAAAAGAAAGAGGGCAACCAGACGACACAAGAAATTTATAGTGGTTCCACATCCTGGGTACATCCACTCCTCTACCACCTTGGTAGGAATCCACTCAGGTTTTTGATCAGGTGTCTAACACCAATGAGCTTTTGATCAGGTGATCAAAAACCAAATCCCCAAGTCTTTTAATCAGGTGACTTGTAACCAGGAATCACTTTTGGAGGGAGATGACAACCCTTTACACAGTGGGGGTGAGAGAGTTGATTATGTCTTCTTTGTCAATAATCAGAGAGAAGACTTGTCGATTGTTGATGATAGTAAATGGCTCCCCCTGAGATATTAAATGGTTCAGGGAAATATGGAAGCCTTGCTACAGGGTGATAGGCCTTCAAGCTTTTAGCCTTTATCTGCAGGATCTTCTTGACAGATTTGATAGTTGTTGTCCTTGGAAGTCCTGGAGTGTTGAAGTAATAAGACTCTTGATTTTATATGATTGTTCTTCTTCTTCTCAGAGCTGATCTTCTTTTTGCATCAGAGCTTTGGGGAAAGGAGCAAAGAAGCTGTTGACGACAGATTGAGTGAAAATTTGTGTTTGTGTATGCTGTGTCTCTACAATTGCTCTGGTACTCTGATTGTTCTTACATGCTGTCAGGAAAGAGAGAAAAATCTCTTTTATATTTCCTGAGGGAATTTCCTTTCGAAATTTGAATCCTTCTGCTGCAATCAATGCTGGCGGTCCTTGAAAATAAACTGCATTGATTTATTTCCCCAACTTTCCCTTGGAAAAATGTAAAACAATAATTCTGATGAAAGCCATGATTAATGTACCATCCAACAGTAATATTCAGAGAATATTTTATCATTAATATTTCAGAAATTATTGTCATAGACTAAGGACAGAAGGAATAAATGTTAAGTCTGGAATCATCGAATTGATGACAGAATTCGTCGAGCTGATAACTGTGTTCGTCGAATGGAGTTCAGCAACTATTCTGGACTTAGAATATTCACAGTTGTATCTGAAATGAAATTTAAAGTCTCCAGAATTCGTCGACCTAAGATTTGATTTCGTCAAGTTGAGTTTTTGGAGTTGTCAAATATTCTGTGTGTCGACACAATTACTCCTGGTGTTGACACATGTGGTGTCGACTGATATCCTGCGTATCGACACAAGTCTTCTGTGTGGTGTCGATACAACCTTTCTAAAGCATTGACTGATGATCTGTGTGTCGACACAAGTGCTTCTAGTGTCCACTCAGTTGGTGTTGACATATACTCTGAGTGTCGACACAAGTCTTCTGGTTCTAAGTTGTTGAAGTAGATAATCCAGAATTCATCGGGCAAAGAACTAAGTTCGTCGACCTGAGACTAGAGAACATAGTCTTGATAGAATGATGTAGTAGTCCAAAGATTCGTCCACCAAAGAATAAAGTTCATCGACCATAGTCTGATTCTAAGGACATGGGATATCTTGATCTTTCCTGAACTTGAAGTGTTGTTGTAGTCCAAGTTTTAGTCTATCAGAGAATGTACTTCGTCGAGCTCAGCTCAGAGAATTAACTCTGAGATCGTCGAACTGAGCATGACAATCATTTACCTGAGTTTGACGAACGTCGAACTCACTTTACAGAGTCTTGAAATCTTCTAAGTCTTGTGTCTCTAGCAGTCTTGTTGATAGCTGGTCCATGCGATGTTGACTCTAAGGACTTGGCCTAGACTCTAGGACACAATTATGACCCTGACTATACATTGTGGGTCATATGATCCTAACTTAGTGAACCTAGCCCAAATCTTACTAGGGATCCAACAATAAGCACTCCTAGACTACCTCGGCATGCAAGGTGGAAAACTAGAACATCAAACATACAATACCAGAAACTAGAGCTAGTACAAAACTTGTAACACTTCATGAGGCTTAGGACTTTTTGGCCGACGAGCTAGCTCCTGCTTGTGATCCTTGCCCTGTAAAAATTGGTGGTAACGTGGGTTAGCATATGCTGACCTCAAACTGTGTAACCAACACATCTCCTCACTGCCGCCCCTAACGGACCCCGGGGTACCCCTCCAACCTGCAAGTCAGCACTTCGTATACCATATACATAAACATGTATAGATCTAAAAGAAAAGGTTTGGATGTCTCAAACAACAAACACGCTTTCTATGTTGAGCATATAATAAAAAGGGGCCTACTATGCAACATGTATGCAAAACCCGGGCTTCACCCAAGGCACCCTATTGCATATGCAACTAGCACATCATCAAAACATCTGGGTACTTCCAATTTCAACATTGGCGTTAAGCCGCAAACAAAAGGGTACTGCAATTACCCTAACGGCATACAAGCCGCAACACGGAAGTCTTAGACCCGGGCTTGCCTGCAAACTCTGACTTCGCACGTCAGGATTTCGTCTCACACACAAACCGATTCTAAGAACCCTTGTTGGACCCCACACACTCGTGGCTTCATTGCTCGGGCTTTCCCAATGCTTACATTCTGGTCAGTCTCACAGAAGGGGACTAGTCTCGCCTGGACACTCTCCCCACATGACTTGCACGTCACGGGATAGCTAGCCGACCACGGAGATAAAGTCGCGACTTAGCACATCACAATCCATAAACATTCCCACCTTAATCCATCATTTGTACTGTAACGTCCCCGCGCAACAAGGAAACCATCTACCGCCAATGCGGAGCTAACCTTGTCCACCAAGGAAACCATCTACCGCCAATGCGGAGCTAACCTTGTCTGGTTTCAGCTACACATACTGACTCAAGAAATAGGGGGAAATCATATACATCACAAACGGCATCTTGTTGCAACGAATTTCTACAAAATCCTTAAGGCTCGATATGCAACATCACCGAGTCAGACTAACGATCGTGACTACGGCTTCACCCACAATGCCTAATCCACTAACGGAGCGGATCTATAATGCAAAATCATATCGGGGACGGACTCAATCGACCCGGAGGTTCCTCTTGAACCTTGGCGACCCATACCCCTCTCATTTGAGAGAATTGGTGCCCAAAAGCTTGAAAGAAAAAGATGCTAAACACACATCCTAGAAACCAAGAGGAGAATTGTCATTATCTTACGGCCCCTATTCCTAGCCATGGGAACTTAGCCGGATGAAAACCACCGCAACGGACTTGCCTCCGCGGATCTGGTCTCGGCTTGCGATTTGGGGTTCCGAAGCTTCTCCGGCAGCCAGATATCTCCTTCACCTTCTTCCTTACTCTCCCTTCTCTCTAAAACTTTAGAAAGAGATGACTTGAAGAAGAATGAGTGTTTCAAACCCTATTCCTGAACATAACTCAGCAAGGACAGCTCTAGAACATCAGATCCCAAATGAAGGACGAACGGCCACGATTCACACTTAAAACCAAACTCCTGACCTGAACACGGCTTGTGACATGCTCGTTTCCAAGGTCGTGTGCCTCAATCGATGTCGAAACCGTCGCACCCTGAAAAGGACACAGGTTCTGTACACGCTCGTGTCAAACGTGACATGCCCGTGTCACTAAGTACACGGCCGTGTTCCTGGGCATGTTCCTCCATCGACACAGGACCAAACACAACCCGAGGAGAACACAGGTACCCGACACGCCCGTATCATATTTGACATGCCCGTGTCAAACCCGAACACGCATGGGCTCTAGGCCGTGTTTATCCCTCGCTCGGCCCGGCTAACATCCCGAGCAGGACACGGCCTGGGACACGCCCGTGTCCCAGGCCGTGTTCGTTGTCTCGATGATCGTCGACTGTATTTTCGTCAACCACACGAAAATTCATCAAACCCGAGCACGACACGGCCTTGTACACGCCCGTATCCCAAGTCGTGTTCACTATCTCGGCACTTCGTCGAGCGCAGTTCGTCGACCACCCGGGTTCTTCTTCGAACGCGAGCACTACACGGCCTTGGACATGCCCGTGTACCAGACCGTTTGACCCATACCAAGATCCTTACTTGGCTCTAAACGTTGTCCATGCCTCTTTTGAGTTTTTGGGCGTTACAACTCTCTCCTCCTTAAACGAATTTCATCCTGAAATTACAGAAAGAGAAAGATACACAAAATTTAAATTATACCTAAAAGGAATAACTCTGGATACTCCTCCAGCATGGTCTGTTCTCGCTCCCACGAGAGCTCCTCATGACCACAGTTGTCCCATCGGACTTTTACAAGTTTGACCTATTTGTTTCGCAACTGCCAAACTTTTTAATCCTTTATAGCGACTGGACGAACTCGCATCCTCAAGTCCTCTTCTATCGGCACTGATGCCGATTCGATCACCACACTAGCCTCTACTAATGATTTCCTCAAGACGGAGACAAGGAAGATGTCGTGTAATCCACTCAGCTCTGTGGACAACGCTAACCGTACGCTGCTTCTCCCACCCGTTCTATAACTTCGAAAGGTCCCAAAAACCTTGGACTCGACTTCTTGAGTCGGCGAATGCGCGAAATGCATCTGAACGGCTTGATCTTTAGATAGACCCAATCGCCTGCATCGAACTCCAGCTTCCTGTGGCGAGAATTAAAATACTTTGCTTGCCGATCTTGATCCACTTTCATGCGCTCTTGAATGGTTCGCACCAACTCACATGCATCAGCTACCACTTCTTTTCCCAAAAATTTGGTGTCTCTCGCCTCTATCCAAGACATCAGTGTTCGACACCGCCCTCCATACAAAGTTTCATTTGCCGCCATCTTTATACTTGCTTGGTAACTATTGTTATAAGTGAACTCTACCAAGAACAGGGGATCCTCCCAATTCTTGCCGAAGTCAAGAATACAAATCCTCAGCATATCCTCTATAGTACGGTTCGTTCTTTCAGTTTGTCAGTCAGTTTGAGGATGGAAAGCCATACTGAACTTGAGCTTCGTGCCTAAACTCTCCTGAACCAACCTCCAGTCTTTGGACATTAAACGTCCATCGCGATCACTAACTATACTCTTAGGAATCCCATGTAGTCCCACAATGTTGTGAACATACAACTCTACCAGCTTCTACACGATGTCCTCCTTTCGATTTGGGATGAAGTGAGCCACTTTGGTTAAGCGATCCACAATCACCAAAATTGCGTCGTTACCCTGCTACGATCTAGGTAACCCATGCACAAAGTCCATGGAGATGTTATCGAGTTTCCACTCGGGGATTGGAAGAGGCTTCAGGAACCCGCCCGGCTTCTGACACTCAGCCTTCACCAAGGCACAAGTTTGGCATCGATTCACGTACAAAGCTACGTCCCGCTTCAGTCCAGGCCAACAAAAGGATTTATTCATATCCAAGTACATCTTTATACTGCCCAGGTGAATGGAGTACTTTGTGAAGTGAGCCTCAAACATCAACTCTTCACGGAGCTTGCCGAACTGCGGTACACAAATCCTTCCGTCCTTCCTCAGAATCCCATCAATTATCACCCAGGTGCTACTCTCGCACTTTTGAGCTTCCACCACGTATGGCTGAAGCTCAACATCCAAACGGGTCACTTCCCGAAGAGGATCAGACAAATCATTCTGTATTTCAATCCAGTTCAACCGAGCCATGCTAGACTCGCCCCTTGCTACACACTCCAAGCTTAGAGACTCCCAGTCTAGCACCAACCGCTCATCATGAGCTTTGATCCAATTCCATTTCCCAGAGTATTTTCTACTCAAGGCATCTGCCACCCTATTGGCTTTGCCTGGCGTATACTGAATCGCCATCTCGTAGTCTCCAAGGAACTCAACCCATCTACGTTGCCGCATATTCAGGTACTTTTGATCCAGGAGATACTTCAGGCTTTTGTGATTCGTGAAGATCTCCACCTTCGCACCATAAACATAGTGCCTCCACAACTTCAACGCAAAGATTACTGCCGCAAATTCCAAGTCATGGATGGGGTAATTCCTCTCATGAGGCTTCAGTTGCCTCGACCCAAAGGCTATCACACTGACATGTTGCACCAATACACAACCAAAACGGCATCCCAATGCGTCACTGAAAATTTGAAATCCTTCGGTCCCTTTTGGTAGACTTAGGATTGGAGCTGTCATCATCCTTTCCTTCAGTGTCTCAAATGCCTGATTGCACTCCTGAGTCCACACAAACTTCTGTTCCTTATGAGTTAGTGATGTGAGGGGTGGAGCTATCCGTGAAATGTTTTTTATGAACCTTCTATAGTACAAGGCTAGCCCAAGAAAACATCGGACTTCCGCCACAGTTCTTAAAGTCGCCCAATCACTGATGGCTTCCACTTTTGTTGGATCTACTGCCACCCCATCTCCACTAATCACATGGCCCAAAAATGCCACCTTCTTTAGCCAAAACTCGCACTTCGAGAACATTGTATAAAGCTAGTTCTCTCTCAACACTTGCAAGACTATTCTCAAGTGAGTCTCATGATCCACCTCCGATTTGTATTAAACCAGAATGTCATCAATAAAGACAACTACAAAAGAGTCCAAGTATTCCCGAAATACTCGATTCATCAGATCCATGAATACGGATGGTGCGTTCGTCAGCCCGAACGACATCACTGAGAACTCAAAGTGACCATACCTCGTACCAAACGCTGTCTTGGGGTATGTCCTCGTCTCGAATTCGCAAATGATAGTATCCTGACTTCAAATCCAACTTTGAATACACCACCGCCCCACCAACTGGTCGAACAGATCGTCTATCCGAGGAATCAGATACTTATTCTTGACAGTTAATTTATTAAACTCTCGGTAGTCTATGCACAACCGCATACTACCATATTTCTTCTTCACGAACAACATAGGCACGCTCCACGGCGAAGAACTGGGTCTGATATACCCCTGCTCCAACATTTCCTGCAACTCTACCTTGAGTTCGGCCAACTTTTTGGCGCCATCCTAAACGGAGGACGTGACACCGGTCGTGCCTCTGGAATTAACTCAATCGAGAAATCAATCTCCCATCGAGGAGGTGCTCCAGGAAGTTCATCAGAAAAAACATCCTTGAACTCTGCCACTACGGGCACTTACCCAAGTGATAACTTGGAAAGTCGAACCTCCAATAATGCTACAAGAGCTACTCCCCCTGGTTAACTGCCCGCAACAACTATATGGCCGAATTCAGGGAACAGGACACTCCATTAAGGTCCTCAAACTTGACTTCTGCATGCCCTTCGCTTCTCATAGTGACCACCTTGGATAGGAAATCAATATTGGCCTGCTACTCCGTTAGCCAGTCTATCCCCAATATTTCATCAAACTCAACCAACGGTAGGACCGCTGCTATCAACACAAAGTCAACTCCTCCTAGCTCCCAACAAATACGCCCTTTTGACCCGGTGGTCATGGATAACCCATTGGGCATGCGCACCTTCAGCTCTGCGTCCGCCGAGAACAACTCAACTCCAATTCTCCGGATGAAGCTTTCCACAAGAAAAGAGTGTGACGCTTTCGTATCAAACAATACTCTAGTGGGGTATCCGGAAACTAACACAAAGCCTAAAATAGAGGCATCAAAAATAACAGTCTAAAAGTATGAAGTATAAGATTTAATTTAAACTTCTCATACCTGTCACCACATCAGTTTGGCGGATCACTTCCTGTTGTCCAAGGTTGTAAGCCCTTTGTTGCACCGGTTGGAACCGAGAAATGTTGGACTATGCCATCTTTCCTTTCTCTGCAGCACTAGGGCCGGAGCGCACAGTCTGCTCCTGCCTTGGATCATACTCAGCACCTCCTTGAGTATAAAAACGAGCTATGTGCCCCATCTTGCCATAATTAAAGCATGTCGGTGGTCCCTTAGAGTGAGACCCTCCGGACGTCCACTTGCTTTTATCACCGATCTTGAATGGGTGAGGCTTTTTATTCCACCTATTCCCTTCAGACTTTCCTTTGGATTGAGAAGGCTTCCCTTCCCCTTGCTTGGGCGTGAAACCCTTACGATGTTGGCTTCGCTCCAAATCACTCTCCAACATCCTGGCGGCCTCAACTAGCTCGTTGAAACCAGCTCTCTTCATGGCGATGAGGGGTTGTCTTAGATTCTCCCTCAGCACCTAGTAGAAGAGTTTATCCCTCTCCTCATCGTCTGACATTGTCGTTCCTACATAACGACCCAACTGAGTGAACTCCTATACATACTTGTCCACCGCCTTATCCCGCTGCACCAAGTGCAAAAATTGCCTTTGGAGGGCCAACCATGTCGACACAGGAATGTACTTCTTTAGGAAAGCATTCCCAAACTCTTCCATGGAGGGGGTGCGTCCGGAAAACTGGTGGCCACTATGGCTCACCCACCACAACTTCGCATCTCACTCCATCATGAAGGCCGCAAACTCAGATTTCTTCTCCTCTAGCTTCTCTGCCACCCTCAGAAGCTCTTGCATCCGTGCCCACCAATCCTCCGCATCAGTCAGCGTACCAACTTCCTTGAACGTTGGAGGATGGAAGCTCAGAAAATACTTCATCTGCCGGTCTCCATGCCCGACAACCACCCTTTTGGCCAACGGCTCTGCTCGCCTGGCTTCTCCACCCAACACAGCTGTCACCGTATCCGAGGTAGCAGGAGTTGCTACCTGAGAAACAGGGGTTGCTACTTGAGCTATCACTGTAGCTTGGGATGCTACCATTTCTTCTGCAAGCATGCGACAGAAGTCAGTCGGGTTTACACCCATGCGCAAAGGACCCTGAGCAGTAGCGCTGCTCACTGAAAGCTCTTCTCTTGGTCTCGACGTTCCCGCCTCGTTGCTTACACTCTCAACGAAAGCAAGATAGCAAGGAATCAGTCTCTTATCACAAGACTCAAACATAAGGACACTCATGGTCCCGCGTTACTCCTATGTGGATAACTTCTAAATGCGATACGATTACATTAAATCGACCGCCCTAACTGACCTTGGACGAAACCTGGCTCTGATAACAAATTGTAACACCTCCCCTGTAATGACCATATAATATGGGTCCGGCCTGGGCCCCACAACATACAGACGCCACAGCTTTAGCATTAAAAGATGATATTAACTACCCAATCTCAAAACTTAATAACAAACAACAGCGGAAACAGTAAACAAGACCAGAAGCTATCCACATAATTAAGAGTATCGAAGCAGCCTTAAGGCCTTACAATAATAGAGAGTCCAACACTCAAATTAATACATCAAGCATCAATATGCATAAGCACTCCTAGACTAACTCGGCATGCAAGCCAGAAAACTAGAGCATCAAACATACAATGCTAGAAACTAGAGCTAGTACAAAACTTGTAACACTTCATGAGGCTTAGGCCTTTTTGGCCGGCGAGCTAGTTCCTGCTTGTGATCCTTGCCTTGTAAAAATTCATGGTTACGTTGGTCAGCAAAGGCTGACCTCAAACTGTGTAACCAACACATCTCCTCCGGGCCGCCCCTAATGGACCCCGGGGTGCCCCTCCAACCTACAAGTCAGCACTCTGTATATCATATACATAAACATGTAGCTCTAAAAGAACATGTTTGGATGTCTCAAACAACAAACACGTTTTCTATGTTGAGCATATAATAAAAAGGGGCCTACTATGCAGCATGTATGCAAACTCGGGTTTCACCCAAGGCACCATATTGTGTATGCAACTAGTACATCATCAAAACTGCTGGGTACTTCCAATTTCCCCATTTACGTTAAGTCGCAAACAAAAGGGTAATGCAATTACACTAACGACATATAAACCGCAACACAGAAATCTTGCCAAGGCCCAACCCGCTCGTGGGTCTTAGAACCGGGCTTGCCTGCAAACTCTGAATTCGCACGTCAGGATTCCTTCTCACACACAAACCGATTCTATGAACCCTTGCTGGACCCCACCAGCTCGTGGCTTCATTTCACGGGCTTGCCCAATAATTGGCATTCTCGTTAGTCTCACAGAAGGGACTCGTCTCACCGAGACACTCTCCCCACATGACTTGCACGTCACGGGATAGCCAGCCGACCCCGTAGACAAAGTCGCGCCTTAGCACATCACAATCCATAAACATTCCCACCCTAATCCATCATTTGTACTACAACATCCCCGCGCACCAAGGAAACCATCTACCGCCAATGCAGAGCTAACCTTGTCCACAAAGGAAACCATCTACCGCCAATGCGGAGCTAACCTTGTCCAGTTCCACATACACGTACTCACTCGAGAAATAGGGGAAATCACATACATCACAAACGGCATCTTGCCGCAATGAATTTCTACAAAATCTTTAAGGCTCGCTATGCAACATCACCGAGTCGGACTAACGGTCGCGACTGCGGCTTCACCCATAATGCCTAATCCACTAACGGAGAGGATCTCTAATGCAAAATCATGTCGGGGACGGACTCAATCGACCCGGATGTTCCTCTTGAACCTTGTCAACCCATACCCCTCTCATTTGAGAGATTTGGTGCCCAAAAGCTTGAAATAAAAAGATGTTAAGCACGCATCTTAGAAACCAAGAGGAGAAGTGTTGTTACCTTACGGCACCTCTTCCTAGCCATAGGAACTTAGCCGGACGAAAACCACCGCAACAGACTTGCCTCTGCGGATCTGGACTCGGCTCGCGATTTGGGGCTCCGAAGCTTCTCCAGCAGCAGGATCTCTCCTTCACCTTCTTTCTTGCTCTCCCTTCTCTCTAAAACTTTAGAAAGAGAAGACTTGAAGAAGAATGAGTGTTTCAAACCCTATTCCCGAACATAACTCTGCAAGGACAGCTCTTGACCATAAGATCCCAATAGAAGGAAATGAACGACCACGATTCGCACTTAAAACCAAACTCCTGGGCCGAACACGGCTTGTGAAACGCCCGTGTCCAAGGTCGTGTGCCTCAATCGACGCTGAAACCATCACACCCAGAAAAAGACACGGGTTCTGGACACGGCCGTGTCAAACGTGACAATCCCGTGTCACTTAGTACACAGCCATGTGTCTGGGCATGTTCCTCCATCGACATAGGACCAAACACAACCCGAGGAGATCACTGGTACTCGACACGCCCGTGTCACTTTTGACACTCCTGTGTCAAACCCGAACACGCCTAGGATCCAGGCCGTGTTTATCCCCTCACACGGCCCGGCTAACATCCTGAGTAGGACATGGCCTGGGACATGCTCGTGTCCCAGGTCGTGTTCGTTTTCTCGACGATCGTCGACCGCATTTTCGTAGACAATGTAAAAATTCGTCGAACTCGAGCACGACACGACCTTGGACACGCCCATGTCCCAGGTCGTGTTTACTGTCTCAACACTTCGTCGAGCGCAGTTCATCGACCACAAAGGTTCTTTGTCGAACCCTAGCACGACACGGCCTTGGACACCCCCGTGTCCCAGGCCGTTTACCCCTACCAAGATCCTGACTTGGCTCTAAACTCTGTCCATCCCTCTTTTGATTTTTGCGGCGTTACACTTGGCATGTCTGCTCTAGGCCTCCAACTTCCTGTCTCAAATCAAGCGCACCTGAGCATCCGTATCCTCGATGAACTCCGAGCCAAGTGCCTTCGGATCCTCATCCTAGATCCAAGACAAAGGAGTCCTGCATCTCCGCCCATATAAAGCCTCATAAGGGGTCATGGCGATGCTAGACTGGTGGCTGTTGTTGTACGAGAATTCAATCAACGGTAGATGCCTCTCTCATGGCTCTCCGCGGTCCAGTATATAAAGATACAACAAATCCTCCATTGTCTGATTGGTGGACTCTATTTGCCCATCCGTCTGAGGGTGGAAGGTGGTACTAAATGTCAACCAGGTCCCCAAATAGGCCTGGACCGACCTCCATTCCTTAGATGTAAATAGTTCATCATGATCGAACACTATCATCCTCGGCACTCCATGGTATCGGACGAACTGCTCCACAAACCTCCGTACCAAGTCACCCACTGGAGCGTCCTTCCTGATCTGTAGAAATCTGGCCACCTTTGGCAATCGAAAGACGATCACCCATATCGAGTCGTTCCCCGCATGTGACTGAGGAAGACCATGTACGAAATCCATGGCGATATCGTCGAACTTCCACTCCGGCACCGGAAGTGGCTGCAATAATTCGGTCGGACTCTTACACTGCCTTCACTAACTTACAAGCCCTGCAATGGGTCATGAAGTATGTGATATCCCTCTTCATGCCCGGACAATACATCGTCTTCTTGAGGTCGGCTGTCATCTTGGTGATGCCCAGGTGCACCGAGTACCTGCTGTAGTGAACCTCGGTCATAATGTCCTCCCGAATTCTTCCCCCAGCCATTATGTACACCCGTCCTCTAAAGCATAACAACCCATCCTACTCTGTATACTCCCTGGCCGTGCCTGCCTTCAAGGTCCAGAATACTTGCTCTAACTTGTCATCCCTCCTCTACTCAGCCCTGATGCAATCTCGGATATCAGTAGTAGTGCTCATCGCGGCCAGATACTCCTCATAAAGCTCTAAGTTGTCTGAAGACACCAGAGTAATCTACATATCCTCCAACATTCGTACCAACTCCATATCCATCAACTGGGGCTCTACTCCTGAAGTGGTAGCCCTCCGGCTCAGTGCGTCCGCCACCACAATCACCTTCCCCGGGTGATAGTATATAGTGTATTCATAATCAGATAGAAACTCCACCCATCATCTCTGGCAGATATTCAACTCCTTCTGCGTACCAACATATTTCAAATTCTTGTGATCCAAAATTATGTTGCAGTGCACACCATAAAGATAATGCCACCAAATCTTCAGAGCCAACACCACTGCTCCCATCTCCAAGTCATGCACCGTGTATTTTTGCTCGTGCTTCTTCAGCTGGCGGGAGGCGTATGTTATCACATGTCCATGCTGCAACAGTACAGTACCCATTCCCTCAAATGACACATCTGTGTACACCTAAAAGCCCACCTTACTAGACGGAAAAGAGAGGATAGTGTCCGACACAAGCCGACCCTTCAACTCCTGGATGGCCCCCTCACACTGTGCCATCCAAATGAATGGAGTGTCCTTCTTCATCAAAGGAGTGGAAGGGCTATCTGAGAGAATCCCTGCACAAACTTCTGGTAGTATGATGAGTCCGATATTTATAGGGTTTTTTGGACTCATCTGGGATGGTTTTCTCACTCGTGCACTGCATTTCAATTGGATTTCAGTTATATTTGAATCGTTCGGTCATGTACCATTTTGTGCACTATTTTGGCACGAGAGTGTACGATTGCGCATTCTATTATTGGGGGTATGCACATGGTGCACCACATGGCTCTTTTCTGTTGTTTTCTTAGCTTTGTATTTGTTGTTGGGAGCTTGTGCTCCAGCTCTGGTTTTGTTGTGCAGGTGGTGTGTTTTCCCCCAAGGAAGGAATTCTGTCTTAAGGAAAACACACGGTCGTGCGTTTCTTTCACGCACGGTTTGCGTTAAATCATATGTTTTAGTTAGCTGGAGGAACGTCGAGTCGAGCTCGACGAATTTCATTGAGCTGAGTTCGACGATCCTCACGTACGGTTGACGCACGCTTTCTTTGAAACCGTGCGCGAAGGAAACGCACGGATTTCCTGTAGCTTTCTAATCTAGGCCTTCTGTGGTTAATCGTGCGCTTTGTTCACGCACGAGCGGCAGCACCCGTGTGCGAGTAAAACGCATGGTTCTCCTATGTGTCCTTGTTTTCCAGCTCTCTGTCGCTACCCGTGCGATATCCTTCACGCACGGGCGGAACTGGCCGTGCGCGAAGGAAAAAGAACGGGTCAATGCTTCTCCTTCCTCAGGACTATTCTAAAAGTTAATATCGCACAGCTTGCGCACGGCTGTGCGCCGAACCGGGCGTGTACATTTTTTCTGACTTTTCTATTTAAGTTGCAGATTTCCTCTTTCCAAGGATCCATCTCTGCTTCCCCCGCCATTTTCGCTCCTTTGAGTGAGAAAACTCGCCTGCGGCTGCCATTTTCTCTCTCCTCTTTGGAGATTTGATCCGACCACTGTTTCTCCTCAGAAAGCATGTAATAGTTATGTCTCCGGCCACCTTCATCTTCTCCGACCTCCAAGCTACCATCTGAGCTCTTTGTTGCTGCACTTACGGATTTCTTCGGTCAGAACTAGCCCAGCGATCAAACATGAAGAAGACGGGTTATAGGGTAGAGGTGACAGCCCTTCTGGATCCCGGACGACATCCGAAGACCGAGCTATGGTAAGGATTGACAACCCTTGAATCAAGCCGTGAATCTCGGAAAGCCTTTGTGCGCTCGGTTGTATTTCTCCGCCTCTTCTTGTGATTACTTCATTCTGAACTTGTGATAGTGGGATTGTTGCTTGAGAATAATGTTTTGCTTAAGGTTTCAGCATACCGATATGTTGTTATGTCTTAATCATTGCTTGTGTTGTAACAACCCCATCCGTTCATATGGTATATCCTAGAAGGTCCGGCCGGGGCCCCACAGCATATATCACAAAACACGCGGTGACGGAACGGGATGATACCAGAGTAGCGCAGTGCACCTAACACATTGCATTCTAGCGAAAACCGATACGAACACTTGAACTCCACCAGTGAATGTCCAACATATAACATAACCCCACGTTGTATATATCTTACATAGGAATGTCTTACAAGAGTACAAAAGTTGGCCTTATGGCCTTACATAGCTTTCCAACAGTCGCCTCAAATAGTGGCGCGCAGGCCGACCACAATAAAAGCAAACACATAACAAGCAACAAAAGCCTTTGAGGGCTAGCAGCAGCAGCAACAGCAGCAGGGACATCAACCTTTATGCGTCCCGCTTGGCTCTCCAGCACCTGTACAGGGACAATCCACCCAATGGTGGCAAACAGAGGCAACGGTCAACATTCAGCTGACCAAATTATAACGACCCTACCCCTTTTCTCGGGGCAGCGGTACTCTTCCCTGTAGGAATTTCTCATATAATGTGCTTTCACGCACACATGCCATCACAACTGTTCTCCATCCGGCCCAACGGTCCGTGCACTCAGAGCACATTCTTGGTGTTCTGGCAAAGCACATGCCCACCACCATATCAGGGTCACAACCCAACGGTAATTCTCTTGAGCATTTACTCCATGGCGTGCAGCCAGAGTTCTAGTCTTACTACACCGGGATGGCCCGTAGCCCCCCATTGTGTCATGGCACGCATGCCTAATACTCTTGCTGTGCGCTCCAACACACCACACTTTCTGGTCCACGTCGGACGGACATAACACAGGTCAGATCCTCCACCCCACGTTGCTCAAATCGCCTTGCCTTCACCGAGTATGGCGTACTCGCGGCGTAATCAAAGGCGCGGGTCGATCTCACTGATCATGTTATTGGCATTCAGCCTGGGTGTCTCTCTACACCCATCACAACATTAGCGAGTCTTTCCTGGGCACCCCAGTACTTCCTGCTACACTCTTTGCAGGTGGACACCGCAAATATCACAAATGTCCGGGGTCTTTCCTGTGTACCATGCCAGTACTTCCTGTTACTCGCTTCACAGGTGGATACCCTACGACATCAAGCATCACAAAGGGCCTTTCCTCGTCACACCAGTACTTCTTGTCACTCAGTCACAGGTACGACCCAATAGCACAATCATACACGGCTATTTTACTGTACTACCACTCCAGTACTTCATGCTACTACCCTTCACAAGCATAACCCGTTGACTCCTTAACCTACACGTTTATCAAGGAGTCTTCTCTGGTTCGTATGCAACATCACCAATCCAGATCAACCTGTCTAGATGGGCTTCACATAGCATGCCTATTCCGTACTCCATTTCCGGATCTATATGCCAACAAAAGGGGATTTCATGCATCCACCCAAAGACTCCAAAACTCAGCCACCTCTTGGTGGGGGAATCATAAACATATGCCAAAAGGAAGCCTTCACATGGCTAGGAAGAAAAGTCGTTACCCTTGAAGCCCTCTTTGGTGCCATGAGCTCTAAGCTGGCTTGAACGTCTCACACGAGCGTTTCCTCTGCAACACCGGCTTCAGATCTCTTGTCGGTAAATCGTAGCACCAACGGTGACCAGCCCCTTGCCTCCTCCTCCTTCTTACTCTCCCTTTCTCTCACTAGAAATGAAGAAAGAGAAGACCAAATGAGAAAATCATATTGCTCTTCTCATTCACGACCTTAAGGAAATAGGGAGGCCTCTCAGCCCTTGGATCCAGGCTGAAGGAATGGACGACCACAAATTCACCCAAAAGTGTAAATTTTTCCTGACACGGCCTGTGACACGCTCGTATCCAGGGCCGTGTGCCTCAAGCGTTGCTCAACCGACTTATCCACACCAGTGACATGCCTATGGGACACGCCCGTATCATGGGTCGTGTCACCCGACACGCCTTCAGACACGCCCGTGTATGTGGCCGTGTTCATCAGGCGAAAAAAATACCAAAATCGCCCGAGACTCATACGGCCTGTGACACGCCCGTGTCCCAGGCCATGTGCCGATACACGGCATGTCGACACGCCCTAGCCCCAAATCGTCGGGCTGAGTTCGTCGAACCGAAGGGACACGCCCTGTGACACGCGCGTATCATAGGCCGTGTTCACCCACATCTCGACACTCGATGACCACGTCTCGACACTCGACGATCGTCGAGCAATTTTCGTCGAACACACGACACGGCCTTGGACACGCCCATGTCCTTGGCCGTGTGCCTTCTCTCGACATATCGTCGAGCGAAAAATGTCGACTCCCAGGCCGATCGTCGACACGGGCTCGACACGCCCTGGGACACGCCCGTGTCCCAGGCCGTGTCACCCAAAAAGTTGCCTGCTGCTCAAAATTGGGCTATTACAACCCTCCCCTCCTACAAAACATTTCGTCCTCGAAATTCAGACACAGGAAGGCATCCAACAACCAGCAACCAAAAAGTTATAACAGTAAAAAGTTTTATGTTACAACACAATTCGATCTACGGATTACATAAACAGCTTGGGAAACTCTTCTCGCATGGTTTTCTCTCGCTCTCATATAAGTTCTTCACGGCCGCAGTTGTCCCACCGGAATTTCACCATGCCGACCGTCTTGTTCCGCAACTGATTCTCAGCTCGATCCTCGATCTGAATGTGTCTAACTCTCGTTGTTATCCCATACACTACCGGCACATGATCATCCGCGATTACTTGGGCTAGATCTTTAACGGCCTTCCGAATCACCGAGATGTGAAATACATCATGTGATCCACCCAGGTCTGCCGACAGAGGTAGCCGATAAGCCACTTCTCCGACACGCTCCACCACTTCAAATGGACCCAAATATCTTGGACTCAACTTTTTCAAACGTCGAATCCAGGAGACACCTTTGAATGACTTGATCTTCAAGTAGACCCAATCGCCAACCGCAAATTCCACGTTACGGTGCTTGGCATTGTAATACTTAGCTTGTCGATCTTGAGCAATAAGTAGTCTTTCTCGAATAATTCGTATGGTAGAATTTGCTTCATCAACATAATTTGGGTTAAAAACTCGTGCTTCGCCCGCTTCTACCCAAGCCAAGGGAGTACAACACTTCCTTCCATATATCACTTAATATGGTGCCATCCCAATGCTCGTCTGGTAGCTGTTATTATATGCAAACTCTACCATATAGAGATGATCTTCCCATGTCTTTCCGAAGTCAAGGGCGCACATCCTGAGCATGTCCTCCATTATTCTGTTGGTATGTTTAGTTTGGCCATTCGTTTGGGGATGAAAGGTCGTACTGAAAGTCAACTTTGTGCCCAACAGTCGGTGAACTAGCCTCAAATCATTTGACGTGAATCGCCCATCTCGATCACTTACGATGCTCCGAGGAGCACCGTGAAGCCATACAATCTGG
Source organism: Platanthera guangdongensis (assembly GCA_039583875.1). Classification (NCBI taxonomy): domain Eukaryota; kingdom Viridiplantae; phylum Streptophyta; class Magnoliopsida; order Asparagales; family Orchidaceae; genus Platanthera; species Platanthera guangdongensis. Next base: position 66,990,919 of record CM077160.1, read on the forward strand.
TCGACATATAACTTTGCCAAACTTTCGGCTGAATCATCCCGCCTGTTCGGGAGAAAATGTGCCACTTTAGTTAGCCGGTCAACAATCACCCAAATGGAATCATTACCTTGCTGCGATCTCGGCAATCCGTGCACAAAATCCATGGAAATATCATCAAATTTCACTCTGGGATCGGCAGCGACTTCAAATAACCGCCCGGCTTTTGGCATTCCGCCTTCACCATCGCACATGTTTGGCATTTGGATACATAAAGGGCAACATCTTTCTTTATCCCTGGCCACCAGAATAGCTTTTTCATATCGTTGAACATCTTCGTGCTCCCGGGGTGAATGGAATACTTTGTATAATGTGCTTCATACATCAGTTCTTCCCTCAATTTCCCCACATTTGGGACGCACAAACGGCCCTCTTTTTGCAAAAGACCGTCATTCCAGCAGAATTTGCCTTCTGGCCCTTCGTTAGCATAGCGTAGGAGGTCTTCATCCAACTCTGTTGCTCATCGAACTCGGTTCGCAAGGTCACATTGCACCTCCGTCCAGTTCAAACATGCAGTTGCAGTGGAATTCTTGTCAACACAATATATCTCTAACGCTTCCAATTCCTGGATAAGACATTCAGCATGCCTTTGTAACCAAGTTGCTCTAGCCTGAACCCACCGACTCAAGGCATCCGTGACAACATTCCCCTTCCCGGGAGTGTAGTGAATCTCAAAAGTGTAGTCCCCAAGGAACTCCAACCACCTTCGTTGTCGCATGTTCAACTCTTTCTGCTCCAAGAGATACTTTAGGCTCTTATGATCTGTATAGATCTCCACCTTCACTCCATACAGGTAGTGACACCATAACTTTCGTGCAAAAATCACCGCCGCTAACTCCAAGTCATGGACGGGATAATTTCGCTCGTGCACCTTCAGCTAGCGTGAGCCATAAGCAATTACCTTTCCACTCTGCAGAAGAACGCAGCCTAAGACGCTCCCTGAGGCATCACTATAAATCACAAATCCATTGGTCCCACTTGGCGAAGACAACACTGGCGCCGTGGTCAACCGAACCTTCAGCTCTTCAAAAGCTCATGCGCACTCTGGCGTCCAAACGAACTTCTGATCTTTTCGCGTCAGCGTGGTTAGCGGCAAAGAAATCTGCGAGAAGTTTCCACAAATCTTCTATAGTAGCCCGCAAGTCCAAGGAAACTACTGACCTCGGACACGGAAGACAACATTGGCCACTCTTGTATGGCCCTTATCTTCGCTGGATCCACTACAATGCCCGCTCCACTCACCACATGGCCTAGAAAAGCCACCGACGATAGCCAAAACTCACACTTCGAGAACTTGGTATAAAGCTGATTTTGCCTCAATGTATTCAACACCAACCACATGTTGAATTCTGTGAAGTGAAAGTGGGTGAATGGAAGGCTTGGGAAACCTATCCGTGCGGACTACGCGGACTGGGTTGGCGGACTGCTAGGTCGGCAGGGATGTTGTAGGCGGTTTGCTCTGTGGCGGCCTGGGCGGTCTGTTCGTGCGGACTACACGGACAGCAGCGGTGGTCTGACAGGCCAGTGTATGCTCAGCAGGCGGTTGACTCCTAGGAAGTAACCGGGCGGATAGAAATGTTATCCACGCAGTCCGGCTTGAAGCGGACTGAAGAACTGGAGCTCGGCAGACCGGTTTGGCAGTTGCCTTGGTCTTGCTCTAGTGAAGCGGCAAGTGGAAGCCGCGGAGACCGCCGGTCAGCGCGGACAGGAACTGGAGGTCGCCCGGTATGGCGGGCTAGATCCAGTGTCCGCCAATAAGTGCGGACTGGCCCTTGAGGCCAGCGGACTGGACTTGGTGGGAATTGAACCAAGTCCAGGATGGCTCAGTCCCGGGAGATTGCGCAGTAGAGCGCGGGCTGGTTTCTCAGTCCGCCAAGCGTAGTAGAAGTGCAGTTGCCTTGTTTGCTAGCTTGGGGAAATGCGGACTGGAGAATTACTTGTGCAGGAGCGTGCGGACTGGAGCCGAAGTCCGCTGAGTCCGGTTAAGCCTTGTGACGAGGTTATGGACTCAGGAGTTGCGGACTGGAGTCTGCTGTTAGCGGACTGGATTGGCGTGTCCGCTAAGTCCGGAGGTGCCTTGGAGATGAGGTAATGGACTTGGGATATGCGGACGGAAGCCGGGTGTTCGCTGAGTCCGGCAGGTGCCTTGATGGCGAGGCTACGAGCTCGGGTTTTGCGGGCTGATGTCTTGTCCGCAGAATGGCGGACACGGCTGTTGTGGAGTCCGGCTGTTGTGGTCTTGGCTTGGTCTCTGGCGGCAAGGCGGGCTGGATATTGGAGTCCGGCCTTGGAGAAGCTGGGGCGGACTGGCTATCTGCACAGGAGCGGCGAACTGGATTGTGTGTCCGCGGGCTGGCGGACACACTTGTTCTAGCTGCGGGTTGTGGCGGTGATCCTATTGGCTAGGGCAGTGACCATACTCATCGTCGTGCCTATAAATAGGACCCATGTCACATCAGGAAAAGAAACCTAGACCGAAGTAAGTGAACAGTAATTGAGCTCGCGTAAGTTGCTGCGGTCTGGACCTTGTGTCCGCGCAGATTGAGAGTTGACCCGGTTGTGCTGTGCAGGTTGTGCGGATAGCGCTGGAAAGCCAGGACTTGGCTCTGATTGCGGTCAGGGACAGTGCGGACTCTGCGGTTAAGCAACAGGCGGTAAACAGCAGGTCGCGGATAGCGACCAGGCGGTCTTCTCTTTGGCGACTTGGTTCGGGGTTCAGGAAGTCGCCTGCTTCAGGCGGACTATTCCATTCGGTGACGCAGCTTGTGCGGTCTGGCGGCGTGCAGACCGGCGGTGAAGAGCTAAGCATTGGAATAAGGGGTGAGTCCGCGCGGCTTGGGTTGCGGTCTGGCGACCTGGCGGACTGAGCGGACTCCACAGCAGTAGGTCGGTGGCTTGTTGATTGAGTCCGCGCGGCTTGTTTTTTGTTCTTGTCTTTGTAACTGTCTCTGCTCTCCCGGTGTTGGGTTTTGGTGAAGCATGTCCCGCCATGTATGTCTCGCCTTGTAAAGAAGTTTGCTCTTGATCAATAAAGAAGCTTGTGCTGCATGTGTTGCTGGTTGTTACTGCTTTGTTGAGATAACCTCTGCTAACTCCACGATCCGGGAAAACTTTCAACATTATAAGTGGGCGTATTCTCCTTCGGTTTGTTGAGTTTTCAACAGGGTATCCAAGGGGGCGTCTGCGGTTTGTTGAATTTTAATATGGTACCAGAGCCAGGTTGTTGGAGTGGTCAAGGAGTGCTCAATGGAAGTAGTTGCTCTTCTGAAGAGGAAACCAGTGGTAGAACCATGGCAGTGGAGGATGCAAGTTGTCTTGGTATTGATCTTCTTACAGAGGCGAACTGTGAACGGTGGAAGTCCTGTATGAAGAGCTTTCTTCTTGGCGAGGACCTTTGGGAGGTTATATGCGGAGCAGGAAGACAAGAGGATACTGCTGGCAATGCTGAGGCGATGAGAGCTTGGAAGGAGGCAAATGCGAAAGCGGAGTCTATTCTCAAGCAGGTGATCTCATCGGAGTTCTTGGACCACATCAGTGGATGTCGGTCAGCTGCGGAGGTTTGGACTTCCCTTGATGGGTTGTTCAGGAAGGAGGTGAAGGTTGCTGCTGATGTTGGTCCCTCTACTTCCTATCAGGAAGAAAGGAGTGCTTCTCCTAGGCATGATAGGAAGAGGAAGGAAGGACCAAGGTGCTATAAATGCAAGCAGCAAGGTCATCTTCGGAAGGAGTGCAAGGTTGTCTTGCTCGCGGCGAACGTTGCTCAGGTAGGGAGGAAGGAGAAGAACATAGTTGGGATTTCAACTAGTTCTGGAGTTGATCGGAGGAATGTCAGTGATAGTGCAGCTATCTGGCATGAAAGACTGGGGCATGTAGGGATGGACAAGCTGAAAGCAATGGCGGAAAGAAGACTCGTAAGAGGCTTGCCTAGATTGTCATCCTATGGCGATGGTCGGGGGTGTGCGAGATGTCAGGAGAGTGGAGCCTATCGCTTCATGGTTGACAAAGCACAATCCAGGAGTAATGCACCATTGGCGGTTGTCCATTGTGCTCTGGTGGGACCGACCATCACGGCCAGTCTTGGAGGCAGCAGGTTCATGCTGATATTGGTTGATGACTATTCTGGGTATACTTGAGTATACTTTATGAAGAAGAAGTCCAACATGGTACGCTTGTTTGTGGAGTTCAAGAAGCTTGTAGAAGGCCAGCTTGGCCGGAGGATCAAGGTGTTGAGGACAAGTATCGGTGGTGAGTTTGGCTCAACCGAGTTCTCACGCTTTTGCAGGAAGTAAGGGATCCGGATGGAGCTTTCTTGTGGACATACTTCACAACAGGGTAGTATTGCAGCTCGGATGATCCGTTGGTTAACGTAGACCTGCAAGTGTTGGCTTCAGAGTAAAGGCGTTCCGAAGGCTCTTTGGGCGGAGGGAATAGCCTGTGCTGCTCAAGTCATCAACCGGATGCCTCTTAGTACGATCATAATGAAGACTCCTTATGAGCTGATGTTCGGAGTGAAGCCCTCAGTGAAGCACCTTCGGGTGTTTGGATCTACCTGCTATATACACTCTCCGGGTGCTCTCAAGACAAAGCTAGTCTTTGTTGGGTATGATGAGCAGAGAAGAAGATGGAGGTGTATGGATCCTGCGACGAAGAAACTCATAGTGTCGAGAGACTTTGTTTTTGATGAGTTGATGCCGTATTGGGGTAACTCTTATGTGGAGCTAGAGATAAGCAGGTCAGATGGTGGGCTGAAGGAGGCTGCTGCTAAGGAAGTGGAGTTACCTGAGTCACCAGGTGTTCCAGGTTGTTCTAGCTCCGGGGCAAAGGCGTCAGAGTTAGGAAGAAGGGGGAGCGATGCTCCAGGATCTTCTGGCTCGAAGGCGGAGGCTTCCGGTTCAGGAAGCAAGGGGAGCGATGTTCCAGGGAGTTCTTGTTCAAGAGGGGAGTCTTCTGGTTCAGGTAGCAGGGGGAGCGTTGCTCCAGGTGCTCTTGGTTCCAGTAAGGAGGCGTCTTGTTCAGGGAGCAAAGGGAGCATTGTTCCGGGTTTGTCCGGGAATGGAGCTGGTTCAAAAGCAGCGGAGGTGGTTAGCCATGATCAGGTTCTTCGGAGATCGAAGAGGATCAGTAAGCCACCAGCTCGATATTGTGAAGGGAACACGGCGGACTTGGTCCCATGTTTCCTTGTTAGCCCTCAGGTCGAGCAAGGTACTTCTGGCTGTGATGACCCCACTAGAATCAAGGAGGTGGTTGACACCAAGTCTGAAGAGGTGACTTCTCTCAGAGGCAACGAGGCTTGGGCTTCTGGGTCTAAGGAAGTTGGTGATACTCCTGTGATGCAAGAGTGGAGGTTGAAGCTGAAGAAGGCAGAGGGAAGCATGACTCCTTTTTGGAGATGCTGGAGGGCTCCCTCATGGTCCATGATATGCGGGGCGAGGACTATGTCTTGGACATCTCTTCGTAGATGCTGTCGGAAGGACCAGGTGCAAGGTTACGGGAGCTGCTGGAGTTATTCACCACTTCTCACTTCAAGGGGGAGTGTTGAATTCTGTGAAGTGAAAGTGGGTGAATGGAAGGCTTGGGAAACCTATCCGCGTGGACTATGCGGACTGGGTTGGCGGACTGCTAGGTCGGCAGGGATGTTGCAGGCGGTTTGCTCTGTGGCGGCCTGGGCGGTCTGTTCGCGCGGACTACGCGGACAGCAGCGGCGGTCTGACAGGCCAGTGTATGCTCAGCAGGCGGTTGACTCCCAGGAAGTAACCGGGCGGATAGAAATGTTATCCGCGGAGTCCGGCTTGAAGCAGACTGAAGAACTGGAGCTCGGCAGACCGGTTTGGCAGTTGCCTTGGTCTTGCTCTAGTAAAGCGGCAAGTGGAAGCCGCGGAGACCGCCGGTCAGCGCGGACAGGAACTGGAGGTCGCCCGGTATGGCGGGCTAGATCCAGTGTCCGCCAGTAAGTGCGGACTGGCCCTTGAGGGCAGCGGACTGGACTTGGTGGGAATTGAACCAAGTCCAGGATGGCTCAGTCCGGGGAGATTGCGCAGTGGAGCGCGGGCTGGTTTCTCAGTCCGCCAAGCGTAGTAGAAGTGCAGTTGCCTTGTTTGCTAGCTTGGGGAAATGCGGACTGGAGAATTGCTTGTGCAGGAGCGTGCGGACTGGAGCCGGAGTCCGCTGAGTCCGGTTAAGCCTTGTGACGAGGTTATGGACTTAGGAGTTGCGGACTGGAGTCTGCTGTTAGCGGACTGGATTGGCGTGTCCGCTAAGTCCGGAGGTGCCTTGGAGATGAGGTAATGGACTTGGGATATGCGGACGGAAGCCGGGTGTTTGCTGAGTCCGGCAGGTGCCTTGATGGCAAGGCTGCGGGCTCGGGTTTTGCGGGCTGATGCCTTGTCCGCAGAATGGCGGACACGGCTGTTGTGGAGTCCGACTGTTATGGTCTTGGCTTGGTATCTGGCGGCAAGGCGGGATGGATATTGGAGTCCGGCCTTGGAGAAGCTGGGGCGGACTGGCTATATGCACAGGAGCGGCGAACTGGATTGTGTGTCCGCGGGCTGGCGGACACACTTGTTCTAGCTGCGGGTTGTGGCGGTGATCCTATCGGCTAGGGCGGTGACCATACTCATCGTCATGCTTATAAATAGGACCCATGTCACATCAGGAAAAGAAACCTAGAGCGAAGTAAGTGAACAGTAATTGAGCTCGCGTAAGTTGCTGCGGTCTGGACCTTGTGTCCGCGCGGATTGAGAGTTGACCCGATTGTGCTGTGCAGGTTGTGCGGATAGCGCTGGAAAGCCAGGACTTGGCTCTGATTGCGGTCAGGGACAGTGCGGACTCTACGGTTAAGCAACAGGCGGTAAACAGCAGGTCGCGGATAGCGACCAGGCGGTCTTCTCTTTGGCGACTTGGTTCGGGGTTCAGGAAGTCGCCTGCTTCAGGCGGATTGTTCCATTCGGTGACGCAGCTTGTGCGGTCTGGCGGCGTGCAGACCGGCGGTGAAGAGCTAAGCATTGGAATAAGGGGTGAGTCCGCGCGACTTGGGTTGCGGTCTGGCGACCTGGCGGACTGAGCGGACTCCACAGCAGTAGGTCGGCGGCTTGTTGATTGAGTCCGCGCGGCTTGTTTTTTGTTCTTGTCTTTGTAACTGTCTCCGCTCTCCCGGTGTTGGGTTTTGGTGAAGCATGTCTCGCCATGTATGTCTCGCCTTGTAAAGAAGTTTGCTCTTGATCAATAAAGAAGCTTGTGCTACATGTGTTGCTGGTTGTTAATGCTTTGTTGAGATAACCCCTGCTAACTCCACGATCCGGGAAAACTTTCAACATTATAAGTGGGCGTATTCTCCTTCGGTTTGTTGAGTTTTCAACAGGGTATCCAAGGGGGCGTCTGCGGTTTGTTGAATTTTAACACCGCAAGTGAGTCTCATGCTCAGCTTTCGACTTCGAGTACACCAGGATGTCATCAATGAAAACTATCACAAATAGATCCAGGTACTCTCGAAATATACGGTGCATCAGATCCATAAACACCGAGGGCGCCTTGCATCAGGCGAAAAAAAATACCAAAATCGCCCGAGACTCACACGGCCTGTGACACGCTCGTGTCCCAGGCCGTGTGCCCATACACGGCACGTCGACACGCCCCAGCCCCAATTTGTCGGGCTGAGTTCGTCGACCTGAAGGGACACGCCCTATGACAAGCCCGTTGTTGGGTTTCTCTATGAGGATGGCACAACACTTGTGCACGCAGCGGAAGAATAAAACATCAAGAAAACCCAAATGAGATGGGATCGGGCCATAGTAGTTGAATCAAGAAGTTAACATATAACTAGGCAAAAATTACCTCGGTGGCGTTGAGTCACAACTCAATGGAGATGCTCCAAGCTTCGTGTTCTTGCTGGTGGCGAGTTCTACGTGCAATGATGTCCACGTCTCTGCAGAAATCCAAATGAGCGAGAGAACATCGACCTTTCCGTCACACGGATAATCGGGAAGGAGAAAGACCGCACCTTGCTTTCCCACGGACTGCTAGGTCCGCGCCAGGGATAGCAACACCAGCGACGATCGCCGGAGAGGAGGAGGTCGACGGAGCGAGCACGGTGGCGGCGGAACACTTCCGTCGGCGGCGGGATTCGGGATCGGCGGAACGAACGGAACGGCGGAACACTTCCGTCGCGGGATTCGATCGGTGAGAGATAATACCCGAAAAACCCTAAGTATCCATTTATACCAAAGGCATAAATAGACTTAGTAATATCGCTATCCGCAGACCACCAGAAAATTAGGGTTCCAGAATCGGTGAGAATCACCTAGCAGATTCGGTGAGAATCAATCGTCGAGAATCACCTAGCAGATTTGGTGAGAATCAATCGACGAGAATCACCTAGCAGATTCGGTGAGAATCAATCGGCGAGAATCACCTAGGATCGGCGAGAATCACTCAGGATCGGCGAGAATCAATCGGCGAGTATCATCTAGGATCGGCGAGAATCAGTGAGTTCCGAAGGCATTCATGTTGACCCAAAGAAGGTCCAAGTGATTAAAGAGTGGCCTGAACCAACGAATATTCGGGAAGTTAGAAGTTTTCATGGCTTGGCCACATTTTATCGAAGGTTCATCCAAAACTTTAGTAGTATTATGGCACCGATCACCGAATGCATGAAGAAAGGAGAATTTCATTGGACTAAAGCGGCCACTCGAGCGTTTCAAATGATTAAGGACCGGATGTCTGAAGCCCCATTATTACGCTTGCCGGATTTTAGTAAACTGTTTGAATTATCATGCGATGCATCGGGAATAGGGATCGGAGGAGTCTTAAGTCAAGATGGACATCCGATAGGATATTTTAGCGAACAACTTGCCGGTCCAAAGTTAAATTATTCCAATTATGATTGTGAGTTCTATGTCGTGATCCGTTGTCTCCAACATTGGCGACACTATCTTATCTCAAAGGAATTTGTAATCTTGTCCGATCATGAGGCATTAAGATTTGTAAACTCCCAAAGTAAGATCAGCCCTCGACATGCCAAATGGTTCTCATACCTTCAAGAGTATACATTCATTATCAAGCACCTCAAGGGTACGTTAAATCGTTTGGCGGACGCCCTTAGTCGCGTCACTCTATTACTATATACCATGGAGGTATCAGTCATAGGATTTGAAAGAATCAATGATGAGTATATACAGTGTCCGGATTTTAAGGAGATATATTTTGCCGCTCAGGACAATTTCCCTTCAACTATTTCGGCGTACTACATCCGTGATGGGTACCTATTTAAGCATACGCAACTATGCATTCCCCGCTCTTCGCTACTCCATTTTATTATATGGGAGTTACATAGTGGAGGACTAGGAGGACACTTTGGTCGCGATAAAACGATCACACTTGTAAATGATAAATTCTTTTGGCCGGGTCTCATGCAAATGTTCAATAAAATCATCGGGAGTTGCTGCGTTTGTCAATTAGCCTGTAAGCCCCCCTCCCCCTTACCAAGGAGGGCTACCGGGTCTTTTACCCAGAACCGCCGTCTTACGGTGGCACTAACTCACGGGTTAGTCGACACCGCAACACGCCAATTCTGCTGGCTAGTACGATCATTTAACCTGTAGGCCAATATGAGAAGAAGGAAGTAAAACTGTATGTAAAACCATCAGTCCACAAGCCACATAGTACAATCATATAAATGAAATGAAAAGTACATCACTATAGTCCACAAAAGAGTACAAATGAAAGAGTAAAAAGGGCTTATGCCCAGTACATCAAAGTCACTCTCTCACAAAATAATAAATGCGGAAGCTATGCTAGAACATCTGATCTCGTCCCACCTAAGGACGCACGGTAGTGGTAGTAGCCTGCTGAAGCGGTATCTGCTCCTCATGTCCTGCCTCCTCGACGTGCTGGTGCTCCATCTCCCCAGGCTCCTAAAAATAGTTGGTCACCGACCATTAGTCAAAAAGACTAAGTCGTTTCCTCCGCACCTCGCCCCGCAGCTCCTAGGCACCGAGCGGGAGGACGAAGCGGAGGACAACAAAAGGGGTAGCAAAGTGGAAGCAGGTGACAATATCTAACTAGAGTTGCAATAAGTAATGTAGTTCTACTCTAGCAGTTCTAAGTACGGTATAAGTAATAAGTAAGAGCAGTGCAGTAAAGGAAAGTAAAGAACAGTAATATGAACAAGTAAATAAACTAAACTACCACTATGTTATCATCACAAACGTACCCTAACTTATATAAATGCCCATACAAATATATAAGTTAGGGTTTCCAGAAATTTAACTTATCATATAAAAGAGCCCATACTAATTTATATGATAAGGATCTATGAAGCGTATGACCTAATATGAATGAATGATATGATGCAATTTTATGCGCAGGCAAGTGCAACTCACACACAACGACTCTGTGATCACAGACCTTTAGTTCCCACTTTTTGAGAGCTAGCATCACTCTCGGGTACCACCGCTGTGGCTATGGCAGCAGCGGAGCGGGCGTCTCCACTTCTAGACCGGTATACACACTACCAAGCCTTAGACCCCTCTCATACGCCTTTGTACACGTCCAAGGTGCACTCTAGAGTCTCGCGTACGTACTTTGCTGACAAACCCGTCAGTCTTGTTGGGTCGGATGTGTGTTATCGGGGATCGTCCTCCAGACCGCAGTGTAAAACAACCCACTGGCCCCTCTAACTCTCACAACCGCCTGGTGCACCGTACTGCCATCGGTGTGACGAACGGCCAGTACCGCATGCCCCGCCATGATATTTATGCACATGCAAGTAATTCATACCGAGCCTCCCGCTCGCAGGACCAAACCCGTCCTGAATCCCTCAAACCCAAACCCGGGTGAGAACGCACATTAGTGCCTTTATACCAACTCCCTCAAACCCCAAACGGGTGAGATCGCACATCAGTGCCTTTATACCAACTCCCTCCAACCCTAAACGGGTGAGCATATATCATGAATCTCTCTAACCCTACACGGGCGAGAAGGTACAACCATGTCCTAACCTATTAAACTACTCTTGTCTACGGTTTATTATACTTAGAGATTTAAGGTTAATCCCAGGACTGCCCCCGGTATTCCCTGTGAAGGGCTCTCAAGGGGCACTAGGAACTGTGTTGGGATTACGCCCAGCGTTCCCTTTCACAAGGATACTTATTTTAGTTGATGGCTACCCATGCATCTCCCCAGCTCTCATTAATTCTGAAAAATTCATGCAAAACTAATAATACCATTTTATAGCAGTAGAATAAATTCCAAATTTTTCTGAGGTACATATCCATCATTTCAAGAATTAATAAGATAAGGGTAAAATGGGCAATTTAAGATATCTACTCCAAACATTCTTCAAAACAGAGGGATCATATTTTTCCTAAGTCAAATGTGACATTATCTATGCCATGGCAAAATTTTGGGATTTTTACTTGAGGAAAACTTATTTTCCAATTTTATTTCCAAAATAGCTATATTTAAAATAAATTCCAATAAATGGAATTTTTTATTCCAAAAATTCCATGATTAATTTGAGGGATGAAATTTTCCCTAATGAACCACTATAAATAATTCCAAGACCTTTACATGTCACCATTGGCTGAATACACTATATTTGCATTTTTGCTAATTGCACACCAAGGCATAACATGAGCTAACACATGCAAGTGGATTCTCCAACATGCAGTGAAACCAAGGTGCTGAAAATTTTATCATGCACCAAGGATGTCCCCATTGACCTACCACCAAGATTTGGGACATTGGGGAGGTGTAGAACTCCTTATATTTTATTTATTTGTATTTTGATATTTTGGCAAAAACTATAGGACAATTTTCTCTACAAATTCCCAAATTTTGGCATGGGCTAAGTATGCCCTAATCATGCATGTGTCCAAAATTTGGGGCCACGGTGGCTAATGGTTTGACCTGGGCATCCAATTTAATTTCTGCCCTACCCTAGGACCAGTCCTAGGAGAAATGTCCTACAGGACTGTGCACTACACCAAATCATATTTTTAAGGTGGCAAATTAAAGCTAAGCCCATCAGCTACAATTTTCATTAAGGGACTAAGTTCTGGAAATGCCTCTAAGAGGCCTAAAATTAACATGCAAAGTGGCTGTATTTGTGTGACAGAGATTTCACTATTCATCATATATTAATTAAATCATTTAAATCTATTGCACGAATCTTAAAGCTAAAACCGACGGAATCGGTTCATCGTCCCCGATGCATTGACGGCCACAATTGCATCTTCCTGGATGATGTTGGCTGGTGTTTTCCGGCCAGCTGAGCCACCACCACCGCCGGCGGATATCGCCACCACCTTCGTTAAGGTGGGGCCTAGCGTTTCCCGGCGGTGGGGCCGCCGGAGTTGGCTCCTCCGGCGAACCCGAGCAAGAAGAAAAAGGCTCGGTTTTCTCCATTTTCTCTCATGGCATCGGGCTCGATTGAGCCCGATATCTCCCTAGATTGATCTAGAAACCTAGTACGGGAAGAGGCGAGGTGAAACGCACCTGAATTGGGGCTTGGATGCGGGTCAGGCGGCGGTTTGCCGTGGTGGTGGTGCGCCGGCGAGCTCCACCCCGAAAACTCGATTCTCCACCATTCTCCATGATCCAGCACTCGATTTCCACTCCCTTCTATCTCCTGAAGCTTTTGGTGAGGTCTATTTGGAGTGAATTTGGCTGTACATGGAGGTAACACTTAATTGAGCTCGGTTTGAGCTTTGTTGGCTCCGCCCAGCTGCCAAGTGGCTCACAGCCCTGGTTTTCAGCTGGAAATGGAGAGGGGAGGTCGGCCACCTGATTTTGGGCAGTTAAAACCATCTGATGGGGTGGCCATGTGGCCACCATTTCCTCTCTTTTCATTTTCTCTCTCCTCCTACCCTTAAAATCCCAATTTTACCCCCTTGCATGTATTCTCTCTCCTGATTTAGAGGGGTAGGACTGGTCTTGTTCACTTGTGCTGGCCATGTGCCAATTTTGGTGGGCTTGGTCCAAGGGAAAATGGCTTGGTCTTCATTTCACTCCTTTAGGTCAAATTGTTGACTTGTTGACTTGGGGAGTTGACTTGGTCAACCATGGTGGGTGGGCTGACCCTACTTGGTGGAAATGGGTCTAGTGGCACCACCCAACTTGGGTTGGGTCAAGGGGGTGCCCTACTTAGGCTAATTGGGCTTATGAGTGTGGGTTTGACCAAATTAAGCCCAAGGTTGACTTTGGTCAATTGGGGTCAAAGTGTTGACCTAGTGACATGCCCTAGGGCCCACTTAGATTGTCTTTAGGGTTAGGGCAATGTGGTGGGGTCATGGAGTGGCTAGTGTCCCCACTTAGGTTAGTTTGACCTAGTTTGACTATGGTCCTATAGTGGGCCCCACATGGCTACCACCCACTACCTAGGGTCAAAAATAGTTGGTCTTCCTTAAATCTCACCCATGCAAAACCCAATCTAAGTTGAGGGGGTCCAGAAGTAACATGGGATGTTACAAATTCCAATAAACAAGAAAATAATTTCGTCCCCAAAATTTAAGTTCGGGTCTACGGTGTTCTACTTGTAAGAATTATCAAGAATTTTAAAGACAAAACTTAAAAGTACCTGATGCGAAGTGTGCTCCTCCCGTCCATGGTTGGACCACAACACCTTCACAAGAGGGACCTTCTTCTTCCGCAACACTCGGATGGCTGTATCGTCAATCCGGATCGGCTCCAATCTCACTGATCTGTCAGGCTGTACCGGTCCGGCTGTAGTAGTAATGTGCTGCTCCGGCCGAAGGAGAGCTCTTCGCAAGGAAGAGACATGGAAGACATCATGTAATGCACCCAACTCCGGTGGCAGCTGCAGTCGGTAAGCCAAGGGGCCGATCCGCTCCAGGATCAGGTATGGCCCCATGTATCGTGGACTGAGCTTCTTGTGCCTCCGCACCCGAGAGACACCGTGTACTGGACGTATCTTCATGAATACCCTGTCTCCAACCTAGAACTCCACCTTCCGGTGCCGAGCATCATAATACTTTGCCTGCCTGCTCTGGGCCTCTAGTAGCCGATCTCTGATCAATCGAATCAGAGCCTCAGTATCCTCTATATAATCAGATCCAAGAGCCCTGGTATCCACATCCTGAACCCATGATAGCGGTGTCCGGCATCTCCTCCCATAAAGTGCCTCGTATGGAGCCATCCTGATGCTAGCCTGGTCGCTGTTATTATACGAGAACTCAATCAATGGCAGCAGCCTCTCCCAAGGCTTCCCCGTATCCAATATGCATAGTCTGAGCAGGTCCTCCATGGTCCCGATGGTCCGCTCGGTCTGTCCGTCGGTCTGCGGATGGAAGGCAGTACTAAAAGTAAGCCGAGATCCCAAGTAAGCATGCATGGCCCTCCACTCGCTCGAGGTGAACCGACCATCACGGTCCGAAACAATAGTCCTGGGGATGCCATGATATCTGACGTACTGCTCCACAAATAATCTCACCAGAACAGCAACTGGGGCATCCTTTCGGACTGGAATAAACCGCGCTACCTTGGTCAATCTATCCACTATAACCCATATAGAATCATGCCCAGAGTGGGAGCGAGGCAATCCGTGTACAAAGTCCATAGCAATGTCCTCGAACTTCCACTCTGGAACTGGCAGTGGATGTAGTAAACCTCCCGGGCTCTTGCATTCTGCCTTCACACGCTGGCAGGTCTCACAATGGGTCACAAGATCCGTGATCTCCATCTTCATCCCGGGCCAATACATAGACCTCTGCAAGTCTGCCCACATCTTGGTGATGTCGGGGTGCCCTAAATATCTCGAACAATGTGCCTCTCTGAGTAGGTCATCCCGGATACTGCCCCCTGCTGGTATGTAGATCCGCCCCCGGAACCGAAGAAGATCATCCTGTAGCGTGTAGTCCTCGACCTCGCCCCTCTCTAGGGCACTGAAAATCGGCTGTAACGCAGCATCCAGCCTCTGATGTGCTCGGATGCGCTCATGTATATCATCGCCACCGATCACTGAGCTCAAATACTCTCTATATACGACTGGCTCGGTCTCGGACACCATGGTAATGTGCATGTCCTCCATCATCTGTAGCACCTCTATAGACATCAATCGGGGCTCCGGTCCAGAAGTGCCGGCCCTCCTGCTCAAAGCATCCACTACCGTGTTCGCTTTTCCCGGATGATAGTGGATCTTGTAATCATAATCACAGAGGAACTCCAGCTACCTCCTCTGTCTCAGGTTTAGGTCCTTCTGCGTATCGATATACTTGAGATTCTTATGATCTGAAAAGATGTCACAATGAATCCCGTATAAGTAATACCTCCATATCTTGAATATCCTCCCTTGTGAGACGATGATAATGTGGCAGAGTCTGTAATAAATCCTGCTTATTTTGGAGGAGAGCAAGCTGAAGTAGCTCAAGTGATCTACCCTCCTGCTGATTTTGACATGATACATCAGGAGGTACAGTCTATGTATAGTCCTCCTGAGGGTAATCAGAATGTTATTCTTGAGAAAGTAGTACAGCCTGTGCCAGAGGCAATCTTAAAAGAGCAAGAGGCATTACTAAAAGAGCAGGAAGCCCAATTATCTAAGAAGAGGTTCAGAGAGCAGGCTGAATTAAGACCAGACTTTGAGCAATGGAGACCAACCTCTAGGAATATCATATTGACTGCTTGGAAGGCTGATAAGGATAATTTCCTAGAAAGGGGTAAATAGTATTCTGACCAGGAATGGAAAAAACATGAGGCTAGGCAAGAGGCCATAGTACAATACAAGAGGAAGGCTAAATTAGGGAAGCTACCTCCTAATGCACAGGAGCCTAACGAGTATTTCCCTAAGCCTTATCATTATTTTGAGAGATAGAAGATAAGAGCTGAAGAACAGGAAAAGAAAGATCTTAAAGGGAAGAAGCGTGCTGATGACAATGATGCTCCAGTTCAAGCAAAGATTCAATCTGGAAAGGACATTGTTATCAAGGAGCCAGAACAGCCATAACATAGAATTTTTCTTAAGTTTACAATCTTGTAATCTTTTGTATTAAACTCCATGTAAACTTCTGATTAATAAAACTTTTTGAAGTTGTAAGAACAATGTTATATGTTCAATCTATTACATTATTGTTCTGAGATAATTGTTTATACATGTTCTGTTTATACATGTTTAGTTCTTACCCTGTCATATAATACTGTTATACATCATATTGAGTATTTGTTATGTATGGTGTATATCATTGAATAAGCGTTATGGCTTCTCTAAATAGGGGGAGATTGTTGGGTACATTGGAATATATGTACCAGATTTGAAGAAGCCTCACCCTACTCAATGATATACATCAAGGTGTATTTGATGTCCTTTGAGTTTATGTGTGCAGGTTAAGTAATTACAGGAAAAGCATAAAAGTTTCTAAGTCCATGTGTCGACACCTAGAGGTGAAGTGTCGACACTTATGAAGGCTTGTGTCGACACTTAGAGAAGCTGTGTCGACATTTGGAGTAATTGTGTCGACACAAGGAAGGCAGAGTCGACACCAGAAGAAAAGCGTCGACATATATAGGCAGTGTCAACACACAGTGAAGAATTGTCTACATAATCAGTGTCGACACTTAGAGACAGTGTCGACACCCAGAGAAACTTTGTCGACATCAAAAGTGTCGACACCAGGAGCCTGTATCGACACCAGGAGGCTGTGTCGACACTCAGCAAACTTCAACAAAGTTAAAGTACATGTCTCGACACAAAGGAGATGTGTCGACACTTAGCAAGTTTCAACACAAGAAGATGTGTAGACACAAAGGAGTTGTTTCGACACACAGCAGAATTAACCTAAGTATTAAAGAATAAGTACTTGTGTCGACACATAGAATCAGTGTCGACACATTCAACAGAAGGCTTGTGTCGACACACAGAATCAATGTCGACACATTCTGAAGAAGCAGTGTCGAGAAGCTGTTACAACAACACATGGAGTTGTGTCGACACCATCAAGGTTAGTGTCGACACTTAGTCTACTTGTGTCGACACTTAGTCTATCTGTGTCGACACATAATGACTATCTGTCTCGACACTTTCAGACAGTGACAGTGATTTCAAGAAGTGACTAGATGACTTGACAACTGCCATTTCAACCGGTCAAATGCAACTGTCAGAGCTGTCAGAGGTTGTTAGAAACCGGATCAGCCGGTTACCTTGGAGGAATACTATATAAAGACCTTTCTCCTTCAACAAAAAGTGACAATAACAGATTGATAACAATTAATCAAGAGATCTAACAACACAAAGAAGACCTTCAACAGAAGATCTAAGAAGTTGGAGAGAGAGAGCTCCTTCTAAGAAGAGCAGCTGCTGAACCATGCTGCTAAGTAAGATTCAGATTGAGATCTGAATCTCAAGACAACAGTTGAATTAAGATCATCTACACAGGAGATTCAACCCTACTGTGTTCTAATTCAAGAAGCTTTGAAGAAAGCCAAGGGAGATTGATCTCTGCCAAGTTCTTTCAAGAACTCATCAAGAAGCCAATCAACTCATCTCTCTCTTTCAGAGTTGTGGTTAATTACTTTGTATTATCAAATTCCTGTAGGATCTTGTATAGATCTGAGTTGTAAGCCTAAATCTATAAAGGCTGAGTGTAGGAGACCGTGTGCTCTGAGTGTAGGTCTTGCTGAACACTAAGGTAGGGCCTTATGCCTGAGTTGTAGGAGACTTTGTTCTCTGAGTGTAGGTCTTGGTGAAGACTGAGTGGTAGGGCTTTGAGCCTGAGTTGTAGGAGTGGGGACACTCTGATTTGTAGGAACCTGTTTGGGGTTCTGAGCTTTAAGATCTGAAGATCTGAGGAGAAGTGCTGAAGTTAGGCCGAATCTATTACACTACTAGATAGGCGAATGGGGAAAGTGGATGTACCCAGACCTTGGGGAACCACTATAAATCCTGTGTGCACTCTGTGTATGTTTGATTGTATGGTTGCTGTGTTGTGAAAATTGTAGAATTGCATTTACTGTACACTATTTCTGCCTTAAATTTATAAAGATAAAGTTCACCTATTCACCCCCCGTCTAGGTGTTTAGGCACTATTTCTTTCAGTGCTGGATAGAGGAGAGCCATGGGAAAGGCTCTTGCCCCTAGTGGAATTCTCCTACAATAATAGCCATCAATTGAGCATCTGTATGACGCCCCATGAAGCCCTTTATGGAAGAAGGTGCAGGACTCCCTTGTCTTGGGTGCAGGATGAAGATCCGAAGGCGTTGTGAAATGAATATATAGATGATACTGATGCGGCGGTCAGATTGATACGGGATCACATGTTGGAGGCTCAAAGTCGGCAGGCAAAGTATTACAAAGCAAAGCACCAGATGGTGGAGTTTCAAGTGGCTGATAAAGTGTTCCTCAAGATTCGGCCGATGCATGGAGTGTCGCGGGTGCATGGAGTGAAAAAGCTCAGCCCAAGGTATGTTGGGCCTTATACAATACTGGAAAGGATTGGCCCGTTGGCCTATCAGTTGGAATTACCGCCCGAGCTGGAGAACCTCCATGACGTGTTCCATGTGTCGTCGCTTTGAAAGGCGCTGTTACGGCCCGATCAATATACCCCCTCTAATGATGGTGCTGTGGCGTCCGATAGAACTGTGCAACTATAGTCGGTGCGGATCGTAGATAACGAGACGAGAATATTGTGCCGCAAAAGTGTTCCCTTGGTGAAGGTACTATGGTCTAATCATGGGAAGGAGGAGTACACATGAGAGCTAATGGATTTGATGCAAAAATGCTACCCGGAGTTATTTGCTCAAGGTAACCTTATCTGAAAGCATATTTAAATTTTTTGTTATGCTTTTCCCCCATAGCCTTAGACTGATTTCAAGGACGAAATCTTTTATTTTGTTTATAGGATTTGTAACGTCCCGATTCGCACTAGGCCCCTTGTGCGCATTTTTGAGGCCAGGAGAGCTGACTTGGGTCCAGGGAAGTGCTGGAAATTGGGCTGCACTTGGGAATATAGGAGAAACCAGCCCTCGAGTTGTCCAGAGCAGGACACGGGTAGTGAATCCTCGACATAGTGAGTTTCACGCCCATGTCACGGGGTGACCGGTCCGACACGGGCGTGATCATGCCCGTGACTATCCATTTAGTTGTCGAGTACTCGAGTAGTTGAACACTGGACAAGCCCCCTGTCACGGGCGTGACCGGTCTGACACGAGAGTGACCATGCCCGTGACTATCCAGTCAGTTGTCGAGCACTCGATTAACTGTCGAGTACTCGAGTAGTTGAACACGGGACACGCTCCTGTCACGGGCGTGACCGGTCCGATACGGGCGTGACCATGCCCGTGACTATCCAGTCAGTTGTCGAGTACTCGAGTAGTTGTCGAGTACTCCAGTAGTTGAACACGGGACACGCCCCATATCACGGGCGTGTTCTCCGGTCGATGATTCTAGTCGAGTTCGACGAATTCTCGGTAGTTGATAGGGGTCACGCCCCATGTCACGGGCGTTACCATTGGCATGACCGATGGCATTTCACTTTAAAAGGGCTTAGAAAACCCTAGCAGTTTCACTTCTCTTTCCAGCCCGATTTTCTGAGAAAACGTCTACAGAAAGAGAACTGTAGGAGCAAGTTCTAGGGAGGGAAAATTTGTCATCGCCGTGAAGGAGAAGATGCCGCCGCGAAGGACTACACCATCCATGGCCGGAAATGGTGGTACCGCTGGAATTGAGGTGAGTTTCCTACCCTCTCCCTTAGTGCTAGATCTGTAGATATTTAGGTGAGATGTCGACTCGGTGGAGTCTTGACTTGTGAGAAGATGTTTTTCTCCAGGATGAGGCCGATCTAGGGCTTGTGCCCTTAGTTAGTGGTGTCTTCAATCTCTCCAATCTTCTATGTGGAGATGGGGGACGGTTTCGTGAAGAGTAAAGGCCTCATGAGGGTGAATAAGGGTGGAGGAAATTTTTGGAGGAGATTTGAGGGGATCGACTTGAGGAGGAAGATGAACCGATGCCGTCCGTTCCGCCTCAAGATGCGTGCTGAATCTATATTCTGCGCGCAATGATCTTCTATACCATTTTCATGAAGGCTATGGCCATATCTAGGATTTTTACTAAACACGAAAGTTGACGCCCTTGAAAATACCTTTCCAACGAGTGGCTGCACGACTTTAGGTGATGTATGTAGCCACGGGAAAGTCTGAACGAAAATGGTGTTCAATAAATCGTGCTTGCAGAAATTGTGTTCTGTACGCAGCGGACCTCAAGGCTGGTTTCTAGTAGGATACAGTCAAATCTGGGTTGCAGTCTGAATACAAAAGTTGTAGCATATGGAAAGACCTTTCCATCGAGGGGTTACACGTCTTCACCGGGTTCCTGTAGCTTCAGGAATCTCCAGTCAAAGTTGCTACCTAGATTTACTCTGCACCTAAATTCTGAGCTTATATAATATGGATTTGGATTCGGTGGAATAAATATTGTAAGTTACTTGGCTTAGATGAACTCTTTTATGACTAATTATTTTAGTTGCATGATTGATGAAGTTTATTAATCAGATTTCATATAATGCAATTGTGAAGTAAGCTTACTTAAACGAATTGACTTGATAGAAATTGACAGATGTTTATTTATGCGCATAATGTTTATAATATGTTGTTATCCTTTGGAAAGTTTAATGGATCTTTATACGCGCATCATGTTTATAATATGTTGTTACTTTTGGAAAGATTGATATATCTTTATATGTGCATCATGTTTATATTATGTTGTCATCATTTGGAAAGTCATGTAGAAGAATAAATTATGACCATGAGTATGTTTGATTAATGGAATGAGTTTAGTAGTCCAATACTTAGAGCGTCGTCTCCCTACAGGTAGTATTGTGAGAGGATGTAAGTGCGGTGTTCACCGTCACTTGTTTGGTATGTGTTGAGATAATGTATGGATGGATGGTTGTGCTGTGTCCTCGTGCTTAATTCCGAGGCCCCTTCCATGTTATTGCGATGAGGCATTTGCATGCGGTGTGAGTCGACATGCGTTGTCGTAATCCTGGGTTAAGGATATTGTGGCAGGTCTACGGGCTCGCCGATTGTCACACCGACGGGAGTTGACAGTTAGGCTTTGGGCGGCTAGGCTGTGTCCTCGATGTTCACGTCCCGGGGCCCCTTCCGTGACATGTGAACGGTTGGGCTGTGTCCTCGTGCTTATTTCTGAGTCCCCTTTCGGGTCACACAAAGCCAGTCCGGGCTGTGTTCTTGGTGCACATCTACCCAAGACCCCGATGGGCCATAGTACGTATGTGCTCCGCTGTTGTGTTCTTAGCGTTGAGGCGTACGGAGGCCTAGGTGATGTAGTGTGGCTACCCGCCTAGTAGTAGAAGTTCCTGTTCTACTGTCACCGCCTGGCCATGACGGCTGATGCCTGAGTGGTTAGCTACCTGCTCGAAAAGTGGGAACTACAGTCTGTGTCGACATGGCAGTTGCATGTGTGTGAGCATGGGTCAGTCATTGCATAGCATACATTCCATTTCATATCATTGCACATCAAGATCCTCATCGTATAAGTTTGTATGGGCACTCATATACGATGAGTTACTTTATGTAATCCGATCCTTAAATTATAAGCTTGTATGGGCATCCTTATAAGTTAAGTTACCTTCCTGCTACTGATACCTTACTTGTTAGTTTGCTATAGCTGTTAAATAGCTGCTAGATTATGATACTGTTACTCTTACACTATTGCCACATGCTTATACTTCTTTTATTACTTGCATATATATATATTATCCTTGTTCCTTCTCCCCGCCCGGTGCCGAGGAGTCGGCGGGGGAGCGGATGTGAAGCCACTTTGTCGTTTCGACTAACGATTGCTACGTCTTCCTTTTTAGGAGGTCACGCTGTAGGTAGAGCAGCCGCAGACTACGCAGCAGGACATCCAGGCCAGGCCGACAGGGCCTGAGGTGACGGTGCCGTCGATAACGTCGATCACATATGTGACTGTTGAGAGGTTTTGATGTAGCCCCTTTTTGGGCAATTTCTATAGCTATACTCTAATTTGTAGAAGCATGTTTTAGCTTCTATATTTTGATGTACTATTTGGACTTATATGCTTAGTGTGGATTGACTTCACTTGCTTATTTTTTGGTTGGGTTGGCATGTTATATTGATATTGTTG
Source organism: Platanthera guangdongensis (assembly GCA_039583875.1). Classification (NCBI taxonomy): domain Eukaryota; kingdom Viridiplantae; phylum Streptophyta; class Magnoliopsida; order Asparagales; family Orchidaceae; genus Platanthera; species Platanthera guangdongensis. Next base: position 67,013,066 of record CM077160.1, read on the forward strand.
GAGCTGACGGAATAGGCGTCTTGTGGTACAGGTTAGCCCGTGTGCTAATGCTACTGCAAGACGGCTGTTCCATGCATAAGACCCCCCTTCGTGCCGTACTTTGGGATCCGGGAGCGGGGAGGGGGTCTTACAAATGGTATCAGTTTGCCACGATCCTCAACTAAAGAAGTGATTCAACAATGGTTCCACCCCCATTTGATTAGTCAGTTTGGAGACAACCTGACTTAGCGGAAGAAGTGGTGTGCCGATATGTAATTCAAGCTAAGTATGTCCAACTTTGACCCTAAGAATAGCCAACCTGACCATACGTTTGTGTTTTATGTGTAGATTCCAGCGCTCGTTAAGCAGATGGGAGGCACTCCTGCGCCCTCCATACCCACTCCCACTCAGTTCCAACAATCTGAGTTGGGGCCGACGCTCACTGCCATCCTCGATGCGTTTAGGGCGCAGCAGCCCCCGGTGCAACAATAGGCCCCGAGCTCCAATTGGCTGAGCACCTTCCGAGCTCTCTCCCCTCCCGCCTACCTTGGGACGGAGTCAGCCGTACGTACAGAGGAATGGATAGACATGGTACAGGAGTTGTTTGCTGGTATCCGTTGCCCGGCCAACATGGCAGTGACATTGGCAGTGTCCGCCTTGGACTTACATGCTAAGAGGTGGTGGAAGTCCCTCATGGGCTCTACCTTCCAAGGCAGGGTCTACACAGAGATAAGTTGGAGTGAATTCTCGGCTGTTTTCTTGGAGCACTTTATCCCTACATCAGCCCGAGATGAGCTTGAGCAAAGGTTCCTTCTACTAAAGCAGGGATCAAAGTTGGTTACGAAATACCAGCGGGAATTCCAGCATCTCGGAAGATATGCGGATTCTTACGAGTTGGATGACAGAGGTTATGCCAAGCACTTCTACAAAGTGCTACGAGATCCCCTAAGGCAGTCCCTTTTGTTTATAGCGGATGGTAGCATGGCGGAGATCATTGATATGGCGAAAAGATTGGAGGCGGACCAGTTGGGATGTAGTAAGAGGCCTGCGGAGGACGTGATGGAAGCCGTCCCAAGCAATAGAAGGAGGCGGGACTTCAGAGGAGGAATAGGGTATCAAAGAGGGGGAGGGCATGTCGACCGAAACTATAGGGTGGAGCATCCGGTTCCGCAGCCGCCTGCGTTGCATCCACCACCACAGCCTCAGCAATTTCAACAACCTGAAGGGCGTCGTGGGCTGGTGTGCTTCGAATGCAACCAGCCGGGCCACATCCGACGTTTCTGCCCGCAGCTATTTGGGAACATCCCTCCTTCTCTTCCTCCAGCAACTCCTCGAGGGCGGGGTCACATACTTGGTCAGGGATAAGGACCGCGAGGAGGTAACCCCGACCATGCTAGGGATCAGGTGTATGCGCTTGACATGGCACAGGAACGGAATCCCCAAGATGTGATTGCAGGTATGATTTAATTAATTAACGAATTTTCATGGTCTAACTTGAATTGATTAAGACTTACTAGACACCTAGCAATAAGTTTTGGCTATTGGTACTTAGGCACCATGATAATTGGCAGGAAGACGGCCTACGTGCTGTGTTGGAACACCCTATTACTAATTTGGGTCAGGATCACTATGTCTCTATGAACCTTTGCTTGACCTCCTGTATAGCTTAATAGGTCAATTAGAATTGAGTCTAAGGGTTAGAAGTCTAGGTTTGGAAGCAGCCCTGAAGACCAAGATTTTGTGTTTGGAGACTAAGTCATATCGTCGAGCTCAGCACGACGATTCGTCGAACTCCGGCCGACGATCGTCTAGCTCAACTTCGACAGATCGTCGAACTCCATTCGACGATCGCTGAGCTCAACTTCACTATATCGTCGAACTCCATTAGACGATCGGTGAGCTCAGGTCGACGATTTTGACTCTGCTTTGGATCTTTATCTCTGAGCTCAGTTCGGCGATCTTTGAGCTCAGTTCGGCGATCTTTGAGCTCAGATCGACGATATTTTGCTGCTGTATATTTCCAAATCGCTGAGCTCAGCTAGACGATAGCAGAGCTCAGTTCGACGATTTCAGATAACTTCCAGGATGTTTCTAAATTCAAATTCAAATCAGTTAAGGAGTTATTCTGCAATTAATTCAGAGATTTCTGATGAGTACGATTATGATAGGCTTTTTACTAACATAATTGTAATCATATCTACCATTTCCTGCCCCTTTTGTGTTGATTTCATGATAATATCAAAGAAATTGTCGTATCATAGATAGAAGAGCGTATTTAGAAGTCCTTGTCAGTTCTTGTTTTAAACCATTTACTGAGTCTATCATTTTTCTATTGCAGGTAATGCCAACCAATGGACCTAAACGTTTCGGAGCAAACAGAGGAGTTCACGGAGTCTACATGGCTGATGACAGGACAAAAATTTGGTGCACACGGCCAGACACACGGCCGTGTGCCTACCCGTATCCTATGCACCTGGAGCTGAAGAGTTTGGGCGCAGACAATGGAGCCTCACACGGGTATGGCACACGCCCGTGTGCATACCCGTGTCATCTTTGCACACGACTGCTGATCAACCCGTGTCTGAGTAACACGGCCGCACACACGGCCGTGTCTATACCCGTGTCATCTGACACGAACCACTACCAGATACGCCTTCTCGTGGGGAACCGCCCAGGAACCGCCTAGGAACCATCCACACGGCCTCGCACACGGCCGTGTGCGACCCCGTGTCCGACCTGTTTGCAAGGGAACTATAAATTTCCTGTAGAAAAATTTGTTGAGAACTTTTGGATTTTTTCTGGATTGGAGAATTGCTGGAGGCCGAAGGGGAGCATCCAAGACAAGGAGGATTGAAGGGTATTCCTATGTATTTTCATTTAATCATTAATCCCTTTTAATCCTTCCCTTATTTGATGATTCATCTTCAATTTATGTTTTAATTTGCATGAATTTCTCTTTGAACATTCTAGTAATCATGTATCACCTTGTTTATGTTACATTTGTAGTATTTTATTTGTGTTTATGCAATCAAACAAAGAGTTTAATCATCCCTTTGAATTACTTATTTGTTTTACACAATTTGCAATTGGCTATATTGAGAAATTGGTTCTTTGCAATGCTTTTGGTATGTTCATATTGTGATGATTATTCCCTTTGTAATTCAAACTATATGATCGAGAGATATTTTGTTTGGAAAATTAGAACACGAATAAAAGGATTCATGTTAATTTAGAAATAAAATCCATGAATTTATGTAGTAATAAAGGTATTTTACTTAATGCGAACTTGAGTGTTGTGAATTGTTCGAGAGAAAATTTACTATCTTAGGTTTAGATTTGGAATTGCTCGAGAGAGAATTTTGATGAAAAATTAACCTTTACATTACACGAATGTAACAATCTTTTCATGTCATGATCGCTTAGAATTGAACTAGTAAATGAAATTGTTCATGTAATTATTTAAAAGCTCCATGTTCTATCGTTTTTATTTCTCCAAAACTGAATTATCCAATTGGTCATAGTTAGGTTAATGTAGTTTAATTATCACTTTTGTTTAGAGGTATGATAATAAAGGGAGGGTGAGTACGAATAGTTGAAACGACCCTGTGGAATACGACACGAGATGTAGATTTCTCATATATTACGATTGATAGGTGCGCTTGCCTGAATGCTAATTCAATCTAGTTAAGTCCATCTACATAATTATATTAGAATGTAGAATGAAATCACATTGAATTATTACTTGTTAGCAACAAAAATCCTCAAGTTTTTTGCGTCGTTGCCGGGGACTCGTTTTCAATATTTTGAAATCCTAATCTTTATTGATCTACCAATTTTCATTTATATATTTGTAAATTAGTATTTGTATAATTATATTGCATAATATTTTTTTTTTGTAGTCTGTTAGTCTATGACCAGGGGCAGAAATTCTGGGCTAGCACCATTTCATCCTGACCCAGAACGAATTCTCCATAACACTAACTTAAGGGACGTGGGAATTAATACCGCAGATATTTCAAACGGACTATCAGAAGAGGAGACAGTAAACCAAGGAGAGAATCATCTTGAAAACTTAGATACTATGGCCAACCAAAATGAGCAAACCATGTCTGACTTTGCTAGACCTAATCTCCAAGGAACCGGGTCGAGCATCGTTAGACCACCGATAGCTACCAATAATTTTGAATTGAAGCCTAGTGTGATACAGATGGTTCAACAGTATGTTCAGTATGATGGCTTGCAAGATGAGGATCCTAACAACCACTTGGCTGGATTCTTAGAGATATGTGACACATTTAAGATCAATGGTGTTTCCAACGACGCCATTCGATTGAGATTGTTTCCATTTTCTTTAAGGCATAAGGCGAAGCAGTGGTTGAATTCCTTACCTAGAGGGTCGATCACTACTTGGGACATGATGGTTGAGAAGTTTCTGATGAAGTATTTTCCACCTGCAAAGACTGCGAAGTTAAGGAATGACATCTCTACGTACATTCAATTGGAGCTTGAATCGTTGTACGACACATGGGAACGATTCAAGGAGTTTTTAAGGAGATGTCCCCACCATGCTCTACCTTCATGGCTTCAGATTCAGACCTTCTATAATGGTCTAAATCCAGCCACCAAACAAATGATTGATGCGGCTAGTGGAGGAACTTTGAACAACAAGACACCTGAAGCGGCTCAGCAATTGATAGAGGACATGACAATGAACAATTACCAATGGACTACAGTAAGACAAAAGCCTAGCAAGCCTGCAGGAATTTATGAAGTAGATGTTGTCACCGCCTTAGCAATTTAAGTGGAGAAACTTCACCAAAAGATGGACAACCTTGCCTTAGCATCACCTTCCATGGCACCTCAACAATGGGACCCTTCATGCACTGGAATGCCTGGATGTGAACCGCAAGTTCAAGAGCATGTTGACTATATGGGTAACAATACTAGGCCACCTTTCAATCAAGCCAACAACCCATATAGTTCTACATATAATCCTGGATGGCAAAATCACCCCAATTTCTCTTGGGGAGGACAAGGAAATCAAGGGAAGCAGCCCATGTTTGGACAACAACCACAGTTGGAACCAAGGAAGCCTACATTTGAAGATGTGCTTACCAAATTCATGCAAACTACCGATGTAGCCTTCCGAAATCAAGAGGGTTCAATTCGGAACTTGGAAAATCAAATTGGTCAGCTTGCAAGGATGGTTTCTGAAAGGAAGCAAGGAACACTTCCAGGGAATACAGAGATAATTCCAAGGGAGCATGCAAAAGCCGTTCAATTGAGGAGCGGAAAGGAGTTACAAGACCCAAGGCCTGCAAAAGAAGCAACCAAAATGGAGTCTAGCGGCGAAGGACCAAGCGAGATGAATATACAACCGATGGAGTACCAACCAGCATTACCATACCCAGCAAAGCATAGCAAGGAGCACATGGATGCGTAGTATGGTAAATTTTTATCTATGTTTAAGCAATTACATGTTAATTTACCTTTTTCTGAAATTATTCAAATGCCTAAATATGCAAAATTTCTTAAGGATTTGATTTCTAATAAAAAGAAAATAGAAGAATTATCATTAGTAACATTAAGTGAAGAATGTTCTGCTATTTTGCAAAATAAATTGCCACAAAAACTTAAGGATCCCGGTTCATTTTCAATTCCATGCTTAATTAGTGATTTATAAGTAAATAAGGCTTTAGCAGATCTAGGAGCAAGTATAAATTTAATGCCTTATAAATTATATCTGAAACTAGGCCTAGGAGAACTTAGCCCAACAAGAATGAGTATTCAATTAGCAGATCGATCGGTTAAGTATCCTAAAGGAATAGTAGAAGATGTATTAGTTAAGGTAGATAAATTTATATTTCCTGCTGATTTTGTTATTTTAGATATGGATGAAAATATCGAAGTATCACTCATACTAGGTCGTCCATTTCTAGCTACATCTAGAGCACTTATTGATGTTTTTGATGGTAAATTAGTATTGCAAGTAGGAGAAGATGAAATCACTTTTCAAATTGGCAAAACTATGAAACAATCCTTACATAACGATGATTATTGCTATTTTTCTCATGGTATTGATGATTTTATGTCTTCTATAAATTCTAATTTTTATTATAAAGATCCTTTAGAAATTTGCATAACTAATAATTATCGAGAAGATGATAAAAATGATGACATTATTGAACATTTATTTTTTCTAGAAAATTGTGTTGTTATGAATAGAACAATGGAATATAGTTTAATTACTGAAGGAGATCATGAAATTCTTAAGAATAATACTAAGAATCCACCAATAGTAGAATTAAAAAAATTACCGGATCATCTTGAGTATGCGTTCTTAGGAGCAAATTCTTCGTACCCAGTTATCATATCTTCAAATCTTTCCAAACTTGAAAAAGAAAAATTGATAACTGTATTGAAGAAATGTAGAGGTGCAATAGCATGGCAAATATCTGATATAAAGGGTATTAATCCTAGTTTTTGCACTCATAAAATCCCTTTGGAAGAAAACTATAAGTCGTCTATTCAACCGCAACGTAGGCTAAATCCTAATATGAAAGAGGTAGTTGATGCTGAAATTGTAAAGTTATTAGATGCTGGTATTATATATCCTATTTCGGATAGTTCATGGGTTAGTCCTGTCCAAGTAGTTCCTAAGAAGGGTGGCCTGACCGTAGTAGCAAATGATAAAAATGAATTAATTCCAACGCGAACGGTAACAGGTTGGCGTGTCTGTATAGACTATAGGAAATTAAATGATGCCACTAGGAAAGACCATTTCCCTCTTCCTTTCATCGACCAGATATTAGAACGCTTATCAGGACACTCTTATTATTGTTTTCTAGATGGACTTTCTGGATACTTTCAAATTCCTATAGCATCAGAAGACCAAGAGAAAACATCATTTACTTGCCAATTTGGTACCTTTGCCTATAGACGTATGCCTTTCGGGTTATGTAATGCACCCGCCGCATTTCAAAGGTGCATGCTAGCCATCTTTAACGAGTATGTTGAAGATATCATGGAAGTGTTCATGGATGTTTTTTCGGTTTTTGGCGACTCTTTTGAGTTGTGTTTGAATAATTTAGAGAAAGTTCTTAGGAGGTGTGAGGAGACGAACCTAGCGCTTAGTTGGGAGAAGTGTCATTTCATGGTACAAGAGGGGTTAGTACTTGGCCATAAAATTTCAAGCCAAGGAATTCAAGTAGATAAATCAAAAATAGAGACCATAGAAAAATTGCCACCACCAACCTCCGTAAAGGCAGTGAGAAGTTTATTAGGACACGCGGGATTTTACCGCCATTTTATTAAAGACTTCTCTAAAATAGCTAAACCACTTACAAGGCTTTTAGAAAAAGACACACCTTTTATTTTTGAACAAGAGTGTCTACATGCCTTTGAGTTCTTAAAAGAAAAAATTAATTAATTCTCCTATTATGATCGCACCTGACTTTATTCAACCATTTGAGATCATGTGTGATGCTAGTAGTTTTGCGGTAGGGGCTGTTTTAGGACAACGCCGAAACAAACATTTTCACCCAATATATTATGCTAGTAAAACACTTAATAATGCACAGGAGAATTATACAACTACTGAAAAAGAACTCCTAGCAGTGGTATTTGCCTTTGATAAATTTAGACCATATTTAACATTGTCCAAAGTGGTAGTTTATACGGATCACTCTGCACTTAGATATTTGCTAGCCAAAGCGGAAGCAAAGCCTCGTTTAATCCGATGGGTTCTTCTTCTACAAGAATTTGATCTAGAAATTAGGGATAAACGAGGAGCGGAAAACTTAGCGGCAGATCATCTTTCACGTTTAGAAAACCCACTACGATCAATGTTAGATGAATCTGAAATTTCTGATACATTTCCTGAGGAATCATTATTTGCCATATCTACCAATATACATCTAGATTATCCATGGTTTGCAGATTATGCAAACTATCTTGTGGCTAAGGTCCTTCCAAAAGACTTTTCATATCAGCAGAAAAAGAAATTTTTCTCTGACTTGAAATATTACTTTTGGGAGGACCCTTTTCTTTTTCGGATATGTGCAGATTCTGTTATAAGAAGGTGTGTATCAGCGGAGGAAGGTTGGAAGATTTTGGAGCAGTGTCATTCAGGTCCTGCTGGTGGTCACTATGGAGCGAATCGCTCCGCTAAAAAGGTTCTTGATTCCGGTTTTTATTGGCCCCTTCTATTCAGGGATGCCCAAAGGTATGTGCTTTCATGTGATTCTTGCCAAAAAGCAGGTAATATTTCTAAATTACATGAAATGCCTCCAAAATTTATCCTTGAATGTGAAGTATTCGATGTGTGGGGTATAGATTTTATGGGACCATTCCCAGTTTCTTTTGGGAATAAATATATTTTGGTAGCTGTAGATTACGTATCAAGGTGGGTTGAAGCGCAAGCTTTGCTTACTAATGATAGTAGGGTTGTAATTAGATTTTTGAAATCCTTATTCGCACGATTTGGTACACCACGTGCACTTATTAGCGATAGGGGTTCACACTTTTGTAATCGACAACTAGACAAAGTATTAGAAAAATATGGAGTTACACATAGGATAGCCACTCTGTATCATCCTCAAACTAGTGGACAAGTTGAAGTTTCCAATAGAGAGCTTAAGAGAATCTTAGAAAAATCTATAGAAGGGAATAGGAAGCAGTGGTCTAGGAAACTTAACGACTGTTTATGGGCTTATAGGACCGCCTACAAAACACCTATAGGGACCACCCCCTTTAGATTAGTCTACGGTAAATCTTGTCACCTACCTATAGAATTAGAACACAAATCATATTGGGCAATACGCTCCTTAAATTTTGACGCTAGTTCTATACGAGAGAAGCGTAAACTTCAACTTAACGAATTAGATGAGTGGAGAACTATGGCCTATGAGAACTCCCGGATTTATAAGGAGAAAACAAAACTATTTCATGACCGTCACCTTCGTAAACCCAAGGTATTCCAAAAAGGTGACCAAGTCCTCCTTTATAACTCCAGATTACGATTATTCCCAGGGAAGTTAAGGTCTAAGTGGTCCGGACCCTTTAAAGTTAAAGAAGTCTTTCCCAACGGTACCGTCGAGTTAACTCACCCAGAGAAGGGAGATTTTAAGGTTAATGGTCACCGACTTAAACCTTATTATGGTGAAATCCCTATGAACTTCGCTCGTCTAGAAACCTGCCTCCGGCTAGATTAATTTAATATTAAGTATAATAGGTGTTTCTAAGTATGCTTGCTTTAGTATAAGTCTAATTAGTTGCAATGAAAAATTAAAGAAAAAAAAATTTTTAATGAAAAGAAATTTCTATCAAATTTTAATGAGAGAAAAAAAAATTTCTGTAAAATTATTTTTGGGAGTGGCACACGGCTTACCACACGGCCGTGTGGGTGGCCGTGTACGTGACACAGGCTCAGGCCCAGCCGTGTGGAATTAATTCCGCAAATGGGCAATTTCATCCCGAGCACCACACGGGTTCGCACCAACCCGTGTGCATAGCCGTGTTCATCGGTCTCGACGATCGTCGAGATCGATGTGTCGAGACACCGAACACGGGCGTGTCGGAGTCCACACGGCCGTGTCACCTACCTACCCGTGTTTATGTACCGTGCCAGCTGCGACACGGGGACACACACGGCCGTGTTGTCGCCCGTGTCCACCTGACGCGCTGTCCCCAGCCAGTTTGACCACACGGACCGAGGCAGGCCCGTGTTCCACGAGGCATCGGATCCCCTAACACGGGTGCACACACGGCCGTGTGCGCACCCATGTTCAATTATTTTACACGGACCGACGCACCCCGTGTTCCACGTGGCTGTTGATTCGCTAACACGGGTTCACACACGCCCGTGTACGAACCCGTGTTCAACATGTATAAATATGGGCGTGTGGATTTCTTCCTTGCTCACTCCAAACACTCTCCCAGCATCACTCATCCCGTGGTCAGATCCCCAAGGCACCATCTTTTCCAATTCTCGTCCTCCTTCACTCGTATTTTTCCCCTTCTACATTATGTCTTCCGGAAGAAGTGGAGGTCGTCGTCGCCGACCGGAATTACAAGTCTCCACGGAGAGGCGGGATGCCGCTGCTCCGCTAATTTTCACAGATGCGTCGCACACCGCCCGCTTCAACCGCTTGCAATCCAAAAAATTTCAAGACATACGCATGATTGATTGGAGCGTACTTGAGGAGTTAAACCTAACAGGAGATGTCAGGGGGCTAATTTCTGTAACGGGGTGGGATCAATTTTTTGCCATAGAGGAGTTAGGCTTTAGAGAACTCACCTTAGAGTTCCTATCGTCATTTTATTCCAGCTTTAGGCCTAATTTCATCGACGCACCGCACGTGCCCGAGGGGATAGTTTCATTTCGAGTGGGTGGCACATTTTATACACTCACCATGCTCCAATTCACCCAATACTTAGGGGTGTATGAGGAGTCGTTCCTTTTCAGTGCTGCCTACCCCGAACTCCACTTTGAACTCCCCAACCGCGATATGGCCGGTGGTATATGGCGCCAAATTTCTTTAGACACTGGCGCCTACGAGGCCAAGAGATATAAGGCATCTAAATTGATTTCCCCCGCACTCCATTACATCCACCATCTACTCAGCCACACGTTGAGCGGCCGGGGCGAAAGCTCCGAAGTTGTCAGTAGGCAGGATCTGTTATACCTCTACAGCATGACATCACGATATCCTCTACATCTCGGTTATCTTCTAGCCCAGTTCATTCTCCACCAGGTTGACACCCCTCGTATAGGGTCTATTTGCGTAGCACCCTATATTACTCGCCTCGTGAAGAATATGGGCATCTTTTTAGCCCTCCCCCAGATGATAGTGGTCGCAAAGACCGTGCCTATCACGATGGCTAGTCTTCGCGCCCTCCGCCTCGTCACCGCCCGTCAGGGCCGGGGAGGGGTTATATATTCTATTGCTCGACGTGGACCGCATATACATGATGACAGTGATGATGAGATAGACCCTGACCTCGACGAGCCGTTGGTGCCTCCACCCCATTCCACCTATGCTCATGGCGAGTCGTCTACTGCACCCCCTCCACCTCAGTCGCGGTACTCGCGCGAGTTCAGACAGTTTTTCGAGACCGAGCTCTCGCTGCGCTTACAGGACATTAAGGAGGCACATCAGCGGACCGAGGATCTCCTCGTACAGATTAGAGACCACCTTGGGATCGCCCCTCGCCAGCCGCCAGCTCCAGCACCGCCTTCCTACCCGGATGATTCGACAGGCCACCATGAGTACTTCTGATATGTATCGATGTAGTGTCATCTTCATGTATCGTATCTTGTATTTTTTTAATCAGTGTATTCAGCTCTATCAGCTTTTATATATCAGTGCATTCTAGTACAGCTCCTGTTTCTTTTTGTGCTCTTCTACTTATTATGATAGCAGTTTCTTTTTATATATCATCATGAAATCACTCTATGTCCGCTTTTTTACATTGCACTGAGGACATTGCAAATCTTAAGTCTGGGGGTAGAATGGTTATTCATGTGGTTATAATTAATTCTAATCTGCTTATCATAATACTCAAGTTGTTATACCCCCCTTTACAAGTTGTTATACCCCCTTTTACAAATTTTTGTTTGACCTTTTAAGCTCTCATTTTTCTTTCATTTGGGATTATAAACATTTAATTTACCTTCGCACACTGATTAAAATGAATTGATGTAGACTCAGAGAGTATTCAACTTTGTTGATTTCGTAATTAAGCATAGAAATTTTTTTTAGCTTAATTTTCTCTATATAATTTAATTTTAAGATTACTCCTCTATATTAGTAACTATCCAACACTCTATTTTAGAAAATATATTTATCTATAATAAAGTGAGTCGATGAGTGTAACATTTTTATAATTTGATATTAGGGTTTTAAAATTAAAAAATTACTCCCTATTGATGTCTAGGACTCACCCTCTAGCATTCCTCAAAACATTACATAAGTTAATTAGTAAGGGCGGAAATGACTTAGGCCTCCTATTGGATAGCTTGAGCCTTGTTATCCCAACACCTTTAACATGATATCCTTGCACACCCAATTTAAACCTAATCCCCATCCTTTTGATGCTCTACTATTAAAATTCATCAAGGCCAAATCCTTACCTATTAGCACACCTATCATTGATGCCTGCTTGGAATGATTTGTTCATTGTGATATGTGGCCTGAGTGCGTGTATCCTTGCACCCACTTGGAATGATCCCTACTTTGAACCCAAAAAAAAGAAGACATAGTGATATGTGGCCTGAGTGCGTGTATACTTGCACCCACTTGGAATGATACCTACTATGGTACCTTGGTTAAAAATATATATATATATATATATATATATATGTATATAAAAAATATAAATAGAGTTCCCTTCAAAATGTGGGAAATATACAAATTGCAAAGTCTGGGGGTGTTTACATAAAATTGAAATATGTTAAGGTATCTTCCAACATAAGGCTCAATCAAGATTTAGGTGTGAAAAATTCATCGAAATTATCCTTGATTACCTCACCTTTAATCTTCTATCCTAAGCCAAAAAGGCTTCACCAAAATTCAAGTCCTAAGGATCCAACCTTACTAATTCTAAATTATGTTGTGATGAGGGTGTAAAAAAGGTAAGTTCATGATTATCAGTACGAGTACTTATAAGCTTTGAAACACTAGTACGTATTTTATAGAGATTGTTATTTTCTCCTCATATTTGTTAAAGATGACTATACTTTTATTTCTAAAAGCGAGTGAGAGATAGTTAAAATGATATACTAGAGGAATTTTAAGATAAATATATAATTAGAAAAATCTGCTAAATTATTTCCTATGCGATTACATCACCAAAGTTCTCTTAAATTCATAGCAACCAGTGTGCGGAGGCAAAATTATTTAATGGTAACCCAGGTGTTTGAATTAGTTTGCTTAGGGACAAGCAAACATCTAAGTTAAGGAGTTATTCTGCAATTAATTCAGAGATTTCCTAGCCGTTTTCATTCATTTCTGGACCAAGTTTCAAGGGATTTTTCAAGGAAAATTTCTGTGGACTTTCCTCCAGAAGAGATTTTGCAATTAAGGATGCAATCAATGCAGGCTAACAGCTATTCTTGACAGAGAATGTTATTATATTCTGTACCAGAGAATAAAAGACAGAATTTTTGAATATCACATAGAACACAGATTACAGAGATACATTCAAAAATATTCTGTCACAAAGATTTCTCAAGAACACACATCCAAGGAGATCAAGCTTTCTCAAATCTTCAGATCTCTTTAGTTTCAAAGTGTTCAAGGCCAACATATTTTCAAGACTCCAGACATTCAACATTTCAGCTATTGCTGAAATCATCTATTGCTGGAGTTCAATTTTGAAGGCCTATCACCCTCAGCAAAGTTTTTTCTTCCTGAAGATCTCAAGGATTCAGGGGGAGCTTTGACATCAACAATCCACATAGTCTTCTCAGTTGTTTGAGAAAGAGAAGACTTCCATCACTCTCTCACCCCCTCTCTGTAAAGGGTTTCTCAAACTCCATTCAAAAGTTTGAGCTTGGTTTTTGAGCACCTTGTCAAAAGCTCATTGGTGGCAAGACACCTGATCAAAAAATCTGCTTTGGTTTTTGAGCACCTTATCAAAAGCTCATTGGTGCGCAGGACACCTGATCAACTCATCTTGCAGTGGATTCCTACCTAGGGTGGTAGAAGAGTGGATGTACCCAAGTTTAGGGGAACCACTATATTTCCTTGTGTCTTCTGGTTTTGCTTGTTTTCATTTTTGTTTCTGGCCTTGATTTTTCTGTGATTAGCTTTTGTTTAACTTAGTGCTGTGATTAGATTTATTATTGCTTCCCTGCTCACTCTTATTACAACAATGGTTGTAAAAAGTTTCAAAGCACCATATATTTTATTCACCCTCCTCTAGAGTATATCAGATCTAGCTGCACTTTCAATTGGTATCAGAGCCAGATTGGTTAAACATACCATACCTGATTGGTTGTACAGGCTAACACCTGAACCCAAAGATCCCAAGTTAGATCTGTTTTTCTTTTGTATTCTATTATTAGATTTTGTTTTCACAAATCATGGCCCAAAACAAAGATTATGCTAGCACCAGACCTCCAGTGTGCAATCTATCCAAGTTTGCACTTTGGAAAGCAAGGATTAGGCTTTACATGAATTCTATTGACGAAGATATCTTTAACTCTGTTTTGACAGTATGTCCAAGACCTCCAGAGAACACAAGTACAAATGCTGTTCCACCTCCATCAGGAACAGATGCTGACATCAAGAGATGGAAGGTAGCTGATGCTAAGGCTATGAACATCCTAGCCCAGACAATGTATGATGACATATTTCAAAAGGTAGCTGAATGCAATTCAGCCAAGGAAATTTGGGACAAACTCTCAGAAATAGTCTCAGGCTCAGCTGATGAGAGAAAGGATAGAAGATCCCATCTCATCTCTCAATATGAGAATTTCAAGAATGGAGAGACTGAGTTAGTGGGAGACATGTACAACATGCTAAGTCTAATTGTCAGTGAACTCAGGATATTGGACAAAGAGATCTATCTAACTGAACTTAATGACAAGATCCTAATGTGCTTCCCTAGCACTTGAGATTCAAGAATCTGGCCAATTAAGGATGCCAGAAGTCTGAATGAGATCACTACTGAAGCTCTATTGGGTAAGCTCAAATCTTATGAGCTACTCATCAAGAATAGAGAGGAAGAACAGAAGGCTGCCTCACCAGCCACAAGAAAAGAGAAGACCAAGCCTTCAAGGCAACTGAAGATCTGCCTGAAGAGAAAGCCACAGACAATGATGAACTACTCAGTCTGCTGGCCAAAAGATTTTACAAAATGTCCAGAAAGGATTTCAGAAGAAGATCATACAAGGAGCAGGATAAGCCAAGGTATGACAAGTACATTAGTAATAATAAAGACATCATTTGCTTTGGTTGTAGGAAACCAGGGCACATAGTTCCTGACTGTCCAGAGAACAAGAACAAGGACAGAAGGGACAGGAAAGAAAGAAGAAAGGAGAAAGACTCCAAAAGGAATGGCAATGGCAAACCTTCTTCAAGCAAAAACAAGCATACAAGAAAAGGTTTTGTTGCTGAATCCTGAAGTGAGACTGAAGAAGAGTCAGAAGCATCATCCAGCTCCAGTGATGATGAGGATGATGCAGAAGAAAAGTAGTTCTGCATGATGGCAATCAATGCCTCACAGCATAATTTAGAAGAAGAGGAGTCAGAGTCAGATTCAGAGACTCAACTTGAAGAAGATCAGGTAATTGGTTCTTTTGATTTTAGTTCAGAGGATTTTAAATCTGAATTTAAAGCACTATGTTTAGACCTACTAAAGTCTGAGAAAGAGATTATCTCTCTCAGAAATCAATTATCTGAACACAATACTTTAAAGTCAGAAAACCTCAAACTCTCTAAGGAGTTGGAGTGCTGTAGGGAACAGATAGCTTCACTGAAAAGTGAGCTCTCTGAGGCCAAGAAGCTTGAAGAATCCCTCAATGGGAGAAGCATCAAGCTGATGGACATCACAAGCACAGTGAACTCCAGATTCAACAGTACACTGGGCTTGGGTGCTTCATCCAGCCAACCTATAGTTCTAACAACTCCAATCAAATTCATTTCTGACAAAGGAAAGGGATTTGTAGAGGTTGCTAGGAAAAATTCTGATATGCCTCAGAAAACCAAGTCCCAGCAGAAATCGTTGAACGGAGATCGACGATCGCCGAATGAATATCGACGATCGCCGAACATAGCTCGACGATCTCAGGCAAAATCGTCGAACGCAGATCGACGATCTCAGCCAAATTCATCGAACACAGGTAGACGATCTCAAATACCTGACCTCAGCCATAGTCGACCATCGAACGGAGCTCGACGATCTGAACCAAGATCGTCGAACGCAGCTCCAAGATCGTCAAACAGAGGTCAGAGCTCTGGAAACTTTTTCAAAGGCAAATCAAAATTCAATCCTAAGGGTCCTTCATCCCAAATCTTTAACCCTTATACTGAATGGATTATACCTCTAAGGAGATATCATCCTGAAGGATATAAGAGTCAACCTGGGATGTCTTTCATTTCAGAATTTAAAGGTTATCAACCTAGGCCCAAGGTAAACTGGGTTAAAAACAAATGAATTGTATTATGTGCAGGTGAAGACCTATCCAACATCTAACCAGCAATGGTATTTGGATAGTGGGTGCTCTAAGCACATGACAGGGAACAAGGACAACCTCACATCCTTCAGAGCCAAGCTTGGACCCAAAGTTATCTTTGGTGATTCAAACTTTGGACAAACTAAAGGATATGTTGCAGTCCAGATTGGATCAGTAACTTTCAAGAAGGTAGCTTATGTGGAAGGACTGAAGCACAACCTAATTAGCATCAGTCAGCTGTGTGATGAATGCTACCAGGTGACCTTCAACAAAGTCTTATGCAAAATTAAGTCAGAGGACAACACAACTGTGTTGACAGGTAAAAGAAAAGGTAACATCTATCTAGTAGATTTTCTTTCAACTGATGTAGATATCTGCTTATTCAATTATGTCTGTAGACCCAATATTTTATGGCATAAGAGATTAGGACACCTAAACCTTAGAACTATTGCTTGGCTATCCAAGGACAACCTTGTTAGAGGACTACCTTCTGGCCCCTACAAGAAGGAAGGACTCTGCAGGGCCTGTCAATTAGGCAAGCAAACTAAAAATAGCTTTAAGTCACTAAATAAGAGTGATTCACCTAGGATATTGTCTCTGTTACACATGGATCTTTTTGGACCCATCACAGTACAAAGCCTAGGAGGGAAATCCTACACTTTAGTAGTTGTAGATGACTTCTCTAGATTCACTTGGGTGTTCTTTCTAAGGAAGAAGTCTAATAACTTTAAGTGTCTGACAGAGTTTCTCAAATGTATACAGATTGAGTTCAATACTCACATTGCCCTGATCAGAAGTGATCATGGGACAGAGTTTGATTCTCTTCTTATGCAAGAGTTCTGTCAAGGTGAAGGGATCAGGCATACTTTCTCAGCTCCTAGAACTCCTCAACAAAATGGGGTAGCTGAAAGGAAAAATAGAACCCTTATTGAATCTGCCACCACACTGTTGTCAGATGCTCATCTACCTCTATCCTTTTGGGCAGAGGCAGTGAACACCTCCAACTATGTGCTGAATAGAAGTCTGATACATAAACTAAAGGGAAAGACTCCCTATGAATTACTCAAAGGGAAGAAACCTAAAGTTGACTATTTTAGAGTCTTTGGTTGTATTTGCTACATTCACAAGAATGACAAGAAATATTTAGCACAATTTCAAGCCAAGCTGATGAAGGAGTGTTTCTGGGATACTCCATGATCAGCAAGGCCTATAGGGTCTATAATAAATCATCTTTGAAAATTGAGGAATCTGTTCACATTTCATTTGATGAAACTAACATGTCTTTCAAGGAGAAGAATTCTTCTACCATAGAACCTTTGCAGGAACATTCTCTAGTTGAAGACTTGAACAAGTTACAGATTACTTAAGAGGATGAAAGCAGTGAAGATGAAGGGAATGCTCAACACATTGAAGAAGAACTTGAAGAGCCAGTTGTTGTACCACAAGAGGAAACAATAACACAGGTTGGTGAACAATCAACACCCCCTGTTGATTTAGTAACAATAAGAGACCATCCAATTTCCCAAATAATTGGAGACATCTCAGCTGGTGTGCAAACCAGATATCAGGTCAACCAAAACCTGTTGCACACTTGCTTCCTATCTCAAATTGAACCTCAGTCCATTCAAGATGCAGAGCAAGATCCACACTGGATCCTTGCAATGCAAGAGGAGTTGCATCAATTTGAGAGGAACAAAGTATTGGAACTAGTGCCAAAGCCTAAGGATCATTCCATTGTTGGAACAAAATGGGTATTCAGAAACAAACTGGATGATCAAGGAGTAATTATAAGGAACAAGACAAGGCTAGTTGCTCAGGGATACTCTCAAGAAGAAGGAATCGACTACGACCAGACCTTTGCACCAGTTGCAAGATTAGAAGCCATCAGAATATTTCTAGCTTATGCAGCTCATAAAGGCTTCAAAGTATATCAGATGGATGTCAAAAGTGCTTTCTTGAATGGAGACATCAAAGAGGAAGTTTATGTCAGACAACCTCCAGGTTTTATCTCTCCAACTTTTCCTGATTATGTTTTTAGACTGAACAAAGCATTATATGGTCTCAAGCAAGCTCCTAGAGCATGGTATGAGACCCTAGCATGCTTTCTCTTGGAAAATGGTTTTATAAGGGGTAGAGTAGTCCAAACTCTTTTCATTAGAACCCATAAGTCTCATACCCTACTAGTACAGATTTATGTAGACGATATCATTTTTGGTTCTACTGACTCCAAATTGTGCAGAAGGTTTTCTAACCTGATGCATTCTAAATTTGAGATGAGTAGCATGAGTGAGCTATCCTTCTTCCTAGGATTGCAAGTCAAGCAACATGCTGAAGGCATCTTTATTTCTCAAATCAAATATGCAAATGAACTGGTTAAGAAATTTGGTATGTCTGAGGCATCTTGTATGAAAACACCCATGCCTACTAATGGTGTATTGGATGCTGATGAACATGGGAAACTTGTTGATCAGACAACATATAGAGCAATGATTAGCTCTTTACTGTATCTTACAGCTAGTAACCAGATATAATGTTTGCTACATGTATATGTGCTAGGTTCCAAGTAAGCCCTAGAGAGTCACAACTAACATTAGTAAAGAGGATTCTCAGGTATGTTAAAAGTTGTCCAAATCTAGGTCTCTGGTATCCAAAATATTCAGCATTTGATTTAACTGGATTCTCAGATGCTGATTACGCTGGATGCAGAATTGACAGGAAAAGCACCAGTGGAACTTGTCAGTTCCTTGGTGACAGACTTGTCTCTTGGTTTTGTAAGAAACAAACATCTGTGTCAACTTCAACTGCTGAAGCTTAATATATGGCTGCAGACAGTTGTTGTTCACAAATCTTGTGGATTCAAAACCAACTCCTAGACTATGGCTACAACTTAGAGAAGTCTAAAATCTTTTGTGACAATACTAGTGCTATTTCTATAGCTCAAAATCCAGTCCTCCATAGTAGGACAAAACACATAGAGATTAGACATCATTTCTTAGGGGATAATGTTGAAAAGAATAAAATTGAACTACACTATATCCCAACTGATTTATAAAGGGGAGATATTTTCACCAAGCCATTGGATGAAAAGAAACACACCTTCTTCCTAAATCAGTTAGGAATGTTAGATGGAGGAAGTCTTAAATAATATCCAAGATTTTGAAAGCTTAAAAATTGACCAAGACTAGGCAAACATTCTGATTTTTCTTAGTGTCTAGAATTTTTCTGATCTCTGAACTGCGCTCGACGATTTGCCCCAAGATCGTCGAACGGAGATCGACGATTTCCAAAAATCGTCGAACTGAGTTCAGCGCCTCTCAGACAGTATGAACTATCTCTTCCGGTCAACGATCGTCGAACGGCGCTCGACGATTATGTTCTCTGAATGATCGTTGAACGGAGCTCGACGCTCTCCAATATCGTCGAACGGAGATCGACGATGTTGAAGACTCTTCAGATTCCTTTAGAAGCCTCGATCGTCGAATTGAGTTCAACGATCTTTCCATTTCTGCGTCGAACCCTAATATAAAACTCATTTTTCGCCGTCGTTCTCTTTTGCGCTTTCGATTTCTCTGCAAGAATTTTCTTTCCCTCCAAACAGTTCTACACTTAGTTGTTTTGTTTGTTGAATTTTTGCAGGTACCCATGGCTGTGTCAGTTGCTGTTCTTGCTGCTATGAAGTTTGATGCTGGTTTTGACATCGACCTGGAATCATTCAGCACAACTGACCAGGTTTTTCAAGATATATTGAGATTGTTCAAAGACCAGAACTTGACTGCCATAATGACCACCAGGATCAAGCTGGCATCTGATGAAATAAAGGAGTTGGTTTATACTGCCCATAATCAAGATAACTCTACCATTGTTGGGTCTATAGCTGGAACTCAGGTACCCTTGACCCCAACCATTCTATCAGAAGTTTTTGGATTGAGAAATGGAGAAGATACTGATGAGTTATCTAGAGATGAGTATTCTGAACTGCTTGCCAGAATGGGTCATCCAGAGGGAAACCCTAGCAAGCTCTTCAAAAGGAACCTATATGTGGAGTACAGATTTATGGCAGATGTTGTTGGAAAAGTGCTTCTGGCAAAGCACTCTGCCCATGATACAATTTCTAGGTATCAGCTCTGCCTAATGGGAGCTCTTGTAGATAAAAAGAATCTGAATTGGGTAGATGTTTTCTTTGACCTCATCAAAAAGAAAATCAACAAAAGTTTTGTTAACTTTGGGAGAATCATTGGAGTGTTTCTGCAGCACAGGTACCCTGCCTTGCTGGTCTCCTCTGGAATTCATATAAATGCCTCCAAGAGACTATCCTGTGCCCTCTTCGGAAAGTAGGACAGACAAATCAGCAAGCCTAGCAGGCCCTCCTCCAGTACTCCTTCAGGCACAAGGACTCTAAGAGTCACTCCTCTACAGGTCTCTGCCCCTGCAGATGACCTGGCTGCTGTTGTTGCCTCTCCTCCTCCTCCTCCAATTCCATCCCTTCCCATACCATCTACCACTCCAGCTCCATCCACCATCATCATATCCAGCCCATCTCCAACATCCACACCATCTCCAGTACCTAATCTACCACCACCAGAAGAACAATTCCACCCATTATTCTCCTACCCTCCACCAGATGTCACTTCATCACCCTCTCATCCATCCTTCACCCTACTTGATGAGTCCTTTATGGATGATTCCCCATCATCTCCTCCTGAGCTACCCTCCTCCTCCACTTCATTTCAAGACCTTCTACACCAAATCATTGACCAACCAACATTCACCCCATCCATCTCCATTCCCCTGTCCTCTATATCCACCCTACCCACACCTCAGCCATCCCTTCCACCATTCACCAGCTCTCCCCTACCAGAACCCTCAGCTTCTCCTATCTCTTCTACCTCTGCTCCAGCCCTTGAGCAAGTAGACCTCCCAGCCCTTGCTGACAGGCTGTATGAGTTGCTTGCCCCCAGGCTCTCTCTGCTGTTGGAGACCTCCTTGGCTCCACTCCACCTGTCAGTTGCAGCTCTCTCTGCCAGGCTCTCTTCCCTCTTCCCTCAGGCAGCACCTATAGCAGTGTGCCTTGATCCAGACATGTCTGCATCTAGGCAGGGGGAGATGCCATATGAAGTGAATCTTCATGCTGCTGCTGCTGCTGTTTCTGTAAGCTTGACTACTGCTGCTGTTATTACTGCTTCTTCTGCTGCTCCTTCTCTTGTTGCTGTTGTTGTGCCTCAAGCACAAGTTCCTCCTGCTGCAGTCCTTGCAATAGACCTCAGGTCTTTGCTATCAGTTTTTGATTCTGCATACTTCAGCTGTCTGCCAGAGGTCAATGCTGTCCAGCCTCCAGAAGATTTATCCAAGGCACTTGTGCCATTTTCTTGCTGTGACCCTAACATTGTCACCTCCTTTGTAAATTCAGTAATTGCTGCTGCTGAAAATGTTGATGCTGCTGCTTCTTCTGAAGAATGTATTATTATTGCTTCTGACATTACTGCCTTTACTGCTGCTGAAGTTCCTATTGTTTCTGATGAACCAATTTCCAAGGACATTCTGATGTCAGAGGCACCTGAATTTGAGCCTTCTGCAGTCCTTGATGATATTCCTTCTGTTTCTATTGTTGTTAGTGAATCTGTTGTTACTGTTGTTGTCACCTCTCCAGTATCTACTGCTGCTATTGTTGTTTCTGCTTCTACTCCTAGTGCAACACCTTCAACATCTGCTGCTATCTCTGCTGTTACCATTTCAACACCTGCTGCTACAACCTCTGCCTCATCTGCTTCTGTACAACTCAAGAAGGATCTAATGAAGAAAATAGATGCTCTTTACGATGACCAGAGTTCCGAAAGTGATGAATTTAGAACAGACTCTGATGACTCTTCTGCTACCATTGCTAGGAAAAGAAAGGCAAGGAGCAAAGCAATGAAGAGGGTACCTCCTGCCAAAGTTAAGGATAACAATGATATTTCATATTACATTCTACATGACTGCCCTATCACTGAACACTGGATGCAATACTCTAAGAATTAGCTGAAGGCAATAAAGAAGAAAAGAAAATATAAGAAGGGTTCATCCCAATTCCAGCACTCTCATCCTCCTCCACCACCTCCTCCTGATGCAGGTGCAGGTGGAAGCTCTGCAGCTCACCCCCAGCCAGAAGTCAGGCTCCCTATCAACCTCATGCCAGATCCTACCACAGGGAAAGCCAATCCAGGGGTTCACATTCTAGGAGAGGAGGATATAGAGTTAATCAAAGAGATATTCAAGTTTACTCCAAAGGGTACTCCAGGCAACACCCATATTCTAGGGGAGGACAAATTTCTTTTGATATAATATCTGGTCCTTTCCCTTACAAGCTGAAAGAAACTGTGTCTGACAGGCCTCCTCAAGACAATCCCTCTAACAGGTATGAACCACCTGTACCTTTTGAGGATCCTGAAAATAATCCAGCTGCTTGGAATGCAAGGTTAAAAGAACTAGCTGCACTGGATCAGATTAAAAAGGCTAGAGAGTAAGGAATAGATTCCTCCAACATTTCAACAATGTCTGAACAGAGACAGAAAGAGCTAGAGAGATATGCTTCAAGTAAATTCTTTGATGCTGACAGGTATATGGAATTACATCCTGAAGCTAAAGTTCCCAGGCCTAAAAAGAAAACATATTTGGGTGCAGCAGATGATACCAGATCAAACAAAGAAGCCCTCAATCCTAACAGAGAAATTAAACTTGTTAAAGGCAAAGAGAAGAAATGATATTGTAAGGTGACAATTTCTGTGATTTCTGATTATTATCTGGATGCTATATGTCTCTGTGATTCTGCAATGTCTAGCTGTTGTTTTTTTTGTTTTACTGATTGTATGTTGTTATTTAAAATTTTTCCAAAGTCTGTAAATAGTAATCCTAACCCAAATAGCGGGAGATTGTTGGAACACCCTATTACTAATTTGGGTCAGGATCACTATGTCTCTAGGAACCTTTGCTTGACCTCCTGTATAGCTTAATAGGCCAATTAGAATTGAGTCTAAGGGTTAGAAGTCTAGGTTTGGAAGCAGCCCTGAAGACCAAGATTTTGTGTTTGGAGACTAAGTCATATCGTCGAGCTCAGCACGACGATTCGTCAAACTCCGGTCGATGATCGTCTAGCTCAACTTCGACAGATCGTCGAACTCCATTCGACGATCGCTGAGCTCAACTTCACTATATCGTCGAACTCCATTCGACGATCGGTGAGCTTAGGTCGATGATTTTGACTCTGCTTTGGATCTTTATCTCTGAGCTCAGTTCGACGATTTTTGAGCTCAGATCGACGATATTTTGCTGTTGTATATTTCTAGATCGCTGAGCTCAGCTCGACGATAGCAGAGCTCAGTTCGACGATTTCAGATAACTTCCAGGATGTTTCTAAATTCAAATTCAAATCAGTTAAGGAGTTATTCTGCAATTAATTCAGAGATTTCCTAGCCGTTTTCATTCATTTCTGGACCAAGTTTCAAGGGATTTTTCAAGGAATATTTCTGTGGACTTTCCTCCAGAAGAGATTTTGTAATTAAGGATGCAGTCAATGCAGGCTAACGGCTATTCTTGACAGAGATTGTTATTCTATTCTATACCAGAGAATAAAAGACAGAATTTTTGAATCTCACATAGAACACAGATTATAGAGATACATTCAAAAATATTCTGTCTCAAAGATTTCTCAAGAACACACATCCAAGGAGATCAAGCTTTCTCAAATCTTCAGATCTCTTTAGTTTCAAAGTGTTCAAGGCCAACATATTTTCAAGACTCCAGACATTCAACATTTCAGCTATTGCTGAAATCATCTATTGCTGGAGTTCAATCTTTGAAGGCCTATCACCCTCAGTAAAGCTTTTTCTTCCTGAAGATCTCAAGGATTCAGGGGGAGCTTTGACATCAACAATCCGCATAGTCTTCTCAGTTGTTTGAGAAAGAGAAGACTTCCATCACTCTCTCACCCCCTCTCTGTAAAGGGTTTCTCAAACTCCCTTCAAAAGTTTGAGCTTGGTTTTTGAGCACCTTGTCAAAAGCTCATTGGTGGCAAGACACCTGATCAAAAAATCTGCTTTGATTTTTGAGCACCTTATCAAAAGCTCAGTGGTGCCCAGGACACCTGATCAACTCATCCTGCAGTGGATTCCTACCTAGGGTGGTAGAAGAGTGGATGTACCCATGTTTAGGGGAACCACTATATTTCCTTGTGTCTTCTGGTTTTGCTTGTTTTCATTTTTGTTTCTGGCCTTGATTTTTTTGTGATTAGCTTTTGTTTAACTTAGTGCTGTGATTAGATTTATTATTGCTTCCCTGCTCACTCTTATTACAACAGTTGTTGTAAAAAGTTTCAAAGCACCATATACTCTATTCACCCCCCTCTAGAGTATATCAGATCTAGCTGCACTTTCATGCTGTTCGATAACAGTGCCTCACACTCCTTTGTGTTCGAGGATTTCATAAAAGACATGGAGGGTGTACAATACTTAACCAGCATAGCCCGACGAGTATGCCTTCCGGACGGCTCGGAGATGACTGCAACTGCCAAGTGCGAGTTGGAGTTATTTATTGAAGGGAAGGCCTTTGATACGCCTGCCACGGTCCTGAGAATGCCCGAGTTTGACATCATTTTGGGCATGACATAGCTGGACTGGCACTTCGCGAGTATCGACTGCGCGGAGAAGCGGATCTATTTGATACATGGAGACTCCGACGTCATCTTCCAAGGTATTGGCTTCACGCCTCATATGATGTTATCTTCCGTTCAGGTTATAAAAGCTCATATGAAGGGGGACAAGGTCTTCATGATCTGGTTCGAGTTGAAGGAAGAAGCATTGTAATTAAAGGATGTACGGGTAGTGCGGGATTTTCCCGAGGTATTTCCTGAGAAGCTACCAGGATTACCTCTGCATAGAGAGGTTGGCTTCCATATTAATCTAGTGCAGGGTGCCAAGCCTGTATCCAAGGACCCGTACCGAATGGCCCCGAAGGAACTCGCGGAGTTTAGAGTTCAATTGCAAGAACTGGTGGAGTTAGGGTTCGTTCGCCCCAGTTCGTCACCCTGGGGAGCCCCTGTACTGTTCGTGAAGAAGAAGGATGGAACCCTGCGTTTGTACATAGATTATCGGGAACTCAATCGGTTGATGGTGCGAAACACTTATCCACTACCTCGGATCGACGAGTTCTTCGATCAACTAGTGGGAGCAGATTGGTTTTCCAAACTGGACTTGCGCTCAGGATATTATCAGTTGAGGATACAGGAAGGGGACATCCAGAAAATGACCTTTAGTTCAAGATATGGTTTGTGCGAATTCACGGTAATGCCGTTTGGGCTCACAAATGCCCCTTTGGCCTTCATTAGTCTGATGAACAAGGTGTTTGAACCATATTTGGACATCTTCGTCATAGTTTTCATCGACGACATCTTGGTCTACTCAAAGACGGAGGAGGAGCATGTCGAGCACCTGACCTTGGTGTTGAAGAAATTGAAGGAGCACGCCTTGTACGCCAAATTTAGCAAGTGTGAATTCTGGCTCAAGGAGGTTACTTTCTTGGGGCACGTGATTACTGGGGAAGGATTAGCAGTAGATCCAGCAAAGGTGCGAGCCGTGAACGAGTGGTCGCCCTTTAAGTCAGCGGCTGATGTACGAAGCTTTCTTGGACTTGCTGGGTACTACCGCAAGTTCGTGAAAGGATTCTCAAAGATTTCCCTTCCTCTTACTTCTTTGACGAAGAAAGGTGTGCCATTTGAGTGGACTCCCCAATGTGAAGCGGCGTTCCAAGAGCTGAAGGATAGGCTTACCTCCGCCCCCATCCTTGCACTTCCATCTGGGAAGGAAGGATTTCAGGTTTACACTAACGCATCGTATCAAGGGATGGGAGCGGTACTGATGCAGTACGAGCACGTGATCGCATTTGCTTCAAGACAGTTAAAGAAACATGAAATTAATTACACGGTCCATGATTTGGAGTTGGGAGCAGTGGTGTTCGCCTTGAATGTCTGGAGGCATTATCTATATGGCGTCCACTGCGAGATCTTTTCAGATCATGAAAACTTGAAGTACGTCCACACTCATAAGGAGATGAACCTGAGACAATGGCGGTGGTTGGAATTTCTATGCGACTATGAGTTCACCATGAACTACCACCTCGGGAAAGCGAACTCGGTAGCCGATGCATTGAGTAGAAAAGTGTCAGGCTATAGCCTAGAGTCTCGGTTGATGAGTATGGAGTTGGCTCGTATGATTGTGGAGATGGATATTACTTTGGTATTCAAGGGTCCTTCGATAGAGTATACGAAGTATTTGGCAAGCATGAGAATAGTTTGTGATATCCGGGACCGGATTCGGGTGGAACAAGGAATGGATGCTCCCCGGCATTCAAATCAATTGAATATGGGACTACTGATGATTACACACTAAAAGATGGCCTTGTTTATTTCCGTGGCCGGCTCTATATTCCCAAGGGCGGCAAAATCCTGGAAGATATCTTGAGAGAGGCACATAACTCTCAATATTCAGTACACCCGGGTATTGCCAAGATGTATGCCGGCTTACGAAAGACCATGTGCTGGCCGGGAATGAAGAAGTATGTTCGTTACTATGTTTCGCATTACGAAGCCTGTCAAAGGGTGAAGGGGGAATGCAAAAGTCCCGGTGGTTTGTTGCAGTCATTGCCCATCCCCGAGTGGAAGTTTGAGGATATCTCCATGGACTTCGTCCATGGGCTACCTCGCTCCGGCTCCGGTAATGATTCAGTGTGGGTTATTATTGATCGACTGACAAAGGTTGCCCGGTTCATCCAATGAAGAAGGAAGCACATGTGGAAGTTTTGGTACACCTCTTTGTGGAGAAATTCGTACGGTATCATGGTGTGCCCAAGAAAATTGTTTCGGATCTGGATGTTCGGTTTACTTACAAGGAGTGGAAGGCGGTATAGGCGTATTTGGGCTCGCGCCTAACCTTTAGTACTGCATTTCACCCTCAGACGGACGGGCAGTCTGAGCGGACCATCAGAACATTGGAGGATTTATTGAGGTTATGTGTGATGGACAGAGTAGAGCCGTGGGAAAGGCTCTTTCCCCTAGTGGAATTCTCCTACAATAATATCCATCAGGTGAGAATCGGTATGGCACCCCATGAAGCCCTTTACGGAAGAAGGTGCAAGACTCCCTTGTCTTGGGTGCAGGATGAAGATCTGAAGGCGTTGGGAAATGAATATATAGATGATACTGATGCAGCGGTCAGATTGATACGGGATCGCATGTTGGAGGCGCAAAGTCGGCAGGCGAAGTATTACAATGCAAAGCACCGGATGGTGGAGTTTCAAGTGGGTGATAAAGTGTTCCTCAAGATTCGGCCGATGCATGGAGTGTCGCGGGTGCGTGGAGTGAAAAAGCTCAGCCCAAGGTATGTTGGGCCTTATATTATACTGGAAAGGATTGTCCCGTTGGCCTATCGGTTGGAATTACCGCCCGAGCTGGAGATCCTCTGTAACGCCCCAAAATTTGTACCATTTAATTTCGGGTTCATCGAGAAGGAAAATTGGTTTCTGGCAGGAGGCACACGGCATGGGACACGGGCGTGTCCCATGCCGTGTCAGGATCTAGTCGAAGATTTGTTCGAGAGGTAGACTATTTTGGAGTCGACGATCGTCGAGCAGAGAACACGGCCTGAGACATGGGCTTGTCTCAGGGCGTGTCGAGCTCGTATCGACGATCGGCCAGGGGAGTCGACCAATTTCGCACGACGATATGTCGAGACAAGGCACACGACCTAGGACACGGGCGTGTCCAAGGCCATGTCAGGAAGTCGACGAACTTTGCTCGACGAAGTTTCGAGACAGTGAACACGGCCTGGAGCCCAGGCGTGTCGAGTTAGACACGGGCAAGGACACGGGCGTGTCCAGTACCCGTGTGAGTCTAGGGTTGTTTTCGGGGCTGTGTCGATGAAGGCACACGGCCGTGTCAATTGGAACACAGGCGTGTCAGGTCGAACACGGGCGTGTCAGATGCCCGTGTGTTGTTCCAGGCACATCGATTTTGACGGTGAATGGGGGACAGGGCCCTGGACACGGGCGTGTCGCAGGCCGTGTTTGGCCCAGTTTTAGCATTTCAGGCCCGAATCAAGGCCGTTTGTTTCTTTAATTTGGGATCCAACGGCTGGGGGTCGTTCCTGATGGGATATACACGGGATTGGACCCTTAGAAACCATCATTTCTTTTGAGTGGTTCTCTTTCTAGTTCTAGAGAGAGGGGAGAGCAAGGAAGAAGGTGAAGTAGAGATCCGGCTATTGGAGAGGTTTCGGTGCTCCAAATCGCGAGCCGAGTCCAGATTCGTGGAGGCTAGATCATTGTGAAGGTTTTCATCCGACTATTTTTCCATGGCTAGGAAGAGGAGTCGGAAGGTAAGGACACTTCTCCTCTCGATTTTAGGATGCATGTTTTAGCATCTTTTCTTTTCTAGTTTTTGGGAACCAAACACTCAAATGAGAGGGGTTTGGGTCGCCAAGGTTCAAGAGAAACCTCCGGGTCGATTGAGTTCTTCCACGACATGATTTTTGCATTAGAGATCCGCTCCGTTAGTGGATTAGGCATGGTGGGTGAAGCTGTAGTCGCGACCGTTAGTCCGACTTGGTGATGTTGCATACAAGCTTTAAGGATTCGTAGAGATCCGTTGCGACAAGATGTCGTTTGTGATGTGGTGATGTTTTACCCTTTTTTCTCGAGTGAGTATGTGTAGTCGGAACCGGACAAGGTTAGCTCCTCAATGGCGGTAGATGGTTTACATGGTGGACAAGGTTAGGTCCGCATTGGTGGTAGATGGTTTCCTTGGTGATCGGGAATGTTGCAGTACAAATGAGGGACTAGGGTGGAATTGTCTTGGATTGTGATGTGCCAAGGTGTGGCTATGTCTCCGTGGTCGGCTGGCTATCCTGTGATGTACACGTCATGTGTGGAGAGTGTCCCGACGAGACTAGTCCCCTTTTGTGAGACTGACGAGAATGTCAAGCATGGGGGCAAGCCCGGGCAATGCGGCCATGAGCGGGTGGGGTCCAGCAAGGCTCTTAGAATCGGTCAGTTGTGTTTGTTGGAAACCTGACATGAGACGTCAGAGCTTGTAGGCAAGCCCGGGTCTAAGACCTTGACCGGCTGGGGCCTTAGCAAGAGTTCTTTGTGGCAGCTTATGTGCCGTTGGGGGGAATTGTATTTCCCCTTTTGTTTGCGGCTTTATGCCAATGGGGAAACGATGAGTACCCAATTGATCTGATGTTGTGCTAGATGCATACGCTTTAGGGTTCCTTGGGTGAAACCCGTGTGTTGCATTCATGTTGCATAGTAGGCCCTAATATTATATGCTCAACAGTAGAGAACATGTATGATGTTTGAGACATCCAAGTCTGTTTCTTTAGTTGCTTTTCTTGCTTATGAATATTGCATACGAAGTGCTAATTTGCAGGTTGGAGGCGTACCCCGGGGTCCGTTAGGGGCGGCCGGGAGTAGATGTGTTGGTTACACAGTTTGAGGTTAGGATTTGCTGACCCACGTTACTAATAATTTTTACAGGGCAAGGATCGCAAGCAAGAGTTAGCTCGCCGGCCAGAAAGTCCTAAGCCTCATGAAGTGTTACATTTTGCTGTAGCTTTACGTTTATGGCATTGTATGTTTTATGCTCATTTTGACCGGCTTGCATGCCGAGGTAGACTAGGTGTGCTTATGCACTTTCAGGACTGATGTATTATTTGAGTTTGGATTTACTCTTGTTGTAAGGCCTTAAGGCCATTTTGTTACTCTTGTAGGCGTGGATAACTTCTAGTCTCTTTGGTTGTTTTTGGGGCTGTGTCGATGAAGGCACACAGCCGTATCAATTGGAACACGGGCATGTCAGGTCGAACACGGGCGTGTCGGATGCCAGTGTGTTGTTCCAGGCGCGTCGATTTTGATGGCGAATGGGGGACACGGCCCTGGACACGGGCGTGTCGCAGTCCGTGTTCGGCCCAGTTTTAGCATTTTAGGCGCGAATCAAGGCCGTTCGTTTCTTTAATTTGGGTTCCAATGGCTGGGGGTTGTTCCTGATGGGATATATACGGGATTGGACCCTTATAAGCCCTCATTTCTTTTGAGTGGTTCTCTTTCTAGTTCTAGAGAGAGGGGAGAGCAAGGAAGAAGGTGAAGTAGAGATCCGGCTGTTGGAGAGGTTTCGGTGCTCCAAATCGCTAGCCGAGTCCAGATCCGTGGAGGCTAGATCGTTGCGAAGGTTTTCATCCGGCTATTTTTCCATGGCTAGGAAGAGGAGTCGGAAGGTAACGACACTTCTCCTCTCGGTTTTAGGATGCATGTTTTAGCATATTTTCTTTTCTAGTTTTTGGGCACCAAACACTCAAATGAGAGGGGTTTGGGTCGCCAAGGTTCAAGAGGAACCTCCGGGTCGTTTGAGTCCGTCCCCGACATGATTTTTGTATTAGAGATCCGCTGCGTTAGTGGATTAGGCATGGTGGGTGAAGCCGTAGTCATGACCGTTAGTCCGACTCAGTGATGTTGCATACGAGCTTTAAGGATTCGTAGAGATCCGTTGCGGCAAGATGCCATTTGTGATGTGGTGATGTTTTCCCCTTTTTCTTGAGTGAGTACGTGTAGTCGGAACCAGACAAGGTTAGCTCCTCAATGGTGGTAGATGGTTTCCTTGGTGGACAAGGTTAGCTCCACATTGGTGGTAGATGGTTTCCTTGGTGATCGGGAACGCTGTAGTACAAATGAGGGACTAGGGTGGAATTGTCTTGGATTGTGATGTGCCAAGGCGTGGTTGTGTCTCCGTGGTCGGCTGGCTATCCCGTGATGTACACATCATGTGTGGAGAGTGTCCCGGCGAGACTAGTCCCCTTTTGTGAGACTGACGAGAATGCCAAGCATGGGGGCAATCCCGGGCAATGAGGCCATGAGATGGTGGGGTCCAGCAAGGCTTCTTAGAATCGGTCAGTTGTGTTTGTTGGAACCCTGACATGAGACAACAGAGCTTGCAGGCAAGCCCGGGCCTAATACCTTGAGCGGGTGGGGCCTTAGCAAGAGTTCTTTGTGGCGGCTTATGTGCCGTTGGGGGGAATTCTGTTTCCCCTTTTGTTTGCGGCTTTATGCTAATGGGGAAACGACAAGTACCCAATTGATGTGATGTTGTGCTAGATGCATACGCTTTAGGGTGCCTTGGGTGAAACCCGGGTGTTGCATTCATATTGCATAGTAGGCCCTCATATTATATGCTCAACATTAGAGAACATGTATGATGTTTGAGACATCCAAGCCTGTTTCTTTAGTTGCTTTTCTTGCTTATGAATATTGCATACGAAGTGCTAATTTGCAGGTTGGAGGAGTACCTCGGGGTCCGTTAGGGGCGGCCGAGAGGAGATGTGTTGGTTATACAGTTTGAGGTCAGCCTTTGCTGACCCACGTTACTAATAATTTTTACAGGGCAAGGATCACAAGCAGGAGCTAGCTCGCCGGCCAGAAAGGCCTAAGCCTCATGAAGTGTTACCTTTTGCTGTAGCTTTACGTTTATGGCATTGTTTGTTTTATGCTCATTTTGACCGGCTTGCATGTCGAGGTAGATTAGGTGTGCTTATGCATTTTCAGGACTGATGTATTATTTGAGTTTGGATTTACTCTTGTTGTAAGGCCTTAAGGCCATTTTGTTACTCTTGTAGGCGTGGATAACTTCTAGTCTCTTTGGTTGTTTCCACTGTGTTGCGTTTTGAGTTTTGAGTTTGGGTAGCTATATCATTTTTTTAATACTGAAGCTGTGGTGTCTGTATGTTATGGGGCCCCGGCCGGACCCATATTATACGGTCATTACAGGGGAGGTGTTACAACATCCATGACGTGTTCCATGTGTCGTCGCTTCGAAAGGCGATGTTGCGGCCCGATCAATATACACCCTCTACTGATGGTGATGTGGCGTCTGATAGGACTGTGCAACTAGAGCCGGTGCGGATCGTAGATAACGAGATGAGTATATTGCGCCGTAAAAGTGTTCCTTTGGTGAAGGTACTATGGTCTAATCATGGGAAGGAGGAGTACACATGGGAGCCAATGGATTTGATGCAAAAACTCTACCCGGAGTTGTTTTCTCAAGGTAACCTTATCTAAAAGCATATTTAAATTTTCTATTATGCTTTTCCCCCATAGCCTTAGACTGATTTCGGGGACGAAATCTTTTATTTTGTTTTTAGGATTTGTAACGTCCCGATTCACACTAGGCCCCTTGTGCGCATTTTTGAGGCCAGGAGAGCTGACTTGGGTCCAGGGAAGTGCTGGAAATTGGGCTGACTTGGGCCCAGAGCAGGACATAGGTAGTGAATTCTTGACATAGTGAGTTTCACGCCCATGTCACGGGCATGACCGGTCCGACACGGGCGTTACCATGCCCATGACTATCCATTTAGTTGTCGAGTACTCGAGTAGTTATCGAGTACTCGAGTAGTTGAACACGGGACACGCCCCTGTCATGGGCGTGACCGGTCTGACACGGGCATGACCATGCTCGTGACTATCCAGTCAGTTATCTAGCACTCGAGTAACTGTCGAGTACTCGAGTAGTTGAACACGGGACAAGTCCCTGTCACGGGCATGACCGGTCTGACACGGGCGTGACCATGCCCGTGACTATCGAGTCAGTTGTAGAGTACTCAAGTAGTTGTCGAGTACTCGAGTAGTTGAACACGGGACACGCCCCCTGTCACGGGCGTGACAATGGGCGTGACCGGGGCATGTTCTCCGGTCGATGATTCTAGTTGAGTTCGACGAATTCTCGGTAGTTGATAGGGGTCACGCTGTTGGAGTTACCATGGTGATCTAGAAGTGGTCAAACATGTAATCTCACTGCCAACGCGATATGAGCCTGCAGGGTCACACATAAGAGACGTGGAGAAGTTGGATGATTGACTGTGTTGGTAAAGGTTACCAATCACCGACCTGAATGGGGTTATGGGCAAAGTGTTGCCTTAAAGGATCGTCGGGTTGGGCAAATGTTGCCTTGAAGGATTGGTAAGAATAGTCGACCGAGGGTCGACGTGAATAGTCGAGTATTGTACTCTGATTCTCGCCGATCCTAGGTGATTCTCGCCGATTGTAGGTGATTCTCGCCGATTGATTCTCACCGAATCTGCTAGGTGATTCTCGCCGATCCTAGGTGATTCTCGCCGATCCTAGGTGATTCTCGCCGATTAATTCTCACCGAATCTGCTAGGTGATTCTCGCCGATTCTGGAACCCTAATTTTTTGGGTGGTCTGCGGATAGCGATATTCCTAAGTCTGTTTATGCCTTTGGTATAAATGGATACTTAGGGTTTTCAGGAATAGAGAGAAAATCGCTGATCGAATCGACGGAAGTGTTCCGCCGTTCCTCGTTCGAGCGCTGATCGAATCGAATCCCACCGGTTCCGCCGTTCCTCGTTCGAGCGCTGATCGAATCGAATCCCGCCGGTTCCTCCATTCTTCGTTCGATCTCTGATCAAATCGGAATCGCCGTTGGAAGGGAAGTGTTTCGTTCTTCGTTCGTTCCGCCGATCCCGAATCCCGCCGACGGAAGGGTTCCGCCGCCGTGCTCGCTCCGTCGACATCCTCCTCTCCGGCGATCGTCGCTGGTGTTGCTATTCCTGGCACGGACCTAGCAGTCTGTGAAAAAGCAAGGTGCGGTCATTCTCCTTCCCGATTATCCGTGCGACGGAAAAATCGGTGTTCTCCCGCTTGTGTGGATTTCTGCAGAGACGTGGACATCATTCCACGTAGAACTCGCCACCAGCAAGAACACGAAGCTTGGAGCATCTCCGTTGAGTTGTGACTCAACGCCACCGAGGTAATTTTTGCCTAGTTGTATGTTAACTTCTTGATTCAACTACCATGGCCCGATCCCATCTCTTTTGGGTTTTCTTGATGTTTTTATTCTTCCGATGCGTGCACAAGTGTTGTGCCATCCTCATAGAGAAACCCAACAGTGGTATCAAAGCCAGGTTTCGGCCATGATTGTTGTATTGGAAGTTTTGTTATTCTAGTGCATGTAAACCTAGGGATTTAGAAATGTTCTAAATGTCTAGATTTAGTCTTGGTACCCCGCCAAGAACGTCTGGGATTTCATGGAAATTTCTAATTGTTAGAAATTGTAGTCTCCTTAGCAGTAACCATCCCTCGAGGTTGTTTTGGATTTTGAATCCAACATAGAGAGATGAGCTTGTCTACTGCTTTAAGTTGAGTTGTCTTTGCTTTTGTCCAATGCATGTAAATTTGAGGATTTGGAAGTTTCCGGATGTTCAGATTTAGCCCTTCCTTCTATCAAATGTTGATGGTGTCAGGTTGTGCACATTAGGGATGCATGTGGTTTTAGAAAAATTGTTTTTCTTTGGATGTGCACATTGATCAAATGTTGATCATGGTTAACTGTTAACCTATAATCAAAATCCCTTCATCAAATATTAAGTGTTCGGATGCCTTCCGATGGATGACACTCTTCCTGCCTCGATCGATGAAGTGTGGGCTTGCCAAAGCAAGGTGCATTAATCTATCTTGGTAAGGGTGCGAGCGAATAATTATGATATCCCACTGTCGACATCGGGTCCAGCTTAACTAGGTGACCTCAAAGGTTGAGTGCCTAGAGGCATAGGGTTGGCATGCACCATATGATGGATGCGAGTAAGGAGTTATTCACCAACCATACAAGAATTGTATGAGGATGCAATTGGCAAGCGTTGCCTACCTAAATAACCGCATCGTGAGAGGAAAGCCAAAGCTGACTCATTGTGTTGGTGAAATACGGATCTTGTCCACTAAGAGAGTAGCTCGCATGAACTCTCCGAATTGTTAGTGAGGGCTATCATTTCGAATAAAATAGTTGGAGTGTTTTAATTGAAGTCCAAATTAAAATAAATTGTATTTGAAATTTTGGTACTGAGTTTATTCTGCATAAATTCTTGTAGAATTCCATGACAAGTGTTTCACACTCCACGTTGTCTTTGAGAGCCATCCTTGAGAAGGATAAGCTCAGTGGGGCGAATTACATGGACTGGTACAGGAACCTGAGAATTGTTCTCAGGCAAGAGCGAAAGCTCTATGTCTTGGAAGAAGAAGCCCCCGAGGTGCCGACCGGGAATTCTTCCCGTGCTGAGAAGGATGCTTATAAGAAGTATACTGATGATGCTTTAGATGTCGAATGCCTTATGCTTGCCACTATGAACTCTGAGCTTCAGAAGCAACATGAGAACATGGGGTGCAAGGAGATTGACGAGCATCTCAAGAAAAATGTTTCAAGGGCAGGCTCGTCAAGAGTGGTTCGACGTCACAAAAGTGTTGTTTCAGTGCAAGATGGGAGTTCGAGACTCAGTATGGACTGACGTACTCAAGATGATTGGGTATATAGAGAACCTTGAAAGGGTGGGTTTTCCTCTTGGTCAAGAGTTGGCCACAGATCTGATCCTGCAATCGTTTCCGGATAGTTATGAGCAGTTCGTCTTGAACTACAACATGAATGAAATAGACAAGACACTGCCCGAACTCCTAGGCATGTTGAGAACTACCGAAATCAATATGAAGAAGGCCAAGCCTGCTAGCCCCATACTGATGGTGCATAAGGGCAAGGGCAAGGCCAAGGGCTCTAAGAAGACGAAGGTGGGACCTAAGTCATATCTTGAGCCCAAGTCTTCAGCACTGATGAAAAAGAAAAGCACGGTGAAGGAAGGGAAATGCCACCACTGTGGCAAGGCTGGTCATTGGAGGAGGAACTATCCTTCGTACATTGAAGGTCTGCAGAAAATGAAGGGAGGTATGACTTCCGCTTCAAATGTTCACGTTATAGAGATAAACTTTTCTGCTCCTTCATCTTGGGTATTGGATACCGGATGTGGTTCTCACATTTGTACAAATGTGCAGAAACTGGGAAGGAGAAGATTGCTGAGTAAAGGGGAGGTGGACCTCCGCGTCGGCAATGGAGCAAGAGTTGCTATTGTAGCCGTAGGGGTTTACCGTCTTTCTTTGCCCAGTGGGCTTGTAATAGAACTAGATAATTGTTATTTTGTTCCGGTCATAACTAGAAACATTATATCTATTTCATGTTTGGACATGATTGGATTTTGTTTTATAATTAAGAACAACTGTTGTTCTATATTTAAGAATGATGTTTGTTATGCTGTAGCCCAATTGTTTAATGGTCTTTATGTTTTGAACTTGGACCATCTGATCTGTAATGTAGAAAATAATAAAAGACTAATAGCAAATGACTCGAACCCTACATTTCTCTGGCATTGTCGTTTGGGCCATATCAATGAGAAGCGCATATCCAAGCTCCATAGAGATGGACTTTTGGACTCATTTGATTATGAATCATTTGAGCGATGCGAATCTTGTTTGTTAGGCAAGATGACTAAAGCTCCTTTCACTGGTTATACTGAGAGGGCTGAGGATATCTTGGGTGTTGTACATAGTGATGTATGCGGACCCATGAGTTACATGGCTAGAGGTGGGTATTTCTACTTTGTTACATTTACTGATGATTTCAGTAGATACGGATATGTGTATCTTATGAAGTGCAAATCCGAAACCTTTGAAAAGTTCAAAGAGTTCAAGAATGAAGTAGAAAACCAGTTGGGTAAAAGGGTTAAAGCACTCCGATCTGATCGAGGTGGCGAATACCTGAGTCATGAGTTCCGTGATCATCTGAAAAAAGTGTGGTATTGTATCACAGCTCACTCCACCTAGAACACCACAACATAATGGTGTGTTTGAGAGGAGAAATCGTACTCTGTTAGACATGGTACGTTCGATGATGAGTCATGCAGACTTGCCTGTTTACTTTTGGGGTTTTGCTTTAGAGACTGCTGCAATGACATTAAATCGCGCTCCAACGAAAACGGTTCTAAAGACACCATATGAGATATGGACTGGGAAGCGTCCTAGTATGTCGTTCATTAAAATTTGGGGCTGTGAGGCATACGTGAGACGTCAAATGCCTGACAAGCTAGAACCCAAATCGGATAAATGTTATCTGGTGGGATATCCTAAGGAAACGAAAGGGTATTACTTTTACCTACCGTCTGAGGGCAAAGTGTTTGTCGCAAGGACTGGTGTCTTCTTGGAGAAAGAGTTCTTATCAAGAAAGACTAAAAAGGTAGAGCTTGAAGAAGTTCAACAACCACATGTAGTGAATGAACCAGAATTGGATTCTGAGACAGGACTACAAGATGTTGTAGCTAGAGAACCTGCTCAAGGAACACAAGTCCTACGTAGATCTGGTAGTCCGAGGTTTGAGCCTGAGAGATATGGATTTCTCGTGTCTCAAATAGGTAATGTGTTGCTTATAGATCATGATGATGAACCAGCAACCTACCAAGAGGCTATGAATGGACCGGACTCCGACAAATGGCTTGAGGCTATGAAATCCAAAATGGACTTCATGTATGCAAACCAAGTTTGGAACTTGGTGGAACCACCTAAAGGGGTACGACCCATAGGGTTCAAGTGGGTCTTCAAGAAGAAGACCGACATGGATGGGAATGTACAGACATTCAAAGGGCGACTGGTGGCTAAGGGTTTCAAGCAAATTCATGGTATTGACTATGATGAGACCTTTTCCCCTGTTGCCATGGCAAAGTCCATAAGGATATTGCTTGTTGTTGCTGCGTATTATGACTACGAGATCTGGCAGATGGATGTCAAAATGGCTTTCCTTAATGGAAACCTCCTTGAGGAAGTGTATATGACACAACCTGAGGGTTTTGTATCCCCCGATGAAGCCACTAAAATATGCAAGCTGAATAAGTCCATCTATGGACTGAAACAGGCCTCTCGAAGTTGGAATCTTCGTTTTGATGATAAAATTAAAGAGTTTGGTTTCATCAAGAATGAACATGAGCCTTGTGTTTACAAGCGAATCAGTGGGAGCATTGTTGTCTTCCTGATATTGTATGTAGATGACATACTGTTGATTGGGAATGACATTCCTACCCTGAAAGTTGTTAAGAACAACCTAGGGAACTGCTTTTCAATGAAGGATTTGGGTGAAGCGACATATATACTCGGTATTAAGATCTATAGAGATAGATCGAAGAAGTTGCTGGGTTTGACCCAGAGTACATACATCGAAAAGGTGTTGAAGTGGTTCAACATGCTTGAGTCCAAGAAAGGATTTTTGCACCATGTCTCATGATGTGAATCTCTCTAAGGACCAGTGTCCAAAGTCTTGTGAAGATAAGGACCGCATGAAGTTGATTCCATATGCTTCGGCAATTGGATCAATCATGTACGCGATGTTATGTACTCGACCCGATGTCTCCTTTGCTTTAAGCATGACTAGCAGGTATCAGTCAGACCCCGGTGAGTGTCACTAGATTGCAGTCAAGAATATCCTGAAATACTTGAGAAGGACTAAGGATGTGTTCTTGGTGTATGGTGGAGAGGAAGAGCTCGTTGTAAGTGGTTACACGGATGCTAGCTTCCAAACTGATAGGGACGACTCCAAGTCTCAGTCAGGTTTTGTGTTTTGCCTGAATGAAGGAGCTGTGAGTTGGAAGAGTTCCAAGCAAGAGACAGTTGCTGATTCTACAACAGAGGCCGAGTATATCGCCGCAGCTAATGCTGCGAAGGAGGCTGTATGGATTACGAAATTCATCGGCGAGCTTGATGTAGTTCCTAACATTGTTGGTCCCGTAGTTCTCTACTGTGATAACAATGGTGCAATTGCACAATCTAACGAACCTAGATCCCATCAGCGCACCAAGCACATACTTTGGCGGTTTCATCTTATTCGTGAGATTGTCGAACGAGGAGATATGAACATTTGCAGAGTGCCGACTGAGGAGAATATTGCGGATCCATTGACAAAGCCTCTCGCGTAGAGAGAGAATATTACTAGATCGATGGGTATACGATACCTAAATGATCAACTCTAGTGAGAATCTTGTGGATTGCATGTAAACATGTATTTTGTTGGCCATTTGTTCATATGATGAACAGTGTACCTAGTTTTTCTCTTACAATTAATGGAAAGTTCTTTTATTATGAGTTTTTCTATATGATAGTTAAATGTTAACATAATAGATACCCTTAGAATGTTCGCTTCCATGGGACATCAAGTACGTGACTTGAATGTGAGAGCCTATGATTTATTTGAAGCTTCATTCTTAAAAGGTCCCTGGTCGAGTATCATCATAGAAGCTAAGGGTAATGATGGTACATGAAGGCTAGCATGTGCGTTGACTGATGATCGGTTCTCACAGGTCATGATATTGTGATATCAAGTCATCACGTGGGTACGTGTTAGTGATCAAGTTGTACTGGACAGA
This sequence comes from Platanthera guangdongensis, assembly GCA_039583875.1. Lineage (NCBI taxonomy): Eukaryota > Viridiplantae > Streptophyta > Magnoliopsida > Asparagales > Orchidaceae > Platanthera > Platanthera guangdongensis. Next base: position 67,052,531 of record CM077160.1, read on the forward strand.
CCCAACCTGAGACTACTCTGTGGATTGTCATCCAATCGTGTCATGAGTAGGTCTCAATTGACAATGGTGTTGTGGTCCTTTGACCTGAAGTCACAACATTCATTAAGTGAGGAAGAGCATGCTTTGATGCCATCTAAAGTCTTCCTTGAGAAAGGTTGATGATAAGGGTGATTTTTGGGCATATTACGAATCATTTGGGTGTTTGTGTGTGAGCAGATATGGGATTTGTCCTCCTGTATGACAGGAGTTGCATCCATGGGCCCCTTGATGGAACTGGACTGAGAAATGCATGGCCATGCTTGGTTGAGTCAATATGTGATATTGAACTCACCATTCTCTGGAAGTCCGTCCTGGATCAAGAAACTTGGATTGAGCTATTACGATGGTGATACGGTCCATGCCTCTAGTTCTTTCCGGATGTAAGGGACAAAGGGATAAAGACAACGCTGATACATTGGTCATAAAGGCTTATGAGTTATAAACTCTTATTGCTTGGGGAGCAATGATGCATTGCTAGATGCCGCTCATTGTTTGTGAGTTTTTTGGTTTGATACTTTCAATATCAAGTGGGAGATTGTTGGAGTTACCATGGTGATCTAGAAGTGGTCAAACATGTAATCTCACTGCCAACGCGATATGAGCCTGCAGGGTCGCACATAAGAGATGTGGAGAAGTTGGATGATTGACTATGTTGGTAAAGGTTACCAATCACCGACCTGAATGTGGTTATGGGCAAAGTGTTGCCTTAAAGGATCGTCGGGTTGGGCAAATGTTGCCTTGAAGGATTGGTAAGAATAGTCGACCGAGGGTCGACGTGAATAGTCGAGTATTGTACTTTGATTCTCGCCGATCCTAGGTGATTCTCGCCGATTGTAGGTGATTCTCGCCGATTGATTCTCACCGAATCTGCTAGGTGATTCTTGCCGATCCTAGGTGATTCTCGCTGATCCTAGGTGATTCTCGCCGATTGATTCTCACCGAATCTGCTAGGTGATTCTCGCCGATTCTGGAACCCTAATTTTCTGGGTGGTCTGCGGATAGCGATATTCCTAAGTCTGTTTATGCCTTTGGTATAAATGGATACTTAGGGTTTTCGGGAATAGAGAGAAAATCGCTGATCGAATCGACGGAAGTGTTCCGCCGTTCCTCGTTCGAGCGCTGATCGAATCGAATCCCGCCGGTTCCGCCGTTCCTCGTTCGAGCGCTGATCGAATAGAATCCCGCCGGTTCCGCCGTTCTTCGTTCGATCTCTGATCAAATCAGAATCGCCGTTGGAAGGGAAGTGTTCCGTTCTTCGTTCGTTCCGCCGATCCCGAATCCCGCCGACGGAAGGGTTCCGCCGCCGTGCTCGCTCCGTCGACCTCCTCCTCTCCGGCGATCGTCGTTGGTGTTGCTATTCCTGGCGCGGACCTAGCAGTCTGTGGAAAAGCAAGGTGCGGTCATTCTCCTTCCCGATTATCCGTGCGACGAAAAAATCGGTGTTCTCCCGCTCGTGTGGATTTCTGCAGAGACGTGGACATCATTCCACGTAGAACTCGCCACCAGCAAGAACATGAAGCTTGGAGCATCTCCGTTGAGTTGTGACTCAACGCCACCGAGTTAATTTTTGCCTAGTTGTATGTTAACTTCTTGATTCAACTACCATGGACCGATCCCATCTCTTTTGGGTTTTCTTGATGTTTTTATTCTTCCGCTGAGTGCACAAGTGTTGTGCCATCCTCATAGAGAAACCGGGAGTAGTTGAACATGGGACACGCCCCCTGTGACGGGCGTGACAATGGGCATGACCGGGGCGTGTTCTCCGGTCGATGATTCTAGTTGAGTTCGACGAATTCTCGGTAGTTGATAGGGGTCACGCCCCATGTCACGGGCGTGTCCATTGGCGTGACCGATGGCGTTTCACTTTAAAAGGGCTTAAAAAACCCTAGCAGTTTCACTTCTCTTTCCAGCCCAATTTTCTGAGAAAACTTCTGTAGAAAGAGAACTGCAGGAGCAAGTTCTAGGGAGAGAAAATCCGCCATCGCCGTGAAGGAGAAGATGCCGCCGCGAAGGACTACACGATCCATGGCCGGAAATGGTGGTACCTCTGGAACGGAGGTGAGTTTTCTACCCTCTCCCTTAGTGCTAGATCTGTAGATATATAGGCGAGATGTTGACTCAGTGGAGTCTTGACTTGTGAGAAGATGTTTTTCTCTAGGATGAGGCCGATCTGGGGCTTGTGACCTTGGTTAGTGGTGTCTTCAATCTCTCCGATCTTCTATGTGGAGATGGGGGACGGTTTCGTGAAGTGTAAAGGATTCATGAGGGTGAATAAGGTTGGAGAAAATTTCTGGAGGAGATTTGAGAAGATCGACTTGAGGAGGAAGATGAACCGATGTCGTTCGTTCCGCCTCAAGATGCGTGCTGAATCTGTATTCTACGCGTAGCGATCGTCTAGGCCATTTTCATGAAGGATATGTCCAGATCTGGGCTTTTGCCTAAACACAAACGTTGAAGCCCTCGAAAATACCTTTCCAACGAGTGGCTGCACGACTTCAGGAGACGTCTGTAGCCATAGAAAAGGCTGAATGAAAATGGTGTTCAATAAATCCTGCATGCAGAAATTGTGTTATGTATGCAGCGTACCTCAAGGCTGGTTTCTAATAAGATACACTCAAATATGGGTTGAGGTCTGAATATGAAAGTTGTAGCCAATGGAAAGACCTTTCCATCGAGTGGTTACACGTCTTCATTGGGTTCATGTAGCTTCGGGAATCTGCAGCCGAAGTTGCTGCCCAGATTTACTCTGCACCTAAATTCTGCGCTTATATAATATGTATTTAGATTCAGTGGAATTAATATTGCAAGTTACTTGGCTTGGATGAACTCTTTTATGACTAATCATTTTAGTTGCATGATTGATGAAGTTTATTAATCAGATTTCATATAATCCAATTGTGAAGCAAGATTACTTAAACGAATTGACTTGATAGAAATTGATAGATGGTTATTTATGCCCATCATGTTTATATATGTTGTTATCCTTTAGAAAGATTGATGGATCTTTATACACGCATCATGTTTATAATATGTTGTTACTTTTGGAAAGATTGATAAATATTTATATGCGCATCATGTTTATATTATGTTGTCATCATTTGGAAAGTCATGTAGAAGAATAAATTATGGCCATGAGTATGTTTGATTAATGGAATGAGTTTAGTAGTCCAATACTTAGAGCGTCGTTTCCCTACGGGTAGTATTGTGAGAGGATGTAAGTACGGTGTTGACCGCCACTTGTTTGGTTTGTGTTGAGATAAGGTATGGATGGATGGTTGGGCTGTGTCCTCGTGCTTAATTCCGAGGCCCCTTCCATGTTATGGCGATGAGGCATTTGCATGCGGTGTGAGTCGACAAGCGGTGTCGTAATCCTGGGTAAAGGATAGTGTGGCAGGTCTACGGGCTCGCCGATCGTCACACCGACGAGAGTTGATAGTTAGGCTTTGGGCGGTTGGGTTGTGTCCTCGTTGTTCACGTCCCGGGGCCCCTTCTGTGCCAAGTGAACGGTTGGGCTGTGTCCTCGTGCTTACTTATGAGGCCCCTTCCGGGTCACACAAGGCCAGTTCGGGCTGTGTTCTTGGTGCACATCTACCCAAGACCCCGCTGGGCCATAGTACGCATGGGCTCCGCTGTTGTGTTCTTAGCGTTGAGGCATACGGAGGCCTAGGTGAAGTAGTGTGGATACCCGCCTAGTAGTACAAGTGCCCGTTCTACTGTCACCGCCTGGCTACGGCGGCTGATGCTTGAGAGGTTAGCTACCTGCTCGAAAAGTGGGAACTACAGTTTGTGTCGACATGGCAGTTGCATGTGTGTGAGCATGGGTGAGTCATTGCATATCATACATTCCATTTCATATCATTGCACATCAAGATCCTCATCGTATAAGTTTGTATGGGCACTCCTATACGATGAGTTACTTTATGTAATCTGATCCTTAACTTATAATCTTGTATGAGCATCCTTATAAGTTAAGTTACCTTCCTGTTACTGATATCTTACTTGTTAGTTTGCTATAGCTCTTAAATAATTGCTAGATTATGATACTGTTACTCTTACACTATTGCCACATGCTTGTACTTCTTTTATTACTTGCATATATATATATATATATATATATATATATATATATATATATATATATATATATATATATATATATATATATATACATATATATATATATATATTATCCTTGTTCCTTCTCCCCGCCCGGTGCCGAGGAGTCGCCGGGGGGGCGGATGTGAAGCCACTTAGTCGTTTCGACTAACGGTTGCTACGTCTTCCTTTTTAGGAGGTCACGCCGCAGGTAGAGCAGCTGCAGACTACGCAGCAGGACAGCCAGACCAGGACGACAGGGCCTGAGGTCACGGTACCGTCGAAACCGTCGGTCACAGATGTGAGTGTTGAGAGGTTTTGATGTAGCCCCTTTTTGGGCAATTTCTATAGCTGTACTCTGATTTGTAGAAGCATATTTTAGCTTCTATATTTTGATGTACTATTTGGACTTATATGCTTAGTGTGGATTGACTTCTCTTGCTTATATTTTGGTTGGGTTAGCATGTTATATTGATGTTATTGGAGCCGGCGGAATAGGCGTCTTATTGTACAGGTTAGCCCATGTGCTAATACTGCCGCAAGGCGGCTGTTTCGGGCATAAGACCCCCCTTCGTGCTGTATTTTGGGATCCGGGAGGGGGGTCTTACAAATTATCCGGTTCATGACTTGGAGTTAGCAACCGTGATATTTGCTTTAAATCTATGGAGGCACTATCTGTACGGTGTGAAAGTCGATATATACACCGATCATAAGATCTTGAAGTACCTTTTAGATCAAAAGGAACTGAACATGAGGCAGTGGAGGTGGATGGAGTTCCTAGGGGACTACACCTTCAAGATACATTATTTGCCAGGGAAAGGTAATGTAGTGGCGGATGCGTTGAGTCGTAAGGTTCCTGCACAGGCCAACTGGCTATCAGTACATGATGAGAGATTGGTCCGTGAGTTGGAGGATTTGGAGATATCTTGCATCGGCAAGAAGTCTAGTACTGAGGCGAAACAATTTTGGACCTAGGTATAGTGTGACCTAACTGATAGAGTTCGGCGAGCTTTGATTTAGGATAACAACATGAAGCAGATTTTGGATGAATCATTGGATGGGTCAAATTCCTAGTTTGTTGTTGAGGATGGATTGCTAAGGAAGGACGGTCGCCTATGCGTTCCGAGTACGGAGAATCTTCGGGAGGAGTTGATGTACGAGGCTCATCATACCAAGTACTCAATCCACCTAGGAAGCACGAAGATGTATAGATATATGAAAAATTATTTTTTTGGTGGCCAGGATTAAAGAAAGATTTAGCACTCTATGTGGCCAAGTGCCAAACTTGTGCCTTGGTGAAGGCGGAGTGCCAGAAGCCCGAAGGTTTCCTAAAGTCCTTGCCTGTCCCGGAATGGAAATTTGACGACATATCTATGGATTTTGTGCATGGCTTGCCGAAGTTCCAGAAGGGAAACAAAGCCATCTGGGTGGTCGTAGATAGGTTGACAAAGGTGTCACACTTCATTCCGATCAGGAAGGAAGATCCGGTGGAAAGGTTGGCAAAACTCTATGTGGAGAATATTGTACGGTTGCATGGTGTGCCCCGCAGTATTGTTTGTGATCGAGATGGACGCTTCACGTCGAATGACTAGAGGTTGGTGCATAGTCTGTTGGGTACTAAGCTAAAGTTCATCACAACCTTTCATCCGCAGACGGATGGCCAAACCGAGAGGGTCAACCGGACAGTGGAGGACATGCTTCGCATGTGCGTCCTAGATTTTGGAAAGCAATGGGAAGATCACGTGTACATGGTGGAGTTTGCGTATAACAACAGCTTTCAGGCGAGTATTGGAATGGCGCCTTTCGAGGCCTTGTACGGGAGAAAGTGTCGCACGCCGTTGTCTTGGTTGGAGACGGGCGAGTCAAAGCTTTACAAACGTCAAGCAGTGGAAGATGCCACTTTAGTGATATGGACAATTCAGGAATGGTTGAAGATCTCTGAGGACAGATAGTCGAAGTACTATAACGCCAAACATAGGAACGTGGAGTTCATTGTTGGCGACTGGGTGTACTTGAAAATCAAACTGTTCAAGGGTGTCTCGTGGGTTCGATGCTTGAAGAAGCTGAGTCCCAGATAACTTGGACCATTTGAGATCCTGGAGCGTGTTGGATAAGCAGTGTATAGATTGAAGCTGTCGGTGGGGTTGATTGGGCTACACGATGTGTTCCATGTATCGGTGATGCGTAAGACGGTGTAAGAGCCTTCGCAGATAGTTGCGGTTGATCAAGTGCCAGTTGATTACGAGTTTACGACAAAGGTCAAGCCTATACGTATAGAAGAAGTTGAAGTCAAGCGACTCCGCAACAAGGATATCCGAATGGTTAAAGTCCTTTGGGATAATTGCGGACGTGAGGAGCTTTCACAGAGAGCAGGCTATGTTGGAGGAACACCCCGAGTTATTCCACTCAGTTGTCATTTAGATTTGTGTACCTTTACTTAATTTCAGGACGAAATTCCTTAAGTGGGGGAGATTTGTAACGTCCCTAAAATTGTATTTGAGTTGGTCGTGTAAAAAAGAGATTTTGGTGCTTGTATAGGGGTACACGGCCTAGGACACGGGCATGTCCACGGCCGTGTCTAGCTGGTGTTTTGGCCGTTTTCATCCCGAGAAGGACACGACAGGAAACACGGGTTGTGAACACTTTTGACACGGGCGTGTCAGGGGTGACACGGGCGTGTTCATACCCGTGTTCAGTTGGGTCGTGTCGGTTGGCGTGGCGGTTATGGGTGGCACACCCTGGGTCATGGGCGTGTCGAGGACCCGACACAGGCATGTCGAGTGAGACACGGTCGTGTCTGAGCCCGTGTGAGTCTCTGTGTTTGACGATTGTGCCTGGATCGAGGAACACGGCCTAGGACACGGCTGTGTGACAAACCGTGTTCGGCCCAGGTTTGGTGATTTTTTTTGAGCGGATCTGAGCCGTTCATTTTCTTTAAATAAGATCCAACGACCCAGATGGTTTCCCTGCTCTGTTAAGTTCGAAAATAGAGGATGAATCCCTCATTTTCTCTCTTAGCCTCTCTCTCTCAAGGACTTAGAAAGAGGAGGAAGAAGGTGGAGTTTTCCGGCCACCGGCGGAGCATCGGAGCACCGTTTTGAGATCTGAGAGCGGATCCGTGGAGGAAAGATCGTTGCGAAGATTTCCATCCGTGTAGTTTTTTATGGCGCCAAATCGTACTACAAGGATAACGATTCTCCACTTGAGCATGTGAATCTCTTCCTTTCTGCATAGGGAATCCCGATCCCACGAGTGTGCGGTGAGTGCGTGGTGTTCCATGGGGTTGATGTGAATAGTCCCCCTTGTGTTGCATATAGAGTCCGGAATCGAAGTACGGGCATAAGCATTGTGTGTGAAGCCTACCCGGACATGTTGGTCTGGATCAGTGATGTTGCATTTGTTATGATTTTCGGAGAAGACTCCGTGCTTTGGGTTTTCGGGTTTCTACGCTGTAGATTGCAGTAGGGATCCTTGAAGGTTAGCAAAAATGGCGCACCCGGAAAACTGAGCCGAATCGTTGTTCTGCTAACTTGGATGTCTGGGAAATGGCCTTGAACATAACTGGGTTATGTGATTGTTTGGAAATGGCAGGATCCGAGAGAATCTTGGCTCGTGCGTACAACTTAAGGTGAACTACGCGGTTGTGAGCAATAGGCAAGTGGAATTGGACCTGAGATATGTGGTTCGGTGCGAGAGACCCGAAAAGGGGACTAGCTGTTGGCATAGTCGGGAGCCTTTGACAGTGGTCAGGAAGGCTGAAATGCTCACGTGGTTTCCATCTTGGTGGTGGTGGTGAAGACGCTGAAGTGTCAGGATTCACCGTTAATGTGCCCTGAGTGCACGGGGTGTTTGGCCGTGCGAGCCTACACCTGTGGCAAAGTATGTTTTTACAATATTGTTTAGCTGGGCTAATGTTATGCAGGGAAGGAGCACCGCCGTCCCGAGAAAGGGACGGGGTCGTTATAATTTGGTCGGCTTTTGCTGATCGTTGCATTGTTTGCCACCGTGCGGTGGAATGTTGCTTGCAGGTGCTGCGGAGCCGAGTGCAAGTTAGCGGGCTGGAGCCCATGTTGCTGTGCTGGCCCTTGAAGGCCGTAAAGAATAGTTGTTTTTATTTTGTCATGTGTGGCCGACCTGCGAGCCGATGTATGTAAGACACTATTTGTTAAGTGAATATTTATAAGGCCATAAGGCCGTGTACCATTTCAGTGTATTTGATTTTCATTCCTATTGTGTGGATGTGGACATTCATGATTATGGATTTAAGTTTTGGGTTCTTTCAACTATTTAAAAGCTTCCGCTAGAATGCTCTGTGTAGGACGAGTAGTCTTAATTAGATAGTTTGGATATTCTTATGTAACCCTTCCGACTGTCCATGGTATATGACGTCGGGTTCCAGCTGGACCTTCTGTTATATGCCATGTGACAGATGGGGTTGTTATAGTCATGTCGTTCCAAAATGCGGAAGGTGGAGAGGAATTCGAGCGTGAGTTCGCGGAATCCTGTCTCTACAATGGAGAAGAGCTGACGCCACAAACCCACGTCAATTAATCGATCCACCTCCAGGTTTAGACCGACAGCCGCAAGCTCCCTATCCAAAACGAAGCGAAAATCCAAAAAGGGTTTTTGGACAAAGCATTCATACCTTGTGACCATTTGATGTCTCCCCAAACGGAGCATTTGCTCTGCGTCTTCAGTGTTTACCGGAGCATCCAGAGCATCTTCCAGCTCCACTAGAACCGAAGCTAGCGAAGAAGAGGAACCCCCAAAGCTACGCAGCTTGCTAATCACTTTCTTGTAACCCATGGCGGAGATGAGGAGAGAAAGTGGAAGAGAAAGAGAGGAGGAATGGGGGAAGATTTGGAAGAGGAGGACGAGATCTCGCCGGAGCAGAATGAGTCGAGGCGGACGATTGAGGCAGACGCACGAGAATTAGGGTCAACGTGCATCAAAAAAGCTCGGCCTACGTTTTATAAATAAAAAACGCACGGTCTTGCATTTTTGCCGGGCACATTTTCCACAACCGTGCTTTTTGCAAAAACAATACAATTCACATCATTTTCTCCGGGAAGTCTCGTCCTGCCATAACAGAGAGAAAAACAAAAATAAATGGAATAAAGAACCTCCAGAGTGACTAGGAAATCTTCCCGAATTAAGCACAAGTTGTAACGCCCTGAAACTCAAAAGAGGGACATGTAGCATTTTGAGCCAAGTTTGGGACTTGGTAGGGGTCACACGGCCTGGGACATAGGCGTGTCACAGGGCTGTGTCATGCTAGGGTTCGACGATCTAGCCGTATGGTCAACGAAAGTGCAGTCAACGATCGTCGAGACAACGTACACGGCCTGAGAGATGGGCATGTCCTAGGCCGTGTCCTGCTCGTTTAGTTAGCTGAACTGTGTCAGGGGAGGAACACGGCCTGGAGCCCAGCCGTGTTCGGGTTTGACACGGGAGTGTCAAATGTGACACGAGCGTGTTGAGTACCCGTGTTCTCCTTGAGTTGTGTTTTGTAATTTGTCGATGGAGGAACACGCCCCGCAACACCGACGTGTACTGAATGATACGGGCGTGTCAGGTGTGACACGGGCGTGTCGAGAGCCCATGTCCTGGTTTGGACGAGATAATTTCAGCGTCGATTGAGGAACACGGCCTTGGACACGGGCGTGTCACAAGCCATGTTCGTCCCAGGAATCTTATTTTAAGTGCGAATCATGGCCTTCTGTTTCCTTCTTTTGGGATCTAAGGGCTCAGGCTGGTCCACGTTAGGTTAAGGCCGGGAATAGGGCTTAGAAATCCTCATTTCTTTTGAGATTTCTCTTTCTAAAAGTCTTAGAGAGAGGGGAGAGCAAGTAAGAAGGAGGAGGAGAGTTCCGGCCGCCGGTGGAGCTTCGGAGCCCCAAATCGCAAGCCAAGTTCGGATCTACGGAGGCGAGTACGTTGCTGTGCTTTTCAACTATCTAGATCTTCATGGCGCCAAAGAGAAATGCTAGGGTAACGATTCTCATCTTGAACATGCGAAGTACTCTTTCCATTTTGCATAGGAATCCCGCTCTCACGAGTTTGCGGTGAGTGTGAGGTGTTCCTTCGGGTAGACATGCATAGTCCCCGTTGTTTTGCATGTAGAGTCCGTAATAGAAAAACGGACGTAGGCATGGTGTGTAAAGCCTACCCGAACAAGATGGTCTGGATCGGTGATGTTGCATTACATGAATGGCCGGAGAAGACTCTGCGCCGATGGTTGTTTTTCGGGTTTTCTACATGGTAGATTACAACATGGAACCTTGGGGACTAACTCCGAGGTGCACCCGGAAAACTTGGGCAGATGCGTGATTCTGCCAACATTGTGGCATGGGAGCCAACTTGCACATAACTGGGTTATGTAAAGTGTGTGATAGGATTGGGACTCGGGGAAGCTTGACCTGCGCAACGGGTTTGGCGGAACCATACCCGCTCTATGTCGTTCGGTTAGAGAGACCAAAGGTACGTGGTACTCGTCGTTGGCATAGATGGAGGGTCTTAGGCTGAGGCCAAAAAGAGCTTAACGCTCATGATATTTGCCGTCCAAGGGGTGGTGGTGAGACCACAGATTTTGACCGGGTTCACTGAGAATATGCCCTGAGAGTACAGGGTGTGTGGTCGTGCAAGCCTATGCCTGTGATGATGTGTAATTTCACTACTGTTAAGCTATGGTAATTAAAGTGCAGGGAAGGAGCATCGCCGCCCCGAGTTTAGGGGCATGATCATTATAATTTGGTCAGTTTTAGATGACCGTTGCTTTTGTTTGCCACCGCTTTGGTGGATTTTTGCTTGCAGGTGTTGCGGAGCCTAGTGGCAAATAGCGGACAAAAGCCCTTGTTGCTGAGCCGGCCCTCGAAGTCCTTTATATCAATGTTTATTTTTATTCCCATGTGTGACCGGCCTGAGTGCTGAGATTTGGAAGACATTATTTATTTGAGTAAACTCTTATAAGGCCATAAGGCCAAGTACTTGTGTATTTGTACGTTCATTCCTTTTGGGTTAATGTAGTGGACATTCATGCTGTGGCTGAGTTCTTAATTTGCAACTTTTACATTGCTTCCGCTAGAATGTATCTGTATAGGATGTTAGTTATTGGAAGGATGGTTCTATTGCGTAACCCTGCTGTCTGTCTGTGGTATATGACTTCGGGCCCCAGCTGGACCTACTGCTATATGCTATGTGACGGATAAGGGTGTTAAATGAATTCGTGGACGAATTCTTTTAAGGGGTGGTGAGCAAATGTGTGTGTGTTATCGTTATACATAAAGAACCCATGAATGTCCACTTAGGAATGAAAATACACATGTTTGAGGAACCTGTGCGTTCCTATAATTGCTTTTTGCAATATTGTTTGGTCACTTAACGGTGTTTTGTACAACTATATGTGACCAGGAGTGGTGTAGGGCCGTTAGAATGCCCGATTTCTGAGGCAAGTACTGCACCGAATGATGTGCCTGCAACACATCCCTCGGCAGAAACCATGCGATTGGTGGCTGAAGCAAGGTTTGCTACGATCAATGCGCAGCCTGCAAGGCAAATGCAGCAGCCTGCTACTGTAGTTGATCAGGTACCGCTTCAAGCAGCGGAACCGAGAAGGGTGGAGCAAGTAGTGGTGGAACCTTTGGTGTATAGGATAGTAACTTAAAGGCAGCTCAAGCATGTTATGGGCTTTAATCCTCCGGTGTTCTCGGGGACGGGAACCCCATCCCAAGTTGAGGATTGGCTCTCCCGAGTAAAGAGAGTATTGACAGCAACTGAAACAGAAGAGTGGCAGATGAATACCATAGCTACGTTCCTGTTGGATGGAGATGCAAGGCTGTGGTGGGAAGGTTTGGAGCTACATCATTTGAGGGGAAGGCAACTCACAAACGTCTCGATGGAAGAATTTTCAAGACTCTTCTTGGCAAGGTACCTTCCCTCGGCTCAGAGGATTGCGATGGAAAATGAATTCCTGATGTTGACGAAAGGAGAGAGTAGCGTGGACGAGTATCTCCACGAATTTACATGGTTTGGTCGGTATGCTAGCTCTACTTTCGTGGATGAGGAGCGTAAGACAAACCGATTCTATGAGGGTCTGAGGGATGACCTAAGGCTACTGCTCTCGGGGCCTATGACGCAGGGCTTCTTGACCCTGGTCAATACGGCCTGGTATTTGGAGAAGGATATGAGGAATGTGCAAGAGAAGAGAGACTCTGGTGCTAAGAAGAAAGAGTTCAAGGTACCGACTAAAACAAAGTCTGGGTATCGTAAGTTCCATAAGAAGGCTAGGACTTCAGGTCTAGCCCCTTCTTCCGGTGCTTCGGGGGCAACTACAAGCCGAACCCCGAGCGCATGCTATAATTGTGGGAAGCCGGGAAACTTTGCTAGAGATTGTTGAGCGGACGTCCAAAGTCCAAGAGGAAGCCGGGAGCAACCTATGAGGAGAAGGGCAAGGCGGCGGAGTCAACCGCATCCCATTATGCTCCGGCTCAACCTAGAGTCTTTAACCTTGTCTAGCAGGAGGACAACAAGAAAGCAGATGTGGTGATTGGTACGATTTAAATTTATAGCAAGTTAGCTTTAAATACTTGTTACCTTGCGCATGTTAGCTTATTACTGTTTGTATAGGCTTTGTTTTGATTTGCGATAATCCGACGAGAGCACTCTTTGATACGGGAGCTTCGCACTCCGTTTTGTCTGAAGGATTCATATTGCGCATCATTGTCCTTCTTCAATGGCAAAGGACAAACTGGATGTGTTGTTGCCGAATTGGTGTTCGATACGCGCGGATAGAGTCTGTGGCGGAAAGATTCGTATTGGGAGTCACGAGTTTGACTTGCAAGCATCGTTACTGCTACTGGTGGAGTTCGACGTGATATTTTGTATGGACTGGCTCTCGGAACAGCAAACATATATTGATTGCAATTGCAAGGAGGTTAAGCTGGGAACAGGTCGTGAGACGACATTTGCAATCTTGAAAGGGTCGAGCAAGACATTGATGTCTGCTCTCCAGGTGGTTAAAGCGGTTCGTGCTGGTGTAGAGTTGTTCTTCACGCTAGTGGAGGCTTCGAAGTCTAACCCTACTTTGGTCAGCTACCAGGCAAGCATTCAAATGGCACCATTCGAGGCCCTTTATGGTAGAAGATTTCGCACGCCGTTATAATGGTTGGAAACAGGTGAGTTGAAGCTATACAAGCGGCGAGAAGTGGAAGATGCAACCTCATTGGTACGAACCATTCGAGAGAGATTGCTAGTCGCTCAGGACCAGCAAGCTAAGTGCGATAATGCCAAGCATAGGAACGTGGAGTTCGCTATTGGCGATTGGGTGTACTTGAAGATGAAGCCGTTCAAGGGTGTCTCGCGGGTACGACGCTTGAAGAAACTAAGCCCGAGGTACCGTTTGAGGTTCTAGAGCGGATTTGCGAACCAGCTTATCGATTGAAGCATTTAGTGGAACTGGGTGGTCTACACGACGTATTCCACATATCAGGGCTGCGGAAGGCGGTGCAAGAGCCTTCGCAAGTGATTGCGGTCGATCAAGTACCGGTTGATAAGTGGTTGACGACGAAGGTCAAGCCCGTTCGCAATGAGGACTCGGAAGTCAAGCGAATGCGTAACAAGGACATTAGGATGGTGAAGGTCCATTGGGACAACTGCAGTTAGGAGGAGCTCTCGTGGGAGTGAGAGCAGACCATGCTTGAGGAGTACCCAGAGTTATTCCACTCAGGTACCATTTAAGTTTTGTATATCTCTTCCTTGCTGTAATTTTGGGATGAAATTCTTTTAAGAGGGAGAGAGCTGTAACGCCCCGAAACTCAAAAGAGGGACGGGTAGCGTTTTGAGCCAAGATTGGGACTTGGTAGGGGTCACACAGCCTGGGACACGGGCGTGTCACAGGACACGGGTGTGTCCCATGGCCGTGTCGTGCTCAGGTTCGACGATCTGGCCATGTGGTCGACAAAAGTGTAGTTCACGATCTTCGAGACAGCGAACACGGCCTGAGACACGGACGTGTCCTAGGTTGTATCCTGCTCGGGTAGTTATCCGAGCTGTGTCGGGGGAGGAACACGGCCTGGATCCCAGGCGTGTTCGGGTTTGACAGGGGCGTGTCAAATGTGACACGGGCATGTCGAGTACCTGTGTTCTCCTCGGGATGTGTGTAACACCCCCTATCTGTCGCATAGCATATAGCAGTAGGTCCGGTCGGGGCCCGATGCCATATGCCACAGATAGACCGGGTGGTTACTCATGGAAACCATCCAACCAATCATAACGTCCTACACAGAGCATTCTAGCGGAAGCAGTTTATAAAAGTTGCAAATAAGAACCCAGCACTAAAGCATGAATGTCCACTAATACAAAGTAGGAATGTTATACAAATACCAACACAAGACTTAAGGCCTTACAAAATGTTTCACTTGATATTACATGATTTAAAAACCACGGCACGCAGTCCGGTCATACATAAATAAAACAGTAAACACTTCCAATTAGGCCTTCAAGGGCCGGCCTAGCACTTGGGCTTTAGCCTGCTATTGACCGCTTGGTCCAGCAGCACCTACAAGCAACAAACCACCGCACGATGGTAAAACAAGGCAACGGTCAGCAATGCTGATCAAATTATAACGATCCCGCCCCCAACTCGGGGCGGCGATGCTCCCTCCCTACATTTCATTAGCATAAGCGAGCAATATATAACAATATTCATTTCATCACAGACGTTGGCTCGCACGGCCACACGCCCCGTGCTCTCAGGGCACATTCTCGGTGAACCGGTCGATGTCACGTCAATTAAAGCCATAGACATTCCGGACTCACCACCGCCACTTTGACGGCCAAACCTATGAGCATTTTGTCTTCTTGGCCTGGGTCACGACAATTTAAGCCATAGACCGCCGAAGACTCTCATCTATGCCAACGGCTCTAACCGAACGACATAGAACGGGTACGGTTCCATCTAACCAGTGCTAACATCGCAACGACAGTTTAAGCCATATGCGCGGGTCAAACTTCTCCCGAGTCCCATTTCTATCACAATTCACATAACCCGGTTATGTTCAAGTTGGCTCTCAGACCACTAAGTTGGCAAGATCACGCATCTGCCCAGTTTTCCGGGTGCACCTTTGAGTTAATCCCCAAGGCTCCCTGTTGCAATCTACCATGTAGAAAACCCGAAAAACAACCAATAGCACGGAGTCTTCTCCGGCATTTATGCAATGCAACATCACCGATCCAGACCAACATGTCCGGGTAGGCTTCACACATCATGTCTATGTCCGTTCTCGCTTACGGACTCTATACAACGGGGACTTCACATATCTACCCGAAGGAACGCCTCCAACTCTCCGCAAACTCGCGAGAGCGGGCTTCTTATGCAAAGAAGGAGAGCTACTCATGCTCAAGAAGATAATCGTTACCCTTGCGTTCCTCTTTGGCGCCATGGAAAAGTAAGCGGATGAAAAGCACCGCACTAGCTTTGCCTCCGTGGATCCGGAGTCGGCTCGCGATTTGGAGCTTCGAAGCTCCTCCAATGGCCGGATCAAGCTCCTTCTTCCTTCCTTAGCTCTCCTCTCTCTCTAAGCTTTTAGAAAGATAACAACTTATGAAAAGTGAGTGTTTCCAAGTCCAATCCCGGGTATATCCCTTCAGGAACAACCCCCAGCCGTTGGATCATCAATTAAAGAAATGAACGGCTTTGATTCGGGACTGAAATTCCCAATCTGGACCACACACGACCTGGCACACGCCCGTGTCCAGGGCCGTGTGCCTCATTCGCCGTCAAAATAGGCTCGCCTGGAACAACACACGGGTATCGAACACGCCCGTGTTCGACCTGACACGCCCGTGTTCCACCTGACACGGCCGTGTGGCCGGCCGTGTACCCCCATCATTTTTCCCCGAACACAACCCGAGCACTGCACGGGTTCTAGGACAAGCCCGTGTCCTTGCCCTTGTCACCTCAACATGCCTGGGATCCAGGCCGTGTACACGGTCTCGACACTCGACACTTCGTCGAGTGAAGATCGTCGACCTGATGACACGGCCTTGGACACGCACGTATCCTAGGCCGTGTGCCTTGTCTCGACACATCGTCGAGCAAAGTGTCGACTCCCCGAGACGAGTGTCGACACAAGTTGACACGCCCTGTGACACGCCCGTGTCGCAGGCCGTGTGCCATGTATCGACACTTCGTCGAACGCAGAGTGTCGACTTCACGGGCTAAGTGTCGACACGGGTCGACACGCCCTGCGACACGCCCGTGTCGCAGGCCGTGTGCCCAGTCTCGACACAATGTCGAGATCAAAATGTCGACTTCCCGGCTGAGTGTCGACACAAGCTTGACACGCCCTGGGACACGCCCGTGTCCCAGGCCGTGTGCCTGCAGCCAGAAACCAAAACTGGCCCAAAACATCCCCCGTCGCTCCTTTGAGTTTCGGGGCATTATAACTCTCCCCCTCTTAAAAGAATTTCGTCCTCGAAATTATATAAAGGAAAGACATGTACAAAACCAAAATTTGTACCTGAGCGGAACAACTCCGGATACTCGTCAAGCATAGTCTGCTCTCGCTCCCAAGAGAGCTCCTCACGACCGCAATTGTCCCACCGGACCTTGACCATCCTGATCTCTTTATTGCGTAGCCGCCTGACCTCCGAGTCCTCAATCCGCATGGGCTTGACCTTTGTCGTCAGCCTACTATCCACCGGCACTTGATCAACCGCGATCACTTGCGAAGGATCTTGAACCGCCTTCCGAAGCACCGAAATATGGAATACATCATGTAATCCACCAAGCTCCACTGAAAGCTTCAACTGATAGGCCACTTCACCGACTCGCTCCAGAACCTCAAACGGACCAAGGTACCTCGGGCTTAGCTTTTTCAATCGCCGCACCCGCGAGACACCCTTGAACGGCTTGATCTTTAAGTATACATAGTCGCCCACAGCGAACTCTACGTTCCTGTGCTTGGCATTATAGTACTTCGCTTGCCGGTCCTGACCGATAAGCAACCTCTCCCGAATGGTTCTCACCAAAAAAGTAGAATCCTCCACTTCCGATCGCTTATACAACTTTGACTCACCCGTTTCTAACCAAGACAACGACGTGCGACATTTTCTACCATATAGGGCCTCGAAGGGCGCCATTTGAATACTCGCTTGGTAGTTGTTGTTGTATGCGAACTCCACCAAATAAAGGTGGTCTTCCCACTGCTTTCCAAAATCCAAGACACACATGCGGAGCATGTCTTCCATGGTTCTATTGACCCTCTCGGTCTGCCCATCCGTTTGCGGATGGAAGGCTGTGCTGAATTTCAGCTTTGTTCCCAACATTTGCTGCACAAGCCTCCAATCATTGGACGTGAACCGCCCATCTCGGTCACTCACGATGCTGCGGAGCACACCATGAAGCCGTACTATGTTATCCACATAAAGCTTTGCCCACTTCTCCACCGGATCATCCTTCCTATACGGAATGAAATGCGACACCTTCGTTAACCGATCCACGACCACCCAAATGGCGTCGTTCCCCTTTTGCGACCTTGGAAAACCGTGCACAAAGTCCATAGAGATGTCGTCAAATTTCCACTCCGGAATAGGCAAGGACTTAAGAAATCCTCCCGGCTTTTGGCACTCCACCTTCACCAAGGCGCAAGTTTGGCACTTCGCTACGTATAGCGCCACATCCTTTTTCAAACCCGGCCACCAAAACAGTTTCTTCACATCACGATACATCTTCGTTCTCCCCGGGTGAATCGAGTACTTGGTATGGTGTGCCTCGTACAACAACTCCACCCGCAAATTACCCACACTTGGGACGCACAGACGACCGTCCTTCCAAAGTAATCCGTCCTCCACGACGAATTGGGAATTTGACCCATCCAGAGCCTCTACCATGAACTGCTTCATATGAGCATCCATATCCAAAGCCTGCCGAATACGATCAGCCAGGTCATATTGGACTTTAGTCCGATTCAGAACTGCTTCAGCACTTGATTGTCTATCCACACAAACAATCTCCAATGCCACCAACTCCCGCACCAACCGCTCATCATGCACCGATAGCCAATTGGCTTGAGCTGGGGCTCGGCGACTCAACGCGTCCGCAACCGCATTCCCTTTACCAGGCACGTAGTGGATCTTGAATGTATAGTCCCCCAGGAACTCCATCCATCTACGCTGCCGCATATTCAGATCCTTCTGATCAATAAGATACTTCAGGCTCTTGTGATCGGTGTAGAAATCAATCTTCACACCGTACAAATAGTGCCACCACATCTTCAAGGCAAAAATCACGGCCGTTAACTCCAAGTCATGGACCGGATAGTTCCTTTCATGCACTCTTAGCTGTCTCGAGTCATAAGCTATTACACTTCCGTGTTGCAGTAGCACGCAACCCAAACCGCTGCCCGAAGCATCACTATAAATCTCATAGCCTTCGGTCCCACATGGCGAACTCAGTACAGGCGTCGTGGTCAACCGACACTTCAACTCCTCAAAGGCTCGCGCACACTCCGGCGTCCAAACGAACTTATGCTCCTTCCTCGTCAAAGTAGTGAGAGGTAACGCTATCCGCGAGAAGTTCTCTACGAAGCGCCTATAATAGCCGGCAAGCCCCAGAAAACTCCGCACTTCCGCTACCATTGCAAGCTCAGGCCACTCCCATATCGCAACAATCTTCGCCGGATCCACAGTAATACCCTCTCCACTTATTATATGACCGAGGAAAGCCACTGAGTATAGCCAAAACTCGCACTTCGAGAACTTGGCATACAACTGATTTCCCCTTAGCGTCTCCAGAACCAAGTGAAGATGCTTGAAGTGATCTTCCTCACTTTGCGAGTACACCAAAATATCGTCGATGAAGACGATCACGAAATGGTCCAAGTACTCCCTGAAAGTCCTGTTCATCAAATCCATGAACACTGACGGCGCATTAGTCAGCCCAAACGGCATGACCGTAAACTCATAATGCTCGTATCTCGTACTAAACAATGTCTTCGGGATATCACTCTCCCTTATTCACAGCTGATAGTTCCCAGCCTTGAGATCTAACTTCGAGTACACCATCGACCCTACCAACTGATCAAAAAGATCATCAATCCGGGGGATCGGGTACTTGTTCTTCTCCGTCAACATGTTGAGCTCCCGATAATCAATACACAGCCTCAAGCTTCCGTCCTTCTTCTTAACAAAGAGGACCGGTGCGCTCCAAGGCGAAGAACTCGGGCGCACATACCCTTGCTCCAACAACTCTTGCAGTTGAACTTTCAGCTCCGCCATTTCCTTAGGCGCTAGCCGATAAGGAGATCGTGACACAGGCTTTGCACCTGACACTAGCTTAATCGTGAAATCTATCTCCCGTTGAGGCGAGGCTCCAGGAAGATCTGCGGGGAACACATCAGGGTATTCTGATACCACTGAAATACAATCCAACGCGGGCTTCTGCTTTGCCACCTCCACTAGTGTAAAGAACAGTTCTACACCGGCACGAACCGCCTTCACCACCTGAAGAGCAGACATCAACGTCTTGCTCGACCCCTTTAAGCCCGTAAAAGTCGTCTCACGACTTGCTCCCAGCTTGACTTCCTTGCTACCGCAATCTATATGGGCCTGCTGCTCCGAGAGCCAGTCCATGCCAAATATAACGTCGAACTCCACCAACGGAAGTAAAGACGCCTGCAGGTCGAACTCCTGATCCCCAATACGAATCTTAACATCGCAGATCCTATCCGTTCGCATCAAACACCCATTGGGCAACAACACATCCAACGTATCCTTCGCCGTCGAAGAAGGGACTCCGATGCGTGATATAAATCCTTCGGACAAGAAGGAGTGCGAAGCTCCCGTATCGAAGAGTGCTCGTGCCGGATTTTCACAAATCAATACAAATCCTAAACAAGCAGGGGTAAGGTAACATGTGCATAACAAGTATTTAAGGAAATTGACTTGCTATAAATTAAACCGTACCTGTCACCACATCAGCTTGTTTGATGGCCTCCTGTTGGCCAAGATTATACACCCTTGGTTGGGCCGGAGCATAGTGGGACGCGGTCGACTCCACCGCCTTTCCCTTCTCTTCATAAGTCGCTCCCGGCCTTCTCTCGGACTTAGGACATCCGCTCGAACAGTCACGGGCAAAATGCCCCGTCTTTCCACAAGTAAAACACGCGCCCGGCATCCGACTCGTAGTCGCCCCAGAAGCACCAGAAGGAGCTGGACCCGAAGTCCTATGCTTCTTGAAAGACCTCCGATAGCCGGACTTTGAAGTAGTCGGCACTTTGAATTCAGATTTCTTCTCACCCAAGCTTTTCTTTGCTTGTACATTCTTCATGTCCTTCTCCAAGGACCAGGCAGTATTGACCAAGGTTAAGAAACCCTACGTCATTGGCCCCGAAAGTAGTAATCTCAACTCATCTCTCAAGCCTTCGTAGAATCGATTCGTCTTGCGTTCCTCATCCACAATAGTGGAGCTAGCATAACGACTCAGATGAGTAAACTCGTGGAGATATTCATCCACGCTCCTCTCACCTTGAACCAACTTCAGAAACTCATTATCCAACGCTATCTTCTGCGTCGAAGGGAGGTATCTAGCCAAGAACAATCTCGAGAACTCTTCCATCGAGACATCACCAAGTTGTCTACCTCTCAGTAAGTGCAGCTCCAATCCTTCCCACCACATTCTCGCTTCACCGTCCAGAAGGAACGTAGCGAATGGTGGTCATTTGCCACTCCTCCGTCTCCGTTGCTGTCATGACTCTCTTCACCCTGGAGAGCCAGTCTTCAGCCTGAGATGGGGTTCCCAACCCCGAGAATAACGGAGGGTTAAAGCTCATTACATGCTTAAGCTGCCTCTCGTTTGCCCTCCTTGGCACCACCGGTTCCATAACCACTTGCTCCACTCTACTCGGCTCAGCCTCTTGAAGAGGTTCCTGCTCCATCACAGGAGCGGGCTGTTGTGTTTGCCTTGCAGGCTGCGCATTTATCACGGCCAACACCGCTTCGGCCACCAAGCGTATGTTCTCAGCCGATATAGGTGTTGCAGGAGCAACATCTGGTGCACTGCTAGCCTCAGAAACTCGGCGTTCTGACGGCCCAACACCACTTTTGGTCACCTATAGTTGTACAAAATACCGTTAAGCGAACAAATAAAATTGCAAACAGCAATTATAGGAACACGCAGGTTCCTCAAACATGTGTATTTTCATTCCTAAGTGGACATTCATGGGTTCTTTTACCATTATAACGATGACGCACACAATGTGCTCACCACCCCTTAAAAAGAATTCGCCCACAAATTCACTTTAAGCCCGACCAAAACCAGTAGTCTGATACCAAATTGTAACACCCCCTATCCGTCGCATAGCATATAGCAGTAGGTCCGGCCGGGGCCCGATGCCGTATGCCACAGACAGACCGGGTGGTTACTCATGGAAACCATCCAACCAATCATAACGTCCTATACAGAGCATTCTAGCGGAAGCAATTTATAAAAGTTGCAAATAAGAACCCAACACTAAAGCATGAATGTTCACTAATACAAAGTAGGATGTTATACAAATACCAACACAAGCCTTATGGCCTTACAAAATGTTTCACTTGATATTACATGATTTACAAACCACAACACGCAGGCCGGTCATACATGAATAAAACAGTAAACACTTCCAATTAGGCCTTTGAGGGCCGGCTTCGCACTTGGGATTTAGCCCGCTATTGAGCGCTTGGTCCAGCAGCACCTGCAAGCAACAAACCACCGCACGGTGGCAAAACAAGGCAACGGTCAGCAATGCTGACCAAATTATAACAATCCCGCTCCCAACTCGGGGCGGCGATGCTCCTTCCCTGTATTTCATTAGCATAAGCGAGAAATATATATCAATATTCATTTCATCACAGACGTTGGCTCGCACGGCCACACGCCCCGTGCTCTCAGGGCACATTCTCGGTGAACCGGTCGATGTCACGTCAATTAAAGCCATAGACATTCCAGACTCACCACCGCCACTTTGACGGCCAAACCTATGAGCATTTTGTCTTCTTGGCCTGGGTCACGACAATTTAAGCCATAGACCGCTGAAGACCCTCATCTATGCCAACGACTTTAACCGAACGACATAGAACGGGTACGGTTCCATCTAACTTGTGCTCACATCGCAACGACAGTTTAAGCCCTATGCGCGGGTAAAACTTCTCCCGAGTCCCATTTCCATCACAATTCACATAACCCGGTTATGTTCAAGTTGGCTCTCAGGCCACCAAGTTGGCAAGATCACGCATCTGCCCAGTTTTCCGGGTGCACCTTTGGGTTAATCCCCAAGGCTCCCTGTTGCAATCTACCGTGTAGAAAACCCGAAAAACAACCAATAATACGGAGTCTTCTCCGACATTTATGCAATGCAACATCACCGATCCAGACCAACATGTCCGGGTAGGCTTCAGACATCATGCATATGTCCGTTCTCGCTTACGGACTCTATACAACGGGGACTTCACATATCTACCCGAAGGAACGCCTCCAACTCTCCGCAAACTCGCGAGAGCAGGCTTCTTATGTAAAGAAGGAGAGCTACTCATGCTCAAGAAGAGAATCGTTACCCTTGCGTTCATCTTTGGTGCCATGGAAAAGTAAGCGGATGAAAAGCACCGCAATAGCTTTGCCTCCGTGGATCCGTAGTCGGCTCGCGATTTGGAGCTTCGAAGCTCCTCCAATGGCCGGATCTAACTCCTTCTTCCTTCCTTGGCTCTCCTCTCTCTCTAAGCTTTTAGAAAGATAACAACTTATGAAAAGTGAGGGTTTCCAAGTCCAATCCCGGGTATATCCCTTCAGGAACAACCCCCAGCCATTGGATCATCAATTAAAGAAATGAATGGCTTTGATTCGAGACTGAAATGCCCAATCTGGACCGCACACGGTGTTGGAACACCCTATTACTAATTTGGGTCAGGATCACTATGTCTCTAGGAAACAAATGCTTGACCTCCTGTATAGCTCAATAGGTCAATTAGAATTGAGTCTAAGGGTTAGAAGTCTAGGTTTGGAAGCTGCCCTGGAAACCAAGATTTTCGGTTTGGAGACTAAGTCATATCGTCGAGCTCAGCACGACAATTCGTCGAACTCCGATCGACGATCTTCTAGCTCAACTTCGACAGATCGTCGAACTCCATTCGACGATTGCTGAGCTCAACTTCATTATATCGTCGAACTCTATTCGACGATCGGTGAGCTCAGTTCGACGATCTTGACTCAGCTTTGGATTTCTATCTCTGAGCTCAGTTCGACGATCTTTGAGCTCAGATCGACGATATTTTGCTGCTGTATATTTCCAGATCGCTGAGCTCAGTTCGACGATAGCAGAGCTCAGTTCGACGTTTTCAGATAACTTCAAGGATGATTCTAGATTCAAATTCAAATCAGTTAAGGAGTTATTCTGCAATTAATTCAGAGATTTGCTAGCCGTTTTCATTCATTTCTGGACCAAGTTTCAAGGAATATTTCTATGGACTTTCCTCCAGAAGAGATTTTGCAATTAAGGATGCAATTAATGCTGGCCAACGACTATTCTTCTCAGAGAATGTTGTGTTCAGTACCAGAGAATAAAAGAGAAGAATTTTTGAATCAAAAGAAAGATCACAGACACACACAGACAGAAATCAATAATCTTCAAACAAAATATTCTGTCTCAAGGAATTCTCAAGAACACACATCCAAGGAGATCAAGCTTTCTCAAATCTTCAGATCTCTCTTATCCAAAGTGTTCAAGGCCAACATATTTCAAGACTCCAGACATTCAACATTTCAGCTATTGCTGAAATCATCTATTGCTGGAGTTCAATCTTTGAAGGCCTATCACCCTCAGCAAAGCTTTTCTTCCTGAAGATCTCAAGGATTCAGGGGGAGCTTTGACATCAACAATCCACATAGTCCTCTCAGTTGTTTGAGAAAGAGAAGACTTCCATCACTCTCTCACCCCCTCTCTGTAAAGGGTTTCTCAAACTCCCTTCAAAAGTTTGAGCTTGGTTTTTGAGGACCTTGTCAAAAGCTCATTGGTGGCAAGACACCTGATCAAAAAATCTGATTTGGTTTTAGAGCACCTTATCAAAATCTCATTGGTGCCCAGGACACCTGATCAACTCATCCTGCAGTGGATTCCTACCTAGGGTGGTAGAAGAGTGGATGTACCCAAGTTTAGGGGAACCACTATATTTCCTTGTGTCTTCTGGTTCTGCTTGTCTTTATTTTTGTTTCTGGCCTTGATTATTCTGTGATTAATTTTTGATTAGTTTAGTTCTGTGATTAGTTTTTAACTGCTTCCCTGCTCACTCTTATTACAACAATTGTTGTAAAAAGTTTCAAAGCACCATATACTATATTCCCACCCCCTCTAGAGTATATCAGATCTAGCTGCTCTTTCAATTGGTATCAGAGACTGGTTGGTTAAACATACCATACCTGATTGGTTGTACAGGCTAACACCTGAACCCAAAGATCCCAAGTTAGATCTGTTGTCTTTTGTATTTTATTATTAGATTTTGTTTTCACAAATCATGGCCCAAAACAAAGATTACGCCAGCACCAGACCTCCAGTGTGCAATCTATCCAAGTTTGCACTTTGGAAAGCAAGGATCAGACTGTACATGAATTTTATTGACAAAGATATCTTTAACTCTGTTTTGACAGTGTGTCCAAGACCCCCAGAGAACACAAGTACAAATGTTGTTACACCTCCATCAGGAATAGATGCTGATATCAAGAGATGGAAGGTAGCTGATGCCAAGGCTATGAACATCTTGGCCCAGACAATGTCTGATGACATATTTCAAAAGGTGGCTGAATGCAATTCAGCAAAGGAAATTTGGGACAAACTCTCAGAAATAGTCTCAGGCTCAGCTGATGAGAGAAAGGATAGGAGATCCCATCTCATCTCTCAATATGAGAATTTCAAGAAGGGAGAAACTGAGTCAGTGGGAGACATGTACAACAGGCTAAGTCTAATTGTCAGTGAACTCAGGACATTGGACAAAGAGATCTCTCTAACTGAACTCAATGACAAGATCCTAATGTACTTCCCTAGCACTTGGGATTCAAGAATCTGGCCAATTAGGGATGCCAGAAGTCTGAATGAGATCACCACTGAAGCTCTATTGGGTAAGCTCAAATCTTATGAGCTACTCATCAAAAATAGAGAAGAAGAATAGAAGGCTGCCTCACCAGCCACAAGAAAAGAGAAGACCATGGCCTTCAAGGCAACTGAAGATCTGCCTGAAGACAAAGCCACAGGCAATGATGAACTACTCAGTTTGTTGGCCAAAAGATTTTACAAGATGGCCAGAAAGGACTTCAGAAGGAGAGCATACAAGGAGCAGGATAAGCCAAGGTATGACAAGTCCATTAACAATAATAAAGACATTATTTGCTTTGGTTGCAGGAAACCAGGGCACATAGTTCCTGACTGTCCAGAAAATAAAAACAAGGACAGAAGGGACAGGAAAGAAAGAAAAAAGGAGAAAGACTCCAAGAGGAATGGCAATGGCAAACCCTCATCAAGCAAAAACAAACATACAGGAAAGGGGTTTGTTGCTGAATCCTGGAGTGAGACTGAAGAGGAGTCAGAAGCCTCATCCAGTTCCAGTGATGATGAGGATGATGCAGAAGAAAAAGAGTTATGCATGATGGCAATCAATGCCTCACAGCATAATTCAGAAGAAGAGGAGTCAGAGTCAGACTCAGAGACTCAACCTGAAGAAGATCAGGTAATCAGTTCTTTTGATTTCAATTCAGAGGAATTTAGATCTGAATTTAAAGCATTGTGTTTAGACCTGCTAAAGTCTGAGCAAGAAATTATCTCTCTCAGAAATCATTTATCTGAACACAATACTTTAAAGTCAGAAAACCTCAAACTCTCTCAGGAGTTGGAGTGCTGTAGGGAGCAGATAGCTTCACTGAAAAGTGAGCTCTCTGAGGTCAAGAAGCTTGAAGAATCCCTTAATGGGAGAAGCATCAAGCTGATGGACATCACAAGCACAGTGAACTCCAGATTTAACAGTACACTGGGCTTGGGTGCTTCATCCAGCCAACCTATAGTTCTAACAACTCCAATCAAATTCATTTCTGACAAAGGAAAGGGAGTTGTAGAGGTTGCTAGGAAAAATTCTGATCTGCCCAAGAAAACCAAGTCCCAACAGAAATCGTCGAACGGAGATCGACAATTGCCAAACGGAGATCGACGATCGCCGAACGCAGATCGACGATCTCAACCAAAATCGTCGAACGCAGATCGACGATCTCAGGCAAAATCGTCGAACGCAGCTCGACGATCTCAAGTACCTGATCTCATCCATAGTCGACCGTCGAACGGAGCTCGACGATCTGACCCAAGATCGTCGAATGCAGATCCAAGATCGTCGAACAGAGGTCAGAGCTCTGGAAAATGTTTCAAGGGCAAATCAAAATTCAATCCTAAGGGTCCTTCATCCCAAATCTTTAACCCTTATACTGAATGGATTATACCTCCAAGGAGATATCATCCTGAAGGATATAAGAGTCAACCTAGGATGTATTTCATTTCAGAATTCAAAGGTTATCAACCTAGGCCCAAGGTAAATTGGGTCAAAAACAAATGAATTGTCTTATGTGCAGGTGAAGACCTATCCAACATCTAACTAGCAATTGTACTTGGATAGTGGGTGCTCTAAGCACATGATAGGGAACAAGGACAACCTCACATCCTTCGGAGCCAAGCTTGGACCCAAAGTTATCTTTGGTGATTCAAACTTTGGACAGACTAAAGGATATGGTGCAGTCCAGATTGGATCAGTAACTTTCAAGAAGGTAGCTTATGTGGAAGGACTGAAGCACAACCTAATTAGCATCAGTCAGCTGTGTGATGAAGGCTACCAGGTGACCTTCAGCAAAGCCTTATGCAATATCAAGTCAGAGGACAACACAACTGTGTTGACAGGTAAAAGAAAAGGTTTCATCTATCTAGTAGATTTTCTTTCAACTGATGTAGATATCTGCTTGTTCAATTCTGTCTGTAGACCAAATATTTTATCGCATAAGAGATTAGGACACCTAAACCTTAGAACTATTGCTAGGCTATCCAAGTATAACCTTGTAAGAGGACTACCTTCTGGCCCCTATAAGAAGGAAGGACTCTGCAGGGCTTGTCAATTAGGCAAGCAAACTAAAAATAGCTTTAAGTCACTTAATAAGAGTGATTCACCTAGGATATTGTATCTGTTACACATGGATCTTTTTGGACCCATCACAGTACAAAGTCTAGGAGGGAAATCCTACACTTTAGTAGTTGTAGATGACTTCTCTAGATTCACTTGGGTGTTCTTTCTAAGGAAGAAGTCTGATAACTTTAAGTGTCTGACAGAGTTTCTCAAATGTATATAGATTGAGTTCAATACTCACATTGCCCTGATCAGAAGTGATCATGATATAGAGTTTGATTCTCTTCTTATGCAAGAGTTCTGTCAGAGTGAAGGGATCAGGCATACTTTCTCAGCTCCTAGAACTCCTCAACAAAATGGGGTAGCTGAAAGGAAAAATAGAACCCTTATTGAATCTGCCACTACATTGTTGTCAGATGCTCACCTTCCTCTATCCTATTGGGCAGAGGCAGTGAACACCTCCAACTATGTGCTGAATAGAAGTTTGATACATAAACTAAATGGAAAGACTCCCTATGAACTACTCAAAGGGAAGAAACCTAAAGTTGATTATTTTAGAGTCTTTGGTTGTATTTGCTACATTCACAACAATGACAAGAAATATTTAGCAAAATTTCAAGCTAAAGCTGATGAAGGAGTGTTTCTGGGATACTCCATGATCAGCAAGGATTATAGGGTTTATAATAAATCATCTTTAAAATTTGAGGAATCTGTTCATATATCATTTGATGAATCTAACATGTCTGTCAAGGAGAAGATCTCTTCTACCATAGAACCCTTGCAGGAACATTCTCTAGTTGAAGACCTGAACAAGTTACAGGTTACTCAAAGGGATGAAAGCAGTGAAGATGAAGAAAATGCTCAACATATTGAAGAATAACTTGAAGGGCCAGTTTTTGTACCACAAGAGGAAACAACAACACAGGTTGGTGAACAATCAACACCCCCTGTTGATTTAGTAACATCAAGAGACCATCCAATTTCCCAAATAATTGGAGACATCTCAGCTGGTGTGCAAACCAGAAATCAGGTCAACCAAAACCTGTTGCACACCTGCTTCCTATCTCAAATTGAACCTCAGTCCATTCAAGATGCAGAGCAAGATCCATACTGGATCATTGCAATGCAAGAGGAGTTGCATCAATTTGAGAGAAACAAAGTATGGGAACTAGTGCCAAAGCCTAAGGATCATTCCATTGTTGGAACAAAATGGGTATTCAGAAACAAACTGGATGATCAAGGAGTAATTGTAAGAAACAAGGCAAGGCTAGTTGCTCAGGGATACTCTCAAGAAGAAGGAATAGACTACGACCAGACTTTTGCACCTGTTGCAAGATTAGAAGCCTTCAGAATATTTTTAGCTTATGCAGCACATAAAGGCTTCAAGGTATATCAGATGGATGCCAAAAGTGCCTTTTTAAATGGAGACATCAAAGAGGAAGTATATGTCATACAACCTCCAGGTTTTATCTCTCCTACTTTTCCTGATTATGTTTTTAGATTGAATAAAGCATTATATGGTCTCAAGCAAGCTCCTAGAGCATGGTATGAGACCCTAGCATGCTTTCTCTTGGAAAATGGTTTTATAAGGGGTAGAGTAGACCAAACTCTTTTTATTAGAACCCATAAGTCTCATACCCTACTAGTGCAAATTTATGTAGACGATATTATTTTTGGTTCTACTGACTCCAAATTGTGCAGAAGGTTTTCTAACCTGATGCATTCTAAATTTGAGATGAGTAGCATGGGTGAGCTATCCTTCTTCCTAGGATTGCAAGTCAAACAGCATGTTGAAGGCATCTTCATTTCCCAAAGCAAGTATGCAAATGAATTGGTTAAGAAATTTGGTATGTCTGAAGCATCTTGTATGAAAACACCCATGCCTACTAATGCTGTATTGGATGCTGATGAACATGGGAAACCTGTTGATCAGATAACATATAGAGCAATGATTGGCTCTTTACTGTATCTTATAGCTAGTAGACCAGATATAATGTTTGCTATATGTATATGTGCTAGGTTCCAAGTAAGCCCTAGAGAGTCACACCTAACACTAGTAAAGAAGATTCTAAGGTATGTTAAAAGTTGTCCAAATCTAGGTCTCTGGTATCCAAAAGATTCAGCATTTGATTTAACTGGATTCTCTGATGCTAACTATGCTGGATGCAGAATTGACAGGAAAAGCACCAGTGGAACTTGTCAGTTCCTTGGTGACAGACTTGTCTCCTGGTTTTGTAAGAAACAAACATCTGTGTCAACTTCAACTGCTGAAGCTGAATATATGGCTGCAGGCAGTTGTTGTTTACAAATCTTATGGATTCAAAACCAACTCCTAGACTATGGCTACAACTTAGAGAAGTCTAAAATCTTTTGTGATAACACCAGTGCTATTTCTATAGCTCAAAATCCAGTCCTCCATAGTAGGACAAAACACATAGAGATTAGGCATCACTTCTTAAGGGATAATGTTGAAAAGAATAAAATTGAACTACACTATATCTCAACTGATTTACAAAGGGGAGATATTTTCACCAAGCCATTGGATGAAAAGAAACACACCTTCTTCCTAAATCAGTTAGTAATGTTAGATGGAGGAAGTCTTAAATAATATCCAAGATTTTGAAAGCTTAAAAATTGACCAAGACTAGGCAAACATTCTGATTTTTCTTAGTGTCTAGAGTTTTTCTGATCTCTGAACTGCGCTCGACGATTTGCCCCAAGATCGTCGAACGGAGATCGACGATTTCCGAAATCGTCGAACTGAGTTCAGCGTCTCTCAAATAGTATGCACTATCTCTTCCGGTCAACGATCGTCGAATGGCGCTCGACGATTTTGTTCCCTGAACGATCATCGAACGGAGCTCGACGCTCTCCAATATCGTCGAACGTAGATCGACGATGTTGAAGACTCTTCAGATTCCTTTAGTAGCCTCGATCGTCGAACTGAGTTCAACGATCTTTCCATTTCTGCGTCGAAACCTAATATAAAATTCATTTTTTGCCGTCGTTCTCCTTTGCGCTTTCGATTTCTCTGCAAGAATTTTCTTTCCCTCCAAACAGTTCTGCACTTGGTCGTTTTGTTTGTTGAATTTTTGCAGGTACCCATGGCTGTGTCTACTGCTGTTCTCTCCGCAATGAAGTTTGATGCTGGTTTCGATATTGACATGGAATCCTTCAGCACAACTGACCAGGCTTTTCAAGATATTTTGGGATTATTCAAAGACCAGAACCTGACTGTTATTATGACCACAAGGATCAAGCTGGCATCTGATGAGATAAAGGAATGAGTCTATACTACCCACAATCAAGATAACAACACCATTGTTGGGTCTATATCTGGCACACAGGTACCCTTAACCCCAGCAATTTTAACAGAAGTTTTTGAGTTGAGAAATGGTGAAGATACTGCTGACTTGTCTGGAGAAGAGTATTCTGACCTGCTTGCCAGAATGGGTCATTCTGAGGCCAACCCTAGCAAGATCTTCAAAAGGAACCTTTCTGTGGAATACGGATTCATGGCAGATGTTATTGGGAAAGTGTTACTGGCTAAGAACTCTGCCCATGATACAATCTCAAGGTATCAGCTCTGCCTCATGGGAGCCCTTGTAGATAAGAAAAATCTGAATTGGGGAGAAGTCTTCTTTGACCTTATCAAGAAAAAAATCAACAAAAGTTTTGTCAACTTTGGAACGATCATTGGGGTGTTTTTGCAGCACAGGTGCCCTGCTTTGCTGGTCTCCTCTGGAATCCATATCAATGCTTCCAAGAGACTGTCTTGTGTCCTCTTTGGAAAGTGGGACAGACAAATCAGCAAGCCCAGCAGGCCCTCCTCCAGCACTCCTTCAGGCACAAGGACTCTAAGAGTCACTTCTCCACAGGTCTCTGCCCCTGCAGATGACCTGCCTGCTTTTGTTGCCTCTCCTCCTCCTCCTCTAATTCCATCCCTTCCTATACCATCTATCCTTACAACTCCATCCACCATCATCATATCCAGCCCCTCTCCAACATCCACACCATCTCCAGTACCTATTCTACCAACACCAGAAGATCACTTCCATCCATTATTCTCCTACCCTCCACCAGATGTCACTTCATCACCCTCCCATCCATCCCTCACCCTCATTGCTGATTCCTTTATGGATGACTCTCCATCATCTCCTCCTGAGCTGCCCTCATCCTCCACTTCCTTTCAAGACCTTCTATAACAAATCATTGACCAACCAACATTCACCCGATCTATTTCCATCCCACTGTCCTCCATATCCACCTTACCCACATCTCAGCCCTCTCTTCCCCCATTCACCTGCTCTCCTCTAACAGAACCCTCAGCTGCTCCTCCATCTTCTACCTCTGCTCCAGTCACCCTTGTGCAAGTAGACCTCTCAGCCCTTGCTGACAGGTTGTATGAGTTGCTTGCCCCCAGGCTCTCTCTTCTGTTGGAGACCTCCTTAGCTCCACTACACCTGTCAGTGGCAGCTCTCTCTGCTAGGCTCTCTTCTATATTCCCTCAGGCAGCCCCTACAGCAGTGTGCCTTGGTCCAGCCTTGTCTGAATCTAGGCAGGGGGAGATGCCCTATGAAGTGAGTCTTCCTGCTGCTGCTGTTGCTGCTGCTGTTTCTATGAGCCTATCTGCTGCTGCTGCTGTTATTGCTGCTTCTTCTGCTCCTGCTCTTGCTGCTGTTACTGTGCCTCAAGCACAAATTCCTCCTGCTGCAGTCCTTGCAATAGACCTCAGGTCTTTGCTTTCAAATTTTGATTCTGCATACTTCAGCTGTCTGCTAGAGATAATTGTTGTCCAGCCTCCAGAGGATCTATCCAAGGCACTTGTGCCATTCTCTTGCTATGACCCAAGCATTATCACCTCCTTTGTCAATTAAGTGTATGCTCCTACTTCTTTTGAAGAAAGCATTATTGTTGCTTCTGATATTGTTGCCTCTACTGCTGCTGAAAATGTTGATACTGCTGCTGAAGTTTCTGTTATTACTGTTGAACCAATTTCCAAGGAAATTCTTATGTTAGAGGCACCTGAGTTTGAGCCTTCTGCAGTTTCTGATGATTTCTCTGCTGTTGTTTCTGCTGTTGTTAGTGAGACTGTTGCTGGTGCTGTCACTTCTCTAGAGCCTATAGTTGTTGCTGCTGTTGTTA
Source organism: Platanthera guangdongensis (assembly GCA_039583875.1). Classification (NCBI taxonomy): domain Eukaryota; kingdom Viridiplantae; phylum Streptophyta; class Magnoliopsida; order Asparagales; family Orchidaceae; genus Platanthera; species Platanthera guangdongensis. Next base: position 67,084,985 of record CM077160.1, read on the forward strand.
CTGCTTCTACTCTATCTGCTGCTGTTATTGCTTTAACACCTGCTGCTGCACCATCTATTGCCTCATCTACTTCTGCACAGCTCAAGAAGGATCTGATGAAGAAAATAGATGCTCTTTATGATGACCAGAGCTCTGAAAGTGATGATTTCAGAACAGACTCTGATGACTCTTCTGCTACCATTGCTAGGAAAAGAAAGGCAAGGAGCAAAGCTATGAAGAGAGTACCTCCTGCCAAGGTCAAAGACAATAATGATATTCCATACTACATTCTACATGACTGTCCTATTACTGAATACTGGATGCAGTCGTCCAAGAACCAATTGAAGGCAATGAAAAAGAAGAGAAAATATGAGAAGGGTTCCTCACAATTCCAACACTCTCATCCTCCTCCACCACCTCCTCCTGATGCATGTCCAGGTGGAAGCTCTGCAGCTCAACCCACAGCCAGAAGTCAGGCCCCCTATCAGCCTCCTGCTAGATCTTATAATAGGGGAAGCCAATCAAGGGGAACTCAATCCAGGAGAGGAGGATACAGAGGAAATCAAAGAGATCTCCAAGTCTACTCCAATGGGTACTCAAGGCAACACCCATATTCTAGGGGAGGACAAATTTCAACTAATACAATATCTGGTCCTTTTCCCTATAAGCTGAAATAAACTGTGTTATCCAGGCCTCCTCAAGACAATCCCTCTAACAGATATGAGCCACCTGTACCTTTTGAGGATCCTGAGAACAATCCAGCTGCTTGGACTGCAAGATTAAAGGAACTAGCTGCACTGGATCAGATCAAAAAGGCTAGAGAGCAAGGAAAAGATTCATCTAATATCTCAACAATGTCTGAACAAAGAAAGAAAGAGTTAGAAAGATATGCATCAAGCAAGTTCTTTGATTCTGACAGGTATATGGAATTGTATCCTGAAGCTGTAGTTCGTAGGCCTAAACAGCAAACATCTTTGGGTGCAGCAGATGATACCAGAAAAAAGAAGGAAGCCGTCAATCCTAACAGAGAAATCAAACTTGTTAAGGGCAAAGAAAAGAAATGATAATGTAAGGTGACATTCTCTGTGATTTCTGATTATCTGGGATGTTATATATCTCTGTGGTTCTGCAATGTCTAGCTTGTTGCTTTTCTGTTTTGCTGATTGTATGTTATTTTAATTTTTCCAAAGTTTGTAAATAGTAATCCTAACCCAAATAGGGGAAGATTGTTGGAACACCCTATTACTAATTTGCGTCAGGATCACTATGTCTCTAGGAAACAAATGCTTGACCTCCTGTATAGCTCAATAGGTCAATTAGAATTGAGTCTAAGGGTTAGAAGTCTAGGTTTGGACCAAGTTTCAAGGAATATTTCTATGGACTTTCGTCCAGAAGAGATTTTGCAATTAAGGATGCAATTAATGCTGGCCAATGGCTATTCTTCTCAGAGAATGTTGTGTTCAGTACCAGAGAATAAAAGAGAAGAATTTTTGAATCAAAAGACAGATCACAGACACACACAGACAGAAATCAATAATCTTCAAACAAAATATTCTGTCTCAAGGAATTCTCAAGAACACACATCCAAGGAGATCAAGCTTTCTCAAATCTTCAGATATCTCTTGTCCAAAGTGTTCAAGGCCAACATATTTCAAGACTCCAGACATTCAACATTTCAGCTATTGCTGAAATCATCTATTGCTGGAGTTCAATCTTTGAAGGCCTGTCACCCTCAGCAAAGCTTTTCTTCCTGAAGATCTCAAGGATTCAGGGGGAGCTTTGACATCAACAATCCACATAGTCCTCTCAGTTGTTTGAGAAAGAGAAAACTTCCATCACTCTCTCACCCCCTCTCTGTAAAGGGTTTCTCAAACTCCCTTCAAAAGTTTGAGCTTGGTTTTTGAGCACCTTGTCAAAAGCTCATTGGTGGCAAGATACCTGATCAAAAAATCTGATTTGGTTTTTGAGCAACTTATCAAAAGCTCATTGGTGCCCAGGACACCTGATCAACTCATCCTGCATTGGATTCCTACCTAGGGTGGTAGAAGAGTGGATGTACCCAAGTTTAGGGGAACCACTATATTTCCTTGTGTCTTCTGGTTCTGCTTGTCTTTATTTTTGTTTCTGGCCTTGATTATTCTGTGATTAATTTTTGATTTTTTTAGTTCTGTGATTAGTTTGTAACTGCTTCCCTGCTCACTCTTATTACAACAATTATTGTAAAAAGTTTCAAAGCACCATATACTCTATTCCCCCCCCCCCTCTAGAGTATATCAGATCTAGCTGCTCTTTCACACGGCCTGGCACACGCCCGTGTCCAGGGCCGTGTGCCTCATTCGCCGTCAAAATTGGCTCTCCTGGAACAACACACGGGTATCGAACACGCCCGTGTTTGACCTGACACGCCCGTGATCCACCTGACACGGCCGTGTGGCCGGCCGTGTACCCCCATCATTTTTCCCCGAAAACAACCCGAGCACTGCACGGGTTATATGGACACGCCCGTGTCCTTGCCCGTGTCACCTCAACACGCCTGGGCTCCAGGCCGTATACATGGTCTCGACACTCGACACTTCGTCGAGTGAAGATCGTCGACCTGATGACACGGCCTTGGACATGCCCGTATCCTAGGTCGTGTGCCTTGTCTCGGCACATCGTCGAGCAAAGTGTCGAGTCCCCGGGACGAGTGTCGACACGGGTTGACACGCCCTGCGACACGCCCGTGTCGCAGGCCGTGTGCCATGTCTCGACACTTCATCAAATGCAGAGTGTTGACTTCGCGGGCTAAGTGTCGACACGGGTCGACATGCCCTGCGACACGCCCGTGTCGCAGGCCGTGTGCCCAGTCTCGACACAATGTCGAGATCAAAATGTCGACTTCCCGACTGAGTGTCGACACAAGCTTGACACGCCCTGGGACACGCCCGTGTCCTAGGCCGTGTGCCTGCAGCCAGAAACCAAAACTGGCCCAAAACGTCCCCCGTCGCTCCTTTAAGTTTCGGGGCGTTACAATGTGTTTGGTACTTTATCGATGGAGGAACACGCCCCGCAATATGTGCGTGTACTGAATGACACGGGCGTGTCAGGTGTGACACGGGCGTGTTAGGTGTGATACGGGTGTGTCGAGAGCTAGTGTCCTGATCTGTACGCGACGGTTTCAACGTCAATTGAGGCATACGACCTTGGACACAGGCGTGTTACAAGCCGTGTTCGGCCCAAAAATCTGATTTTAAGTGAGAATCGTGGCCGTCCGTTTCCTTCTTTTGGGATCTAAGGGCTCAGGCTTGTCCATGTTAGGTTACGGCCAGGAATACGTCTTCGAAATCCTCATTTCTTTTGAGATTTATCTTTCTAAAAGTCTTAGAGAGAGGGGAGCACAAAGAAGAAGGAGGAGGAGAGTTCCAGCAGCCGGTGGAGCTTCGGAGCCACAAATAACAAGCTGAGTTCGGATCTACGGAGGCGAGGACGTTGCGGTGCTCTTCATCCGTCTAGATCTTTATGGCGTCAAAGAGAAATTCTAGTGTAACGATTCTCATCTTGGACATGTGATGTCCTATTTTCCTTTTGCATAGGAAGCCCGCTCTCACGAGTTTGCGGTGAGTGTGAGGTGTTCCTTCGTGTAGACATGAATAGTCCCCGTTATTTTGCATGTAGAGTCCGTAATCGAAAACTGTATATAGGCATGGTGTGTGAAGCCTACCCAGATAAGTTGGTCTGGATCGGTGATGTTGCATTGCATGAATGACCGCAGAAGACTCCGCATCGATGGTTGTTTTTCAGGTTTTCTACGCGGTAGATTGCAATAGGGAACCATGGGGACTAACTCCGAGGTGCTCCCAGAAAACTGGGCAGATCCGTGATTCTGTCAACATGGTGGCCTGGGAGCCAACTTGCACATAACTGGGTTATGTAAAGTGTGTGATCGGATTGGGACTCGGGGAAGCTTGACCCTCACAGACGGCTTAAATTGACGTTGCGGTGTGAACAATGGGTTAGGCGGAACCGTACCCGCTCTATGTCGTTTGGTTAGAGAGACCTAAGGTACGTGGTACTCGCCGTTGGAATAGATGGAGGGTCTTAGGCATAGGCCAGAAAGACCGTAATTCTCATGAGATTTGTTGTCCAATGGGCGGTGTTGAGACCGCGGATTTTGATCGGGTTCACCGAGAATGTGCCCTGAGAGCACATGATGGGTGGCCGTGCGAGCCTACGCCTTTATTGATGTGTAATTTCACTACTATTAAGCTTTTCTAATAAAGTGCAGGGAAGGAGCATCGCCATCCCGAGTTTAGGGGCGGGGTCGTTATAATTTGGTCAGCTTTAGCTGACTGTTGCTTTTGTTTGTCACCACTTCGGTGGATTGTTGCTTGCAGGTGCTGCGGAGCCTAGTGGCAAATAACGGGCAAAAGCTCTTGTTGCTGAGCCAGCCCTTGAAGGACTTTATATGAATGTTTACTTTTACTCCCATGTGTGACCGGCCTGTGTGCCGAGGCTTGGAAGACACTATTTATTTGAGTAAACTCTTGTAAGGCCATAAGGCCAAGTACTTGTGTATTTGTACGTTCATTCGTTTTGGGTTAATATAGTGGACATTCATGCTGTGGCTGGGTTCTTAATTTGCAACTTTTAAATTGCTTCCACTAGAATGTACTCTGTGTAGGACGTTAGTTATTGGAAGGATGGTTCAATTGCGTAACCCTTCGGCCTGTCTGTGGTATATGGCGTTGGGCACTGGCCGGACCTACTGCTATATGCTATGTGACGGATAGGGGGTGTTACACAAGAAAACAAAACTCTCGCAAGAAAGCATTAAAGAAAAAATAAATAAAACGACAAGCAAAGCTAGTTTTAAAACAGAAAAACAAAATACTATCTAACTAATCCTACTCCTAGATAGGTACTGGGGTTATTATCATCCCAGCACGACTTATTCAAAAAACGAAAAGTACTAGCTAATTGGCCTATGAAAAGAAAAGTGCACAGGCAATTGTTCCATTATCCGTTGCGGTAATGGGTACCTATACGGAGATAAAACAGTTACCCCTCTACCTAAATAATAATACCTGCCCAACACAGGTAGAGGAAATAGAAAATAAGAAGAGGAGGAGCGCTGGTCCTCGCTCATCTTATTACAAAACATATCATCACCTAGCATGGCATCATCAACCTCAGATGTGTAGGAAGCGATGGCAACAACATGAACGCCAGGCTCATCATCATGATGGCGTATCCATGGAGATTCAGCCTGCATAGGCTCAGATAAAGAAGGGGGATCAAGTAATAAAAGATAGGAAGAACTAAAATAATCAGGAAATGGGAGAGTGATCCCGGAATCACTCTCAACAGGATCCAAGCAGCAATCATTGTCGGTATCATAGGAGTTGTATCGTGGAGAATTCGAGAACTCGAGGTCCACGGTGGTAAGTGGTACGACCTCGTCCAATAAGGAGGTGCAAAGCTCCGCATCAGAAAGGGAACATTCCTCATCCCACTGGGGTGCGTAAAAGTGTTCCGAAGATCCACCTTCTCCATCAGAGATAATAGAGTCATCATCCCACTTCAACGCAACCTCAGCTACCGAATAATCCAAAAATACGTCATCATCAGCCGGCTCACAAGAAAAAGGAGTAGCAAACTCAGGCAAAAATTGAGGAGGGGTGAAACTGCTCTCAAAATCAGGCATAGAATGAGCAGGCCCCATCGCAAAATCAGTCACAAACGCCATCTCGTCGATAATAATAATCTTTGCATCCCATACAAGAGAGGCCATGAATTCCTGATCCTCTTTTTTCTGTCTACCACAAGAGTGATCGTCATCACTCAAGCGAAGCTCGTAAAAAGGGACCGAGGGACCCATGAAGGATCTGTATCGAGCGAGAGATTCTTCCGTAACCTCAATGGGTAAAGAGCGAGCCAGATGAGCGATGTAAGTGTATGGGCCAGGCAACACCCCGGTAGGACTATCCACAACAGTCTTCCGTGAACGGGAGGCTGTTGTGCGCACGCCCTTAGAGGGAGAAAGCTCGTACAAGCGAGGGCAATCCTTCACCATGTAGCCTATACCTTGACATAGCAAACATCGAATACAATGCTCGACATTCATAACAGCCATGGTGTTGATGTATTGGTGCAAAATGTCAAGTAGACAGAACTCAACTACAGAGTACATCGCGAACAAAAATAATTGCCAAAAAAGTGCTACACACCTAGAATAAAAATAGCACGGATCTGCTACCTAAACCAAAAATAAAAAAGGGCAAAAAGAAATAAGTAAAATAAAAATTCTAACAACTAAAGCAAAGAACAAACATGAAATATACAAATGGAAAATGGCTTCGATCTACTATCTCCCTCTCCAAAAACTCACACGCCTGTGTTCCCCGACGACGACGCCAAAAACCTGATGCGTTGGACGACAAGTGTACCGGTCGCACAAGTAATATAAAATGGGTGAATTTCCCCAAGTATCGATCTCTTCAAGGAACATAGTAAGGTGGAGTTAATTTCGAGGAGGACTTGAGATTGAAGTCCTTAGGTTAGAGTTAACTAAGGGGGTTTTGATGGTTGCAAAAATAACAAGTAAAACACTAACAACTACTCCTATGCAACACCGCTATGCGATTCTTCACCAGGCGGGATGGAAGACTACACGAGCCGCTATGCACCGAATCGCTAGGCGGATGGACGAGTAGGCTTGCAGATGAGGTGGTTAGAATGGTGGAATGAGGGTCGAGAGCACCTCTTTGTTACGCACGCCACTAGAAATTGCTAGTGCGGCACAATCAGACGTGGTGGAGGATGGAAAAGAAAGGCGCACCTCAAGCAAATAACATAAATATGAAATCACATAGACATGATTGTACACATATGCTTACCAAAATAAGAATAACTTCATCATATACCAGAGATCAACTAAACTATCAACAACAAGAGAAGAAAAGTGTGCGAAATCGACCGAATCCGAAGTCTTGCGAACGATTCACGAAAGGAATCGCTGGGTTGTCAATCCGCATCCTAGCTCGGTCCTCAACTGCGTCTAGGGTAGAGGAGGCTTCAATCACTCCCAATGGACCCGTCTTCTTCGTGTCATGATCCAGTGGAGGATGACACAAACTTCTCCTAGCTTGATGGAGAAAGCTAGATCTAACTCTTCTTGAAGCTCAAGGATGAAGGAGGAGGTCGAGAGGAAGCTCCGACTTTGATTTGGCGTTGAAAGCTTGCCTAGAGGCCTCTCTAAGGTGGAAAATGGTGGAACTTTACCCTAAAATGGCGGGAAGAACAGCAGGCCAAAGTCCTCTTCCAGAAGAAGAAATATGCGTGTTAAAAAGAAGCAGGTCAGAAAAATAGGCACGCACGATTTGGCGCTTCCGCCCCTGCATGAATAAATCGCATGGTTAACCACATAATGGTACAAACAAGAAGCTACAGGAAAATCATGCTTTTCCTTCTCGCACGGTTCCGAAGAAACCGTACTTTAACCATGCGTTAAGAATGTCGCGCTCAGTTTGTCGAGCTCAGCTCAACGTCTCTCATGCAAAAACAAAACACACGATCACAAAGAACCGTGTGCTAAGAAAACGCATGACCGTGCGTTTTCCTCAAACCTACATTCCAACCTTGGGGAAAATGCACCCCCTACATACAAACAAATAAATCCAAAGAGAACCCTCCAACATCATAGAAATTTAATTAAAATAGCCGGAAAGGGCCATAGGGAGCACCATGTGCCTACCCCAAAAATAGAATGTACAATTGCACACCATAAGGGCCAAAACAATGCACTTAGCGTGAAAAACTATATAAATGAAATATCAACGATAACATACTAAAAGTGGAGTGCAAGTGCGTGAAAACTAGCCCAGATGAGTCTAAAAATCACTATGTAAATAGGATTCATCACCCACTAAAATATTTGTATGTCTGAACGAGAGTAAAACAATGCATTACCTCACAAATGGTGAGGAAAAGAGACCACTGCAGCCACCAGTCAAAAACCAACACTAGCTGCTCACCGACTACTTCTCCAAACTTGATGCATTCAAAGAAAAAAATACCTCGGCAAGAATAAAAATACAAGTGGAGAACAAGAGTAAAGAGGTTAGCAATAAACCCGAAATAAATAAAGGGTAACCAACCCAACATGAGGAAATTGACAAAACTCATCCAATTATTCATATGACTAAGGTAAAAGATTACTTATTGAGTTCAAAAGAATGAAAGTTGTACCAAGTGTGAAACAAAGTCATGCTTCGAGAATATCTGCAAAAGTTAGCAGAAATACATATAACTGTACAATACGAGGGAAGTGACTTAATAAATTCTACTCATGTGAATCATTAACACTGGTAAAAAGTGGACCTGAGTCAGTGGCCACATTATCCAACCCGAACTTACAGACCCATAATTTTTCAAGAAGGTACTGTGGTGGTGGCAACATTGTCCAACAATACCAGGCAGTACAACTGTCTCAACAAGACACTACGGTGGTGGCCTCAATTTCCAACTCAACCCATCAGTCCAAACATATAAACAAGGTATTGTGGTGATGGCCACTTTGTCTCACTTAACCCCACAGTCAAAAAATAACTCTAGCAGTGTATTGATTCACAAGCGGTCACTAGGTTGGTGGTCCTTTATCTATTTCCAACCCCAAGGTCACAACTAAACACCCATAATGTAAATAAAACTCTAACCAAAACACTAGATCTCTCCCCATAACAAAAGGGAAGAAGGAATCTCAAAGAAACCCATCCTAAGCCATACTCGACGAATTAAACCCAAAATGGTGAAAGTTTTCTAAGTCCGCACTGATTAGTCAAGTATACTCGACGAATATAGTAGATACATGATGAATTTCACTTAGCAACATTAATTATCTTAATATACTACGAATCGAAGGAAATTATCCCAAGTCTACGGAAAAGCGGCGAGCCAACTCGACGCCGCATTGAGTGCATTCTATGCACTCGACGCCAAATAACTAAACTCAATGATTCTGTCTTCACTCAATGCCGAGTTGAGTTCACTCAACATAACATTGAGTACACTCAACGCTTTTGCCTTAGTGCCGAAATATCACTCGACGCACTCAAAGCCAAATTAGCGTTACTCGACGATTTCGTCGAGATAACTCGACGAATCTAACTTAGACTCAAATCTCACTGAACACCAAGGCTTTTCACTCAATGTCAAGGCTTCACTCAAGACACTGCCATTACTCAACGAATTCGTCGAGATAACTCGACGAATTTGACTTAAACTTAAGATCACTCAATGCTAATTCTGATTCACTCAACTCTCTCAGCACCACAATGGCATATTCGACAATTTCATCAAGATAACACGACGAATTTTACTTAGTCTCGCAGACCACTCGTATCTCTTAACACCAAGCCTAATACACTTTATGCCAAGTCGTAAACTTGACGACTTCAATGCCTAATACTAAACGACTTAAGAATCACTCAACGCCAAGCATTACCATACGAAATTACATCGGATACTCGATGAATTTGACTATGCTCATACTGATACTCGCCGAAATTTATTGGGACAATTCTCAGCCTATAGCTGACAACTCTAATCACTCATAATAGACAAAATTTAGATTTACAGCCACTAATTCGTCGGATTAATCTTACTCCCTTATATACGACGTAATTTCCTTAGATTTAACTAGCATAAGCTCGACGGGTTTTTCCTAGACTAATCAGTCAAATAGGTCAAAATTAACTTAGATTTGTTGATATACAACAAAGCTTAGACTTGAGCCAACTTCCTTGTAGTCGACGTGATATCCTATCCTATTAGCCATAAACTTGACTTATTAATCTAACCAGATTGATTCCATAATCAACGAATCTTACTCGGCTATATCTTACAGAATCGACTAAGGCTCTATTTGTTTGGGCGTTTTGCAGCTCTGTTTTGGTCAAACGCTGCCGGAAGGTAGGTAAACAAATGAACCATTGGTGGTGTTTGCTCTGTTTCCACCCGCACGTCTTGAGAAATGCCACAAAAAGTTCTGTTTGGAGCAGCCACCTCCCCCTCTGGTTCGAACTCTCCGTTTCCACCCGCTGGATCGACCCTCTACCGCCGAACCAAATGGAGACTAAGTTGACTTTGCCGGAAAACCTACACCACCAGCAAATCGGCATCGGTCGAACCCTACTCTACTCCTAAATGATAAGGAAAGGAAGATAACAACAATAGATACACAAAGGAAAAGAAAACTTGACAAGGGGAAAGAAGTCAGCACTTGCCTCGATCTTGCCAAAATCCGGCAGCACAACCACTCCTCTTCACGGATCTGGCCGCAAGAACACCTAAATAACAAATCCTGAAACTTTTTAGGATGGTGGAGGGTCAAAACAAAATTCCTAACACTAATAATTTCACAAAATAAGAAAAACTCACCGTAGAAACATAGATCTTGCTGAGTACTATCCAGATCTACTCTCCGACGATGATTTTGAGCATCAAAGCTCATTCATTCAGCGGCCGAAAGCCTAGAAGTGTCCGATTGACCAAAACTCGTTCGCAAATAGGCCGATGGTTTAGGGAAGAATGCGATGAATAGGATTACGTCTAATCCCAAGGCTATTTATAGTGGCTAAATAATATAATATATTATTATAATTAAATTGTCCGATTGACCAAAACTCGCACTAACTCAGCTTTCTATGAAAATCACACCGTAGCTAAATACCGACGCCACGAATCCAACGACGATGTTGAAATCGAAATCCGACAAACCAAACTCGGGTAAACACTCTTCGAAGTTAAATCATAATATTGCCAAAAAGGTTCCTCTGTGTTCTAAAATGGTCCCCGACTCGCAAGGGAATATTAAAACTCATATGAAATTAGTCAAGCTAACATACTAAGTCAAAACCCCAGGCACTAATGAGAAAAAAGCCATGCTTCAACAATGACACCCGTTAATCAAGCATCAAAGTAATGCCCTGACATCAAAATACGTCGCTAAAGGAATTTAAATAAATCTTGAAAAAATCAGGGGTGTTATAGCCACTCCCCCTAAAAGAAAGTTTTGTCCCGAAACTTTATGCATCAAAAGATTCCACTATGGAAAGAAAATAATCAATGATTATAGAATAGAAACACATACTGAAAGAAACTAGGAGAACAGATGTGCATGAGCCTCCCTCATAGCTGAATCCAACTCCTAAGTCGCGCTCTCCACATCTTGGTTCTGCCTTAAAATTTTAACCATAGGTATGGTCTTCCTTCGCAGCACTCCATCATGAGTATCTAGAATGCGAACAAGCACTTTGACATAAGAAAGATTCTAACTTTGGCACAAAATCAAGAACCTGCCGGTCACTAAGCACACACTTCAGCAATTGGCTTACGTGAAACAAATCGTGCACACCAGGAAAACTTGCTGGCAAATCCATCCTATAAGCTAACATTCCAATACTTTCAACAATTTCGAAGGGTCCCACATACCTAGAATCCAACTTATTGTTCTTACCAAACCTCTTGACCCCAGACATCGGGGAAACTTTAAGAAACATTATGTCCCCAACTGCAAATTCCAAATCGGTCCTTCTCCGATTAGCGTTCTTTTCAGAACGCACCAGAGCTATTCGAAGCTTCTCTAGAAAATGTTGTATAGAAATATCCATTTCCTCTAAGGCTTCCGGACCCAACAACGGTCCTTCACCAACCTCGGCCCAAAACAAGGGAGTTTTACAACGTCTCCATATAAAGCCTCAAACTAGGCCATCTGCAACTCTCTTGATAATTGTTCTTATAAGCAAACTCCATCAATCTGAGTCGCCCATCCCACGCTCCCCCGTGATCCAAAATATAAAATCTTATCATGTCTTCCACAATCTGATTTACCCTTTCAGTTTGACCATTTGTCTGCGAATGATATGTTATGTAATACCTCAGATCGGTAACCAATCCATCCTGTAAGCTTTTCCAAAAATGAGACGTAAACTTGGAGTCTCGATCCGACACAATACTTGTCGGCACTCCATTTTCCTGATAACCTCATCCAGGTATAACTCTGCTATTTTCTTCATGGAGTAATAAATCTTGAAAGGCACGAAGTGAACATAATTCGTCAGTCTATTTACTATAACCCATACAGAATCATGTCCTTGGGGAGATCTTGGCAAACCGGTAATGAAGTCCTTAAAAATACTCTCCCACTTCTAACATGGAATCTCTTACGACGTCAACTTGCCACTATGCCTTCCATGATCGGCCTTAACTTGCTTACAAGTGAAGCACTCAAACACGAACTTGGCTATATCCTTCTTCATACCATACCACCAAACGATCTGCTTTAGATCTCTATACATCTTCATATAACCAGGGTGGTAGACGACAGTAGAACCATGAGCATAATTGCACAACTTAACTCGAATATCCTCAATAGTGGGGATACAATATCTACCGCAGTACTTCAGGTACCCACGTCGTTAATAGAAAGTCTGGTAACTCCCCTTTCTCAATTCTATTGTAGAGGTGCAACAAATCAGGATCATCCTTTTGATGTAGCCTTGTAAGCATAATCCATGAAGGCTCTGCCACCTCCAAACTGCTCGACGAGTGGCTACTTCCGATCGAGATACCCATTAACATAAATTCCTCCACCAAGGATTCTACTGAGAGTCTAAAGATTTGCTCGGTCTTCCTATTCAGGGCGTTCGCTACCACATTAGCTTTGCCCGGATGGTATTGGATCTGAACATCAATCCACGACATATTCTAACCATCATCACTGGCGCAAATTCAACTCCTTCTGAGTTAAAACATACTTCAAACTCTTATGGTCTGTGTAGATCATGCACAAGGTGCCATACAACAAATGCCTACACAGCTTCAAAGAATAAATCACAGCGACAAACTATAAATCATCCGTAATTTCTTTCATGGGTTTTTAACTGCCACGACCCATTCACAATCACATTGCCCTCTTGCATCAAAATGCAACCAAGCCCAACATGCGATGCATTTATATAAATAACATACTCAATCCCCTCGGTAGGCAGAGTCAAAACTAGAGCAGTGCACAATCTCCTCTTCAATTCCTGAAAAGCTTCTTCATACTTATCGCTCCAAATGAACGTCATGTTCTGCTACGTAAGCTTGGTCAACGATGCAGAAAACGAAAAGAAACCTTCCACAAACCTCATATAATATCCTGCCAACACTAGGAAACTCCTTATCTCTTTGGGTGTGGTAGATCTGCTCCAATCCATTACAACAAATATCTTATCTGGGTCAATAGAAATTATGTCCATATTAACCACATGACCCAAGAAGGAAACCTGAGGAAGCCAAAACTCACACTTACTTTGTAATATCCTATTTCCAACTAGATCCATAAGAGTGGTTTTGACATGACTAGGTCATGAAAAAACCCTAGGAAGCCCAAGAAGACCAAGTGAGCTTAGACATGAGGTTGGAAATCACCATGGTCTACAAATAGTAGAATTCTAAACAATAGTTTAGGATGACCATTAGGCTTCACCATGACTCCATGATCCTACCATAACACCCTAAACCCCCTTGGGTGGTCCATAGGATCACTAAGGACCCATTGGTGGCAGTTAAAGTAGCCAAGTTAGCCTAAGCCCACCTTAACCCTACATGGTTCAAACTGGCCTACTTAGGGTCATTTGACCCTTCCTTAGCAAAGTGGACCCCACAAATGCCCTACTAACCCTAAAGTGAGGTAAATGGGTCACCAGGGACCCATTGGTGTTAACCGAAGAGGCTAAGTTGACCCAAGTCAACCGTAGCACTAATGTGGTCAAAGTGCCCTAGCTAATGGTCAAGTGACCTCCAAGATGCCCAAACAACCATACCCAAGTCTTCCTAGACCTTAGGGGAGGCCAATGGGTCACCAAGGACCCATTGGGATCAACCAAAATGGTCATGTTACCAAGGTCAACTCTACCCTATGACTAGGTCAAACTAGCCCAAATGGGCTAACCCAAGCTCAAGCCCATTTCCCCCACTTGGGCTAACTTTATTTTATTTAATATTATGAGCTAATGGGCTGCCAATAGGCTGGAGTGGCCATCAAATTCTACCATGGTGACTAGGAGAGAGAAAACTCTATTTTTGCCTTTAATGGAGGAGAGAGAAAGTAGTTTAAAAGGGTCATTCATGGCCAAGGGAGACCAAGAGCCTCTCCAATTGATGGATATATTCTCCCTCATCAGTCTTTAGGAGTTGAATAATCTAAGCCAGCCACCAAAGTGGTTGAATTTAATTTCTCCCATAAGGAAGAAAGAGAAAGAGGGGAGAGAAAGCCATTAATGGCCATAGGAGATCAAGAGCCCCTCCCCTCACCTCCATTTGCTGGATTCATCTTTCCTGGATAATTAAGAGCAGACCAATAGCCATAATCAGCCCTAAATGGCCGAGTTCAGTGACCCCATGGTTGCCCGAAATTTTCACCTTCAAGGCCAATAATGGCCATTGATGCTACACCCTTTCCCTCCCCCATTTGATGATTTTAAAAGCTTCCTTAGGACTAGAGGAGTTGTTTCCACATATTCCCTGAAGATTTCGAGCCATTTGGTAGTGCTGTTGCAGAACACTCGAATCTCCAAAATTCGGCCATGGCGCATCGCCACCAAACCCGTCGGTAAGCACGATTGCAGGTTCTCCTCTACTCCTCTCTTCGTGGGCTAGATCTTTAAATCTTTTAGGAGATAAATCGGGCTCAATTGAGCCCGATCCGGTGAGAGAAATTGCAGAAATTTCATGGTTTTTTACCATGTGGGTTCGCCGGAAACCGCCCCTCCAGCGGCCGTGCTGCCGCCTGGCGATTTCCCACACCTCAACGAAGGTGGTGGCGGTGGTGGCCGGCCAGGGAGGTGTTCGTGTGGTCGGTAAATGGATTGAAAAGTTGCTACAAGTTCGGCCAATCCCAGCCCTTGGCTGGAGGAAGAAGATGACTAGGATGCCTTGGATTTGCTTTAGGATCCGTGCTGGATCTGATTTTATTAATTCCTATTTTATTAATTGTCCCATTACTGGGCTGTTGTTTAATTAAATATTAAAAATACCTAGGTGTTGTTTCAAAGAAAATGATCAACATGAAAATTGTAGTTCCATGTGTATACTTTATTTTAAAATTGATGTCATCCAATTTGGGTAAGTGGTTTGACCACAGCTCTCATTTTAGTGGGATCTATACCTAGGTCTAGTCAGAAACTTAAATGTGTGCCCCCACTTCACCACATGTCCAAATGATCTGAAATTTGGACAGAGAGTCACTATAAGCTATATCTAGGTCATTCCCAAAAATGGGAATTTTTGGCGACACTTTTTCTATAGTTTTTGAAATTATTTAATAATTTTAGTGTAATTTATTTAGGGGACCTAATGACCTCCAAACTCTCCCAAATTTTGGTGAGGGGTCCTTGGGGTCATCATAAGGCTCTGTATACATTTTCATCCCATTTAGTGATGATTTGGTTTGGAAATAAGAAAACCCTAGCCATGCCCTAAAAGGGGTATTTAGGTCAAAAGTACCCCTTGTGGGTTTTAGTGTGTCAACAGAGGTTGAAATATTTGCCACTGGTTTGACATGACATTTAACACCATCATATGGATTATTGGGTGGATTAGGGTGGATTTGCCCTTGGATCCTAGTTCTAACCCTAAGGTGGAACTTTGAGGGCTTGTGAAGGACAAAATGGGTTATGTTCTTGGATGGACTTGGGGATCAGTCCATGAGATCCTAGGGTGGTGAAATGTCATAGGAAGGGATATGGTGGTACTTAGACACATGCACCCCACATAAAACACTTAATAAGCATTTATGACTTTAAACCCTAGAAATTATCTTATGGGTCAAATGACCTTGAACCTTGATGATATTTTGGCATGGACAATTTCATAGTATTATTAATCTCTGTTAATTATCTTATGGTGTTTAGTGATCAGTAGATCATCCTTGTAGTAGTAACTTCCATATTGCCCTTTTGATGGTAATGATGAAAATATGATTTATAGGTGGTAGAATGGTTTGAAATTCTGTAATAGATAATCAAATGACATTAGGATGTATTAGTAGTTTATTTGGAGTGGTTGAAGCTTTATTTGTATTACCTTCTTTATAAAGTAAATTAGTACGCCTTACCTGGATAAATAAAAAATAAATACCATAGCTTGCTGGAATATTGTGATACTTAGTCAAGGAACATATTAGGGCATATAGAAGTAAGGAAAAATTGTTAAATGTTGTTTAATTGAGATTTCAAGGGTGTGTTTTCATAAAGTGCATTATGATGATTTTCCTTAGGATAATCATTTACCTGGTTTGCTGACTTGTGAATTTCATGAAACTTAGGAAGTGAAGTTTTATGATCATAATGTAGCTCTGCTAATTCTTGGGGAATTTTTGGACTAATAATTTTGGTACTTCCTTTAATACCCCTATTTATATGAATTATTTTGGAATAACTATTTAGAGGTTAAATTTTTATGAAAGTTTATGATATTTGGTATTCACTGATATCTTGTTATCCTATAGTGTTCATAATTTTTGAATGGTCATACCCTAAGTAAATCTAGTACCTCATGTTTAAATCACCCATGGATTAATTTTGGGAAAAACTTAATTAAATGCCAAATTTAATTAGAAAATCATGAATTTCTGGATTTGGACTAAATATATAATGGTAAACCCCCAGTAAATATTATAGGGCTTTTGGATGAAAAAAGTTTGAGTACCTTCTATGATGTATATCATATAGCTTAGGATGGTCTGCATATAGTAAAACTGCAAAATGAACTCAGGGAGTTGGATATTAGGCTATTGGTTGAGGTCAGGTACTAAGGAGTTCATCATTGGGAATAATGTTGGGATAACTAGAGTAGGTGGTGCTCGTGTTCGACGAAAGATTGTCTTTCCCGCGGAGAGGAAGAGTCAAAACTCACTAGGGTTAGATCCAGAGTAATATTGAAAAGGGATCGGGGATCGGGTATTAACCAATAACAGTAAGTACCTTGAGAAACGGAGCTTTGGGATTCGGCCCATCATAGTTCCTAGTGCTCTCGAGAGCCCTTCATGGGAAATACCTTGGGTAGTCCCGAGCTAACCTAAACCGCAAGGAAAATCAATGTTTAACAGCAACTAGTATAACTAGGGTTTCAGATTCACACACCCCGGTAGCTCGGGAGGTTGGTTGGTTTAGTTTGATTAGACATCAGAACGGTAGGTTCGAAAGGTAGATGTAATGGACCGGATAGTCCGGGGAGCCGGTGGCTCAGAATGATTTGGATACATAAATAAGGTGGTGGGTCTTCGGTATTGGACGGTCATTCACACCGATGTCAATACGTATACTCGACGGGTGTGGTTGACACTTAGCCAAAGAAAGGCTGGTGGATATGGCCAGCACAAGTACGTGGTGACTCTGGGTTGTGTTTTTATAAAGGCATGCGTAAGGGCTAGGCCTGGTAGTGTGGATAACCACCTCGGAGTGGGGGGCCCGACTCACTGTCTCCGCTTGCCACTACGGAGGTTCATGAGTTGCACTTATATGGGCATTCATATAAGTTATGGATACTTACTTCTTAGTGTATCTTTCTTTCATGTGTTGCTTTACTCTACTTGTTTACCTTACTGCTTACTATTATAGAACTGCTAGCTTGTACCTTTCTTCCTTAGCTGTATATACATTATAATTAACTACTAGAATAGTTCCACCGTCACCTGCTTTGCTTACTGTCCACCTTCATAGCTTCCCTTTCCTCTTTCCCGCTCGGTGCCTAGGAACCATGGGGGAGGGGTAGGGGATGATAGGACTTAGTATTTTTGACTCACTGTTTTTGGACCACAACATTCCAAGGACTTCGGATGGGAGACACGGAGCAGCAGTAGGGGACACAACACCAGCTGAGTACGGTGCTCATGGAGGTGGGCCAGTCTAGCACAGGGTCACTAGCTACTTGTTTTGTGAGTGATTACTTACTTAGCTTCCGCGAGTGTTTGTAATGAGGATTTGATGTATCAGCGTTGAGCCCATTTATATTTCCTTGTACTGTTTTATTTTAGTACTTTTATTATGTGTAGACTTGATGTGATTACCATTACATATATTACATGTGATTGTGGACTTAGTTTTATCGAAACTATGTGTATACTTCTCTTCCTTTTTCGTGATCATAAAGGCCGGCAGGATCGACGTTTTGTAGTGGCGATCTTCCCGAGTGTCGGTGTAACAGCAAAACGGTGGTTATGGGCATAAGACCCCGGTAGTTGAAAAAGAAAAAAAAAGGGTCTTAAAAACTTGTATCAAAGCAAACATCGATCCAAGAGAAGAAGTCCATAAAACCCTGGGTCACCCCCGCTTGAGCTTAGTTCGAGGGCAAAATAAGCAGCGAAAGTAGTGGTGTTCCCATAAGGGGAATCACATATAAAGCCCACCTTTTCATTAATTCCACTTGTTCATCAGCTAACAATTGGAATTATTCTTTATACACTGTGGCAAACCCTTCCCCCTGCATGGAGCACCTCCGGCTACGAAGATCCCATCTTATAATTCTCTAGTTAATGTGTTAGACTCAACCCACTAGGAGACATGACTAACTACGATAACTTATAGTATGCCATAGTCTGAAATAGACCTTGGTTATGAACTTGGTTAAGATAAGGCAATACCTAAAGAGAATAAATGAGGAGTATAACACGAGAATGGCTACCTAAGCCATAAACTCAGGTGGCCCTACGGTCCCTATCAAGGTTTACTCAAACTGGTAGGACTTCTTTAAGGAGAATTGGGGACCAATAATCCATTAGCAGAATGGTAGAAGACACATAGTCTCAACCCTCATACTAGTAACAAGATTACCTGGAGACAACCACCACGACAAACACCAAGGGTCGGATAGGAATTCACGTTCAGAAGAGACTCGGTTTGGATTGGGAACATTTTGACCCGGATTAGGTTGTCGTAAATATGACTCAGAGGGTTTAAAGTATGGAGTATATCAACAAGTTTCAGGTTGGAACCCCAAGTCAAAGATTGATTTCCTAGGGATCGTGCACCTAGCTAGGACGAATATAACATGGCAATATCAAAGATACTTAACCTAAGGGAGGTAGGGGCTTATCTTTTGTTTATTGGGGGTTGTCTTTTGTTTATTGGACAAATTTGTTATTGACTTGGGTTTCCCTTGCACCCCATCAAGAAAATTTTCCGTCGTGAATATAGTGATTGGGGTAAACCGTATTCGATGCTACTCGGGCGTATTCGTAGGGATAAGAATCTGATTGAGAAGTGGAGATTTTATAGAGCCGTTGTCTACCCACACAAATGAGAAATCTAATCACCGGAAGTATGGTGTATCTAGAAACATGTATCCTCCCGGAGTGAAGGAAGACGTCATGGAGTCTGTGATGAACAGTGAGGTTTGTCGGCTAATGAAGGCTAAGTGCAAGATACCTTGGGAAAAATTATAGCCACTGGCCGAGGTAGCTGGGGTCACCCCGACCTGAAAGAAAACTCCCATGGGTGCTTCATAAGATTTGTTATAACTCTAATTTTGTCCAAGTTTTTATATTACTTTTATTTAATAATTAATTAGTTTATAAGTATATTTTATAATTTTATTATTTAATTTTTCTAATTTCTTATTTCAGGGCAATCTGGACTGCAAATCTCAATTTTGAGTCTATAGGGTTGATCAGGAGACAAAACTGGGCAAAAGCAGGAAAATTTCAAAAGTACACGCCAAAGTCACGGGTGTGACCGACAAGGTCACGGGGGTGACATCCTGGCGAGAACCCAGTGCGTGGAGAGCCATCTGCCACGTCAATTAAAAGTACACGCCCTAAGGTCACGGGCGTGACCATCACCACACGGGCGTGTACGTCTGGCGTGACATCCAGTACTTTGTCCAGACTGCCAGTCAACGACAGTTTCTATTTGCACAACAAGTCACGAGCATGACAAATTTGGCACGGGCGTGACTAACCCCATGACAGCCCGACGTGCCGACTTAATGTTGCAGTTTTAGGCGCTGGGCGTTTTCTCAAGACACGCCCAAGGTCACGGGCGTGACCATGGGCGTGACCCTTCCAACAACGGCCGGAGTTATTCCCACCGTTTCTTCTTCCCGCCATTTTCCTACAACCGTGAAGACACGCCATAGGTCACGGGCGTGACCTAGGGGCGTGACCCGCAAATTAACAACTTTTGGCGGTTTCGCGCCAACGTTCAGAAGACTTGAAGACGACGGTTTCGAGACCGACACGCCATAGGGCACGGGCATGACCTAGGGGCGTGACCACCCAACAACTTCTTCTATAAATTCCAGACAACTTCAGATGCTCAGGAGGAGATTTTTTGGAGCTTAGTTCTGTTTATTTAATGTTTTCCTGCATTTTAAATTCATAGTGTAACCTTTATTTTCATGTCTTTCTTTAATCATGTCTTTCTTTATGCTTTCATGTAATTCTCCCATCATGATGAGCAGCTAATTTCCCAATTAGCACTTGATCATGATGAACTTTGGAATGGAATAAAATTCTAATTTTTGTCTCAAATTAGCAAGCATTCTATTTTATATACTTTGATTTATCTTTGATTTAAATTTTCTTCGAATTCATAAGTTGCAAATTATGTTTATTCGAGCTTAGATTCGTATCCTAGATTTACTGAGAGGTTGTGGATACGAGTAGATCACTCAAGGATAAAGATAGTTTCTTGCACCCCTTGAGAGAGGAACGCAAAATTCTTCCGCCTTGGAGTCAACTCCATTAGTGAGGTTCACTGCCTAAAGCAAGCTTAGGTCTTTCGACTGGCCGAGAGGTCTTAATCGATCTACCTAAGGTTAGTCGAGTGCGTATTCTCGAGAGAGGTGCTTCGTAGCTTTGGAACCTCTGCGGTCGAAGTTAATAATTTAGATGCTTGTGCTCTTTAATTTCGTGGATTTTATTCTAGCCCAAAGGGATTCCAGATCAAGTGCTAGCCTTTTATTCATCGAATTTCTCCTCTTAATTTAACGTCCGTTTTCGTTTTCGCAAAACCAATTTTCCGATCGATAAAATAATAGCTCTTCCTTGTGACTACAAATACTCAACGGTCCCCAAGTTTAAATACAATATTTCCTATACTAAATTTCGATAGGTGCACTTGCCTAGTTGAGAGTTTAGTTTGGATCATTTTCAAAACTTATAAAATCTTCATCAAGTTTTTGGCGCCGTTGCCTGGGATTTTTTTTTGTTGATATTTTGAAAGCAAGGTTCTATTAGTTTTATCATTTTATTTTTGTTTTAGAAATATCAAAATAAAAAAAAATATTATTGTCTTATTTTGGTGTATGTCCCGAGGGAATCCGTCGCCTCTTTTTGATTTGGATCCGGAAATCGAGCGAACCCTTCGGCACTGCTTACGATTTCGAGTTCCGAATTTTCAAGATACGGAATCCTTAGGAGACACTCCTAATCCTTCATTAATCCTCTCTCTGTCACCGCCTTCTTCTTCCCCTTCTTCATTTAGTTCTTCTTCCCATTCTCCTAGATCTCCCTCTCCTTCTTCTGCTTCTTCCAATATGGGTGAGCCAAATGCGGTCGAACAAAGGGCTATGTCCTATTATGCCCGTCTGAACTTGGACGAGACTCAATCTAGTATTGTTCGCCCCGCTATTGCCCCCAATAATTTTGAGTTGAAGCCAAGCATCATCCAAATGGTACAACAATATGTACAATTTGATGGGCTTCAAGATTAAGATCCAAACGCACATATTTCAAATTTCTTAGAAATATGCGATACTTTTAAAATTAATGGTGTATCCGATGATGCCATCCGGCTAAGGTTATTTCCATTTACATTGCGCACTAAAGCCAAGCAGTGGTTGGGTTCTCTACCAAGAGGATTCATCACAACATGGGCTCAAATGACGGAAAGATTTCTTACGAAATACTTTTCGCCGGCTAAAACGGCTAAATTGTGCAATGACATCACTTATTTCTCCCAACTTGATTCGGAAAAGTTATATGATACTTGTGAGCGTTTCAAGGAATTGCTTCGTCGATGTCCTCATCATGCAATTCCGGATTGGTTACAAATCCAAACCTTCTATCACGGCCTAAATTCTCAAACTAGGCAACATATCGATGCCGCCGCCGGTGGAACGCTTAATAACAAAACACCGGCGTCCGCCCAAGAGCTTATAGAAGGTATGGCTTTGAATACCTATCAATGGAGTACACCTCGGTCTAAACCACCTAAACCGGCCGGGATGTATGAAATTGATACGTTCTCCAATCTATCTCTCCAGGTTGAGATGCTAAACAAACGATTAGAAGAGATGTCTGCTTCCTCTTCTACACCTACCTGGGATCGTACTTCTTCCCTCTCTCCCACTATGTTGGCCGAGCATGTGGATTATATGGGAAATCTGAATCAGCCACCCTTTAATTCGGCTAATATAAATTATGGTGATACCTATCACCCGGGTTATAGAAACCACCCCAATTTCTCTTGGAGCAATCCGGGGAATGTTATGCGTCCCCCAAACGCAAATCCACCCGGATTTCCTCCACCGCAAGCTCCAAAACCTCCTTCTTTGGAGGAAGTTTTCAACAAATATACGGGTACAAATGATGCCAACATCCGGAATCTCACCGGATCTCTTCGAAGTTTGGAGACACAAATTGGGCAAATTGCTAAAATGCTCTCCGATCGTCAACAAGGAGCGCTACCGGGCAATATAGAGCCCAACCCAAGGGAGCAAGTGAAGGCTATCACGCTACGATGCGGGAAGGAGGTACATACTCCGGTAGAACAAGAGGTAACTACTCCAAATCTGGTGGAACAAGAGGTAACAATTTCTACATCTTATCCCTCTCCTAAGCCTTCGACTGATACTAAACCGAAGGCTTATCAACCACCTCTTCCCTATCCGTCTAGAATGCTAAAAGATCGGATGGATACACATCACGGTAAATTTATAAACATGTTTAAACAACTTCAAATAAATTTACCGTTTTGTGAATTAATAGCGCAAGTGCCAAAATACGCCAAGTACCTCAAGGATCTTTTATCCAATAAAAAGAAACTTGAGGATATCTCCACGGTTCACTTGAACACGGAATGTTCTGCGGTTTTACTAAATAAATTGCCTAAGTAACTAACCGATCCGGGTAGTTTCTCTATTCCCTGTCTATTTGGCGATTTATCAGTAAAGCATGCGTTGGCCGATCTGGGCGCTTCGATTAATTTGATGCCCTATTCTTTATTTAAAAAATTGGGATTAGGAGAGCCGAACCCCATAAACATGAGCATCCAATTGGCGGATCGATCTATTAAATACGCTATGGGTATCGTTGAGGATGTGCTTGTCAAAGATGACAAATTCATTTTTCTGGTGGATTTTGTCATCCTTGACATAGAAGAGGACACCGAAGTTCCGCTTATTCTCGGTCGTCCTTTTCTCGCCACCTCGCGCGCCATTATAGATGTTAGTGATGGTAAACTTCTACTTAGGGTCGGGGGTGAAGAAGTTATCTTTCATATTGACTCGTCTATGCACAAAAAACTTTATAACGACGACTCATATTTTACTTTGGAGGCTTTCCCCGAAAGAGATTCCGTTCATGACAGAAATTTTGAATCTTTAAATTTAATTTCGCATGTAATAAGTAACGATAATTTAGTCACACACGCACCTATTGACGAAATTCTAGACTTCGGTGGTGACTTTTTAAGGCCTTCGTTTGAGAAACCTCCAACTTTAAACCTCGAGCATGGGTTAAATCCTTTACACTATTTATCTCAAGCGAAAGGTTCCAAACTTCTCGTTCATGGGTCGTCTTATATATCTGAAAAGCCCATAACTTAGCGCGCATCACTATGGTCGAGCTCACCGACCATAAACAAAGCGCTTGTGGGAGGCACCCCATGCTTATCTTTTCTTTTTTTTAATTTTATTTAAATTTTTGCAGGTTTGAAGGACATCTTTTTCGGCATGACGATCAACGGAGTTGAGCGTCAAGTCTACGTGTTTATTCAAGTCGGTAACTTTTGTTTTATTATCGTTTATTTGAATCTTAAAAAAAAAATAATAAAAAAATGTTAAAAATAATAATAATAAAAAAAAACAAAAACAAAAACAAAATTTTTTTCCCTGTTCGTACACGCCTATGGCACGGGCGTGACCTATGGGTCACGGGCGTGACAGAGACGTGTTTAGTTTGTCGAGCAAAATACGAGAGTCATTTCGTCGAGCGCAGTGTTCCGTTCGTCTTTCGGTACTATCACGGGCGTGACCATCATTGGTCACGGGCGTGTCTAGGCCGCAACTTCGTTCGACGAAGTGAAGCTGGAAAACTTCTCTTCCTGCCCAGTCATGGCCGTGACAGTTAGTGTCACGCCCGTGACGCTGGCAAGTCACGGTCGTGACTCGCCCGGAACAAAACATGTTTTTTAAAAAAAAAAAGAAAGAAAAGTCTTTTTTATTCTCATTTTCAGATAGACGCCCCAGGGTCACGGGCGTGACCTTGGGCCGTGTCATCGAATCCGAGGCGTGACCCGGGGTCAACGCCTCGGATTCCTTTACCTTTATTTTTTTATGAGACACGCCCCAGGTCACGGGTGTGATCGGGGGCGTGGCCTTGGAATCCAATGCCAGCACATTGGATTCCTGCATCGGATACCCGTTACACGCCTAGAGTCACGGGCGTGACTCTGGGGCGTGACCAGCGAATCAGAGGCTGGCAGCCTCAAATTCCTTTTCTTTTTGTCTCGTGCTTGTCACACCCCCAGTCACGGGCGTGACCGGGGGGCATGACCAACCCGAAAACCCTATAAATAGGGATTTTTCCCCTCTTCTTCCTCCACACCATCCAACCCTTCTCTTCTCCCTTTGCTAACCGGAATCCTTTCTTTTTCTCCCTTCTTCCAAAATGCCTCGCCACCACCCTCGGTCCACCGCTTCCTCCTCCGAGCACCCCGCAGATCCCATCGCAACGGAGGCCATGCTCCTATTTTAAAACCAAACCCAGCAGGAGCGCAGCGAGCGCCTACACGCCAAACCCCTTGGCGTGTTTCGCATTTTAGATTGGGCGATCCTCGCCACATTTGGAGCGGCGGATTTGGTACGGGGATTTCTATCCACCACTGGATGGAGTTCCCTCTTCTCTATTTCCGAGCATGCCTTCCTTGAACTCACCGTTGAGTTCTTGGCTTCATTCGAGTTCCGTTGGGCGGCCAATGACGACTTCATCGTCTTTCGCATAGGTGGGATGGTGCATCAGCTCACCATCCGCCAGCTCAATGTCTTCATGGGCTTCTACTCGGAGGCTTTTTCCCAATCTCCCACCTATCTCGATTTAATTACTGATTTCCCAATCGATGTCAACCTTCTCGCCTTTTGGGCGGAAATCAGTAGTGACACTGCCCCTACACCCCAAAGAAATCCAAAGGCAGCCAACTCATTTCTCCCGCCTTACGTATTCTCCACAACCTCCTTACCTTCACTATATCTGGTCGCGGCGATAGCCACGGGGTGGTGACTCGGGCAGACTTAATATATTTATATAGTATGTTTTACCGGGTCCCCCTCAACCTTAGTTATCTGCTCGCAATTTTCTTTCGGCACCAGGCCGAAAATGCGAGGTTGGGAGCAGTGCACGGCGGGAACTTCATCACTTTCCTCGCGAAGCAGCTCGGCCTTTTGGATACTCTTCCACGCCTGAGCTGTGTCCAGACACCGCAGGTCATCCAGTTCCAGACCCTTCAGGCCCTCGGCCTAGCGCGGCAACGTGATGGAGAGTTTGAGGCTATTCCCCCCACAGTCGGTGGTGGAGATCTTGACCTTGATTACGGTGTCGGTCCCAGTGGCACTATTCACTCTCCCCACATTCCTCCACCACCGCAGGACCCTTCTTCAGAGCCCGGCCCTCAGAGCTATTGGGATCGTCAGTTTGCGTCTCTTCACACACGCTTAGATATGATGCAGACCGATTTTGACGCTCGATTTGTGAGTTTTGACAGTCGATTTACCACGCTAGAGGCAAATCAAGCCTCCTCCATGACACGTATTGAGCGTGAGTTTTCAGACCTCCGGACGTACTATCAGGAGCCGAGGCAGCATAGCGATGAGGATTAACCTTCTTTCTTTTTCTTTGGGATTGTAGTCCGCCCCATTGCATCTTTTCTTTTTATCATTTTATTTTCCTTTGTCATGTATCTTTTCTTTTTCTTAAAATAAAAAAAATATGTTTTGCTTCAGCTTTATCTTCCAGGTACGTTTTGGTGCTGCATGACCCGCTTCAGGGAACTCTCCTATCTTTTCTCTTTATTTATTTATTTTTCATTGGGGACAATGTCTTGTTTAAGTATGTGGGGATATTTCTCAAGCAAAACATACAAAAAAAATCATACTGATTTTCTAAAAAAAATAAAAAAAAGATTTTATTTCTTTTGTGCAATTTTGTTTTTTACTTACTTTTCAAAAATACAAAAAAAAAATTAAAAAATAATAAAAAAAAATTTGCAATTTTCAAATATCAAATTCACAAAAAATTAGGGAGATCTTTATTTCTCTATTTACTCACATGCGAAATTCTAGGTATTCAACTTTTACATATGTTTAGAAAATTTTTGATGCTTTAATTGAATTTTGAATTTTTGTAGTAGAACTGTTGGTCATGCTGTGTTTCTAGTTAAGTGCACATGTTAGTAGAATTTGAGTAGAATTAAATATTCAGCATACAATTAGATTTTTCTTTTTTTGAATGCGTAGAAATAGTTTATTTTACTTATACTTGGAAACCAGTAAAATCTAAAAATATTTTATGAGGGTGTGTAGAAGTTTACTAGAGAGATATTTCACAGATCAAGAAAGAGGTATTCTTTCTCGATGTCTAGAACTTGCCCTCTAGCTATTCTCAAGACTTTGCATAGGTTAAACTCATTAGCATGAAAAGGATTTCGACATTTCTTTTGGCTAGTTTGAGCCTTTGCACCCTTACCTAACGTTTTACCCTTGCTAAGACAATTTGAACATATACCATTCCTTTTGTTGTAGCTCCACCAACACTTTACCAAAGCCTAAAACGCATCCTAATTACACACCTAAAACCGAGCTTGAAATTATAAATAAAACCAGTTTATGAGTGATTAGGAGCCATTTTATTTTGATGGCTTTTGAAAAAAAATATACAAGAGTTGTTCTATTTTTCATTTCTCCTCTAAAAAAAGAGAAAAAAAAAATAATAAAAAGAGGAAGTTGAAAAAATATTCAACATATTGAAAAAAAAAACAAAGGAATTGACGGAGTTTTTCAATTTATTTCTTTTGTGCAAGCACTCTTTAGGTTTTGGTGTATCTACCCATCGCTTTTATCTTTGTTTTTCCAAACCAAAAACCTAATCCTACATTCCAACCTACTTAAGTCCTACTGATTTGTACTTATAAGTTAACCTAGTGCTGTGGCGAGAGTGTGAAAGGGCAAGCCTATGGCCATCGACATTGATGGATTTCTTTGGAGGGTATCCCGATCTTCGATTTGTGCAATGTTATCTTAGCAAACACGTTACTTTCTCCCTAAACGTGATTCGAAGATTTATCGTGTTTCCATCTTTGAAGTAAAAATAATAAATGGAAACACATTTTAGAAAATTAAAAAACTAATTTGTATGCTGAGTAGGTTTTTCTACAATAATAACTACAAGCATAGGCATAAGACTTCACATTCTACTTCTTATGTTCAATTTTCATTTTTAGCGTTAAGATTTTTCTACTCTCCATGAAAAGTTGTTTGCTCGGGATGAGCAAACGAGTAAGTATGGGGGTATTTGATAACTCTAATTTTTTCCATGTTTTTATATTACTTTTATTTAATAATTAATTAGTTTATAAGTATATTTTATAATTTTATTATTAAATTTTTCTAATTTCTTATTTCAGGGCAATCTGGGCTGCAAATCTCAATTTTGAGTCTATAGGGTTGATCAGGAGACAAAACTGGGCAAAAGCAGGAAAATTTCAAAAGGACACGCCAAAGTCACGGGCGTGACCGACAAGGTCACGGGCGTGACATCCTGGCGAGAACCCGGCGCGTGGAGAGCCATCTGCCACGTCAATTAAAAGTACACGCCCTAAGGTCACGGGCGTGACCATCATCACAGGGGCGTGTACGTCTGGCGTGACATCCAGTACTTTGTCCAGACTGCCAGTCAACGACAGTTTCTATTTGCACAACAAGTCACGGGCGTGACAAATTTGGCACGGGCGTGACTAACCCCGTGACAGCCCGGCGTGCCGACTTAATGCTACAGTTTCAGGCGCTGGGAGTTTTCTCAAGACACGCCCAAGGTCACGGGTGTGACCATGGGCGTGACCCTTCCAACAACGGCCGGAGTTATTCCCGCCGTTTCTGCTTCCCGCCGTTTTCCTACAACCGTCAAGACACGCCCTAGGTCACGGGCGTGACCTAGGTGCATGACCCACAAATTAATGACTTTTGGCGGTTTCGCGCCAACATTCAGAAGACTTGAAGACGACGGTTCCGAGACCGACACGCCCTAGGTCACGGGCGTGACCTAGGGGCGTGACCACCCAGCAACTTCTTCTATAAATTCCAGACAGCTTCAGATGCTCAGGAGGAGATTTTTGGGAGCCTAGTTCTGTTTATTTACTGTTTTTCCTGCATTTTAAATTCATAGTTTAACCTTTATTTTCAAGTCTTTCTTTAATCATGTCTTTCTTTATGCTTTCATGTAATTCTCCCATCATGATGAGCAGCTAATTTCTCAATTAGCACTTGATCATGATGAAATTTGGAATGGAATAAAATTCTTATTTTTGTCTCAAATTAGCAAGCATTATATTTTATATACTTTGATTTATCTTTGATTTAAATTTTTTTCGAATTCATAAGTTGCAAATTATGTTTATTCGAGCTTAGATTCGTATCCTATATTTACCGAGAGGTTGTGGATACGAGTAGATCACTGAAGGATAAAGAGAGTTTCTTGCACCCCTCTAGAGAGGAACGCAAAATTCTTCCGCCTTGGAGTCAACTCCATTAGTCAGGTTCACCGCCTAAAGCAAGCTTAGGTCTTTCGACTGGCCGAGAGGTCTTAATCGATCTACCTAAGGTTAGTCGAGTGCGTATTCTCGAGAGAGGCGCTTCGTAGCTTTGGAACCTCCGCGGTCGAAGTTAATAATTTAGATGCTTGTGCTCTTTAATTTCGTGGATTTTATTCTAGCCCAAAGGGATTCCAGATCAAGTGTTAGCCTTTTATTCATCGAATTTCTCCTCTTAATTTAACGTTCATTTTCGTTTTCGCAAAACCAATTTTCCGATCGATAAAATAATAGCTCTTCCTTGTGAGTACGAATACTCAACGGTCCCCGAGTTTAAATACGATATTTCCTATACTAAATTTCGATAGGTGCACTTGCCTAGTTGAGAGTTTAGTTTGGATCATTTTCAAAACTTATAAAATCTTCATCAATTTGTCAGTAGTTGTTCGTTATCATGGTGTGTTCAAGATGGTCGTGTCAAATCAGGATTTATAGTGTACGTCTAAGGAGAGAAGATCAGTCCAAGCTTATCTGGGCTCACGGCCAACATTCAACACACCCCACCACCCTCGTACGGAGGTACTGGATTCCACTTTCATTGATCTTGGACAAAGATCCAAAGGCACTCAACTCGGAATTTGTGAAGAACCAGATACCCAGGCGTGATTGATTCGAGGTAGGATGCTGGAGGCCCAGGGCAGACCGGCCAAATATTATGATGCGCGACATTGCCAAGTAGAGTTCAGGATGGAGACTGTGTATTCCTAAAGATACGTCTGGTGCATGGAGTCTCGCGGGTACGCGGGTGGAAGAAGCTAAGTCCCAGGAATATGGGGCACTATAGGATCCTAGAGCCGATCAGCCCATTGGCTTACAGACTAGAGCTACCGCCGGAGTTAGCGGGTTCGCACGACGTCTTCCACGTACCCTCTTTTAGGAGGACTCTACTACTGCCGGAATAGCAAGTTCTTGGTATAGATGGTTCGACAGCTTTTGATCGATCGGTCCACTGTGAGTCGGTCAGGATAGATGATACAGCAGTGCGGGTCTTACATGAAGGTCCCGCTGGACAATGTATTGTAGAGGAACTATGGGAAGGAGGAGCATACCTGGGAGCAACCGGATCTGATGCAGCAAAAGTACTCGGATCTCTTCGGGTAGGGTATACAATAACTTCCTACGGGATGTTTCACTAAGTTGCTCTAAGTAGAAACCCCACAGCCTAACCTAAATTTTGAGAACAAATTTTTTATTTTTGTTTATTGGGATTTGTAACATACTATTTCCAATTATACCACTAAGAGTGGTTTTGTCATGACTAGGTCATGACAAAACCCTAGGAAGCCCAAGAAGACCAAGTTAGCTAGGCATGAGGTTGGAAATCACCACGGTCTGCAAATAGTAGAATTCTAAACAATAGTTTAGGATGACCATAAGGCTTCACCATGACTCGATGACCCTACCACAACACCCTAAACCCCCTTGGGTGATCCATAGGGTCACTAAGGACCCATTGGTGGCATTCAAAGTGGCCAAGTTGGCCTAGCCCACCTTAACCTAAATGGGTCAAACTGGCCTACTTAGGATCAGTTGACACTTCCTTAGCTACGTGGACCCCACACATGCCCTTCTAACCCTAACGTGAGGTAAATGGGTCACCAGGGACCCATTGGTGTCAACCAAAGAGGCTAAGTTCACCCAAGTCAACCCTAGCCCTAAAGTGGTCAAAGTGCCCTAGCTAAGGGTAAAGTGACCTCCAAGATGCCCAACCAACCCTACCCAAGTCTTCCTAAACCTTAGTGGAGGACAATGGGTCACCAAGGACACATTGGGGTAAATCTAAATGGTCATGTTGACCAAGGTCAACTCTACCCTGTGATTAGGTCAAACTTGCCCAAATGGGCTAACCCAAGCTCAAGCCCATTCCCCCACTTGGGCTAACTTTATTTTAATTAATATTATGAGATAATGGGCTGCCAATAGGCTGGAGTGGTCATCAAATTATGCCATGGTGACTAGGAGAGAGAAAACTCCATTTTTCCCTTTAATGGAGGAGAGAGAAAGTGGTTTAAAAGGGTCATTCATGGCCAACAGAGACCAAGGGCCTCTCCAATTGATGGATATATTCTCCCTCATCGGTTTTGAGGAGTTGAATAATCTTAGCCAGCCACCAAAGCGACTGAATTTAATTTCTCCCGTAAGGAAGAGAGAGAAAGAGGGGAGAGAAAGCCATTAATGGCCATAGGAGATCAAGAGCCCCTCCCCTCACCTCCATTTGCTGGATTCATCTTCCCGGGATAATTAAGAGGAGACCAACAACCATAATCAGCTCTAAATGGCCGAGTTCAGTGAAACCATGGGTGGCCGAAATTTTCACCTTCAAGACCAATAATGGCCATTGATGCTACACCCTTCCCCTCCCCCATTTGATTGTTTTAAAAGCTTCCTTAGGACAAGAGGAGTCGTTTCTAAATCTTCCCTAAAGATTTCGAGCCATTTGGTAGTGCTGTTGCAGATCACCGAAAGCTCCAAAATTCGGCCATGGCGCACCGCCACCAAACCCGTCAGCAAGCACGATTGCAGGTCCTCTTCTACTCCTCTAATCATGGGCTAGATCTTTAAATTTTTTAGGAGATAAATCGGGCTCAATTGAGCACAATATGATGAGAGAAATTTCAGAAATTTCATGGTTTTTCTACCATGCGGGTTCGCCGGAAACCGCCATTCCGGCGGCCGTGCCGCCGCCCGGCGATAGCCCCCACCTCAACGAAGGTGGTGGCGGTGGTGGCCGGCATGGGAGGTGGCCGTGTGGCCGGCAAATGGCTTTAAAAGTTGCTATAGGTTTGGGCAATCCCAGCCCTTGGTTGTAGGAAGAATATGACCTGGAGGCCTTTGATTTGCTTTAAGATCCGTGCTGGATCTGATTTTATTAATTCCTGTTTTATTAATTTCTCTCCCATTACTGGGCTGTTTTTAAATTAAATATTAAAAATACCTAGGTGCTGTTTCAGAGAAAATAATCACCATGCAAATTGTAGGTCTATGGATCTAATTTGTTTTTAAATGTGATTTCATCCAATTTGGGTAAGCGTTTTGACTACAGCACTCATTTTAGTGAGATCTATACCTAGCGCTAGTCAGGAACTTAAATGTGTGCCCCCACTTCACCACATGTCCAAATGATCTGAAAATTGGACAGGGAGTCATTCTAACTATATCTAGGTTATGTCAAAAAATGGGAATTTTTGGGGAAACGTTTTTTATAGTTTTTGAAATTATTTAATAATCCTAGAGTAATTTATTTAGGGGACCTAATGACCTCCAAACCCTCCCAAATTTTGGTGAGCGGTCCTTGGGGTCATCATAAGGATCTGTATAAATTGGCATCCCATTTGGTGATGATTTTATTTATAAATCAGCAAACCCTAGCCATGCCCTAAAAGGGGTATTTAGGTGAAAAGTGCCCCTTGTGGGTTTTAGTGGCCAAACCACTTCAACAGAGGTTGCAATTTTGGCCACTGGTTTGACATGACATTTTACACCCTCATATGGATTATGGGGTGGATTATGGTGGATTTGCCCTTGGATCCTAGTTCTAACCCTAAGGTGGAACTTTGGGGCTTGTGAAGGACATAAGGGGTTATGTTCTTGGATGGACTTGGAGATCAGTACATGAGATCCTAGGGTGGTAAAATGCCATAGGAAGGGATATGGTGGTACTTAGACACATGCACCCTGCATAAAATACTTAATAAGCATTTATGACTTTAAACCCTAGAAATTATCTTATGGGTCAAATGACCTTGAATCTTGATGATATTTTGGCATGGACAATTTCATAGTATTATTAACCTCTGTTAATTATCTTTTGGTGTTTAGTGATCAGTAGATCATCCTTGTAGTAGTAACTTCCATATTACCTGAAAGTCCACCTAGTGTCAACTATCTTCACCTATGGGGGGGGAATAGGTGACGTGCAGCGTTTTTGCGGAATTTAAAATTGTACCTGCACAAGAAAACAAAACACCACAGCACAGAAGATACACAAGCAATTTATAGTGGTTCCCCGATTTGGGTACATCCACTTCCCCCCTTCGACCTATCTCCCAACAAGGGACGACTCGGTCTCTTCACCAACAGGATTGAAATCCAATCCTTGCAATATCGGAAGGAACCCTTCCACACGTAGGAGTCAACACTCCCACAACCCGGGTTGCACCCAACCTTTACAACTAGGAACCAACGTTCCGTTACAACAAAAATAAACTAGAATGTACAAGAGATACAAACTACGTTTGGATACTAAGGTGTCCCTCTTCGTTGACGACGTGTTCTTGAAGTCCACAAAGAGTCCACAACCCTAGATCTCTCTTCGAGAGAATCTCCCCGGAACCGGCGGCGGCAAGATGAGCGGCAGCTTGGTTCACGGGATCGGCGGCGACACGGTGTGCGGCTGCTTTACTTTGGAGATCCAAAATTCGTAGCAAAGCTAGCTAGGTCTTCCAACGGTCACACTAGGATCAGTCGTCTCGATCGATTCGGACGGGGAAGGTTTTCCCGATCAACAAATCAAGAGACAAGAGAACTCAGGTTAGACATGTGAGATGCTAAGCTTGGCTAAGCTTCTATCGACCGGAGATCTGGAAAAAACTACGATCAAGACCGGCGATCAACTCTCTCAAGCGGCGACGGCGGCGGCGGAGCGGAACTCGCGATCTAGGTTACGTCGCGGCCCGTGTTTCGTCTTTTTCTCCGTCTTCTGACTGTTCAAAAATATGCGTGTATTTATACATAAGTATACTCCTAAATGACCGTTGTGGGTCCCACCTGAAGGAAACACTAGTTCCGGTTCAACACAGTGCCAGCGGCAGAATCCGGTCCAGCTGTTTCCAGAAAAATTGCCAAGTCAAAATCGGCGAGAATCGAAGGTGATTATCGACGAATCGGCGAGAATCAGCTAGTGATTCTCGCCGAATCACTAGTGATTCTCGCCGAATCACTTGATGATTCTCGCCGAATCACTTGTTGATTCTCGACGAATAATACTTGGCCATGATCTGCTCAACGATGGGTTCGGCGAGAATCACTAGTGATTCTCGCCGAATCGGCGAGAATCACTTGGTGATTCTCGTCAATTTATACTTAGACGATTTTTCGTCTTTCCACCCAAGAGCTGCTCCTTGACCCATCCTTGCTCCTTGTCTGCTCTTGTATAGTTACAACCCTGTACTTGAAAGTAAGTGCACTCCAATAGAGAGAGTACACGTAGGCCAACACACTGATCTGCTCAACGAGGGATTACGTCGTGCAGACCCGTGTATATTGACCTACTGCACCCTGACATTGGTGTGCACTTAGCGTGGAATAACTGCAAGCACAACTTAAGAGTTTTCATCAAATACATTGTGAATTCATCTTAGCTTGACAGGTGGCTTCCTCAAATCCAGGTAATTGTGGATACAATACCCAACAATCTCCCCCTATTTGACGAAGCCAAAATCCTACTAGCTAAGATGAATAACACCAACCAGATAATATAAACAACATTCAGAATTTAAATATGCAGCATAAGAGAATATAGACAAACAGATCAAGACTTGAGTCATTCAAAAATTCAAATATATATATATATATATATATATAATCTCAAGATTGTTCATATACTAACAATAAACGTTAATTGTTCTTAAGAGAGAATGACAGGCTATAAATTTTTGACTATTTTTCTTTGGCTAAGTCATCCTTGAGTTTTTGAGCCAAATACTTCTTTCTTTGCCTCTCCATATACTCTTTGGGCTTCGGATAATATCTGGGAGGAGGAGCTTTATCTGCCGCAGTGTTGGTCCTGAAGAAGATGTTCTGTTTGGCTTCATACGTATTGTGCATCTCCCACTCATACTGGCTGTATACATCGTTTCGAATGATTTCCCCTTTTTCCTGTAGCCAGAATGTGTCCAATATGATACTCTTAGATACCAGACTCCACTTTTCGTTTCTTACTTCCTCCTCCTTCAGTCTGATTCTCTTTTCAACTTGTGTTTCCTTTGATGTCCCTTCTTGAGATTTTCTCTTGTCCCTGGCTTTTGCTAGGGCCTCTTGGTCAAACATGGCCATACGTTTTGCTTTGGAAATAGCCCTAGCATCAGCATCACTTAAGGGAACTTCTGCAGCACTAACTCCCTCAGCAGCCGTAGTAGTCTCAGGAGCATGAATACCCGCAGGATTTTCAGGCAAATCGACGCCTAACGCCTGTTGGAGCATCCACCAGCAAATGTCATAGACATATTTGTTTGACTGTTCAAAGTTGTCGATCATGACTTCCCAAAGCTCAGCCATCTTAGCTATATATTCTTTCTCCCCTTTTTGGCTTCGACTGCGATGGAGTTTGCATAGGAGTGCAGTGAGTCATCAATATGCTTTGTAGTCCTGGAGAATTCAGTGACCAAGGCTTGTTGATTGGTGTTGAGAGTTACCATATTGCCATCAAACTTTTGAATGTTGTTTGCTACGACATGAGCATTCTGATTTACTACGGAGAGAGTATCGGTGTTCTTTTTCAATCCGTCCATAAGAAGAATGACAGCTTGGCCGCCGCTGTATACTTATCTTCAAACTTCTTTTCCATCACGTCCAGTTTGTGATTGATCTCCACCATGTTCTTGAGCATGAGATTCTCCGATTTCTTGATTCTTTTTAACATTTTATCCTGAGCTTTCTCAAAAGAGGCTTTAAGCTCATCCACTATACCCTGAATGACATTAACGGTGTGAGTGGCTAGATTATATCGTAGTGGAAGATCCGGAGGCACTTCTTGGCCTTGCTCTTCAGCAGAAGCACCTGTAGAGCTGGACACGAGCACATTCTCAAGGGGAGGAATACTTGCAGCATCTGCAGATTTCTCGGACTCCCCCTCCACTGCTGCACTAATGTTCTCAGGGACGAAATCAGGAGCGTACTTGTCAGATGGAACTTCAGTGATATCCTGAGTCTCGAATGCTTCCTGTCCCCCATTGCCTTCTTCCTCACCTTCATCATCCATTTGATCATTCTCATCAGCATTACCTTCCAACCCTTCGTCAGCAGTCTCCTCTACAGCATCACTTTCTCCTTGTATATCCGCCACTGCATCTTTGGCTATCTGGGAGATGTCAGATACGATATTAGCATCAGTGGGTAGAGGCTCCCCCTCAATTCCTGCAGTCAAAGCATCATGAATTTCACTGGGGATAACTACGGAATCAGCCACAGTGCCGTCCTCGGTTGGAGATGCGTCCTGTTGTTCTACCACAGCAGCCTGCCCAATTTGCCTCTCCCATCTGTCAAAAGCACTCGAGTCCATTTTTTAAAGTAATGTAGAGGAACACCTTTACTCATGTCATACTTATCTCCATTCAACTGATTGAGATACAGACTGATGATTCGGCCAAAGCTAGGAGATCTCAGGGTGTCCTTTATCTTCTCAAAGAGCAATGCCCCCCAGTTGAATCCTTTTGTGCAGATAATTGCCACCAGGATCTTGAACATGTCCGCAGAGATGTGGTCATGAGAACCCGGTTTGCATATGAGTACCTTCCCAATGATGTCTGACAGAAGTTTCCCTTCTTCATTCATATCCTTTCGCTTTATCGACCGAGTTCTTTGAGCGAGACCACAAAATAATAGAGTCCTGGTTTTATCTTCTTTCTCAAGATAATCCTCGTGCTCCGAGCTAGTGAGCTGCAAGTATTGGGTTAGCTTGTTTACAGACATCTTGATCGTTGCCCCTGCAACCTTGCTCTTGATGAGAGAGTCTTCATTTCGGAGTCTGGCGGTAGCGAAGAACTCCAGCACTTCCATGTCCAAGATTTTACACGGGTGCTACAGTACGAATGAGAGTCCAGCCTCTTGCAGCATAATAATGATGTTTCTGAATTCATCTAAGGCATGAGAGAACCCTGTTCGAACCAGCTCGCATCCAGTGACCAGCCCAGCGGTTGTTCTTGGAGCCATTTCAAGCCTAGGGAGAGAATCCCTACTCTACGCTTAATCAAAAGTCAAAAGGGAAGTGACACTAGTAATAAAGTCCAAGCAAGGGTGAGGATGTAGTTACCCAAAAGCGTAGACAGGAGTTAGTTGGTTGAAGATAATGGACACCGGATGAGTGCACGCGGAGAAATTCCTGGAAGGAAGAATCGAAACCGGGAGAGATCAGAACTGCGGAGAAATTCCTGGAAAAGAATCGGCGAGAGACCTTCGGTGAGCTTCCTGCGAGAGATCTTCGGTGAGCGTCCTGCGGGATGTCGACGGAAGCCTTTACAATTCGGCGAGAGACCTTCGGGAAGAAGCTTCCGGGGATCTTGCGGGAAGGCGGAGGGCAATCGGCGAGAGTACTGCGCGATATCTCTCTGACTAAAACAGGCGATCGGCGAGTTTAAAATGGACTTCCGCGAGAATGTGAAGAGTCGGCGGGAGACTGCGCGATATCGACGGGATTTAGAAGGGATTTTAACGGGTTTCCGGCTTTTCCATATAAGTTAATTTAAAAGTCTTCTAAATATGTAAATACTTCTTAAAGCCAATCTATTTGGGGTTTGAACCGGCTTTTCCATACATTTCTTGATGGCAATCTTCGCTAGTTTTCAGTGAACTAATTTAAGCCTGTAGATGTTAGATCTCGAGTCTACCAGTGGAATTTCCGATAAGTCTTCATTGTTGTATCTATGGTTTATGTTTACCGTGTTAACATATACTTAGATGTACACACATATAAGTGTAAGTATAAGTATAAATATATATATATATATGTAAATGTGGATACAATATGACTCAAGTCCTGGAACTGATCAAAAGTACCTGGGATTATGAGATTTATCATTTAGTCCCTCAGGTAAAACATATTAGGAGCTCAATGTGAGTATGCCCATGTAGATATCACATCTGTTATTCCAGACGCTTGTTCCAATTTAGTCTTGAGCCATCTACTGTCTAGTTCCCATCATATTTACGGGAACCTAGACTACCCTGCAAGAAAGAGTTACTTTACCTTAGGAATCCAATACATATTTGGTCCTAGGTTCCTGTTAGCATAAGCACTCGACTGCCTTCCTTTAGAAAACCTGTCAGGAAGACTACCTCTGCCCAGAAACTGTGGATAGGCCCTTGCCCTTGACACAGAGGGGTTGTGCCAACAGTCTATGGCAAAGTGTCCCACTTTGCCACAGCACCAACACGGGTGAATGTTGTATCGCCATTTCTGACCTGATCTAGTGACTGAGGTAGTCACGGTCCTAGGTCTAAACGGGATAGGGCATGATCTCCTCACAAAATTTCCTCTTCCACCGTGACACGTGGAAGGGTGGAAGGAATGCATGTTGCGACCGTCATGAGGCCGGGGAGGTGGTGCCTTCCTTTCAGGCATACCCCCTTCCTGAGGCCCCATGAAAACTTACAGCATGACTTCTAACCTCCCTGTCCTGTGTCCTCGGTTGGTGAGAAGTGTTCTATGAGCTGGTACATGCAGATTCACACCGAGTTGAGGCAGTGGCAGTGAATACAAAGGGCTCAGAATGAGCCTTAGGTATTCTCTCATGGGTGGCCACGACGGCCCTTGTACTATGGGTGTCTCCACATGAGGACAGATCACCCTTGCAGTGACCACAATTATTTATGTGATCATACCTGAAGGTATGATGAGTTTCCTTCCTGCTTGGAGTGGGGGATCGGAATACCGTTTCCCCATTTCTCCACGAATTGATAATTCGGGAGATCCACCCATTTTCTTCCTTTCTCTTTATAGCATCAACCTCGGAAAAGTTTGATACTATTCTTTTCTCATTCTCTAGACTTCTCTCTAGATCAGAGATTTTAGAGTCCTTGACCTTGTTGGATGCCAATTGGAGAACCAACAAGATCTTCAGCCGAGCAATCTCCTGAGCTTGTTCTTCAACAAGTAGGTTGCTCTTCTGAAGGGCTCTCTTCAGAGAATCAGAATTTTCTGAAGGAAAGCAGTTCCTGTCTTCAGAAACTTCAAGAGAGACGGGGCAGGATGAAGAAGTTACATGCTCGTCAGTGTTATTGTCATTAGAGCCAGTGACCGTTATGTCATCCTCATCAGAGCTGCTTTCCTCACTGGCCTCTTCAGTCTCTGACACGGACACTGGAGCTCTGATGCTGTCTGATAGATCCTTGCCTTCATCTTCAGAGGCGAGGACCCCCACATATGCTTCATCCTCTGGTTGACAGCAGATTCCAGCTTTCTCTGACCCCCCCCCATCAGCTCTGAGATCATCACCCACATAGATTTAGCCGACCCACATTTTTCCAATCTAGAGCGAGAAGCTCCAGACCAAATATCCATGATAATTTGACGAATCCTCTTGTCCAAATTAAATAATGAAAGTTCCGTCTCCGACATCTCAGCAATGCACTTGGGCACTTGGATATTATTTCCAGAGTCGGATGTCTTCATAGGAATAAAAGGACCCTCTTCCAGGATGAAAGATGCTTGAGGATCGATAGCATCCAAGTGATACGACACTCTCATCCTCCAGATGGTATAAAACTCCTTTGTGCATGTGGGGAGTCTCAGTGGCGATATCTCATGATCCAGCTCCATGCTTCTGACACTGGTGGCAAGATTCTACTCAAGGTGTAAACCTTTTTGATGAGCAACCTGCTTTGATACCACTTGAAAGTCCACCTAGTGTCAACTATCTTCACCTATGGGGGGGGGGGGAATAGGTGACGTGCAGCGTTTTTGCGGAATTTAAAATTGTACATGCACAAGAAAACAAAACACCACAGCACAGAAGATACACAAGCAATTTATAGTGGTTCTCCGATTTGGGTACATCCACTTTCCCCCTTCGACCTATCTCCCAACAAGGGACGACTCGGTCTCTTCACCAACAGGATTGAAATTCAATCCTTGCACTATCGGAAGGAACCCTTACACACGTAGGAGTCAACACTCCCACAACCTGGGTTGCACCCAACCCTTACAACTAGGAACCAACGTTTCGTTACAACAAAAATAAACTAGAATGTACAAGAGATACAAACTACGTTTGGACACTAAGGTGTCCCTCTTCGTTGACGACGTGTTCTTGAAGTCCACGAAGATTCCACAACCCTAGATCTCTCTTGGAGAGAACCTCTCCGGAACCGGCGGCGGCAAGATGAGCAGCGGCTTGGTTCACGGGATCGGCGGCGACACGGCGTGCGGCTGCTTTACTTTGGAGATCCAAACTTCGTAGCAAAGCTAGCTAGGTCTTCCAACGGTCACACTAGGATCAGTCATCTCGATCGATTCGGACGGGGAAGGTTTTCCCGATCAACAAATCAAGAGAAAAGAGATCTCCGGTTAGACACGTGAGACGCTAAGCTTGGCTAAGCTTCTATCGACCGGAGATCTGGAAGAAACTACGATCAAGACCGACGATCAACTCTCTCAAGCGGCGACGGCGGCGGCGGAGCGGAACTCGCGATCTAGGTTACGTCGCGGCCCGTGTTTCGTCTTTTTCTCCGTCTTCTGACTGTTCAAAAATACGCGTGTATTTATACACAAGTATACTCATAAATGACCGTTGTGGGTCCCACCTGAAGGAAACCCTAGTTCCGGTTCAACACAGTGCCAGTGGCAGAATCCGGTCCAGCTGTTTCCAGAAAAATTGCCAAGTCAAAATCGGCGAGAATCGAAGGTGATTCTCGACGAATCGGCGAGAATCAGTTAGTGATTCTCGACGATTCGTCGATAATCACTAGTGATTCTCGCCGAATCACTTGATGATTCTCGCCGAATCACTTGTTGATTCTCGATGAATATTACTTGGCCATGATCTGCTCAACGATGGGTTCGGCGAGAATCACTAGTGATTCTCGCCGAATCTTACTTGGCACCGCTTTGAGGTAGCCGGATAGAGTCGGCGAGAATCACTAATGATTCTCGCCGAATCGGCGAGAATCACTTGGTGATTCTCGTCGATTTATACTTAGACGATTTTTCGTCTTTCCACCCAAGAGCTGCTCCTTGACCCATCCTTACTCCTTGTCTGCTCTTGCAAGTTACAACCCTGTACTTGAAAGTAAGTGCACTCCAATAGAGAGAGTACACGTAGGC
Organism: Platanthera guangdongensis; assembly: GCA_039583875.1. Taxonomy (NCBI): domain Eukaryota; kingdom Viridiplantae; phylum Streptophyta; class Magnoliopsida; order Asparagales; family Orchidaceae; genus Platanthera; species Platanthera guangdongensis. The sequence goes on from CM077160.1 coordinate 67,126,103, forward strand.
CAACACACTGATCTGCTCAACGAGGGATTACGTCGTGCAGACCCGTGTATATTGACCTACTGCACCCTGACATTGGTGTGCACTTAGCGTGGAATAACTGCGAGCACAACTTAAGAGGTTTCATCAAATACATTGTGAATTCATCTTAGCTTGACAGGTGGCTTCCTCAAATCCAGGTAATTGTGGATACAATACCCAACATTACCCTTTTGATGTTAATGATGAAAATATGATTTATAGGTGGTAGAATGACTTGAAATTCTGTAATAGATAATCAAATGACATTAGGCTGCAGTAGTAGTTTATTTGGAGTGGTTGAAGCTTTATTTGTAGTACCTCCTCTGTAAAGTAAATTAGTGCGCCTTACCTAGATAAATAGGAAATAAATATCATAGCTTGCTGGAAGATTGTGATACTTAGTCAAGGATTAGGGCATATAGAAGGGAGGAAAATTGTTAAATGTTGTTTAATTGAGATTTCAAGGGTGTGTCTTCATAAAGTGCCTTATGATGGTTTTGCTTATGATAATCTTTTACCTGGTTTGCTGACTTGTGAATTTCATGAAACTTAAGAAGTGAAGTTTTATGATCATAATGTAGCTCTGCTAATTTTTGGGCTAATAGTCTTGGCACTTCCTTCAATACCACTATTTATATGAACTATATTGGAATAAATATTTAGAGTTTAAATGTTTTATGAAAGTTTATGATATTTTTTATTCACTGATATCTTGTTATCCTATAATTTTCATAATTTTTGAATGGTCATACCTTAAGTAAATCTAGTACCTCATGTTCAAATCACCCATGGAATAATTTTAGGAAAAAATTAATTAAATGCCAAATTTAATTAGAAAATCATGAATATCTGGATTTGGACTAAATATATAATGGTAAACCGCCAGTAAATATTATAGGGCTTTTGGATGAAAAAAGTTTGAGCACCTTCTATCATGTATATCATATAGCTTAGGATGGTCTGCATATAGTAAAACTGCAAAATGAACTCAGGGAGTTGGATATTAGGCTATTGGTTGAGGTCAGGTACTAAGGAGTTCATCATTGGGAATAATGTTGGGATAACTAGAGTAGGTGGTGCTCGGGTTCGACGAAAGATCGTCTTTCCCGCAGAGAGGAAGAGTCAAAACACACTAGGGTTAGATCCAGAGTAATATTAAAAAGGGATCGGGGATCGGGTATTAACCAATAATAGTAAGTGCCTTGCGCAAAGGAGCTTTGAGCTTCTGCCCATCGTAGTTCCTAGTGCCCTCGAGAGCCCTTCACGGGGAATACCTTGGGCTGTCCTTGGCTAACCTAAACCGTAAGTAAAATCAATGTTTAATAACAACTAGTATAACTAGGGTTTCACATTCACACACCTTAGTAGTTCGGGAGGTTGGTTGGGATAGTTTGATTAGACATCCGAACGGTAGGTTCGGAAGGTAGATGTAACAGACGAGATAGTCTGGGGAGCCGGTGGATCGGAAGGATTTGGATACATAAATAAGTTGGTGGGTCTTCGGTATTGGACGGTCATTCACACCGACGTCAATACGTTGACTCCGCGGGTGTTGTTGACACTTAGCCAAAGAAAGTCTGGTGGATATGGCCAACACTAGTATGTGGTGACTCTAAGTTGTGTCCTTCTAGAGGCGTACGTAAGGGCTAGGCCTGGTAGTGTGGATACCTGCTTAGGAGTGGGGGGCCCGACCCACTGTCTCCGTTTTCCACTACGGAGGTTCCTGGGAGTGAAGCTAGCTGCCTAAATGGGGGGAACTAAAGGTCTGTTCATATAGAGTCATGTGTGTGAGTTGCACTTGCATGAAAAATGGCATAACATAGCACTACACTCATACTTGCATTTAAACCTGACACCCCATCATATAAATCGGTATGAGACTTTTTATATGATAGGAGCCTTGCAGAAGACCCCTTAACTTATAAGTTTGTATGGGCATTCATATAAGTTAAGGTTACTTACTTCTTAGTATGTATTTCTTTCCTGTGTTGCTTTACACTACTTGTTTACATTACTGCTTACTGTTATAGAACTGCTAGCTTGTACCTTTCTTCCTTAGCTGTGTATACATTATAATTAACTGCTAGAATAGTTCCACCATCACTTGCTTTGCTTACTCTCCACCTTTATAGCTTCCCTTTCCTCCATCCCGCTCGGTGCCTAAGATACATGGGGGAGGGGTAGGGGATGATAGTACTTAGTCTTTTTTACAAATGGTTTTCGGACCACAACATTCCAGGGACTCCGGATACAGGACAGGGAGCAGCACTAGGGGACACAGCACCAGCGGAGTACGGTGCTCATGGAGGTGGGCCAGTCTAGCACAGGGGAACCAGCAACTGGTTCCGTAAGTGATTAGTTACTTAGCTTCCGCGAGTGTTTGTAGTCAGGATTTGATGTACCGTGCTTGAGTTGTTTATATTTCCTTGTACTGTTTTATTTCAGTACTTTTATTATGTGTGGACATGATGTCATTACCTTTACATATATTACATGTGATTGTGGACTTAGTTTTATCCAAACTATGTGTATACTTCTCTTCCTTTTTGGTGATCATAAAGGCCAGTAGGATCGGCGTTTTGTAGTGGCGTCCTTCCCGATTGTTGGTGTCACCGCAAAACAGCGGTTCTAGGCATAAGACCCCGGTAGTTGAAAAATAAAAAAAATGGGCTCTTACATGCTTAACATGGCAAATAGGTTATGCTCCCTTAAGGCGGATAGAAGCAAACATAAGTGCTGGGCATGCTCCTCAGCACTGCGGGAATAAACTAGAACATCGTCTATAAATATGACCACAAAATGGACAAGAAAATCCTTAAACACTATGTTCATCATGTCCATAAAGGTAGAGGGTGCATTAGTCAAATCAAAGGACATCACCAAGAACTCAAAATGTCCAGGCCGAGAACGAAAAGCAGTCCGTGGAATATCCGTCCCACGAATCCTTAACTGATGGTAGCCTGAACAAAGGTTAATCTTCAAAAATACAGTACTACCACCCTACTGATCAAATAAATCATCTATTCGTGGTAAGGGATACCTGTTCTTGATAGACGCCTTATTTAGTTCCCTTTAGTCAATGTACAACCTCTTGTATCTATCCTTATTCTTTACAAACAACACGGGAGAACCCCATGGCGAAGAACTTGGCCTAATAAAACGACACTGTAATAACTCATCCAGCTGTGTACGTAACTCTTCCAGCTCACGAGAGGCCATACAGTACGGTGCCTTAGTAGTAGGACGAGTACCCGGTTTCAGGCCTATGATAAAATCTATATCTCTCTCAGGTGGAAGACCAGGAAGATTTTCTGGGAAAACATTACGAAACTCACGCACCACCGGAACATCCTCAACACGTGACAAACTACCAACGGTTACAAAAATAGAAACCAAATAATCAAAACAGCCAGAATCTACAAGCTTCCGAGCACATACCGCTGAAACAATCTGGGATTCCTGGCGTGGATAGACAAAAACACTCCTGGGTTGATTGTTGTCCATCTTAAAGTCCAAATGCTTGATCTTGCATTGGATGACTACATCATACCTAGACAACCAGTACATGCCCAAGATTACATCAAAATCTTCCAAGTCTATCACTTTCAGATCAACAACTGCTATAAAATCACCTAACAAAATCAGACAACTCTGAATGCCTTGGTCCGACACCACTGAATTGCTAGAGGGAAACTTGACACGAAACGCGTCGCCAACAAGATTGAGGGTCAAATAGTGATGCTCTGTAAAGGTCCGAGTGACGAATGTGTGGGTAGTATCAGAATCGAAAAGAACGCACACCCAACAGTTCTTTATCTTAAACCTCCCTATAAAATCACTTATATAATTGATCGAACAACATTGAAACTACAACTATGAGCTGAAAACAAAACTAGGTTAGGATCTAACCTGAGATCACCTAAGTAGACATTTGTGCATTCTCCAACGTCACCACTTTCAGCTTGCCATTCCATTTATCCAAATGCTGTGGCAGCGACAATGCCTGAAGTGGCTTTGGCTACAACGTGCGCTGAGACTACGGGCACTTTGACTTAATATGCTTCTTCTGTCCACTCTAAAAGCAGACCTTATCCTTAAACCAACAATGGGTTGCATCATGCCCCTTTCGCTTGCACAAAGTACATACTAGACCTCCTTTGGGAGCGCTCTGAATAACATGCACTTGCTCCTTCTTCCGAGCTCCTATTCTCTTGAAACACTTTTCAAACAAGTGGCCCGACTGTCCACAAAAACTGCACACCTCCTTGCTTCTCTTCCTTGAAGTAGGACCCGATTCTTTAGAGTTCTTACCCTCTTCTGACTTCCTCTTATCTTTCCTCATTTGCTTGTCTCGATTATTAGCATTGTCAATCGCTTTGACATTTAGAGCGCCTTATACCACTTCAGCATAACTTTCTGATCCATAAGCACTTATCAACCGTTGGATGTCATTCCTTAGACCACCCAGAAAATACTAAACCGTATTAGATTCTGAGGATACCAGATCAGGGGAAAACCGGCTCAATTTGCAAAACTCCACTTCATACTCAGTCACCGTGAGTTATCTTTGCTTCCGATGAAGGAAATTATTCATCAAGCAGTCTTGCTCGACCAATGACAGAATATTTCTAAATAATAGCTCCTTGTAGGATTCCCATGAACATCCGTCCTTCAAGTTCTCCTTTTCACTCAACCATCAGCACATAGCCAGACCCTTTAGCTGGTAGGAAGCGACTATCACTCTCTGGTCGGCAGAAATGCCTGAGTAACTGAACATCTCCTCGATAGCTATAATCCAGTCATCCAAAGCCAAGAAGTCTCCCATACCATCGTAGGCAAGAGTTCCTAATCACTATAAATGTGAGATGAAGTTCATCTCTGGTGGCAACACAGTTGGGGGCACCAGAGGAGTAGGGGGGATAGGAATAGCTTGACCCACAGCATGGTCCTGCAGTCTAATCGATTCCCGGAAACAACAGACAACAAAGCCTGGATCTGTGACTGTATCTCCAACATTTGCCAAGACAGGGCCTCATTGCTCTATCTTAGTCCTTCTATCACGGCCATATTCTGAGATCTAGATGACTCGCCCGCAGATTGAGGAGTCGACCTCATCGCAGGACGTCTCGACATTCTAGTAACACAATAAACAACTAATCAAAACCTAGCTTACCACTAGAACTACACATCTTAGTTTAGATAATACATGTACAAATACTTGCTAAACCTACTGACTTGCTCTGGGATTTTCATTAATGATGTCATGCCTAAACTCAGATGATATAACGACATCCCACTGACTAATGTGCCTAAACCATGAATGCATGATTTCATAATCTCCTTTTCACTCAAAACCATATGTGTACGTTTGTCATCATGTAAATATTTAGCTTGGCACGTGTGCTAATGCTATGTTATTCCATGTATGTTGTGCTATGCATTCTAAAAAGGCCTTAATGCATGTTATGAGCGGCGTACACATGCAATATTATGCATCATATACTACATAATATCACTTGCAACGAAAAGAAAAAATCTAATGTGCATTCAAGTGATGATTGTTTTGCATCCCATACTACATAATAGTCGTATGTTGCCTCCTATGAGGATAAATATACAAATATATATTATGCATCCCATACTATTTAATATGCCTCGTATACTTCTTGTCATGCTTATGAGTGTAGTGTTCATGCTTCAGCCAAGACGTACTGATGAAACATCGGTGTGTGTATGTAATGATATTAGACAACTAAAACTAACTTAAGAGGGTTGCTCGACCAATTATCCGACAACCAACCTCCCTCTGATAACAACTATCGCAACCCACATTTTCTCTGATTTACATTTAAATTTGGAGAAAATGCAGATTGTGACACCAAACCTGTGCTCAAAAGCATGCAAGGGCTCCACAACGAGTCCCTTATCATCAAACCAATCCTGTTGTTAAAAGCACGCAAGGGATCCACACCGAGTCCCTTATCATCATAACAATCCCGTGCTTAAAAGCACTCAAGGGCTCCACACTGAGTCCCTTATCATCTTATGAATCTAGTGCTCAAAAGCACTCAAGGGTTATCTTAGCATGAGAGACTAATTATTTTAGTTGTCAATCCCGTCATATCTTCATCACCAGAGATAAGTGACTAATGCATCATATGTTTATGGACTTTTTCACATCTAGCCCTTCTTTTATAAATAACATTCACATATATATCAATTCATTCATCTTTTCCCAGATTCGATATTATTATACATTCAACATGTCATTTATACTACTACATGATCAACACGAGTTTACAAGGAATAAATCACATGTTCTTCCAATAATAATAAATCATTGCATAAATATAGATTACACATTCTTGCATCATGCATCACAAATTCTTCCAAAACTCATAACATTCATCGTATTGTTATTAAGTGCATATTTACCGGATTTAATGAATGTAACACCTCCGTCCACACATGTAATATAACATAGGATCCGGTACGAGTCTCACGCTATATTCCACAGAAAGTCAGCGGGATTAGATGTTAAATATTAAGAGACCAAACAAATCATAACTCAGAGCATTCTAGCGGAAGCTTCATGGTTACCCGAACTCAATTCATGAGAATGTCCACTATTATACATATCAGGAATGTTTTACAAAATAAACAATACATTACGGCCTTAAGGCCTTACAGTTATGCTTCAACAGTGTGGATTACAAACTCCATCGGTGTGCAGGCCGACCACACATGAAAGAAAACACTAAAGGCTCGGCTCTCCAGCACCTGCACTAGGACATTCCACCACAATGACGATAAATAAGGCAACGATCAGCTTTAGCTGACCAATTTATAACAACCCTACCCTATACCCTGGGCAGCTATAACACCCCATCCATCTCATAGCATATAATAGAAGGTCCGGACAGGGCCCGACGCCATATACTATGGATAGACCAATGAGTTACTAAATTGAAACCATAATACAATATTTTGAATCCTATGTAACACCCCCATCCATCACTTAGCATATAACAGAAGGTCCGGACAGGGCCCGATGCCATATACAATGGACAGACCAAAGAGTTACTAAATTGAAACCATAATCCAATATTTTGCATCCTAACAAAGAATGCAAACTAGCGTAAGTAATTAAAGGTTATAATTAGAACATAACAACAAAATGAATGTCCACTACCACAACTAGGAATGTAAAACAAATACACAAATAAGGTCTTAACCTTAAGGCCTTACAATGTTCAACTTGAATTAAAATGTGTAACATACTTTGGAATGCAGGACGACCACAAATGAATGATAAAATAACACAATAATTCTCTTTGGCCTTCGAGGGCCAGCACAACATTTCTGGGCTCCAACCCGCTACTTCCTGCTTGGCTCAACAGCAGTTACACGCAACATTCCACCGCACGACGACAATCAAAAGCAATGGTCAGTATTAGATGACCAAATTATAATGAACTCACCCCTCACTCGGCGTGGCGGTGCTCCTTCCCGACATGCATTAGCTTAAACAACACTTGACAATTAAAACGTGCAACTTAAGCACCGTTAGCCATAGACGCTGGCCCAAGTGCCCAACGCCCCGTGCTCTCAAGGCACATTCTTGGTGCACAGGACTGCAAGGGTCGCACCACTATTCACTGTGATAGATAATAATGTTTGAGCTTTCAGTATCATAAGGGCCAATGCCGAAGACAACGCCCCAGTGTTACGACAAGTCATATGATTTACACATTGACCCCTCCAAGTCGGCCGACATAGGGGAGCGTACAATTCAGCTATATCCTGTGCTAAAATCATCTTGCTTGCAGGCCTGATGTAGGCCAGCATCCCGTTTCCCTTTTCCACATGATCCATAACTCTGTAAGGATCCTAGTCTAGCACACATAGCTACAAAAGCGGACAAATTTAAGCTCACGCTCAATCAAATTATAGCCCTCAGGTCTCCCAGAGATAGGCTTCACAAACAATACATAACTTACTGGAAGCTATCACCTACGGTAGAACTACCGCCGCACGGTAGGGGACAGATTATCGGTTCTTTCCTTAAATCTGGTGTTTTCCGGGAGTCTACCTCCAGTACTCTCAACGCATCCATCGACACACCTCATGACTCTGAAATATACGCGATAACTACAGAGTCTTCTCCGGCTTATAGAACATAGAAACATCACCAATCTTGACCAAACTGTCCGGATTGGTTCACACTGCATGCTTATTCCGTACTTCGATTCCAGTCTAAAAGCAATACCATGGTATACACGGATCTACCCGTCGTGAGAACTACATCCACGTGTTTGTGGGGTGTCTACCCTCTAATGCCAAAAGAAAGGACTTCACATGTCCAAGGAGAAGGATCCTTATCCTTGATGTATGCTTTGACACCATGGGAGAATCTAGACGGTTGAAAACGATCGCTCTGACCTTGCCTTCTTAAATCAGAACTCGCCTTGAGAATCCGAGACCCGAAACACAAACGATAGCAAGAACCCACCTACCTGGCGCTACTGCTCCTCCAAAAAACTAGGCCAAGATCTCCAACTCCAGAATATTGAAGAGGAAACGGCCGAACCATGCATATAAATAAAGTTACTGCCGTGCGGTACAACCTCATTTCGCATATAACCGCCCAGGCCCTCCAATCACAGGCCAACACATGGCCATGTCATTACGGTTTCACTATCACCGTGCGATACGATGCTAACGCCGCGCGATTTCCGATGTCTATTATGACACGACACCTACAGCTATCGCCAGGCGCTAACTACTACCGCCGCGCGGTAGAATCCCGAGAGCCTCATCAATTAAGTTGACCCAACTATCGCCAACAGTAACCCTATCGCTGGGCGATAGCTCCCCGAGTGCTCTGTCAGTTTAATTCCCTAGCTACCGTCAAGAGGTAATAACTTTCCACCACACGGTAAGTCTAGTGTTGAGTTGTCTTAACGCACTCAACGTTGTTGATGATAACCCTGGAGCTACTGTTGTGCGATAACTAATTACTGCTGGGCGATAACTTCTAGAGACCCATTTCCTACATTAAGAAATTTGGGGCATTACAAATCTCACCCACTTAAAAAATTTCATCCGGAAATTAAGTCATGCAGGAAACTAAGGAATTAAACTGTGTACCTCAATTGAATAACTCGGGAAACTTCGACTTCATGGTTTGCTCCCGCTCCCATGAAAGCTCCTCTCAACCACAGTTGTCCCATCAGACCTTGACTATCCTGATCTCTTTATTACAAAGTCTTTTGATTTCTACATCCTCAATTCGGATGGGCTTGATGCTCATTGTCAACCAACTATTAACCAGTACTTGATATGCATCTGTCACTTGGGTAGGCTCGTGCACAACATTTCACAATACTGACATGTGGAATACTATATATAGACCACTCAGTTCCATTGATAACTTCAACCAAGATGCAGCTTCTCCAATACGCTCCAGTATCTCAAACGGCCCAAGATATCCTGGACTCTTCTTTTTCAAGCGTCGAACCCTTGAGATACCCTTTAAAGGCTTAATTTTCAAATATACCCAATGGCCTACGGCGAACTCAACATTCCTGTGCTTGGCATTATATTACTTAGCCTGCCTATCCTGAGAAACCAGCAATCGCTCACGGATTGTTCACATAACCAAAGTAGCATCATTGATTTCCTTCCGCTTATACAGCTTTGACTCGCCCATTTCCAACCAAGACAACGGAGTACAGCTCTTCCTTCCATATAGGGCCTTGAAGGGCGCCATTTGAATGCTCGCGTGGTGGCTATTTTTATAAGCAAACTCCATCATATACAGTTGATCTTACCACCTCTTACCGAAATCCAGGGCACACATGTGAAGCTTATCCTCCATCATCTTGTTGACCCTCTCAGTCTGACCATCCGTCTGTGGATGAAAAGCTGTACTGAACTTCAGCTTGGTACCCAACATTTGATGCACCAACCTCCAGTCATTGGACGTGAAGCGCCCATATCGCTCACTCATGATGCTACGGGGCACACCGTGTAGTCGTAAAATGTTTTCTACATACAACTTTTCCAGTTTCTCAACTAAATCGTCCATCCTATTTGGGATGAGGTGCGAGATTTTCGTCAAACGATTTACGACCACCTAGATGGAGCCGTTTCCATTTTGTGATCTCGGCAAACCATGCACAAAATCCATGGATATATCGTCGAACTTCCACTCAAGTATATGCAAAGACTTCAAGAATCCTCCGGGCTTCCGACACTCCGCCTTCACCAAGGCACATGTTTGACACTTCGCCACATAAAGTGCTATGTCCTTCTTCAGTCTCGGCTACCATAACATCTTTTTCATATCTCTGTACATCTTTGTGCTCCCCGGGTAAATTGAGTTCTTAGTATGATGAGGCTCGTACATAGATTCCTCTCATTGTTTACCCACACTTGGGATGCACATGAAAATGTTTAGCTGTCTACCTAAATTACCTAGAGGGGGGTGAATAGGTGAGTTCTGCAACTTTTTACGGAATAAAAATCAAACGAGTGATTCACAAAAAATAAACAAGCAAACCACAGACGACACTAAAAATTATAGTGGTTCCCCAACCTTGGGCATATCCACTTTACAACTCACCGATATAGCAACACATTAGACTCAGCTACTTCACTATTCTCTCAGATTTAAAACAATCCTACAACTCGGAACAAAGTTCCTACTACTTGGAGTAAAATCACTCTTACAACAACTCGGAGAAGAACTCATACAACTCGGAGAATAACTCCTACAATCTCAGAGATTAACTCCTACAGGAATAAAATGAATTTAAATTGAAATATATAAACTTGTCTTCACTGATCTGACTGATTCTCAGCTTCTTCCTTCTTGAAAAGTTGTGAGGCTCTGTCAGAAAAATCGAGGAAGAAATCGAAGAACTCTTCGATCTAAGAACGTTGGAATCACCACGATCAAGGAGAAGATTTATTGTTGTCGGAATGCTTGATCGAATGAATCCTTCTTGTCTGAATCTTTGAGATCGAGAAAATCGGCGATGAAGAACAGAGCGGTGGAGCTTCTTGATTTAGAAAGTAGAGAGTGATTCAGAATTTTGTAAGAAATCTTATTATGGTTTTTTCGAATCTGACAAGACCATTTATAGTCTTAACATAACAGTCAAACTATCATTAATGATAATCCAAGTGGACCAATCAAAAGATAATGATATTTGGAATAAAATCCGTCTGATACTTAAAGAAAATTCAAAATCCTGAACTCCATTTCTCGAGAGAGATAAGTACTACTCGAAAATAGTTTTTGTTTCTCGAGAAAAGGTATTAAGTTCGCGAGAAGAAATACTTAAGGAAAGTGTAGAAAATGAATTTTGGTTTCTCGAGAATGAATATGCTTACTCGAGAAAAATAGATTTCTGCTACTCGAGAAAAATTCTTCTGTTACTCGAGAACAAGAAAGCATCTCGAGAAAAGATTTCTGTTTCTCGAGAAAGAACATCTGGTTCTCAGGAACAATCCTTGGCCTTCTCGAGAAATGTCTTCTGCTTTCTCGAGAAAAAGACTTGGAAAATTTTTGAGTTAAATTTTAAGATTACTTGAGAAGGAGTCAAGACCTACTCGAGTACTGCATGACTTTCTCGAGAACTACAGTAGGCTATCTCGGGAATAGCTTCTGCTACTCGAGTATCTAGCTTGGCTATCTCGAGTAAGAGCATTTATCTTACTCGAGTACAGACTATTCTTCTCGAGTAAAATACTTAGAAAAGTTCTGTTAACTGAAAAGTGATTTTCTTCTTATTAACCGGCAATCAGCCTTTATCCCATGAATTTAGTACTTGAAAAAAAGTGTCCCAATAGAGAGGTTACACATGAGTCAACACCATGGATCACACAATGAGGGATTACATTGTATGATCTTGTGTTTGGTGACCCATTGTAAACTAACATTGGTCCACACTTGGCAGTTATAACCTACAAGCACTCAACTTGAAAATGCATCAAATATAAACTTAATTCATCTTAGTTCAAGTGTGACTTCATAAAAATCTAGGTTATTGTGGATACAATACCCAACAATCTCTCCCTATTTGTAGAAGTCAGAGCCCTCTACATTAAGGTGAATTACATCAGGATAAACAAAAAACATATCTAATAAGCAGAGTAAATGGAAGAAATGCTATGAAATAGAAGATTTAAATCATCAAAATCTAAAGAATATATAGATATTATCCAAAAAAGTCCTATTCCACAAAATTTCACAAATATCGCACTTCTGGTCATCTTTAGTTACTTTTTGGTCTGATGTTGATGATGCCTCTGATGCTTGTCTTCCTGACTCTGGAAGTACATGAATGGCTTTGGAAAATACTTGGCTGGTCTGGGAGGAGCAGTATGGTCATCTCGACTATATTTCTTATCATGTAGCCTTCTTAGAGTCATGGAGTTTTCTTAGTGCATCCATTCAGAATGAGAGTAGTAGGTGTCCTTATTTCCAATAAAATCCACTATAAGTCTTAAAGTATCCAGAATGATGGATTTAGATGTAGGGCTCCAGACTTCAACAAATTCTCTTTCTGCATGTTCTGGCATTGGAGTGGACCTACTAGCAGAAACACCATCACCATACATTCTTCTTTTAGGAATCTGTACTTTAGGAGGTATCTGTGGAGGCACATCAGCTTGTTCAGTATTCCGGACTTGTGAATATGTTTCAGGAGGTGGAACTTCATAAAGTTCTGAATGTGGAGAGAATGTAGGCCTATGAACATCCAAGCTGGGAGGAGGGGCTGTAGTGGGATCAACTGAGAAATCAGGAAGATTAGATTGTGCATCCACACTGCAGTGTAATAGGTATAAAGATTTGTGCTCTTAATTTCCGGTAGCACTGATGTTTGAACCTCTTTAAGTTTATTATCCAATAGATCTGTCATCATTTGGACTTTCTTACCTAGCTATTCTTTTACTTTATCATCCCCCTTTCTAACTTCTATAGAGAGGGTGTCTATGACTTCTTCTTTGAACTTGCCAACTTGTTCACATGTCTTGAAGTTGCGCTCTTGAGCTTTCTTTTCCAATTGAATCTGATTGATTGCTAGAGTAATAGATTGATCCATTACTTCACCAATACTGGTAATGGTGTGGTCCATAGCTTTGCCTCCAATTTTTAAGAGCCTTTTGAACTCATTAGTATTGCTCTGGATTTCTGCAAATCCTCGACTCATTTCTTTTTCTAAAGCAGAGACTTTATCAATGACAACTTGAATGGAGGTATCAAAGTACTTTCTTTGTTCAACCAACATGGCTTCTATTTTACTTAAGATATTATATTCAGGAATGGTTTCACTCTGAGGAGGAGGAGGAGGTAGAGCTTGAGCTGTCCAGGGGACTATTTCTTCAAGAAGCACAATAGATGTAGAAATCTGTTATCTTCTGGCAGTAGTAATTTCATCTTCAGCATCACCATCTAAGAAAGTGAGAATGTTGAAGTGTAGGCTTGGAAGAGGAGGTTTAGAAGCTTCAGGAGGTACTTCTTCTTCAGTATCAGAAATAGAGACAATCTCTTCATCTTGCACATCCTTAAGAGGAGAGTGGGGCTGAGATGGTTCTTGGTCAGATGGATTTTCCGATTGAGGAGATTTTTCATGCGGAGATGGACTTTATCACTCTTAGGGGATAGTGGCTCTTTAGAGGTGAGTTCCTCTATCATCTTGTCAATATCATTAGTTGTAGACAATATTTGATCATTTACCTGGGAATCAGTCAGAATTTCTTGATCAGGCAGGTCTTCAGCAATAAATCCTGAGCTATCTTCTTGGAGAGAGGTGTCTTTTGCAGCAGCAGATGTAGTTGTATCTTCTTCTAAGACTGTATGTATAGTAGCAGGTGAGGTTGTGACTTGGGCTGGAGTATCTGTATGGACTGTGGCTGGAATTTGAACTTGAGCAGACTACACATGCATAGATGGAGCAGGCTCCCCCTCAATAACTGGATCAGCTGTGTCAGTTATTTGATGAGAGAGGGGAGATGGAGTCCTGACTTCATCTTCATCTATCCTTGGAGCTTGGTCTGATTTTTGAAGTTTGATTTCCCACCTCTGGATGGAGGAATAGACACCTTTTTCATGTGATGAAGGGCCATGACCTTATCTAAGATAAACACATATGGAATCATCTGAATTAGGTAAAGAGACAAGATTTTTCCATAGTTGGGGCTTTTGATGCTTGCCTTGATCTTGTCAAAAATCATCATCCCCATTGATACTTCTTTTTATAGATTACAGCAGTCATCATATCAAAGAATTCAGTGGTGATGTTGCTAATGGAATTGGTGTGGCAGAGAAGGACATTTCCCATAATATCGGCAAGAAGTTTGCTCTCCGCATTCATGTGCTGTCGGCGGATTTTCACCGTTGAGTCTGGAAGGACACAAAAGACATAAGCCCTTTCATAGTCCAAACTTTCTAGGTCATCTTCCATGTCAATCATTGGTAGCTGCAAAAATTGAGAAACAGATGTAGAATTCATTTTGAACTTGATGTCCCGAACCTTGGTTTTCAGCACTTTGCCATTCCGCTTAACCTTGGCTTTCTGGAAGAATGCTTCTACATCAGAAATAAGAACTCTACAAGGTTGTTGAAGAAAAAAAGATAGTCTAGCGGTGTCGAGCAGTATAAGGACATTTCTGAAGTAGTCAGAAATGTCGGCGATTCTAATTGAAATAAGTTCGCTGCCGATGCCTAACTTTGATGTGGGAGCCATTAATTTGAGAACTGTAAGACTGCTAGCCGGCGAGAAGATGAATAGGGTTGTTCGCGGGAGGAGAGGCGGAGATGAAGAAGATGAAGGGCTTTTACAAGAAGGATATTTTGAAATTCGGGATTGGGTTTTTTTTTCTGGACTTAATCTATTTATATAATCCTAAATCTTGATGATTAAAGAAAGAAATAATAATAAAGTACCTGAAGTATGGCGGTTGAGGTGCCCGAGTGCCAATATCAGAATTTGAACTTAAGAGAAAATTTGCATCTGATTTCTCGAGAGAAAGATTATTTCTCTAGTAGGGATTTTTTTTCCGAGAAGCAGGGGCTGATGTTCTCGAGAATAAGATATGGACGAGTAATGCAGTCTGTACTTGAGTAATGAAGTTGTTCTCGAGTATAGATATCGTTTCTTGGGTACTGAAGTTGTTCTCGAGAACTGAAGTCCTGACTTAGAATTTTCTTGATTTTTGAAAAGTAATCTGATTCTGAACTTTACTGTGTGGCCCTTTTCTTCAGCATTACTTGTTGAGCATGCCAAGTTCTATTTTGAAGAACGAGAACTTTGCCTCGTCCAGTGGCTTCATGAATATGTCTGAAACCTGTATGTCAGTTGGAACATACTGGAGATTGATGTCTCTATGCTTCACATGCTCCCTGATGAAATGATACCATAGCTCTATGTGCTTTGTCCAGCTGTGAGAGACTGGGTTGTTGGCTATTGGAATTGCACTAGAGGAGTCACATAACAGTGGGATGTCCTTAACCTTCAAGTTATAGTCCTTAAGTTGATTCTTGATCCAAAGTAATTATCCACAACAACTACCAGCAAAAATGTATTCTAACTCGACCGTTGAAATTGCGACACAATTTTGCTTCTTGCTACTACATGAGATGAGTCTCCTTCCAAGGAATTGGCAAGTCTCGGAAGTGTTCTTTCTATCATCCTTACTACCTATAAAATCTACATCTGAAAATCCAATTAGCTCGCTATCATTTTTCTTGGGTACCATAAGCCATGATTTGGTGTGCCCTTAAGATATCTCAAAATCCAGTTTGCAGCAGTGTAATGATATTTCTTAGAGTTCACCTGATATCTAGCACACAGACATGTTGAGAACATCATGTCTGGCATACTAGCAGTAAGGTAGAGCAAGGATCTAATTATGCTCCTGTACTTTATTTCATCTCATCAAAAGGTTCCCCTTTCTCATCCTTGTCCAGAGACATATCTGAGGCCTTTGGAGTCCTCATAGAGGTTGCACTTTCCATTTTGAATTTCTTAATCAACACTTTGCTGAACTTCGTCAGGAAGATGAAAATTCCATCCTCAGATTGATTCACCTGAAGTCCTAAGAAATACTTCAGCTCTCCCTTACTGCTCATTTCAAACTTCTCTTGCATAAGTTTGGAAAACTTCTTGTAAAGGTTGTCGTCAGTAGAGCCAAAAAGGATGTCATCAACATATATTTGCACTAGCAAAATCTTCCCTTTTACTTCCCTAAGAAATAATGTCTTGTCTATCTTTCCCCTTGTGAACTTGTTCTCAAGAACAAAGTTAGACAACGTTTCATACCAAGCTTGTGGAGCTTGTTTCAAACCGTAGAGCGCTTTAAATAATAAATAAACAAAATCAGGATATGCAGGATCAATGAAACCTGGAGGTTGTTCCACATACACTTCTTCCTTTATATCACCACTAAGGAAAGGTGACTTCACGTCCATTTGATAGACAATGAAACCTTTGAGTGCAGCATATGGTATGAATAACCTGGTTGCCTAAAGTCTTGCCACTGGAGCATATGTCTGATCGAAGTCGATCCATTCTTCTTGTCTGTACCCTTTGGCAACGAGTCTGGCTTTATTCTTGATGATTGTTCCATCTTCGTCCATCTTGTTTCGGTAGACCAACTTTGTTCTAATCACATTCTTTCCTTTGGGTCTTGGCACAAGCTTCTAGACTCGGCAACATTTGAATTGATTTAGTTTTTCTTCCATTGTCATTACCCAAGATGTGTCCTTGTTTGCTTCCTCAAACTTCTTTGCTTCAACCTGCGAGACAAAACTCAAATACAAATTCTCATTAGTTATACCTCTACGAGTTCTGACACCATCACGAGGGTCTCCTATAATTTGATCAATTGGGTGATCCTTCAAGTATCTGAGCTCCAAAGTCCTTGCATTTCGAGCTTCCTCTACCACTAGAGTGACTTAATCGGCTTGAATGACATCTTCATCATGGTGATCAAACTCTCCAATTGGGGTTGGAGTGGTGATCTTGATGAACTCTTGACCCTTTTCCTTAACTGGCTCATCGAAGCTTAATTCCTTTAGTCTTGAACCTGCATCTTCAACAGACACAATAGAAGAGCTGCTTTGTAGCAAGCTCGTCTCATCAAATATAATATTAATAGATTCTTCTACGACCAGGGTTTTCTTGTTAAAAATCCTATATGTCTTACTGTGGCTACTATATCCTACGAAAATACCTTCAAAACTATTTTCACTGAATTTAGTTGTGTGATACTTCCCATTGTTAAGTATAAGCATTTACTATCAAAGATTCTAAAATATGATATAGCCAGTTTCCTGCCCTTTAGTAGTTCGTAAGGTGTTTTATCATGGATCATATTTATGAGTGCTCAATTTTGAACGTGACAAACAATGTTGACGGCTTCAGCCCAGAAGTTTTCTGATAGTGAGACATCACTCAACATGGTTCTACAGGCCTCTATGAGCGTTCTATTCCTTCTCTCAGCGACTCCGTTCTGTTGAGGAGTACGAGGATAGGAAAACTCATAAAAGATATCAAGGCTTTCATAGAATTCTGTCATGGCCCTAGATTTGAACTTGTTCCATTGTCACTTTTGATTTTGACAACTGAATAGTTGTATTCATTTTGGATCTGCCTGACAAAATTAGTGAAAATATCAAAAGTATCTGACTTGTGTTTTAGAAAGAACACCCAAGCAAAACGAGAGTAGTCATCTACAATAACCAGTGTATAATCCTTACCTCCCAAACTTCTAATTTTTAGGGGACCGAACAAGTCCATATGAAGTAGGTGTAAGCACATGTTAGAATCTTTGCCAATAATACTTTTAAAGGCAGACCTTGTTTGCTTGCCTTTTACGCATGCGTGACAAGGTATTTCTTTAATTCACTTAACGTTTGGTGAATCACGTACTAAATTAAGAGAAATTAATTTATTAATAGTTTTGTAATTTATATGTGCTAATCTCGTCTGCCATTGGTCACCAAGAAACACACTATCTTTTGCCAAAAAGCACACTGGTGTAGAGGAGTCTATGTAAATAAAATTCAAACAAAATATATTTATACTACGAGTGCCTGATAGAATCGTTTCTAAGTTATCTATCGATTTTATCAAGCACTTGTCTGCATGAAATTCAATGAAGTATCCTTTATCATAGAGCTGACGTGTGCTTATAAGATTATGCTCTAATCCTTCAACATAAGCAATATCTGAGAAGGATACACTACTGTTAGTGATCATACAGTAGCCTTTTGTTATTCTCCTGTCAGAACCTCCAAAGATAACCTTTGGCCCGTTCACAACTGGAGAGTACTTTTGAAGAAATCTTCTAGTCCCGGTCATGTGCCGAGAGAGCATCCACCGTGCAAATACCAGATGGGCATTTTGTTGCCTTTCGACATACTTGCAAAAATAGAATCAGTTTACCTTAGGAACCCAAATCCGTTTGGGTCCTTGGCTATTTGTCAGCCTGCTCCCCCTAGGAGTGTTAACATTACGAGTGGTCTGCCTCACATGATTAATTAGAGGAGTTTTAACATTTCTTGGATTAAACAAGCAATCTACAACAAAGTGACCAACTTTACTGCAACACCAATAGTCAAACCTGTTGTACCTTTTCCAAGTCTGATGCTTGACCTTTTGAACGCATGGTATTGCAAGGGCGGCTGATCTGCAAGTATAAACCTCATGAAGATGGCATTCACAAGCCTTTTTCACCTCCTTTTCCTTGTGTACAACTGGCCTGGTATTAGGTACCTTCTTCATATTATGGCCATGAATGTATGGACCATAGTGTTTCATTTGTGCCTTGAAGACACTTTCACCAAAGTTTCGGGGACGGCTCCATCCTTGGTATCGTGACTTACGCTCTACATAAGTAGGCCTGACAAAATGACCGTAGGATGAATCAAAATCAAACTCATTTGTTGGGAAGATGACCTTCTTAAACGACGTTTGATCTAGAGGAGCTTTCCCTTTCTCCTTGGCTAAAGCTTTCTTGACAGCCTTATTCTTTTTATGAGCTTTATTCCTCCTAGAAGATTTATTAGGAGCAGCCTGATAGCCTAAGCCAGCTCCTTTGGCTTGAGCGGAGAATTCAGCAACAAATGGAAGGACTGTCTTAGGCTTGGAGAAACTTTCAACCTGTTTCTTTTCAGCGACATGTTATTCTTCCAATTCCTTGATGATTTTCACTTTCAGGTTAAGGTGCTTGAGAGTTTTATTGTATTCTTCGATAGCAGCCTAGAATTCCTCTCTGAGTGAGTACGTCTTTGCAACTTCCTCTCTCAGAGTGCTCTCCTCAACCTTAGAGATTTGATTTCCTAGGCATGTGTTCTAGCGACTCTTCGACATTTGTCGTAGGCTTTGATTAATTAATTGTATTGAGTCATGAGTTCAGACTCATCATTAGAAGATTAGTCCTCATTATCATGGTATAAAGCAGCAGATTCTGAGGGAGGGGTGTGAGAGTTTACCTTCCCAATTTACTGGGATTCTTCTTCCTCGTCTGTCTATACCATCAGCCCAAAGTAGACTACCTCTTCCTCACTTGACTCAGATGAGTTAGAGTCACTGAGAGTCTTTGTCTTCTTGGCTACTAGGCTTCTTTTAGGTTTCTTTTTACTATACGAGGACTTCTTTTATTCTCTTCTTCCACCCTCTTTCTTCTTGTACGGACAATCAACAATTACGTGCCCTGACTTATTACAATAATAACTAATGATGTTAGAGGAAATATGTTTGTTCAATTTAGAATTATACTTGTCATGGAGACTTGAGCCTTTCTAATGACGATCACCATCGTCATGTGATCTTCTAGAGGAAAAATCTTTGCCTTTCAATTTCTTTTTACTTAAGAACTTTTTGAACTGTCTAAAGAGTAGGGAGAACTCTCCATCTGATAGTTCTGAGCCCAAGTGTTGAAGCCAAAATTTTACTTCGACAAAAGTTCAAAGAATAGGGGCGCAGCCAACACCTACTCATCCCAAGCTCTGACCTCTGTCTGGTCGTGAAGGACTCGAAACCGACCCAAAGCCTCAGCAGGGAGGTACCACCGCTTACCTGGAAGATCTCTGAGAGCTTCCCCTCTAAAGCCAAAATATGGGCTTGGATCTCCTCAGAAAGCATAGAAAAATCATCTCAAGTTCCGGGCCAAAGTCTTTGTGCTTCTGAAGAGCCCCTATGCGCCTATTTATAGTTTTCTGAGTTTGAACTGCCAATATCCATACCGAGCTGACCTGAAATTACCAGAGTACCCCTGGTTTGGTCCGCCAATAGCCAAACTCCGCTGTTCTGAGGAGTTATATGCAGACCATCAAGGGCAAAAGGGTAAAATTACCCGGGGTAGAAGAGTAAAAACCCCCTTGGGTATAGAAATGTGAAAACGGCCCCTTTTACCATATTGCGAGTGGGAGAGAACCTGGTGGCGAGACGGGCCTTCCCGCTCGTCTCGTGGGTATCCTTTGCTAGGGGACCCTCTCGCCTATAAAGTACTACTCGCGCCCCAGATGGGGCATCTCGCCTACTGCAGAGACCTCCCGACTCGCTGCCTGCGAGTGGACCATGTGGTCCCACTCGCCTATCCGCACCTCTCACCCGCTTCTTCCTATTTGCGTCTTGAGGTCCTCTCGTGAGTCCGAGGTTGTACACAATCCCCGCTCCTTTCGAGATTATTTTAAGCTCGGAAAGAACATCCAACCGAGGCTCGTCATTAAATCGTATTTATGGACGCATTTATGAGAGAATCCTCTACGAGGCCCCCACCGAAACCTATAAATATGGGATTCCTATCCCAAATAGAGGTTGCACCTTCACACACTTCCTCCTTCCTTGCGGTAAACTGTTCATCATGTCTCACAGCCAGATCTTTCGTGAGCGCCTCACAATGGTGCGCCGGCAGAACAAGGCCGCCGTGGCCGCTTTTTTTTCAACTCTAGTTCGCCCTCTACCCACTTTACCATCCTCTCCATCTTGTCTGAAGAGGGTAAACACAGGGGGCCCCTCCTCTATCGAGGATCCGTCTCCCGTAGTCTAGGATACCTGCCCCACTCCTCCCGTATCTCCCAAAGAGAAAGATGTGAGCTCTGGCTTCTATCTTTATTACTCATTCAATACTTGTATCAGCCTTCTTAATTATTTGTTTCTTCAGGGAGCCCCCGCAGCTACACAATGATCGGAAAGCTCGTGAGATGACTCCGCCGCCCATCGCGAATATTCCGACTCAGTACCACCTTCCACTCCTCCAACTACTCCTCCTAGTGAGAGGAGGAACGAACCTTCCCAGGTTGCCGGGACCTCCCGTCACCCTGGTAAGAAACCTTCCCTCTCGCTTCTATGCCCCACTCGCTACTCCCATACCCTCCTGCGGGAGCCTCTCTTACCCTGCCCTTTTACTCCTTCTGCAGGCGCCCAGGCGACTCGCCTGCTAAGGCGCACCCTGGGCAACCTGCCGTCTTGCCTCTTCCTCCCCTTGACTAGATTGAAGATTACCTTGGTGACCGTGCGAACCCGGCAGAAATGAGGCGCAAGACTGCTGAGTTGTTCTAAAAACACGCGCGCATTATCCATTCGCTAACGCTGGATAAGCAGGCGGCGGATCGACGCATCGAATGGCTGGAGAATGGGTGCGCTCACCTATCTTCTGAGGCGAATACTGAATTAGATGTCAATGGAACCAACCCTGACGCCATCATCAGCGAGATCGACGTGCAGCTCCATCTCGCGCGCCGTGGTCTGGAGTCCATTCGCACTTTCCACTCGCGCAGTAGGCCTCCCTGTGCGGGAGCTCGCGGTGGCCGCTATCAATGACACACGTACTGAATGTCGTCCGTCTCGCCCATTCTTCTTTATTTTGTCTTTGAATGTTGTAATAATTAATGCTTTATGTTGTCGTCTCGCCGGTATTGTCAGAAAACTTGGTATCCACTGAATGCGGGACGATATTTGAATATAGATTTTTTAATGCTAGTTTAAACTCTTTTTCTTTTAATTTCCTTAATTATTCCGTCTTGTGATTGCGACGGGCTGCGCCGATCGAGGTTTAGGAGAGGGAGAGAGCGCCTACAGACGACTCTTACCCTTCCTCTGTACGTTTTCCCGCCCATCAATCATTTTCCCCATATCCGTTATAAATACCCTTGGCCCTGGGTTAGAAGGATATTCACGCCTCACTCTTGCCGCACCCAAGCTCTTGTCCCTTTGTTTCTTTCGTCTCACCGACCCTTCTCGCCCTTTCCTCTTTCGGTCATCTCGCCAATCCTCTCTCCTACCTCTTCCTTTCTTTCGTCGTCTCGCCTACCATCGTCTCGCCAAAAATGGGTAAGAAAAGAGTTGAGGAAGGCGAGGGGCGCAACAATTGCGGGAAACGGTTCACAGACCATGACTTCCTTCTCGGCCGGCTTTCTGAGGAAGATTACCACGGCTTTGTGCGCGAGTACCTGGGGGAGGGGCTCGAATCGCGACCCCCCAAGGTTGGCGAGTCCATCAACACATATTATCCGGGAGAGCTCGCCTTCCCCATATCGCACTTTGAGGCGGGGTTGAGGTTGCCTCTACGGCCTGAGGTAAAGCAGGTATTCAAGTACTTTTGCGTCGTCCCGGTGCAGTTCAACCCGAACGCCACTTCGGTGTTGATTGCCTTCGCCTGCTACATGCGCCAGGAGCGCATTGAATTCAGGTTGACGGTCTTCCGTCAGCTCTTCATTTATCATGCCAATGTCGACGGCGTCTCGTACTTTACTGGGCAAGGGATCAAGGTGTGCGAGACGCACAACAAAAATCACCATTGGCTTACGAGGTTTGTCTTCATCCGCGGCAACCGTGCTGACTTCGGGAGTAACCCACTCGCGCCTGTGTCTCCCCCCGAGAGTTTCTACGCCACCCCGCAGGTCGGCGACACGGATAAGTTGCTGTTCGATTACTTCATCGGCAATAACTTTGAAGTCAACTTCCTGCGGCGAGGCCTCAACTCGCTGCCTCTAGTGCTTCGCAGTGAATGTACTCTCGCTCTCTTGTCTCACTTTGCCTGATTATTTCTCCATCTCGCCTTCTCATCGCCTTGTTTGTTTTTATGGGAGCGAGTCATCCCAGTCCACCCTCCTTACAAAAGCAACATCCACCCCTCCAAGGTCCTTCATCTCGCTAGCCCGGCAGCTGAGGCAACGAGAGAGTCCCTGGCTCCTGCCCCTCCGAAGAGGCCTACGGGCAACACGGACCCCTTTCGCTCCAGCCCACTAAAGAAGATGAAAAAAGCTGTGGTTGTCTCCAAGGGGAAAAAGAAGACGACCCCGAAGGAGAAGGAGATATCGGGGTCTTTGAGCCCTATCTCTGTGTAGGGGTCTCAATCGCCCCGCTCGCCTCGTCAACAGGCCGTTTCGCCTACTCGCGAGACGGCACTTCCTGACCAGCCTGCTGCCACATCCAATCAACAGGCTGCCACCACCTCTCGCGAAGGATCTTCCTCCAGCCGTACCGCCCCCTCTTCTCATATGAACTTCAACCTGGTCCCCGTGGTCTCAAATGCCGCCGGCGACCCTATTCTGTTGTGTGGGCGGGACGCCAACCAGGTATCCATCTCCACCCTCCTTCCCCCTTGGAAGGAGTAGGAGGAGCTTACCATCCACGCTTTTGTCGTGGGGTACGGCCTTTATGGCAGTCTCGATGCCGTCTCGCCTGAGCGCGAGTCCACGCGAGATCTCGACCTGAAATCCTCCCACGACCAAATGCATTCCTTGGAGTTCGCGCCTCGCGCCTCGCGCCGCCTCATATATATGAACAAAAAATGGAAGGACAGCGAGACAGGCTTGGCGGCGGAGCGAGAGAGATCCAAAGACCTCGCAAAAATGTTGTTTGATGTCGAGACCCTCCTCGCGAAAGCCCAAGGCGGCGTAGTAAAGCCCTATCGTTACTCTTTTCCTTCAAAAGCTTTTAACTAATAACCGGGTGTCTCGCAGGATGTCGAGATGGCGGAGTGGCTGCACTCGCGAGTAGCGGCCCTGGATGAGGAGGTCAAGGACTTAAAGCCCAGAATACTCGCCTTCAGGCCGACGCCGCGTCAACATCTCGCCGTGAACCCTTTCAGACACCTCCGCCACATTACTCTTTTGACGAGGTTGAGGAGCAATGCCGAGATGCTGGCATCAGGGCGGCAAAGCTGGTCCTGAAGATGATGAAGTACCTGGGGGTCGTGAAGGATGACTCAGAAACAATGACCGTCCGCGACCTGGTCCCCCAGCTCTATGGCGAGGAGAGCGAGGATTCTTGTTCCGGCGAGGATAAATGAAGTGTCAACTCCCAAGATCCAGAATCCCGCTCTCTTCTTCCTTTTGCTGCTATTGTTAAACTTAAAATATCTTTTTTGAGCCCTATGTTGTGATATGTGACAGTGATAATCAAATGTACATGCTTGTCTTGTTTGTTATTTTGTTATTTATTTCACAAAATGAACTGCTGGTCTGCTTGGGCCTGCGAGACGGTGCTACCCACCAGTCTCGCCGCCTCACCTTTACTCCCTACACTTTGCATTATTTCGCTTAATGCGAGACGACCCTCTAATGCGCTCACGCACGCGAGAAGGTGCTATATCTCGCTGCCTTGCTGGAGAGTTGGACCTTTTTTGGAGCGTGAGTCATCACTTATCTTACTTGTTTGCGAGATCTAACTGGTATAACCCTCTCTCCTTGTCTTAGGATACTCCTGGCGCTAGCGGCTTTTAGTTATGAAACCTGCTCACCTCTTATTAGAGCGAGCCTTATATCTCGCGCGAGTGCCCACTCGCCGAGGGCGAGATCGTCCGTGAGCCAGTCAGCTGAGAGCGCCTCCACTCGCACTGCTCTAGTTTTTGCCTTTGTTTATTTTTAGATTTTCCCAACCATTCTGCCATCGAGTGAGTTCACTGCCCTGTTAGCTTAATGAGATCTTGGGCAACGGGTTTACCAGGGACTGAGCCGGGCTCTAAGTGGTGTCGAATTCCTTAGAGCCTAGCCCTATTCCCAGGAACCTAGGACACAAACTTCAAGAACCAGACCTCTCCACCACAGGCGAGCCTTCAGACTTTCCAGCTGATGAGAGCCTGCACAGTGGGTCTACCTGGGGCCGAGCAGCGCTCGCGGTAGTGCAGAACAAAGGACCAAGAACCAAACCTCTCCCCCCACGGGCGAGCCTTCAGAACTGCCAGCTAATGGGAGCCTGCGCAGTGGGTCTACCTGGGGCCGAGGCGTGCTCGGGGTCATGCAGAACCACGAACCAAGAACCAGACCTCTCCCCCACATACGAGCCTTCAGACCTGCCAGCTAATGGGATCCTATGCAGTGAGTTTACCTGGGGCCGAGCCGCGCTTGGGGTAGTGCAGAACCATGAACCAAGAACAAGACCTCTCCCCCACAGGAGAGACTTCGGACATGCCAACTAATGAGAGCCTGCGCAGTGGGTCAACCTGGGGCCGAGCCGCGCTCGGGGTAGTGCAGAACCACAGACCAAGAACCATACCTCTTGCCCACAGGTGAGTCTTCAGACCTACAAGCTAATAAGAGCCTGCGCAGCGGGTCTACCAGGGGCCGATATGCGCACGGGAAAGTGTATAACCACCGACCAAGAGCCAAACCTCTCCCCCACAAGCGAGCCTTCAGACCTGCCAGCTAATGGGAGCCTGCGCAGCGGGACTACCTGGGCCCGAGCCGCGCTCGGGGTAGTGCAGAACCACGGACCAAGAACCAGACCTCTCCCCCACAGGCAAGCCTTCGGACCTGCCAGCTAATGAGAGCCTGCACAGCGGGTCTACCTGGGGCCGAGCCGCGCTCGGGGTAGTGTAGTACCACGGACCAAGAACCAGACCTCTCCCATACAGGCGAGCCTTCGAACCTGCCAGCTAATGAGAGCATACACATCGGGTCTACTTGGGGCCGAGCCGCGCTCGGGGTAGTGCAGAACCAAGGACCAATAATCAGACCTCTCCCCCATAGATGAGCCTTCAGACCTTCCAGCTAATGAGAGCTTGCATAACGGGTCTACATGGGGCCGAGCCGCGCTCGGGGTAGTGCAGAACCAAGGACCAAGAACCAGACCTTTCCCCCACTAGCGAGCCTTCGGTCCCACCAGCTAATGAGAGCCTGCGCAGCAGCTCTACCTGGGGCCGAGCCTCGCTTGGGGTAGTGTAGAACCAAGGACCAAGAACCAGACCTCTCCCCAACAGGCAAGCCTTCGGACCTGCCAGCTAATGGGAGCCTACGCAGCGGGTCTACCTAGGGCCGAGCCGCGCTCGGGGTAGTGAAGAACCACAGACCAAGAACCAGACCTCTCCCCCACAGGCGAGCCTTCAGACTTGCCAGCTAATGAGAGCCTGCGCAGCGGTCTAACTGGGGCAGAGCCGCGCTCGGGGTAGTGCAGAACCAAGGAACAATAACCAGACCTCTCCCCCACATGCGAGCCTTCGGATCTGCCAGCTAATGGGAGCCTGCGTAGTGTGTCTACCTGGGGCTGAGCCGCTCTCGGGGTAGTGCAGAACCACGGACCAAGAACCAGACCTCTCCCCCACAGGCGACCCTTCGGACCTGCCAACTAATGGGAGCCTGTGCAGCGGGTCTACCTGGGGCCAAGCTACGCTAGGGGTAGTGCAGAACCACAGACCAAGAACAAGACCACTCCCATACAGGCGAGCCTTCGGACCTGCCAGCTAATGAGAGCCTACATAGCGGGTCTACCTGGGGCCGAGCCGCAATCAAGGTAGTGCAGAACCATGGACCAAGAACCAGACCTCTCCCACATAGGCGAGCCTTCAGACCTGCTAGCTAATGAGAGCCTGCGCAGCGGGTCTACCAGGGGCCGAGCCGCGCTCAGGCTAGTACAGAACCACGTACCAAGAACCAGACCTCTCCCCCACAGGTTAGCCTTCAGACCTGCCGGCTAATGGGATCCTGCATAGCGGTTCTACCTGGGGACGAGCCATGCTCAGGGTAGTGCAAAGCCACAGAACAAGAACCAGACCTCTCCCCCACAGGCAAGCCTTTGGACCTGCCAGCTAATGAGAGCCTTCGCAGCGGGTCTACCTGGGGCTGAGCCACGCTCGGGGAAGTGTAGAACCACGGACCAAGAACAAGACCTCTCCCCCACAGGCAAACCTTCAGACTTGCATGCTAATGAGAGCCTGCGCCTCCGGTCTACCTGGGGCCGAGCCGCGCTCGGGGTAGTGCAGAACCAAGGACAAAGAACCAGACCTCTCCCCCATAGGCGAGCCTTCAGACTTGCCTGCTAATGAGAGCCTGTGGAGAGAGTCTACCAGGGGCCGAGCCGCGCTCGAGGTAGTAAAGAACCAAGGACCAAGAACAAGACCTTTCCCCCACAGGCGATCCTTCGGACCTGATAGCTAATGAGAGCTTGCGCAGCGGGTCTACCTGGGGCCGAGCTGTGCTCGGGGTAGTGCAGAACCAAGGACCAAGAATCAGACCTCTCCCCCACAGGCGAGCCTTCAGACCTGCCAGCTAATGGGAGCCTGCACAGCGTGTATACCTAGGGCCGAGCCGCGCTCGGGGTAGTGCAGAACTACGGAGCAAAAACCACGGACTTGCCAGCTAATGAGAGCCTGCGCAGCGGGCTTACTTGGGGCCGAGCCGCGCTCGGGGTAGTGCAGAACCAAGGACCAAGAACCAGACCTCTCCCCCACAGGTGAGCCTACGGACCTGCCAGCTAATGAGAGCCGGCACAGCGAGTCTACCTGGGGCCAAGCCGCGCTCGGGGTAGTGTAGAACCACAGACCAAGAACCAGTCCTCTACCCCACAGGAGAGCCTTCAGACCTTCCAGCTAATGGAAGCCTGCGCAGCTGGTCCACCTAGGGCCGAGCCGCACTCGGGGGAGTGCAGAACCAAGGGCGAACAACTAGACCTCTCCCCCACAGGCGAGCCTTCAGACCTGCCAGCTAATGAGAGCCTGCGTAGTGAGTCTACCTGGGGCCGAGCCGCGCTCGGGGTAGTGCAGGAGGAACCATCTTCCTGCCATTAGAATTTCATAGTAGATAAAGACAAGAAGTAGTTTGTGAAATTTATTATAATGAACTTTATTTGAATATACTACTTTTGCCCTCCCCTCTCATGGGTAGAATCGCTTCAAGTCATCACCACTCGAGGTATGGCTCATGGTCCAACCCTCCACATCCTAGAGTAGGTAACCTCATGTTCTCAGGACCTTCCCAACAATATAAGGCCCTTCCCAATTTTGGTTGACCTTGCCCATGGGGGCGGACCTTCCCGCATCATCCACTTTCTTTAGCACCAGATCTCCTTTGGCAAATTATTTGATCCTGATATGCTTGTCGAAGTATCTTGCCATACGTCGTTTGACCTCTTCCTGCCTGATAGTTGCTACGTCGCGCAGCTCTTCTACCATGTCTAGTGAGAGGCGTAAGCCTCCTTTATTTTCCAGCCTCCAAGCCTTGTCTCCATCACTTGTAGCCACAACTCGTGGGGATCGGACCTCAAATTCCACATGCAGGACTGCCTCACACCAATGGGAAAGTTTGAAGGGGGTCACGCCGGTGGCCTTGTTCGGCCTTGTCGGCAAGGCCCACAAAACTGAGGGGAGCTGTTCCACCCAGCTCCCCCTCAAGTTCTCAACCTTCTTCTTGAGCAGGTTCATGATACTTTTATTAGCCGCCTCCACATGGTCGTTGCTCCTGGGGTGGTGGACGGAGGCAACCTGAGGTCGATGCACAACTGGGTGCAGAAACGTATAAACTCCTCACTTACAAATTGAGGACCATTGTCCGTGACAATGGCTGAGGCAGCACGTGCCTGCAGTTGATCTCCCCCCAAACGAAGTTCCTGATGACTTGGGAGGTTACTTTGCCCAGCGCCTTAACCTCCATCCACTTAGAGAAGTAGTTGATCATAACAAGGAGGAACCTCCTTTGCCCACTAGCCGGAGGAAAAGGTCCAACTAAATCCATCCCCCATATAGTGAACGGCTGTGGTGCCATGATGCTTCGAAGCCTTTGAGCTGGCAAGAGCTGGAGGGGGAAGTAGAGCTGGCATTTTTGGCACCTCCTTGCAAACTCCGTGACATCCTTCCTTAGGGTCGGCCAGAAGTACCCCTTCCTGACCACCCATGCCTCCAACATCCTACCTCCAGAATGGCTTCCACATTCCCCAGAGTGCACCTCCTCCAAAATTCGTCGGGTCTTCTCTTCCGTCACACATCGCTCCAGAGGGCCCGAAAGCATCTTTCAATGTAGGCTTCCTTCATGCATGAGATAGTGGGCCGCCTTATGCCGAAAGCTCTTTGCCTCCTTGATCACCTTAGGGAGGTTGCCCGTGATGAAGAAGTTCACGAAGGGATCCACCCATGAGGGTTGTCGATCTACTTCCATGAGCTCCCCTTCCTCGATCGCTGGATGGAACAGATCTGTCAAGGTTCCCCCTCCCTGAGGTCCAAACTTAGCCAACCGATCGACAACTCTACTCTCTTCTCTAGGAACGTGTTGGATGGAGAATGTCCGGAACCCCCTGATAATCGCCCTCACCTTGGACAAGTACTTCACAAGGGTTGTTTCCCGAGCTTCGAACTCTCCTCGAATCTGCGATGCCACCACCAATGAGTCTGTGATGGCCTCCACATCCTGGATCTCAAGCTCCTTTGCCAAACGAAGTCCGACTATCATAGCCTCGTACTCCGCCTGCTTGTTAGTTGCCGGAAAGTGCAAGACCACTGCCTGCTCTACGGTGACCCCTTGAGGACTTGTCAACACCAACCTGCTCCGAGGGAGTGCTTTCCCGAGGCCCCATCCACCGTCATCTTCCATGCCTCCTGCGGCCGCGACTCCTTGGCCCCGAACTCCACAACATAGTCTGTCAAGAAGTCAGCCACAACTTGTTCCTTGATGGAGAACCTTGGTACGAACGAAATATTGAACTCACTCAACTCAATAGACCACTTGTCCAGCCTACCTGAGTGCTCCACTCCTTCAAAAATCTTATGGAGGGGATGGTCTGTCACCACCCTGATTGAATGCGGTTGGAAATATGGTCGGAGCTTCCTGGCTGAAATAATCAAGGCGAATGCCAACTTTTCTAAGATAGGGTAACGAAGCTCTGCCTTCTTTAGGATCCTGCTAACATAGTAGATTAACAACTAATTCCTCCCCTCTTCCCTAACCAGGACAGAGCTACCGCCTGTACTTCTACTCCGAGATACAAGACCAAGTCCTCCCCCTCCTTTGGGCTTTGAAGTAGAGGAGCCAGGGAGAGCTGCTTCTTTAGCCTTTAAAAAGCTTCTTTACACTCGGTGGTCCACTCGAACTTCTGGTTACCCCACAACACCTTGAAGAATGATGAGCATTTCTCTCCCGACCTGGAGTGGAATCTAATTAGGCCGGCCAGCTTTCCTGCCAAGCGCTGGACCTCCTTAGCGTTGCATGGTGACTCCAGCTCTAGGATAGCCTTCACCTTATCTGGGTTGGGTTCCACCCCCACCGAGGTCAGGAGATGCCCAAGGAACTTCCCGCGGCTCGCCCCAAAAATGCAGCTTAAGGGGTTCAGCCTCATCTTGAACTTTTGCAAGGTGGCAAACGTCTCCTCCAGGTCCCGAAGGTGTGAGTCTATGCTCTTGCTTTTAACCATTAGGTCATCAACATAGACCTCTAGTTTCCTCCCCCTTTGTCCTTGGAAAACATGGTTGACCATGCGTTGGTATGTAGCCCCTTTCATTTTTCAATCCAAAGGGCATCATCTTATAACTGAATCATCCCTCCCTCATGATGAAAGAGACGTCCTTAACGTCGGGAGGGTGCATTCGGATTTGGTGGTAACCTAAAAAAGCATCCAAAAAACTCATAATTGAAAAACCAACGGCTGAATCACCAGCGCGTCGATTCGAGGCAGGGGGTAACAATCCTTAGGGCACGATTTATTTAAAAGAGAAAAGTCAATACACATGCGCCACTTACCTCCCCCTTTCTTTACCATTACCACATTGGAGACCCAGCCTGGATACTGGATCTCCGAGATGAAGCCGGCCCCTAGAAGCTTCTTGACCTCCTCGTGGATTGGCCCTTCCAGCTTGCTTGCGATGGTCCTCATCTTCTGATGTATGGGTCGCGTCCTGGGATCCAGGTTCAGGCGGTGGCAGGCCACATCCGCATCGATGCCCGGCATGTAGCCGCGCTCCAAGCGAAGATGCCGACGTTGCTCTGGATACAAGACCGCACTCGCTCCTGGTCCTCGAGGCTCAGACCCCCGCTGATCCGCACCTTCTATACTTGGCCGGCGCTGGTGACGACTTCCATCTCACCACCTCCTCAGCCGGCTCCAGCCGCGACTGCTCCCAGCCGGCCCTTGCCTCCTCTTCTTGTCCACACTCTTCCTACTTTCCTGCTTCCTAAACTTCCATCGCCTCCTCTAGGCTCTCCCTCTTCTCCTGCTCAACCTCTTCGCCCCCATGGGCCTCCCTCTCAATTCCTCTTCCTTCCGCTTCCACCTGTCGACCCTCTTGTGGCTCCAACTCTCCGTCCCCCTGGACCTCTTGCACATTTCTTCCCCTCTGCTCCTCCTCAATCTCCTCCTCCGTGAAAACCCCTTCAGCCTCCTTCCTCGCCTCCTCTAGGCTCATCTCCTCATCTCAGACAACCTCTTCATGCACCGCCATCTCCTTATCCAACTCCTCCATCTCTGTCATCCATGATATGGTGTTGACTGTCGTAACATAGCACTGTCTTGCGACCTTCGGGTCCCCTCTGACCCTAACCTGCACCCCTCTATTGTTGAACTTGTGGCATTGGTGAAAAGAGGAGGGGACGCAGCGAAAGGCGCTGATGAGGGGGCGCCCAAAGATGACGCTATAGCTGCTTGGGGTGTCCACGATCACGAACCTGCAGTTCCGTGACACGCCCCCAAAATTCACATGCAGCCCTACACCTACTTCTACTTCCTTCCTCTCTCCAGAGAAACCGAACAACGGCCCATCTGAAGCTATGACCCTCCTGGTCTCTATCTGCATTTCTTCGAAGGCCTTCTTGAAGATCACATTTATGGAGCTCCCGTTGTCCACTAGGATCTTAGAGACCGTGAAGTTTTCTACTATCGTCTGGATCACCAAGGCGTCACTGAACGGGTCTTCATAATCAGGCATATCTTCTGAAAAAAGGCAATTTTTTCTTTCGGGGGCGGAGCCTGGGAGGTCAAGGCTACCCCCCTTCGGAACATGGTATGGAGGCTCCCCTTAAGAGTTGCCTCGATCCAACCTCCTCTGTGGATCACCCCGATCCCTCCCCGGGTTCCTACATCCACCCGGTCCTTGCATCTATCCTCTGTCTCCCGCTGATGCACGTCCACGATCCTTACCGGCGGCTCTTGCCTCCTCACCCTCCTGACTTCTCTTACTTCTAAGAACTCTGGGCAGGTGGCCGTTGCGTGACCCTCCTCCTGATGGAAGTCACAGAAAGGCAACGCCACCCTGCCACTTCTTCCTTATCCAGCATCTCTTCTTCCAGCTCCTCCCCGAGCTCCTCTTCTTCCTCCTCTAGCTCGACCGATCTCCATTTCCTCTTGCTGTTGTTGGAAGCGATCCCTCAGCCCCTGCCTCCATGCCGGCTGATCGAACCTCCTCGGCTTGCGGAAGTTATCTCTTCCCTGAAAGCCTCCTCCTAGCTCCTGGGGGTGACCCTCCTGGGGCCCCAACCTAAACGGTTGTTCGGCTCCCGGGCCCCCCATCCTTGATGCAGTCCTTGCTGCCCCTGACCTCTGGGCTCTTCCCTCCTCCTCTCTTATCTCTGCTCCATCAACCTTCCTGCTTCCAGCTCCTTCACATCATCCTCCGCCAACATGGCCATCTTCCTTGCAAACGCCAGATTGGCCCTCTCAAAGTCTGTCTCCTTTGCCGCCATCTCCATGAACTTCTCAAAAGAGAGGGGGGAACTCTCTTCAACTCCATGCTAAAGAAACTCAGCCTCAGTCCTAGAGTAAACGCGAGCATCAGCGTATACCCTGGGACTTCCTGGACCAGGAGGACCTCTTCTTGAAACTGATCCACATATTATCCCAACGTCTCGTCCTGCTTCTGCCACACAGCAAATATGTACTCCGCCTCCTTCTTATGCTTCTTCGATGTTGATAACCTCAACAGGAAACCTCGACGCAGATCCTCGAAACTGTAGATTGACCTTGCCGATAACTGGTGGAACCATTCTCGTGCCTTCTCCTTCAACATGATGGCAAACAGACGACACTTGAAGGCATCCATCATCTGCACTATCGAAACAACATCTTCAAACCACTGACGTGCTGTACAGGGTCATCATTCCCTGTGTAGTAGGACATGTCGGGCTCCCGGAACCCCTCCAACACTGAAGCTGATGATGAGCTCACTGAATGGGCTCTCGCCACCTGCCTACCGAGAGGGCACGTCTCGCGGTCTCAGCTGGCTGGCCCGATCCACGAGACCATACCCAGGGAAGAGCTCTCGCACATCATCCTCCCTCTCGCCAACTTCTGTCGGAATCTCCTTCCCGGGACGCTGGCCTGGGAAGAGCTCTCTCGCCGCCACATCCCTCTCGCCAGCCTCCGCCGGGACCTCCTTACCCGGGTGCTGTCTAGGGGCATTCTAACCCAAGAGCGGGATCTCCTCTATCGGAACCTGAGGCATTGCCCACTCGCTCCTCGTCGAGAAGGCCAAGCTGATGGTCTGCAAGACATCAAGCCAGAAATCTTCCAGCATCTTCCTCGTCTCCTCCTCTCCCCGGGAAGGGGAACCTCCTGAACCAAATCCTTCACCTTCACCTCCTACCATCAGACCAAACTCAAAACTTTCTTGTATCGGCAACCTTCCATGCTCACCGCACCAGAACTGTTGAAGTCAAAATTTGACTTCGATAATAGTTCGAAAAATAGTGGCGCTGCCAACACCTACTCATCCCAAGCTCTGACCTCTGACTGGTCGTCAAGGACTAGAAATCGACCCAAAGCCTCAGCAGGGAGGTCCTACTGCTTACCCGGAAGATCTCTGAGAGCTTCCCCTCCGAAGCCAAAAGCAGGGCTTGGAGCTCCTCAGAAAGCACAGAAAAATCCTCTCAAGTCCCGGGCCAAAGTCTGTGTGCTTCTGAAGAACCCCTATGGGCATATTTATAGTTTTCTGAGTTTGAACTGCTAATATCCATACCGAGCTAACTTGAAATTACTAGAGTACCACTGGTTGGGTCTTCCAACAGCCAAACTCCACTGTTCTGAGGAGTTATATGCAGACCATCAAGGGCAAAAAGGTAAAATTACCCGGGGTAGAAGAGTAAAAACCCCCTTGGGTATAGAAATGTGAAAACGACCCCTTTTACCATACTGCGAGTGGGAGAGAACCTGGTGGTGAGACGGGCCTTCCCGCTCGTCTCACGGGTATCCTTTGCTAGGGGACCCTCTCGCCTATAAAGGCCTACTCGCGCCCCAAAGGGGTCGTCTCGCCTACTGCAGAGACCTCCCGACTCGCTGCTTGCGAGTGGACCACGTGGTCCCACTCACCTATCTTCACCACTCACCCGCTTCTTCCTATTCGCATCTTGAGGGCCTCTCGCAAGACAAAGGTTGTACACCGAGGTGCTCGACTCTGAGTCTTCTTCTTCACTTTCTTCCTGTGCAGGAGCAGGTGATGTAGCCTTAACCTTCCTTGAGCTATCTGCATTTAGTGCGGCAGACTTCTCCTCGATGAGGATATGCTTCCCTCTTCTTCAGCTTTTCTTGTATTTATTTCAAACTCATATGACATCAGCTTCCCAAAGAGGTTCTGAGGATCAGTCTCAACTCGCTTTCCAAACTACCTTATTACACATATCTTGTTTCTCCATTCCTTTGTTAAGGATCTTATGAGCTTATCATTTAATTCTCCGTTGGTGAAGACTCGACCATAGTTCCATAGGCCGTTGACGATCTTGAAGAAATTTTTAAAAGTGTCTGTTATGGTGCCTTTGGGGACTTGCCTGAAGGCCTCATACTTCTGGTTCAAAAGAGATATTCTATCATCCCTACTTCTTCGGTGCCTTCCGTCAACACGATCAGTGACTGCCACATTTCTTTGGGGATCTGCAGTGATGAGATTTTGTAGCATAGAATCATCGACTGCACTTGTGATAATATTTTTAGCCTTCTTGTCTAGAGAGACAAGTGCAATCTCATCCTTATCTAGATCCATCAGCTTCTTTGGTACTTGCTTTGTGGGATCAATAGTGGAGGCTGTCATAGGAATTTAAGGGCCTTCTTCCACAATCACGAAGATCCTTGGATCCACAGATTCCATGAAGAACTTCAACCTTTCTTTCCACATGGGGATGTTTGACTTAGTGTATATGGGAAGATTAGAAAAATCCATGACTCTGTCAATGCATGTATACTCTTAAGACAATTAGGGGCATATATGTTCAAGGTGTTAACCTTTTGATGAACAACCTCCCTCTGATACCAATTGAAAATGTTTAGCTATCTACCTAAATCACCTAGAGGGGGTGAATAGGTGAGTTATGCGTCTTTTTTGAAGAATAAAAATCGTATGAGCGATGCACAAAAAATAAACAAGCAAACAACAGACGACACCAAAAATTATAGTGGTTCCCCAACCTTGGGTACTTCCACTTTCGACATCATGGATCTAGCAACACACTAGACTCAGCTACTTCACTATTCCCTCGGATTGAAAACAATCCTATAACTCGGAGAATAATTCCTACAATCTCGGAGGTTAAATCCTATAGGAATAAAATGAATTTAAATTGAAATATACAAACTTGCCTTCACAGATCTGAAAAATTCTCGACTTCTTCCTACTTGAAAAGTTGTGAGGCTCTTGTTAACACTTCAGTCCGCAACATCTACAAGATTCCAAGGTCACCTAGTTCATTAACCGCAGACTCAATTTGGCAGCCCGCCTAGCCCGGCGATGCCTCGACATAGTTCCAAGGTCCCTAGATTGTCATAGGAGGACTCGGTTTGGCAGTCCGCCAAGCTTGGCAGACCAGCAGCATTCTACCATCCCAAGGCTGATCCCCCAGCGGCGGACTCAATGCTCTGTCCGCTCAGTTCGCCATGCCTTTATATCTCTGGATTGATTGCACTTCGGCGGACGCAGGGTAAAGTACGCCCAGGCCGCTGTCCTCCAGCAGGATCGCGCCTAGCAGTAGCAGATGGAAGTGCCAGCCCGCGAGCCCAGTCCGCCCCTTTTGCGTGGACTGGCGTGTTCTTTCTTTTTTGCTTCCAGTCACTGTTGCCCATTTCTCCTATACCCCAGGCAACCTGTTATTTTAGCCCTGCCCGTTTGGGCAGGCCCCCATCCTGTAAATAGGGGGAGGTGGTGCACCCAAAGCACGCTGACTTTAGTCCAGAGGCCCATTTAGTGAAAGCTGCGGACTCGGATCTCGGACTTTGTGTTCTCGAATCTGTCCTGATCACCCTTTTTCCTTGGTCCATTAGTTAACAGTTGCTTGCAGTTTTCTTCTCTCTTTTTTTTCCTTTTTTACCGGAATTTGAGGGCGCAGTTTCTGTATCAACCGCTCTATCAGAAAAATCGAGGAAGAAATCGGAGAACTCTTTGATCTGAGAACATTTGAATCACCACGATCAAGGAGAAGATTTGCTAATGTCGGAAAGCTTGATCGAATGAATACTTCTTTTATGAATCTTTAAGATCGAGAAAATCGGCGATGAAGAACAGAGTGATGGCGCTTATCGATTTAGAAAGTAGAAAGTGATTCAAAATTCTGTAAGAAATCTTCTTAGGGTTTTGTCGAATCTGACAAGACCTTTTATAGTCTTAACATAGCAGTCAAAATATCATTAATGATAATCCACGTGGACCAATCAAAAGTTAACGATATTTGAAATAGAATCCATCTGATACTTAATGAAAATTAAAAATCCCGAATTCCATTTCTCGAGAGAGATAAGTATGACTCGAAAATAGTTTCTATTTCTCAAGAGAAGGTATTAAGTTTGCAAGAAGAAATACTTAAGGAAAGTGTAGAAAATGAATTCTGGTTTCTCGGGAATGAATATGTTTACTCGAGAAAAATATATTTCTGCTACTCGAGAAAAATTCTCCAGTTACTCGAGAACAAGAAAGCATCTCGAGAAAAGATCTCTGTTTCTCGAGAAAGAACATCTGGTTCTCGAGAACTATCCTTGGCCTTCTCGAGAAATATCTTCGGCTTTCTCGAGAAAAAGACTTAGAAAACTTTTAAGTTAAATTTTAAGATTACTTGTGAAGGAGTCAAGACCTATTCAAGTACTGCATGACTTTCCCGAGAACTACACTGTTGAAATTTGTGAAGTGAAAGTGGTGGATGAGGTAGGGTGGGCGGCCTGAGCGGACAGAGTCCACGGACAAGGCGGACTGGGCGGACTGGGCGGACTGGGCGGGCTGCTGTTATGCGGCCTGGTGATAGGCCTGGTTGGACCTGGCTGTTCTTGTAGATCGGCCTGAGCGGTCTTTGTCCGCGGCATGGGCAGACTGTTGGTTGCGTTCTGGGTGCTAGCTCGGCTGTTCTTGAGGAGCGGCTTGTGCGGCCTAGTGTGCGGCCTGTGTAGTCTGCTATAAGGACTGGTTGGTCTATGGCCAAGGATGTCGGGCTTCGAGCAAAGTAGACTGAGCGGACTGCGATATGCGGACTGTAGGCAGTGCTTGGTTCATCAGTGGCTTTGCGGGTTTGCAAGCTTGAGTTTACCTGCTGGTTCTTTGCTCTATCCGCATGAGGAGTGGCGGACTGGCTAGTCTGCGGTGTCCGCTATTGCGGATTGGCCTTAGATTTTGGCTGTGGCCTTGCCGAGCTCTGGTAGTACAGCAGTGTTGTTGCTGTGGAGGACTGGTGTCTGGAGTCCTAAAGCTGGCCGATACGTTTGGGCAGACGTGCGAGTAGCTTGCAGAGTGCGTTGCGATGGCAATATGCTGGCGGTCTGTGTTATGGGCGATTGGCGGACGGAGCTATGTTCGCCGAGCTCGCGCTAGGCCCTTTGGTGATTTACTAGACTTGGTCACATTCTGTGACAAGTCCAGTGTGTTCGCTGTATTCGCCAAGTCTGCTGTTGACCGGGCGGACTGCCCTTGGTCGTGGACTTGTGGTGGATAGAGGCGTTGCTCTGGTGGTGTGCGAACTACCTCTTGATTATGCGGACAGTCACTGAAGGGGGATGTTGTTGTCCTGCGGTGTTTACGAGATATGCGGGCTGGTGCCTTGTCCGCATAGCTTGTGCGGACTGATGAGAGTTCGCCTAAAGGTGCATCGCTTTGCTCCTGGCAGTTTGTTCCTTGGAATCCGGCTAAGTCCTTGCAAACTCAGCAGTCGGGTGTTTAGTTAGCGCGCGGGCTGGGGCGGTGTCTCTATCCACTAGGGAGGTGACCACACTCCTCACCTCGCCTATAAATAGAACCCCCTCTGCACATCTACAGTAACATAGTGAATAGTAAGTTGTGTTTGGGCAAGTGTTGCGGTTTGCAGTTTTCTGTCCGCGCAGATTGAGTAGTGCTGATGGTGTGCTATGTGCAGGTCGCGCGGCTAGCTTCAAGGAGTCAAGAGTTGGGCATTGAAGTGTGCGGTCTCTGCGGTCTCAACTGGTCGCTTCTGCGGCTTGTCAGTTTCTGCTTCAGCTTGATCAAGTTCCAATAACCTATCCGCCCGATCTCAGGTGGGTAGGCGGTATGTTCCTCTGATCTTCAGCAGGCAGCGAATAACGGTGTGTCCGCGCTACCTCGCGGTCTCAACGGACTCCGTATGCTATTTGGCATGTAGTAGTTGCAGCTTGGGAGGCTTGGGTGACCTTGGCAGACGAGGCGGTCTCGGCGGTCTCCAGTGCCGTCCGC
The DNA here is from genome assembly GCA_039583875.1 of Platanthera guangdongensis. Classification (NCBI taxonomy): domain Eukaryota; kingdom Viridiplantae; phylum Streptophyta; class Magnoliopsida; order Asparagales; family Orchidaceae; genus Platanthera; species Platanthera guangdongensis. Next base: position 67,164,962 of record CM077160.1, read on the forward strand.
CCGGCTTGTGTGCTTTCTATTTGTAGCTGTTGTACTAGCGAAATCATGTCTCGCTACGTATACCTCGCCTTGTAAAGAAGTGTAATGAATAAAAGATATTCTTGTTCTTCCATTGGTTGTTGGTGGTAAACTTGCTCCTTGGGTTTCCGTATGATCAAAGTGTGAAGTGGGTAGTTCTGAGAATATTAATTTGGCTTTAGACTACCTTGCTGACCACTTTGAGAAAATTCAACATGGTATTAGAGCGAGGTTCAGTTGCTTGAGTGGTGTTCAACCAGTGTTGTTGCTCTGTGCTTGAGTGGTGATCAACCTATGTTGGTGCTCTGTGCTTCTCGAAGGTTGCTAACCAACAGTTGTTGCAATGGAAGGGAGTTATGCAAGAGGTTTTGGCATTGAACTCTTAATGCCGACTAACTTCAAGAAGTGGAATTCGTGCATGAAGAGTTACCCTCTTGGTGAGGAGCTATGGGAGGTCGTCGGTGGTGACGACTGACAGGAAGTGACTGCTGCTTTCGGAACTACTAAGCAGGTGAGGCTCTGGAGAAAAACAAATGGTAAAGCCGAGTATGTTCTCAAGAGAGCTGTTTCACCAGAACTGTTTGATCACATCATTGGATGTGAGTCTGCTGCTGACATTCGGACAACCATTGATGAGTTGTTCAATAGGAAGAATGTGGCTAGACTTAAGTTTCTGGAGAATGAGTTGGCCAGGACAACTCAAGGAGACTTGACTATCTCTAAATACTTATTGAAGATGAAGAGTCTATATGCAGAGATATCAGCGCTTGATCCTGTTGAGACTATCTCTGAGGCTAAGTTGAAAAGACACATAATCTGCGGCTTGCGGAAGGAATATGTTGCCTTTGTGACATAAGTTCAAGGCCGGGCTACTCAACCATCTTTGCTGGAGCTTGAGAATCTGCTTGCTTCACAGGAAAGCTTGGCAAGGCAAATAGCTGGAGTCACTATCTCTGAGGAAAGCAGTGAAGCTCTCTTCACGGGCAAGAAGAAGAAGAGATGGGAAGGGATGAAGAAGCAAGTCACTGCTGAGAATGAGCCTTCAACTTCTTATCAGGCAGAGAGGAGCACTATTGCTAAGAAGGACTGGAAGAAGAACCTGAAGTGCTACAGGTGTCATCAGCGAGGACACCTCAAGCGGGACTGCAAGGTCAAACTGCAGCCTGGGCATGTTGCTGGCAAGGAGGAAGCTCACTCTAAGAGTGAGGAAGCTGAATGGGGCGGAGCTTTCATGACGGGCACTTGTGTCTGTGCCCTGTCCGCTGTCGACTTCAACGATGATTGGATCGTGGACTCCGGGTGTGGTCATCATCTCACCGTAGACAAGTCGAAGTTCTCTTCTATGCAACCATACTTAGGTAATGTAGCTATTATAACTGCTGATAATACTGTTTATGCAGTAGAGAAGGAGGGTGTTGTGTCGTTGGGTAGTGATAAGGGGCCACTCACGTTAAGGAGTGTGCATCACGTACCAGGCATGAAGAAGAACCTCTTCTCGGTGACCAATGCAGTAGACGCGGGTTATCACGTTCTGTTTGGTCCAACAGAAGTGAAGTTCCTTCGCAACATATCAGCGGTTAAGGCTGATGTTGCTCATGTTGGGAGGAGAGTGAAGAACTTGTTTGTTCTTGCTACTAACTCTTATGTTGATCGGATGATAGCCAATGATAGCGTTGCTATCTGGCATGAGAGGCTGGGGCATGTAGAATGGACAAGCTGAAGGCTATGGCTCGTAGAAGTTTGGTGAGGGGTTTGCCTAAGTTGTCCTCCTTTGGTGACAGGCATGTTTGCGCGGGATGTCAATACGGTAAGGCACATCGATTTTCGTTTGATAAATCACAAACAAGGAGCAATCAACCATTGGAGTGCATTCATGGCGACTTGATGGGACCAACTATCTCTACCAGTCTTGGTGGAAGCAGATACATGCTTGTCTTGATTGATGACTACTCAAGATATACTTGGGTTTATTTCTTGAAGGAGAAGTCTGAAGCCTTCTGTTTGTTTGTGGAGTTCAAGGAGCTAGTGGAGGGCCGGCTTGGCTTGCGGATCAAGAAGCTTAGAACAGATAACAGGGGTGAGTTTGTTTCCTCCGAGTTTTATAACTTATGCAGGAAGCACGGAAATCAGAGAGAGCTCACTTGTGCTCACACTCCACCACAAAATGGAGTAGCAGAGCGGAAGATTCATCACCTAACGGAGACTTGCAAATGCTGGCTTCATGTGAAAAATATTCCAAGGTCCTTTTGGGCGGAGGGGATGTCATGTGCTTCTTATGTCATCAACCGGATGACGCTTAGCCCGATCAACATGAAGACTCCTTTTGAGGTGTTGCTAAAGGAGAAGCCTAGTGTGGAACACCTTCGGGTGTTCGGTTCAACTTACTATGTGCATGTCCCGGATGCTTCACGGACTAAGCTGGGTATAAAGGCAAGGAATCTTGTCTTGTCTTTGTTGGCTACGATGAGCGAAAGAAAGGATGGAAATGCATGGATCTTGCGACGAAGAAGTTTGTTGTGTCAAGGGATGTAGTCTTTGACGAGCTGACGTCGTATGGAGGTGGCTCGATTGAGCTAACCAGAAGCAATGTTGATGAAGAACCGATGGTGGCTGCTGAAGGCCTTGAAGAAGAACTTGTTGTTTCACCAGCATCTCCTGTTGCTTCAAATTCTAGTGCTGAGGCTTCTGGCTCAGGAAGCAGGGGGAGAATTGCTCAAAGCTTGCTCGAAGGTGGTGCTGAGCTTGAAGGAGCAACAGAGGTAGTAAGCAAGGAGCAGACCCTTCGGAGATCAAAGAGGGTTATTAAGCCACCGGCTCGTTACTGTGATGGGAACGCAGTGAGTTTTGTCTCCTGCTTCTTTGCAGGTCCTCTGGATGAGCGAGAGCCTGTAAACTTTAATGAGGCCACTGGAGTAAAGGAGTGGGATGATGCCATGAAGGAAGATATTGCTGCTCTCAAGAAGAATGTAACCTGGGATGTTGTGCCCAAGGTTGATGGCATTACTCCGGTGACTTGCAAGTGGGTGTTTAAGTTGAAGAAGAAGGCTGATGGGAGGATTGATAGATACAAAGCTCGCTTGGTTGCTCGAGGATTCTCACAACAGTTTGGAGAAGACTATGAGGAGACATTTAGTCCAGTTGCTAAGATGACTTCAGTTAGAGTGGTGATCGCCTTGGCTGCTAGCAAGGGTTGGAGGATGTGGCAGCTTGATGTGAAGAATGCCTTTCCTTACAGTGAAATTAACAAAGACATCTTCATGGATCTGCCACATGGATTTGTTTCTGAAGATCATCCGGACTATGTATGCAAACTCAGGAAAGCTCTTTATGGGTTGAAGCAATCTCCTAGAGCTTGGTATGGGAAGATTGCAGAATATCTCCAATTCTGCGGGTATCTTGCTTCCAACTCGGATTCTAGCTTGTTCATCAAGTAGAATGGGGAGCTTCAAGTCTTGGTCCTGATGTATGTTGATGACATAATCATCACATGAAATTCAGAGGAGGAAGTAGCAAGGCTCTGGGTTGAGCTTGATATATGCTTCCAGATGAAGGACTTGGGAGAGCTTCATCACTTTCTCGGTCTTGAAGTGGAGAGGAAGAAGAGCGGTATACTCATTTGCCAAAGAAGATATGCAGATCGCATTGTGAAGCGGTTCGGAATGGGCGAAGGGAAGAGTTGCTCTACTCCACTAGAACATGGGCTGAAGCTTCGATGAGATGAGGGAAGGATTCTTCTCGACCCCTTGGTGTTCAGAGCTCTTGTTGGAAGCTTGATCTACCTGATGATTACAAGGCCAGACATTGCTTACGCTGTTGGCCGAGTAAGTCAGTTTATGGCTGAACCAAGTAAGTCTCATCTAGTGGCGGCAAAGAACATTCTGAAGTATATCAAGACATCTTCTGACATGGGAATTCTCTATAAAAGGGACTCAGATTTTGCCTTGCTTGGGTACATTGATGTTGACTATGGCGGTGATTCAGATGATCGAAGGTCAACTTCAGGTTATGTGTTCACTTACGGATCAACTAGCATCTTGTGGCGTAGCAAGAAGCAGGACTCGGTGTCCATCTCAACTACGGAGGCAGAGTATAATTCTTCGGCCTTCGTAGCTCGGGAAGCCATCTGGTTGAGGAGGCTTATAGAGGATGTGCATGAAGAAGTGCAAGGGCCAACTTTACTCCGGAGTGACAATGAGAGTGCTCTCAAGATGGTAAACAATCCAGTGTGCCACGCTAGGATCAAGCATATTGAGATCGATCACCACTTCATAAGGGAGAAGGTGTTGGAGGGATCTCTTCTGGTCGGGCATGTTTGGAGTGAAGATAATCTTGCTGACATCTTCACGAAGACACTATCGAAGGGGCCTTTTGAGCGGTTGCGCGGCTTGCTGGGCTTGATCACCTCTTCTCACTTCAAGGGGGAGTGCTGAAATTTGTGAAGTGAAAGTGGTTGATGAGGCAGGCCGGGCGGCCTGAGCGGACAGAGTCAGTGGACTGGGCGGACTGGGCGGACTGGGCGGGCTGCTGTTATGCGGCCTGGTGATAGGCCTGGTTGGACCTGGCTGTTCTTGTAGAGCGGCCTGAGTGGTCTGTGTCCGCAGCATGGGCGGACTGTTGGTTGCGTTCTGGGTGCTAGCTTGGCTGTTCTTGAGGAGCAGCTTGTGCGGCCTAGTGTGCGGCCTGTGCAGTCTGCTATGAGGACTGGTTGGTCTATGGCCAAGGATGTCGGGCTTCGAGCAAAGCAGACTGAGCGGACTACGATATGCGGACTGTAGGCAGTGCTTGGTTTATCAGTGGCTTTGCGGGTTTGAAACCTTGAGTTTGCAGGCTGGTTATGTGCTCTATCCGCATGAGGAGTGGCGGACTGGCTAGTCCGCGGTGTCCGCTGTTGCGGACTGGCCTTAGAGTTTGGCTGTGGCCTTGCCGAGCTCTGGTACTACAACAGTGTTGTTGCTATGGCGGACTAGTGTCTGGAGTCCGGAAGCTGGCCGATACGTTTGGGCAGATGTACGAGTAGCTTGTAGACTGCCTTACTCTGGCAATGTGCTGGCGGTCTATGTTCTGGGCGATTGGCGGACGGAGCTATGTCCGTCGAGCTCGCGCTAGGCCCTTTGGTGATTTACTGGACTTGGTCACATTCTGTGACAAGTCTAGTGTGTTCGATGTATTCGCCAAGTACACTGTTGACCGGGAGGACTGCCCTTGGTCGTGGACTTGTGGAGGATAGAGGCGTTACTCTGGTGGTGTGCGAACTGCATCTTGTTTGTGCGGACAGTCACGGAAGGGGGATGTTGTTGTACTTTGGTGTTTGCGAGCTCTGCGAGCTGGTGCCTTGTACGCATATCTTAGGCAGACTGATGAGAGTTCGCCTAAAGGTGCATCGCTTTGCTCCTGGAGGTTTATTCCTTAGAATCCGGCTAAGTACTTGCGGACTCAGCGGACGGGTGTTTAGTTAGCGCGCGGGCTGGGGCGGTGTCTCTATCCACGAGGGAGGTGACCACACTCCTCACCTCGCCTATAAATAGAACCCCCCCGGCACGTACACAGTAACGGAGTGAACAGTAAGTTGAGCTTGGGCAAGTGTTGCGGTCTGCGGTTTTCTGTCCGCGCGGATTGAGTAGTGCTGACGGTGTGCTGTGTGCAGGTCGCGCGGCTAGCTTCAAGGAGCCAGGAGTTGGGCATTGAAGTGTGCGGTCTCTGCAGTCTCAACTGTCGCTTCTGCGGCTTGTCAGTTTCTGCTTCAGCTTGATCAAGTTCCAATAACCTGTCCTCCCGGTCTCAGGTGGGTAGGCAGTCTGTTCCTTTGTTCTTCAGCAGGCAGCGAATAACGGTATGTCCGCGCGACCTCGCGGTCTCGGCGGACTCCGTGTGCTATTCGGCTTGTAGTAGTTGCAGCTTGGGCGGCTTGGGCGACCTTGGCAGACGAGGCGGTCTCCAGTGCTGTCCGCCCGGCTTGTGTGCTTTCTGTTTGTAGCTGTTGTACTAGTGAAATCATGTCTCGCTACGTATACCTCGCCTTGTAAAGAAGTGTAATGAATAAAAGATCTGCTTGTTCTTCCATTGGTCGTTGGTGGTAAACTTGCTCCTTGGGTTTCCGTATGATCAAAGTGTGAACTGGGTAGTTCTGAGAATATAAATTTGGCTTTAGACTACCTTGCGGACCACTTTTAGAAAATTCAACATACACTAGGCTATCTCGAAAATAGCTTCTTCTACTAGAGTATCTGGCTAGGTTATCTGGAGTAAGAGCTTTAATCTTACTCGAGTACATACTGTTGTTCTCGAGTAAAACACTTAGAAAAGTTCCGTTAACTGAAAAGTGATTTTCTTCTTATTAACTAGTAACCATCCTTTCTCCCATGACTTTTGTTCTTGAAAAATAACCGTGTCCCAATAGAGAGGTTACACATGAGTCAATGCCATGAATCACATAATAAGGGATTACATTGTATGGTCTTGTGTTTGGTGACCCATTGTAAACTGACATTGGTCCACACTTGCCAATTATAACCTGCAAGCACTCAACTTGAAAAAAGTATTAAATACAAACATAATTCATCTTAGTTCAAGGGTGACTTCATACAAATCTAGTTTATTGTGGATACAATACCAAACAAGACAAACGACCGTCTTTCCACAATAACCCATCATCGACAGAAAATTGGGCATTTGCCCCATCCAAATCATTAGTCATGAGCCGCTTCATGCTGTCATCCAACTCCAAAGCCTCAGCCATGAACCGCTTCATGCTGTCATCCAAATCCAAAGCCTGCCAAATCCAATCAGCCATGTCATACTACACTGCTGTCCAGTTTAGATGAGCTTCAGCACTCGACCACTTATCAACACAAGATATCTCCATGTCTTCCAATTGTCGAACCAAATGCTCGTCATGCATTGACAACAAATTCGCCTGCATGGGAGCTCTGCGACTTAATGCATCTGCAACCGCATTACCTTTCCCGGGCACATAGTGTATCTTGAACGTGTAGTGCCCAAGGAACTCCATCCACCTCTGCTGTCGCATGTTTAGGTCCTTTTGATCTAGTAGATACTTCAGGATCTTAGGGTCGGTATAAATATCAACCTTCACACCATATAGGTAGTGACCTCAAAGCTTTAGAGCAAATATCACGGCCGCCAACTACAAGTCGTAGACCGAAAAATTCCACTAATGCACCTTTAACTAGAGTGAGCCATATACTATTACACTCCCATGCTGAAGTAGAACACAGCCTAAGCCGCTGCTCGAAGTGTTACTGTATATCTCAAAGCCTTCTGTACCACATGGCGAACACAGGACAGGTGCCATGGTAAGACGACTTTTTAGTTCTTCAAAAGCTTGCGCGCACGCCAGTGTCTAGACAAACTTCTTATATTTCCTTATCAAGGTCGTGAGGGGTAATGCTATCCGTGGGAAGTTCTCCATGAAGCGCGTGTAGAAGCCGACAGGCCCCAAAAAACTCCGGTCTTCCGAAACCGAAGACAATACAGGCCACTCCCGTATAAGAACATTCTTTGTCTGATCCACTACAATTCCCTCGCCACTAAATATATGACCAAGGAATGCTACCAAAGAAAGCCAGAACTCATACTTTGAGAACTTGGCATAAAGTTGACTGATGCGCGCGAAGCCCGACTCTGATTTAACTAGTGAGTACGCTGGGTCCGGATTTCACACGGCGAGGGTAGGAAAGTGCACCTATCAGTAGTAATACAAGATATTCAGGGGAATATCGAGATCGTATATTTCCCGGGGATGGGTTGATTATCTCTACTCCTCCCGAAAGGACTATTATCTTACCGAAAAATTTATGTTGTCAGATTAACTAATTAAGGCGACTATAAGAAAGAGCTGAAAATAGATTTAGAAAAAGATAGATGAATATTTAAAGCTCGGTATCGAATTACGTTAGGACTAAAATAAATTTATATAACTAGAGATCCTAGGTTTCAATTCAATTATAGGGGAAACTTGGCCATGGAGGTTCCAAAAGAATGAGCTCACCTATCTCTAGGACTATCACTCACCTGAACATTAAGACTATTCGACTGAGCTGTCATTCGGCGAAGGATTCCTCTTAATGACTGCTTTACGATAAGAACTCTGCTATTGGGGGGGACCCAATCCGAAAGAATTCCGCGCCTCCTCTCTCGAGGTTTAGTGCGAAACACTCTTTACCTAAGGGTGATCAGTCCATACGCATGACCTCTCGGCTAGCTAGCGTATGGATAATGGAAATAGAGCACACACATCGATATGTGGTTCTACGTGTTGTATACCCGGGTAAACCTTAAATTCTTAATTAAATAGAAAAAGAAGAGCTTTAATTATTTAAAAAAATTTGTATGTCCCAATGCTCTTCGATATTGAGGGCTAAGAGCGATTATCAGCTCATCGGAATGGGGACGACTTATGTGTTTGATGAGGCGTTAGTTCTAAACTAAACGCTGAAGGGTTACAAAAAAAGAAGAAATAAAATAACCTAACATTAGAACGAGAAAATCTTAAAAAAGGAACGCATGCACTCGACCAAAGCCATAATTAAAAAAATGAAGCGAAGTTACAAAAAAGGGAAAATTTCATAATTGAAATTACAAGACCAACTCAAACGGGTAGGTGGGAAATGACAACTCCTACTCAAACGAGTTGGCAGGAAATGACAAGTCCTACTCAAACGCGTATGCAGAAAATTAAAGCTATAAATTGCATGTCCTACTCAAATGAGTAGGCTGGAAATGACAAGTCCTACTCAAACGAGTAGGCGGGAAATGAAAGCAGTAAAATGACGAGTCGTACTCAAACGAGTAGGCAGGAAATTACATGTCCTGCTCAAACGAGTAGTCGGGAAATTAAATCTGAAAATTGTAAGTCCTACTCAAACTAGTAGGCGGGAAATGACAAGTTCTACTCAAACGAGTAGGCGGGAAATGATAGCAGTAAAATGATAGGTCCTACTCAAATGAGTAGGCAGGAAATGACAAGTCCTACTCAAATTAGTAGGAGAGAAATTTAAGCGGTAAAAGCTAACTCATAAATGCACACACTCTTCCTGAAAAAGAAAAGAAAACTTAACTCATACACTCACACACACAAGCAAAAAGAAGAAAAACAAAGTGATCGAAAAATTAAAGCGATTACATTTTTACCGTTAGAATTTGCTGAAAATGCATAAAAAGTTGAAATAAAAATTTTTGGGGCAAAAGAGTTTTCAAATAAATGCAAAAATCAAAGGGTTTGAATAATTGAAATAACAACTAATTTATTCTTATAACTTTGTAAAAATGCTTAAAAAGTGAAAGAAAGTTTAAAAGAAACAAAAGTCTTACAAGATAAGAAAAACCTAAGTAAAAAGGGATAAAAACCACTTTGAAACCATTTTTATAAATTCATAAGAATGAATGAAAAGCATAGAAATCCTAATTATAAACAAACCAAAGGGACATGATAAAAAAAGCTATAATAACAACTAGTAAGTTTGAAGAAATCTAAAACCAATCTAAGCATGTTGATGATTTGAAAACATAAAAACGATAAATCAAACTCATACACACACACACACACACACACACCTATATTAAAAAAGAAAGCGAACATACATAAGATTGCTGAAAGAGAGGCACTCAGAGGCATTCCAGTACAATATAAGGATGGAAAAACTAACAAATTTTATTAAGTAAAATGTTGGATTACAAAAGCTAAAGTAAACAGAAAGAGGAGGTGGGCAAATTATCTTTACATAGCACAGAAAGCCTCCTAGCAGCAGCCTGACAACAAAATATATCAAACGTTTTAACCATTGGACCTTACAAAAAAAAACTATTTATAGATAAATTTTTTGAGATTACAAGCCCTGGTTACGGGCACGTGGGGGGGGGGGGGGGGGGGCGTGTCGGTGCTGGCTGAAAGTTCTTAGTTTCAAGGTAGCTAGTAAGCTAGAGGGGGGAGGGGGGTGAATATGTTTGTCTAGGTCTTTTAAGTTTCTTTTGTTTCTTCTTGAATTACTTTGTGATAAATGAAAGCTTTTTAAGAACCTTCAACCAGAAAACAATCATAGAAAAGCACACAAGTATTTGTAAAGTGGTTCTCCAAAATTATGGGTACATCCACTCTCCTCTAACTTTGCTAACTTCCTGTTAGTCAAGACGCTTCTCCAAAATAATGCTCTAAGGAGCTTACACCTCAGATCCCTCAGGATCTCTCAGTCTCCTCCAAGACTTACACCTCAGACACAAGGTCTAACACTCAGTGATAAAAGTATCACCTACCCTAGGCAATTAAGCCATACCACTCAGGCTATGGAGGATAGCCCTACCTCAGAGCAAACTTGCTCCTACAACTCAGAGAGTTTCACTCTCCTATAGCTCAGGAAATATTGCCCTACTTCTCAGTGAGTAAAACTCACCTACCTCACATCCCAGTAGGATCCTACACTCAGAGAGGAGCCCTCTCCTACAACTTAAGCAAATTTGCCCAGCCTCAGGCCCAAGGCAATACAACTCAGATCCAGAAGGATTCTACAACAAGAAATGTTTCAATTTACTTTGACACAGAAATTTCTCAGTGTCAACAAGTAGAGCAGAGAAATTTCTGCACTAACTCTCCTCACAGTAGAGAAAACGTTTGCTGGAGGAACTCAGAATATGACTCCTGAACTTGTTGTAGAAGGCTAAAGATCTATTGATCTTGAGTCTTCAAGCAGCTTACTGAACCCGTCGAAGGCTGAAGATTCTTCTTTCTTCAGAACTATTTCTGATTCTACTGTGGCTGATGGAGACTGCACAGCTATCTGAACTTTTTATTGCTGGAGAGCTTCAAGCTTTTTGCATACAGTAATGGTGAAGAAGATGAAGTCGACTACTAACTTTTTGAAATTGATGATGCCCTAAAAGTTATCTTGTGTCTTGGCCCATCTCATCCTTTTGTAGTTCGCTGATCAACGACTCTTAGATATTAGTGGGACCCACCTGCAGCTTCTAACTGCGCCTTGTTTTAACGAAATAAGACGTGCAGTAGCTTCACGACAATGTTTGTCGCATTCTGTAGCATCTCAGTACTTGATTTGAACTTAGTTGACTTTGTCGATTTTGCTAACTTTGCTGACGTCAGCACCTGTGGTCTTAGCCAAAATCGAACATCAGTAGAATAGGCATTGAGTGAATGAGCTTCACTCAAAGCCAAAGTACTTAGACAAATCTGTCTATCTAGGTATTGACAACGTTGAGTGAGTAATGCACACTCAATGCTTTCTGCATTAACCCTTTATGCTGTCTCTTCTGAATGTATTGCTTTGAGAGCGTTGAGTGAACATACTTCATTCAATGTCGTGTACCTTAACCATATTCTGCATTTTAGGTTTTGAGAGCATTGAGTGAACATGCCTTACTCAAAGCTTTCTGCCTTAGCCATTTTCTATTTCAGAATTCAGATTGAGTTCAATGAACTTAGAATGTAGTTTGACGATCTCTGAGCTCAGCTCGACGAATAAGTAAAAACTCAGTTCGACGAATTTAGAGTTCAGCTTGACAAAGCTTAGATCGATGAACTCAGGGCTTAGTTTGACGAACTCTGAACTCAGCTATTCAACAATTGTGAAGCTAAGGCGTTGAGTGAGTGAGTTACAATCAATGCTTGTGGACTTAGCCACATTTCAGCTCATTTCTCTTTAGGCTTTGACTGTATTAGCCTGACTTGTTAAGCCCAGAATCCACGACCAGTTCGCACAACTTTCCAGATCGGGCGGCCTGGTTTTTCTAGCCGCCAAGCATTTCAAGCCGACCGGTCGTTAGAGACCGGGCGGCCTGTGCAGATCAAGTCGGCTGGTTGTCAGCGAAGCCAGGCGGTCTCCATGTCAGGCCGCCTCCAGCTCCGACCCTGCTCATCGCCACGGTCCAGGACCCAGGCCGTCAGCTCGCCAAGAGGAATCCGCCAGGCCGCGTGGCTTTCCTCCTTTCTCCTTTTCTGCTCATTTGCTTCCCCTCACCTCTGCCCGGTTCTCCTGTATCCCGAGAAGCCGGTAACTTTAGCCCTGCCCGTTTTGGCAGGCCCCTGAGCCTATAAATAGGAGGCGCACTCCCCAAGACACGCTGACTTGTATCCAAGAACTCGCCTGTTAAGAGTTGCGCTCTCAAGTCTAGTGTTTTGTGGCTTGTAGTCCGGCCAGCTTCATCGTTTTCTCCTTCTTGTAACCACTTCTCTTTGAATAAAAGGAAAGCTCGTGGCAGGAGTGGCATTTAAGCCGCGACGAGCGAACTCTGTTGTTGTCGCTGACAGCGGCCACTTTTTCTGTCCCTTAGCTACGACCACTAGTAACCGACTATTCGACAGTCTCCTCTTTTCCCTTCCTTCCCCCGGTGCTCGAACTATTAGCTGGTGGTGCCCGACGCCCTTTCCGTTTTCGCGCATCAACAGTTAACACGCGACCTTCAAATCTCGATTAGTCGATGAAATCAGTGGTCTAGTGAGTCAAACTGCTCTTGCTACTGTAGCTCGGCAGCCTGTCGAGCAGGCCGCACATTCGCCCATAAGGTTTTCAGCCCACCTCCAGCATTATAGATCCTGCCGTTCTACCCGCTAGTTTTCCTTCCGGTCTTTGTATCGGCTATTCCTATCTTCTAACCGCCAGATCAAGCCGCAACTGGTCGGCGGTCTCTGAGAAAAGTTTGGTTATTTGCTTCCTTTCAAAATGAATCCTGCAAAGGGTTAGAGTTAATTTAATTTCATGTCAACTACCGCTGATCTCTCAGAAGTGCAAGATTGTTCATATTTTAATGATGAGGCCCTTGGCAATGATAGCGAATTCTCTCGGAGTTGGGTCAAACATGCGCCAAAATCTGTTGTAAGAGAACCTCCTTATAAGGAAGAAGAAGAAGTCCCATCTCCATTCATTGACCAAATTCGCTGGGATACTGTCTCCGATTATTTCAGAGTACCGCATCTCCCATAATATTCCGGATGTGATGATCTGTTTTATCATTTACAAGCCTTTGGATCGACTATTTCTTTAAGAAAGTGTCAAATGGAGTAAAATGCAAACTTCTTATTATATCTTTTGGTGATATTGTAAGGGAATGGATCTATAGTCGGCCACCTCGATCGGTAACCAGTTTTAAAGTTCTTTGAATTCAATTCATTTCAAGGTTCACTACTTATAGGAAGCGAAGAAGAGACGTTGGAGCTCTCTTCTGAATCAAGCAAGGAATTGACGAGTCTAATCCGGATTTCGTTGACCGGTTCCAAAAGTAAGTTCTGGATGTTTGTAGCATCCATCAAGATTACTACTTACATGCTTTCATAAATGGACTTTGAGAAGGCCCTCTGAAATTCAAGCTCACAACAAAGGACCCCAAAACTTACGGAGAGCTTATTTAAATCGTTGATAAGTTCATAATAGGTGAAGAAGCAAATAAAGGTTATATCTTGTTTTTGAATCAGATGACTAAACAACCTCAAGGGACTTCTGGTGATCAACAATTTATTTCTTCCCAAAATGTTTCACAAGTTAAAGATTGCAAATCTCCTCCTCTTCCTCAAGATAGAGCTACATTATCTCCTAAGCAGAACGAATTATCTGAGTTTGTGAAAGTACATCCAGCCACATCTTCGCGTCCGAAAACTCTAAAGCATAAAAAAGGTTCAGATAGATATGCTAAGTTTTAAATTCCTATGGAGGACCTTCTGGTAATTCTTCAAGAAATGCCCGAGTTCAAAAGGCCTCGGCGTATGAAGTCTAAAATTAAATATCGCCATGAGGAGCTTTTTTGTAAGTACCATAAAGATGTTGGTCATCAGATAGAAGATTGATTGGCTTTCCGAGAGTTAGCTGAACAACTTGCAAGAGCTGGGAAGCTACAAGACTATGTCATTCAATGATTTCCTAATGCTTTCTTCTCTGGTTTACTCAATGGTTCAAGCAGGGATTTCTTTTTTCTCTATGATAAAGATGATTAAGATGAGAATAATACAAAATGTCCCCCTAGCAAATGGTATTAATGTGGCATAGCCAAGCTTCGAGCATATATCCTTTTGCCACATCCTTAACAACAAACAAGCATTATCTTTCATTTGAAGCTTATTTCTTAGCTTTACTTATAATGCTAACAAGCATGCATATGGGGGCAAAATGCCCTTTGAATTCTTAAGACCTCCACATACCGCTTGACATTAGTCGCAAATGTGTAGTGGAAATTTCGCTTGACATTAGTCGCAGACATCACGTACTTGTTCCGCTTGACATCAGTCACAGACATTGCGTACTTGTCCCGCTTGAAATCGGTCGCGGATATTAAGAATTTTAATCCTGCTTTTGTCTTCTTTGTGTGGAAAGAACTTCCACACGCACCTGCCCACATCGATACATAAGCTCATAGATCCATCTATTCTTGCAAGACAACACGAGCCTATCTGCTATCTTGCGGTCTTTATTAAGCGGCCTGTGCCAATTTATATCATTCAATACCCAGACCGCTCGGTTACTCTTTCCGTCTTAAATTATTTGGCTTCTATGTGTGTTGAAGCCAAAATTTGACTCCGACAAACGTTCACAAAATAGGGGCGTAGCTGACACCTACTTGGCCCAAGCTCGACCTCCGACTGGTCGTGAAGGACTAAAACTGGCCCACAGCCGCAGCAAGGAGGTCCCACCGCTTACCCCGAAGGTCACAGAGAACTTCCCCTTCAAAGCCAAAAGCTGGGCTTGGAGTTCCTCAGAAGACAGTGCCGATGATTCCCTTTTTTCGGAGTCCAAAAGTCCCTTCTGAAGAACCCCTATGGGCTTATTTATAGATTTCAGAATCTGAACTGCCAATAACAAAACCACATCGGTCTGAAATTACCGGGGTATCCTTGGCTGGGTCTGCCAACAGCCAAACTCCGCTATTCTGAGGAGCTATATGCAGTCCACTAAGGGTAAGAGGGTAAAAATACCCGGGGTAGAAGAGTAAAAACCTCTGTTTGACAGGGAAATATAATATATAATATAAAAAAGGCCTCTTCTCGCCCTGGCGAGTGGAAAGGTACCTGCCGGCGAGAGGGGCCCCTCTGCCCGTCTCGCCGGCGCCTCTCGCCCTTTATTGTGAGATCTCCTTACTGCTGGAGACTCTCTCACCCATGGAGGCCCTCTCGCCTCTGGAGGCCCTCTCGCCGCTGGATGGGGTATCTCGCCCATTGGAGAGTCCATCATCTCGCCGCTTGCGAATGGGCCCCCTGGTCCCATTTGCCCATCTCGACCTGTTTGCTTCTTGAGGGCTCTTTACGAGCCCGAGGTTGTACACAATCCCTGCTCTTTTTGAGGTTACTCTAAGCTCAAAAAGAATGTTCAACCGAGGCTCATTATTTAAGGCGCATTAAAAAACGTATTTATGAGGAATCTTCTGAGGTCCCCACCGGGGCCTATAAATATATGACTCCTGCCCCGCATACCTGGCGCCCTGCTCTGCATATTCTTCTTCCCTATTCTTGACTCTTTTGGAATGACGTACAGTGAAAGCTTTCGTGAACGTCTCGCACTAGTGCGAGAGCAGCACATGGCCAACGTGTCTTCTTTTACCTCTTCTTTAGCTCGCCCTCTCGCCCCGTCGTCTCGCCTGAAAAAGACGAAGGCTGGGGGTCTGTCACCTGCCGCAGGAGATCTGTCTCGCGTTGCTTTGGAAACCATCCCCACTCCTCCTGCGTCTTCCAAGGAAAAAGAGGTGGGTACTTGCTTTTACCACTGCTATCTCCGCGACCGGGTGCTCTCTTTTGTTGACTAATGCTTTTTCAAGGGGCTCTTGTGGTTCCGCAGCAACCGAAGAGTCCGCGAGATGGTTCTGCTGCCCACTGCGAGGAGTTCGATTCGCAGCCTTCTTCTACTCCCCCAACTACTCCCAGCGAGAGGAGGAACGACCCCTCCCCGGCCGCCGATACCTCTCGCCATCCTGGCAAGGGACCTTCCCTCGCCCTTTTGAATTGCCTTCGCTACTCTCACTCCCTTCTGCGAGTGCCTCTTCCACCTTGCCTCTGCACCCCTTGCGCAGATTCTCGGGCCAACTCTCCTATTGAGGAGCAGCCAAAGCGACTCTCCATCTCGCCTCCTCCTGTAGATGGGATTGAATACTATCTGGGTGACCCTTCAAATCCAGTGGAGATGAAGCGCAAGACGGCTGAGCTCTTCCGGAAGCACGCGCGCATCATCCATTCCTTGACTCTGGATAAGCAGGCCGCGGAGAAGCGTATCGATTCGCTGGAGAGCGAGTGCGCTCGTCTATCTTCCGGAGCTAATGCTGAGCTAGATGTCGACGGCACCGACCCCGAGGCCATCATCAACGAGACCGATATGCAGCTCCGTCTCGCGCGCCGTGGTCTTGAATCCATTCGCTCCTTCCACTCGCGGAGTAGACCTCCTCGCGGGGGAGCTAGCGGTGGCCGCTGGGAATGGCACCCGTACTGAAGGATGTTCGTCCCGCTATTCTTCTTTTTCTTCTTCTCGTGAAAGTTGTAATAACAATAGTCTCGCCAAAGTATGTAGAGAGCTTGGTCCCCGGGGGAGGATTTCTGGACATATTTTTTTATTGCTTAATTTTTCATTCCTTTTTTTTAACTCTCCTTTTAATTTATGCTATATATTAATATATATTTTTTCTGATTGTGATGGGTCGCGCCGATCGAGGTTTAGGAGAGAGAAAAGGACATCGACTCTTCCCCTCCCCTCATGTTTTCCCGCCCATTTAATCATTGGATATGTATCAGTTATAAATATGCCTAGTCCGGGATTAGATACCACACTTTCCGCTTCTGCTGTTACCTAAGCTCATGGCTTTCTGTCCTTTCCGTCTCGCCGGCCCCTTCTCACCTTCCTCTCTTGGATCTCTCGCCAATTTCTTCCTTCGTCTTGCCGAAGACAATTTCGCCAAAGAAGATGGGTAAGAAGAAGTTGGAGGAGGGTGAGGGGCGCAGCCGCTGCGGAAAGAGGTTTACTGACCATGACTTCCCGCTCGGCCGGCTCCCTCGAGAAGATCATGATAAGTTTGCCCGCGAGTATCTGGGGGAAGGGGTCGAGTCGCGTCCCCCCAAGGTCGGCGAGTGCATCAACACCTAATACCCAGGTGAACTCGCCTTCCCCGTCTCGCATTTCGAGGCGGGGTTGCGACTGCCCCTTTGGCCTGAGGTGAAGCAGGTCTTCAAATACTTTGGTGTCGTCCCGGCACAGTTCAACCCTAACGCCATCTCGGTGTTGGTCGCCTTCGCCTGCTATATGCGCCGGGAGCGCATCGAGTTTAGCTTGATGGCCTTCCGCAAGCTTTTCATCAATCATGCCAACGCCGATGGCGTCTCGTATTTTACTGGGCAGGGGCTCAAGGTATGCGAGATGCCTAACAAGAACCATCATTGGCTCACCCGATTCGTCTTCATCCGGGGAGACCGTGCTGACTTTGGCGGCATCCCTCTCGTGTCGGTCTCTCCGCCAGAGAGCTTCTACGCCACCCCCAAGTCAGTGGTCCAGAGAAGCTGCTATGCTAGTACTTAGTCGGCAAGAATTTCGAGGTCAACTTCTTGCGGCGAGGTCTTAACTCGCTTCTTCCAGTGCTCCCGGGAGAGGGTATTCTTATCTTATCCTTTCGTTCCTCTCTCCTCGCTATTTGTCGTCTCGCTTCTTCCTAACCCCTGCTCGCTTTTAGGTGAGCGAATTGTTCCAGCGTCCCCTCCTTACAAGAGCAACATCCACCCTGCCAAGGGTCTTGATCTCGCCAATGCAGTGGCAGAGGCGGCGAGAGAGTCCCTGGCTGTCATCTCACCGAAGCTTCCCGGAGATGACACGGTCCCCTCTCGCTCCAGCCCTCCCAAAAAGAAGATGAAGAAGGCTGTAGTTATCTCCAAGGAAAGGAGGAAAGCTCCTCAAGGGAGCCCTATCTCTATAGGGGAAACTCCGCCGCCCCTCTCGCCTAATCACCAGGCCGTCTCGCCTACTCGCGGGACGGTACTCTCTGCTCAACCTGCTGCCGCCTCCAACCTGCCTGACGCGGCTTCCAACCCGCAAGCTGTTGCCCCTGAACAGGCGGCTGCCACCTCCTCTCACGATGGCGACTCCTATGGCCGTCCCGCTCCCTCCTCTCACATGAATTACAATCTGGGTCCCATGGTTCATGATGCCGTCGGTGACCCGGTTCTGTTATGGGGGCTGGACTCCAACCGCGTGTCCATCTCCACCTTCCTTCCATCTTGGAAGGAGCAAGAGGTCCCTACCAGCCATGCCTTCGCCATAGGGTACGGCCTCTATGGCGGCCTTGACGCCGTTCCGCCTGAGAGCGAGTCCACCAAGGACCTTGTGCTGAAAACTTGCCATCAGCAAATGCGGGCCTTGGAGTTCTCGCACCGTTCCTCTCGCCGCCTCATTTATATTAATTCAAAGTGGAAGGCCAGCGAGGAAAATCTGGAGGAGGAGCGGGAGAAATCCACCGGTCTAGCGAGAAGGTTATCAGATGCTGAGTCCCTCCTCGCGAAGGCCCAAGGTGGCGTGGTAAGCCATAACTTTTTTCCTTGGGTCTTTTTCCTTTCCCATCATTCTTGGCTAATTTCTAGGTCGTCCCGCAGGATGCCGAGATGGCCGAACAACTGCGCTTGCGTGTGGCAGCTTTGGAGGAGGAGGTCCGGGTATTGACAACTGAGAACGCGCGCCTTCAGGCTGATGCTGCGTCGTCATCTCGCTGCGAGCCCTTCCGGACACCTCCGCCACATTACTCTTACGAGGAAGTTGAGGAGCGGTGCCGAGACGCTGGTGTCCGTGCGGCAGAGCTGGTGCTGCAAATGATGAAAGACCTGGGGGTTGTGAAGGACGAATCTGAGACCGTGACTGCGCGCGATTTGGTCCCTGAGCCTTATAGCGAGGAGAGCGATGATTCTTCATCTGGCGAGGAGGACTGATGCGCCGCCTCCAAGATTTAGAATCACTCTCTCCTCCTTTTGATGTTGTAAAAACTTTAAACCATATTTTTGTGGCATCTGCCAAGTGACGAGCGAGTGCTCATTTTTGTTGTCTCTATTTTTGTTTTCTATTTTGTGAAGTTAATCCCTGATTTGTTTTTTCCTGCGGGACGGTGCTACCGCATCGTATCGCCGCGTAACCTTTCTATATATGCCTTTTTTATGTTCTACGCGAGATGGCTTCTCGACGCGCTTACGGCCGTGAGTGGACGCAATGCCTTGCCTTGCGAGTGCCCTTTCGCTACCAGCGAGACGATCCTCAAAAGCCATCCACTGCGAGTGCTGCCACCTGCCCTACTCCACACCCCTTTTCCCTCAGTTTATTTTTGTACCGTAGGACTGAGCTGAGATACTAAGGTGTAATGTCGCTTAAGGGGACTTTTCACCCTATTCTGCCAAAGTGAATTCACTGTCCTGTCAGTTCGATGCTGATGGAGATAGCTTGACCTGTTGAAGTATTAAACCGGGCGGCCTTGCGGTCTGATCCAGCGGTTTGTTGACCGAGCGGTCTGGCGGTCTCACTCTGTAGCCTGGAGACCGGGTGGTCTATCGGTCTACCATTGCAGCATGTTCTATCCTGCTGGAGTTGTCGAGCGGTTAACCCATATGTCTAACCGCGTGGCCTGTGCGGTCTCCTTTATTTCTAGCCGCTCAGTACTGTAAATGTTTAGTCCCACATTGTTTGTATACTCTCTCTCATATCTCCTCCATTCTATATAAGGGAGGTCATACCTTTGTAAATGTTATCTTTTTTGGATAATAAAATTTCAATTATTCAAAAGTCTATCCGTTTGTTCTTTCTTATTCGCTACTTTCTACATGATATCAGAGGACACGGTCATTTCCTCCTGATTGTGTGCGCTCAGCTTGTTTTCCGCTATCCGCGACCTGTCTCGCGGCTTGCCTTCTCTTCTGTCCGCTGCCCTGTTCGCGCGGCCTGTTTCTGTTCGCTGCCCTGTTCGCGCGGACTTCTCCTTGGTTCTCTTCTCCTACTGCTTTTTGTCGCCGCGACCTATTTCTTTATCGCTGCGACCTGTTTCTTGCCTCTCCGACTTCCTAGTCGTTGCGGCCTGATTCTGTTCGCCCGGCCTGCAACTTGTTGTAGTCGCTGCTTCTTACCTCCTCTTCTCTTCTGTTCGCTCGGCCTTTTCAGTCCGCGCGACCTCTTCCCCGCTGTGCCCTTGACTGCTTTCTAACCGCTTGTGTTCGCGCGGCTTCCTACTTTTCTATCCGCTGCGGTTTCTTGCTGTGTTCTATGACTACTTCCGGACTCACCACTACTCCTGCAGCTCCTTCTCCTCCTCCTCCTTCGGGCAACCTTGGCACCGTTTCTAAGCTTGTTGGCTCCAACTATCCCGACTGGAGCGTTTCTTTCACTTTTCTCCTTCGCTCTCAACGTAAGCGTCATCACCTCACCGATGACCCTCCTCCTCGTACCTCTCCTGGGTTTGATGACTGGGATGCGAGTGATGCTCTTGTCTGCACCTGGCTAGCCAACAGCCTTTCTGATGAGTGCCTTCCCGTTATTCGCCATGATGAGACGGTCAAGGCCGCCTGGCTTTACCTCGCTGCTCTCTATTCGAAGGGGGGCCAGAATTCCCGCATTTATACTCTCTATGCGGACCTCTTCGCCCGCCCTTCCATGTCTCCTGCTGCGGCTTATCAGCAGGTTCAGGCTCTTGGTGCTGAAATCCTCCAGAATCGCCCCTTCTCCGCGGACTTGGCCGACCAGCACAAACACTTCCAGGAACTCCTGGTTGTTTGTTATCTTCTTCGTCTTCCCGATTCTTATGATATGATCCGCCAGCAGATCTTGGGTGAGGCGGAATCTCCTACTTTGGATGCCACTGCGGCTCGCATTGCCGCTGTTACTTCGCTGCTCCAGCGGCCTCTTTTGGCCTCCCCCCTTCCCAGGACTCCTTTGCTCACCAAGCTCAGAGGGGGGGACCTAGTAGCCGCGGCCACTCCGGCGGACAGGGTTCATCCCGGTTCCTCTGCTCTCACTGTGGTCGTACCGGCCATTCTGTTGACCGCTGCTGGCAGAAACATCCTCATCTTCGCCCTTCCGGTGATGCTCCTTCTTCGGCCTCCGCCTCTTCTCGGCCGTCTGCCTCTGTGGCCACGACATCAGGTAGTGCCCACGTCGTTACCCAAGGTAAATGGCTGATTGACTCCGGTGCTACAAATCATATGACGGGCAACCCTCATTGCTTCTCCCGTCTTGAGACACATGACCGCTTAGCCCCGGTCCGTGTGGCGGATGGATCACCGTCCCCGGTTCATGGGACGGGCATGGTTCAACTCACCCCATCGCTTTGCTTGGAGAACACCCTCTATGTCCCGAAGTTCCCGTGCAACTTGTTATCCGTTACTACTTTATGCCGGCAACTTCAATGCTCCGTCTTATTCACTCCCACTACTTGTTCTTTTCAGGACCCGAGGACCCAGCGGACGATTGCTACTGGGACTGAGAGCGGCGGCCTCTACTTCCTAGACGATGTTTCCGCTCTGTCCGCCTACTCCTCCTCCACAGATCTCTTTCAATGGCATCTTCGCCTTGGATATCCTCCTCCTCAGATTCTTCGCCAGCTTCTGCCCCACTTACCTCCTACCAGTTCTCCGCTCAACTATGATGCGTGTCAGCTTGGCAAACATCATCGCTCCTCCTTTCCACCGAAGCAAGGTCGTGGCTCCTCTCGCCCGTTTGATCTTATTCATTCTGATGTATGGGGTCCTGCTCCTACCCTCACTGTTAGTCGGCGCATTTCCTATTTTGTCACTTTTATAGATGATTTTTCCCGCTGTACCTGGGTGTATCTGTTAAAAGATCGCTCTGAACTTTTTTCTATTTGGCAATCCTTTTATTTTATGATTCAGACTCAATTTGTTATTTCTATTAAAGTTTTATGTTCTGATAATGCCAAGAAATATCTGAATCATGAGTTCTCCTCTTTCTTTCACCAACATGGCCTGCTTCATCAAACGACTTGTGTTTACACCTCCCAGCAGAATGGGGTGGCGGAGCGTAAAAACCGTCACCTGCTTGATGTTGCTCATACTCTCATGACCCAGATGCACGTCCCTCGCTCCTACTGGGGCTACGCTGTGCTCCTCGCCTGCTATCTCATCAATCGCCTTCCCTCCACAGTTCTCCACGGCCAGACTCCCTTCTCCATTCTCTACCCCCACAAGGCACCTTTTCCTCTCCCTCTCCGTGTCTTTGGCTGTACGGCCTTTGTTCACGCTCCCTCCGCTACCCGCGACAAGCTTTCCCCCCGCTCCACCAAGTGTGTCTTTTTGGGGTACTCTACTACTCAAAAAGGCTATTGCTGCTTTGACCCCCTTCTCCGCAAGCAGTTTGTATCCGCGGATGTGACCTTTTTCGAGACTGCTTCCTATTTCTCTCCTACCTCCTCTCTATCTTCTGATATCTCTGTTCCTTCCACGCCTCTCGACATTTTCCCACCTCCGTCTTTTCCTCCACCGACTCCTTCCCAGTCCGTCTCCCCACCCACCCCTCCACCCTCCTCTCCGCCGCCGTCTCTCTCTAGTCCCGGGCTAGCCTTCTCCGCCACGGACGCTCCGGTCACTGACGCTCCGGTCGCTGACGCTCCCATCGACCTGGATCTTCCCATTGCTCTTCTCAAAGGGGTGCGGGCGTGTACTCAACACCCGCTTGCGGTAGTTGTTTCCTATGATCGGCTTTCTCCTTCTCGCAGGTGTTTTGCCTTGGCTATCTCTGCTACTTCTACTCCCCGCACCTACCAGGAGGCTCTTGCTCTCCCTCATTGGAAGTCTGCCATGGATGAGGAGATGGCTACTCTTACTGAACGGGGTACCTGGACCCTGGTTCCTCCTCCCGTGGGCATTGATGTGGTTGGCTGTCGCTGGGTCTTCGTTGTGAAGTTTCGCCCCGACGGGACTGTGGATCGCTACAAAGCCCGGCTGGTGGCCAAGGGCTTCACTCAGACTTACGGCATTGATTACTTTGATACCTTTTCTCCGGTTGCTCGCCTCAGCACCATCCGGGTTCTCCTTTCTGTGGCTGTTAACCGGGATTGGGCTATTTCCCAACTTGATGTGAAGAATGCCTTTCTCTATGGCGATCTTCAGGAGGACGTCTATATGGAGCAACCTCCTGGGTATGTTGCTCAGGGGGAGACACGTGTATGTCATTTGAAGAAGGCCATTTATGGCATAATGCAGAGCCCTCGGGCATGGTTCGACAAATTCAGTGGTATTGTGGCTACCATTGGCTTTCGAAGGAGTTCGGCCGATCACTCCTTATTCATTCGCAAAACGGCCTCGGGACTAGTGGTTTTGGCCGTATTTGTGGATGATATTCTTCTTACTGGCGATGACCGCGATGGAGTGGACTTGACGAAGAAGCACCTCCGTCAGCACTTGGTCACAAAGGATATGGGCTCCCCGAAATGCTTTTTGGGGATAGAAATCGCTCGGAAACTTGACTCGTTGGTTCTCTCCCAACGGAAGTATGCCCTTGATCTTCTACAAGAAGCAGGACTGACAGGTGCCAAACCGGCTCGGTTTCCCATGGCTATTGGAGAAGACAAAACGTGGACGGATGACTCGCCTCTTCTATCTGATGTCACGAGGTACAGACGTTTGGTAGGCAAACTCATCTATCTCATGGTGACTAGACCCGACATCGACTATGCTGTAGGCAAGGTCAGTCAGTTTATGCAAGCTCCCAGGGACTGCCATCTTCAGTCCGCCCTGAAGATTTTAGAGTATATCAAAGCAGCACCAGGCAAAGGGTTACTCTTTCAGAAGAATGGTCATCTGAGGGTTGAGGCCTACTCAGATTCAAGTTACGCGGATGACAAAGGCGATCGTAAATCCACATAAGGTTTATGTACCTTTGTTGGAGGTAATCTCGTGAGTTGGAAGAGCAAGAAACAGTCTGTTGTCTCCAGATCCAGTGCAGAAGCCGAATACCGGAGTATGGCGTCAACCACGTGTGAGTTAAAGTGGTTGCGGGCTCTCATGCTTGACCTGGGCGAGGTATATGACTGTCCTCTCCCTATGTTCTGTGACAACAAGGCCGCTATATACATATCCAGAAATCCGATCTTCCATGAGAGAACAAAGCATATAGAGGTTGACTATCACTTCATTCGGGAAGAGATTTTGAAGAAACAGATTTGTACTCCTTTTGTCACCTCTGACAAGGAATTGGCAGATATCTTCACCAAGCCGGTTTCTACTTCCTTCTTCCACATTTGTGACAAGCTGGACATGATTGATATCTATGCTCCAGCTTGAGGGGGAGTGTTGAAGTATTAAACCGGGCGGCCTTGCGGTCTGATTCAGCGGTTTGTTGACCGAGCGGTCTGGCGGTCTCACTCTGCAGCCTGGAGACCGGGCGGTCTATCGGTCTACCATTGCGGCCTGTTCTATCCTGCTAGAGTTGTCGAGCGGTTAACCCATCTGTCTAACCGCGCGGCCTGTGCGGTCTCCTTTATTTCTAGCCGCTCAGTACTGTAAATGTTTAGTCCCACATTGTTTGTATACTCTCTCTCTTATCTCCTCCATTCTATATAAGGGAGGTCATATCTTTGTAAATGTTATCTTTTTTGGATAATAAAATTTCAATTATTCAAAAGTCTATCCGTTTGTTCTTTCTTATTCGCTACTTTCTACATGACCCAATCCTATCCCCCGCAGGCGAGCCTTCGGACCTGCCAGCTAGATGAGAGCATGCGCAGCGGGTCTACCTGGGGCCGAGCCGAGCTCGAGGTACCGACGAAGATCCCAAACCAAAACCTATCCCCCACAGGAGAGCCTTTGGACCTGCCAGCTAGATGAGAGCCTGCGCAGCGGGTCTACCTGGGGCCGAGCCGAGCTCGAGGTACCGACGAAGATCTCAAACCAAAACCTATCCCCCACAGGCGAGCCTTCGGACCTTCCAGCTAGATGAGAGCCTGAGCAGCAGGTCTACCTGGGGTCGAGCCGAGCTCGGGGTGCCGATGAAGATCTCAACCCAAAACCTATCCCCCACAGGAGAGCCTTCGTACCTTCCTGCTAGATGAGAGCCTGCGCAGCGGGTCTACCTGGGGCCGAGCCAAGCTCGGGGTGCCGATGAAGATCTCAAACCAAAACCTATCACCCACAGGCGAGCCTTCGGACCTGCCAGCTAGATGAGAGCCTGCGCAGCGGGTCTACCTGGGGCCGAGCCGAGCTCGGGGTGCCGATGAAGATCTTAAACCAAAACCTATCCCCAACAGGCGAGCCTTCGGACCTGCTAGCTAGATGAGAGCCTGCGCAGCGGGTCTACCTGGGGCCGAGCCGAGCTCGGGGTGCCGATGAAGATCTCAAACCAACCAAACCTATCCCCCACAGGCGAGCCTACGGACCTGCCAGCTAGATGAGAGCCTGCGCAGCGGGTCTACCTGGGGCCGCGCCGAGCTCGAGGTGCCGATGAAGATCTCAAACCAAAACCTATCCCCCACAGGCGAGCCTTCGGATCTGCCAGCTAGATGAGAGCTTGCGTAGCGGGTCTACATGGGGCCGAGCCGAGCTCGGGGTGCCGATGAAGATCTCAAACCAAAACCTATCCCCCACAGGCGAGCCTTCGGACCTGCCAGCTAGATGAGAGCCTGCGCAGCGGGTCTACCTGGGGCCGAGCCGAGCTCGGGGTGCCGATGAAGATCTCAAACCAACCAAACCTATCCCCCACAGGCGAGCCTACGGACCTGCCAGCTAGATGAGAGCCTGCGCAGCGGGTCTACCTGGGGCCGAGCCGAGCTCGGGGTGCCGATGAAGATCTCAAACTAAAAACTATCCCCCACAGGCGAGCCTTCGAACCTGCCAGCTAGATGAGAGCCTGCGCAGTGGGTCTACCTGGGGCCGAGCCGAGCTCGAGGTGCCGATGAAGATCTCAAACCAAAACCTATCCCCCACAGGAGAACCTTCGGACCTGCCAGCTAGATGAGAGCCTGTGCAGCGGGTCTACCTGGGGCCGAGCCGAGCTCGGGGTACCGATGAAGATCTCAAACCAAAACCTATCCTCCACAAGCTAGCCTTCGGACCTGCCAGCTAGATGAGAGCCTGCGCAGCGGGTCTACCTGGGGCCGAGCCGAGCTCGGGGTGCCGATGAAGATCTCAAACCAACCAAACCTATCCCCCACAGGAGAGCCTATGGACCTGCCAGCTAGATAAGAGCCTGCGCAGCGGGTCTACTTGGGGACGAGCCGAGCTCGGGGTGCCGATGAAGATCTCAAACCAAAACCTATCCCCCACAGGCGAGCCTTCGGACCTGCCAGCTAGATGAGAGCCTGCGTAGCGGGTCTACCTGGGGCCGAGCCGAGCTCGGGGTGCCGATGAAGATCTCAAACCAACCAAACCTATCCCCCACAGGCCAGCCTACGGACCTGCTAGCTAGATGAGAGCCTGCGCAGCGGGTCTACCTAGGGCCGAGCCGAGCTCGGGGTGCCGATGAAGATCTCAAACCAAAACCTATCCCCCACAGGCGAGCCTTCGGACCTGCCAGCTAGATGAGAGCCTGGGCAGCGGGTCTACCTGGGGCCGAGCCAAGCTCGGGGTGCCGATGAAGATCTCAACCCAAAACCTATCCCCCACAGGCGAGCCTTCGGACCTGCTAGCTAGATGAGAGCCTGCGCAGCGGGTCTACCTGGGGCCGAGCCGAGCTCGGGGTGCCGATGAAGATACCTCTTCCTGTCATTAGGACTTCACGAGAAATAATGAACAAGAAATAATTTGAGAAGTTTATTATATTAATTATGCTTCGAGTACATATCTTCTGCTCTCCCTTCTCATAGGTAGAAGCGTTTTAAGTCATCCCCACTCCAGGAATGGTTCAAGGTCCTACCCTCCACATCCTGGAGGTAGTAACCCCCCGCTTTCAACACTCTCTCTACAATATAAGGTCCCTCCCAATTTGGATTGAGCTTTCACACCGGGGCGGACCTCCCTGCCGCATCAACCTTTTTTAGTACTAGGTCTCCTTCCGCGAATTACTTTATCATGATATGCTTGTCGAAGTGCTTTGCCATTCGACGCTTGTTCTCTTCCTGTCTGATGGCTGCTACGTCTCGCAGCTCCTCTGCCAGGTCTAGTGAGAGGCGCATGCCTTCTTCGTTTTCCATCCTCCATGCCTCGTCTCCATCACCTGCAGCCGCAACTCGTGGGGATCGGACCTCGAACTCCACCGGTAGCACCACCTCACAACCATGGGAAAGCTTGAAAGGGGTCTCGCCAGTGGCCATGTTCGGGGTTGTCCTCAGAGCCCACAGGACCGAGGGGAGCTGCTCTAACCAATTCCCTCTTAGATTCTCCAACTTCTTCTTTAGCAAGTTAACGATGATCTTATTTTCCGCCTCCACCTGACCGTTGCTCCTGGGGTGGTGGACGGAGGCAAACCTGAGGTCGATTCCCAGCTGAGTGCAGAAGATGATGAACTCTTCACTAGCAAACTGGGGGCCGTTATCCGTGACAATGGCCTGAGGCAGCCCGTGCCTGCAGATGATTTCCCCCCAGACGAAGTTCCTGATGACTTGGGAGGTCACCTTTGCTAGCGCCTTAACCACCAGCCACTTGGAGAAGTAATCTAACATAACCAGGAGGAATCTTCTTTGTCCACTAGCTGGAGGGAAAGGCCCAACTAAATCCATTCCCCAAATGGCGAAAGGCCATGGTCCTGTGATGCTTCGGAGCCTTTGAGCCGGCAAGAGCTGGAGGGGGGCGCAGAGCTGGCATTTTCGGCATTTCCTCGCAAACTCTGTCGCGACTTTCCTCAGGGTGGGCCAGAAGTACCCCTGCCTGACCACCCTTTCTTCCAACGTCCTTCCTCCGGAATGACTGCCACATTCCCCGAAGTGCACCTCCTCCAGAATGTGTCTGGTCTCTTCCTCCGTTACGCATCGAGCTAGGAGACCCGAAAGCATCCTCTGGTGATGTCCTCCTTCATGCATGAGATAATGAGCCACCTTGTGGCGAAAGCTCCTTGCCTCCTTGGCCCCCTCGGGGAGGGTTCCTGTCAGAAAGAAGGTAACGAAAGGATCTACACACGAAGGCCGCCGATCCACCTCCATTAGCTCCCCCTCTTCGATCGCTGGATGAAATAAATCAGTCAGGGCACCCCCTTCCCAAGGTCCGAACATGGCCAATTGATCGGCAGCAGTGTTCTCTTCTCTTGGGACGTGCTGGATGGAGAACGTCCGGAACACCCCGATGATCGTCCTCACCCTGGACAAATATTTCACAAGGGTGGGTTCCCAAGCATCGAACTCTCCACGTATCTGAGACGCTACCACCAATGAATCTGTGAAAACCTCAACGTCCTTAATCTCGAGCTCCTTAGCCAAGCGTAGGTCGGCTATCACTACCTCGTACTCTGCTTGGTTGTTGGTTGTGGGGAAATGCAAAGCGACCGCTTGTCTTATGGTCACCCCCTGAGGACTTGTTAGTACCACCCCTGCTCCAAGGGAGTGCTTTCCCGAGGCCCCATCGACCATTATCTTCCATGATTCTGGTGGCTGCGGCTCCTCGGCCCCGACCGCCACGATGTAGTCTGCCAAGAAGTAGGCCACCACCTGTGCCTTAATGGAGAGCCTTGGTACGAACGAAATGTTGAATTCACTCAACTCGATAGACCACTTGGCCAGCCTACCCGAGTGCTCTACTCCTTCAAAAATCTTTCGGAGAGGATGGTCCGTCACCACTCTAATCGAATGTGCTTGGAAATATGGCCGGAGCTTCCTGGCTGAAACAACCAAGGCGTATGCCAGCTTTTCTAGGATAGGGTAACGAAGCTCCGCCTTTCTTAGGATCCTGCTAACATAATAAATGGGTAGCTGCTTCTTTCCCTCTTCTCTGACTAGGACGGAGCTTACCACCTCTGCTCCCACTCCTAGGTACAAGGTCAGATCTTCCCCCTCTTTTGGGCTTTGAAGCAGAGGAGCCCGGGAGAGTTGCTCCTTCAGCTTTTGAAAAGCTTCTTCGCACTCCGCGGTCCATTCAAATCTCTGATTCCCTCGTAGCACTTTGAAGAAAGGTGAGCACTTCTCTCCTGACCTGGAGAGGAATCTGCTAAGGCCGGCCAGCTTTCCTGTCAAGCGCTGCACCTCCTTAGCGTTTCGCGGTGGTTCCAGCTCCAGAATGGCTTTTACTTTATCAGGATTAGGTTGTACTCCTGCCATGGTCAGAAGGTGCCCAAGGAATTTCCCACGACTTGCCCCGAAAATACATTTTGAGGGGTTCAACCTCATTTTGAACTTTCTCAAGGTGGCGAACGTCTCCTCCAGATCCTGGAGGTGCGAGTTCACTCCCTTGCTCTTTACCATGAGATCATCAACGTAGACTTCTAGGTTCCAACCCCTCTGGCCCTGGAAAACTCGATCCATCATCCGTTGGTATGTGGCTCCCGCGTTTTTTAACCCAAAGGGCATCATGTTATAACTAAAGCACCCTTCCCTTGTGATGAAGGAGACGTCCTTGACGTCAGGAGGGTGCATCCGGATCTGATGGTAACCTAAAAAAGCATCCAGAAAACTCATAACAGAAAAACCAACGGCTGAATCAACCAGCGCGTCGATTCGAGGCAGGGGGTAGCAATCCTTAGGGCATGATTTATTTAATAACGAAAAGTCAATACACATTCTCCATTTTCCTCCCCCCTTCTTCACCATTACTACATTGGAGATCCAGCCTGGATACTGGATCTCTGAGATGAAGCCCGCCTCCAGGAGCTTCTTGACCTCCTCGCGAATGGGCTCCTCCAGCTTGGTGGTGATGGCTCTCATCTTCTGGCGTATGGGGCGCGTCCGAGGGTCCAGATTTAGGTGGTGGCAGGCTACGTCCGCATCAATGCCCGACATGTCCGCCGCGCTCCAAGCGAAGATGTCGACGTTACTCTGAATGCAGGCCCGCATCCGCTCCTGGTCTTCGAGGCTCAAGCCCCCGCTGATCCGCACCCTTTGTACCTGCCCCCGGCTGGTGTGAACCTCCAACTCCACTACTTATTCGGCCACCTCCAGCCGCGACTGCTCCCAGTCATCCCTTGCTTCTTCTTCCTGCTCCGGCTCTTCCTCCCCTCTTGCTCCCTCAACTTCCATCACCTCGTCCTGCGGCAGCTCAATTTCCATGCCCCTTCGGGCTTCCTCCTCAGCCCCTTCTCCTTCCACTTCCTCCTGCCTTCCCTTCTGTGGCTCCAACTCCCCGCTCCTTCGAACCTCCTGTACATCTCCTCTTCTCTGCTCCTCCTCCCTCTCCATGGACCCCTCCGGGCTCTCTTGCTGCTGCTCGACCTCTACACCCCTCAGGGCCTCCTGTACATCTCCTCCTTGCTGCTTCTCAGTCTCCTCTCCCCCGACTTCCTCTTCGGTTTCTTCTCTCCTTTCCTCTAGGCTCACGTCCTTTTCCCCGACAGCTTCTTCACGCGCTGCTATCACTTTTTCCAACCTCTCTGCTTCTGCCATCTAAGATATGGTGTTGACCGCTGTGACATAGCACTGTCTTGCTACTTTTGGATCCCCCTGACCCTGACCTGCACCCCTCCATTGTTGAACTTGAGACATTGATGAAAAGAGGAGGGGACGCAGCGAAAGGCGCTGATGAGGGGACGCCCAAAGATGGCGTTGTAGCTGCTCGGGGCATCCACAATCACGAACCGACAGTTCCGTGACACGCCCCCCAACCTCACGTGTAGCCCTACTCCCCCTTCTACTTCCTTTCTCTCCCCGGAGAATCCGAACAACGGTCCATCCGAGGCCAAGATCCTTTTCGTTTCCACCTGCATCTCATCGAAGGCCCTCTTAAAAATCACATTTACGGAGCTCCCATTATCCACCAGGATCTTGGAGACTGTAAAGTTCTCTACCGCCGTCTGGATTACCAAGGCATCGCAGAATGGGTCCTTACACTCCGACATATCCTCTGAAGAGAAGGTAATTTTTTCTAGCGGGGGTGGGGTTTGGGAGGTTGAGGCTACCCCCTTTCGGAACATGGTCTGGAGGCTCCCCTTCCGGGTGGCCTCGATCCCAATCCCCCCGTGAATGGCCCCGATTCCCCCCCGGGTTCCTACATCCACCCGGTCCTCGCACCTGTCTTCTGCCTCCCCTGGCTGCATTTCCACGATCCTTACCGGCGGATCCTGCCTCCTCACTCCTCTGGCCTCTCTCATCTTCAAGAATTCTGGGCACGTGGCTGTTGCGTGCCCTTCCTCCTGATGGAACTCACAGAAAGGCAACGCCGCCCTACCCCTTCTTCCTTCTCCTCTTCCTCTCCTTCCTCCTCGAGCTGCTCTTCCTCGGCCGATCCCCATTGCCTCCTGCTGATGTTGAAAACGATCCCTCGCTCCCTGTCTCCATGCCGGTTGATCAAACCTCCTCGGCTCCCGGAAGTTATCCCTTCCCCAGAAGCCTCCTCCTAACTCCTGGGGGGACCCTCATGAGGCCTCCAACCTATCCGATTGTTCGGCTCTCGGGCCCCCCCGGTGATCCTGTCCTTGGTGTCCATGGCCTCGGGGTTCCTCCCTCCTTCTTTCTTTTCTCTGCTCCCTCTGCTCCTTTTGCTTTCCCGCTCCTGTTTCCTTTGCATCATCCTCCGCCAATCTGGCTAACCTGCTTGCAAACGATGGATTGGCCCTCTCAAAATCCGTCTCCTTTGCCGCCCTCTCCATAAGCTCCTTAAAAGAGAGGGGGGGCACCCTTTTCAACTCCATGCTAAAGAATCCTGGCCTCAGTCCCAGGGTGAATGCAAGCATCAGCGTATACCCAGGGACCTCCTGGACCTGGAGGATCTTCTCCTGAAACCGATCTAGGTAGTGTCCCAACGTTTCATCCTGGCTCTACCTTACCGAGAACAAGCATTCCGCCTCCTTATGCTTCTTAGATGTTGAAAACCTCAATAAGAAACCCCTCTGCAGATCCTCAAAACAATAAATCGACCTTGCCGGTAACTGATGGAACCAGCCTCACGCCTTCTCCTTCAGGGTGATAGCAAACAGACGACACCTAAACGCATCCGTCATTTGTCTTATCGAAACCACATCTTCAAACCACTGCACATGCTGTACAGGATCATCCTTCCCCGAGTAGTAGGACATGTCGGGCTCCCGGAACCCCTCCGGCACCGGAGCCGAGATGACGAGTTCACTGAACGGGCTCTCGCTGACTGCTTGTCGAGAGGGCACGTCTCGCGGCCTTGGCTGGCTGGCCCGATCTGCGAGACCGTGCCCAGGGAAGAGCTCTCGCACAGCTGCCTCCTTCTCGCCGTCTTCTGCAGGGATCTCCTTCCCGGGACGCTGGCCTGGGAAGAGTTCTCGCGCCGCCACGTCCCTCTCGCCCGCCTCCGCGGGGACCTCCTTCCCCGGGCACTGACCAGGGGCGTTCTCGCCTAAGAGCGGGACCACCTCGATCGGGACCTGAGGCATCGCCCACTCGCTCCTTGCCGAGAAGGCCAAGCTTATGGTTTGCATGACCTCTCGCCTGAAGTACTCCAACAGTTTCCTCATCGTCTCTTCTACCTGGGAGGGGGAACCTCCTGAACCAGATCCTTCTCCTTCACCTCCTGCCATAGGACCAAACTCAAACTTTTCTTGAACCGACTACTTCCACGCTCACCGCACCAGAACTGTTGAAGCCAAAATTTGACTCCGACAAACGTTCACAAAATAGGGGCGTAGCCGACACCTACTTGGCCCAAGCTCGACCTCCGACTGGTCGTGAACGACTAAAACTGGCCCACAGCCGCAGCAGGAAGGTCCCACCGCTTACCCGGAAGGTCACAGAGAACTTCCCCTTCAAAGCCAAAAGCTGGGCTTGGAGTTCCTTAGAAGACAGTGCCGATGATTCCCTTTTTTCGGAGTCCAAAAGTCCCTTCTGAAGAACCCCTATGGGCTTATTTATAGATTTCAGAATCTGAATTGCCAATAACAAAACCGCACCGGTCTGAAATTACCGGGGTACCCTTGGCTGGGTCTGCCAACAGCCAAACTCCGCTGTTCTGAGGAGCTATATGCAGTCCACTAAGGGTAAGAGGGTAAAAATACCCGGGGTAGAAGAGTAAAAACCTATGTTTGACAGGGAAATATAATATATAATATAAAAAAGGCCTCTTCTCGCCCTGGCGAGTGGAAAGGTACCTGCCGGCGAGAGGGGCCCCTTTGCCCGTCTCGCCGGCGCCTCTCGCCCTTTATTGCGAGATCTCCTTGCTGCTGGAGACTCTCTCGCCCATGGAGGCCCTCTCGCCTCTGGAGGCCCTCTCGTCGCTGGATGGGGTATCTCGCCCATTGGAGAGTCCATCATCTCGCCGCTTGCGAGTGGGCCCCCCTGGTCCTATTTGCCCATCTCGACCTGTTTGCTTCTTGAGGGCTCTTTACGAGCCCGAGGTTGTACAATGTGCCTATCTGACGGCTTATTATTTATATATTCGGGAACCCGGCAAACTTATTTTAGTCAATAACAATTGGCCAGGTTTATCTTATTTGGCTTCAACCTGCGACTTGTTTGTCGACTATGCATGTTTAGTATCTTTGCTTACTGGCTTGTATGATCATATCAGATGCCACAGATTATTTTTCTATCCTTCTCTTTCATCAAAAGCGCGGTCTATATCAGAGTTCGCCATAGCCGCAAACTTATAATTCATTGTTTGGGCTTTTCGGCGGCTAAGGTTATTAGCCGCGCGGCTTACTGGTCATAGTTTATTTACATATAAGCTGTGAGCATTTATCCCTTCACAACAGATAACTCGATTACTCCATTAAGGATAATGGAAGTTTAAACTGTTAGCCGCGCAGCTTATAGTCGATGTGTGTTCTTAAGTAAGCCGCAGGAATATCTCTCTCTCATGTAGGTAACTTCATTGAAGTCGCAGTATGGCCTCAAACCAGTTTATATGTTAGCTATCTATTAAATCGAAAGTTACAATGAGACCGCGCGGACTTATACAAGTAAGAAAAATGATAAGTAAGCTACACATCAGAGGTAAAGCCTTCTTTAATTTCTATTTCATAAATATTTACAAAAACTAACCGCGCGGTTTACAAAAAACATACCGTCGGTTTCAAAAAATATCTCAAAGTACAAGTAAAAATTTAAAAGTTCTTAATCCGCCGGCTTGAGTTTTTTAGCCGCAGGAGAACTTGAATCATTGTCACCCGCGATGTCGACGGAAGATTCAGAGTACCCACTGCGGCTAGCTGCCGAGCCACCAGAGGTCGCCGACTCTGTCCGCGCGGTCTCCGAAGCCTGACCGCCGGTCCCAGATGAAGCGCCTTCGCTCCGGCTTCCCTGTCCACCCTCTTCCTCGTCGTATTCCTCCTCTTCACCGTCTTCCTCTCCAACCTTGTCCTTGCCTTTGATCGCCCTGTAGATAGCAGCCACCTTCTTTTTCAAGGTGGGGTATATGTCGGCACAGGTGAAGTCGGTGAAGCCAGCCGCTAAGCCGCCAAGGTATCGGAGGCGGTTAAGCGCTCCAGCGATCCCCTGGATGACTTGCGTGAAGACATTATCTTGGAAGGTCGGGTTGGCCGGGTCGTACATCGCCTGCAAAATAAGAGAAAGGTTAGACCGCACGGTTTAATATTTTTAACCGCGCATGTATCAGGTGAGACTTACTGCTTCCCTTTCTTCAATTGTTTGTTTTCTTCTTCTTTCTCCTCTAACAGCCTCTCTAGGCCGCTTTTTTCTTTCATTAACTGCTTGTAGGAAAGGCAAATAAATCGCTTGTCACGAAGCTCCTTAACCCGACCTGCATGGCTAACCGCGACAGGTCGTCTGCGGGAACTCGGCGCAAGGCCTTCAGGTTGCGCTTGCCATATAGCGCGGAGCCGAAGATGTTTGTGTGGCGGGTTACATTTCCCTCCCCCAGTAGGGGAGGGTGGTGGAGACCTTCACGTACTCGCCGTCCGGACTCCACAGCACAGCCGGGTTGCCATGGACGTCCTTCAGGCCGCTGCCCATTCCTTGCAGCATGAACTCGCCGGAGGAGGCCGATTCATCCTCCTCCTCAACCCGCGACGGCTTGGCCCACCTAACACGCTTCTCTCTTTGCGTGAGCGTCAGGGCGCCAGGCGTCAGCAGCTTGTTTAGCGGCACCGCTACAACAGCTGCAAAGATAGAGTACAAAGTCAGTTCGTATACCGCACGCCTAACAAAACAGTTCGCCAGTTTGAAACTTACTATCTTCCGCTTCAATTCCCTCTAAGGACGGCAGAAGTGGGATGTAATGGTTTACATCAAGTCGCTCGCCCTTGAAGAAGGTGTACATTTCCTTCTCCATGTCGTCCAGGCCACTGCTACCAAAGGCGGCCTCATCCAGGATTTGCGGGTTGACAGGTAGCAACCCCAGGTTTCCCTCAAAGATGAGAAACCGCTTCGAACAGTTGGGGATCTTGTTTGCCAAGTTGACGACTTTCTTTTCCCTGCAGCTGAAGTACAAGTGCCCCCGGAAGATCCTTGTCCTGGTGTCCGGGATAGACCGCACCGAGAAGCATTCCCGGAAGAGCTTCATGGAGAATCGGACTCTTTCCGACCTCAAGTATGAGATAAAGCTGTAGATGGCAGCTATCGAGTTTGGTGGCAGTTGTCCGGGCACAACGCCATAATGGTCGAAGATCACCACGGTGTCCATTATGACTGGGAATCGGAAACCGCAGTCAAAATGGTCGATGGGGATGGCGATCTGGTTTGCATTGGAAGTGTTAATTCGCTAGTCTTGCAGCGGAAGCCGAGCGACTAGCGGGCTCCCCTGCATATGCTTCTCTACAAAGTCACCTAACTCGGCTTTTGTAAGCCGACATTCCTGGTGGTCTGAGGAGTGGAATGCGGAGACCGCATCAGTCCTGACTGCAGAGGCCTTGTCAGACCGCATCGATTTGGACTTATCCCGCATCCTTTCTGTCTTGTGATGAAATCTCTGGAGTCGTCCCTATTTATATAAAACCTGTGAAAGTACATTGCTCAATGTCAAATCGTGGCTAGCCATCAGGCCGCGCGACCTCAACTTGCAAGAAATACAGAATTAATGCAATGACTAAGCCACTATTCAGTTCGTCCGTCCGCGTGGCTACTTTCCTAAACTTAGAATATTTTAGGGGCAAAGGATGTAAACATCATACTTGCAAGCCAGCGATCTGTTCGCCAGACCGCACGATTAAGGTTCTATACTTTAGATTTTCCAGAGCAATGCACATATATGGTGATCATAAATACAAACCGCATAGGCCGCAAGCAGTTCGCAACATAGTAAACATACATACAACAGTTTACATTGACTAAATTGTCTAGCATTGAAGAAAAAATATATTACAACAAATGTTCAAATTATTCGTGCGGCGTGTCACTCGCAAGTCGCTCAGCATTGCTTATCACTTTCCAGTCCCTCTTGCCCTATTCGCGCAAACTAGTCACCGGTTCTTACAATCTCAGTGTACACTTGGCTAACTAGATGGTGTAGTGAGTGCAGAGACCGGTGAACCCGCGCGGCGTCACACTCTACTCTGGCGAATGGAACCATTAGTTAAGCCCGAGCTTCTAGCCCTCCAGAAGCTACGGATTGCCCGACTGCCGCGACCTCCGGTGGATTTGAAGCTCCACCGGAAGCTGGGCGGCCTATTTCCGGCAACTTCCCAGAAGCCGCTGGTGCAAGTCGCTGATTTTCGTCGGCCTCCGCTGATGGACCTTGGTCTTTTCCTTGCTCAAGGCAGAGAATCTCTTCTCTCTCTCTCTTGAAGCCGCCCGGCAATCATCACTTGCGCTTGCATTTCCTGCTTATCTGCCCTTTCCTGCTCCAAGGCGGCCTGCATCTCTACTATTTTCCCATCCGCGGCCTCCAGTGCGGACTGCAACCTTTTGGTCTCTTGTTCCAGTGCAACCTGCAGCTTTGTGGTCTCTTGTTCCAACACGGCCTGCAGCCTTATGGTCTCTTGCTATAGGGTGGTTTGAAACTCTTGGATCCTTTTCTCAGCGGCTTCCTGGGCAACCCGCTTTTCTTCATCGTTAATTCGCAGGGCTTCAGCGTGCGCACTCATAGCCGCCTGTAATGTGTCGACCTCCTTCTGGAAGTCGGCCCTCTCTTTGTCGCGAACACTTGGCGGAGGCGGCGATAGCATAGGCAAGATGGATGTCAGGTCGCCCAACTTCATCGCGGTCTCCGGTTCACCTGCAGAAAATAAACCAGAGCCAGGTTCAGCCTGTTAATTGTGACTTTCTTGCAAGGAAATCGGTAGGATAAGACCGCCGGTTTGGCATTTATCTCCTTCAGAGCCCGCGGTATGATATCTAAACACTGGCCGCCTGAGTCGTTCAGGGTCTATCTGCTTTAGCTTTACCTTCCATAGTTGTTCGGCTTCTTTAGCTTATCTTTTCTGTTGAGCCGTGGTCAGGAAAAAGCTGGCCGATGGATTTAACATTGAGTTCGCCCCCTTCTTCCTTGACCGCGACTTGTAGAAGTTAACAATTCGCTTAACTCTCCCATGTTTACCTTGCAGTAGAGGAAGTGTGGTCGCCACCGGCTTCCCAGCGATCAGCTTCTTCATCTCCTCCATCTTCTCTCGAAGTTTCAGTTTCTAGGCTCCTTCAGAAACCACGGAAGCCGGTCCGCTAAGCTTCTGCCCATTGACTTCGACTTCAGGGCGGTAAACCTCTTCAGAAGCCACGGGGGTCGACAATAGCGCATCCTGCTACCGCAAATTATCCATTCCCTTGAGGATGTCACTAATCGTCTCGCTAAACGCCGATGTCTCCCCCGGCTAGTTCGGTTTGGGATCTGTTGTAGACGGATTCTCAGATACCTCTTTCTCGCGCGACTTTTGTTGCAGACTATCCGCGCCGGTCTTTACGGAAATATTCCGATTTCCGGCCTACATCTTCCTTATCTTCCTCTTCATCCTTTTCTCAAGAGTCTCGCTCTTCTTCTTCTGCCGTTTCAAGGAGCCGACTACCGTCACTATCCGCTTGCTCTTTTCAGCCAAAAGCCGTTCGGCCTCCAGCGTCTTATCCGGCTCGTTGTCGTCCACAATGATTAGGTCGACCTTGGCCGACACTTCGCGTGGCTTGCCAGATTCAACGCTTTTTTCCTTCGTCTCACCTATTTTTAAGAACACTTCACCCGATGGAGAGTAAGTTACCTCAAAGGATTTGACGGTATCGATTTGTGGTGGATCAGCCTTCGAAACAGCATCCGGATTGTCCGCTGCCTTCGAG
This sequence comes from Platanthera guangdongensis, assembly GCA_039583875.1. NCBI lineage: Eukaryota > Viridiplantae > Streptophyta > Magnoliopsida > Asparagales > Orchidaceae > Platanthera > Platanthera guangdongensis. The sequence continues at coordinate 67,203,128 of CM077160.1, forward strand.
ACCGCTTTAGGATTTGTCGCGGCCTGCGAAGATTCGCCGACTGTCTGCGTTGGCCTCTTTTCAGAATCAGAATCCGTTGGGGTAAGTGGCTTCCTGGTCTTCTTCGCAGGCTGTCGGTCAGAGTCATCCGGTTTCTGGCTTCGGCTCTTTTTCTTCTCAGTCGACTTCTTATCACGGGCTAGCATCGACGACATGACATCCATCTTGTGAAATACCGCGTCGGCTTGCAAAATGCTGACCGTAAGTGGCGAGTAGCGACCCGTGGCTAGGTAGAGGTCTTGAAGAATGACAAGGGTCAAGGGATTTTATAGACGCTGATGTATTAAAGGCAGTCGTAGTCCCCCGCTTAGTTCTACATTTTCGAAATTTTTCTGAAACTTAAAAATGTGCGGGGATTATGTTAATCCCGGAATCCGCAACCAGTTCACACAACTTTCCAGATCGGGCGGCCTGGTTCTTCTAGCTGCCAAGCATGTCAATCCGACCGGTGGTCAGAGACCGGGCATCCTATGCAGATCAAGTCGGCTGGACATCAGCGAAGCCGGGCGGTCTCCATGTCAGGCCGCCGCTAGCTCCGACCCTGCTCATCGCCATGGTCCAAGACCCAGGCCGTCAGCTTGCCAGGAGGAATCTGCCAGGCCGCGCGGCTTCCCCTCACCTCTGCCCGGTTCTCCTATACCCCGGGCAGCCGGTAACCTTAGCCCTACCCATTTGGGCAGGCCCCCGAGCCTATAAATAGGGGGAGGGCACACTCCCCAAGATACGCTGACTTGTATCCTTGAGCTCGCCTGTTAAGAGATGCGGTCTCAAGTCTAGTGTTTTGCGTCTTGCAGTCCGGCCGGCTTCATCGTTTTCTCCTTCTTGTAACCGCTTCTCTTTGAATAAAAGGAAAGCCCGTCACAGGAGTGGCATTTAAGCCACGGCGGGCGAACTCTGCTGTTGTCGCTGTCAGCGGCCTCTTTTTTGTCACTTAGCTATGACCGCTAGTAACCGACTGTTTGACAGTCTCCTCTTTTCCCTTCCTTCCTCGGTGCTCGAACCGTTAGCTGTTGTTGCCCGGCTCCCTGTCCGTTTTCGTGCATCAACATGACTCACAACGTTTTGTTGTATGGTGTTGAGTGAGTTGACTTCACTCAACACCTGTGCACTTAGCCACATTCTAAGATTTCCACTTCATTGCTTTGACTGAATAGGCCTTACTCAACACTATAAGTCATCTGGCGTTGAGTGAATGATCTTCACTCAACGCCTGTGGATTTAGACAATTTTATATCCTTCCAAAAAACTAGACGTAAATGTGACAGAAAGAAAAATGACGTTTGTCTTACCAACCAGTGCAAGTACCATGGAATCCCAGTGGAAGATAGATACGGCAATAACTTCACTCCCCAACCCATGAGAACATTTAGTGGGAGGAAGAAACGACAGAGAAAGCCACTCTAGAGGAGTAGAAACATACGACATAAAATCTGGAACGTTGAAAATGGGTGAAATACCCCAATCATTCATAAAATCCAAAAAAAATCGTAATGTCTCGAATTTCAATATAAATCAGGTACGAGTCAGCTTTTCTACATGTTATGTTCAAGTTGGTGTCGGTCAGCAACCGGTCAGGAGGTGAACGCACTAAAATTGCACTGTCAACTTGTAAGTTGGGTACACTCGGGAGTAAGTTGACATGCAAATGACACGACTTATATTGGATAGCTATGGCCACAAGAGTGGGTGCATAAATATCGTGGCATGGTGGAAAATAAGGCGGTGCTAATTGGTTTAATTGATTTAAATTATATTTCACGCTTAGAGGACGCAAACCATGAGGCACACCCGTCACGAAATCAGAAGTGGACCCAATCGACGACCTCATCATAGACGTATAATCAGAGAATTGATTAATCATAAGAAATTTGGGAGATACTGAACTACAAAATATTGTGACGAGGACGAACACGAAATCTAACAACTCACTAATACATATCTTACGAGATATGTCCAATGGAGGGGCTACTAATGGAGGCAGTACCAACTGTCTTGGGCTAGTTATACCAAATTCGTGCCCAACAAAGTCATCTAGTCGAGTCAAGTGAACCGGATGGGGAGACGACATGGTCGATGCCAGAGGAGGAGCTAAGTCATACTCACCATCAAAACACGGATTTAACGTCCAAGAAAAATCCACCGGGTGCCAGCCATCAAACTAAAAAGGAAAATCAAACAGTAGATTCGTCCTCACAGAAAACTCAATTGGATCGTCATTACCCAACTCACTCTCCGATAAACATTCATCATAGGTTGACTCTACCAACTCAGCCAAAATGTCTTCCAACTCACTAGATATTTCATCCAAATCATAAGCAGTAACGGTCTCAAAAGTATGCAAAATCGAACTCGACAAAATTGTTATTCCGCATTGGGCTTCGGGCAAAGGGGATAACATCAAAGTAATATCTTTTGGGTCCTCAGCGCTAACGTCATCCAAAAATAACCCTTCCACACAGGGCAAATCTTCCAATACAACACTTCCTTCGCTAGCCAAATCTTCCCATGATGTATGTACATCGCCAAAATCGGGATAGAGGATTGAGCAAATTGAATCCCGGGGAGAATCTAAATTGGCTTGAACCTCAAGCAACCTCAATAAACTATTCCCCAGATGTGCTTCACTAAGATTATCCTAAGGTGACTCTTGCAACATCGTTGAAACATCTACCAACACTGGGTCAACAGAAGACTCCACGATACTCAAGGGTGATAGATCTGAAATTGAGTGGTGGGCGGGGGGCAAATCTAAAATATAGTCGAGAGGGGGTCGGATAGTCATGTGGGGGGGGGGGGGGGAACTTCAGAGGAGAACTCCTCTTCCATGTCACTAGGATAACCTACATCCTCATCATCACTCAACTCTTCACTAATGACGTCGTCGCCCTCGGAGGCTGGCTCAGTCCTAGCCACTACATCATACTCATCCGGAGCATCAACAGCTAGATCCGACAGCTTGGGAGGCGACTCTGAAGAGACTACAGGCATAGTCAAAATAGGACAAACGTTAGTGCCACGAACAGATATGTCAATAACCACACGCGTTATAATCGCAACCATACTGGTAGGAACACTCTCACCCGCGGGCTCATAACATTCCCAGAAATCACATCTATCGAACTTGGGACATGGGTCCTAAGCTTCTCCTTTCCTCCATCGGTAGGTGCAGGTATACTATGGGTAGCTCTACCATCCTGGGAGGAAGATCGAGCTCGAGGGGGTAAGTCACTCCCGTGATCAGAAACGGTTCTAATGCCCTGGAGGGGAGAAATTAAATCATGAGACATCCGAGTATGGGGATACGAGGGGACGTACTGGTTCGATGTAGGCAAAGTCTTAGGCGGCGAATCACTCAGATAATCGGAAATCTGGGAACGACAGTAGGGAGATTAATACTCATCCACTAATAAATTCTTCATAATCTGCCAACCTACTAGTGAGCCGTTGAGTGACATCCCAAAAAATTTTTCCTCATTGAGCCAGAAGGTCAGAGCTCGACCAATTAGTTGTAGTCTCGCAACGGGAATCTTGTGGGCGTCCACAATATGATATCGCTTAAAATAGAGTTCCATGTCCTTCACCCAACATAAAAATACTCGCGGTCCACCTATTCTATCATAGGTCGGAGCAGGAACTCGATCAGGCCTAAAGTTGCGCGGTGGTGGTGTCGAATATGGTGCTAACATAACGTTACGCTCAACGAATGAAGGTGAGTGAGCGAAGCTCCCAATGTGCGCCATAAAGGACCAACGAAAAACTCAAACTAAGTGAACACAAAAACCTTTTTTTGATATATTTTAAGAAACATATTTATATATATATATATATATATATATATATATATATATATATATAACTAGAAATAAATTAGAAGACCAGCGAAACACTACAGATGGAATTGTTCCCACTTAAGGCTAGGGTAAAAATTTCTTTTTTTTGCTTTCTTACTGGAAAAAAAAGAATATTATTAAATTTGTTTTTTGAATTTTGCTGAAAAATAAGAAATCTAGGTTTCTATTAGCAGACCAGCAAAATTTTTTTTTTGAATTTTTTTGACTCGAAAATTAACAAGAAAAGTGGTGCCGACGTGCAAGAACCAGGGGACGGTGGCAATTAAGAAATTGACGTGAACCTGGCTCTGATACCAAATTGATGTAGGCTACGTCTCCTGACGAACCGCAACGGACAACGACACTTAATCATTCTCTCACATACCAATTCTAGGTCGCACAAATCAAATTTGCAACTCACGAAGAGAGATACAACCACACAGGAGGGATACAAGATAAACAACAAAACAATAGAATACAAGAAAATATATTAGAACACTCAGAGAGAAAGTATTAGTACACTCGAAAAACACTTCAGATTTTATTGCTTAGAGATATTGGTACAGACCGAGATCTCTAAACCATTACAATGAACCCTTATTTATAGCTGTCTCGTAGGGGGATAACTTACAAACCAAGTTATTCCTTTTCCTTCCTTACAAACCAAGTTATTTCTTTCTTGACTTCTACGGTACACCGGAATAACCTTTTCTTGACTTATACGACACGGCAGAATAACTATATATTATATTATATCTTATCTTAAGTGATAAGATTCTTTTGAGAAGATCCTTTAATCCTTTCCCCCGGGGGAAAAAAGGTGATGGCTCCACGGGATGTTTACTGCTGTTAGTGCGAGCGGTTGGTGGAGCCTGGAATCTTGATGGTCTGGAACCTTCAAACCAGTGGTTGCAGTGTTGGATTTCTTCAATATACTGGAGAGGAAGGATCAAGGGATTGCGCCAGTAAGCCTGAGGTAGATTTAGTGGGACATCAGTGATGGGTACACCATTGATAGTACAGAGGAGCGCTTTGTGGGCAAGAGTTGGAGCTGGACTGCTGTATTCGTGATCATGCCAGAAAGCACAAGAATATTGTTTGTGAATGCGGAGATGAGTATGTAGAGTAGTCAAATTCTGGTGGCATTGGAAATGGATAAGGATATGCTTCTATTCGCGGACTCCATTAAGACTATTTCCCGTAGGCCGTAGGTTTTTGCGCCAAAAGCTGGTGTTGCCAAATAATTGAAGCCACTTTAGGAGTTGTTTATGCCTCTGTTGGCATGGGTGGATATCAACTTGGGCGATATACTGAAGGAACCGCCCTTTGTCGAATATGATGCCGAATGAGCAGGTTTCGAGAAAGTACCATAAAACCATATATGCTTCCTTAGGAAAATTGTAATAAAAATCTTCCCTACATTCAAGTATGGATAGAAAAGGAAAACGGGGATGTAAGGGAAAACTGGCTAGAGGACCGTCATTCAGGCAATATTGCCTGATATATATTTTCTGAAAAATAAGCAGAGAATGTAGAGATCTTTTATGAAGGATGAAATGCAGTATCTTGAGCCTAACGTGAACTGGAAGGTCCGTCGGCTGAAAATAGTAGATGACTGGGAACACCATAGAGATCGTCCGCTGAGTTCGAGATAAGAAATCCGGGAGGAAATTATGTTTGCCCTTGATGTGTTGGGCTTCAAATTTCCACTGAGAGAACCAATTTGCCCATCGCAGAAGTTGGGCTTGGGGCAGCATCTTTTGTTTAAACTGTAGCATTTTTGGAAATGTCGACATATCCACTTCGATGAGGAAGTGTTGTCCAATATGATGAAATTGAAACTTTTCAATACCTCTTTTAACAGCTAAGATTTCCTTATAGGTGGAGTGATAATGAAGTTCGCCATTCTTGAAGGCCCCGCTTTTGTATCCGCAGATTTGACGTTTCCCATTTAATTCTTCAAGTAGTATGGCGCCCCAAAATTTATCGCTAGCATCAGTTTGAAGGATTCGCTTGCCCGATGATGGAATTTGGAGTGAGGGAAGGTGTTTTGTTAGAGATTTTAACTTCTTAACTACTTTGGTACACTCCTCGTTCCATGGAGGCACTTCTTTCTTGAGTAGATTAGCGAGAGGAGTTCTGAGTTTGGCCAGATCATGAATAAATTCCGCCATATAATTCACAATCCCCAAGAACTGTTGTACCTGTTTGAATGTTAGGTTCTCATTCGAAAAATGATCTAATTGGGTTGTTATGTGTGGTTGGAGCTGGTATTGACTATCTGATATATGCATACCCAAGAAGTCAATGTCGGATGTTCCAATAATCATCTTTTTCTCAGATAACATAATGCCATATAATTGGACCAGGTCATGAAATTGTGAGAGGAGGGAATGATGAGAGTCAATATCTGAAGAGAACAGTAAGATGTCATCAATATAAACCAAAGCATTTTCCATGATGGGCTGGAAAATTTTTGTCATTGCCTTCTGGAATAAAGAAGGGGCCGATTTTAATCCGAAAGCTACAACGGTCTAATGGTAGTGTCTTTCAGGAATGCAGAAACCAGTCTTTTGTTTATCATTGGGGTGAATTCCTAGCTGCCAAAAAAATGTTTTAAGATCGAACTTGGAAAAGATTTTTGCCTGTGGGAGTTTTTGAAATAAGACTTCTCTCTTTTGTAGAGGAAACTTATCATCCTCTAGAAAATGTTTGAGTGGCTGGTAGTTAATTACCAGTATCATCTTTCCTCTAGCCTGCTCTGTCCTTTTGTTCACATAAAAGGCTTCACATGCCCATTGTGATTTTGTGGGTTCGATTAACCCTTCATTTTGTAGCTAGTCAACTTCTTTTATAGCAAGTGCATAATGGTCTGGATTCATATCTTTGTGACTTGCCTTTGTAGGATTAATGTCTTCATTCCTCTTAAACGACAGAGAGACAAAGAATTGCAGATTCTTCCAAAGAGGGTGATCACACTTTTGTAGGAATTCTGTATGTGATTCAGCACAGGAGGTGCTGACAATGTTATCCCTGATGGGGCTTAGGACTTCAATTGGATAAAGATGTAGAGTTTTGTCCATGGCAGTAAATGATTTTTATATCGTAATCCTTCTTTGTTCCAGGTAATTCGTTTTAGCAGGTACAGGATGTCAAACCCGATAAGCAGATCTTTGGCAGGAAGTTCTGATCCATAAACTTGATGTTTAATAACATACCCTGGGAAGAGTTGGATATTTATGGGTTTACTGATCAGACTGATCATTAATAGATCGACATTTGCTGCACGAAATGATCTGTTGCAGGAATTCCAGCATTCTTTTCGCAGGATGTTGGGCTTCATGATGGAGGATGCGGCTCCAGTATCAAAAAATGCTATCACCGGAATAGGTTTATCCCATTTTCCCGTGAAAATGTGGATCTTTGCATAAGGGGTTGGTTGATAAAGAAAGCTCTCGCTGGCTGTGGTGGTATAAATGTTATAAAAAAGAACGATATCTTCGTCTGATTCAACAGAGGAGTCTGATAGATCTGCACCCAGGGCTAGAATTGTGTCTGGGCCAGCTTCATCTTCTATAGAAAAGAGTGACTCAATGTCATCGTTTTCTACATCCTCAACTTGAGAGAGTTTCGCAATGAGTCGTGAACTTTTCTCTTTGTCAGGACATTCCTTGGCAAAATGTCCTTTCTTTCTGCATATATAACACCTTGAAGACTTTGTGTTTCCTTTCTTTTTTCTTAGAAATTTCCATTTCTTCTGGTTCTTTTTAGAGAAATAATCTTTTCCTCCATCTCGTTTACGTGTAAAAGGTCTGTCCTTTTTTCTTTTGTTGCACGTACAAGATTTGTCTTTTCCACACTTGATCTGGAGGTCATGGCGTTCACAGGCCGAGCCAAGGTTTTTTACTTTGGTCCTCGATTTGCTTGAGGAACCTCTTTTAGTTGCATAACTTTTCAAGTGATAGTAACACATTCTCGTAGAGTTCTCCAATAGATGTATGACTTATAGGGATGTTTTTTACCTGGAGAAGCCGAGATGTTTCATTCCCGAGAGGTTCGGGGAGAGAATTTAGGAAAGTATGTTTCAAATTGACGTCGTCAATCCCATTGATCGCATAAAATATTTTTGACATCTTCTCATAATGGTCTTCTAGGTCTTTTATTTTATACGAGCAACACCTCATGCTCAAGTATTCCTCTCTAGCTTGAGTTGTATAGTGATCCCATGCTCCTAAAAATTCATTATGGACATGCATGATCAGGGCATCCACATTTGGGCTTTGTTTGACCATTTGTTGTCTGTATGTGCCGAGGGCAATCCACCGATGCCTAAGTCTTCCATGAAACTTTGATACAAATCTATCTGTGACAGCAAGCATTGTCACTCCAGGTTGTAGCAGCTCGGTAGTGCACCAAGCATGAATTTCATAGATCCTTTCTCGCCATTTTGATGGTGGGATGTTATCAAATGAAAATCCACCTGATGGATCATTTTGGAATTGGCCAGATTGTTCTGGTCCTTGATGGGGTGCTTGGCCTGGGTCATTTGCTTCTTCATCTTCAACAGTAGGGTCTTCGGTAGGTAAATCTGCCATTAAAATGTTGAGGGACATGTCCTCTGAATCTTCAGAGTACTTCTCTTGTACATGTGGTATTTGTGGTTGTGTAGCTATTTGTTTTAATAAGGAGGAGATAGGATTGTCAACCATAAGCTGAGAAGATGGTTGAGTTGCAGGCAACTCTTGTGGTGAAGATTCTTTGGATAGATATTTTTCTGGTTTTCATTTTGAAGACTGTGATGTTTCATAGTGCATTTGCGGGAGGAAAGCTGCACTATTGAAAGGATTGAGATCAAACGGGGAGAGAGTGGATAATGGTTGAGAATATGATGGTAGTGGAGGTAAATAAGATGAGTAAGATGGGGTTTCATAATATCCTGGGGAGTGATATTTTTTTGGGTTTGAAGAGAATGCAGTTGGGCTTTTAGGCATTTTAACTCTGCCTCCTTTTGGGCCAGAAGCGGTGAATTGAAAGAGACGGTACTAACCAATTGGAGTAGTTCATGATGCACCGCCGTTATCTTATCTTGGAGTTGCATTGTGACTCTGGTAAGTGTCGAAAGTCCGAAGTCGAGCCTTTTTTCCATGGTTTGTTGGCTTGCCGCTATTTGTTTTAAAACTCTGTTTTGTGCCATGACATTTTCAGACTGCCAATTTAACATAGCTTCGGCAGGAGATACATGCCTTGTTGTTCCATCAGGATTTTTAGTAGTTGGATTTTTAATCTTCCAGGTATGGGAAATTCTATCTTCATCGAACTCCATAGGAGGGAAATCATCATGATAAGAGGTTGGTTGGAACATGTTTATTTCTGGTGCTTTAGGATAAAGAACATAATAGTCAACTTTTCCAGACTATTCTCCTAGCAATCCAACTATTGGATCTCCCCTTTCGTATCGTTCTTTAAGCAATTGCTGTGCTGACTTCCGTTTGTTTTTTCTCCATCTGGGATGGTCATCCGTATCAGAGTCATCTTCTTTGTATTTAGCACATGAGCAGACATCAAAATATTTATGGCCATCTTCGTCTTGAAATTGATATATAGGCAATCCATCTGTCCTGAAGGAAAGGATGGGCAAATCAAGCCCGATTTCTTTTTCTTCAATCATGTTTATCTCGGAGTTGAAGATGGGATTCTTGCTAGAAGAGGGGTCGTCGCCGTTGAACACAATTTCTACTGCGCCATCTTTCTTTCTGATAAATGAGGATTTGACGGAGTGGATCGGCTGGTTATTGTTTCTTATTTTTTCATTGTGCGTGAGCCAGGATTCTGGGAGAAGTTTAATAAGCTCATCTTTTGGAAGTTGCTTTGGGGTGTGTACGCATGAGGAGCCTGAGCGAGCATCAATTTCCAAATAAAGAGCTTCATCAGTGTCTTGAGGAAGACTTAAGTCGAACGAATGATTTTGGACCCGAGAAGCCATCTGGTAGTGCAACGTTGCGGCATATGTTCCCGCGACTTGAGGTGCTCCAATAATCTGAAGCTGAACGTTAAGGTTGTTGTAGATATGAGGATCATCAAGCCTCAAGTTAAAGTTTGGAAATAGTCTTATAAATACAGTGCCAGCATTTAAGGTAGTCTGGACAGTTGCGATGCATGCATGACTGTATTGTTGAAACCTTGTGTCCAGGAGAGCTAATCTTGCTACCATCGGGAGTCCTTTCCCTGCGTGCAAAGTGAGAGCCATTCTTACAGCTCCAAAATGTATGTGGGAATAATCATGGGCCTTCCATTTTTCAAGCAGCCCTCATCCAGTCGTATAGGAAATATTTGCTCTTCTTCAGTGGCAGGAATAGGTACTTGTTCAAGCCTCGAGGCCAGAACGAGTTCTTTCGCAGCGAGTGTCCTATTGGAGGTGAGAGCCTGACGGAAGGCTCGAGAAACTGGATGATGTTTTTTTGGTGAATTCTTTATATGAATTTAACAAGGGGAGGTCTGTTACGGGAATACGACTGTCTTCAGTAAGGTAGTCGACTTTATAGAGCAAATCAGAATTTTTGAGGTGGAAGATGAACTGTAGGAATTTCGGGGGGAAGAAAAGGAATATGAACGGGTAACGGATTGTGAACTTGCCATAAATGTAAGAGGCCTTATTTCTCAGAAATCCCCTTCAGTGTTAAGGTGGCTTGCTATCATACGAAATGATACAACTGTTTCTTAATTCTCGTGAAAACCTGAGCATATACCCATAGCCGCACACCCAGCAGCTTTGAAGGCCACAACTTCGTTATTTTCACAAAGAATTATGCCACTAGTTCTGGTGTAAGATTTCTGATGTGGAGGATCCCTAAAGAAGGGCAACCACAGAGCATACTAACCTCAACCAAATGCAAGCTAGCATGAACAAATCATGCCAATACCATCATGAACAAATCATGAACACCTCTAGATCATCAAGAGAAATAAGGAGAAGTTTTTTAAGCCTCCATCCCTCTGATACCAAATTTGCAACTCACGAAGAGAGGTACAACCACACAGGAGGGATACAAGATAAACAACAAAACAATAGAATACAAGAAGATATATTAGAACACTCAGAGAGAAAGTATTAGAACACTCGAAGAACATTTCAGATTTTATTGCTTAGAGATATTGGTACATACTGAGATCTCTAAACCATTACAATGAACCCTTATTTATAGCTGTCCCGTAGGGGGATAACTTACAAACCAAGTTATTTCTTTTCCTTCCTTACAAAGCAAGTTATTCCTTTCTTGACTTCTACGGTACACCGGATTAACCTTTTCTTGACTTATACGACACGCCAGAATAACTTTATATTATATTATATCTTCTCTTAAGTGATAAGATTCTTTTGAGAAGATTCTTTCAACTTCAAATGGTTTAGTTTTTAATTGAGGTCTTTTAACACACGAGATTAATTTAACATGCATAACTCTTGTTTGCCAAACAATACCACAACATTCATAACACCTAAAATTATGACTCCTAACCGCTCCAATATTTGTTGTGTATAACGCAATGTCACAACCACAATCTGAGAAGAACTTGACTAAAAAGTACGATCCAAAATTAGTCTTGTTCGCTCCCCAAAATCCAAATATAACATTAAGGTCCGCCAATCCTTTAGAGATCTAATAAGGGCTATTTGCCAATATTTGGATCAAGCGAAAAGGATCCGCCCTATACGGATTCGATTAATGAAATTGAAGAACATAAACGATAAAATCAAATTTTAAAAATGACGGATTCAAAAGCCGCAGATAAAAGTCAATGTCTCGCAACCTCCGACTAATTAACAAAGGAATCACACAAGAGTAGATATTTTCGTTACCCAATCCCAAGCAATAGACCTTCAAATCTTCCACTAGGATGAGTGGAGGAATCACACGACGAAGGTGGAAAGATCCACTTCCATGAAATTCCACGGAGCCACACCGGAAGGAGAAGACGCATGCCGTTTTCTTCGGAGTCACCAGAGGAGATCAACAGAAGATGATATGTGAAAGTTCCTTAGGATTCTTCAAGAGGGAAGAGACGTGATTATAGAGAAGGGGTTGTCCACAAGGTCTTAGAGGAGGAGGGAAAATATATGGCCGGCGGCCAAGGAGATGGGGGAGGCAGCGGCTAGGAGAAGGCAAGAGAAAGAGGGGGGCTGAATTTTGCCTAAGGGGGAAGAGAGAGATAAGGGGGAATTCAAATTTTGAATTCAAGTTTCAATTTTTCATTCTTCTTCATTAAATTCCTTCATAACATGACTATTTATAGCCTACACCACACAATCACCACCATTGAAAATTAAACACCTCATGATGGTTATATGCACCAATCATGTTACATGAAATCAAAATACATGAAATAAAAACTCTCAAATTAAAACAATGCAACAAGGAAATTAATAAAGATAATATAATATTATAACTATTATATTATTGTCGTGGCGTTGGCGTTGTAGAGAAATTATTATTGCGACGATGGCGTTGTAGCGGAGATGGTGTTGTAGCAAAATAATTGTCACGGCGATGGCGTTGTAGCGACGATGGCGTGCATTGAAATTATTGTTGCGGCATCGTCCATCCGAGTCTTCAAACGTACGGTTGGCGACGATCAACATAATGCATGGACCCGGCGTCGCCATGGAGCTCGCCAAAGAACTCGTCAGCACCATCTACAACATCATCACGAACAAATGACGGGACATCATCGCCACCAATCAATCGGTCACGAGGATTACGAACACATGGCCGGACCTCTTTGCCATCAGGCAACCTATCCCATCACTATCTAAGTCCACAGGCAAGTGAGTGAGTTGACTTACCTGATCATCTGATCATCATCTCTGATCATCTTTTCCTCCCCCTTTTGACTTCAGCAAATAGCAGGGAGGACTTTTATCATCTGCTCCCCCTTAAATAGTTAGCAGTGAACTGTTGGAGTTGTGTTGGACATGCTCTCCCTCAATTTGAGAATCTTCATTTCTTTAAAGAACAAATCCATCTGCAAAATACCAAATAGCTTGCAACCAGATGAGGAGCAATTGAATCTATACTAAGTTTAACACAACCAATTCAAATTTGAAGGTGTTAAATTTGGCTTCATATAGTGGCTTAGTGAATATGCCAGCCACTTGCCTGTCTTTTGGAACAAATTCAATGGTGATGTCTTCCTATTCCACATGCTCCCTAATGAAATGATATATAATATCTATATGCTTAGTCCTGCTATGGGAGACAGGATTACTAGCAATTGAGATTGTACTAGTAGAATCACAGAAAAGAGGAGGTCTACTTATCTGGAGGTTGTAGTCTTGATGTTGGTGCTGGATCCACAACAACTGAATACAACAGCTACCTACTGAGATGTACTCTGACTCTGTAGTTGATATTGCAATACTGGTTTGTTTCTTGTTGCTCCAATATACCAGTCTCCCTCCCAACAACTGACAGGTGACAGATGTGCTCTTCTTGTCCTCTTTGCAGCCTGCAAAATCTGCATCGGAATTGCCTGTTAGTTCAAACTCTCCATTCCTAGGGTACTATAGGACAAGCTCTGTAGTGCACTTAAGATACCTCAAGATTCACTTAGCTGCAGAGTAGTAAGATTCTTTAGGGCAAGCTTGATACCCAGCACAAACACATGTAGCATATATGATGTCTGGCCTACTTGCAGTCAGATATCGAAGGGAACCAATTATCCCTCTATACAAAGTTTCATCAACAGGTTTCCCTGCCTCATCTTTTGCCTACAGGCAAACTTGATCCCATGCGAGTTCTCATGGTGGAGGAGTTCTCCATGCCAAATTTCTTTATCAACTCCCTAGTGAACTTAGACTGGAATATGGATATGCCATCATCAGTCTGTCTAACTTGGAGGCCCAAGAAGAACTTAAGTTCACCTATACTGCTCATCTCAAACTTCCTCTGCATAAGTTTAGCAAATATTTTGCAGAGGTTGTCATCAGTAGATCCAAAGAAGATGCCATCTACATAGATCTGAACTAGGATGATCTTACCCTTAGATTCCCTTTGGAATAGGGTCTTCTCTATCTTCTCACTTGAGAATTTGTTCTCAACGAGAAAGCTAGACAAAGTCTCATACCATGATCTAGAAGCTTGCTTTAGCCTATATAGAGATTTCCTAAGTCTATAAATAGAATCAGGTGAGTAAGGAACTATAAAATCTTGGGGCTGCTCAACATAGACTTCCTCTTTTAAGTCACCATTCAGGAAGGCTGACTTCACATCCACATGGTAGACCTTGAATCCATTGTGTTCAGCATATGAAAGGAACAATCTGATGTCCTCCAATCATGCTACAAGGGCAAAGGTTTGATTAAAGCCAATGCCTTCTTCTTGCCTATACCCCTTAGCCACTAGTCTGTCTTTGTTCTTGATTATAATGCCATTTTCAACTAGCTTCTTTTTGTAGATCCACTTGACTCCAATGACATTATGTCATTGTGGTCTGGAAACCAGCTTCCAGACCTTGCACCTCTTGAATTGGTTCAGTTCCTCCTGTGTAGCTCCAATCCAATGCTGATCTGTGTTGGCCTCCTCAAACTTGTTGGGCTCTACTTATGATAGAAAGCTTGAGTACAAGGTTGTGTTCTGACTTCTGCTCTTTATTATTACTCCATGGCTTGCTTCACCAATGATCTGGTGTAATGGATGATCTCTTATGTATCTGACTGCTGGTGGCAGTCTTCTTTCAGCAACAAGTTCCGCATCAGGTGCAGCCTCTTCTTGATATTCATCCACTCTAAGTGTACATGGTAGATTTTCTGGAGTATCCACTTCATCTTGTATAACTGGTGATACATCCTTGATGGTCAGTTTGTCCATTAGCTGTTCTGTACCTCCAGTACAATAAGAGGAGTTTGGCAAGTCCCTGTTAATCATAGTAGACCCATCAAAGACTACATGAACTGATTCTTCTACAACTTCGCTTTTCAAGATGTAGATCCTATAAGCTTTACTATGATTGTTGTACCCAACAAAAATTCCATCAAAGGATTTGACAGCAAACTTAGTCACATAGGACTTTCCATTATGAAGTACATAGCACTTACTATCAAAGATTCTGAGATAGCTCAGGTTTGGTTTTCTGCCTTTCAAGATCTCATAGGGAGTTTTATTGTGGTTCTTGGTGAGAGAAGCTCTATTGAGGACATGACATGCAATGTTGACTGTATTAGCCCAGAAATATTTTGGGAGAGATGTATCATTTAGTAGGGTCCTACCTGCCTCTATGAGAGTTCTATTTTTCCTCTCAACAATACCATTTTGCTGGGGTGTCCTAGGTGAAGTGAATTTTTGATGAATCCCATGTTCTTCACAGAATCTTGTCATGCTATCAGACTGGACTTCAGTCCTATGGTCACTTCTAATTTTGATCACAGAGCTGTTTAACTCATTCTGAATTTTCTTGACAAACTTAGTGAAGATATCAAAGGTTTCATTCTTTCTCTTTAGGAAGAATACCCAACCAAACCTGGAAAAGTCATCAACCACCACAAGGGTGTAGAACTTCTTACGAAGACTATGAACTGGTATAGGACCAAACAAGTCCATATGCAGGAGGTATAGGCATCTCACAGAATCTTTGGTTCCAATGCTCTTGAAAGAGGCTTTTGTCTGCTTGCCCTTTTGGCAAGCAGAACAAATGCCTTTTTTGGAGCACTTCACATTGGGACCATTCCTATCTAGCTCTTGGCAAAAGAGCTTACTAATAATCTTGTAATTTATATGAACTAGCCTCTTGTGCCATAGGACACAATGGGAGGCTTTCTCATTTTCCACTAGACAGATAGGAGAGTCTGTATCTAAACATAGAAAGTTTAAGCAATAAACATTTCCACACCTAGTGCCTGTCAAGATGACCTCTTGGTCACTTGATCTCCTAATTAGGCACTCATCCTTGTGGAAGACAATAATATAGCCAAGATCAGAGAACTGACTTATGCTTATAAGGTTGTGTTGCAACCCTTCAACATAAGCCACTTTAGTGATGGTGACTATGTCGTTGGTGATCTTATCATATCCTCTTGTTATCCATTTATCTGAATCACCAAAGATTACTTTAGGTCCAACTTTTACTGGAGTGTAGTCTTTCAAATTGCTCCTTGTCCCAATCATGTGCCTGCAATATCCACTGTCCAAGTACCATATAGGGGTATGGCCACTTGGACTAACCTGCAATATACAATTTACTTTACCTTAGGACCCCAATATCTAATCGATCCTAGGTGCACATTAGTATTAAACAGAACATATCCACCAACAGAATTTCTGATTGGTGGACTGACCCTAGCCCTGGTCACATTGGGATTGTGCCAATAGTCAATGGCAAAATACCTTATCTTACCACAGCATCAACAATCATGTATGTTATATCTTATTTTCTGTGTAGGCCCAGCAACTTGGTTAGCAACAACCCTAAAAGGAGGAAGATGTGTTGCAACCTTTTTCTGATTTCTTTCAGCTAGTATTTGACTGAAGATAAGTTTTCCAGCTGGCTTATTTGGTCTGCCCTGAGTGTCAGCAGTAGCAAGCTTCTTTTCAAAAAGCATGCTTCTGATGGCATCAGATATGCCCAGATCAGCCTGACTCTTAAACTTGCCCTTAGTCTGAAACTTTGCTGTCAGATTTTGAGCCTTGTCTGCAGCAACATTCTTGAGTGTTGGTGCTGAAGCACCAAAAATAAATGGTACTGGTTGGGCTATCTGAAATTTGTCATGGATATCCTCAAAGGCACTCACACGGCTGAGCTTTCACCATAGAAGTGAACATCTTCGTTCATCCTCGAGCAACAACACTTCTCCCAGTGACCACATGAGATTTCTTGGTCATTCCTGTTAGAAGGTAACAAAACTTTTCTAAATGGAATGGGAGGCTTGGAAGTAATAGGCTGAGGTGGAGCTTGAGCTTTTCCCTTCTGTTTGGAAGGAGCAACTCTTGTGCTTCGCGTGAATCTTGTAAGTGATATCACATATGCCCTGATACCAATTGAAAGTGAGGAATATATCTTATCTTGACTCTTGAGGGGGGGGGGGGGTGAATAAAGTGTTTTAAAATCTTTGATTTATTTTTATAGCGAATTAAAATCGGTGATATATATATATATATATATATATATATATATATATATATATATATATATATATATATATATATAAGAAAAGAAAGTATGTATATCACAGAACAACAAAATAAAGAATAGAGCACAACCAGACGACACAAGGAAATTTATAGTGGTTCCCCAATAAACCTGGGTACATCCACACTTGTACCAACTGGTAGGAATCCACTATAGGTTTTTGATCAGGTGCCCTGCCACCACAGATTTTTGCTCAGGTGCCCTGTCACCACAAGATCTATTTTTCAAGGGAAATCTAGCAACCCTTTAAGCTTTTGATCAGGTGCCCAAAAACTAAACTATATCTTTTGATCAGGAGACTTAACAACCAATGGGATAACTTTTGAAGGGAGTTAAAACCGTTTTACAGTAGAGTAAAAAGAAATTTAATATTGTCTTCTCTTTCTCAATATTCTGAGAAGACTAGTGGATTGTTGTTGTTGTCAAAGCTCCCACTGAGATGTAGAATAGTTCAGGAGAATGTACGTTGTTGGGAATTATACCCTATAATGTTCCTTAGGATTTGAAGGGGCATCACCAATCATGCTAAGGAGCATAATGTATTTGATGTGTGCTTTAATTCATGCATGCAGGTAGTCCATGACTGGACAGGTGAAGAAAATAAGTTTGGTAGTAAACTCAAATTTCATCGAGCTTAGCTCGAAGTTCATCGAGCTCAACACGCTAGTCGTCGATCTCAGCTCAACATTCCTTAGGATAAGCTCAAGAGCTCAGGTTTCAAAGTTTGTCAAGCTCAGCTTGAAGTTTGTCGAGCTCAGTTTGCAATTCGTCGAGCTCAGCTTACAAATTGTCGAACTCAGCTCAACACTTGTTAAGCTAAAGCCAGAAAAATCAACTAAGGCAAAAGAGCTAACACCACAGAGAAGGTCAGAGTTTGTCTAGCTTAGCCCACAGATCGTCGAATGTAGCTAAAGACAGAAAAACTGACTAAGGCAAATAACACTGAGACAACTGAGATAGCTGAGAATAAGGCGTTGAGACCGCTGAGACAACTGAGATAGCTGTGAAGAATGCATTGAGACGGCTGAGACAGCTGACTAGCTGGATTTCTCTAAGTCCAAAATCGTTGAGTGAAGCAGGTTCACTCAACGCTTCTAATGAAGAAGGAAGCACTGAGACAAAACTAGCTGGATTTCTCTAAGTCTAGAAGCATTGAGTGAAGCAGATTCACTCAACGCTTCTAATGGACAAGGAAGCGCTGAGATAGTTGAGAGGAAATCCACTGAGATAGAAGATAGTCTCAGCTGTAAAGCAAAGACCGCTGAGACAGAACCGCTAAGACAGAGACTTGTCTCAGCTGATAAGAAGAAAGCGTTGAGATAAAGGCATGTCATAGCTGTTAATAAGAAATTGCTGAGACCGCTGAGACAGAACCACTAAGAAAAAACCAGAGAAAATTCACAAGTCCAGAAGCGCTGAGAGCCAAGATAGATGGCGTTGAGTGACTTAACATCACTCAATGCTTCATGGATTTCTGGAATATTTTCTAAGTCCAGATGGTGATAATGTTTGTTGACGTCATCAAAGTCAACTTACATGTCGTTGCGGGAAAGCTGCAGTGGTGCCGAAAGCTGCCTTGTCCATTTCTGAAGAAGGTAGGGCTCATCAAACCTTGGCTGGGCCCACATACAAGTGTGTCGTTAATTCAAATCAACACATATAAAAGGAGAAAAGAAAAGGGATTAGGGTAACGAACGAAACATATCGAACGAAAATGGAACAAACGAACAAAATACAGAGGCGGCTGGACATCTTCTCCATCAAGCTTGAAAGCTCAAGTCCAACAGAGATAGTCGGAAAGACAAAGGAAGTTAGCTGAAGCTCTTCAAGCTCAGCAAGATAGTTCTTTCTAGAATAGATAAGCTGATTATTCCATTAAGCAAGCTGGTAGCTGCTCATTTGTGCAGCAGAGAAGAGTTAGCTGTAGAAGATGACTAATTCCTTCTACAACAAGTGTACTGGACTGAAATCTGCTCAGTCCAACAAGTTAAACACAGAGACTTTTCTCTGACTCAGTTGTTTATTTTCTTAATTATTTTGTATTCGTTTCTTGTAGGATTCAGTTTTTCTGAATCTGATTTTATGGCACTTTGTGCCTGAGGTAGGTGACTATTTAGACACTGAGGTAGTTGCCATGTTGTGGTACTGAGGTAGGATCCATGTGTGGATCTGAGCTGCATGGCTTAATTGCCTTAGGTAGGAGAGTGTTGCTCTCTAAGGTAGGATCCAAGTGTGGATCTGAGGTAGGCTGTCCTCCTAACCTGAGTGTAGGGCCTTGTGCCTGAGGTATGTGACTTGAGAGTTACTGAGCTATAGGTGACAAGTGTACCACTGAGTTGTAGGCCTTGGAGGAGGCTGAGCTGTAGGTACCTGAAAGGGTGCTGAGTTGTAGGAGTGCTACAGCACTCTGAGAGTGGGGCTGTGTGCCTGACGCTGTAGGGCTGAAGAGGCTGAGTTGTAGCCCTTAGAAATAAGGCTGAGGTAGGTAATTAGTGGATCACTAAGCTGTAGGAGCTCAGCAGAGCTCTGAGCTGGAACCCTTGTGGTTATGAGTTTGGATTCTGTGAAGAATTTGTGTCATAGGCTGAGGGTCTTAGGTGTAAGCTTTGAGGAGCATATTGGTGGAGTTTGTGCCTAGTCCAACAAATCAGTTGGATAGGCGGGAGGGAAAGTGGTTGTACCTAATTGGGGAACCACTATAAATCTTTGTGTTTGTTGTGTTGCTTGTTTTCTTTCTTTTTCCGGATCTAAGGACATGCTCTAGTAGTTTAACTTGAAACAACAAAAAAACTGATAAAAATTCAAAGACCTATTCACCCCCTCTAGGTTATTAGCTAACCTTCAGTTAAATAACTTTCAAGTGGTATCAGAGGGAGGTTGCTCAAAAAGGATTTAACAATCTGAGTATACCTCCAAGGTTAGCTATAATATAAGATTATGGGGTCTGGAATGAAATATAAGGAGCTAGGTACCATGAAGCTGCCCATCTGCAGGAAAGAAGGATTTGGCCTATGGAAACAAAGGGTCAGACTGTTCATGGAAGCATCTGAACCTAGGATCTATGTAATAGTAGTGGAAGGTCTTTTTGTCCCCACAAAGGCTTCCACCATAGATCCTACTATGAGAGCGCCTTAGGCATATTCAGAAATGGACAGAGATGAAGTGATTCTGTCCACCATGGACAAAAGGGCACAAAATATTATAGCCAGTGCCATTGATGACTCAACCTTCCAAAATCTTATACACTGCAAGAGCTCCAAGGAAATGTGGGACACCCTTGTAGTCTACATGGAAGGCTCTGAGGAAGTTAGAGATGATAGAAAGTCTATGCTCAATCAAAAGTATGAGGCCTTCAGGAAAAGCAAGTCTGAAAAAGTTGCTGACTGTTTTGAAAGGTTCTTTAGGATAGTCAATAAACTAAGAACCTATTGTAGGGCCTTCAACAATTATGAGCTGAATGACAAGTTCCTTAGATCTCTCACCAGAGATTGGGACACTAAGATTTGTGTCATTAGGGAAATGGCTAAGCTAGCATACACTCCTCCACCAACACTCTTTGTAAAGTTGCAGTCCTATGAAATGCAGCTGGCTGCTAGACAAGAAGAGGAGAAGAGAAGCCAATTCAAGTCCAAGGACAAGTCTGTGGCATTCAAGGCAGAAGCCCTAAGAAGAAGCAGAAGAAAGACTCCCTCACTACTAAGGAGGGAAGCTGAATCTAGCTCAAACAATTCTGAGCCAAGCTCATAAGACAACCACATGTCTGATAAAGATCTAACTGCCTTCTCGAGGTAATTTCCGAAGTTCATAAAGAAGAAGGACTGGAGGAGCAAGCCATCTTCATCCTCTTATCATAGGAAGTCATCTAAGGATGATAGGTACGTCCCTAAAACTAGTAAACAAATTTCTTCTAATGTCACCTGTTATTGTTGCAGTAAGGCTGGGCAAGTCATTGCTGACTGCCTAGTCAAAAGAATGGAAGAGGATGAGAAGAACAAGAAAAAGCATCACCATCACCACAAGGGCAAGAAGAAGGAGAAGTCCTTTGTGGCTAAGAAGGAGAGAAGCTGGACAGATTCTTCATCCCCAAATTCTGAAGATAAAGAGGAAGAAGACTATATAGGGCTGATATCTGTTGCTGCAGATCCAGGAGAAGAGGAGGAATATCCTACTGCCAGGATAGAAATTAGGGCCCCTTTGTCACACTCAGACAGTGACAATGAGTAGGATGAAGAAGATAATGGATGCCATAGTTTAATGGCAATGACTGAAGAAGAAAGCAGACAACCAGATTCAAAATCAATTAAGGTACAACCTATTTTCAATTCTGCATCTTCCTCTGACTATGAGTCCAGTCCAGATACTGGTGCATCTTCATCCTATGATAAAGATTTCTCAGAATCTGAGATTGATGTCAATCAATTGATTGACAAGTATGGACTACTCCTAGATGCTCTAAAGAAGTGTAGAATTCTTTCCAAAAGGAAAGCCAAGGAGATAGAAGTCCTAATGCTTTATAAAACTCTTTATAACAATAAACCTATTGTGTTCTATAAGAAAAGTCATGAGGTGTCTGAACTCAAGAAAAGTCTTGATTGTCAGACTTTGCTTCTGGAAGAGAAGAAAAAACATATTAGATATTTGGAACTAAAGTTCATAGAGAGATTGGGGATTGTGATTAACCCTTCTCAGTCATAGGGTCAGTTGCCAAAAGCTGCAACTTGCCCAGTCCCTGAGAAGCTGGGTATTAATCACATCAATCATCATTTCAAATATGTATTCCCCGATAAGAGGACAATGTTTCAGAAGGAAAATTCACCTTCTAAAACTGTTAAGTTTGTGCCACTACAGAAGGATCAATCAAATATGTGCTTCACCAGTGGGCTGAAGGCACATGATCCAAGAAAGAGAGATATTGTCCACTCTTGCCACAAAGTTCAAGGGAAGTTCTTTAGATTTGGATCCAAATATAATTTATCTAAGGAAATGAAAGAGTCCAATAGATGGCAGGCTCCAAAAATACATCAAGCCCATACTGGATCAGCTGTATTTAGTCCCTCAGCACCTTCACTCAAGAAGAAGGGGGCAGCATCAAGCAATGCTTATCCAGCAAAGTCTGGTGTTGCTCACTTCTCTCATGGACAACAATTTTGTGCTGGCCTAAAGAGAAGATGCAAAATTCATAAATGTTGGTTCTGTGGGAAAGTGGGTCACTTTGCCATTGATTGTTGGCATAACCTGAATGTGACTAGTGGACAAAAAGGTGCTCAGCCCAGGCAGAGAGTTGTGCAAAAGTTTTATGATGCTAACAAGAACATAGGACCCAATTATCATTGGGTGGCTAAGGGTAAATGAATTTAGTTTTGCAGGATAGTCAAAGTACCTGTCCAGTTAAGACTTGGTATTTGGAAAATGGGTGTTCCAGGCAAATATCTTGGACAAGATTGTTGCTCTAGGAATATACTCCAGGAAAAGCAACAAATTAAGATTGAGGCTGTCAAGCTTGTAATCCTCAAAAGCTAGAGGAAGCAAGCCTCAAGGTATGTCTGTCTCTCTCTCTCTCGTATATAAAAGTTATGTTTGCTAATTGTTAAGTCATGTTAAATGTGCTCACGCTGAACCTGATCAAGCACAATAAATAGAAAACAATGATTCAATTATCTACACTATCAATTTTTTTATAGGCTTTACTCTAAAAAATTCAAATAACTTATTAGAAAGCTTTAAGGTAAACCAATGCATAAATTGGAGTGCCAATAGAACTGACTGATTAGCATGACTAAGTCCCCTTCTATTTAAAATTAATAAATTTTTTAAGTCAAATAGATTGTACATCCAATCAGTGAGGGAAGCCACAAATTAAACATGCAGTGAATAAGTAGAAGAAATGCTGAGAGATAGAAGAATAAAAGCACTAAATCTCCTGTTTCATAACAGGAAGCGTAACGCAACCGGTTAAAATGAATTGTATAAGTTTTAGGCTAAAAATACTTATTTGATAGTTAAACCCTGTTGGTATAAATAGAAAGGCGAAAAGAAACGAAAAGGCACTCCACTCGTTAAAAGCCTTAACCCTAGCCGTCGAGACTGAAACCCTCTCAGCGTCTTACCGCACTGGTTCAATGGACCTAAATGTCATCAAGGAGTTCCAAGAAGGATACGAAATTATGAGGGATTGATTCAGTCATGCCTCTCCAGATATTAATGCAGTAATAAGGATGATCAAAATCACAGGCCTGGAGTACACCCTGTCAGAACCCACCACCATTCTTAAAAAAGAGTTAGTAGAATTCTTATCGAACATTAAAGTGTCCTCCTCTCCAAACTCTCTTAAGTCTAAGACTGAAGATATCAAAATAAAGGTAAACCCTAAGAGACTAGGAAAGGCCCTTGATATACCATTCGTTAACCCTAGCGAGGAAGAAGCGCTCCCCTTCACGGACAGAGACAGTGCTCTCAGATGGTGTGGATACAATGAGGCCAAATCTGGGTCTCTTAAAAGAAAATTCTTCAATCAGAGAGGCAAATTGCTAGCAGATATTGTAGGGAAAGCCCTTATCTGCAAATCTGGATCACATGACACTATCTCTAATTCCATATTTGATGTCATGACTAAAATTATCCAGAATAGAAAGACCTCATTATCTTCTCTCATCTATCAGAGATTAGTAGACTGTATACCCTCACCAAACATGGGCAGAATTCTTTCCTTATACCAAGTGAACACCTATCCTGATACCTTCAAACAGGAACATGGGGTGAAGATTCACTACCTAAATAGAATGGACATCAAGACTTTGGATAGATTCACTAGGGTCCTACAAATGTGCCAACCTTCAGCAATAAAGGACTCCTCTAAGGGCATAAGGAAGAAACCTACTGAGGATAAAGAACCTCCAGCCCTGAACCTGAGCTTCGATCATCCTCTCCAGCTGATATTGGTCTGTAGGTGACTTATCACTCAGTCAATCCTCTACAAACATTCAACTCCAGGACACTGTAGTGCATGTTGATAAAATCCATGCCAGCTCTAGGTCAGGACAAGTGTCAAATATTGGCAATGAGGAAGAAGTTGATGTAGATGATGAGGCAGATATGGCGAAGATAATCATGAGCCTACTGAAGCTTTAGATACTTATCTTGATATATCAAGCCCAGAGACGGATGCTTAGTCTAAGGGGGAGCATTATCAGATGGATCTGACAAACTTGGATCAAGTTATCAACAGAATAGTTGAGTCTACACCCACTACAGGTAATACCCACACCCTCTTAATTAGTAGTGTTAATACAGTTTTAGCTAAGGAAATGTTTCCTACTAAAGGTTCTGTAGTTGAGGGGGAGCGTTCTCATATCCCTGCTCAGGATGTTGTACCTCCTCTTATGAGCCATACTTCATCTACCCCCATCTCCAATGAGGATTTTTTAAATCAAATCAAAGCACTATTGGATGCTCAGACCACAACCCTCAAGGAGTATATTGATCAATTAGTTGTGAAACTAAAGAAATGTCTCACTTAAATAAATAGGTCACCACCTGGTTTGATAGTGCTGGAACTGCTGGCACCAAACTGACCAACCTCATGCAATCCTTGGACACAAAGCCAAAAACTCTCTACAGTTGACATAGGATATGTCAAGAATTATGTAAGTGCAATTGATGAGGTAATCAAGGGTGCAGCTGATCATGTAAATCAGCATATCACTAATGTTGCCTTCTAATATATGAAGGAGGCAATACTTCTAAAAGATGAGCTGCTTGTTGACAATGAAAGAATATTCAATTCTATATCAAGCAAGAATGAAGCCAACACCGGTTTACTGCAAAAGACCATCTCTGAAGAAGGCAGAAGGGGGAGAGTAGACATGCTAAGGTAGCAGCACTCATTGAAGATAAAGCCTTCAATGTAATTCAAGGCACCAGGGTGGCACTACACCTGCCTCTTCTGGATAGAAAGAGGACAGAGGACCTAGAATTCCCAGCATAAGCTAGAATTGCATAGGATGCACAACTTGCTGCCAGAAGAAAGAGGGAAGGAACTCAAATGGCTGAAGAGTTCATGTCAAAGAGGAGAGCTGAGAACATAAATGATCCAGACTATGAACAGCTAAGTGATGCCTCTGAATCCATCATTATCAATGCTTTGGTATGCCATGGACAAATCTTAAAGAATATTGATAGTGTATATCCTCTGAAGAATGGATAAAGCATCTAGAAAGAAATTCCATAAGGGAAAGAGTATTCAAAGAAAATCTGGTAAGGAAGTGCAACCCCAAGAAAATGCCTCCCAGATATATTCCAAAGCATTTCCTCTACTTCAAGTGGCAGAAGAACAAAGCTAAAAACTTGAAGAAGACTGCTGCAACCAAGGATGCTGCTGCAAGTTTATCAAAGAATATCTGATAGAAGACTACAAGACTTAAGCTTATTTTAAAAAATTATTTAATCTATATTCTGTAATGAATTTCAACAGTATAAAAATTTCAAATTTCTATCAAGGAAATGAATATGTTTTGGCCCTGACTACATTGATGTGACAAATGTGCATGAAATATTCACTTACATGTCTGTGTTTGATAAAATATGTTGTTCTTTCATAGAAATCCTGTAATCACAAGGTTGCCACTTTGTTTGGATAAGTTAATGATTGGATTTATCTTGATCATAATGTTTACCTAGTTGATGATTAATAAAGCTTTTATTGTTAATCATACTATCACATTGTCAATGATTGATAATTCACTTGTATCATTGATCTTTCAATCATAGTGTTAAGCCATCTCATCTAGGGGGAGTTATCCTGTACTGGGATGGCTAGTTATCATGATAATGTTATCATTACACCTATCATGATATTTCTTGTGTTGATGCACCTTAGAATGGATGGGTGTTCTGCATTCTTCAAATAGGGGGAGATTGTTAGAAATTATGCCATACAATGTTCCTCAGGATTTGAAGGGGCATCACCAATCATGCTAAGGACCATAATGTATTTGGTGAGTGATTTAGTTCATGCATGCAGGTAGTCCATGAATGGACAGGTGAAGAAATGAGTTTGGTAGTAAACTCAAATTTTGTCGAGCTAAGCTCGAAGTTCATCGAGCTCAGCATGCTGGTCATCGAGCTCAGCTCAATATTCCTTGGGATTATCTCAAGAGCTCAGGTTTCAAAGTTCGTCGAGCTCAGCTTGAAATTCATCGAGCTCAGTTTGCAATTCGTCGAACTAAGCTTACAAATCATCAAACTTAGCTCAACAATTATTAAGCTAATGCCAGAAAAATTAACTAAGGCAAAAAGTGTTGAGATCACTAAGAAGATCAGAGTTCGTCGAGCTCAGCCCACAGATCATCGAACGCAACTAAAGCCAGAAAACTTGATTGAGGAAAATAGCGCTGAGACAACTGAGATAGTTTAGAATAAGGCATTGAGACCACTAAGATAGCTGGGATAGCTGAGAAGAAGGCGTTGAGACCGCTGAGACAGCTGACTAGCTGGATTTGTCTAAATCCAGAAGTGCTGAGTGAAGTAGGTTCACTCAATGCTTCTAATGAAGAAAGAAGCGCTTAGACAAAACTTTCTGGATTTCTCTAAGTCCAGAAGTGTTGAGTGAAGCATGTTCACACAACGCTTCTAATGAAGAAGGAAGCGCTGAGACAGTTGAGAGTAAATCCGATGAGACAGAAGATAGTCTCAGCTGCGAAGCAAAGACCGTTGAGATAGAACCGTTGAGACAGAGACTTGTCTCAGCTGATTAGAATAAAGCGTTGAGACAAAGGCCTGTCATAGCTGTTAAGAAGAAACCACTGAGACCGTTGAGACAGAACCGCTGAGACATAACCGATGAGGCAAAACCAAAGAAAATTAACAAGTACAGAAGCGCTGAGAGCCAAGACAGATGGCATTGAGTTACTTAACATCACTCAATGCTTCATGGATTTCTGGAATATTTTCTAAGTCCAAATGGTGATAACCTTTGCTGACGTCATTAAAGTCAACTTATATGTAGCCGTTGCGGGAAAACTGCAGTGGCGCCGAAAGCTGCCTTGTCCTTTTCTGAAGAAGGTGGGGCTCACCAAACCTTGCCTGGGCTCAAATACAAGTGTGTCGTTGATTCAAATCAATGTATATAAAAGGGGAAAAGAAAAAGGATTAGGGTAACGAACGAAACAAATCGAACGAAAAAGGAACAAACGAAGAAAATACATAGGCTACTGGACATCTTCTCCAAAAAGCTTGAAAGCTCAAGTCCAGCAGAGATAGACGGAAAGGCAAAGGATCTTAGCTGAAGCTATTCAAGCTCAGCAAGATAGTTCTTTATAGAATAAATAAGCTGATTCTTCCATTCAATAAGCTAGTAGCAGCTCATCTGTGCAGCAGAGAAGAGTTAGTTGTAGAAGAGGACTAATTCCTTCTACAACAAGTGTGCTGGACTGATATCTGCTCAGTCCAGCAAGTTAGACTCAAAGACTTATCTCTGAGTCAGTTGTTTATTTTCTTAATAATTCTATATTCTTTTCTTGTAAGATTCAGTTTTTCTGAATCTGAGTGTAGGACACTTTGTACTTAGGTTGGTGACTAATTAGTCACTGAGGTAGGTGCCCTGTTGGGGTACTGAGGTAGGATCCAAGTGTGGATCTGAGCTGTACGGCTTAATTGCCTGAGGTAGAAGAGTGTTGCTCTCTGAAGTAGGATCCAAGTGTGGATCTAAGGTAGGGCTGTCCTCCCAGCCTGAGTGTTGGGCTTTGTGCCTGAGGTAGGTGACTATAGAATCACTGAGCTGTGACAAGTGTGTCCCTGAGTTGTAAGCCTTGGAGGAGGCTGAGCTGTAGGTACCTAAAAGGGTGCTGAGTTGTAGGAGTGTTGCAGCACTCTGAGAGTAAGGCTGTGTGCTTGAAGCTGTGGGGCTGAATACCCTTAGTTTTAGGCCTAAAAGGTAGTTGATTAGTGGATCACTGAGCTATAGGAGCTCAACAGAGCTCTGAGGTGGAAACCTTATGGTTATGAGTTTGGATTCTGTGAAGAATCTGTGTAATATGCTGAGGGCCTTAGGTGTAAGGTCTGAGTAGCACATTGGTGTACTTTGTGCCTATTCCAACAAATCAGTTGGATAGGCGGGAGGGAAAGTGGATGTACCCAATTGGGGAACCACTATAAATCTTTGTGTTTGCTGTGTTGCTTGTTTTCTTTCTTGTTCAGGATCTAAGGACATGCCCTAGATAGTTTGTAACATCCCATTTCCAACTAGACCCCTAAGTGTGGTTTTTGTCCATGACTAGGTCATGAACAAACCCTAGGAAGCCAAAGAAGATCAAGGAAACCTAAGAATGTGGGTGAGACCACTATGGTCTGCAAATAGTAAATTCCTGAACCTTTGTTTAAGATAACCATGGGGCTTTACCAAGACTTCAAGACCCCACCATGGTCTCAGCAACCCTTTGTAAGATCCATTAGAGCACCAAGGACCCATGGAGTGCAGTCAAAGGGGTTAAGTTGACCCTAGTCAACCCTAACCCTAAATGGGTCAAACTAACCTACTTAGGGTCAATTGACCATCACCAAGCCAAGTGGACCCCACCCAAGCCCACCTAACCCTAGAGTGAGGTCAATGGGTCACATAGGACCCATTGGGGTCCACTCAAGAGGCTAAGTTGACCAAACTCAACTCTAACCCTAAATGGGTCAACCTAACCTACATTGGGTCAAACTGACCTGCACAAGGGCAAATTGAAGTTCCCTTAGCCAAGTGGACCCCATACGTACCTTCATAACTCTAGTGAGAGGCCAAAGGGTCACCAAGGACCCATTGGGGTGAACCAAAAGGGCTAAGTTGACCAAAGTCAACTCTAGCGCTAAAGTGGTCAAGTGCACTACCTAAGGGTCAAGTGACCTCCAAAGGGCCAATACAACCATACCTAGGCCTTAAGGGAGGCCAATGGGTCACCAAGGACCCATTTGGGCCAACCTCAAAGACCAAATTGACCTAGGTCAACCCTAGCCTAGGTTTGGGTCAAGCTAGCCCAAATGGGCTAACTCAAGCTCAAGCCCAACTCACTTGGGCTAACCATATTTTGGTGGATGAAAAAAACATGTGGGCTGCCAATATAAGATTTACCAGCCAACTTAGTGACTAGGAGAAAGAGAGAGAGAGAATCTCAAAATTAAAGAATAATTAGGAGAGAGAAAATGGGTAAAATTAAGGGTATTTGTGGAATAAGCCACTTGGACCCATGCCATCAGCCCCCACATGGGCTGGCCGACCCTTGGAAGTCATGAGAAGGAGCTGGATGGAGTGGGGCCCACCCATGCATGCATGGTGACAATAACAAAGTAAACCCTCCACCTTGCACATATGAATTATCACCCTCCCCTTTTACTTCATCTTCTCACTTTTCCCCCTCTCCCCTTTCAGTTCACCACCCTCAGGACTAGGAAAGAAGCAGAGAGAGAGAGAGAACCCGAGCCTTAGCCGAGAAAACCAAGGGAGAAGCGCCGCCGCCGCCGCCATGGTTCCCCGCCGCTCCTCACGTTGCAAGGCCCCCGTGAAGGTCCTCCCTCACCTCTCTCTTCTTGCCTAGATCTTAGGAATTGTTTAGGTTAGGGTTCGGGCTCGAATGAACCCGAACCCAGTTCTTCTTTTCAGCCATTAATGGCGGTTTTGAAGCTTTCGGGTGAGGTGGCGCCGCCACCTCCGGCCGCCCTAGCCGCCGGCAAATGCTTGCCCCCACCACCGTGAGGGGGGAGGAGTGGTTTGCCAGTGGAATCGCCACTGGTAGCCGCCGGGAGAAGCCCCGTGAAACTCGGGCTGGCATGCAGGCGGTTTGGGGAAGAAACACAGCAGCCATCGGATTTGCTTTAGGATTAGTGCCACGCAACATTTTAAATTCTGGATTTATGTAATTTATGAATAGTGTTATTTTTTATGCCCTAAAACCAGACTTTTGCATGTCAAAGTTAGGGCACTTACAGCCTTTTTCATAAAATATTCTCAACATGGAAATTGTAGGTCTTGCAGTTACCTTTAATGTGATATGTTACACATAATTTTTGGTTAAGTATACTGCCCTATAGAGCCATTTTCCTAGGGCTGGTCCTAGGATAGGTCAGAAACTATAATGAATGCCCTGCCCAAACCCTAAGTCCAAATGGGCTGCAAATTTGGGCATGTGGCTTAATTAGTCATATCTAGGCCATCCCAAAAAATGGGTATTTTTGGGTAAAATAATTCTATAGTTTTAGTCCTAATATTATAAATTACATTTTATTGATATTTGGTGCATATCAACTCCAAAATGCCCCAAATTTTGGTGGCCTGCCCTTAGGAGTATTTTAGACCTACGGTAGAAAAATTAGTCAATTTAGCCCTCTGCACCTCATCTAAATATTGTGAAAATAGGGTAGAATGAATCTTAGGGTGAGTTGAACCCCTAGATATTTTTAGTGGAATTTTACAGATTATATTCATGGTAGCCCCTTTGTTTATTATCAAAATGTCCAATTTAGTATTTGATTTAATTTGATCATTTGGTTTAATTGGAATCTAGTAGAACTTAGCCAGTAGAGGTTTTTGATCTAAATATAGGTCTCAGAATTTTATTACAATTTTTGAAGACTTTATATATTGCTTCCTTCATAAATTTTGTAAAGGCAATACTTGGTAAATAAATCCTTTAAAGAATAATTTAACTTATAAAAATATGAATTTTGGTCATTGATGATTTTAGGATGATATCTACTGTTAGGAATTTAATTAGAAATTTTTGAAGTATATTCATAGTACTTGATTCACAATTATGCCCCTTTGTAGATTTTTGTATTGAATTTTTTTAGAATTAAATATTCTGTGAAAAATCATGAAGGTTTGGCCAGTGCTAATTTTAGGACTGTAGTTTTGTTACATATTTATCTCAAATTATTTGGATGATAATTTCAAGTAGTTGATTTACAAATCTTGGAATATGGGAATTTACTGCTAAAATAATTTTAGGCCCCTTAAATGTTTATAGAAAATGTCAAATTTGGAAATTGTCACTTTTAGATATATGGAATTTTATCATGAATTTATGGAACATTAATCATGTCTAAAATGTATACTTCATGATCAACTTGGCTATAATTGGCTCTTGTAAGAAATTACTTAAATAGAAGATTAATTGATGAAAATACAACATTCTGGAATTAAATCATTTATGTTATGATAGGTCTCCAGTAATAATCCTAGGTCATTCAAATGAAAACTTGAAGGACATCCTATCATGAACATCATTTAGTATAGGTTGGTCTGCAAATAGTAATTTGGGGAAAAGTTGTATTAGGATAAGAGTTGGAATAGGGTGGAGTTAGTCGTGTTGAATTGTTTGAATAAAAGTGGATGAGTCACCTAGAAAGTTCTAAGGAGTGGTGGGAATCGAGTAGATGTGTGTTAGAAGGTAAGCGAGTTCGACGAAAGATCGTTGTTCCCGCGAGAATGAAAGGTCTAAATTACCTTAGGATTAGCCTATCGCAATATGAGAAGGTAAGGGGTAAGGGAAATCAACCAATAATAATAATAAGTACCTTGCGAAAGGGAACGCTGGGCGTAATCCCAACACAGTTCCTAGTGCCCCTTAAGAGCCCTTCACAGGGAATACCGGGGGCAGTCCTGGGTTAACGTAAACCTTAAATAACAAATCCAAAGAGTAATTTAGTAAATATGGTTTCACACTGCACTCACTAGTTGGACAAGTATTGGAAATGGTTAAGTCGTCCCGAGGTGTTCAAAGGGGCGCCATCCTGCGGTGTTCAAAGGGATGAGGTTTGGAATAAGAGACGGATGTTTCGGTCCGGCGAGCTTTGGCTCGGTTGATACTTGTGACGGACGGCATGGTCCGGGGATCTTTGGCTCGGTTCTGATACGATAAATTTGCATGTGCATGAAAGGAAAGAAAGCTAAGGTGGTGGGTCTACGGTATGGGTTAGTCGATGCACCGACGCCTATACGATGACTCGACAAGTGTGGTTTTACACTTCGTCAAACTTAAGTCCGGCGGTCTTGTCGGCAAGAGTACGCGGTAGTACGCTTAGTGCACCAAGCATTCAGGCATACGATAGGTCAGACCGGTAGTGCTTTTACTGGTTTTGAGGTGGGCGAGGCCCAACCCACCGCTTCCGTCTGCCACTACGGAGGTATCCTGGGAGTTAACGGCTCCGAAAGGGGGAACTAAAGGTCTGTGTGCACAGAGTCGGGTGTGTGTGTTGCACTTGCATGTCCATCATACCCACTAGCATGTCATAGCATAATCGATTCATTTAACCCTGACACCTAAAGTATAAGTGGTATGGGACGCTTATACATTAGGCCCTGCAAAACGACCCCTTGGTCTATAAGCTTGTGTGGGCAAGTTTATAAATTAAGGTGTTGGGTATTGTATCCACGATTACCTAGATTTGAGGAAGCCACCTGTCAAGCTAAGATGAATTCACAATGTATTTGATGAAACATCTTAAGTTGTACTTGCAGCTCCTCCACGCTAAGTGCACACCAATGTAAGGGTGCAGTAGGTCAATATACACGGGTCTGCAAGACGTAATCCCTCGTTGAGCAGATCAGTGTGTTGGCCTACGTGTACTCTCTCTATTGGAGTGCACTTACTTTCAAGTACAGGGCCGTTCATATGCAAGAGAAGACAAGGAGCATGGATGGGTCAAGGAGCAGCTCCAGGGTGGAAGACGAAAATTCGTCCAAGGAAAATTCGACGAGAATCACCAAGTGATTCTCGCCGATTCGACGAGAATCACCAAGTGATTCTCGCCGATTCGACGAGAATCACCAAGTAATTCTCGCCGATTCGACGAGAATCACCAAGTGATTCTCGCCGATTCGACGAGAATCACCAAGTGATTCTCGCCGATTCGACGAGAATCACCAAGTGATTCTCGCCGATTCGACGAGAATCACTAGTGATTCTCGCCGAATCGACGAGAATCATTAGTGATTCTCGCCGACTCCTTCTGGCTACCTCAAAACGGTGCCAAGTAAGATTCGGCGAGAACTCGCCGAACCGGTGGCCAAGCAGCTCATGTATACAAAGTGAAATTCGTTGAGAATCAATAAGTGATTCGGCGAGAATCACTAACGATTCTCGACGAATCGTCGAGAATCACTTGGTGATTCTCGCCGATTCGTCGAGAATCGCCTGCGATTCTCGCCGATTTTCACTTAGCGTTTTCTCAGGTTACTGCTGGACCGGATTCTGCCTCTAGACTAGTTTGAACCGGACTTAGGGATTTCTAGTGTGGGTCCCACAAACGGTCATATTGGAGTTATCTACAGTATATATATTCCAGTAATTTCAACAGTAAAAGGACGGAGAAAAGAGAACGAAACCGAGCCGCGACGAAACCCTAATATCGCGATTCCTCTCCGCCGCCGCCGTCGTGCTCGGGCAAGTTGGTCGCCGTCAACAATCGAGATTCCTTCGTGATCTCCGGCGACAGAAGCTTAGCAAAGCTTGAGTCTCACGTGTCTATCCAGAGATCTCTTGTCTCTCGAATTGTTGACAGGAAAAAACTCCCCCGTCCGAATCGATCGAGACGATCGATCCTCGTGTGACCGTTGGAAGACCAAGCTAGCTTCGCTACGAAGTTTGGATCTCCAAGTTCAGCAGCCGCTCATCATCACAGCCGCCGATCCCGAAGCTAGCCGCCGCTCGTGGTGCCGCCGCCGGTTCCGGGGAGATCTCTCCAAGAGAGACCAAGGTTGTAGACTCTTCGTTGACTTCACGAACACGTCGTCGAACGAAGAGGAACACCGTAGTCTCCGAAAGAAGTTTGTATCTCGTATACATTCCATATTTAATTTTGATGTAAAGGAACGATTGTTCCGTGTTGTAAGGGTTGGGTGCAACCCGTTTTGTGGGAGTGTTGACTCTCACGTGTGGAAGGGCTCCTTCCGTTAGTGCAGGGATTGGATTTCAATCCCGTTGGAGAAGTGACCGAGTCGTCCCTTGTTGGGAGATAGGTCGAAGGGGGAAAGTGGATGTACCCAAGTCGGGGAACCACTATAAACTGCCTGTGTATTCTGTGTGCTGTGCTTTTTCCTTTTATTGTGTAGGTACGTTCGTAAATTCCGCAAAAGCGCTACTCGTCACCTATTCCCCCCCCCCCCCCCATAGGTGCACATAGCTGACACTAGGTGGACTTTCAAGTGGTATCAGAGGGAGGTTACTCTTCAAAAAGGTTAACACCTTGAGTAGAATCCTGCCACCAGTGTCAGAAGCATGGATCTGGATTATGAGATTCCGCCACTCAAACTCCCCGCATGCACAAAGGATTATTATCCCATCTGGAGAATGAGAGTATCCTTTCACCTTGATGCTATCGATCCTCGAGCATCCTTCATCCTGGAAGAGGGTCCGTTTATCCCCATGAAGACCTCCGACTCTGGGATCCAAGTGCCCATGGGCATTGCTGAGATGTCTGAGACGGAACTATCTCTATTTCACTTGGACGAGAGGATTCGACAAATTATCATGGATGTCTGGTCTGGAGCCTCTCGCTCCAGATTGGAAAAATGTAGAACGGCTAAATCTCTGTGGATGATGATCTCAGAGCTGATGGGGGGGTCAGAGAAAGCTGAAATATGATGCCAATCAGAGGATGAAGCGTATGTGGGGGTCCTCACTTCTGAAGATGAATGCAAGGATCCCTCGGATTGCATCAGAGCTCCCGTGTCCATGTCAGAGACTGACGAGACCAGTGAGGAAAGCAGCTCTGACGAGGATGAAACAATGGTCACTGATTCTAATGACAATAACTCAGATGCGCAGGTAACATCTTCACCCTGCCCCATATCTTTTGACCTTTCTGAAGACAAACTGCTCTCCTCCAGAAAATACTGATTCCCTGAAGAGAGCCCTTCAGGAAAGCAACCTACTTGCTGAGGAGCAAGCTCGAGAGATTGCTCGACTGAAGATCTTGTTGGTTCTCCAATTGGCGTCCAACATGGTCAAGGACTCTAAGATCTCAGCTCTAGAGAATAGTCTAGATAATGAGAAACGTATAGTATCAAACTTTTCCAAAGTTGATGCTATAAAGAGAAAGCAAGAAACCGGGTGGATTTCCCGGATTATCCAGGCATGGAGAAATGGGGAAACGGTATTCCGACCCCCCACTCCAAGCAGGAAGGCAACTCATCATGCCTTCAGGTATGACCACAGGAATAGTCGTGGTCACTGTAAGGATGATCTGTCCCCATGTGGAGACACCCGGAGTGCAAGGGCCGGCATGGCCACCCACGAGAGAATACCTAAGGCTCATTCTAAGCCCTTTGTATTCACTGCCACTGCCTCAACACAGTGTGGATCTGCATGTCCCAGCTCACAGAAGACTTCTCACCACTCGAGGACACGAGATAGAGAGGACAGAAGTTATGATGTCAGGCTCCATGGGGCCTCAATAAGGGAGATGCCTGAAAGAATGGCACCACCTTCCCGGCCTCATAACGCTTACAACATGTATTCTTTCCACCCTTCCACGTGTCACGATGGAAGAGACATTTGTGTGACAGGAACATGCCCTATCCCGTTTAGACCTAGGACCGTGACTACATCAGTCACTAGATCAGGTCGAAAACGGCGATACAACATTCACCCTTGTTGGTGCTGCGGCAAAGTGGGGCACTTTGCCATCGACTGTTGGCACAACCCCTCTGTGCCCACGGCAAGGGCTTATCCACATTCTCGGGACAGAGGTAGTCTTCCAGACAGGTTTTCTGAAGGAAGGCAGTTGCGTGCTTATGCTAACAGGAACCTAGGACCCAAAATGATTTGGGTTCCTAAGGTAAAGTAATTCTTTCTTGCAGAGAAGTCTAGGTCCCCGTGAATATGATGGGAACTAGACAGTAGGTGGCTCAAGACTAAGTTGGAACAAGCGTCTGCAATAACTGATGTGATGTCTGCTTGAGCATACTCACTTTGAGCCTCTAATGTGTTCTACATGTGGGACTAAGACGATGACTTTCAAAATCCCAGGTAATTTTGATCAGTTCAAAGACTTGTGTCATATTGCATCCTCATTTCAAATATATATATATATATATTTCTATCCATGAGTATATTTATACTTATGCTTATACATGTATGTGTGCACCTCTAAGGATAGGTTAACTCGATGCATGCAAACCATTACACAACAATAAAGGGTTAACGAAATTATGTCATCGTGAATCTCGACAACTCACAATTGACATCAAGAAGTCTTTGGAAAAGCCTCGTTCAAATCCAAATAGATTGACTTTAAAATATCCATGTATTTATCATTTTTATATTGACTTGACATCGGAAAATTTCAAAAATATTGCAAGCTTCTCAACGTGAAAATTTCTAGTCAAGAGACCTCTCAATTTCGAATTAGACAAATAGTATCAGAAACCGAATTAACCAAATCTCCTGAATCCCGCTGACCCTTCGCATTCACCCCGAATCCCGACGAATTAGACAAATCCCTCCGAAAGAGTTCTTCCGCCGATTCGCCTTCTTCACGAATCCAGCCTCACGTCGCAGCAGATTTCCCGAAAGCGTTCTTCCGCCGATTCGCCGAAACCCGCAGGAGCTCTCCCTCCGACTCGCCGAATCGTCATTCATCCTGCTCTAAGGACAACTGCTGGGTGTCCATCCTCTTCCCGTAAGCTCTCGTCGAATCGCGAAGTGTCCCTGTGACCGCAAGGTTCTCGCAAGGTCCATCGTCAAATCGAGAAGTTTCTCGCAACGTTCTAGCAAGGTCAAACCCCACAGGAAACTCATCCATCCACCGAAGGTTTTCCGAAGCTCCTCAACTCACTTCCATATAAGTCCTTAGGTAACCTCTTTCTCACCCGTTCTTGGACGCTCGCACTAGTGGCGCTTTCTTTTTGAATGTTCATTAATGCTTAGAGTAGGGCTTCTATCTCTAGATCTACAATGGCTCCAAGGACAACTGCAGGGTTGGTCTCTGGCTGCGAGCTGGTTCGAACTGGGTTTTCTCACGCCTCGGACGAATTTCGCAACATCATCCTAATGCTGGAAGAGGCTGGGCTAACCTTCGTCTTGGAGCACCCTTGCAAAATCCTGGACAAAGAGGTGCTGGAGTTCTTCGCTACCGCAAGACTCCGAGATGGAGACTCCATAATCAAGAGCAAGGTGGCTGGGGCAAAAGTAAAGATGTCTGCCAGCAAGCTGACTCGCTACCTGCAGTTTTCTAGTTCGGAGCAGGAGAACTATCTGGAGTACAAGGACAAAACCAGAACTCTCTTGTTCTGCGGTCTTCCACGAGGAACTCGATCAATAAAGAGAAAGGAGATGAATGAAGAAGGGAAGATCCTATCTGACATTATTAGAAAAGTGCTCATCTGCAAGCCGGGCTCGCATGACCATATCTCAGGAGATATGTTCAAGATCGTCATAGCTGTTGTCTGCCGCAAGAGGTTCAACTGGGGGGAGTTGCTGTTCCAAAAGATCAAGGACACCTTGGGCACTCCAAGTTTTGGCCGCATCATAAGCTTATATCTAAACCAGCTGAACGGAGACAAGCTTGACATGAGCAAAGGCGTCCCTCTCCACTACTTGAAGAAGATGGATGCAAGTGTGTTTGATCGATGGGAGCGGCGTATCGGGCAGCCTGCTGTGGAAGAGCAACATGAAGTTTCTCCAGCAGTCACCCCCCCGTGAAATTCCTGATACCCTGACTGCAGGAATCGAGGGGGAGACTCTACCCCCTCATACAGATGTAGTTTCTGAAATTACCCAGGTGGCCAGGGATGCGATGGCCGCAATTCATGAAGTAAGTGAACCTGAGCTGGAGGATGAGGAGGTCCTGAACAGAAACACTCAAGGAACCGAAGCTGAAGCACTGGAGACTGCTGACTGAGAATTGGAAGAGGCTGCTGATATAGATGAATTCTTGGATGAGGACGGAGAGGAAGATGAGAATGAGGGACATGAAGCATTTGAGACTCCGGATCCTGTTGAACCTCCATCTGACAAGTCTGCACCAGTGGAGGGGGAGTTAGATAAATCTACCGAGGCAGCCAGTATTCCTCCATTAGAGACTGTGATTGTATCCAGCTCTACAGATGCGTTTGCTGAAATGCAAGGCCCACAAGTGCCTCCGGCTATTCCGTTACGAGATGAGCTAGCCACTCACACTGTCAATATCATTCAGGGCATTGTGAATGAACTTAAAGTCTCATTTGATGAAGCCCAGAATAAACTGCTGAACAAGATTAAGACTTCGGAAAATCTGATGCTCAAGAATATGGTGGAAATCAACCATAAGCTGGACGTGATGGAGAAGAAATTTGAGGAGAAGTATACCGCGGCCGGCGAAGCTGTCACACTCTTAATGGCCGGCTTGAAAAAGAATACTGATACTCTGGCTATCGTAAATCAGAACGCACACGTTGTAGCCAACAACATTCAGAAGTTTGATGGTAATATGGTCACTTTAAATGCCAATCAGCAGGCCCTGATCACTGAATTCTCCAAGACCACGAAGCATATTGATGACTCCCTGCACTCATATGCCAACTGCATAGCTGTCGAAGCCAAAAAGGGGGAGAAAGAGTATATAGCTACGTTGGCCGAGCTTCAAGAAAGCATGAGCACACACTTCGCCCAATCAAGCAAATATGTCTATGAGAGCTGCTGGTGGATGCTCCAACAGGCGCTAGGTACGTTAGGCGTCGTTCTGCCTGACAATCCTGCCGGTATTCATGTCCCTGAGACATCTAAGGCCGCTGAGGAAGTAAGTGTTGCTGAGGATGTAAGTGCAAGTGCTGCAGATATTCCCACAAATGAAGCTGATGCTAGGGCTCTCTCCAAAGCTAAACTGAGGAGCATGTTTGACCAAGAGGCCTTAGCAAAAGCCAGGGGAAAGAGAAAAGTTCAAGAAGGGACCTCCAAGGAGATACAGGCTGCAAAGAGAACTCGAATGAATGAGGAGGATGTACGAAACGAAAGGTGGAGTCCAGTTTCAAGGAACATCATCTTAGACACCTTCTGGCTGCAAGAAAGAGGAGAGATCAATCGAAACGAAGTATATAGCCAGTATGAGTGGGAAACACACAAAACGTTTGAAGCGAAACACAATATTTTTTTCAGAAACAACAAGGATGCAGATAAAGTTGCTCCTCCTAGGTATTACCCGAAGCCCAAAGAATACATGGAGAGGCAAAGCAAGAAGTACTTGGCTCAAAATCCTAAGGGTGACTTAGCTAAGGAAAAATAGTCAAAAACTTATAGCTTGTCACTTTGTCTTAAGAACATTTAATGATTTTTGTTGTCATAGAAACAATTCTGGATTATATGTGTATATATTTATATTGGTATATATATTTGAATTTGTGAATGACTCAAGTCCTGATCTGATTGCATATATTCTCTTGTGCTGCATGTTTAATTTCTGAATGCTATGTTTATTATTTGATATGTGTTAATCATCTTAGCTAGTAGGGTTTTGGCTTCGTCAAATAGGGGGAGATTGTTGGGTATTGTATCCACGATTACCTAGATTTGAGGAAGCCACCCGTAAAGCTAAGATGAATTCACAATATATTTGATGAAACATCTTAAGTTGTACTTGCAGCTCCTCCACGCTAAGTGCACACCAATGTCAGGGTGCAGTAGGTCAATATACACGGGTCTGCAAGACGTAATCCCTCGTTGAGCAGATCAGTGTGTTGGCCTACGTGTACTCTCTCTATTGGAGTACACTTACTTTCAAGTACAGGGTCGTTCATATGCAAGAGAAGACAAGGAGCATGGATGGGTCAAGGAGCAGCTCCAGGGTGGAAGACGAAATTTCGTCCAAGGAAAATTCGACGAGAATCACTAGTGATTCTCGCCGAATCGACGAGAATCATTAGTGATTCTCGCCGACTCCTTCTGGCTACCTCAAAACGGTGCCAAGTAAGATTCGGCGAGAACTCGCCGAACTGGTGGCCAAGCAGCTCATGTATACAAAGTGAAATTCGTTGAGAATCAATAAGTGATTCGGCGAGAATCACTAACGATTCTCGACGAATCGTCGAGAATCACTTGGTGATTCTCGCCGATTCGTCGAGAATCGCCTGCGATTCTCGCCGATTTTCACTTAGCGTTTTCTCAAGTTGCTGCTGGACCGGATTCTGCCTCTAGACTAGTTTGAATCGGACTTAGGGATTTCTAGTGTGGGTCCCACAAACGGTCATATTGGAGTTATCTACAGTATATATATTCCAGTATTTTGAACAGTAAAAGGACGGAGAAAAGAGAACGAAACCGAGCCGCGCCGAAACCCTAATATCGCGATTCCTCTCCGCCGCCGCCGTCGTGCTCGGGCAAGTTGGTCGCCGTCAACAATCGAGATTCCTTCGTGATCTCCGGCGACAGAAGCTTAGCAAAGCTTGAGTCTCACGTGTCTATCCAGAGATCTCTTGTCTCTCGAATTGTTGACCGGGAAAAACTCCCCCGTCCGAATCGATCGAGACGACCGATCCTCGTGTGACCGTTGGAATACCAAGCTAGCTTCGCTACGAAGTTTGGATCTCCAAGTTCAGCAGCCGCTCATCATCACAGCCGCCGATCCCGAAGCTAGCCGCCGCTCGTGGTGCCGCCGCCGGTTCCGGGGAGATCCTCTCCAAGAGAGACCAAGGTTGTAGACTCTTCGTTGACTTCACGAACACGTCGTCGAACGAAGAGGAACACCGTAGTCTCCGAAAGAAGTTTGTATCTCGTATACATTCCATATTTACTTTTGTTGTAAAGGAACGATTGTTCCGTGTTGTAAGGGTTCGGTGCAACCCGTTTTGTGGGAGTGTTGACTCTCACGTGTGGAAGGGCTCCTTCCGTTAGTGCAGGGATTAGATTTCAATCCCGTTGGAGAAGTGACCGAGTCGTCCCTTGTTGGGAGATAGGTCGAAGGGGGAAAGTGGATGTACCCAAGTCGGGGAACCACTATAAACTGCATGTGTATTCTGTGTGCTGTGCTTTTTCCTTTTATTGTGCAGGTACGTTCGTAAATTCCGCAAAAGCGCTACTCGTCACCTATTCCCCCCCCCCCCATAGGTGCACATAGCTGACACTAGGTGGACTTTCATAAGGTTATTTCAATATTTATATGCTGCTTGTGATAACCGACACCCCAACGTATAAAGTGGTATGAGATATTTTATACGATGGGAGCCTTGTCAAAGATCCCTTGGCTTATGTGTACTCACATAAGTGATGGTTAAATTCCTTTCTTCTTTACCTTTTACAACATGATTATAACTTGCTAGTTAGACCCCCCTGTCACCTGTTTTTGATTTCTCTCCACTTTCATATCCTTTCCTTTCTTCCTCCCACTCGGTGCCTAGGAGCATGGGGGAAGGGGTGGGGATGATAGGGCTTAGTCTTTTAGACTAATGGTTTTCGAACCACATCATATTAGGGGATCGTGGAGCCGAGTATGGAGGAGCAGCCCAGGAGACCGGTGCAATTGGAGATAGGGCAGTCTAGCTCAGGAGTACAGCCAGCTGGGACCGTGAGTTCCGACTTCTAGTAGTTGTTTTGTTTTGCTTCCGCATGAGAGATCTGTAGTGAGGATATTGATGTACCGGGCTTTAGCACTTTTATTTCTGTACACTTTACTATTATGTGGACACTCCCTTCGTGGAGATTTATATATATATATGTGATATGCTGTGGACTTGTCTTCTCTTGCACTGCTACTTTCGCTTCAGCTGCGATCGATTCGGCCGGCAGGATCGGCGTCTTGTAGTGACGATCTTCCCGGGTGCGAAGGTGTCACCGCAAGGCGGCGGTTCTAGGCCTAAGACCCCGGGGTTTGAAAAGAAAAAAGGGGGGTCTTACATTGTTTAACTTGAAAACAATAAAAGAACTGATAAAAATTCAAAGACCTATTCACCCCCTCTAGGTGATTAGCTATCCTTCAATTAAATAACTTTCAAAAGCTTTGTCTAGGGTGTAGGACTTCAGATTGCTTGTTGATCTTCAGGAAGCTTTTAGACAGATGTTGATGGATTGTCTCTTGAAAGCCCCGAAGCAAAAACTAATGAAGAACTTGAGTTGTATAAGAGCTATTCTTCTTTCAGTTTTCTTTAAATTATTCTTTCTGTCACAGCTAACTTCCTTCCTGCTCTCTTGAAAAAGAAAAAATCCTTATATATATTCCATGCAA
Source organism: Platanthera guangdongensis (assembly GCA_039583875.1). NCBI lineage: Eukaryota > Viridiplantae > Streptophyta > Magnoliopsida > Asparagales > Orchidaceae > Platanthera > Platanthera guangdongensis. The sequence goes on from CM077160.1 coordinate 67,245,340, forward strand.
ATTTCAGCCGATGAATTTTGAATTCCTTTCCTTGACTGACGGCAGAAATTCTGGGAGTTGAACGGCTGGAATTTGTCTTCAATTAGTTTACCCAACTGTCCCAATAAAATAAACCAAGTAATAACCCTGTGAAGACCATAATTAATGCAGCCATGGAACAACTATATTCATAAGAATATTCTGCATTAATTATCAGAGCATTACAGAAATATTATGATATAATTTGAAAATCATCTGGTATAGTTGAACTGATATCAATTAGAGAAATAGTCGAACTGAAACTGGGAGAAATTAGTCGAACTCAGCAAATTCTCGTCGACCTGAGATCTAAATTCGTCGAACTGAAACTGGGAGAAATTAGTAGAAGTGAAACCTCTCCTTCATGGAGCTGAGCTCCAAGATCATTGACCAGAAAATTAACTTGCCAAACTAAGCTCCAAATTCGTCGAATAGAGATAGTCTTTCGTCGAGCTGAATTACTAAGGTGAGATCGGAGTTCGTCGATCTAAGCTAGGCTTTCATCGAACTCAACTCAGACAAGGAATCTTGAGTTCATAGATCTGAGATCGACGAAAGTCGAGCTCTGTTCAGCTAATCTTTGAATGACTTTCTGTCTCTTAGAAAACTGCTTTTCTCTGGAGGTCTTCTGTCTCTAAGTCTTCTAAAGATGAGAACCAATCAATCTAGGTTGTTGACTGATCTTGACCCTGATAAAACCTATGACCATGGAATATACATGTTGGGTCATCTAATAATCCTAATAGTGAACCTAGCCCAAATCAACTGTAAACATAGGAGGGGTTCCAACAATCTCCCCCTATTTGTGTGAGGTCACTATGAACAACATAAAAGAAAAAAAAGCACAAATCATAAGATAATATCTGGCAGAGTTATAGTGTTTCAGTATATATATAAGCAAGGTGCCTTGTGAAATATTTAGAGCAAATAATAATAAAGTTTAAAAAAAACAGAAGTGGAAAAACTGTCAAACTTTCTTTGTAGCATCTTGTGAAGTTTCAGAAGATGGTTTAGTGAAGATTATCTCTCTCTTGGAATCAGCTGCTTCTCTTATAGTCATCTTCAAGTCTTCTGCTCCAAGAACTTTCACAAAAGCAGCTCTTGGCACAACTGCTTCAGGATGTAAATTCATATAGGAATCAACATTGAAAAGTTTTTGTACCTGATATTTATCTAGTTTTTTTTTCTGTAAGAAGACATAGCTGACTATTGAGAAGTATCTTTACCTACTTCCTTGGCTTTTCTGATTTATGAGAGTGCTTTTAACTCATTAAATCTGGCCATTCTAGAATTTTGATCAATTTCAGGATCATATGTTGGAGAGGGAGGGCTCTCTGGACTGGAATCTTCTTTTTGATTTTCTTCTAATTTCTATTGTTGACTGTTATGCTTCTTATATTGTTGTTTACTACTTTGAGAACTGTGCTGTTGTTTGTGCTGCTGTAAGATGGTCTAGATTGATAGGAAGTTGTAGAATTTTTACTTGAGAAGTATTTCCTCCTGATCCCGCTGCAGGAGGAGGAGGAGGAGGTCCTCTCCAAGACTTCTTAGGAGGAGAATTATATCTCTTCATTTTCTTTCATCTCTTTTGATCATTCTTAGAATCTCTCAACCAGTAGGGAGTATCTGGAGTGAGAGTAATGTTATGCAGAATGTAGTAGGAGTATCTGCTATGGGATTTGGTTTTGGTGCAACCTTTGTTGGAGCCTTTCTCTTCTTAAACTTCCTTTTCTTGGAACTGGAGTCATCTGACCCATCAGAATTATCATCATCATTAGAATCATCAGCATGGTTATTATACATAAAATTTATCTGTTTAAGTAAAGCATCAGACAATATTGAATGAGCATGTTGCTGTATGGCATCAGCCTGAGGCTGTGCTTGAACTTCTGGCTCTTAAAATGCAATATCTGTAATATCTTGAGCTTGAATATTATCACTTTCTACTTCCATATCTTGAAACATAATTTTATCAAGATCTGGCATGGGGGACTCAACCCAGCCAAATGTTGGAGGTGAAAAAGTCTTTGGCTCTGGAGTGATTATTTGCTCTATAGTATTTTCTTTAACTACATAATTAGTCCTTATTTGTTCCAATACTTCAGGACATATAGGAGCTGTATAACAAACTATAGCTTTAGAGCAAGTGGAGAAATCTGGAAGACTGCTGTAAACTGTATTAAAAGAATAAAGTAAAGAATATATGTCAACTATGTGATTAAGAATAAAATCACCAACAGTGTTTATTACTGCATCACCTGATTCTTCTTCAAAGCAAGTCATATCAGTATCATCATCAAGAATTTCAACTATTTCTGTTGCTGGAATTGCTGCTGTTGCTGTTGGAGTTGCTAATGTTGGAGGAGATTCTTCATTGGAAATCTCCCCCTACCTAGTTTCAGAGAGTCCTGAACTGAGGCCCCTAGAAGAAGGGATAGAAGAGGAAGAAGAAATTTTGGAAGAGAGATCAACAATGGCAGAAATAAGAGGGGAAACAGCTTCCTCTATTAGCATACGCAGAGAAAGAGTGATGATTCGAGAAGATCAGTTGCAATGTTAGAAAAATTTAGGTAAAGGGGTTCAGGTGTAGATGGGGTAGAAGTGGATTGGTGTCCACAGTTGCAGCAAACTGAGAAGGCATAAGGTAAGTCTGTATGTTGGAATGATGGAAATGTTGGTGGAATGAGTATGGTATTTTAGTAGGGATTTCTTCATAGATGGGGGAATGATGTGGAGAGAGGTTTGGAGATGGAGATGGGGATGATGATGTCAGACTGAAGGTTGGAGATGTTTGTGTTGGAATTGTAGAGGTGGATGGGATAGTCTCTAGGTGGTATGGTAGAGGAGATGGAGGAGGTGGAGATCGTATGTGTGAAGCTGGAGGGATGATAGTGGATGGGGTTTCTTCAGTAACAATGGTAGATTCTTGTTATTGTGGAGGAGGTGAAGGAAGTCAAGAAGATGGTGGTGGAGGAGAAGCAAAAAACTTCTGCAGAGTTTGGAGGAGTGACATCACTTGTCCTTATGTCCTCTGAAACTCTGGAGGAAGAGACCTTGGAGGGCTTTGAGATTACTCTCTCCCACTTGCCAAAGAGGGCTGAGGTCAGCCTCTTGGAAGCATTTATGAAGATGGTATGAGATACCAACAGCTGTGGGCATCTGGCATGTAGAAATAATCCCAGAATCCTCCCATAACACATATCCTTCTTGGTGTTCTTCTTCTTGATGGAATCAAACAATATACAGCCCCAGTTCACCGACTTTTTGTTAACCAAGGCACTTATTAGTGGAAATTGATGCCTTATAATGTAATCGTGGGGAGTATGTTTGCCCAGGATTACTTTCCCAACTATGTCAGCCAAAAACTTGTACTCCACCGACAAGTTTTTCTTCAACAACTTGCTAGGGTTTCCTTCGGAGTGACCCATCTTAATCAACATGTCATTATGCTAAGAACTATCCATCTCTATATCATCATTTCCTTTAAAAATTTCAAAAAGTTCAGATAAAATTACAGTCATCAGGGGAACCTGTTCTCCAGATTTTGTACCAATGAGGGTTGTTGCATCTAGTGAGGAGGATGTATAGACCCATTATTTAATCTCTTTGACTGGAAGCTTGATGCGAGTTGTCATAAACTTCCTTAGTTGCTGGTCCTCAAATAATCTAAGGATATCAGTGAAGATTTGATCGGAGTGAGCGAAATAATCAATATCTATATCAAAACCGGCATCGAACTTCATGTTGGAGAGTACCGCTGCATAGATTGCCATTGTTTTCCTACAAAACCAAGAGAAAGATCAAGTGCAAGGGAACAAGAAAGCGCTGGATTGAGTTCGATGAAAACTTTGATATAAGTTTTTAGAAGGCGAAAAGTTGAACTCCGTTCAACGAGAAACACAAACTCCGAGCTCAGTTCGACAAAATTCTCAAAATAAAAAATAAGATCGTCGATCTAAGTTGGAAGAAGAGAAAACATATCGTTGTTCTCCATGCGACGAAATATTTTCTGAAATAAATTCGTCGATCTCCATTCGACGAATAGTTTCACAAAGAAAAGTTCGTCGATCTCAGTTCGATGAACTCTTCACGAAGAATTCATAGATCGTCGATCTCCGTTCGATGAACTGTGACCTAATCATTGAACTCAGAACAAGAATTAGACTATGCCTTCCCCATTTATCATGCCTAGCTGATTTAGGAAAAAACAAATGTTTCTTCTCATCTAAAGGCTTAGTGAAGATCTCTGCTCTTTGTAAATCAGTAGAGATAAAGACAAGGTTAATTTTATTTTTGTCCACACAATCTCTAATGAAATGATGTCTAATTTCTATATGCTTGGTCCTACTATGATGCACTAGATTTTGTGCAATGGAAATTGCACTGGTACTATCACAAAATATAGTTGAATTATTTAGATTGAAACCAAAATCCAGGAGTTGGTTTTGAATTCACAAAATTTGTGAACAATAATTGCAAGCTACAATATATTCAGCTTCAGCAGTTGAAGATGACACAGATGTCTGTTTCTTACAAAACCAAGACACAAGCCTATCACCAAGGAACTAGCATGTTCCTATTGTGCTTTTCCAATCAACTCAACATCCAACAAAGTCAGCATCTGAGAATCCAGTTAATTAAAATTCTGACTCAATTGGATACCAGAGTCCTAGATTTGAACAACCCTTCATATATCTCAAAATTTATTTAAGTAAAATAAGACGAGATTCTTTAGGGTTCACTTGAATCTAGCATAAATATATGTAGCAGACATTATATCTGGCCTACTATATGTGAGATACCATAAGGTCCAAACAATTGCCCTATATGTTTTCAGATTAACTGGCTTTCCCTGTACATCAGAATCAATCATAGTATTGGAAGCCATGGGTGATTTTATAGCCGAGGCATCAGACTTCCCAAATTTCTTAATTAGCTCCTTAGCATATTTAGATTGGGAGATGAAAATGCCATCAGGGGATTGCATCACTTGATGACCAAGGAAGTATGATAGTTCACCCATGCTACTCATTTCAAACTTAGAATGCATCGGGTTAGAAAACATTTTGCATAGTTGCAATCATTAGAGCCAAATATGATGTCATCCACATATATTTGTACTATCAAAATTTTATTTTTATGGTGCCTAATAAACAAAGTTCTATCTACAATACCTCTAATGAACTTATGTTCTAAGAAAAAGCTAGCTAGGATCTCATATCAAGCTCTTGGAGCTTGATTTAAATAATAGAGAGTTTTACGCAACTAAAAAACAAAAGAGTGATGAGTTGATGAGATAAAACCTTGTGGTTACTCCACATAGACTTCCTCTTTGAGTTCACCATTAAGGAATTCACTTTTGACATCCATTTGGTGGACTTTGAATTTCTTGTATGCTGCATATGCAAGAAATATTCTGATAGCCTCGAGCCTTGCAACGGGGGAAAAGGTCTGGTCATAATCAATTCTTTCCTCTTGTGAATAGCCTTGAGCTACCAAGCTTGTTTTGTTCCTTACAATTGATCCTTGAGCATCCAACTTGTTCCTGAAAACCCATTTAGTCCAATGATTGGGTAGTCTTTGGGTCTTGAAACTAAATCCCAAACTGTGCATCTCTCAGATTTATTGAGCTCCTCTTGCATTGTAATAATCCAGTGGGGTTCTTGCTCTCCATCTTCTATGGATTGAGATTCAATCTGAGATATGAAGCAAGCATGCATCAAAACTTGGTTGAGTTGATGCCTTGTTTGCACAACAACTATTATGTATCCAATCACTTGAGATATGGGGTGATCTCTAAGTGTGACAAGATCAGTAGGAGGAGTTGGTTGTTAACCATCTTGGGAAATTAATTCCTGTTGTGGAATTATGTTAGCTGTTGTTGGTTCAATTGTTTCAACTAGTTCTTCTTCACTTTCTTCATCAGTCTGTGGAGAAGTATGAGATGTAACCTCTTGGGTGAGATTTAAGTCATCCAATTTATAACACAGAAAGGGAACCTGCAATATATCTCTGGTAGAAGAATACTTCTCCATGTAACACATATTAGCTTCATCAAAAGTTATATGTACAGATTCTTACATTTTTAATGTTGATTTGTTAAATATCCTATAAGCCTTGCTGACTTGGGAATATCCAAGAAAAATTCCCTCTGCAGCTTTGACTTCAAACTTTCTAAGATGTTTCTTTTTATTATTATGAATATAATATCTACAACCAAATACTCTAAAATGATCTATTTTACGTTGCTTCACTTTAAGCAATTCATAGGGAGTCTTACCCTTAAGTTTAAGTATTAAACTTCTATTTAGAACATAATTTGCTCTTCTTACAACCTCTGCTCAAAAGGACAGGAGAAAGTAAGCATCTGCAAGCAATGTCCCTGCAGCTTCAATAAGGGTTCTATTTTTCCTTTCTGCAACCCCATTTTATTGAGGAGTTTTAGGAGCAGAGAAGCAATGCCTGATACCTTCCTTCTCACAGAATTCTTGCATAAGAAGTGATTCAAACTCAGTACCATGATCACTTCTGATCAATACAACTGGAGTAGAGTACTCAATCTTTATGCTCCTAAGAAAGTCTGTAAGAACTTTAAAATTATCTGACTTGTTTCTCAGAAAGAACACCCAAGTGAATCTAGAGAATTCATCTACAAGAACTAGAGTGTAAGATTTCCCTCCCAAACTTTGCACAACAATGGGTCGAAAAAGATCCATGTGTAGTAAATATAAATTTTTGGGTGAATCACTCTTATAAATTTATTTAAAAATATTTTTAGTTTGCTTGCATAATTGAGAAGCCCTGTAGATAATATACTTCTTGTAGGGGCCAGAAGACAATCCTCTAATAAGGCTATCCCTAGATAGTTTAACAATATTTCTTAAATTTACATGAACTTGTCTTTTATGGCATAAATCATTAGTATTGCAAATCTGATTAAATAGACAGATTTTTGTACTGACTGATTTAAAATTTACTACATAAATATTTCCTTGTCTAATTCCATTTAAAATAACTTTATTTTTATCAGAAGTAATGGTAAACAAGATTGAATAAATGATACCTGATAACCTTCATCACATAACTGGCTTATGTATATCAGGTTATGCTTGAGACCACTCACATAGGCTACCTTCCTGAAGGTGAAAGCTGCAACTTTGACATTCCCATATCCTTTTGTTAGGCCTGAGTTGGAGTCTCCAAATATTACCTTTGGTCCATGCTTTTACTTGTAATCAGTTAGATTTCTCTTGCTGCCTGTCATATGTTTTGAACACCCACTATCCAAGTACCACTATTACTCTGTGGTAGGATAGTCCATCACCCGCATGAAAATAGATTAGGTGTTCTTGACCTAGGTAACCTTGGGTCCTTGATTCTTCTAAAGTTTATAACTGGAAATGAAAGAAAATTCTGGTTGGTCTATATATCCTAAGGGTGAAATCTTCTAGGTGGAATTATCCAGTGGGTAAAGGGATTAATAAAAGATCTAGGTTGATTAAAATTTCTAAAGGAATTTAGGTTTCTGTTATAATTAGTTTGATAGTAATTAAAATTTTTGTTTTCAGTATTTGAGTTCGACGAATTTAATTGAGTTCGTCGAACTCAAGTATTGATTTCCTCGATCTCGGTTCATAGAATGATAATACTCATTTCTTGCGTTCCACGATCGTCGATCTCTATTTGACGAAACAAGTTGATTTCGTCGAGCACCCGCAGATGAGTAGTTGTACCCAAATTCTGGGTTCAGAGTTCGTCGATGGCCGTTCGACCCATAATACTGATTTCATCGATCTCGGTTTGACGAATTTTGTTTAACATGATTTTTCTGTGAATTTTTTTTTTCTTTGAATCATTCTTTGGTAAGATTTCAGTATCTTTATTTGTAAGTTGCAAAACTTCTTTTCCTTTCTCTTTATCAGAGATGAATTTTATGGGGGTAGAAAAAATGTTTTTCTTAAGAAGAGGAGGCTCACTTGATGAAGCTCCCAAGCCCAGTTTGCCATTAAGCTTGACATTGACTGTGATTGTGATATTCATCAATTTGATACTTCTACCATAAGTGATTCTTCAAATTCTTTAGCCTCATTTAATTTGTTAAGCCCGGAATCCACGACGAGTTGGCACAGCTTGCAAGACTGGGCGGCCTGTTATTTCTAGCCGTCACACAGTTCAAGTCGGCTGATTGTCAGAGAGGCCGAGCGGTCTCCATGTCAAGCCGCCCCCAGTACCAGCACCGCTCAATGCCAAGTCCCAAGGCTCATGCGACCAGCTCGCAAGGAGGAATCCGTCAGGCCGTGCGGTTTCCCTCCTTTCTTCTCTTTTGCTTATTTGTTTCCCCTCACCTCTGCCTGGTTCTCCTGTACCCCGGTTAGCCGGTAACTTTAGCCCTTCCCGCTTGGGCACGCCCCCGAGCCTATAAATAGGGGGAGGTAGCACTGCGTAAAGAACGCTGTCTTATATCGAGGAGCACGCTTGTTAAGAGCTGCGGTCTCAAGCATAGTGCCTTGCAGCTTGCTGTCCGACCAGCTCACTCTTTTTTCTTCTTCTTGTAACCGCTTAACTTTTAATAAAAGGAAAGCCCATCGCAGGAGTGGCATTTAAGCCGCGTCGGGCGAACTTTGCTGTTGTCGTTGCCTGTGGCATCTCTTTTTGTCCCTAAACTACAACCGCTAGTAACTGACTATTCAATAGTCTCCACTTTTCCCTTTCTTTCCCCAATGCTCGAACCGTTAGCCGGTGGTGCCTGACTCCCTTTCCGATTTCGTGCATCAACAGTTAACACGCGACCTTCAGATCTTGACTAGTCGATGAAATCAGCGGTCTAGTAGGCAGACCGCTCTTGCTTCTAGAGCTCGGCTGCCTGTCGAGGTGGCCGCGACTTCGTCGGCTAAGGTTTTCAGCCCGCCTCCAGCACTGTAAAACCTGTCGTTCTGCCTACCAGCTTTTCTGCCGGTCTTCCTATCGGCTTGTCCCATCTTCTAACTTCCAGTTCAAGCCGCAACTGGTCAGCGGTCTCTAAGTAGAGTTTGGTTATTTTCTCCTGTTCAAAATGAATCCTGCGAAGGGACGAAGTGAATCAAATTTCTTGTCAACTACTGCTGATCTCTCGGAGGAGCAAGATTGTTCATATCTTAGTGATGGTGTTGTTGACAATGCTAACAAATTTTCTGCCAATTAGGTTGAACCCGCTCCCAAATCTATTGTAGGAGAATCTCCTTATAAAGAAGAAGTCCCTTCTCCGTTAATTGACCGGATTTGTTGGGATACCATTTTCGATGATTTCAGAGTACCGCATCTCCCAGAATATTCCGGATGTGATGATCCGTTTTCTCATTTACAAGCCTTTGAATCAGCTTTTTCGCTAAGAAAGGTGTTAGATGGAATAAAATGCAAACTTCTTATTATATCTTTTGGCGACATTGCAAGGGAATGATTCTATAGTCCGCCACCTCGATCGATCACCAGTTTTAAAGATCTTCGAAGACAATTCATTTCAAGGTTTACTACTTACAAGAAGCGGAAAAGAAACGTTGGAGCTCTCTTTCGAATCAAGCAGGGAATTGACTAGTCTAATATGGACTTCGTTGACCGGTTCTAAATGGAAATTCTGGATGTTGGTAGCATTCATCATGATTATTACTTATATGCTTTCGTGAATGGACTTCATGAAGGCCCTCTGAAATTTAAGCTCACTATAAAGGACCCCCAAACTTATGGAGATTTTATTGAAATCTTTAATAAGTTCATAATGGGTGAAGAAGCAAATAAAGATTATATCTTGTTTTTGAATCAGATGATTAAACAACCTCAGGGGACTTCTAGTGATCAACAACCTAATTCCTCCCAAAATGTTTCACAAGTTAAAATTTGAAAGTCTCCTCCTCTTTCTCACGATAGGCCTACATTACCTCCTCAGCAAAATGAGTCATCTGAGTTTGTAAAAGCACATCAAGCCACATCTTCAAATCAAAAAACTCTAAAGCGTGATAAAGGTTCATATAGATATGTCAAATTTAAAGTTCATATGGAAGACCTTCTGATGATTCTTCAAGAAATGCCTGAGTTCAAAAGGCCTCGGCATATGAAATCTAAGACCAAATATCGGCATGAGGAGCTTTTTTGCAAATATCATAAAGATGTTGGTCATCTGGCAGAAATTGCATGGCTCTCCGAAAGTTAGCTGATCAATTTGCAAGAGCTGGGAAGCTACAAGACTATGTCATTTAGTGACTCTCTAAGGCATTCTTCTCTAGCTTACTCAATGGTTCAAGCAGGGACTTCCTTTTATCAATGATAAAAATGCTTCAAATTGGAATAATATATAGTCCCCTTGGCAAATTGGTATTAATGGGGCACAGTTAAGCTCCAGGCATATATCCTTTTGCTACATCCTTAACAAGCAAGCATTATCTTCCATTTGAAGCTTATTTCTCAGCTATTTTTAAGAGGGGTTCACTTGATGGCGAGTAAGTTATCTCAAAGGATTTGGCAGTGCCGGTTTGTGGCGTGGCATAATGGGGAGCCGCTTCAACTTTAGTTGTGTCTTACGAAGATTCGTCGACGGTTTCAATCGCCTTCTTTGCAGAATCGGAAGCCGCTGGAGTTGTCGGCTTCTCTATCTTCTCCACCGGCTGTCGTTCAGGGATTTCTGGCTTTTCCTCTTTTTCTTCTCAACCGATTTCTTCTCGCATGCTATAATTGATGACATGACGTATATCTTGCAAAAGATCACGTTGGCTTGAAAAAGTTTGATGACAAGTGGCGAGTAGCGACCCGTGACTTGGCAGAGGTTTTGAAGAATGACGAGGTTCAGGTCATTGTATAGACGCGGGTGCATTAAAGGCAGGTGCGGTCTCCGGCGTAGTTTTACATTTTCAATGTTTTCCCGAAACTTAAAAATGTGCGGGGATTTTGTTAAGCCCGGAATCCACCACTAGTTCGCAATGCTTGCAAGACCGGGTGACCTGTGATTTCTAGCCGCCACACAATTCATGTGGGCTGATTATCAGAGAGGCCGGGAGGTCTCCATGTCAAGACGCCCCCAGTACCAGCACCGCTCAATGACAAGTCCCAGGGCCCAGGCGACCAGCTCGCAAGGAGGAATCCGCCAGGCTGTGCGGTTTCCCTCCTTTATTCTCTTTTGCTTTTGTTTCCCCTCACCTCTGCCCGGTTCTCTTGTACCCCGAGCAGCCGGTAACTTTAGCCCTGCCACTTGGGCAGGCCCCCGAGCCTATAAATAGGGGGAGCTAGCACTCCCCAAAGCACGCTGAATTGTATCCAGGAGCTCACTTGTTAAGAGCTGTGGCCTCAAGCCTAGTTCCTTGCGTCTTGTTGTCCGGCCGGCTTACTCTTTTTTCTCCTTCTTGTAACCACTTCACCTTTAATAAAAGGAAAGCCCATCGCAGGAGTGGCATTTAAGCCGCGGAGGGCGAACTCTGCTGTTGGCGTTGCCAGCGGCCTCTCTTTCTGTCCCTCAGCTACAACCGCTAGTAACTAACTATTCGAAAGTCTCCTCTTTTCCATTCCTTTCCCCGGTGCTCAAACTGTTAGCTGGTGGTGCTTGACTCCCTTTCCGATTTCATGCATCAACATAATTTAGTTTTTAATGAAATAATTTGTTCAAAAGCTAAGTCTAATTCATCTTTCAGTTTGATGTTTTTAGAAAAAAGATTATCATATTCAATCTGTTTTTCTCTGAGAAGTTTGATTTCCTTCTTAGATTTAATTAAATCATTACATAGGAGTTTGAATTCAGTTTTAAATTGATCAGAAGTGAAATCAAAAGAAGCTATTACCTGGTTCTCTTCTGATTCAGATTCTGAATTTTCTGCTTCTGAATCAGCAACTTCTGAGTTGCTACAAGAGGCATTGATTGACATCAGCAGATCTCTCTGTCTTTTGCCTCTTCTTCATCCTCACTAGAACTGGATGAAGTTTCTTCTTCTGAGTCACTCCAGGTCTCAACCACAAATCCCTTCTCCTTCTTCTTCATGTATTTGTTGGAGGAGGGCTTGCTGGAGTGCTTCTTAGACTCTTTCTCTTTTCTCTTGTCCTTCTTTTGAGCCTCTAGACAATCTGGGAGAATGTGTCCTGGCTTCCTACATCCATAGTAAACAATTTCCTTAGTAGGAGTCTTGTCATACCTTGGCTTGTCCTCATTTCTGGTTGACCTTCTCCTGAAGTCCTTCTTAGCTATTTTGTAAATTCTTTTAGCTAATAGACCCATTAGCTCTTCACTGGAAAATAGTGCTTCTGATTCCTCAGATGCCTTGAAGACAATACTTTGATCCTTCTTTCCTGAGGTAGAAGTATTTTGTTCAGCTCCTTCCCTAGTTTTGATAATCTGCTCATAAGACTTGAGCTTGCCTAATAATGACTCAGTAGAAATCTCATTTAGGCTTCTAGCCTTCTTGATTTGCCAGATCCTAGAATCCCATGTGTTGGGGAAGCACATACGAATCTTAACATTAATTTCTATTAATGAGATGTTCTTGTCCAAGTTCTACAGCTCATTGATAATCAACCTGAGTCTGTTGTACATATCTGCAACTTATTCTAATTCATCCTTCATGAAGTTCTCATATTGAGAAATCAAGTAGGACCTTCTGTCCTTTCTTTAATCTGCTGAACCAGCAACCATAGCATTTAAGGAATCCTAGATATCCTTGGCTGAAGAGCATTTAACAACTTTCTGAAATATGTCATCTGACATTGTTTGATCCAAAATGTTCATGGCTTTCGCATCTGCAAATTTCAGCTTCTTCTGAGCATCAGTCCACTTAGGTGGTGGAACTGCACTTATGCTTGTTGTTGCAGTTGGTGTAGGTGGACCTGTCAAGATAAAATTATAAATATCTTAATTAATAGAATTCATATACAGTCTAATCCTTGCCTTCCAAAGTGCAAACTTCTTAAGATTGCACACTGGATGTCTGGTGCTGAGTACTCCTTATTTTGTGCCATGATATAAAAAGACATTAGAGTAAATGGGATCTATCAAAGATCTTTTGGTTCATGTGTTCTCTTGAACAACCAATCAACCTTACCCTCATATATCAATTGAAAGTGATATCAGATATGCTCTGATACCATTTGAAAGTGAGGGATAGATCTTTTCTTTACTCTAGAGTGGGGGGGGGGGGGTGAATAGAGTGTTTTATAAACTCTGAGTTTTTTTTATAGCGGATTAAAATAGGTGATATATATATATATAAGAAAAGAAAGTATATATATCACAACACAACAAAATAAAGAATAGAGCACAACCAGACGACATAAGGAAATTTATAGTATTTTCCCAATAAACCTGGGTAAATCCACTATTCTACCACTCTGGTATGAATCCACTACAGGTTTTTGATCAAGTGCCCTGCCATCATAGGTTTTTTCTCAGGTGCCCTGTCACCACGAGATCTATTTTTCAAGTGATATCTAGCAACCCTTTGAGCTTTTGATCAGGTGCCCAAAAACCAAACTAAGTATTTTGATCATGAGACTTAACAACCAAAGAGATAACTTTTGAAGGGAGTTAAAAACTCTTTTATAGTAGAGTAAAAGGAAATTTGTTATTGTCTTCTCTTGTTCAATGTTCTGAGAAAACTAGTGGATTGTTGTTGTTGTCAAAGCTCCCCCTGAGATGTAGAATAGTTCACGAGAATGGAAGCTTGGCTCAGGGTGTAGACCTTCAGATTGCTTGTAGATCTTCAGGAAGCTTTTAGACAGATGTTGATGGATTGTCTCTTGAAAGCCCTGAAGCAAAAACTGATGAAGAAATGGAGTTGTACAAGAGCTATTCTTCTTTTAGTTTTCGGTAAATTATTCTTTCTATCACAGCTAACTGACTTCCCGCTCTCTTGAAAAAGAAATAATCCTTATATATATTCCATGCAGATTTCAACCTTTGAATTTTGAATTCTTTTCCTTGACTGACTGCAGAAATTCTGGGAGTTGAACGGCTGGAATTTGTCTTTAATGAGTTTTTCCAACTGTCCCAATAAAATAAGCCAAGTAATAACTCTGTGAAGACCATAATTAATGTAGCCATGGAACAGCTATATTCATAAGAATATTTTGCATTAATTATCAGAGCATTACAAACATATTATAATATAATTTGAAAATCATTTGCTTTAGTCGAATTGAAAATAATCAGAGAAATAGTCGAACTGAAACTGGGAGAAATTAGTCGAACTCAGTAAATTCTTGTCGACCTGAGATCCAAATTCACCGAACTGAAACTGGGAGAAATTAGTCGAATGGAAACCTCTCCTTCGTCGAGCTGAGCTCCATGATAGTTTACTAGAAAAATAACTTGCCAAACTGAGCTCCAAGTTCGTCGAACATAGATAGTCTTTCGTCGAGCTGAACTACTGAGGTGAGATCGGAGTTCGCCGATCTCAGCTAGTCATTCGTCAAACTCAACTCAGAGGAGAAATCTGAGTTCGTCGATCTGAGATCGACGAAAGTCGAGCTCTGTTTAGCTAATTTTCGAACGACTTTCTGTCTCTTAAAATACTGCTTTTCTCTGGAGGTCTTCTGTCTCTAAGTCTTCTGAAGGTGAGAGATAATCAATCAAGGTTGTTGACTGATCTTGACCCTGATAAAAACCTATGACCTGGACTATACATGTTGGGTCATCTAATAATCCTAATAGTGAACCTAGCCCAAATCAACCCTAAACATAGGTGGGTTTCCAACAAATCCCAACCCTTTCTTATCCTTTTGAGAGGAGGTGTCTATCAAGGGTAGTATTATACTTGGCTTAAAATAGCTAGCCACTTTTATTTTCTCCTTCTCAACCGTATCTTCAATCTCCCTCATGAGACAGTTCTTGTGCTTGATGGAGGGTATCTGGATGTCCAAGAGGGACTTCAGTTGGCTTATTTCCATAGCTTTCTGGTCCAGCAGATTAGCTGTTAAAGTCTGCTGGGCAACTGTAAGATTAAGAGATGAAATCTCTTTAGCTTGCTTATTAGACAACTTTTTGACCTTCTTAAAGGCATTCAGAAGTTCTCCATACTTGTCAATTAGTTGATTGACATCTCATTTATATCCAGAATCTTCTTCACCACTGGGTGAAGAGATTTCTGAGCAAGGATTATTCTCATGCCCAGACAGAGAAGCGGAATTAGGTAATGAATGTACCTTGATTTGACCAAGATGATCCTAGTTGGCCTCTTCATCTGTCATTGCCATCAGCCCTCTATAGCTGTGGGCATCTTCATCCCCCTCTGAGTCATAATCTGATAGTGTTAGTGGGGTCCTGATTCCTATCCTCACTGGAGGATTAACTTCTCATGCTGCAATAACTTTATCATTACCAGAACCAACAACTAGCTCAATGTAAGCATCTTCTTCTTTAGACTCAGATGATGATGAATCTGTCCATCTCGTTTCCTTCTTGTCAATGAAGTACTTCTCCATATTTCCTTTGTGCTGGTGCTTCTTCTTCTCCTTAGTCTCCTTCCTCTTCGTTTGGCAATCAACAATCACATGCCCAGGTTTGCTGCAACAATAGCAAACAACTTTAGAAGAATTAAATTTAGTTGGTTTAGAATCAAACCTTCGGGCTTTGAGTGATTATTCCTGTGATGAGTGGAGGTGGGTGACCTCTTCTTCTAGTGTTTCTTCTTCATCAGCCTCTGGGGTTGCCTAGAGAATGCTGCAATGCCTTTATTAGACATGCTATTGTCTGATGCCTCTGTGTCTATCTGACTTAGTTGGTCTTCTTGGTGGAGATGGAATCCTCTCCTTGCCCTTCCTTGTGCTTTCTGCTCTGAAGGCCAAGGACTTTTCCTTGGCCAGGGATTTACTGGTGGCCTCCACCTCCTTCCTGGCAGATAGCTGCATCTCCTAAAAGAGTAGCTTTCCAAATAATATTTGATGAGGAGTTTCAGCAAGCTTAGCCACCTCTCTTATGGAATAGATCTTAGTATCCCAGTCTCTAGTGAGAGATTTGAGAAACATGTCATTTATTTCATAATTATTGAAGACCGTCCCATAGGTCGTCAACTCATTTATGATCCTGAAGAATCTTTCATAACAAGCAGTTATGTTCTCCTTAAGGTTTTGCCTGAAACCTCATCCTCTTGGTTGAGCAAAGACTTCCTATCATCCCTTACCTCTTCAGTCCACTCCATGTACACCACAAGTGTGTCCCACATCACTTTGGAGGTCTGGTAGTGAACTAAATTCAGAAACGTTGAGTCATCAACAACACTTGCAATAATATTCTCTGCTCTCTTGTCCAGTCCAGCAGGGATTATTTCATCCTTGGTCATCTCAGAGTATGTCTTAGGAGTCTAGTCATTAATGTTCAGAACAGAGACCTTCATAGGGATGAATGGTCCCTCCTTAAATTTTATAATGATCCTTCGATCATAGGCTTCCATGAATAGCCTCACCCTCTCTTTTAATATTCCAAAATAATCCTTCCTACAGATGGGGAGTTTCATTGAACTCAGCTCTCTCTGGCTCTCTTCAGAGCCCATGATCACTTAACTCTAGCTACCTTTAGAGATCACTCAGATTGTTAAATCTTTCTTGAGTAACCTCCCTCTAATACCAATTAAAAGTTCTTATTTTTAAGGTAGCTAGCAACCTAGAGGGGGCGGGGGGGGGGGGGGTGAATAGGTTTGTCTAGGTCTTTTAAGTTTCTTTTGTTTCTTCTTAAATTACTTTGTGATAGATGAAAGCTTTTTAAGAACCTATAACCATAAAACATTCATAGAAAAACACACAAGTATTTTTATAGTGGTTCCTCAAAATTATGGGTACATCCACTCTCCTCCCACCTTGCTAACTTCCTATTAGTCAAGGAACTTCTCAAAAACAATGCTTCAGGGAGCTTACACCTCAGATCCCTTATGATCTCTCAGTCTCCTCCAAGACTTACACCTAAGCCACAAGAGTATACACTCAGTGATACAAGTATCACATACCTCAGGCAATTAAGCCCTACCACTCATGTTATGGAGGATAACTCTACCTCATAGCAAACTTGCTTCTACAACTCAGAGAGTTTCACTCTCCTACAACTCAGGAAATATTGCCCTACATCTCAGTGAGTAAAACTCACCTACCTCAGATCCCAGTAGGATCCTACACTCAGAGAGGAGACCTCTCCCACTGCTTAGGCAAATTTGCCCAACCTCAGGCCCAAGGTCCTACAGCTTAGATCCAGAAGGATCCTACAACAAGAAACGTTTCAATTAACTTTGACACAGGGAAATTTCTCAATGTCAATAACTTTAGCAGAAAAATTTATGCTCTAACTCTCCTCACAGCACAGAAAAATTTTGTTAGAGGAACTCAAAAGCTGACTCCTGAACTTGTTGTAGAAACCTAAAGATCTGTTGATCTTGAGTCTTCAAGCAGCTTACTGAACCTGTTGAAGGCTGAAGGTTCTTCTTTCTTCAGAACTATTTTTGATTCTACTATGGCTGATGGAGACTGCACAACTATCTGAACTTTTTCTTACTAGAGAGCTTCAAGCTTTTTACATGCATCAATGGTGAAGAAGATGAAGTCGGTTGCTAACTTTTCAAAATTGATGATGCCCTAAAAGTTATCTTGTGTTTTGGCCCATCTCATCCTTTTGTAGTTCGCTGATCAATGGCTCTTAGAGATCAGTGGGTCCCACCTGCAGCTTCCAGCTGTGCCTTGTTTTAACGGAAGAAGACGTACAGTAGCTTCTCGGCAAAGTTTGTCGTGTTCTGTAGCTTCTCCGTACTTGAATTGAACTTAGTTGACTTTGTCGATTTTGCTGACTTTACTCACTTCAGCACCTGTGGTCTTAGCCAAAATCGAACATCAGTAGAATAGGCATTGAGTGAGTGAGCTTTATTGAATGTCAAAGTACTTAGAAAAATCTGTCTATCTAGGCGTTGATAGTGTTGAGTGAGTAATGCACACTCAACGCATTTTACCTTAACCATTTCTGCAGCATCTTCTGCATGCATGACGTTGAGAGCATTGAGTGAACATACTTCACTCAATGCCTTGTGCCTTAACCACATTCCCCATTTTAGGTGTTGAGAGCATTGAGTGAACATGCCTCACTCAACGCTTTCTGCCATAGCCATTTTCTATTTCAGAATTTAGTTTGAGTTCGACGAACTCAGAACATAGTTCGACAAACTCTGAGCTTCGCTCGACGAATAAGCAAAACTCAGTTTGATGAATTTAGAGTTCAGCTTGACAAAGCTTAGATCGACGAACTCAGGGCTTAGTTAAACGAACTCTGAACTCAGCCATTCCACAATTGTGAAGCTAAGGCATTGAGTGAGTGAGCTACACTCAACGCCTGTGGACTTAGCCACATTTCAGCTCATTTCTCTTTAGGCTTTGACTGTATTAGCATGACTCACAGATTTTTTGTTGTATGGCATCGAGTGAGTTGACTTCACTCAACGACTATGGACTTATCCACATTCTAAGCTTGCCACTTCATGGATTTGACTGAATAGGCTTTACGTAGTGCTATAAGTCATCTGGAGTTGAGTGAATGATCTTCACTCAATGCCCGTGGACTTAGACAGTTTTCTGTCTTTCCAGCACTTATGTAAGAACTTACCTAACTTAGCCACTTAAGCTGCCTATCACATCACTATCAACTACAACTATATGTATATCATTGATAAGATTGACATCCTCAAATATAGGACATTGTGGGCAATGTACCCAACACTAGGGCTTAGGTGAAGTTGAAAATTTATTTGTGGTTGACTTCGGGGCTTTCTACGTGGAGGTCACGGTCGTGTTCGGCGGTCACGGGTGTGTAGTATGGGTGTGACTGGCAAAGCGTCGAATCCTTACCTCGTTGGCGACGTCTTATTTGGAAAATTGAGGCAGTCACAAGCCCGCGCCGAATGACACGGGCGTGTCATCAATGTATGTCTGGCGAAGGCATCGAGTCCTTGCCTCGCTGGCAACATCTTGTCTGGAACAGTTGGGGTGGTCACGGGCGTGACAAAATCTACACGGGCATGTCTGGCAAATCGTCGAGCTTCGATCATCGAACTATAGGAGTTGAGCATCGAGTGGTGTGATATGGGCGTGTCAGACTGGACACGGCCGTGCAAGATGGGAAACAGTATTTCCATTGCAGGAGGCAGTTTTTCAATCGAATCAAAGTTACACGGCCCGGTAATGGGTGGAACATGGATTTCACGGGCGTGTACTTTGAATTTTTCGACTTTTTCCTGAAATTTCTAGAAAACAAAAAATAAAGCTATGTTAGAAGTGTATATACAAAAAAGAACATTTTATCGAATAAAAGTAAATAAAAACAACAAAAATAAACTTAAACGACCTAAATATAGTACTAAAAAGTACAAATATTTATAACTCATCATTGACTGCTTCTCAAAGTCTCCAGAACAATCTATAAATGTTCCGCATGATCCATCTCGGACTGGGTGTACACTAGGAGATCATCAATGAACACTATCACAAACCGATCCAGATATTCCTTGAATGTCCGGTTCATCAAGTCCATGAACACGGATGGCCCATTAGTCAGCCCAAAAGGCATGATCGTAAACTCATAATGCCCATAACGTGTACTGAACGAAGCCTTGGGAATATGAGTTTCCATGATTCTTACCTGATAATAGCTAGACTTCAAATCCAGCTTAGAATACTCTGTCAACCCAACCATCTGGTCGAACAGATCGTCGATTCTCGGAATCGGGTACTTGTTCTTCTTCGTTAACTTGTTCAGTTCCTGATAATCGATACAAAGCCGCTGACTTCCGTCTTTCTTTTTCATGAAGAGGACCGGGGTGCTCCAAGGTGATGTACTCGGACACACATACCCTTCTCAATACAATCTTGAAGCTGCACTTTCAACTTTGCCATTTCCATTAGTGTTAAGCGGTAATGAGACCATGACACGGGTTTGGCACCAGGCACCAACTCGATGATGAAATCAATCTCATGTTGAAGTGGAGCTCCACTGAGATCATCGGGGAATAGGTCGTCAAATTTCGACACCACTGGAATACTGGCCAAAACAGGCTTGGGCTTCTTTGCCTCTAAAAGAGTGAAGAACAACTCCGCACCCTCATGAACAACCTTATCTACTTGAAGGGCAAACATCATTGTCTTGCTCGACCCCTTCATACTAGAAAAAGTAGTTTCTTGACTCTTATTCAACCCCATTTAACAGTCTACAAACTACAGTCAATGAACGCATGTTGCTCCAAGAGCCAATCCATGCAAAATATTACGTCAAACTATACTATCGGTAGTAGTGACGCTACCAAGTCAAAAGTTTGGCTTCCAATCAGCATATTAATGTAACAGGCTCTATCCATGTACATCGAAAACCCATTAGACAGCAGCACATCCAATCTATCCTTAGCCATAGAAGAGGGCATTCCGATACGAGACATGAAGTCCCTCATAGAACCAGTTGGTCTTGCGCTCCTCGTCAGTAAAAGTGGAGCCAGCATAACGACCCAATCTCATGAACTCATGAAGGTAATCTTACACGCTACTCTCACCTTGAGTCAGCCTCTGGAACTGATTCTCCATAGCTATCATTTTTGCGGTCGGGACGAACCGTGCCAGAAATAACCTTGGGAATTCCTCCATTGATATGTCAGAAAGTTGCCTCCCAGCAAGATGATGAAGCTCTAACTCATCCCACCAAACCCTTGCTTCGTTGTATAGGAGGAAAGTGGCTATTGTAACCTTCTATCACCCCTCAATCTCTATTGAGGACATGACCCTTTTCACTCTATACAACCAGTCCTCAGCCTGCATTGGGGTCTCAGTCCCCAAAAATACTAGTGGATAATAGCTCATCATATGCTTTAATTGTTTCACTGTCGCTCTCCTCTGCACTGCGGGCTATACCGCTCCCTGATCCACTACCATAGGTTCCGCTATACCAGGGATAGGAGGATGCACATTCCATCCCGGTTGTGCATTAATCATAAAGAACACTACTTCCGCTAACATCTGTATGGTTTCTGCAGAAGGAGGGGTTGCAAGAGCGTCGTTATACGCACTACTCTCCGTGGAGTGCTATTGATGCCACTGCCATGCACCACTCCTAGTCACCTATAGTTGTAAAGACACTCGATTAGGCGAAAAATAGAATGCCAAAATGCAATCATGGAACACTCAGGTTCCTCAAACATGTGTATTTTCATTCCTATGTGGGCATTCATGGGTTCTTTTATGTTATAACGACAACAAACAAACAAGTGCTCACCACCCATTAAAATATTTTGTCCACAAATTCTAATAAGGATGACCGACACCAGAGTCTGATACCAACTTTGTAACTCCCCCATCCATCACATAGCATATAATAGAAGGTCCGGCTAGGGCACGATGCCATATGCAACAGACAGACCAAGGATTTACTTAATTGAAGCCATAATCCAATATTTCGCATCCTAACATAGAGTGCAAACTAGCGAAAGTAATTAAAGGCTATAATTAGAACCCAACAATAGCATGAATGTCCACTACCACAACTAGGAATGTAAAACAAACACACAAATAATTTATTGGCCTTTAGGCCTTACAATGTTCAACTTGAATAAAAATGTGTTACATATTTTGCCATGCAGGCCGACCACATATGAATGATAAAATAACACAAGTATTCGCTTTGGCATTCGAGGGCCAACACAGCATTTTTGGAATCCAGCCCGCTAATTCCTGCTTGGCTCAATAGCACCTGCACGCAACGTTCCACCGCACGGAGGCAAACAAAAGCAACGATCAGCATTAGCTGAACAAATTTTGACGACCCCACCCCTCACTCGGGGTGGCGGTGCTCCTTCCATGCAGGCATTAGCTTAAAAAATACCTGACAATTAAAACATACAACTTAAGCATCGTTAGCCATAGACGTTCGCGCAAGCTCCCAACACCCGTGCTCTCAAGGAACATTCTTGGAGCACAGGACCATATGGGTCACACCACCGTTCACTATGACGGTCAACAATGTTTAAACTATAACGTCCCAATTCGTGCTAGGCCCCTCGTGCATACTTTTAAGTCAGGAGAGCTGACTTGGGCCCAGGGAGTGCTGGCAGCTAGGCCTACACTTGAGTAAGGGAGGAGAAGTTGGTCTAGAGTTGGACATGGGTAGGGAAACGGGCGTGTCCATACCCGTGTGGCTCTCTGGCAATGTTGTAGATTCCTTATTGTGTTTCCCGAGTAGGACACGGGTAGTGACACGGGAGTGTCCCTATCCATGTGTGTGTATTCATCGAGCAGAGCTTGACTAACACCGTCGTCCGCATTCCTCCCGAGCAGGACACGGGTAGAGACACGGGCGTGTCCCTACATGTATGTAACTCAATGATTCGTCGTACAGAGCTCGACGAATCATTGACCGTGTTCCTCCCGAGCAGGACACGGGCGTGTCCCTACCCATGTGTGTGTCCAAGCAATAGCTCGACGATTTGACGAGCAGAGTTCGACGAATAATCGACTGTGTTCCTCCCGAGCAGGACACGGGCAGTGACACAGGCGTGTACCTACCCGTGTGTGTCCAAGCAGCAGCTCGACGATTCGTCGAGCAGAGCTCGACGAATCGCCGACCGCGTTCCTCCCGAGCAGGACACCTACCCGTGTAGTTAAATTTCTAGCTTTGTCGAATTTTTCGGCCTTGTCGTTTTGAAAGGACTCATTTAATTTGGGTTTTGGCAGTCCAATGATAGTCCGACAAGTGGCTAGGCAATTATCTCACTATAAGAAAAAAGGGACATGAGAAAACCCTAGCCTTCTTTATCACTTGGCTGAGCCTTATTTATCACTTGGCCTTCTTTATCTCACTATAAGAAAAAGGGACATGAGAAAACCCGAGCCTTCTTTATCGCTTGTAATAAATTTCTAGAGAGGAAGAAGGTGCTTGAGCCGATTTTCTTCCTGTGAAGGACGAACACCAACCAGCGGAAGAAGATGCCGCCAAGAAGGGTGACAAGATCCATTGCTGGAAATGGTGGAAACGTCAGAAACGAGGTGAGCTTCCTACCCTCTCCCTTGGTACTAGATATTTAGTTATTTCTAGGAGAGACATCGACTCAAAAGGGTCTTGATTTGTGAGAAGAAGGTTTCTAGGGAAAGGCCATGTTAGGACTTGTGTCCTAGGAATTAGAGTATTCAATGTTTCCCTCACTTAGAAAGAAGTTTGTGGACTGATTTCGTGAAGAGAAGTGTCCTTATGAGGGTGAATAAGGGAAGAGAAATTCTGTATGTATTTGAAAGTTGGGTTGAAGGAAGAAGACGAACCGATGTCGTCTGATCTACTTTAAGATGCACGCATAAATATGTTTTCTGCGCGCAGCAACCTTCGAGGCCGTTTTCAAACATGATGCGGCCAGATCTAGGCTTTTGACAAAACACGAAACTCACAGCTCTTGGAAATACCTTTCCAATGAGCGGTAAATGCCTTCACCGGATTCCTGTAGCCTCAGGAATCCCCGTTTGAAGTTGTTGTACAGTAATCATTCCTGCACGTGTAATTCTTGTGTTTGTTTTGTATTGGTAGAGAGATCATCGTATAGTAACGTTAATGTTTGTGGAATTTAGACTATAGATGGTTGGGTGAAATATGTTAATGACATTTGTTGGTTAGATTCTTAATGAACAAATGGTGTAGTAAGGTGCACTCAACCGAAGTAATTTGGTGGAGGTTAGAGAAAGATTTAAATATGTGAAATATTGAGAACGTACTTGATAGTGGTAATGTATTGAATAATGATGAGTTTGGCTTGAACATGATGTATATAATTTGTAATGACTGTTATGAACAAATGTTCTTGGTCTTAGATGATGAATGTGTGAAATAGCCTTACACTGATAATGAACCCATAAGTACCTTGGGCCACGGGGTTGTGAAAGGGTGTATGTGTGGGGTTTTGACTGCACTGCTTTGGTAATGTTGAGAAGAGACGTAAGTGGATGGTTGGGCTTGGTCCTCGGTGTTCATTCCCGAGGCTCCTTCCATGCCACAATGATGTGAAATTGGATGTGGTGTGAGTCGACACGCGGTGTCGTAATCCTGTGTTAAGGATAGTGTGGCAGGTCTACGGGCTCACCAGTCGTCACACTGACGGGAGTTGACATATAGACTTTGGGCGGTTTGGCTTGGTCCTCGCTGCTCATTCCCGGGGCTCCTTCCGTGCCAAGTGCACGGTTGGGCTTGTTCCTCGTGCTTGTTTCGAGGCTCCTTCCGGGTCACAACATAGGCCAGTTCGGGGCTTGGTTCTCGGTGCACATCTACCCGAGACTCCTGCTGAGCCGTAGTACGCATGGGAGCTCTACTGTTGTATTCTTAGCTTTGAGGCGTATGGAGGGCTATGCTTGGTAGTGTGGATGCCCACCTAGTAGTGGAGAAGCCCGCTACACTATCATCGCCTAGCCACGACGGTTGACGCCTGAGAGGTTAGCTACCTGCTCGAAAAGTGGGAACTACAAATTTTTGTCGACATAGAAATTGCATGTGCGTGATCTTGGGTGAGTCATTGTATTACATTCATATCATTACATTACATTGAATACAGAAGATTCTGATCGTATAAGTTTGTATGGACACTCTAATACGATGAGTGACTATACTACAGAGCCGATCCTCAACTTATATATTTGTATGAGCATTCATATAAGTTGAGTTACTTTCTATTGTACCTCTATTGTTGATGCCCAAAAACGGACAGGGAGTCGGGCACCTCCAGCTAACGGTTCGAGCACGGGGGAATCGAAGGGAAAAGGGCAAACTGCAAGCAGCTATCTACTGAGCGGACGTGGGAAAGAGAACAGCAGAGCCATGAACCACGACAACACCCGACTTCGCCCGTCGCGGCCTGAATGCCTCTCTTGTGACGGGCTTTCCGTTGATTAAAAGTGAAGCAGTTACAAGAAGAAATAAAGGAAATCGAAAAAGCCAACCGGATAGCAAGCCGCAAGGCACTAGACTTGAGACCGTAGAACTTAACAAGCTAGCTCCTGGATACAAGTCAGCGTGCTTTGGGGAATGTACCCTCCTCCTATTTATAGGCTTGAGGGCCTGCCCAAACAGGCAGGGCTAAAGTTACCGGCTGCCCGGGGTACAGGAGAACCAGACAGAGGTGAGGGGAAGAAAAAGAGCAAAAAAAGAGAAAGGAGGGAAGCCGCGCAGCCTGGCGGATTCCTCCTGGCGAGCTGATGATGTAAACATACGCGTTAGAGCCGAATTATAACTACGGATGCGCAGGACTATCTCTTCACGATGAATTCTATGATCACACAATTGTTCTACGCCGCTCCACGCTATTACATTCATTCAATTTCACGCTAGCATACGGGTAGCCAAACCGTTTCGAGATCAAATAAGGGCGATAGGCCGGTATCCGATCGAGGTAAAAAGGACCAATATTGGATCCGGACGAGCGAATGTTGTACCCAAAGAGATCTACCGAAAATAATCACGAATTTGGAAAAGATAGATCTCTCCCAACAAAAGAAAATGAGGGTTCGCCAAACCCTTTACGAAAATTAAGTTGATCAAGAAAACAATGCAAAACAATTAAATCTAATCACGAAATTTCAAATGATTTCAAAATTTAATGCCAGAAATTCCACCACAAGATTATTTAAGGAAAGAAACACACGAAAGTGGAAAGGCTCGTTACCTAATCGGAATGGATGATTTTGATTCACTCGGCGAGGATCGTTCTTCAACGGCTCCACCAGAATCACGCCGGTAGGAGTGAAATTCGTCCGCCTTCGTCGCGTTACGCTGGAAATGGAAAGTCCCGTCGAAATCTTCTTAATATGGAAGTAAATATCTTCAAGTATGGCAAGAGAGAAATAAGGTGGCGGTTGTCTTGGTGGAGGTGGAGGCAGCTTGGGTTGGCCCTGATGGTGGTGTTTCGGGTAGGAGGAAGGAGGAGGGTGGTTGACTCTTGTTGGAGGGAGAAGGAAGAGGTGGAGGCCTTGGGAGTTGTGGATGGTGGCTCGGGTAGGAGAGGAGTGGTGGCCGGGTTGGAGAAAGAGGGAGGGAGGAGGAAAAATCGAGATTTGAGGGAGGGTATGAGAGGTGGCCGACGGCCAAGGAGAGAAAAGGGGGAGCAAGAGAAAGATTGGCCAAGAGATGAGGAAGGAGGAAGCTTCAAGAGTTAAGGATTTTCAAATTTCTTTTCATTCAATCTTCTCCAAATAGAGGGAGGGACATGCCTATATATAGGCTACAACAACAACAACACTCCAACTGGCTACATGCAGCCCAAACATGAAAACATGAAAATAAAACACACACATACATCATGATTTTATATCATAACCATAATGCACATATTACATGAAATAAAAGTGCAATTATTAAAAATAAAACACACAAAGCATGGATTAATAATTAATAATAATTTGATAATAATTATTATTAATTATTAATAAATCGGCTTGCGATCCGGACGCCTATTATGGCGAGGCTCTTCACGGTCATTTGTCAGTGCGCCGTCTTCAAGGTGTTGCGCGCCGTAGTCTCCATCAATCCTCCCCCGCTTGAAAATACTCATCACCGATGAGTGGATGTTACTGCACCAGCGTGGGAGAGCTACAACCAAACGTGCTACCCCTGATCCAAACGACCAATGGACATCGGAGACTGGACGATCACGCCAAGGACGCAGGTAGTGGCCAACATCGCCACAAGTAGAGGAAAGAACTTCAACCTGGAGTATCCTGTAATGCAAAAAGATGGTCCTGGGGAACCTCGAAAAAGCATTAGGCAATAAAGGAAGAAAAATTTCAACATCAACTACAAACGTACCTTTAGTGAAGACCGAAAAAGAAAGCGATCCATGCACAAACTCACTACCCAAACCATAAGAGAACAAAGTGGAGCCAAACAGACAGGCAAATAACTCAAGTGGTGGAAAAACATGCAGCGTTAAATCAGAAACATTAAAAATATGGGTATCACCCCAATCAGTGAAAAACCTCAAAAGTAGTGCGCGTTCTCTTAATGTCATTAAATTCCTCAAATGGTCCAGCTCGCCAACTCGCCGACTTTCTATAGTGCCCGAAGGCAACCGTTCAGGGACAAGACGCACCAAGTCAAAATCGCAAATTATACCGTAAGACGCTCTTTTTTGTAAGCTAGCAAGAATTTGAATAGATTGTTGTAACGTGGTTGGAGCTTCACTACAGTGCTTACGTAAATGAAATTCATTGCGAGCATCATCATGCACAAACGTACTTAGTGCATTCGGTGATAACGGAACGACATAAGGCGGCACCAACGGAACTAAATCTGGTGGCGCCGAGGGAATCTCATCAGGAGGCACTAAAAGCGGCCCTATCCGAAACGTATAATTCGATAAGTGAGTTTCTTTACAATTCATTGAGGATAAAATTAGGATAAAGGAGATAGTCGCCACAGAAATAAAATCTAAAACATCCGAGGGTGTGACCAGCGATGGACTCGTAGGGTAATAGGTCATCAAAGGGGACATGTCCCAAGGAGGAGCTAAGTCCTTCTCAATGTCGAAGCATGGGTTTAACGTCCAAGAAAGATCACCAGGTTGAAAGCCACTAAAGTCATATGAAAATTCAAACAATGGATTCACCCTTACAGAAAATTCGTCCGACATGTCTACCAATTCATTAGATATATCATGTAATTCAGAATCAGTGGTCGGGTCATAGGTCGGCAACAATAATATGAGATCTGGAGGCACTAACGGGTCCTCATCTGGGGGAACTGGTAGAATGAACTCAGGCGGCACTGTATAACTCCAGAAATCAATCGTACCACACTCATGTCCTAAATGATCTGTACGTCGAGTCAACGGGTCAGGGGGACGAGTCGGTAAAATCAAACCCGGGGTACAATCCAAAAAGTCGTCCAATAATGGAACTTCCTTGCTTACAATTTTTTCTGACACACTATCCACGTTATTTAATTTAGAATCAATTATGGTCTCAGACAAGGGTAGAATTGAGCTCGACGGAAGCTTTAAATCATGAACGTCAGATAAAGGTGTTTGCATCAAAGAAATATCATTCAGGCTCATAGCACTAAAATCATCCAAGCATAACTCGTTCACCAACGGTAAGTCTTCCCAATCAGTCGGAACGTCCAATATATCAGGATCATCAGAACAGTCCTCAATATATCTCGGTCTAAGAGGATCCAGCTCGAGTCCGAACAGATCATATCCTAAGTCACTACTAAGTAAACTCTCATCATCAGGTAAAATGCCTACCGACTCAGGTGTAATCTCAGCAGGAGTAACCATGGGCTCCAAAATGTCGTCGACGGGGAGTAGGGATGATTCCTCAATGGTGGAATCCTCATCCAGGTCACTAGGGTAACCTATATCCTCATCGTCACTCAAATCGCTAGTGTATTCAGCCTCGTCCTCAGTGACGGGCACTATCCTAGGCACGACCTTAGACTCATCAGGGGAGTCTATAACTAAATCAGGCAACTCTTTCACACCGCTCCTAACTATCAAATCCTTAAAGAGTTGCATATAATCGGAGACCGACTTGTTCCCTTGTTGAAGGGGGGTAAAATATTCAGTTTTGTGCTGTTGGATATGGGCATTTGGTTTATAGTCAGTCATAGAGCTTGGTATGGAACTAGTGTCATAACTATAGTCACTCACAGGCTCGGTGTTGGTAGTACGGAGATAGGCGAGATCAAATTGATTCGAAAGGAGGCTACGCATCGCCTGCCAATTATATTGATAACCATCAACACGACGCTCTTCATTCAGCCAAAATAACTGGGCCTGACCTATTAACCGCTTTTGGGCAAAGTGAATCTTTTGGGGGTCATCCCATCCGTAACACTTAAAATGAAGTTCTATACCCTTAAGCCAATCACTAAAAATTTTAGGACACCCTAAACCGTCATAAGTAGGACAAGTGTGGCATTGTCAAGGGGGAAACTTAGTCATGGCTTTATCATATTAAAAGTCCCACCGGGAAACGTGAACGTCATAGGCCAAAATTTTGGATTTTTTTTTTTTGAAATTGGAATTTTGAATTTTAAACTTCGAAACTTGAAATTGGAAATTTGAAATTTTGAAATTTGAAATTTAAATTTTGAATTTTGAAATTTGAAATTTGAAATTTGACATTTGAAATTTTGAAATTTGAAATTTTAAATTTAAATTTTGAATTTTGAAATTTGAAATTTGAAATTTGAAATTTTGAAATTTGAAATTTGAAATTTAAATTTGAATTTTGAAATTTGAAATTTTGAAATTTGAAATTTGAAATTTTGAAATTTGAAATTTGAAATTTTGAAATTTGAAATTTGAAATTCGAAATTTAAATTCTGAATTTTGAAATTTGAAATTTGAAATTTGAAATTTGAAATTTTGAAATTTGAAATTTTGAAATTTTGAAATTTGAAATTTGAAATTTATAATTTAAATTTTGAATTTTGAAAGTTATAATTTGAAATTTGAAATTTGAAATTTAAATTTCGAATTTTGAAATTTGAAATTTGAAATTTGAAATTTTGAAATTTGAAATTTGAAATTTTGAAATTTGAAATTTGAAATTCGAAATTTAAATTTAGAAATTTGAAATTTGAAATTTGAAATTTGAAGTTTGAAATTCGAAATTTGAAATCTGAAATTTAAAATTTAAAATTTGAAATTTATTTATTTTTAATTTGAAGAGGGGGAGGAGTGTCAATTAGGAAATTGAGGAGAACCTCCCTCTGATACCAAATTGATGTAAACGTAAGCGTTAGAGCCGAATTATAATTACGGACGCGCACGCCTATCTCTTCACGATGAATTCTATGCTCACACAATTGTTCTACGCCGCTCCACGCTATTACATTCATTCAATTTCACGCTAGCATACGGGTAGCCAAACCATTTCGAGATCAAATAAGGGCGATAGGCCGATATCCGATCGAGGTAAAAAGGACCAATATTGGATCCGGACGAGCGAAGGTTGTACCCAAAGAGATCTACCGAAAATAATCACGAATTTGGAAATGGTAGATCTCTCCAAACAAAATAAAACGAGGGTTCACCAAACCCTTTACAAAAATTAAGTTGATCAAGAAAACAATGCAAAACAATTAAAGCTAATCACGAAATTTCAAATGACTTCAAAATTTAATGCCAGAAATTCCACCACAAGATTATTTAAGAAAGAAACACACGAAAGTGGAAAGGCTCGTTACCCAACCGGAATGGATGATTCTGATTCACTCGGAGAGGATCGTTCTTCAATGGCTCCACCGGAATCACGCCGGTAGGAGTGAAATTCATCCGCCTTCGTCGCTTTACGCTGGAAATGGAAAGTCCCGTCGAAATGTTCTTAATATAGAAGTAAATATCTTCAAGTATGGCAAGAGAGAAATAAGGTGGCGGTTGTCTTGGTGGAGGCGGAGGCAACTTGGGTTGGCCCTGATGGTGGTGTTTCGGGTAGGAGGAAGGAGGAGGGTGGTCGGCTCTTGTTGGAGGGAGAAGGAAGAGGTGGCGGCCTTGGGACTTGTGGATGGTGGCTCGGGTAGGAGAGGAGTGGTGGCCGGGTTGGAGAAAGATGGAGGGAGGAGGAAAAGCCGAGATTTGAGGGAGGGGATGAGAGGTGGCCGACAACCAAGGAGAGAAAAGGGGGAGCAAGAGAAAGATCGGCCAAGAGATGAGGAAGGAAGAAGCTTCAAGAGGTAAGGATTTTCAAATATCTTTTCATTCAATCTTCTCCAAATAGAGGGGGGGACATGCCTATATATAGGCTACAACAACAACACTCCAACTGGCTACATGCAGCCCAAACATGAAAACATGAAAATAAAACACACACATACATCATGATTTTATTTCATAACCATAATGTACATATTATATGAAATAAAAGTGCAATTATTAAAAATAAAACACACAAAGCATGAATTAATAATTAATAATAATTTGATAATAATTATTATTAATTATTAATAAATCGGCTTGCGATCCGGACGCCTATTATGGCGAGGCTCTTCACGGTCATTTGTGAGTGCGCCGTCTTCAAGGTGTTGCGCGTCGTAGTCTCCATCAGCTGATGGTCTGGGCCCTGGGCCTTGGGGTTGAGCTATGCTGACGCTGGCGGCGGCCTGACCTGGAGACCGCCCGACTTCGCTGACGACAAGCCGACTTGCCATGCTAGGCAGCTAGAAGACCAGGCCGCCCGGTCTGGAAGGTTGCGCGAACAGGTCGCGGATTCCGGGCTTAACATAATCCCCGCACATTTTTAAGTTTCGGAAAAACTTCGAAAATATAGAACTAAGTCGGAGACCGCGACTGCCTTTATTGCATCGACGTCTATAAAATCCCTTGACCCATGATATTCTTCAAGATCTCTACTGAGCCACGGGTCGCTACTCGCCACTTGCGGTCAGAATTCTTCAAGCCGACGCTGTCTTTCACAAGATGGACGTCATGTCGTCGATTTTAGCCCGCGACAAGAAATCGACTGAAAAGAAGAAAAGCCGGAGCCAAAAACCGGATGACTCTGGCCGACAACCCGCGAAGAAGAATGAGAAGACGGTTACCCCAACAGCTTCTGATTCTGAAAAGAGGCCGACGCAGACCGTCGGCGAATCTTCGAAGGCCGCAAGCTATCCTGAAGCGGTCCCGAAGGCTGCTCCACCACAAACCGACACTGTCAAATCCTTTGAGGTAACTTACTCTCCATCGGGCATACTGCTCTTAAAAATAGGTGAGACGGAGGATAAAAGCGTTGAATTGGGCAAGCCGCGCGAATTGCAGGCCAAGGTCGACCTAGTCGTTGTGGACGACAACGTGGCAGAGAAGACGCTGGAGGCCGCGCGGATTTTGGCTGAAAAGTGTAATCGGACAGAAATGGTAGTCGGATCCTTGAAACGACAAAAGAAGAGGAGCGAGACTCTTGAGGAAAGGATGAAGAGGAAGATGAGGAAGATGCAGGACGGAAACCGGAATATTTCCGTAAAGATCGGAGAGGATAGTCTTCAACATAAGCCGCACGAGAAAGAGGTATCTGAGAGTCCGTCTACACAAGATCCCAAACCGAACGAGCCTGAGGAGACATCCGCGGCTAGCGAGACGATTAGTGACATCCTCAAGGGAATGGGGACTTTACAGCAGCAGGATAGGTTGTTAGAGACCCTAGTGGATTCAGAGGAGGTCGATCGCCCCTACGTCAAAGACACCGGGGAGATGCTTGGCGTGCCGGCTTCCGCATTTTCTGAAGGAGCTGAGAAACTGAAACTTCGAGAGAAGATGGAGGAGATGAAGAAGCTGATCGCTGGGAAATCGGTGGAGACCGCACTTCCTCTTCTGCAAGGTAAACATGAGGAAGTTAAACGAACTGTAAAATTCTACTTATCGCGGTCAAGGAAGAAGGGGGCGAACACAATTTTAAATCCGCTGGACTTCTTTTTCCTGACCATGGCTCAACTGAAAAGTCGAGCTACAGATGTCGAGCGGTTATGGAAAGAAAAGCTAAAGCAGATAGATCCCGAACGATTCAAGCGGCCAGTGTTTAAATACCATACCGCGGCCTCTGAAGGAGATAAAAATCAAACTGGAGGTCTTATCCTATCGATTTCCTTGCAAAACGGTCGCAATTATCCGGCTAAACCAGACTGCGGTTTATCTTCTGCAGGTGAACTGGAGACCGCGATGAAGCCGGGCGACTTGACATCCTTCTTGTCTATGCTGCTACCGCCTCCACCAAGTGTTCGCGACAAAGTGATGGCCGACTTACAGAAGGAGCTCGACACATTACAGGCGGCTGTGAGTGTGCAAGCCGAAGCCCTGCGGATTAAGGACGAAGAAAAGTGGGTTGCCCAGGAGGCCGCCGAGAAAAGGATCCAAGAGTTACAATCCACCCTGGAGCAAGAGACCACAAGGCTGCAGTCCGCACTAGAACAAGAGACCACAAAGTTGAAAACCGTGCTGGAGGCCTGAAAGTGCAACTAGATCTGATATACTCTAGAGGGGGTGAATAGAGTATATGGTGCTTTAAAAACTTTTACAAACTTTTACAACAATTGTTGTAATATGTGTGAGCAAGGAAGCAGAAATAAATCTAATCACAGTACTAAGTTATGCAAAAACTAAGCACAGAAAAATCAAGGCCAGAAACAAAAAGAAAGCAAGCAGAACCAGAAGACACAAGGAAATATAGTGGTTCCCCAAACTTGGGTACATCCACTCTTCTACCACCATAGGTAGGAATCCACTGCACAATGAGTTGATCAGGTGTCCTGGGCACCAATGAGCTTTTGATAAGGTGCTCAAAAACCAAAGCAGATTTTTTGATCAGGTGTCTTGCCACCAATGAGCTTTTGACAAGGTGCTCAAAAACCAGATTCAAACTTTTGAAGGGAGTTTGAAAAACCCTTTACAGAGTGGGGGTGAGAGAGTGATGGGAGTCTTCTCTTTCTCAAACAACTGAGAAGACTATGTGGATGGATGTCAAAGCTCACCCTGAATCCTTGAGATCTTCAGGAAGGGAAGCTTTGCTGAGGGTGATAGGCCTTCAAAGGGTGAACTCCAGCAGAAGATGATTTCAGCAATAGCTGAAATGTTGAATATCTGGAGTCTGGAATATGTTGGCCTTGAACACTTTGGAAACTACAAGAGATCTGAAGATTTGAAAACTTGATCTCCTTGGATGAGTGTTCTTCAGAATTCTTTTAGACAGAAGATTTTTGAGGTTGTCTCTGTAATCTGTATTATGTGAGCTCTATTGTGTGTCCTCTCTTATGAGAGATTCAAAAATCCTATCTTTTATTCTCTGGTACAGAATAGAATATTATTCTCTGTCAAGGATAGCCGTTGGTCTGCATTGATTGCATCCTTAATTGCATAATCTCTTTTTGAGGAAAGTCCACAAAATTATTCCTTGAAAAGTCCCTTGAAACTTGGACCAGAATTGAATGAAAACGGCTAGCAAATCTCTGAATTAATTACAGAATAACTCCTAACTGATTTGAATTTGAATTCTGGAAGTTATCTGAAATCGTCGAACTGAGCTCTGCTATCGTCGAGCTTAGCTCAGCGATCTGGAAAAAACACAGCAGTAAAATATCGTCGATCTGAGCTCAAAGATCGTCGAACTGAGCTCAGAGATAAAGATCCAAGGCAGAGTCAAAATCGTCGAACTGAGCTCACCGATCGTCGAATGGAGTTCGACGATATTATGAAGTTGAGCTCAGCGATCGTCGAACTGAGTTCGACGATCTGTCGAAGTTGAGCTAGACGATCGTCGACCGGAGTTCGACGAATCGTCGTGCTGAGCTCGACGATCAGACTTAGTCTCCAGACAGAAAAACTTGGTCTACAGGGCAGCTTCCAAACCTAGACTTCTAACCCTTAGACCCAATTCTAATTGACCTTTTAAGCTATACAGGGGGTCAAGCAAAGGTTCCTAGAGACATAGTGATCCTGACCCAAATTAGTAATAGGGTGTTCCAACAATCTCCCCCTATTTGGGTTAGGATTACTATTTACAGACTTTGGAAAATTCAAATAATAACATACAATCAGTAAAACATGAAAACAATAGCTAGACATTGCAGAAACATCACAGATATATATATGTCATCCAGATAATCAGAAATTCAGAAACTGTCACCTTACAAAGTCATTTCTTCTCTTTGCCTTTAACCATTTTAATTTCTCTGTTTGGATTTAGGGCTTCTTTGTTGGACCTGGTGTCATCTGCTGCACCTAAATAAGTTTGCTTTGTAGGCCTGGGAACCACAGCAGCAGGATGTAATTCCATGTATCTATCAGCATCAAAGAATTTACTGGAAGCATATCTGTCTAGTTCTTTTTGTCTCTGCTCAGACATTGTAGAAATATTGGAAGTATCTAGTCCTTGTTCTCTGGTCTTCTTAATCTGATCTAGTGCAGCCAATTCTTTTAACCTGGTAGTCCAAGCAGATGGATTATTCTCAGGGTCCTCATAAGGTACAGGTGGCTCATACCTGTTGGAAGGATTATCTTGAGGAGGCCTGGCAGACACAGTCTCTTTCAGTTTGTAAGGGAAAGGACCTGAAGATGTATCAGAAGGACCATGTCCTCCCCTGGAATATGGGTGCTGCCTGGAGTACCCTTTAGAATAAACTTGAAAATCTCTCTGATTACCCCTGTATCCTCCTCTCCTAGAATATGAACCCCTAGATTGGCTTTCCCTTTGGTAGGATCTGGCATGGGGTTGATAGGGAGCCTGACTTCTAGCTGGGGGTTGGCTTGCAGAGCTTCCACCTGCACCTGCATCAGGAGGAGGTGGTGGAGGAGGATGAGGGTGCTGGAATTGGGAAGAGCCCTTTTCATACTTTCTCTTTTTCTTCATGGCTTTCAGCTGGTTTTTAGAATATTGCATCCAATGTTCAGTGATAGGGCAATTATGCAGAATGTAGTAGGGAATGTCATTATCATCCTTAACTTTAGCTGGAGGAACCCTTTTCATTGCCTTGCTCCTTGCCTTCCTTTTCCTGGCAATAGTAGCAGAAGAATCATCAGAGTCTATTTTGAACTCATCAGATTCAGAACTCTGGTCATCATATAGAGCATTTATTCTCTTCATCAAGTCTTTCTTCAGTTGAACAGAGGCAGATGATGCAGAAGCAACAATAGCAGCAGGGACAGCAGCAGATGGAGTAGCAGATGGAGAGGGTGCAACAGAAGCAAATACAGCAGCAGATACTGGACTGGTGACAGCAGCAGTAACAGTCTCACTTACAGCAGAAACAACAGATTCACTCTCAACAGCAGATACACTCACAGCCACAGAAGCTGGAGAGGTGATAGCAGCAACAACTTCATTGATAACAGCAGTAACATCATCAAAATCTGCAGCAGGCTCAAATTCAGTGGCTTCTGACATCAGAAAGTCCTTGGATATTGGCTCAGTAGAATCAGTTGGAACTTCAGCAGCAATATGAACAATCTCAGCAGAAGCAGCATCTTCAGTAGCAGCAATCACTGAATGTACAAAAGAGGAGATAATGCTGGGGTCACAGCAACAGAAAGGCATCAATGCCTTGGATAAGTCTTCTGGGGGCAAGGCTGGACAGCATTATTCTCTGGCAAACAGCTGAAGAAGGCAGTATCAAAAGCAGATAGCAAAGACCTTAGGTCAATTGCAAGAACTGCAGAAGGAGGCTCAGCAGCAGCAGCAACAATAGGAGGAACAGCAGAAGAAGCAGCAACAGCAGCAGCAACAGCAAGAAGGCTTTCTTCATGTGGCATCTCCCCCTGCCTAGATGCAGAGACATCTGGATCAAGGCACACTGCTGGAGGTGCTGCCTGAGGAAGGAGGGAGGAAAGCCTGGCAGATAGAGCTGCCACTGACTGGTGTAGAGGAGCTAAGGAGGTCTCCAATAGGAGAGAGAGCCTGGGGGCAATCAGCTCATACAGGCTGTCAGCTAGGGCTGAGATGTCAACTTGCTCAACAGTTGGAGAAGAGGTAGATGGAATGGGAGCAGCTGGGGATGCTGGAAGGGAAGGGCTGGAGAAGTGTGGAATGGAGGGCTCAGGTGTGGGCAGGGTGGATATGGAGGACAAGGGGATGGAGATGGATGGGGTGAATGTAGGTTGGGCTATTATATGGTGGAGGAGATCTTGGAATGAAGTGGAGGAGGAGGGTAACTCTGGAGGAGAGGATGGGGAATCATCCGTGTAGGAATCATCCAGGAGGGTGAAGGATGGTATGGATGGTGAAGAGGTGATATCTGGTGGAGGGTATGAGAACAGTGGGTGGAATTGGTCATCTGGTGGAGGTAGAATGGGTGCTGGAGATGGAGTGGATGTTGGAGATGGGCTGGATATGGTAATGGGGGATGGAGCTGGAATGGTGGATGGTAGAGGAAGGGTTGGAATTGGAGGAGGAGAAGAGGCAGCAACAGCAGCAGCCAGGTCATCTGCGGGGGCAGAGACCTGTGGGAGAGTGACTACTTGAGTCCTTGTGCCTGAAGGAGCACTTGAGGAGGGCCTGCCAGGCTTGCTTATTTGCTTGTCCCACTTGCCAAAGAGGGCACAGGTAAGTCTCTTGGAGGCATTTATGTGAACTCCAGAGGAGACAAGCAAGGCAGGGCACCTGGTCTGCAGAAAAACTCCAAGAATCCTTCCAAAATTAACAAAACTTTTGTTTATTTTCTTCTTGATTAGGTCAAAGAAGACCTCTCCCGAGTTCAAATTTTTCTTATCCACCAGAGCTCCCATGATACAGAGCTGATGTCTGGATATAGTATCATGAGCTGAGTGCTTTGCCAGCAGCACTTTCCCTACTACGTCTGCCAAGAACCTGTATTCAACAGACAGATTCCTCTTGAATAGCTTGCTAGGGTTTCCCTCTGGATGACCCATCCTGGCAAGCAGGTCA
This sequence comes from Platanthera guangdongensis, assembly GCA_039583875.1. Taxonomy (NCBI): domain Eukaryota; kingdom Viridiplantae; phylum Streptophyta; class Magnoliopsida; order Asparagales; family Orchidaceae; genus Platanthera; species Platanthera guangdongensis. Next base: position 67,282,702 of record CM077160.1, read on the forward strand.
GAAAACTCCTCTCCAGATAACTCAGCAGATTCTTCTCCAGTTCTTAGTCCAAAAACTTCTATTAAAACTGTGGGAGTCAAGGGTACCTGATTTCCAGCAATAGACCCAACTATTGTGTTGTTGTCTAGATTATGAGCAGTATAAACCCACTCCTTTATCTCATCTGAAGCCAGCTTGATTCTAGTGGTCATGAGGGCAGACAGATTCTGGTCTTTGAACAAACCCAGTATGTCTTCGAAAATCTGATCAATAGTGTTGAAGGATTCCAGATCAATGTCGAACCCAGCATCGAACTTCATGGAGGCAAGAACTGCAACTGACACAGCCATTGTACCTGCAAAAACTCAATAAACAAAACGACCAAGCGTAGAACTGTTTGGAGGGAAAGAAAATCCTGAAGAGAAATCGAAAGCGCAAGAGAGAACGACGGCGAAAAAATGAGTTTTATATTAGGGTTCGACGCAGAATTGGAAAGATCGTTGAACTCAGTTCGACGATCGAGACTTCTAAAGGAATCTGAAGTGTCTTCAACATCGTCGATCTCCATTCGACGATATTGGAGAGCATCGAGCTCCGTTCGACGATCGTTCAGAGAACAAAAGCGTCGAGCGCCGTTCGACGATCGTTGACCGGAAGAGATAGTTCATACTATCTGAGAGGCGCTGAACTCAGTTCGACGATTTTTGGAAATCGTCGATCTCCGTTCGACGATCTTAGGGGAAATCGTCGAGCACAGTTCAGAGATCAGAAAAATTCTAGACAATAAGAAAAATCAGAATTTTTGCCTAGTCTTGGTCAATTTTGAGCTTTCAAAATCTTGGATATTATTTAAGACTTCCTCCATCTAACATTCCTAACTGATTTAGGAAGAAGGTGTGTTTCTTTTCATCCAAAGGCTTGGTGAAAATATCTCCCCTTTGTAAATCAGTTGGGATATATTGTAATTCAATTTTATTCTTTTCAACATTATCCCTTAAGAAGTGATGCCTAATCTCTATGTGTTTTGTCCTACTATGGAGGACTGGATTTTGAGCTATGGAAATAGCACTTGTGTTATCACAAAAGATTTTAGACTTTTCTAAGTTGTAACCATAGTCTAGGAGTTGATTTTGGATCCATAAAATTTGTGAACAACAACTGCCTGCAGCCATATATTCAGCTTCAGCAGTTGAAGTTGACACAGATGTTTGTTTTTTACAAAACCAAGAGATAAGTCTGTCACCAAGGAACTGACAAGTTCCACTGGTGCTTTTCCTGTCAATTCTGCATCCAGCATAATCAGCATCAGAGAATCCAGTTAACTCAAATGCTGAATCTTTTGGATACCAGAGACCTAGATTTGGACAACTTTTAACATACCTGAGAATCCTCTTTACTAATGTTAGGTGTGACTCTCTAGGGCTAACTTGGAACCTAGCACATATACATGTAGCAAACATGATATCTGTTATACTAGCTGTAAGATACAGTAAAGAGCCAATTATTGCTCTATATGTTGTCTGATCAACAGGTTTCCCATGTTCATCAGCATCCAATACAGCATTGGTAGGCATGGGTGTTTTCATACAAGATGCCTCAGACATACCAAATTTCTTAACCAGTTCATTAGCATATTTGGTTTGAGAAATAAAGATGCCTTCAGCATGTTGTTGACTTGCAATCCTAGGAAGAAGGATAGCTCACCCATGCTACTCATCTCAAATTTAGAATGCATTAGGTTAGAAAACCTTCTGCACAATTTTGAGTCAGTAGAACCAAAAATGATATCGTCTACATAAATTTGTACTAGTAGGGTATGGGACTTATGGATTCTAATAAAAAGAGTTTGGTCTACTCTACCCCTTATAAAACCATTTTCCAAGAGAAATCATGCTAAGGTCTCATACCATGCTCTAGGAGCTTGCTTGAGACCATATAATGCTTTATTCAGTCTAAAAACATGATCAGGAAAAGTTGGAGAGATAAAACCTGGAGGTTGTCTGACATAAACTTCCTCTTTGATGTCTCCATTTAAGAAAGCACTTTTGACATCCATCTGATAGACTTTGAAGCCTTTGTAAGCTGCATAAGCTAGAAAAATTCTGATGGCTTCCAATCTTGCAACATGTGCAAATGTCTGGTCGTAGTCAATTCCTTCTTCTTGAGAGTATCCCAGAGCAACTAGTCTTGCCTTGTTCCTTATAATTACTCCTTGATCATCCAGTTTGTTTCTGAATACCCATTTTGTTCCAATAATGGAATGATCCTTAAGCTTTGGCACTAGTTCCCATACTTTGTTCCTCTCAAATTGATGCAACTCCTCTTGCATTGCAATGATCTAGTGTGGATCTTGCTCTGCATCTTGAATGGACTGAGGTTCAATTTGAGATAGGAAGCAGGTATGCAACAGGTTTTGGTTGACCTGATTTCTGGTTTGCACACCAGCTGAGATTTCTCCAATTATTTGGGAAATTGGATGGTCTCTTGATGTTACTAAATCAACAGGGGGTGTTGATTGTTCACCAACCTGTGTTGTTGTTTCCTCTTGTGCTACAACAACTGGCTCTTCAGGTTGTGCTTCAATGTGTTGAGCATTCCCTTCATCTTCACTGCTTTCTTCTTCTTGAGCAACCTGTAACTTGTTCATATCTTCAACTAGAGAGTGTTCCTGCAAAGGTTCTATGGTAGAAGAATTCTTCTCCTTGAAAGACATGTTAGTTTTATCAAATGAGATGTGAACAGATTCCTCAATTTTCAAAGATGATTTGTTATAGACCCTATAGGCCTTGCTGATCATGGAGTATCCCAGAAACACTCCTTCATCAGCTTTGGCTTGAAATTTTGCTAGATATTTCTTGTCATTATTATGAATGTAGCAAATACAACCAAATACTCGAAAATAATCAACTTTAGGTTTCTTTCCTTTGAGTAATTCATAGGGAGTCTTTCCCTTTAGTTTATGTATCAGACTTCTATTCAGCACATAGTTGGAGGTGTTCACTGCCTCTGCCCAAAAGGATAGAGGTAGATGAGCATCTGACAACAATGTAGTGGCAGATTCAATAAGGGTTCTATTTTTCCTTTCAGCTACCCCATTTTGTTGAGGAGTTCTAGGAGCTGAGAAAGTATGTCTAATCCCTTCACTCTGACAGAACTCTTGCATAAGAAGAGAATCAAACTCTGTCCCATGATCACTTCTGATCAGGGCAATGTGAGTGTTGAACTCAATCTGTATGCATTTGAGAAACTCTGTCAGACACTTAAAGTTATCAGACTTCTTCCTTAGAAAGAACACCCAAGTGAATCTAGAGAAGTCATCTACAACTACCAAAGTGTAGGATTTCCCTCCTAGGCTTTGTACTGTGATGGGTCCAAATAGATCCATGTGTAACAGATACAATATCCTAGGTGAATCACTCTTATTAAGTGACTTAAAGCTGTTTTTAGTTTGCTTGCCTAATTGACAAGCCCTGCAGAGTCCTTCCTTCTTGTAGGGGCCTGAAGGTAGTCCTCTAACAAGGTTGTCCTTGGATAGCCTAGCAATAGTTTTAAGGTTTAGGTGTCCTAGTCTCTTATGCCATAAAACATTTGGTCTACAGACTGAATTAAACAAACAGATATCTACATTAGCTGAAAGAAAATCTACTAAGTAGATGTTACCTTTCCTTTTACCTGTCAACACTATTGTGTTGTCCTCTGACTTGATTTTGCATAAGGTTTTGCTGAAGGTCACCTGGTAGCCTTCATCACACAGCTGACTGATGCTAATTAGGTTGTGCTTCAGTCCTTCCACATAAGCTACCTTCTTGAAGGTTACTGAACCAATCTGGACTGCACCATATCCTTTAGTTTGTCCAAAGTTGGAATCACCAAAGATAACTTTGGGTCCAAGCTTGGCTCTAAAGGAAGTGAGGTTGTCCTTGTTCCCTGTCATGTGCTTAGAGCATCCACTATCCAAATACCATTGCTGGTTAGATGTTTGATAGGTCTTCACCTGCACATAAAACAATTCATTTGTTTTTGACCCAGTTTACCTTGGGCCTAGGTTGATAACCTCTAAATTTTGAAATGAAAGACATCCCAGGTTGACTCTTATATCCTTCAGGATGATATCTCCTTGGAGGTATAATCCATTCAGTATAAGGGTTAAAGGTTTGGGATGAAGAACCCTTAGGATTCAATTTTGATTTGCCTTTGAAAAAGTTTCCATAGCTCTGACCTCTGTTCGACGATCTTGGAGCTGCGTTCGACGATCTTGGGTCAGATCGTCGAGCTCCATTCGACGGTCAACTATGCCTGAGTTCAGGTATATGAGATCGTCGACCTGCGTTCGCCGACTTTGGCTGAGATCGTCGATCTGCGTTCGACGATTTTTCCTGAGATCGTCGAGCTGCGTTCGGCGATCGTCGATCTACGTTCGACGATTTCTGCTGGGACTTAGTTTTCTGAGGCAGATCAGAATTTTTCCTAGCAACCTCTACAACTCCCTTTCCCTTGTCAGAAATAAACTTGATGGGAGTTGTTAGAACAATAGGTTGGCTGGATGAGGCACCCAAGCCCAGTGTACTGTTAAATCTAGAGTTCACTGTGCTTGTGATGTCCATCAACTTGATGCTTCTCCCATTAAGGGATTCTTCAAGCTTCTTGGCCTCAGAGAGCTCTCTTTTCAGTGTAGTTATCTGTTCCCTACAGTTCTCCAACTCCTGAGAGAGTTTGAGGTTTTCTGACTTTAAAACATTGTGTTCAGATAATTGATTTCTGAGAGAGATAATCTCTTTCTCAGACTTTAGCAGGTCTAAACACAGTGCTTTAAATTCAGATTTAAAATCTTCTGAACTAAAATCAAAAGAGCTAATTAACTGATCTTCTTCAGGTTGAGTCTCTGAGTCTGACTCTGACTCTTCTTCCTCTGAATTGTGCTGTGAGGCATTAATTGCCATCATGCAGAACTCCTTTTCTTCTGCATTATCCTCATCATCACTGGAGCTGGAAGAGGCTTCTGACTCCTCTTCTGTCTCACTCCAGGATTCAGCAACAAACCCTTTTCTTGTATGCTTATTTTTGCTTGAAGAAGGTTTGCCATTTCCATTCCTTTTGGAGTCTTTCTCCTTTCTTCTTTCTGTTCTATCCCTTCTGTCCTTGGTCTTGTTCTCTGGAAAGTCAGGAACTATGTGCCCTGGTTTCCTGCAACCAAAGCAGATAATGTCTTTATTGTTGCTAATGGACTTGTCATACCTTGGCTTGTCCTGTTCCTTGTATGATCTTCTTCTGAAGTCCTTTCTGGCCATCTTGTAGAATCTTTTGGCCAACAAGCTGAGTAGTTCATCATTGCCTGTGCTCTTATCTTCTGGCAGATCCTCAGTTGCCTTAAAGGCTATGGTCTTCTCTTTTCTTGTGGCTGGTGAATCAGCCTTCTGTTCTTCCTCTCTATTCTTGATAAGTAGCTCATAAGATTTGAGCTTACCCAACAAGGCTTCAGTGGTGATTTCATTCAGACTTCTGGCATCCTTAATTGGCCAGATTCTTGAATCCCAAGTGCTGGGGAAGCACATTAGGATCTTGTCATTGAGTTCTGTCAGAGAAATCTCTTTGTCCAATATCCTTAGTTCACTGACAATTAGACTTAGTCTGTTATACATGTCTCCCACTGACTCAGTCTCTGCCTTCTTGAAGTTCTCATATTGAGAGATGAGATGTGATCTTCTGTCCTTTCTTTCATCAGCTGAGCCTGAGACTATTTCTGAGAGCTTGTCCCAAATTTCCTTGGCTGAATTACATTCAGCTACCTTTTGAAATATGTCATCTGACATTGTCTGGGCTAGTATGTTCATAGCCTTGACATCAGCTACTTTCCATTTTTTGATGTCAGCATCTGTTCCTGATGGAGGTGGAACAACATTTGTACTTGTATTCTCTGGGGGTCTTGGACACACTGTCAAAACAGAATTAAATATATCTTCGTCAATAGAATTCATGTAAAGTCTAATCCTTGCCTTCCAAAGTGCAAACTTTGACAGATTGCACACTGGAGGTCTGGTGCTAGCATAATCCTTGTTTTGGGCCATGATTTGTGCAAACAAAATCTAATAATAAAATACAGAAGAAAAGCAGATCTAGTTTGGGATCTTGGGGTTCATGTGTTAGCCTGTACAACCAATCAGGTATGGTATGTTTAACCAACCTGGCTCTGATACCAATTGAAAGTGCAACTAGATCTGATATACTTTAGAGGGGGGTGAATAGAGTATATGGTGCTTTAAAAACTTTTACAAACTTTTACAACAATTGTTGAAAAATGTGTGAGCAGGGAAGCAGAAATAAATCTAATCACAGTACTAAGCTATGCAAAAACTAAGCACAGAAAAATCAAGGCCAGAAACAAAAAGAAAGCAAGCAGAACCAGAAGACACAAGGAAATATAGTGGTTCCCCAAATTTGGGTACATCCACTCTTCTACCACCCTAGGTAGGAATCCACTGCAGAATGAGTTGATCAGGTGTCCTGGGCACCAATGAGCTTTTGATAAGGTGCTCAAAAACCAAAGTAGATTTTTTGATCAGGTGTCTTGCCACCAATGAGCTTTTGACAAGGTGCTCAAAAACCAGATTCAAACTTTTGAAGGGAGTTTGAAAAACCCTTTACAGAGTGGGGGTGAGAGAGTGATGGGAGTCTTCTCTTTCTCAAATAACTGAGAAGACTATGTGGATGGATGTCAAAGCTCCCCCTGAATCCTTGAGATCTTCAGGAAGAGAAGCTTTGCTGAGGGTGATAGGCCTTCAAAGGGTGAACTCCAGCAGAAGATGATTTCAGCAATAGCTGAAATGTTGAATGTCTGGAGTCTGGAATATGTTGGCCTTGAACACTTTGGAAACTACAAGAGATCTGAAGATTTGAAAACTTGATCTCCTTGGATGAGTGTTCTTCAGAATTCTTTTAGACAGAAGATTTTTGAGGTTGTCTCTGTAATCTGTATTATGTGAGCTCTGTTGTGTGTCCTCTCTTATGAGAGATTCAAAAATCCTGTCTTTTATTCTCTGGTACATAATATAATATTATTCTCTGTCAAGGATAGCCGTTGGTCTGCATTGATTGCATCCTTAATTGCATAATCCCTTTTTGAGGAAAGTCCACAGAATTATTCCTTGAAAAGTCCCTTGAAACTTGGACCAGAATTGAATGAAAACGGCTAGCAAATCTCTGAATTAATTGCAGAATAACTCCTAACTGATTTGAATTTGAATTTTGGAAGTTATCTGAAATCGTCGAACTGAGCTCTGCTATCGTCGAGCTTAGCTCAGCGATCTGGAAAAAATACAGCAGCAAAATATCGTCGATCTGAGCTCAAAGATCGTCGAACTGAGCTCAGAGATAAAGATCCAAGGCAGAGTCAAAATCGTCGAACTGAGCTCACCGATCGTCGAATGGAGTTCGACGATATTATGAAGTTGAGCTCAGCGATCGTCGAACTGAGTTCGACGATCTGTCGAAGTTGAGCTAGACGATCGTCGACCGGAGTTCGACAAATCGTCATGCTGAGCTCGACGATCAGACTTAGTCTCCAGACAGAAAAACTTGGTCTACAGGGCAGCTTCGAAACCTAGACTTCTAACCCTTAGACTCAATTCTAATTGACCTTTTAAGCTATACAGGGGGTCAAGCAAAGGTTCCTAGAGACATAGTGATCCTGACCCAAATTAGTAATAGGGTGTTCCAACAAGGCCGCTGAGGGGAAAATAGTAATGATGCAGGACGCCTTGGAGCAGGAGAGGGCTTAGAAACAGGATATGCAAGCATAGTTGCTGACGACTTGAGAGGGAGAGAGAAGAGATTCGCTGCCTTGAGCAAGGAAAAGACCAAGGTTCGTCAGCGGAGGCCGACGGAAATTAGCGGCCTCCACTAGCGGCTTCTGGGAAGTTGCCGGAAACTGGCCTCCTAGCTTCTGGTGGAGCTTCAAATCCACCGGAGGTGGCAACGGTTGGGCAGGCCGGAGCTTCTAGCGGGCTAGAAGCTCGGGCTCAACTAATGGTCCCATTGCCAGAGTAGAGCGTGATGCTGTGTGGGTTCACCGGTCTCTGCACTCACTACACAATCTGGTCAGCCAGGTCTACACTGAGATTGTAAGAACCGGTGACCAGGTCGTGCGAATAGGGCGAGGGGGACAAGAGGGCGATATTCAAGGCTGAACGACTTGAGCGAGATAAGCCGCTCGAACAATTTGAACATTATGTTGTAATATATTTTTATTCTGGACGCTTGACAATTTGGTCGTTGGTGAATAATTGTTATATTTTTATTATTCTGCGAACTGTTTGCGGTTTGTGCGGTTTGTATTTTATGATCACCATATATGTGAAGGAACTTGGTCGTGCGGACAGGCGAACTGAACTGCGGCTTGGAAGTATGATATCCACATACTTTGCCATGAAATTATTCAACGTGCAGGAACTTGGTCGCGCGGACAGGCGAACTGAACTGCGGCTTGATCGTTGTATTAATCTGTATTTCCTGTAGGTTGAGGTCGCGCGACATGATGGCTTGCTTCGATTTGACGTTGATTACTGTACCTCCATTGGTTTTCTATAAATAGAGACGACTCCAGAGATTTCATCACAAGACAAACAAGATGCGGGCTAAGTCCAAGTCAATGCGGTCTGACAAGGCCACCTCGGTCTGGACTGATGCGGCCTCTGCATTCCACTCAAGAGGTAAGGATTTTCAAATTTCTTTTCATTCAATCTTCTCCAAATAGAGGGGGGGGGGGACATGCCTATATATAGGCTACAACAACAACAACACTCCAACTGGCTACATGCAGCCCAAACATGAAAACATGAAAATAAAACACATACATACATCATGATTTTATATCATAACCATAATGTACATATTACATGAAATAAAAGTGCAATTATTAAAAATAAAATACACAAAGCATGGATTAATAATTAATAATAATTTGATAATAATTATTATTAATTATTAATAAATCGGCCTGCGATCCGGACGCCTATTATGGCGAGGCTCTTCACGGTCATTTGTCAGTGCGCCGTCTTCAAGGTGTTGCGCGCCGTAGTCTCCATCAATCCTCCCCCGCTTGAAAATACTCATCACCGATGAGTGGATGTTACTGCACCAGCATGGGAGAGCTACAACCAAACGTGCTACCCCCGATCCAAACGACCAATGGACATCGGAGATGGGACGATCACGCCAAGGACGCAGGTAGTGGCCAACATCGCCACTAGTAGAGGAAAGAACTTCAACCTGGAGTATCCTGTAATGCAAAAAGATGGTCCTGGGGAACCTCGGAAAAGTATTAGGCAATAAAGGAAGAAAAATTTCAACATCAACTACAAACGTACCTCCAGTGAATACCGAAAAAGAAAGCGATTCAGGCACAAACTCACTACCCAAACCATAAGAGAACAAAGTGGAGCCAAACGGACAGGCAAATAACTCAAGTGGTGGAAAAACATGCAGCGTTAAATCAGAAACATTAAAAATAGGGGTATCACCCCAATCAATGAAAAACCTCAAAAGTAGTGCGCGTTCTCTTAATGTCATTAAATTCCGCAAATGGTCCAGCTCGCCAACTCGCCCACTTTCTATAGTGCCCGAAGGCAACCATTCAGGGATGAGACGCACCAAGTCTAAATCGTACCGTAAGACGCTCTTTTTTGTAAGCTAGCAAGAATTTGAATAGATTGTTGTAACGTGGTTGGAGCTTCACTACAGTGCTTACGTAAATGAAATTCATTGCGAGCATCATCATGCGCAAACGTACTTAGTGCATTCGGTGATAACGGAACGACATAAGGCGGCACCAATGGAACTAAATCTGGTGGCGCCGAGGGAATCTCATCAGGAGGCACTAAAAGTGGCCCTATCCGAAACGTATAATTCGATAAGTGAGTTTCTTTAAAATTCATGGAGGATAAAATTAGGATAATGGAGATAGTCGCCACAGAAATAAAATCTAAAACATCTGAGGGTGTGACCAACGATGGACTCGTAGGGTAATAGGTCGTCAAAGGGGACATGTCCCAAGGAGGAGCTAAGTCCTTCTCAACGTCGAAGCATGGGTTTAACGTCCAAGAAAGATCACCAGGTTGAAAGCCATTAAAGTCATTTGAAAATTCAAACAATGGATTCGCCCTTACAGAAAATTCGTCCGACATGTCTACCAATTCATTAGATATATCATGTAATTCAGAATCAGTGGTCGGGTCATAGGTCGACAACAATAATACGAGATCTGGAGGCACTAACGGGTCCTCATCTGGGGTAATTGGCAGAATGAACTCAGGCGGCACTGTAGAACTCCAAAAATCAATCGTACCACACTCATGTCCTAAATGATCTGTACGTCGAGTCAACGGGTCAGGGGGACGAGTCGGTAAAATCAAACCCGGGGTACAATCCAAAAAGTCGTCCAATAATACAACTTCCTTGCTTACAATTTTTTCTGACACACTATCCACGTTATTTAATTTAGAATCAATTATGGTCTCAGACAAGGGTAGAATTGAGCCCGACGGAAGCTTTAAATCATGAACGTTAGATAAAGGTGTTTGCATCAAAGAAATATCATTCGGGCTCATAGCACTAAAATCATCCAAGCATAACTCGTTCACCAACGGTAAGTCTTCCCAATCAGTCGGAACGTCCAATATATCAGGATCATCAGAACAGTCCTCAATATATCTCGGTCTAAGAGGATCCAGCTCGAGTCCGAAAAGATCATATCCTAAGTCACTACTAAGTAAACTCTCATCATCAGGTAAAATGCCTACCGACTCATGTGTAATCTCAGCAGGAGTAACCATGGGCTCCAAAATGTCGTCGACGGGGAGTAGGGATGATTCCTCAATGGTGGAATCCTCATCCAGGTCACTAGGGTAACCAATATCCTCATCGTCACTCAAATCGCTTGTGTATTCAGCCTCGTCCTTAGTGACGGGCACTATCCTAGGCACGACCTTAGACTCATCAGGGGAGTCTATAACTAAATCAGGCAACTCTTTCACACCGCTCCTAACTATCAAATCCTTAAAGAGTTGCATATAATCGGAGACCGACTTGTTCCCTTGTTGAAGGGGGGCCAAATATTCAGTTTTGTGCTGTTGGATATGGGCATTTGGTTTATAGTCAGTCATACAGCTTGGTATGGAACTAGTGTCATAACTATAGTCACTCACAGGCTCGGTGTTGGTAGTACGGAGATAGGCGGGATCAAATTGATCCGAAAGGAGGCTACGCATCGCCTGCCAATTATATTGATAACCATCAACACGACGCTCTTCATTCAGCCAAAATAACTGGGCCTGACCTATTAACCGCTCTCGGGCAAAGTAAATCTTTTGGGGTTCATCCCATCCGTAACACTTAAAATCAAGTTCTATACCCTTAAGCCAATCACTAAAAATTTTAGGACACCCTAAACCGTCAAAAGTAGGACAAGTGTGGCATTGCCTAGGGGGAAACTTAGTCATGGCTTTATAATATCAAAAGTCCAACCGGGAAACGTGAACGTCATAGGACATAATTTTGGATTTTTTTTGAAATTGGAATTTTGAATTTTAAACTTCGAAACTTGAAATTGGAAATTTGAAATTTTGAAATTTTAAATTTGAAATTTCAAATTTAAATTTTGAATTTTGAAATTTGAAATTTGACATTTGAAATTTTGAAATTTGAAATTTTAAATTTAAATTTTGAATTTTGAAATTTGAAATTTGAAATTTGAAATTTTGAAATTTGAAATTTGAAATTTAAATTTTGAAATTTGAAATTTGAAATTTTGAAATTTGAAATTTGGAAATTTGAAATTTGAAATTTGAAATTTTGAAATTTGAAATTTGAAATTCAAAATTTAAATTTTGAATTTTGAAATTTGAAATTTGAAATTTGAAATTTGAAATTTTGAAATTTGAAATTTGAAATTTTGAAAATTTGAAATTTGAAATTTGAAATTTAAAGTTTAAATTTTGAATTTTGAAAGTTGTAATTTGAAATTTGAAAATTTGAAATTTGAAATTTGAAATTAAAATTTTGAATTTTGAAATTTGAAATTTGAAATTTGAAATTTTGAAATTTGAAATTTGAAATTCGAAATTTAAAATTAGAAATTTGAAATTTGAAATTTGAAATTTGAAGTTTGAAATTCGAATTTTGAAATCTAAAATTTGAAATTTAAATTTGAAATTTATTTGTTTTTAATTTGAAGAGGGGGAGGAGTGTCAATTAGGAAATTGACGAGAACCTCCCTCTGATACCAAATTACTGTAAACGTACGCGTTAGAGCCGAATTATTATTACGGACGTGCACGACTATCTCTTCCAGATGAATTCTATGCACACACAATAGTTCTACGCCGCTCCACGCTATTACATTCATTCAATTTCATGCTAGCATACGGGTAGCCAAACCATTTCGAGATCAAATAAGGGCGATAGGCCGGTATCCGATCGAGGTAAAAAGGACCAATATTGGATCCGGACGAGCGAAGGTTGTACCCAAAGAGATCTACCGAAATTAATCACGAATTTGGAAAAGGTAGATCTCTCCCAACAAAAGAAAACGAGGGTTCACCAAACCCTTTACGAAAATTAAGTTGATCAAGAAAACAATGCAAAACAATTAAAGCTAATCATGAAATTTCAAATGATTTCAAAATTTAATGCCAGAAATTCCACCACAAGATTATTTAAGGAGAGAAACACACGAAAGTGGAAAGGCTCGTTACCCAACCGGAATTGATGATTCCGATTCACTCGGCGAGGATCGTTCTTCAACGGCTCCACCGGAATCACGCCGGTAGGAGTGAAATTCATCCGCCTTCGTCGCGTTACGCTGGAAATGGAAAGTTCCGTCGAAATCTTCTTAATATAGAAGTAAATATCTTCAAGTATGACAAGAGAGAAATAAGGTGGCGGTTGTCTTGGTGGAGGCGGAGGCAGCTTGGGTTGGCCCTGATGGTGGTGTTTCGGGTAGGAGGAAGGAGGAGGGTGGTCGGCTCTTATTGGAGGGAGAAGGAAGAGGTGGCGGCCTTGGGAGTTATGGATGGTGGCTCGGGTAGGAGAGGAGTGGTGGCCGGGTTGGAGAAAGATGGAGGGAGGAGGAAAAGCCGAGATTTGAGGGAGGGGATGAGAGGTGGCCGGCGGCCAAGGAGAGAAAAGGGGGAGCAAGAGAAAGATCGGCCAAGAGATGAGGACGGAGGAAGCTTCAAGAGGTAAGGATTTTCAAATTTCTTTTCATTCAATCTTCTCCAAATAGAGGGGGTGACATGCCTATATATAGGCTACAACAACAACAACACTCCAACTGGCTACATGCAGCCCAAACATGAAAACATGAAAATAAAATACACACATACATCATGATTTTATTTCATAACCATATGTACATATTACATGAAATAAAAGTGCAATTATTAAAAATAAAACACACAAAGCTTGGATTAATAATTAATAATAATTTGATAATAATTATTATTAATTATTAATAAATCGGCTTGCGATCCGGACGCCTATTATGGCGAGGCTCTTCACGGTCATTTGTCAGTGCGCCGTCTTCAAGGTGTTTGGCGCCGTAGTCTCCATCAGCTGATGGTCTGGGCCCTGGGACGTGGGGTTGAGCTAGGCCGACGCTGGCGACGGCCTCACCTGGAGACCGCCCGACTTCACTGACGACAAGCCGACTTGCCATGCTTGGCAGCTAGAAGACCAGGCCGCCCGCTCTGGAAGTTTGCGCGAACAGGTCGCGGATTCCGGGCTTAACATAATCCCCGCACATTTTTAAGTTTCGGAAAAACTTCGAAAATATAGAACTAAGTCGGAGACCGCGACTGCCTTTAATGCATCGGCGTCTATAAAATCCCTTGACCCTTGACATTCTTCAAGATCTCTGCTGGGCCACGGGTCGCTACTCTCCACTTGTGGTCAGAATTCTTCAAGCCGACGCTGTCTTTCACAAGATGGATGTCATGTCGTCGATTTTAGCCCGCGACAAGAAATCTACTGAAAAGAAGAAAAGTCGGAGCCAAAAACTGGATGACTCTGGCCGATAACCCGCGAAGAAGAACGAGAAAACGGTTACCCCAACAGCTTCTGATTCTTAAAAGAGGCCGACGCAGACCGTCGGTGAATCTTCGAAGGCCACAAGCTATCCTGAAGCGGTCCCGAAGGCTGCTGCACCACAAACCGACACTGTCAAATCCTTTGAGGTAACTTACTCTCCATCGGGCATACTGCTCTTAAAAATAGGTGAGACGGAGGATAAAAGCGTTGAATCAGGCAAGCCACGCGAATTGCAGGCCAAGGTCGACCTAGTCGTTGTGGACGACAACGTGCCAGAGAAGACGCTGGAGGCCGCGTGGATTTTGGCTGAAAAGTGTAATCGGACAGAAATGGTAGTCGGGTCCTTGGAACGACAAAAGAAGAGGAGCGAGACTCTTGAGGAAAGGATGAAGAGGAAGATGAGGAAGATGCAGGCCGGAAACTGGAATATTTCCGTAAAGACCGGAGTGGATAGTCTTCAACATAAGCCGCACGAGAAAGAGGTATCTGAGAGTCCGTCTACACAAGATCCCAAACCGAACGAGCCGGAGGAGACATCCGCGGCTAGCGAGACGATTAGTGACATCCTCAAGGGAATGGAGACTTTACAGCAGCAGGATAGGTTGTTAGAGACCCCAGTGGCTTCAGAGGAGGTCGATCGCCCCTACGTCAAAGACACCGGGGAGAAGCTTGGCGTGCCGGCTTCAGCATTTTCTGAAGGAGCTGAGAAACTGAAACTTCGAGAGAAGATGGAGGAGATGAAGAAGCTGATCGCTGGGAAATCGGTGGAGACCGCTCTTTCTCTTCTGCAAGGTAAACATGAGGAAGTTAAACGAACTGTAAAATTCTACATATCGCGGTCAAGGAAGAAGGGGGCGAACACAATTTTAAATCCGCTGGATAGCTTTTTCCTGACCATGGCTCAACTGAAAAGTCGAGCTACAGAAGCCGAGCGGTTATGGAAAGAAAAGCTAAAGTAGATAGATCTCGAACGATTCAAGCGGCCAGTATTTAAATACCATACTGCGGCCTCTAAAGGAGATAAAAATCAAACTGGAGGTCTTATCCTATCGATTTCCTTGCAAAAAGGTCGCAATTATCCGGCTGAACCTGACTGCGGTTTATCTTCTGCAGGTGAACCGGAGACCGCGATGAAGCCGGGCGACTTGACATCCTTCTTGTCTATGCTGCCACCGCCTCCGCAAAGTGTTCGCGACAAAGAGATGGCCGACTTACAGAAGGAGCTCGACACATTACAGGCCGCTGTGAGTGCGCAAGCCGAAGCCCTGCGGATTAAGGACGAAGAAAAGTGGGTTGCCCAGGAGGCCGCCGAGAAAAGGATCCAAGAGTTGCAATCCACCCTGGAGCAAGAGACCATAAGGCTGCAGTCCGCACTAGAACAAGAGACCACAAAGTTGAAAACCGTGCTGGAGGCCGCTGAGGGGAAAATAGTAATGATGCATGATGACTTGGAGCAGGAGAGGGCTTAGAAACAGGATATACAAGCATATTTGCTGATGGCTTGAGAGGGAGAGAGAAGAGATTCGCTGCCTTGAGCAAGGAATATACCAAGGTTCGTCAGCGGAGGCCAACGAAAATTAGCGGCCTCCACTAGCGGCTTCTGGGAAGTTGCCGGAAACTGGTCGCCCAGCTTGGTGGAGCTTCAAATCCACCGGAGGTGGCAACGGTCGGGCAGGCCGCAGCTTCTAGCGGGCTAGAAGCTCGGGCTCAACTAATGGTCCCATTGCCAGAGTAGAGCGCGACGCCGTGTGGGTTCATCGGTCTCTGCACTCAATACACAATCTGGTCAGCCAGGTGTACACTGAGATTGTAAGAACCGGTGACCAGGTTGTG
Source organism: Platanthera guangdongensis (assembly GCA_039583875.1). Taxonomy (NCBI): domain Eukaryota; kingdom Viridiplantae; phylum Streptophyta; class Magnoliopsida; order Asparagales; family Orchidaceae; genus Platanthera; species Platanthera guangdongensis. The sequence continues at coordinate 67,298,593 of CM077160.1, forward strand.
CGAATAGGGCGAGAGGCACAGGAAGGCGATAGTCAAGGCTGAATGACTTGAGCGAGATAAGCCGCTCGAATAATTTGAACATTGTGTTGTAATATATTTTTCTTCTGGACGCTTGACAATTTGGTCGTTGGTGAATAATTGTTATATTTTTATTATTCTGCGAACTGTTTGCGGTTTGTGCGGTTTGTATTTTATGATCACCATATATGTGAAGGAACTTGGTCGCACGGACAGGCGAACTGAACTGCGGCTTGGAAGTATGATATCCACATGCTTTTCCATGAAATTATTCAACGTGCAGGAACTTGGTCGCGCGGACAGGCGAACTGAACTGCGGCTTGATCGTTGTATTAATCTGTATTTCCTGTAGGTTGAGGTCGCACGGCATGATGGCTTGCTACAATTTGACGTTGATTACTGTACCTTTATTGGTTTTCTATAAATAGAGACGACTCCAGAGATTTCATCACAAGACAAACAAGATGCGGGCTAAGTCCAAGTCGATGTGGTCTGACAAGGCCACCTCGGTCTAGACTGATGCGGCCTCTGCATTCCACTCAACAGATCACAAAGAATGCCGACTTACAAAAGCCGAGCTAGATGACTTTGTAGAGAAGCATATGCAGGGGAGCCCGCTAGTCGCGCGGCTCCCGCTGCAGGACGAGCGAATTAGCACTTCCAACTCAAACCAGATCGCCAACCCCATCGACCATTTTGACTGCAGCTTCCACTTCCCTGTCATGATGGTGGTCGTGATGATCTTTGACAATTATGGCGTTGTGCCCGGACAACTGCCAACAAACTCAATAGCCTCCATCTACAGCTTTATCTGATACCTGAGGTCGGAAAGAGTCCGATTCTCCATGAAGCTCTTCCGAGAGTGCTTCTCGGTGCGGTCTATCCCGGACTCTGGGACTAGAATCTTCAGGGGGCACTTATACTTTGGCTACAGGGGATTGAAAGTCGTCAACGTGGCGAATAAAATCCCCCACTAGTCGGAGCAGTTTCTCATCTTTGAGGGAAACCTGGGGTTGTTGCCGGTCAACCCACAAATCCGGGATGAGGCCGCCTTTGGCAGCAGCGGCCTGGACGGCATGGAGAAGGAGATGAATGACTTCTTCAAGGGCGCGTGACTTGATGTGAATCATTACATCCCGCTGCTGTCGTCCTTAGAAGGAATCGAAGCGAAATATAGTATGTTTCAAACCGGCCGAACTAATTTGCTAGTAGCGCGGTCTATGAACTGACTTTTTCTATCTTTATAGCTGCTATAGCGGTCCAGCTAAACAAGCCGCTGATGCCTGGCGGCCTGTCGCTCACACAAAGAGAGAAGCGCGCCAGGCGGGCCAAGCCGCAGCGGGTTGAGGAAGAGGAGGAGTCGGCCTCCTCCGACGAGTTCGTGCTGCAAGGCATGGGCAGCGGACTAAAGGACGTCCACGGCAACCCGGCTATGTTGTGGAGTTCGGACATCCAGTATATGATGGTCTCCACCGCCCTCCCCTACTGGGGGAGGGAGAAAGTAAGCCGCCACGCAAATGTGGTTGGCTCCGTGATGTACGGCAAGCGCAACCTGAAGGCATTGCGCAAAGTTCCTGATGACGACCTGCCGTGGTTAGCCACGCAGGTCGGGGCAAGGAGCTTCGTAACGAGAAACTTCTGAAGGCCGCGTGTTAACTGTTGATGCACGAAAATGGACAGGGAGTCGGGCACCTCCAGCAAACGGTTCGAGCACCGGGGAATTGAAGGGAAAAGGGCAAACTGCAAGCAGCTATCTACTGAGCGAACGAGGGAAAGAGAACAGCCGAGCCGTGAACCACAAAAACACCCGACTTTGCCCGTCGTGGCCTGAATGCTTCTCTTGAGACGGGCTTTCCTTTGATTAAAAGTGAAGCAGTAAGTTATCACCTCATACTCGTGCGGTTAAAAATATGAAACCGCGCGGTCTCACCTTTCACTTCTTTTGCAGGCGATGTACGACCCGGCCAACCCGACCATCTAAGATAACGTCTTCCCGCAGGTTGTCCAGGAGATTGATGGAGCGCTTAACCTCCTCCGAGACCTTGGCGGCTTAGCGGCCGGCTTTACCGATTTTACCTGTGCCGACATATACCCCACCTTGAAAAAGAAGGTGGTCGCTGTGTACAGGACGTTCAAAGGCAAGGGCAAGGTTAGCAAGGAAGATGGCGAAGAGGAGGAAGACGACGAGGAAGAGGGTGGCCAGTAAAGCCGGAGCGAAGGTGCTTCATCTGTGATCGGCGGTTAGGGCTCGGAGACCTCGCGGACAGATCCGGCGACTTCTGGCGGTTCGACAGCTAGCAGCAATGGGTACTCTTAATCTTCCCTCGACATCGAGAGTGGCGGTGATTCAAGTTCTCCTACGCCTAAAAAACTCAAGCTAAGCGATTAGGGCCTTTTTTATTTTTTACTTGTATTTTGAGATTTTAAGGAAACCGGCGGTATGATTTTTTAAACCGCGCAGTTATTTTTTGTAAACCTTTATGAAATAGAAATCAAGGAAAACTTCACCTTTGATGTGTAGCTGACTTTACTTCTCATTTTTCTTACTTATATAAGTCCTCGCGGTCTTAGTGTAATTTCCGATTTAATATATAGTTAATATGCAAACCGGTCTGAGTCCATACTGCGACTTCAATGAAGTTATCCGCAAGAGAGGGAGAGAAAATCTTGCGGGTTATTTATGAATCCATATTGATAATAAGCCGCGCGGGTAACATTATAACCGCCAAAAATCTCAATGAAGAAATAAAGTTATCTGCCTGGAAGAGAGAAATTCTCGTGACTTATTTCAAAATAAACAATGATAATAGGTCGCACGGCTAATATTGTAGCAGCCAAAAAGCCTTAATTATGAAATGTACGTTTACTGCTAGGGCGAACTCTGATGCAGATCGTGCACTTGATTCAAGAGACTTAAGGATAAAGACAAATAATGCGCGGCTTCTGATATGATTATACAAGTCGGTAATCAAAGATACTTAAGCATGCTTAGCCGGCAAACAAGTTGCATGTTGAAGCCGAATAAGATAAACCTGCACAATTGTTAATTGACTGAAAATAGTCGGCTGGGTTCCCGAATATATAAAACTAAACCGGCAAATAGGCATATAGAGGCCGAATAATATAAACCGGCATATCTATCCGCGCGGTCTGCAACAGAGAATTATAAATCTTTCTTTTGATCTGAGAAAGATGGGTTACAGACTTAAGCGACCAAGCAGGCAGGGGCGCACGAAGCCCATTACTTTCCACGCAGGGTTGCGAAAACTGTAAATCACATCACCCAAGTAGCTTTGGCAGACTGAATAAACCAAGCTCTGCGGACCATAGTAAAGTCCAACTGAATTGAAAACCGAAAGCTTGTGGATTTAGCGGACACCAATGTTGAGACTGCACCTCTGTCTGCCTAGAGAAATGATTCATAACTAATGTGACCAAGTGGGCAGGTGCATATAACATTACTTTCCTCACAGGGTCACAGACGTTATGCAATAAACCCACTTCAGACTTAGGTGACCAAGCAGGCAGGTGCATGTGGCATTACTTTCCACGTAAGGTCACAAAAGCTGAGAGATCAACCTGATGACAGCTGGCACCTTTGCCTGAAACTTCTGCAAGAGTTGCAGACTTAGATAACCATGCGGGCAGGTGCATGTGGCATTGCTTTCCACGCAAGGTCACAAAAGCTGCCCACTCAAAAAGAGTGGAAGGATTCACTGCCCTCTTGCCTGGATTACAAACCAAGTTGATCGTTCAGGTAGGTGCGTGTGACATTGCTTTCCTATAAGATCAGCCCAGCTGTGGGTCTCCTACAGGCATTGCTTGAGGGTTCCAAAGAGTATTCGAGGGTCACAAACAAAGATGATCCGTGGGAAAGAGCGTATAGCAATGCTTTTCACACGCGATCATCAAAGTTGTAACGATATCCCTAAAGTGGCACGGTAGAGCTTAACACACACCGTGTCCATCCATAATGCAGAGGTGGGGCCAGGTACTAGCTGGGATATGAAATTTAGTATCCTACCGCGCTAGAACCTGCAAGCTCCCACTATACGGTGCGAAATTTCCTCGCAACACGTGGTCTTTGTGGTGTTACGCCAATGACAATAGTTCTAGGGGAGGTTTACGCTGAACTCGGCGATGTATCTTGGAGTTAGTTATCCCTATTTCTCAAGCTGTTAAGAAAAGGGAACGCTTGAAAAAGTGTTAGTAAGAGGTTTTGTGATATGATATAAAAATATATTCAATAAAGAAACTTTAGGAAATGAGTTGGCAATAAAAACAAACTGACCCATTTGAGGTTATTCTCATGATAGAAGATGAGGCCTTTTGGGCCTATTTATTCCAAGCTGGGGAGGATGTCTAGCATGCTTTTGCCTTTTTAGGCTCCTGAGTGAGACGTAAAAATCCTTTGGACGGCGTCACCAAATTTTCCCTGCTTCATCATCCTCTCCACTAGTTGTTTAAGAGCTTCACAATCTTCTGTCAAATGACCTTTTCCTTTGTGATATTCACAATATTGATTAGCGTCTCTAGATTTCTGGCCTAGTGGCTGAAAGGATTCCTTGGAATTTGCTTTGTTCTTCATGACACGGTCAAAATTGCCTCTTCCATTATGAGAATACTGATTAGCGAGACTGATCAGGTCCTGATATGTTTTTTCCTTTCTGAGGGTGGCTTCGAACTTGATTGGTCCTTCCTTTATTCCATCAATTAGAGCAATTTTATACAATTTCGGATTATCTCCCCCAACTTCGAGAACTTCCTTCTTAAATCATCTGATGAAATGAGAAAGAGTCTCCTTCTCACGTCGTTTGACTTGAAATAAAGCTGATACGTTCTTTTTACTTTTTGCAGAAGCAGAAGTGGAAGTGTCTTGTATTGTTTTCATGCGATTAGCAGGGTAAGCGACGAACTGAGAATCGGGTTTCACAGCTTGCAGGGGGGCTGCAAATTGCACAGACAAATAGGTGGCCGGCCAATTTTGCGGGTAGACCTGCGGATAGCCATGCAGATAGGATTGCGCTTCTCCTTGCGGACAAGCAGGCGGATTAATAGGCGGACTATCCACTGTTGGCGCCGAGTTGACAGAGGAGATCGGCACTAGTGCGTACTGTTCGTCTAGCTGCTTAATAATGGCTCCTAAGACATCATAAATCGTTGTGAACTGCAAACCTGTAACTTGAGAAATTTTGTCAGTTTCTTGAGCTAATCACACGACGGCTTCCCAAAGGGGGTCCTTGTCGGGTTGAAGGTCAAGTTGAGCGGTCTAGCGATCTGACATTCTATCCGCAGGCTTCAAAAAATGGCTTGATCTGAAGGTCGCGTGTTAACTGTTGATGTACTAAAACGGACAGGGAGTCGGGCAGCTCCAGCTAACGGTTCGAGCATAGGGGAATAGAAGGGAAAAGGGCAAACTGCAAGCAGCTATATTTTGAGCAGACGAGGGAAAGAGAACAGCCGAGTCGTGAACCACGGCAACACCCGACTTCGTCCATTGCTTCTTGAATGCCTCTCTTGTTACAGGCTTTACTTTGATTAAAAGTGAAGCGGTTACAAGAAGAAATAGAGGAAACCGAATAAGCCGGACGGACTACAAGCCGCAAGGCACTAGACTTGAGACCGCAACTCTTAACAAGCGAGCTCCTGGAGATAAGTCAGCGTGCTTTGTGAACTGCACTGTTGGAACACCCTATTACTGATTTGGGTGAGGATCACTATGTCCTTAGGAAACCTGTTTTGACCTCATTGTATAGATCTAAAGGTCAATTAAAATTGAGTATAAGGGTTAGTAGTTAGGTTTGGAAGCTGCCCTCAAGACCAGGTTTTTCAGTTTTGGAGACCAAGTCATTTCGTCGAGCTCAGTACGACGAATCGTCGAACTCCATTCGACGATCGTTGAGCTCACTTCGACGGATCATCAAACTCCATTCGACGATCTCTGAGCTCAACTTCAACAAGTCGTCGAACTCCATTCGACGATCTTCGAGCTCAGATCGACGATCTTGACTCCAGTTTGATTCTCAATCTCTGAGCTCAGTTCGACGATAGTTGAGCTCAGATCGACGATCTCTGTTTTTGTCGAAGTCCAAATCTCTGAGCTCAGTTCAACGATAGTGGAGCTCATTTCGACATTTTTCTGAAGAGTTCAATGATTTTCAAGATTCAAATTCAGACAGTTGAGGAATTATTGTTAGCATTTAATTCAGAGATCTTGTAGCCGTTTTTAATTAATCTGGAGTAAGTTTCAAGGAATTCTCAAGGAATGTTTTATTGGACCTTCCTCTAGAAGACAATTGCAATTAAGGAAGTAATTAATGACAGGCTAACGACTATCTTGGACAGAGGATCATTTTTATTCAGACAAAAGGAATAAAAGATTAGTTTTTCACTCTCCTCTCAATAGTTAGAAAAATATTCTCTACAACAACAACTCTCTACAACAACAAGAATTACAGCTCTTAAAATAACAATTACACAAGAGAAAGAAAAAGAGTTACAGTCATTCTCAGTCTCAAAGATTCATACAAGAATACCATCACCAAAGGTGATCAAAAAAAACTGAAATCTTCAGATCTCTTTTGATTCAAGTGTTCAAAGGCCATCATCATTCACGACTCCAGTCACCACACATTTCAGTTGCTGCTGAAATCATCTATTGCTGGAGATCAAATCATTTGAAGGCCTATCACCCTACTGCAAAGATTCACTTCCTGAACAACTCATGATCTCCGGGGGAGCTTTGACAACATCCACTATCTTCTCTCTGACTGTTGACAGAGAAGATCTTCTCATCCCTCTCTCTCTCTCTCTCTCTTTCTCTGTTGTAAAGGGTTTTTCAAACTCCCTTCAAAAGTTTGTGTTTGGTTTCTGAGACCTTATCAAAACTCAGTGGTGGCAAGACACCTGATCAAAAAATCTAGTTTGGTTTTTGAGTACCTTATCAAAAGCTAATTGGTGCCCAGGACACCTGATCAACTCATCCTGCAGTAGATTCCTACCTAGGGTGGTAGAAGAGTGGATGTACCCAGATTGATTGGGGAACCACTATAGCTCCTTGTGTCATCTGGTTGCTTACTTTATTTTTGTTTCTGGCTGTGGCTTGTGATTGCTTTGTGATTGCTTCTTGTTTAGATTACTTTATATTATTTGCTTCCATGTTCACTTAGGATTACAACAACTGTTGTAAAAAGTTTTTAGCAAGCAGCATACTCTATTCACCCCCCTCTAGAGTATATTAAATATAACTTGCACTTTCAATTGGTATCAGAGCCAGGTTGGTTAAAAATACCACATATCAGTGGTTGCACAGGCTAACACCTGAACCCAAAGATTCCTATAGTTAGATCTGCTTATTGTAGATTTTGTTATTAGAATTATTTCTTCACAAAACATGGCCCAAAACGAAGATTATGCTAGCACCAGACCTCCAGTCTGCAATCTGTCCAAGTTTGCACTTTGGAAGGCAAGGATTAGACTCTACATGAATTCTATTGATGAGGACATCTTCAATTCTGTTTTGACAGTGTGTCCAGGACCTCTAGAGAACATAAGTACAAATGCTGTTCCACCTCCTTCAGGAACAGATGCAGAGATCAAGAAGTGGAAAGTAGCAGATGCAAAGGCTATGAATATCTTAGCCCAGACTATGTCTGATGACATATTCCAAAAGGTAGCTAAATGCAACTCAGCAAATGACATCTGGGACAAGCTATCTGAAATAGTCTCAGGATCTGCTAATGAAAGAAAAGACAGAAGATCTCACCTCATAACCCAATATGTGAACTTCAAGAAAGGAGAAGCTGAGTTAGTATGAGAAATGTATAATAGACTCAGTTTGATAGTCAATGAACTGAAAACTTTGGATAAAGAGATCTCACTGACTGAGCTAAATGATAAAATCCTAATGTGTTTCCCAAGCACTTGAGACTCAAGGATCTGGCCAATCAAGGATTCCAGAAGTTTGAATGAGATTACAACAGAAGCTCTCTTGGGCAAGCTCAAGTATTATGAGCTGCTCATTAAGAACATAGAAGAAGAGCAGAAGGCTGCATCACCAGCCACAAGAAAGGAAAATTCAATAGCTTTCAAAGCCACTGAAGATCAGCCTGAAGATAAGGTCACAGGAAATGATGAGCTGCTTAGTATACTGGCCAAAAGATTTTACAAAATGGACAGAAAGGACTTCAGGAAGAGATCATACAAAGAGCATGACAGGCCAAGGTATGATAAATCAAATAATTAAGAAATTATTTTCTTTGGTTGCAGGAAACCAGGCCACATTGTGCCTGACTGTCCAGAGAACAAAAACAAGGACAGAAAGGACAAGAAAGAAAGAAGAAAAGACAAGGACTTCAAGAAGAATAGCAATGGCAAACCCTCCTCAAGCAAGAACAAACACACAAGGAAGGGATTTGTTGCTGAATCTTGGAGTGAGACAGAAGAGGAATCTGAAGCTTCATTCAGCGCAAGTGATGATGAGGATGATGCTGAAGAAAAGGAATTCTGCATGATGGCTATTAATTCCTCACAACACAATTCTGATGCAGAAGTGTCAGAATCTGAATCAGAGACTCAACCTAAAGAGGAACAGGTAATAGACTCTTTTGATTTCAATTCTGAGGACTTTAAGTATGAATTTAAAGCACTATGTTTAGACTTATTAAAATCTGAGAAGGAAATCATTTCTCTTAGAAATCAATTATCTGAACACAGTTCCTTAAAATCAGAAAACCTCAAACTCTCTGAGGAGTTGGAGTGTTGTAGGGAGCTGATAGCTTCACTGAAAAGTGAGCTATCAGAGGCCAAAAAGCTTGAAGAATCCCTTAATGGGAGAAGCATCAATCTAATGGACATCACAAGCACAGTGAACTCTAGATTCAATAGTACACTGTGCTTGGGTGGTTCATCTAGCCAACCTATAGTACTAACAACCCCAATTAAGTTTATCTTTGATAAAGGGAAGGGAGTTGTAGAGGTAGCTAGGAAAAATTCTGACTTACCCAAGAAATCAAGTGTTCAACAGAAATCGTCGAACGGAGCTAGACGATCGTCAAATGAAGATCGACGATCTCAGGAAAAATCATCGATCTCAGGTCGACGATCTCTAAACCCTGAACTCTGCCACAGTCGATCGTCGAACGGAGCTCGACGATCTGACCTAAGATCGTCGAACGCAGCTCAACGATCGTCGAGCAGAGATCAGAGATTTGAAAACTTTTTCAAGGGTAAATCAAAATCCAAACCCAGGGGTCCTTCATCCCAAATATTTAACCCTTATACTGAATGGATAATACCTCCAAGGAGATATCATCCTGAAGGTTATAAGAGTCAACCAAGGATGTCATTTATTTCTGAATTTAAAGGTTATCAACCAAGGCCCAAGGTAAACTGGGTCAAAAATAAGTAAATTGTTTTATGTGCAGGTGAAGACCTATCCAACATCAAACCAGCAATGGTATTTGGATAGCGGGTGCTCCAAGCACATAACAGGAAGCAAGGACAATTTCACATCCTTCAAAGCCAAGCTTGGACCCAAAGTTATATTTGGCGATTTAAACTTTGGACTAACAAAAGTATATGGTGTAGTTCAAATTAGCACAGTCACTTTCAAGAAAGTAGCCTATGTGGAAGGACTGAAACACAACTTGATAAGCATCAGTCAGCTATGTGATGAAGGCTACCAAGTGACTTTCAGCAAATCCTTATGCAGGATCAAGTCAGAGGACAACACAACTGTGTTGACAGGTAAAAGGAAAGATAACATCTATTTAGTAGACTTTCTTTCAACAGAAGTAGATATTTGCCTGTTTAATTCTATTTGTAGACCTAATGAGTTATGGCATAAGAGACTAGGGCATATAAACCTTAGAACCATTGCTAGGCTATCCAAGGACAACCTTGTTAGAGGACTACCTTCTGGCCCCTATAAGAAGGAAGGACTCTGCAGGGTTTGTCAATTAGGCAAGCAAACTAAAAATAGTTTCAAGTCACTTAATAAGAGTGATTCACCAAGGATTTTGTATCTGTTACACATGAATCTTTTTGGACCCATTATAGTACAAAGCTTAGGAGGGAAATCTTACACTTTAGTAGTTGTAGATGACTTCTCTAGATTCACAAGGGTATTCTTTCTGAGGAAGAAGTTTGATAACTTTAAATATTTGACAGAGTTTCTCAAATGCATATAGACTGAGTTCAATACTCACATTGCCCTGATTAGAAGTGATCATGGGACAGAGTTTGATTCTCTTCTTATGCAAGAGTTCCGTCAGAGTGAAGGGATCAGGCATACTTTCTCAGCTCCTAGAACTCCTCAACAAAATGGGGTAGCTGAAAGGAAAAATAGAACCCTTATTGAATCAGCCACTACATTGTTGTCAGATGCTCACCTTCCTCTATCTTTTTGGGCAGAGGCTGTGAACACCTCCAACTATGTGCTGAATAGAAGTTTAATACATAAACTGAAGGGCAAGACTTCCTATGAATTACTAAAAGGGAAGAAACCTAAAGTACACTATTTTAGAATTTTTTGTTGTATATGTTATATTCACAATAATGACAAGAAGTATTTAGCAAAATTTCAAGCTAAAGCTGATGAAGGAGTATTTCTGCGATACTCCATGATCAGTAAGGCTTATAGGGTATATAATAAATCAACTCTCAAAATTGAAGAATCTGTGCATATATCTTTTGATGAATCTAACATGTCTTTCAAGGAGAAGAACACTTCTACCATAGAACTTTTGCAGGTACATTCTCTTGCTGAAGACTTGAACATATTACAAATCATTCAAAAAGAGGAAAGCAGTGAAGATGAAGAAGACATTCAACACCTTGAAGAGAAACTTCTTGAAGAGTCAGTTGTTGTACTACCAGAGGAAACAACAACACAGGTTGGTGAACAATCAACACCTCCTGTTGATTTAGTAACATCAAGAGACCATCCAATCTCCCAAGTGATTGGAGACATCTCAGCTGGTATGTAAACCAGAAAATAGGTCAACCAAAACCTGTTGCACACTTGCTTCCTATCTCAAATTGAACCTTAATCCATTCAAGATGCAGAGCAAGATCCACACTGGATCATTGCAATGCAAGAAGAGTTGAATCAATTTGAAAGGAACAAAATTTGGGAACTAGTACCAAGGCATAAGGATCACTCCATTGTTGGAACAAAGTGGGTGTTCAAAAAAAAGTTGGATGATCAAGGAGTCATTGTAAGGAATAAGGCAAAGCTAGTTGCTCAAGGGTACTCTCAAGAAGAAGGGATAGATTATGACCAGACTTTTGCACCAGTTGCAAGGTTGGAGGCCATAAGAATCTTCTTAGCATATGCAGCACACAAAGGTTTCAAAGTGTACAAGATGGTTGTAAAGAGTGCTTTTCTCAATGGAGATATCAAAGAAGAAGTCTATGTCAGACAACCTCCAGGTTTTATCTCTCCAACTCATCCTGATTATGTTTTTAAATTGCACAAAGAATTATATGGTCTCAAGCAAGCTCCTAGAGCATGGTATGAGACCCTAACATGTTTTTTTCTCAAAAATGAATTTATAAGGGGTAGAGTAGATCAAACTCTTTTTATTAGAACTCATAAGTCTCATACCCTACTATTGCAGATCTATGTAGATGATATTATTTTTGGTTCTACTGATTCAAATTTGTGCAGAAGGTTCTCCAATCTAATGCTTCCTTCTAGGATTGCAAATCAGACAACATGCTAAAGGCATATTTATTTATCAAACCAAGTATGCAAAAGAATTGGTTAAGAAATTTGGTATGTCTAAAGCATCATGTATAAAAACACCTATGCTTACTAATGTTGTATTAGATGCTGATGAATATGGGAAACCTATTGATCAGACAACATATAGAGCAATGATTGGCTATTTACTGTACCTTACAGCTAGTAGACCTGACATAATGTTTGCTACATGCATATGTGCTAGATTCCAAGTAAGCCCTAGAGAGTCACACCTAAGATTAGTAAAAAGGATTCTCAGGTATGTAAAAAGTTGTCCAAATCTAGGTCTTTGGTATCCAAAAGATTCAGCATTTGACTTAACTGGATTTTCTGATGCTGATTATGCTGGATGCAGAATAGACAGGAAAAGCACCAATGGAACTTGTCAGTTTCTTGGTGACAGACTTGTCTCCTGGTTTTGCAAGAAACAAACATCTGTGTCAACTTCACCTGCTGAAGCTGAATATATGGCTGCAGGTAGTTGTTGTTCACAAATCTTGTGGATTCAAAAACAACTCCTAAACTATGGCTACAACTTAGAGAAGTCAAAAATCTTTTGTGATAATACTAGTGCGAATTCTATAGTTCAAAATCCAGTCCTCCATAGTAAGACAAAATACATAAAAATTAGGCATCACTTTTTAAGGGATAATATTGAGAAAAATAAAATTGAACTTCAATATATCCCAACTGATTTACAAAGGGGAGATATTTTCACCAAACCCTTGGATGAAAAGAAACACACCTTCTTCCTGAATCAGTTAGGAATGTTAGATGGAGGAAGTCTTAAATAATATCCAAGATTTTAAAACTCTAAAAATGACCAAGACTAGGCAAACTTCTTAATTTTTCTAGTGTCTAGAGTGTTTCTGGTCTCTGAACTGCGCTCGACGATTTTCCCCCAGATCGTCGAACGGAGATCGACGCTTTCCGAAATCGTCGACCAGAGTTCAGCGCTTCTCAGATAGTGCTTAACTATCTCTCCAGGTCAGCGATCGTCGAACAAATCTCGACGATTTTTTTTTCTGAACTATCATCGAACGGAGCTCGACGCTCTCCAATATCGTCGAATGGAGATCGACGATGTTGATGACCTTTCAGTTTCCTTTAGAAGCCCCGATCGTAGAACAGAGTTCCATGATCTTTCCTTTTCTGCGTCGAACCCTAATATAAAATTCATTTTTCGGCCGTCGTTCTCTCTTTGCGCCTTCATTCTCTCTATAAATTTTCTCCCTCCCTCCAAATTTCTCTACACTTGGTCTTTTGTTTGTTGATTTTTGAAGGAATCAATGGTCGTCTCAGTTGCAGCTCTGGCCGCAATGAAATTTAATGCAGGTTCTGACATTGACATGTATTCTTTCAGCACCAGTGATCAAATCTTCCAAGATATTCTAGAACTTTTCAAGGAACAAAAGCTAGTTACAATAATGACTACCAGGATCAAGTTAGCTGCTGATGAAATAAAGGAATGGGTATATACTGCCCACAACCAGGATCAGAATACAGTTGTTGGATCAATTTCAGGAACCCAGGTATCTCTCACACCTGCTGCCCTGACAGAGATTTTTGGATTGAATTCTGGAGAAGACTCTGCTGAACTGTCTGGAGAAGAATTTTCGGATTTACTTAATAGAATGGGACATTCAGATGCAAACCCTAGCAAACTTCTGAAGAAAAATCTATCTGTGGGGTACAGATTTTTTGTTGATGTTGTAAGAAAGGTATTATTGGCAAAACACTCAGCCCATGATACCATCTCCAGGTATCAGCTATTCTTGATGGGTGTTCTAGTGGATAAGAAACAACTGAATTGGGGAGAAATCTTCTTTGATCTGATTAAGAAGAAGATCAACAAAAATTTTGTTAATTATGGGAGAATATTAGGGCTGTTCCTTCAGACCAGATGCCCTGCTCTGCTAGTTTCCAGTGGGGTGCACATTAATGCCTCCAAGAGGCTCACCTGTGCCCTGTTTGGAATGTGGGAAAGGCAAATAGTGAAGCCCAGCAGGCTCTCTGCAAGTGCAACTTCAGGCACAAGGACTGTTGCAGTCTCTTCCCCTCAAGTCTCTGCCCCTGCAGAAGACTTGACTGCTTCTTCTCCTCCTCCTCCACCTCCTGTTTCATCTTCACCGGTCACATCCACCATCATAATTTCCAGCCCATCTCCAATTTATATCCATTCTCCAACTCTTCCACTAACTGAAGAAATCTTCCACCCTTTACATCACTACCCTCAACAAGATATTGATTCATCATATCATCTTCCATCTTTCAATCTTATAGATGATTCCTTTATGGATGATCCCCCTTCATCCCCTCCTGATCTACCCTCTTCATCCACATCCTATCAACAATTGCTTCAAGACATCATAGAACAACCCTCCTTCACACCCTATATTTCAACCCCATTATCTTCAATTTCCACAATCCCCATATCTAAACCTTCATTTCCACCATCCACCAGCTCTCCACCCACATCTCCAGCTGCTCCACCTTTAGTCCCTACCTCTGCTCAAGTCCCTCTTGAGCATGTAGATCTTCCAACTTTAGCAGACAAACTCTATGAGCTGATAGCTCCCAGGCTATCACTCTTGTTGGAGACCTCCTTGGCTCCACTTATCAAGTCAGTTGTAGACTTGTCTGCCAGGCTCTCCTCTCTCATTCCTCCTCAGGCAATCCCTTTATCTGGGTGTCTTGATCCAGTCCTGACTGAATCTAGGAAGGGGGGGATGCCTCATGAAGTGGAAAGATTGCCTGATGCTGCTGCTGTTACTTCAATTCAAGCTCAAGCCTCAACATCTCAAGTTGCAGTTTTCTCAATGGACCTCAGGTCACTATTATCAGATTTTGATTCTATTTATTTCAGCTGTCTTCCAGAGCACACTGCACTCCAGCCATCAGATGATCTCTCTAAGGCCATTGTGCCTATTTCAAGTTGTGACACCAGTTTAATACATTCTTTTGTAAAGTCCCTTTCTGCTGCTGCTCCTTCAGTTTCTGTTGAAAGTACTGATATTGTTAATATTGCTGTTAATTCTGATGTTTTAATATCTGAGGATATACATATGACAGAGGCACTTATTCTTGAGCCTGCTGTTATTGCTGCTGTTGCCCCTTCTAGTGATGATTTTCCAGCATCAACTGATACTACTGCTGATGTTATTTCTGAAACTGCTGAAAATGTTATATCTGAATCTGCTGCCCCAGCTACTGCTGCTACAACTTCTTCTGCCAGTTTTGCTTCTACCCCTCTTCCTGATATTGTTGTTGTTACTATTGTTGTCACTACTGTTACTTCTGCTCCATCTCAACAACAGAAAGACTACCTTAAAAGGATTGATGCACTATATGGTGATCAAAGCTTAGAAAGTGACCAGTTCAAGACTGATTCAGATGATTCCTCTACAACTATTGCAAGGAAAAGAAAAGCCAGAAGGCGTGTCCCAGGGCGTGTCAAGCGTGTGTCGACACTTAGCCGCGAAGTCGTCGAGTTGTACTCGACGATTCGTCGAGAATGGGCACACGGCCTGCGACACGGGCGTGTCGACCCGTGTCGACACTTAGCCGTGAAGTCGTCGAGTTATACTCGACGATTCGTCGAGAATGGGCACACGGCCTGCGCAACGGGCGTGTCGCAGGGCGTGTCGACCCGTGTCGACGATCGTCCCGGGGAGTCGTCGAGATTCACTCGACGATCGTCGAGACAAGGAACACGGCCTAGGACACGGGCGTGTCCAAGGCAGTGTCATCAAGTCGTCGATCTTCCCTCGACGAAATGTCCCGTGTACACGGCCTAGGGTCCAGGCGTGTCAATGTGACACGGGCAAGGACACGGGCGTGTCCTAGAACCCGTGCAGTGCTCGGGTTGAAAATGGGGGAAAAATCATGGTGTACACGGCCGGCTACACGGCCGTGTCAGGTGGAACACGGGCGTGTCAGCTCGAACACGGGCGTGTTCGATACCCGTGTGAGGTTCCAGGTGATTCGATTTTGACGGCGAATGCGGCACACGGCCCTGGACACGGGCGTGTGCCAGGCCGTGTTCGGCCCAGATTGGGCATTTCAGCCCCGAATCAAAGCCGTTCGTTTCCTTAGGTTGAGATCCGACGGCTGGGGGATGTTCCTGAAGGGATATACCCGTGAGTTGACTTGGAAAACCTTCACTTTTCTTCACTTGTTCTCTTTCTAAGTTCTTGGAGAGAGAGGAGAGCTAAGGGAAGAAGAAGAGCTAGATCCGCCATTGGAGGAGCTTCGGAGCTCCGAATCGCAAGCCGACTCCGGATCCACGGAGGCAACGCAAGTGCGGTGATTTCTATCCGATTACTTTTCGATGGAGCCAAAGAGGAACTCAAGGGTAACGATCCTCATCTTGAGCATGAATAGCTCTCTTTATTAGCATAGGAAGCCCGCTCTCGCGAGTTTGCGGAGAGTTGGAGGCGTTCCTTCGGGTAGATAAGTAAAGTCCCCGTTGTTTAGAGTCCGTATGCGAGAACGGACATAGGCATTTTTGTGTGAAGCCTACCCGGACATGTTAGTCTGGATCGGTGATGTTGCATTGCATAAGGCCGGAGGAGACTCTGTGCTATGGTTTGTTTTTCGGGTTTTCTACGCGGTAGATTGCAGCAGGGAGCCTTGGGGACTAACCCAAAGGTGCACCTGGAAAACTGGGCGGATACGAGATCTTGCCAACTTGGTGGCCTGAGAGCCAACTCGAACATAACTGAGTTATGTGATTTGTGGTAGAATGGGACTCGGAGGAAGTTTGACCCGCGCAAATGGCTTGAATTGTCGTTGCGATGTGAGCACGGGTTAGATGGAACCGTACCCGCTTTATGTCGTTCGGTTAGAGAGACCTAAGGTTACGTGGCACTTGCCGTTGGCATAGATGTGAGTCTTCGGCGGTCAATGGCTTAAATTGTCGTGACCCAGGCCAGGAAGACAAATTGCTCATAGGTTTCGCCGTCTTAGTGGCGGTGGTGAGTCCGGAATGTTAATGGCTTTAATTGACGTGACATCGACCGGTTCACCGAGAATGTGTCCTGAGTGCACGGGACGTGTGGCCGTACGAGCCAACGTCTGTGATGTAATGGCTATGGTTATATATATGGCTCGCTTATGCTAATGAAATGCAGGGAAGGAGCATCGCCGCTCCGAGTTGGGGGCGGGATCGTTATAATTTGGTCAGCATTGCTGACCGTTGCCTTGTTTTGCCACCATGCGGTGGTTTGTTGCTTGCAGGTGCAGCTGGACCAAGCGGTCAATAGCGGGCTAAAGCCATTTTTGCGAAGCTGGCCCTCGAAGGCCCAAGTAGAAGTGTTTACTGCTTTATTCATGTATGACCGGCCTACGTGCCGTGGTTTGTAAAACATGTAATTTTCAAGTGAAACACTTTGTATGGCCTTAAGGCCGATTTTGGGTATTTTTGTATAACATTCCTTTTGGTATTAGTGGACATTCATGCTCCTATGCTGGGTTCTTGTTTACAACTCTTATAAACTGCTTCCGCTAGAATGCTCTGTGTAGGACGTTGAGATTGGTTGGATGGTTTCCATACGTAACCACCCGGTCTGTCTGTGGTATATGGCGTCGGGCCCCGGCTGGACCTACTGCTATATACTATGCGACGGATATGGGGTGTTACAATTTGGTATCAGACTACTGGTTTTGGTCGGGCTTAAAGTGAATTCGTGGGCAAATTCTTTTTAAGGGCTGGTGAGCACATTGTGTGCGTCATCGTTATAATGGTAAAAAGAACCCATGAATGTCCACTTAGGAATGAAAATACTCGTGTTTGAGGAATCTGCGTGTTCCTATAATTGTTGTTTGCAATTTATTTGGTCGCTTAACGGTGTTTTGTACCACTATAGGTGACCAGAAGTGGTGTTGGGCCGTCAGAACGCTGAGTTTCTGAGGTTAGTAGTGCACCGGATGTTGCTCCTGCAACACCTTTGTCGGCTGAAAATATACGACTGGTGGCTGAAGCGGTGTTGGCCGTGATTAATGCGCAGCCTGGAAGGCAAGCGCAGCAGCCCGCTCCCATGATGGAGCAAGAACCTCTGCGAGAGGCTGAGCCGAGGAGGGTTGAGCAAGTGGTCGTAGAACCGGTAGTGCCAAGGAGGGCAACTGTGAGGCAGCTAAAGCATGTAATGAGCTTTAACCCTCCGTTATTCTCGGGGTTGGGAACCCCATCTCAAGCTGAAGACTGGCTCTCTAGGGTGAAGAGAGTCATGACGGCGACGGAGACAGAGGAGTGGCAAATGACCACCATCGCTACGTTCCTGCTGGACGGTGAAGCGAGGATGTGGTGGGAAGGATTGGAGCTGCATCATTTGAGAGGTAGACAACTGATAGACGTTCCGATGGAAGAGTTCTCGGGATTGTTCTTAGCAAGATACCTCCCTTCTACTCAGAGGATTTCAATGGAGAATGAGTTCCTGAAGTTGGTGCAGGGTGAGAGGAGCGTGGATGAATATCTCCACGAGTTTACGCGGTTGAGTCGTTATGCTAGCTCCACCATCATGGATGAGGAGCGCAAGACTAATCGATTCTACGAAGGCTTGAGGGATGAGTTGAGACTGCTACTGTCGGGGCCAATGACGCAGGGTTTCTTAACCTTGGTCAATACTGCCCGGTCCTTGGAAAGGACATGAAGAGCGTGCAAGCGAAGAAAAGCTTGGGTGAAAAGAAATCTGAGTTCAGAGTGCCGACTACTTCAAAGTCCGGCTATCGGAGGTCTTTCAAGAAGCATAGGACTTCGGGTCCAGCTCCTTCTGGCGCTTCTGGAGCGACTACGAGTCGGACCCCGGGCGCGTGCTTTACATGTGGAAAGACGGGGCACTTTGCCCGTGATTGTTGGAGCGGACGTCCTAAGTCCGAGAGGAGGCCGGGAGCCACTTATGAAGAGAAGGGAAAGGCGGTGGAGTCGACCGCATCCCATTATGCTCCGGCCCAACCAAGGGTCTACAATCTTGGCCAACAGGAGGCCATTAAACAAGCTGATGTGGTGACAGGTACGATTTAATTTATAGCAAGTCAATTTCTTTATATGCTTGTTATGCACATGTTACCTTACCACTACTTGTTTAGGATTTGTATTGATTTGTGAAAATCCGGCACGAGCACTCTTCGATACGGGAGCTTCACACTCCTTCTTGTCCGAAGGATTTATATCACGCATCGGAGTCCCTTCTTCGATGGCGAAGGACAAGTTGGATGTGTTGTTGCCCAACGGGTGTTCGATGCGAGCGGATAGGATCTGCGATGTTAAGATTCGTATTGGGGAGCAGGAGTTCGACCTGCGGGCGTCTTTACTTCCATTAGTGGAGTTCGACGTCATATTTGGCATGGACTGGCTCTCGGAGCAGCATGCCCATATAGATTGCGGTAGCAAGGAAGTCAAGCTGGGAGCAAGTCGTGAGACGACTTTTACAGGTTTAAAGGGGTCGAGCAGAACGTTGATGTCTGCTCTTCAGGTGGTGAAGGCGGTTCGTGCCGGAGCAGAACTGTTCTTTACACTAGTGGAGGTTGCAAAGCCGAAGCCCGCTTTGGATTGTATTTCAGTGGTATCGGAATACCCTGATGTGTTCCCCGCAGATCTTCCTAGAGCCCCGTCTCAGCGGGAGATAGATTTTATGATCGAGCTAGTGCCAGGTGCAAAGCCTGTGTCACGATCTCTGAATCGGCTAGCGCCTAAGGGAATGGCGGAGCTGAAAGTTCAACTGCAAGAGTTGTTGGAGCAAGGGTATGTGCGCCCGAGTTCTTCGCCTTGGAGCGCACCGGTCCTCTTTGTTAAGAAGAAGGACGGAAGCTTGAGATTATGTATTGATTATCGGGAGCTAAACAAGCTGACGGAGAAGAACAAGTACCCGATCCCTCGGATTGATGATCTCTTCGATCAGTTAGTCGGGTCGACGGTGTACTCGAAGTTGGATCTCAAGGCTGGGTACTATCAGCTGCGAATAAGGGAGAGTGATATCCCGAAGACAGCGTTTAGTACGAGATACGGGCATTATGAGTTTACGGTCATGCCGTTTGGGCTGACTAATGCGCCGTCAGTATTCATGGATTTGATGAACAGGACATTCAGGGAGTACTTGGACCATTTCGTGATCGTCTTCATCGACGATATTTTGGTGTACTCGCAAAGTGAGGAAGATCACTTCAAGCATCTTCATTTGGTGTTGGAGACGCTAAGGAGAAATCAGTTGTATGCCAAGTTCTCGAAGTGCGAGTTTTGGCTATCCTGAGTGGCGTTCCTCGGGCATATAGTGAGTGGAGAGGGTATTGCTGTGGATCCGGCGAAGATTGTTGCGATACGGGAGTGGCCTGAGCTCGCTACTATAGCAGAAGTCCGGAGCTTTTTGGGGCTTGCCGGTTATTATAGGCGCTTCGTAGAGAACTTCTCGCGGATAGCGTTACCTCTCACTACTTTGACGAGGAAGGAGCATAAGTTCATTTGGACGCCGGAGTGCGCGCGAGCTTTTGAGGAACTGAAGTGTCGGTTGACCACGGCGCCTGTGCTGAGTTCGCCATGTGGAACCGAAGGCTATGAGATATATAGCGATGCTTCAGGCAGCGGTTTGGGTTGCGTGCTACTGCAGCACGGAAGCGTGATAGCTTATGGCTCGAGACAGCTAAAAGTGCACGAGAGGAATTATCCGGTCCATGACTTGGAGTTGGCGGCCGTGATTTTTGCCTTGAAGCTGTGGAGACACTATTTGTACGGTGTGAAGATTGATATCTACACCGATCACAAGAGCCTAAAGTACCTGATAGATCAGAAGGATCTGAATATGCGGCAGCGTAGATGGATGGAGTTCCTGGGGGACTATACATTCAAGATCCACTACGTGCCTGGCAAAGCGAATGCGGTTGCGGACGCGTTGAGTCGCCGAGCCCTAGCTCAAGCCAATTGGCTATCGGTGCATGATGAGCGGTTGCTGCGGGAGTTGGAGGCGTTGGAGATTGTTTGTGTGGATAGACAATCAAGTGCTGAAGCAGTTCTGAATTGGACTGAAGTCCAATATGACCTGGCTGATCGGATTCGGCAGGCTTTGGATATGGATGCTCATATGAAGCAGTTCATGATAGAGGCCCTGGATGGGTCAAATTCCCAATTCGTCGTGGAGGACGGATTGCTTTGGAAAGACGGTCGTCTGTGCATCCCAAGTGTGGGCAATTTACGGGTGGAGTTGTTGTACGAGGCGCACCATACCAAGTACTCGATTCACCCGGGGAGCACGAAGATGTACCGTGATGTAAAGAAACTATTTTGGTGGCCGGGTTTGAAAAAGGATGTGGCGCTATACGTAGCGAAGTGTCAAACCTGCGCCTTGGTAAAGGCGGAGTGCCAAAAGCCGGGAGGATTTCTTAAGTCCTTGCCTATTCCGGAGTGGAAATTTGACGACATCTCTATGGACTTTGTGCACGGTTTGCCAAGGTCGCAAAAGGGGAACGACGCCATTTGGGTGGTTGTTGATCGATTAACGAAGGTGTCGCATTTTATTCCGCATAGGAAGGACGATCCGGTGGAGAAGCTGGCAAAGCTTTATGTGGATAATATAGTACGGCTTCATGGTGTGCCCCGCAGCATCGTGAGTGACCGAGATGGGCGGTTCACGTCCAATGATTGGAGGCTGGTGCAGCAAATGTTGGGAACAAAGCTGAAGTTTAGCACAGCCTTCCACCCACAAACGGATGGGCAGACCGAGAGGGTGAATAGAACCATGGAAGACATGCTTCGCATGTGTGTCTTGGATTTTGGAAAGCAATGGGAAGACCACCTTTATTTGGTGGAGTTCGCATACAACAACAGCTACCAAGCAAGTATTCAGATGGCGCCTTTCGAGGCCCTATATGGTAGAAGATGTCGTACGCCGTTGTCTTGGAAAGAAACGGGTGAGTCAAAGTTGTATAAGCGATCGGAAGTAGAGGGTGCTACTTCTTTGGTGAGAACCATTCGGGAGAGGTTGCTTATCGCTCAGGACCGGCAAGCAAAGTACTATAATGCCAAGCACAGGAACGTGGAGTTCGCTGTGGGCGATTATGTATACTTGAAGATCAAGCCGTTCAAGGGTGTCTCGCGGGTGCGGCGATTGAAAAAGCTAAGCCCAAGATACCTTGGACCGTTCGAGGTTCTGGAGCGAGTTGGTGAAGCGGCCTACCGGTTGAAGCTCTCAGTGGAGCTTAGTGGTTTACACGATGTATTCCACATTTCGGTGCTTCGGAAGGTGGTGCAAGAGCCTACGCAAGTGATCGCGGTCGATCAAGTGCCGGTGGAAAGTGGGCTAACAACAAAAGTCAAGCCCGTGCGGATTGAGGACTCGGAGGTCAAGCGGCTACGCAATAAAGAGATCAGGATGGTCAAGGTCCGGTGGGACAATTGCGGTCGTGAGGAGCTCTCCTGGGAAAGAGAGCAGACAATGCTTGACGAATATCCGGAGTTGTTCCGCTCAGGTACAAATTTTGGTTTTGTACATGTCCTTCCTTTATTTAATTTCGTGGCCGAAATTCTTTTAAGAGGGGGAGAGTTGTAACGCCCCGAAACTCAAAGGAGCAAAGGGGGACGTTTTGGGCCAGTATGGGTTCTGGCAGAAGGCACACGGCCTGGGATACGGGCGTGTCCCAGGGCGTGTCAAGCGTGTGTCGACACTTAGCCGCGAAGTCGTCGAGTTGTACTCGACGATTCGTCGAGAATGGGCACACGGCCTGCGACACGGGTATGTCGCAGGGCGTGTCGACCCGTGTCGACACTTAGCCGTGAAGTCGTCGAGTTATACTCGACGATTCGTCGAGAATAGGCACACGGCATGCGACACGGGCGTGTCGCAGGGCGTGTCGACCCGTGTCGACGATCGTCCCGGGGAGTCATCGAGATTCACTCGACGATCGTCGAGACAAGGAACACGGCCTAGGACACGGGCGTGTCCAAGGCCGTGTCATCAAGTCGTCGATCTTCCCTCGACGAAATGTCCCGTGTACACGGCCTGGGGTCCAGGCGTGTCAATGTGACACGGGCAAGGACACGGGCGTGTCCTAGAACCAGTGCAGTGCTCGGGTTGAAAATGGGGGAAAAATCATGGTGTACACGGCCGGCTACACGGCCGTGTCAGGTGGAACACGGGCGTGTCAGCTCGAACACGGGCGTGTTCGATACCCGTGTGAGGTTTCAGGTGATTCGATTTTGACGGCGAATGCGGCACACGGCCCTGGATACGGGCGTGTGCTAGGCCGTGTTCGGCCCAGATTGGGCATTTCAGCCCCGAATCAAAGCCGTTCGTTTCCTTAGGTTGAGATCCGACGGCTGGGAGATGTTCCTGAAGGGATATACCCATGAGTTGACTTGGAAAACCTTCACTTTTCTTCACTTGTTCTCTTTCTAAGTTCTTGGAGAGAGAGGAGAGCTAAGGGAAGAAGAAGAGCTAGATCTGCCATTGGAGGAGCTTCGGAGCTCCGAATCGCAAGCCGACTCCGGATCCACGGAGGCAACGCAAGTGCGGTGATTTCTATCTGATTACTTTTCGATGGCGCCAAAGAGGAACTCAAGGGTAACGATCCTCATCTTGAGCATGAATAGCTCTCTTTATTAGCATAGGAAGCCCGCTCTCGCGAGTTTGCGGAGAGTTGGAGGCGTTCCTTCGGGTAGATAAGTAAAGTCCCCGTTGTTTAGAGTCCGTATGCGAGAACGGACATAGGCATTTTTGTGTGAAGCCTACCCGGACATGTTAGTCTGGATCGGTGATGTTGCATTGCATAAGGCCGGAGGAGACTCCGTGCTATGGTTTGTTTCCGGGTTTTCTACGCGGTAGATTGCAGCAGGGAGCCTTGGGGACTAACCCAAAGGTGCACCCGGAACACTGGGCGGATACGAGATCTTGCCAACTTGGTGGCCTGAGAGCCAACTCGAACATAACTGAGTTATGTGATTTGCGGTAGAATGGGACTCGGAGGAAGTTTGACCCGCGCAAATGGCTTGAATTATCGTTGCGATGTGAGCACGGGTTAGATGGAACCGTACCCGCTTTATGTCGTTCGGTTAGAGAGACCTAAGGTTACGTGGCACTCGCCGTTGGCATAGATGTGAGTCTTCGGCGGTCAATGGCTTAAATTGTCGTGACCCAGGCCAGGAAGACAAATTGCTCATAGGTTTGGCCGTCTTAGTGGCGGTGGTGAGTCCGGAATGTTAATGGCTTTAATTGACGTGACATCGACCGGTTCACCGAGAATGTGCCCTGAGTGCACGGGACGTGTGGCCGTACGAGCCAACGTCTGTGATGTAATGGCTATGGTTATATATATGGCTCGCTTATGCTAATGAAATGCAGGGAAGGAGCATCGCCGCTCCGAGTTGGGGGCGAGATCGTTATAATTTGGTCAGCATTGCTGACCGTTGCCTTGTTTTGCCACCATGCGGTGGTTTGTTGCTTGCAGGTGCAGCTGGACCAAGCGGTCAATAGCGGGCTAAAGCCCTTTTTGCGAAGCTGGCCCTCGAAGGCCCAAGTAGAAGTGTTTACTGCTTTATTCATGTATGACCGGCCTGCGTGCCGTGGTTTGTAAAACATGTAATTTTCAAGTGAAACACTTTGTAAGGCCTTAAGGCCGGTTTTGGGTATTTTTGTATAACATTCCTTTTGGTATTAGTGGACATTCATGCTCCTATGCTGGGTTCTTGTTTACAACTCTTATAAACTGCTTCCGCTAGAAAGCTCTGTGTAGGACGTTGAGATTGGTTGGATGGTTTCCAAACGTAACCACCCGGTCTGTCTGTGGTATATGGCGTCGGGCCCCGGCCGGACGTACTGCTATATACTATGCGACGGATAGGGGGTGTTACAGGGTGCACCACCTCCCCCTATTTATAAGATGGGGGCTTGCCCAAACGGGCAGGGCTAAAATAACTGATTGCCCGGGGTACAGGAGAACCGGGCAACAGTGACGGGAAGCAAAAAATAAAGAACACGCCAGTCAGTGCAAAATGGGCGGACTGGGCTCGCGGGCTGGACCTTCCATCTACTGCTGCAAGGAGTGATCCTGATGGAGAACGGCGGCCTCGGCGGACTGGACACCGCATCCGCCGAAGTGGGATCAGCCTTCGGATGGCTGAGTGCTGCTGCTCTGCCGAACTTGGCGGACTGCCAAACCGAGTCCTCCTATGATAAGCCAGGGACCTTAGAACTATGCCGAGTCGTCGGGCCATGCGGACTGCCAAATTGAGTCCGCGGATAATGAAACAGGACCTTGGCATCTTGTAGGTGTTGTGGACTGAGGGGTTAACACTCCGTACATCCGAACTCGCCTTGCAAATCCGAGATATGAAACATGAACGACGGCAAGAACCCTCCATCCTGGCACTGCTGCTCCTCCTCCAGAAAACTAGGCCAAGATCTCCAACTCCAGAATAATGAAGAGGAAACAGTCGAACCAGGCATATAAATAAAGCTACCGCCGCGTGATAACTAGCTACCGCCATGCGGTACCGCCTTGTTTCGCGTATAACCACCCTGGCCCTCCAATCAAAGGCCAACATGTGGCCACGCCATTACGATTTCATTATCGCCGCACGATAGGATGCTAATGCCACGCAAGAGCCGACTTAGGTTACGACATGACACTTGCCGCAATCGCCGCGTGCTAACTGATACCGCAGCCCGGTGAATCCTGAGAGCCTTATTAATTAAATTGACCCAGCTATCGTCAGTAGTAACCCTATCACCGGGCGATAGTTTCCCGGGAGCTCTGCCAGTTTAATTCCCCAACTAACGCCGTGCGGTAATAACTTTCCTCCACATGGTAAGTCCAGCTTTGAGTTGATTCAACTCTCTAGATGCTAACCCGGGAGCTACCGACTACGCGGTAATTAGCTACTGCCAGGCGATAACCTCCAGAGAACCATTTCCTATCTTAAGAAATTTGGGGCGTAACATCCGAACACAGAGTGAATTCAAGCGGATGTAATTTAAAGGT
Organism: Platanthera guangdongensis; assembly: GCA_039583875.1. Classification (NCBI taxonomy): domain Eukaryota; kingdom Viridiplantae; phylum Streptophyta; class Magnoliopsida; order Asparagales; family Orchidaceae; genus Platanthera; species Platanthera guangdongensis. Next base: position 67,324,319 of record CM077160.1, read on the forward strand.
TAAATATAAAACCCAACAACATGAATATCCACTACCACAATAGAATGATAGACAAATATACAAAGAGGTTTTGGCCTTAAGGACTTACATTGTTCTTCTCAAATTGGAGTATCTTGCAAACATCGGCACCCAGGCCGGCCATACAAGAAAAAAACAACACAACGGGCGCTTCTCTTTGGCCTTCAAGGGCCAGCTTAGCTCTCCTTGGCTTTAGCCCGCTATTTTTCGCTTTGCTCCGCTACAACTGCAAGCAAAATTCCACATCACGGTGACAAACAATAGAAACAGGCCAGCATTAGATGACCAAATTATAACGACCCCATCCCTCACTCGGGGTGGCAGTGATCCTTCCATGCAGGCATTAGTACAAACACAACATGGCAATATGAAGGTGCAACTTAAGCACCATTCGCCATAGACGTTGTCAAAAACACCATACTACATGTGCTATCCGGGCACATTATTGGAGCACAGGACCTCAAGGGTTACAACACCATTCTCTCTGACGGAAAACAATACTTGAGCTTTCAGTCTCACAAGGGCCAAAGCTAGAGACAATGCCCCAGTGCTTTGACAAGTCATGTAATTTACACTATGACCACTCCAAGTCGATTGCATAGGGGAGGGTACAGTTTTGCCATATCTTGTGCTCAAATCGTCTGGCTCACAGGCCTGACACGGGTCTGCATCCCCTATCCCTTTTCCGCAAGATCCCTAACTCTATAAGGATCCTATGGTAACACTCATGGCTAACAAAGTTTAGAAATTTAAGCTCACTCCCATAATATTGGCCCCTAGGTCTCTGAGAGAGACATGCCTCATAGCATTAGCCCATAGGTCTCCACGCGACATGCTTCTCAACAGTACAACACAATGCTCTCTTGGAGCTACTGCCGACAGTAGAGCTACCGTCGTGCGGTAGGGGGATAGACTATTGGTTCTTCCCCCAAAAAGGGTGTTTTCCTGGAATCCAAACCCAATATTCTCAACAAAGCCATATGCACACCCCTCGACTCCGAAATCTACACGATAATCACAGATTCTTCTCTGACAAACAAAACATATAAGCATCACCAATTTTAGCCAACCTGTCCGGATGAGCCTCACACAGCATGCATATTTCGTGCTTCGATTTCAGATCAAAATGCAATACTACATGGATACACGGATATACCCGTGGGGAGAACCACATCCACGTGTTCATGGAGTGTCTACCCTCTAATGCCAAAAGAAAGGACTTCACATGTCCAAGGAAGAGATCCTTACCCTTGATGTATGCTTTGACTCTATGGGAGAAATCCAAATGGTTGAAAATGACTGCTCCGAGTTTTCCTTCCAAAATCTGAACTCTCCTTTCGAATCCGAGACCCGAAACACAAATGGCGGCAAGATCTCCCTCCTTCCGGCGCTGCTACTCCTCCAAAAAAACAGGCCAAACTCTCCAAATATAGAATAATGAAGAGGTAACGGCCAAACCAGGAATAAATATAAAGCTACCGCCACACAATACTGCCTCATTTTGCGTATAACGGCCAAGGCCCTCTAATCACAGGATGACATGTGGCCATGCTATTCCAAATTCACTATCATCGCGCGATAAGATTCTAACGCCACGTGATAGCCGACATCATTTACGGCGCAACACCCGATGCTATCGCCGCGCGATAACTGCTACCGCCGCGCGGTAGGATCCCGAGAGCTTTGCCAACTAACTTCACCTAGCTATCGCCAGTGGTATTTGATGCGTCGGCAAGTCTACCGATCGTAGTAAAGTAATAAAGTTGAGGATTTGAATCCCCGGATATCAATCTCTCGAGGAGTGCAAGTAGGGATTGTGATTTCGCTATTGAAAAAGTGAGTGCAAGTGTTAACGTAAACAAAGGGGGTTTTGGGTTCGGGGTTTCCTAAGTTTAACAACTAATAAACCTATTGCGGTTCGCCGTCACCGAGTATCTTTAGTGGATTATTCAAGAGAGTAATAATAAAGATGGATGAGCCAATGATGGTCACAATCACCTCTTCACCACGCACACTTCTAGCAACCGCTAGAACGACACTATCTCAACAAGAACACGAAAAATTGAAGCTCAACAACACAATCATGATCTAAGATATAACAACACATAGACATGTTGAAATACTTAAACTAAAAAGTGTTTTTAAGCAACAATAAAACAAACACAAGTTCAGAACAAAGTAACTAGAAGAGGAGGGGGAGAAATACAACCAAACGCACGAAGGCTTTCTGAGATTCGCGGACGGAGTCAAGGGTTGTCGGGCCATATCCGAGCTCGGTGTACGGATGACGTTAGGGGTCCAAAAGGGCTGTCACCTCCTTCCAATAACACGTCTTCTATGTGAATATTCGCTGGGCTAAATCTATCCGGAGAACTCCACGGATGCAGCACCTTATGAGCTTGAAACAGAGCTTGGAGTTTGGAGAAGAAAATGGTGGCCGGAGACGAAGCTATTGCAAGCTTTTGTAGGGAGAATGGTGGCCGTATCAACTCTCCAATGATGAGAGAGATGAGTGGAGGACCTGTGGGGGCGAAGGATGGCGCTTCATGCGCAGCTGCGGAGCAGAAATGAAAAGCGTATATGCCCTAATTCGCGGAGCCAAGCTTAAATACTACATCATAAAAACAGAGTGCACGATCAGTGGAGTACGACCACTGGTCGTGCGCACTGACGGTTAATGATCGTGCTCTCAGCTCCCAGAAAACCCTATAGCTACAAATAAAAATTAATATATATGTGCACGACCAGTGGAGCACGACCAGCGGTCGTGCGCATTATGTCCAATGATCGTGCGGTTGCCCAGGAAGAACTTGGAAGATGGAGAATATAGTGAGCACAATCAGTGGCGCATGACCAGTGCTCGTGTTCAATAGATCCACTAATCATGCGCAGTGTTCCTATATCGTTTGGGATTTCCCGAACAATCTCGAAACACGCACATGACCCCTGGACCTGCAGTAGAAACAGAAAAGTCACCAAAAAGGGCACACCACATTCTCTATACACAGAAAACACCAAGTATGGCAAAAGTACAAAAACTATGAAATCACACTAAAATCGGATTAAAGTGCACTTAACATGCAATGGACAGAGAAACGAATATGAACAATTATGGCTCTCAAGTGTAGTGCAATAATGAGAAAACTGGCCTAGATGAGTCCAAAAATATGTATATAACTTGTACTCATCAGTATCCCAATCATTGGGTGATAGCTTCCCGAGAGCTCTGTGTTAGATCCTTAGTTTGATTTAGGTTAGGTTCACTATCTAGGATAATTGACCCAACATGTATATCCAGGGTCATGTCTGTGTCCTAGAGTTTAGGCTAAGTCCTTAGAAACAACCACACATGGGCCAGCTAACAGAAGACAGCAGAAGACTCTAAGACATAGAAGAAAATCAAGTTCAGGGAAATGAGTTCGATGTTCGTCGAACTCAGCTCGACGAAAGTCGTGCTCAGCTCGATGACCTCAGAGTAAATTCTCTGAGTTGAGCTCGACGATACTAAAGCTCAGGTCGACGAATGCTGGAAGATCAACTTCAACACATAATGTCCAGAATACTTTCTCTAAATTCATGTCGATGAAGTTATGTTATCAGCTCGACGAACTTGGAGCACAGAATTGGAAAGTTTTCACTGAAAACAGTTCTCTGAACCTAGGTCGACGAACTTGGATCTCAGATCGACGACAAAGAATTATCTGGTCGACGAACACGATTTCTCTGGTCGACGAACTTTGGATTCAGGTCGACGAAATCTCTTCTCTGCTCGATGAATTATGTGCAGTTCCTGACCTAGTTTTTCCCTCATTCTGTCTTTATTCTCTTGTAGTAATTCTTGAATAATATATGCTTATATTCTTTGAATATAACCATTAGAAGCATCATTGATTATGGTCTTTATCAGGAATATTACTTGCCATGTTTTAATAGGACAGTTAGGGAAATAAATTAATATTAATATTCTCTCCAGCCAAATTCTATTCTTCAGGCAGTCAGCATTAATACAAAGAAATTCAAAATTCAAAGGAGAAATTTGACTGATGATATAAAAGAAGTTTTCTCTCTTTTCTGCAACAAGAAGCAGTAGAAGAACAAGTCTAGAATACAGAACTGATACAGGAATATAGGTATACAGAGAAGAGATCAACAATAATAACTCTCTGAACCTTCTCTATACAGAAAATAATCTTGTTTTCTCCTTGACATTGCTGAAGACGAAGAAGAACAATCACTCCAAATCAAGAGTCTTCTTCAACCATCATTCCATAAGCTTTAAAGGACAACAATTCATATCAGTCAGAAGTTCCTGGATCTCATTATAAAGTCAAGGCTGAAGACAGAAATAGAAGACCTACACCCTGAGCAAGGCTTCAATTAATTTTTGGAGAAACTTTGACAACAAAAAATCCACTTGTCTTCTCTGTTGAAAAGAGAAAGAGAAGACACCATAATTATCTCACCCCACTCTGTACAAAGGGTTCTTTGACTCCCTTCAAAAGTTATTGCTTGGTTGCAAGTCTCTTGATCAAAAGACTTTAGTTGGTTTTTGAGTACCTGATCAAAAGCTCAAAAGTGGCAGTCACATGATCAAAACCTGTAGTGGATTCATACGAGGGTGGTAGAAGAGTGGATGTACCCAGGTTGGGGAACCACTATAAAATTCTTGTGTCGTCTGGTTGCTCATTTTCTCTTTTGTTCTTACTGTGGCTGTGATATATAGAATATCTTAGGCTGCTTTTCTTTTCTTTATATATTATTGGTATCACTTATTTTTCACTCTGATATAAAAACTTAAAACAGTCAAATTTTTAATTACTCTATTCATCCCCCTCTAGAGTGAATCAGGTATAACCCCTCATTTCAATTGGTATCAGAGCTAGTTTCCATTGGTTGTACAAGCAAACCCTTGAAGCTAAAGATCCTGTGTTAGATCTGATCTTTATTTCTCTTAGATTTATTTAATATACAACATGACACAGAATAAAGATTATACAAGCACCAGACCTCCAATTTGCAATTTAAATAGATTTGCAATCTGGAAGGGAAGAATAAAGCTATATATGAACTCTATTGATGAGGACATTTTTAACTTTATTTTTACAGGTCCTCCTCAAGCAACTGCTTCTACATCCACATCAACTTCTTGAACTCATACAGTTCCACCACCTTAGTGGACTAATGCACAGAAGAAAGCTAAAATTATAGATGCTAAAGCTATGAACATATTGGCTCAGACTATGTCTGATGACATCTTCTAGAAGGTGGCTAAATACACATCAGCCAAGGCTATTTGGGACTCTCTTAACCAGATGGTAGCTGGTTCTGCTGATGAGAGGAAAGATAGAAGATCAACTCTCATCTCCCAGTATGAGAACTTCAAGAAGGATGAGTCAGAGTCTGTTGCTGACATGTACAACAGATTGAGTTCAATAATCAATGAGTTGAAGACTTTAGACAAGGATATCAATCTTACAGAACTGAATGATAAGATCCTCATGTACTTCCCAAGCTCATGGGATTGCAGGATCTGTCTAATCAAAGAGGCAGGAGTTTAAATGAAATTTCCATAGAATCTTTATTGGGAAAGCTCAAATCTTATGAGCAGCTGATAAAGTCTAGAGAAGCTGCAAAACAAAGGACTCCTCCACCAGCAAGAAAGGAGCAAAATATAGCATTCAAAGCTGCTGAAGAGACTGAAGATTCAACGGTCAATGAAGAATTGATGAGTCTCTTTGCTAAGATATTCTACAAAATGGCCAGGAAAGACTTCAGGAGAAAGTCATCCAGAAATGATGACAAGCACAGGTACAAAATCCTACTAAAGAAATAGTGTGTTTTGGTTGTAGGAAACCAGGATACTTCATTTCTGAATGCCCTGATAATCATAAGAAGGAGAGGAGAAGAGAAAAAGGCTCCATGAGCAAGCACTACAGCATGCCTTCCTCCAGCAAACACAAAAAGAAGGATAAGGGCTTTGTTATTGAAACATGGAGTGACACAGATGATGAATCCACATCTTCCAGCTCCTGTGAAGAGGAAGAAGAGGCAAAGACAAGGGAAGTCTGCCTTATGGCTTTCAATGCCTCTTGTAGCCCATCAGATGCTGAAGAAGAATTTGAAAATGAAGAAGCTTCAGAATCAGAAACTGATCAGGTACTATCATCATTTGATTATAGTTCTGATAATTTTAAAATTGAATTTAAAACGATGTGTATAGATCTAATTAACTCTGAAAAGGAAATCAAAATGCTTAGGGAAAGATTGTCTAATTAAGAAAATTTAATTTCTGAAAATATTAAATTAAAGGATGATTTAGTTTTAGCAAATGGACAAATAATTCTGCTAAAATCTGAATTTGCCGAGGCTAGGAAACTTGAAGAATCCCTAAATAGGAGAAGTATCAAGCTGATGGACATCACAACCACAGTTAATGTCAGGTTAAATTACAAGCTGGGCTTAGGTGCATCATCAAGCCAACCCTTACTCATTCAGAAAAATATATTAACAACTCCAATAACATTTGTGTCTAAAAAGGGAAGGAGAAAATAGAAAGTAATAAAAATGTTGAACAAACTGAATCAAAATTAAAAATTAGAAAAGAAAACAAAATATGAAAAATCCAAATAAAAACAATGTTCAGCAGATTTCGTCGAACGCAGATCGATGAAATATTTACAGTTCGTCGAACTCCATTCGACGAACTCCGAATGCAGATTTATATAATAATTATTCGATGAACTACGATCGATGAAACTAGTACGGTTCGTCGTCCAGAGATCGATGATTTTGGGACTCAGAAAATGACTTATATCATTCTCTGAGTTCATTTCGACGAACTTATCCCAATTCATCGAACTCGGGTCGACGAACTCACCAGAATTCGTCGAACGGTGTTCAATATAACAGAAATTTAAATTCTTCTAAAACTTATAACCAACCAAGAACATTTAATAATAAGTTTAATCTGTGGATTATTCCACCTGGAAAATATCACCCCTTAAGATATAAAAGAAACCTAAATGCTCATTTATTTCCAGTTTCAGCTATATAAAGAAAGAAGGACCCAAGGTAACTTTGGTCAGGAATGACTAATCTATTTCATTGCAGGAAAAAGTCTGGTCTACCACAGAACAACAGTGGTATCTGTACAGTGGCTGCTCGTGACCGGGGGCGTGGCCTTGGAATCCAATGCCAGCGCATTGGATTCCTGCGCCGGACACGCCTTACACGTCCAGAGTCACGGGCGTGACTCTATGGCGTGACCAGCGAATCCGAGGCTGGCAGTCTCGGATTCCTTCTCTTTTTGTCCCGTGCTTGTCACGCCCCCTGTCACGGGTGTGATAGGGGGGCGTGACCAACCCGAAAACCCTATAAATAGGGCCTTTCCCCCTCTTCTTCCTCCACACCATCTACCCTTCTATTCTCCCTTTGCTTACCCGAATCCTTCTTTCTTCTCCCTTCTTCCAAAATTCCTCGCCACCACCCTCGCTCCACCGCTTCCTCCTCTGAGCACCCCGCGGATTCCGCCGCAGCGGAAGCCATGCTCCTTTTTCACAACCAAACCTAGCAAGAGCGCAGCGAGCGCCTACGCGCCAAACCCCTTGGCGTGTTCCGCATTTTAGATTGGGCGATCCTCGCCACATTTGGAGCGGCGGATTTGGTACGGGGATTTCTATCCACCCCTGGATGGAGTTCCCTCTTCTCTATTTCCGAGCATGCCTTTCTTGAACTCACCGTTGAGTTCTTGGCTTCATTCGAGTTCCGCTGGGCGGCCAATGACGACTTCATCGTCTTTCGCATAGGTGGGATGGTGCATCAGCTCACCATCCGCCAGCTCAATGTCGTTATGGGCTTCTGCTCGGAGGCATTTTCCCAATTTCCCGCCTATCTCGATTTAATTACTGATTTCCCGACCGATGTCAACCTTCTCGCCTTTTGGGCGGAAATCAGTAGTGACACCGCCCCCTACACCCCAAAGAAATCCAAAGGCATCCAACTCATTTCTCTTGCCCTACGTATTCTCCACAACCTCCTTACCTTCACTATTTCTGGTCGCGGCGATAGCCACGGGGTGGTGACTCGGGCAGACTTACTATATTTATATAGTATGTTTAACTGGGTCCCCCTCAACCTTGGTTATCTGCTCGCAACTTTCTTTCGTCACCAGGCCAAAAATGCGAGGTTGGGAGCAGTGCATGCCGGGAACTTCATCACTTTCCTCCCGAAGCAGCTCGGCATTTGGGATGCTCTTCCATGCCTCAGCTGCGTCCAGACGCCGCAAGTCATCCAGTTCCAGACCCTTCAGGCCCTCGGCCTAGCGCGGCGACGTGATGGAGAGTTTGAGGCTATTCCCCCCGCAGTCGGTGGTGGAGATCTTGGCCTTGATTACGGTGCCGGTCCCAGCGGCACTATTCACTCTCCCCAGATTCCTCCACCACCGCAGGACCCTTCTTCCGAGCCCGGCCCTCAGAGCTATTGGGATCGTCAGTTTGCGTCTCTTCACACACGCTTAGATACGATGCAGGCCGATTTTGACGCTCGATTTGTGAGTTTTGACAGTCGATTTACCACGCTAGCAACAAATCAAGCCTCCTCCATGGCACGTATTGGGCGTGAGTTTTCAGACCTCCGGACCCACTATCAGGAGCCGAGGCAGCATAGTGATGAGGATTAGCCTGTTTTTTTTGGATTATAGACCGCCCTCTTGTATCTTTTCTTTTTATCATTTTCTTGTCCTTTGTCATGTATCTTTTCTTTTTCGTAAAATAAAAAAAATATGTTTTGCTTCAGCTTTGTCTTCCAGGTACATTTTGGTGCTGCATGACCCGCTTCAGGAAGTCTCCTATCGTTTTTCTTTATTTATTTATTTTTCATTGGGGACAATGTCTTGTTTAAGTATGGGGGATATTTCTCAAGCAAAACATACAAAAATTATACTAATTTTCAAAAAAAAAAAGATTTTATTTCTTTTGTGCAATTTTGTTTTTGCTTATTTTACAAAAATACATCAAAAAATACAAAAAAAAAGGATTACTTTCAAAATTAGGGAGATCTTTATTTCTCCATTTACTCACATGCAAAATTCTAGGTATTCAACTTTTACATAAGTTTAGAAAATTTTTGATGTTTTAATTGAATTTTGAATTTTGTAGTAGAACTGTTGGCCATGCTGTGTTTCTAGTTAAGTGCACATGTTAGTAGAATTTGAGTAGAATTAAATATTCAGCATACAATTAGATTTTTTCTTTTTCTGAATGCGTAGAAATAATTTATTTTACTTTTACTTGGAAACCGGTAAAATCTAAAAATATTTTAGGAGATTGTGTAGAAGTTTACTAGAGAGATATTTCGCGGATCAAGAAAGAGGTATTCTTTCTCGATGTCTAGAACTTGCCCTCTAGCTATTCTCAAGTCTTTGCATAGGTTAAACTCATTAGAATGAAAATGATTTAGGCATTTCTTTTGGCTAGTTTGAGCCTTTGCACCCGTACCTAACGTTTTTCCCTTGCTAAGCCAATTTGAGCCTCTACCCTTCCTTTTGTTATAGCTCCACCAACACTTACCAAAGCCTAAAAAGCATCCTAATTACACACCTAAAACCGAGCTTAAAGATATAGATAAAACTAGTTTATGTGTGATTATGAGCCATTTTATTTTGGTGGCTTTTGAAAAAATATACAAGAGTTGTTCTAATCTCCTCAAAAAAAACAAACAAAAAAAGGAAGAAAAAAAAACCAAAAAAAAGAAGGAAAAAAAAAGAGGAAGTTGAAAAATACTCAAAATATTGAAAAAAAAACAAAGGAATTGGCGGAGTTTTTCAATTCATTTCTTTTGTGCAAGCTCTCTTTAGGTTTTGGTGTGTCTACCCATCTCATTTATCTTTGTTTTTCCAAACCAAAAACCTAAGCCTACATTCCAACTTACTTAAGTCCTACTGATTTGTGCTTATAAGTTAACCTAGTGTCGTGGTGAGAGTGTGAAAGGGCAAGCCTATGGCCATTGACATTGATGGATTTCTTTGGAGGGTATCCCGATCTTCGATTTGTGCAATGTTATCTTAGCAAACACGCTACTTTCTCCCTAAACGTGATTCGAAGATTTATCGTGTTTCCATTTTTGAAGTAAAAATAAAAAGTGGAAACACATTTTAGAAAATTAAAAAACTAATTTGTATGTTGAGTAGGTTTTTCTACAATAATAACTACAAGCATAGGCATAAGACTTCGCATTCTACTCCTTATGTTCAATTTTCATTTTTAGCGTTAAGATTTTTCTACTCTCCATGAAAAGTTGTTTGCTCGGGACGAGCAAACGAGTAAGTATGGGGGTATTTGATAACTCTAATTTTGTCCTTGTTTTTATATTACTTTTATTTAATAATTAGTTAGTTTATAAGTATTTTTTATAATTTTATTATTTAATTTTTCTAATTTCTTATTTCAGGGCAATCTGGGCTGCAAATCTTAATTTGGAGTCTATAGGGTTGATCAGGAGACAAAACTGGGCAAAAGCAATAAATTTCAAAAGGACACGCTAAAGTCACGGGCGTGACCGACATGGTCACGGGCGTGACATCCTGGCGAGAACCCGGCGCGTGGAAGGAGCTATCAGCCACGTCAATTAAAAGTACACGCCCTAAGGTCACGGGCGTGACCATCATCACACGGGCGTGTACTCCAGGCGTGACATCCAGTGCTTTGCCCTGACTTCCAGTTAACGGCAGTTTCTACTTGCAACAAGTCACGGGCGTGACACATTTGGCACGGGCGTGACACACCCCGTGACTGCCCGGCGTGCCGACTTAATGCTGCAGTTTCAGGTGCTGGGAGTTTTCTCAAGACACGCCCAAGGTCACGGGCGTGACCAGGGGCGTGACCCCTCCAACAACGGCCGGAGTTATTCCCGCCGTTTCTGCTTCCCGCCGTTTTTCTACAACCGTCAAGACACGCCCTAGGTCACGGGCGTGACCTAGGGGCGTGACCCGCCAATTAACGACTTTTGGCGGTTTCGCGCCAACGTTCAGGAGGCTTGAAGACGACAGTTCCGAGACCGACACGCCCTAGGTCACGGGCGTGACCACCCAGCAACTTTTTCTATAAATTCCAGACAGCTTCAGATGCTGAGGAGGAGATTTTTGGGAGCTTAATTCTATTTTCTTTACTGTTTTTCCTGCATTTTCAATTCATAGTGTAACCTTTATTTTCAAGTCGTTCTTTAATCATGTCTTTCTTTATGCTTTCATGTACTTCTCCCACCATGATGAGTAGCTAATTTCCCAATTAGCACTTGATCATGATGAACTTTGGAATAGAATAAAATTCTTATTTTTGATCTCAAATTAGCAAGCATTCCATTTTATACGCTTTGATTTATCTTTGATTTAAATTTTCTTCGAATTCATAAGTTGCAAATTATGTTTATTCGAGCTTAGATTCGTATCGTAGATTTACCGAGAGGTTGTGGATACGAGTAGGTCACTCAATGATAAAGAGAGTTTCTTGCACCCCTCGAGAGAGGAACGCAAAATTCTTCCGCCTTGGAGTCAACTCCATTAGTGAGGTTCACCGCCTAAAGCAAGCTTAGGTCTTCCGACTGGCCGAGAGGTCTTAATCGATCTACCTAAGGTTAGTCGAGTGCGTATTCTCGAGAGAGGCGCTTCATAGCTTTGGAACCTCCGCGGTCGAAGTTAATAATTTAGATGCTTGTGCGCTTTAATTTCGTGGATTTTATTCTAGCCCAAAGGGATTCCAGATCAAGTGCTAGCCTTTTATTCATCGAATTTCTCCTCTTAATTTAACGTTTGTTTTCGTTTTTCGCAAAACCAATTTTCCGATCGATAAAATAATAGCTCTTCCTTGTGAGTGCAAATACTCAACGGTCCCCGAGTTTAAATACGATATTTCCTATACTAAATTTCGATAAGTGCACTTGCCTAGTTGAGAGTTTAGTTTGGATCATTTTCAAAACTTATAAAATCTTTATCAGCTTACCGAGATCTCCAATGGGATTTGATTCAGTTTGGGTGATCGTGGACCGATTGACGAAGTGTGCGCACTTTGTAGCCTATAAGATAGATTACCCGATGAAGAAGATAACAGAGCTGTACTTGAAAGAGGTCATCAGATTACACTGTGTGCCAGTTAGCATCATTTCGGATCGAGACTCATGTTTTACATCTCGCTTCTGGATGAGTCTGCAAGAGGGTTTGGGTATAGATTTGAGGTATTCTACAGCTTACCACCCTCAGACCAATGGTCAGACTGATCGAGTGAACCAGATTGTTGAGGATATGATCAGGTTCTACATCTTGGACTACAGTGGAGCGTGGGATGAGCGTTTGCGGCTTATGGAATTTGCATACAACAACAGTTAACAAGTGAGCTTGCAAATGGATCCGTTCGTAGCGCTGTACGGGAGACGCTGTAGAACTCCCTTGTTTTGGACTGAGGTTGGTGAGAGGACTGTGCTGGGTCCGGAGGAATGGAAGTTGCAGTGAAGCTGATTCGAGAAAAGCTTCGGATAGCTCAGGAGAGATATGAAAAGAACGCCAACTGTCATAGATCTGACCTGGAATTTGCTATAGAGGACCTGGTGTTTCTTAAGGTTTCCCCGATGGTTGGTGTTAAGAGGTTTGGTAAGAACTGGGAATTGGATTCGAGGTATGTGGGCCCGTTTAGGATTGTTGAGCGGATTGGTGTGTCAGCCTATAGGCTGGATTTGCCAGCAAACTTCCCAGATGTTCATAATGTATTTCATGTAAGCCAATTACGGAAGTGTGTGTGAAGCAGTGGGCAAGTAATGGATGTTGTGCCCCAGTTGGAGCCTAATCTTTCATATGTTGAGGTGTCGGTCCGCATATTGGATACTCAAGATCGGGTGCTGCGGACAAAGTCTATCCCGATGGTGAAGGTTCTATGGAAGAATCAGGATTTGGAAAGCGCGACTTGGTAGCTAGAGTCGGCTATGAGGGCGGCTCACCCTCATTTGTTCCCTTGATTTTATTGGTACGTTTTCTTTCTAGTAGCTCTTGTTTTGTTACTTTCCTTCTATAGTAGAAGTTGTGTACGTAAAGTTTCGGGACGAAACTTTCTTTTAGGTGGAGTGACTGTAACGCCCCTGATATTTCTGCGATTATTTAATTCTCGTTTGGCGTTACATTAACACGTTTCCGGCATGTGTCGTTTGTTAGAGCGTGGTCTTAGCTCTTTAGGTTCCTTGTGTGGTTGTTGGTAGCCTTTTTGGCAAGATTCCAAAGCAAGTCGGGTCTGTTTTGGTGACCGGTGAGGCGTCTCGGGGGATGCTTGTGTTTTGCCTTCGGGTAGTGATAACCCGAGTTTTGTTCGTCGAAAGTTGATTTTGACTTCGCCGTTGAGTTCGTAGCGTGGGTATTTAGCTATGGTGTTAAATTCATCAATTTCCAAGATGGTTCAGTTTTCGCGTCGTTTTGATATTTCATGTAAGTAATTAATAATATATTATTAAATTTCTTAAAAGCACACGCTTATAAATAGCCTTAGGCTAGAATTTAGGTCTGTTCAATGTCTCTTTTCGGGAGAAACCGCCGCCTGTTCGAGAGAAAGAAAACCGCCAATCCAGCTGGCTTCGGACGGCGATTCCGGGATAGTTTGTTGACGGAATTCGATTTCGAAGGAGGATTTGGATTGCTCTCGCCTGGACCTACACTCCGACGAAGTTTTCATCTTGTGCTGTGCTGCTGGTGCCCAGTGAGAGGAAGGGGCCGACCAAGCTTCGCTGGAATTTGAGGCAAGTGGTGCACCTACCCTTGCCAAGCTTTTCCCCTTTCTATGTTCTTAGTTGCTGTTATCATACATGTTCCCGAGATCATTTATTTTACTCTGGTTTCCCATCAAAATCATCGGATCTTGAATCATGAATGCTCCTGTGCGTTTTCTTTCTTCTATCTCAAGTTCTATAACTCCAGGTTTTTTTGGCCGGGCCGCTGTAGTCTTGACTTTTATCAGATTGTCACATATTACTCTGGGATTGGGTAGTACTTAGCCTTCTTCTTATTCCTTCCTTGCTGTTAAGTTTGCCCAGCTCGGATGCTGGGGTAGTGAAGATGAGTGCTGGAATTGACCCTCATGTTGGTAGTCGTTGCCCAGTAAGATAGGTTGCATTAGATTTTCATGTTTGCAGAAGTTCTATAGGTAGTTTTGACAGCATTGAGTGCACTCAACGCTGCCATATCGACGAAGATCGTCGATTTGAGTTCGACGGAAATCGTCGAACTGAGATCGACGATCTCCTGCTGCCAGATCGACGAAGATTGTTGATCTGAGTTCGATGACAATCGTCGAACTAGGATCGACGATCTACGGTTCTGTGTTCGACGAAGATCATCGAACGGAGATCGACAATCTCCGGTTGCCTGTGGTCAACGAAGATCGTCGATCTGTGCTCGACGTTGTTCGTCGAACTGAGATCGACGATCTCTGGTTGTCTGAGTTCGACGAAGTTCGTCGAACTGAGATCGATGATCTCCTATTGCCTGAGATCGACGAAGATCGTTGATCGGAGTTCGACGGTGTTCGTCGAACTGGGATCGACGATCTCCGGTTGCTTGAGATCGACGATGATCGCCGAGCTGAGCTCGACGTTCCAGTGACCTGAGTTCGATGAAAATCATCGAACTAAGATCAGTGTTTTTCCTGTGATCTGAGTTCGATGAAGATTGTCGAACTGAGCACGACGTTCCTATGTTCTGAGTTTAGCGAAGATCGTCGAACAGAGCTCGACGATTCCTGTAAGCTGAGTTCGACGATTTTCCCTTTGTCTTCCCATGTTTTCCCGAGTGAATCCCGCTGGGTTTGGGGTTATTTTGTCAGCTGTTTCCTTTTCTCTGAACGCCGAATCGTGGGTGATGGATAGTAGGGGTGGTTTTCTTTTTAGCTCTTAAAAGGGGTGGGGTTTTGTGTTGAGCCATGGCCGCCACTGTTTTTCCCAGGTACAGGCTAGGTGTGGGTGGTTTATAGGTCCCTAGTGCTCTCCCTATACGACCCTTGAGATTATTTTGTTTTGGTGATGGTTGTTTGGGGGACCGCATTTGCCTCCAATCCTGAACCATGTGGATTTTTACTACTGCCATAAACTCTCAAATTAGTATTGTTAGGTGTTTCTTCTTAGTAGAATGCAACATATTTTGGCAAGTTTTCTTCCCTTTTGCCTTGTAGCCTCTGCAGGATTTGTGCAGGGCTTGTTGTTATTTCCTTGTACTTGGTGTACTTTGGCTTACTTTGGACAACACTAGCTTTTACTGTCATGTTTACTTACTCTCTTTCATTCCATTTTGATATTATGCTCTAATTCAGAATATCTTGTTATACTTGCTGAGGTGTTCTTTTTTTGGATGTCTCAGGTTTAGAGCAGTAGCCGGTTGAGCGGCTGGTTTTTCCTTGGTGATTGTTGTGGATCCCTTGGGTTGCTGGGATCTTCCTCCTTATTTTTGTGAGGTAGTTTTCTGTTATTCCAACATACATACATGCTCTCCAGTGGGTTCGTGTCAGGTTGTTGACGCCCGCTGGTGGTTATTACATGTGATACTAGATATGTTTATTTTACTGCTACCTTTCTGGACATAGTCTACTTGATCATGAGAAGAATTATGCAAGGTTGCTAGTTACTTTTAAACCTAAAAACACTATTATAAGTATATCTCATGATCTGCATGTTTATGAAACTCATACACTACTTTCTAAGCAATGTAAAAAGGATCGTTTTCTATTTATAATATAAAATAAATCTAGGGTCTTGCATAGTATAAGTTGTCCTCGGGGGTCGCTTATGCACTCTCTTAGGATGTCAAATATAAATAAAGTATTTTTCGCTGCGTATAAGTATAGTTTTTAAACTATGGACTAGATGATCCACTGAGCCGAGGGATACGGCCTTTAAAAATATAACTGATTTTTCTTATCTTTAAACTTATGAATTTTCATAATTTAGTTAGCTGGTGTTCGCCTGAGCGTCGATAGTTATCCCCTGCTCGACGTGGCATCACGACGCGTGATTTCTCATACTCCGATATTTATTAAATTCGGAGAAAATGCGGGTTGGTACAAGAACACCTCAGCAAAGTAATTATCAATAGGAAAGAAGACAGTTAGGTTTAAAAAGAGAGCACTAGCATAAGGCTTACCAGGCCCAAAATTGTGAATGCTAGCAACATAAGCTAAATGAGGTAAAGTAAACAAGTAAAGGAAAATACTCATCAAAAGTTGAGTAAAATGGGGTGCACCAAGTGCACGGATGAATCCAAGCTTCAAGAACCTCTGCAAGAAAGATTAGCAAAATAAATAAATCCTAACATAGAGCTAGAGCAGAAAGAATCACCAAAAACTGGAGATGGACAAAATCATCAACAAGGGCCTAGGCTGGTGGCAACATGTCCAACCAAGTCTATCAGGCCTAAATATCTTCAAGGTGATGTGGTTGTGGTATCAGTCCAACTCAACCAAACAGCCCATAATGTCTTAGCAAGACATGAAATAAAACAAGGGTGGCGGTATTGGTCCGACCCACCCCAAAAACCACATCCTACTCCAGTACTAAGTGACTCGGGAAAACCCTTGCTAGTGGTTTCATGAACCACCAAGAAGTCACACTGAACCCTAAATAATCTAGAGAAACCCACCTAAGAGCCTTATAAGTTAGTGGACTAAACATCCAATTTGTCTAATCAAGTGGTTTGACACACAATAAAAAAATAGCAAGTGATTGGGCACATAATAATTGCAAGTAGCTTGATACTAAATCTCGACCAATAGCTTGATATTAAGCACATACAAGTAATTCAAGAACCAAACGTATACCAATAATTAAATATCAAAACATACATAATCAATTTGATACAAAGACATACATAATTAATTTGATACATATCCACGCACGATTAATTTGATACCAAACATGAACGATTAACTTGATGCAAACATAAACAATTAACTTCATAATAAAATGAGTTGGTCTTGGTTCACACCCAAGGAAAAACCACGCTCTATAAACTAGATATGAAATGAACGAGGTTCTAACAAACAATTACTCCTAACCATTTGGAGAAGTTCCAACCGAAATTAATGTACAAGAGCTAACACAAGAGCCTTCGAACTATACTAATATGGGCAAGATCCAAAGCTACACCAATTTATTGAAAAGAGCAAAGCTACAAGCTATATACTCGGTTTGGGCATTGCTCAAAGCCAAACAAAAATAACACTAAAGCTAAACTCTTTCCGATCGCAATTTAAGCAAACAAGGGATTTGAACAAGAACAAGTTACATTCCTTAACGAAATCTGGGCATGACTCAAAGTCCCAAAATACAACGTTTAAACTAATAAATCATTTGGTATAAAATTCGATCTAACACTCCTAACCGTGAAACCGCAACATAAAACAAATGAGGATTAGCACCAAAAATTTTGGGTGAGCAAAAACCAAGGAGAGTAGATCTGAAATCAAGCAAAAACTCAAGGGCACTATATTGAAATTACTTTGACAAGGGCGAAGGGCGCACTTGCCTTGGTTTGTCTTTGAAAAAATCCGGCCAGGCACCCTCTTCCCAACCGCCGGCCGCAAGCAACAAATTTAAGGAAAAACCTGGACAAAAATCTCGGCGTTTTTTATCTTGGGAGAAGGCGGACTCACAACTCTCGGTTCAGGAAAAAAAAGGAATGGTGGAATCCCAAAAAAAATACCTTGGAACGAAGGTCTAGCCTAGAGGAGCTCAGATCCAGCCTCAAACTGGCGCCCCAACCTAAGCTGGGCAGGGAGACGACGGTCGGAGTGCCTCCTGGTTCCGCCTGATTCGCTCGTTCCACCAGGGTGGGCCGCCGTGTTGGGGATGGAGAATGACGTAATGCATAAAATAAAAACCCTATATATATCCTAATTAACAATATACTAATCTAATTGATTTTAAGGATATATAGGCAGCCACTAATTAAACCTAATTAGCTAAGTAAAATCCTAATTAAGTAAGTATACCTATATACATATATACCTATGCACATTTATATATGTTTATACCTATTCATCTATTTATACACATATATATACTCTACACACATATACGTATAGACACGCACATGCAAAATTTTATAAAGCTTCACACGTGCACGTGCACGTATGCATTTATTCACCGATACGCCTAAATCACTCAACAAACCAAAATGCGTAAATATATATATATGCTTAAATAAAATAACTACCCGCTAACGAGCAACCGTCGAAACGGCGCTAAAATAAACGATCTCGGAGACGTCCAAACTCGCACCGTAGCTAAACACTCAGGCTACGAAAACAACGGCGAAGTCGAAAACAACCTCCGACAAAAAAACACTCGGGCTAACACCTCCCGAAGCCAAAGCACAAGCATTCCCTGAGAGGCTCAGCCGAGTCTCCAAAACAGACTCCAGCTAGCTGGGGAACCCTGCAAACAAGCTACGACCACTAAGAACACCTAACGAGGTACTCAAACAACGGCACAAGCCGGAAACGCGTCAACGTAACGCCAAAGAAATACTAAATAAATACTGAAAAATCGGGGGCGTTACAGACACTCCCCCTAAAAGAAAGTTTCGCCCCGAAACTTTACGCACAAGCTTCTAACAACGAAGAAACAGAAATAGCCTAACAAGAGCTATAAAGGAGAAGACAAAGCATACCAGGCACAAAATCAAGGAAAGAGATGAGGGTGAGCGTCCCTCATTGCCAACTCCAACTCCCAAGTTGCGCTTTCCACCTCCTAGTTCCTCCAAAAGACTTTGACCATGGGAATGGTCTTCCGCCGCAACACTCTATCCTGGGAATCTAGAATGTGGACCGGCCTTTCCTCAAAAGTCAGATTTGGCTCCAACTGAGGCACAACATCCAACACTTGCCTAATATTCCGCACATACTTCCGCAGCAGGCTCATATGGAAACCATTATGCACACCTAGAAAGGTTGCTGAAAAATCCAACCTATAAGTAGCCACGCCAATACGCTCCACTGTCTTGAATGGGCCTACATACCTTGGGTCCAACTTATGATTCTTGCCGAACCTCTTTACTCCAACCATCGGGACACCTTCAAGAATACCATAGCCTCCACTGAAAACTCCAAATCGGATCTACGCCGGTTGGCATTCTTCTCATATCTCTCCTGAGCTAAATGAAGCTTCTCCCGAATAAGCGTCACAGCAACTTCCATTTCCTCGAGCGCATCAGGACCCAACAAAGGCCTCTCACAAGCCTCAGTCCAAAACAACGGTGTTCTGCAGCGCCTCCCATACAATGCTTCAAAAGGAGCCATTCACAGGCTCTCCAGATAACTGTTATTATATGCAAATTCCATCAGCCTCAAGCGCTCATCCCACGCTCCTCCATGGTCCAGAATATAATAGCGTATCATATCTTCCACAATCTGATTGACTCGCCTTGTCTGCCCATTAGTCTGCGGGTGGTATGCGGTAGAATATCTCAAGTTTGTACCCAAACCCTCCTACAAACTCTTGCAGAAACTGGAAGTAAATCTGGAGTCTCGGTCTGAAATGATACTAATGGGAACTCCATGCAATCGGATGAGTTCCCTCAAATACAGCTCCGCTATCTTTTTCATCGGATAATCAATCTTATACGACACAAAGTGAGCACACTTCGTCAGTCTGTCCACTATCACCCAAATAGAGTGAAAACCTCTAGGAGACTTCGGTAAGCCCGTAATGAAGTCCATAAAAATGCTCTCCCATTTCCAAGTCGGGATATCCAATGGAGTCAACTTGACACCAGGCCTTCCATGATCGGCCTTAACTCGCTTGCAGGTATAACACTCAGAAACAAACTGTGCTATATCCCCCTTCATGGCAAACCACCAGGCAATCTTCTTCAAGTCGTGATACATCTTGGTTGAGCCCGGGTGGTAGGCAACACTCGAGCTATGCGCTTCCTTACACAACATGACTCGAATGTCCAAAACAGTGGGGACGCAAAACCTGCCATGTTACTTCAAAGTACCCGCATCATCAATAGAAAAGTCTGGTAATTCTCACCTTTCAATCCGGAGATACATGTGCAAAAGATCTGGATCTTCCTTCTGGTGTAGCCTAGTAAGTGAAATCCAAGAAAGCTCTGCCACAGCCAAACTGCTCTACAAGTCACAGCACCCCACCGAGATGTCCATCAAGAGGAACTCTTCCACCAAGCTCTCTACAGAGTGGTTAAAGATCTTTCCCGTATTATGGCTCAGGGCGTCAGCCACTACATTGGCCTTGCCCAGATGATACTGGATCTCCACTTCATAATCTGCAACATACTCTAACCAACGCCGCTGGCATAAATTCATCTCCTTCTGGGTGAAGCGATACTTTAGGCTTTTATGATCGATGAAGATCTTGCACTGCGCACCATAAAGTAAATGTCTCTACAGCTTCATGGCAAAGATCACTGCTGCGAACTCTAGATCATGCGTAGGGTAGTTCTTCTCATGAGTCTTCAATTGCCTCGACCATACGGAACCACCTTCCCTTCTTGCAATTAACACACCTCCGAGCCCAACGTGCGAGGCATCCACATACACATCATAGTCCATGCCCTCCATAGGTAATATCAAAACAGGAGCAGTGCACAACCTCCTCTTTAGTTCCAGAAAGGCCTCCTCGCATTTCTCGCTCCAAATGAAGGTCACATTCTTCTGCGTCAGCTTAGTCAAGGGCGCTGCCAATGTAGAAAAGCCCTCCACGAATCTTCTATAGTAGTCGGCCAACCCCAAGAAGCTCCTAATCTCCTTGGGTGTGCTCGGCCTATGCCAATCCATCACTGCAGAAATCTTTTCCGGGTCAACCGAAATGTCGTCTTTGTTCACCACATGACCCAGGAAGGAAACTTGGGGCAACCAGAATTCACATTTACTCATCTTGGAGAATAACGGATTGTCTCGCAAAGCAGATAAAACCAATCGTAAGTGCTGATCATGCTCCGTAGCATCCCGAGAATAAATCAGAATGTCATCTATAAATATGACCACAAACGTATCCAGAAAATCCTTGAACACCTGGTTCATCATGTCCATGAATGCTGATGGTGCGTTGGTCAAACCAAATGACATAACTAGGAATTTGAAATGCCCATGCCTCGATCTGAAAGCAGTCCGTTGAATGTCCGACTCACAGATCCTGAGCTGATGATAGCCTGATCGAAGGTCAATCTTAGAAAATACTGAGCTGCCACGCAACTGATCGAACAAGTCATCGATCCTAGGCAAAGGATACCTGTTCTTAATGGTGACCTTGTTCAGCTCTCTGTAGTCGATGCAAAGGCCGATCGACCCATCTTTCTTCTTTACAAAGAGAACAGGGGCACCCCAAGGTTACGAACTCGGCCATATGAAACCCTTCTCCAACAACTCATCCAGCTTGGGTATGCAACTCCTCCAGCTCTAGCGGGGCCATCCGATACGGCGCCTTAGCAATAGGACGCGTACCCGGCCCCAAATCAATCACAAACTCGACATCTCTGATAGGAGGAAGACCGGGAAGGTCGCTAAGAAATACATCAGAAAACTCACGTGCAACAAGAATCTCATCCAACCGCGAAAAACTGCTAATAGTCCCCATCACTGAGACTAAGCCAGCAAAACAATCAGAACTAAATAGCCTCTGAACACATACCGCAGAAATCGCCGGAGAGACCTGGTGCGGATCACCATAAATACTCCCAGGCTGACCATTGTGCTTCATGAAATCCAAGTGCTTACCACTGCACTGGATCACCGCATCATATCTGGACAACCAATCCATGCCTAGGATAATATCGAAATCCTCCAAGTCAATCACCTTCAGATTTGCCTTAGCCAGAAAATCCCCCAACAAAATAGGATAATTCTGAATGCCTTGATCCGACATCCATGGAATCACCCGATGGGAACTTGACGTAAAAGGCATCACCGACACGATCTAGATCCATCTGGAACAGCTCTAAAAGGTCCTAGCCACAAATGAGTGGGTAGCACCTGAGTCGAAGAGAACGCACGCCCAGCGGTTCTTTACCTTAAAACTCCCTATAAAAAAATAAATTTTGTGCACGCATTTAAGGAAATAATAGCAAAACTAAAACAGTAGCTAAAAAAAAGACTAGAGAGAAAATCTAACCTGAAATGACTTGCGTCGAAGTTTGAGCCTCCGCTGAAGATATCACATTCAGCTTCCCTTTGCCTTTATCCATAGACTGAGGCGGTGGCAAGGCCTGAAGAGTAACTAGTCAGAGCACAGACTGGAGTTGCGGGCACCTTGCCTTGGTATGACCCTTCTGTCCACACTGATAGCAGACCTTATCTTTCAACCAACAGCGGGCAACATCATGCCCCTCTTTCTTACACAAGGTACACACCACGTTCTTACTGGGAGCTCCCTAAATAGCATGAACCCGCTCCTACTGCGCTGCCAACCTCTTGAAACATTTCTCCACGGGATGGCCCGGTCGGCCACAAAAGCTACAGACCTTTTTGCTCCTCTTTCTTGAAGGAGCACCGGATACCTGGGGGCTCTTTCCTTCAACTGCTTTACACTTTTCATTCCTCACCTGCTGCCATCTTTGCTTAGCATTTTCAATGGCCTCCACTTTCAAAGCAGCTTCTACCGCACCAGCATAACTCACCGCTCTATGAGCAACCGCTAACTGCTGAACATCACTTCTCAGTCCCCCAAGGAATCGCTTTGCTCTATCTTCCTCGGAACTCACCAAACTGGGGGCAAACCGACTGAGTTTGCTGAACTCAATCTCATACTCGCTGACTGCGAGCTGCCTCTGCTTCAGATGCAAGAAATCGTTCATCAATCTATCCCGCTCAACTGTAGGTAGAAACTTCCTCATCAATATCTCCTTGAAGGAAACCCAAGAGCGTCCTCCTACCATGCCCTCCTTCTCTCTCATCCACCAACTCTTTGCCAACCCCTTCAGCTGGTAGGCGACAAGCATCACCTTCTGATCATCAGAAACTCAAGAATAGTGAAACATCTCCTCTATGGAAATCAGCTAATCATCCAGGATCATGAATTCCGCCTTCCCATCATAGGTAGGGGGTCGAAGTCGCTGGAACTGAGAGATGAAGGTCATCTCTGGGCGCACCACAACTGGAGGCACCAAAGGGGTAGGAGGTGCAGGATGTGCAAGAGGTGCTGGAATAGCTGTACCCATAGTAGGATCCTGCGCTCTCGGGGCTAGTCCTGCCACTACAGATAACAAGGCCTGGATCTGAGACTAAACATCCACCATCTGCCTCGATAAGGCCTCATTGCTCTTCCTCAAACTTGCCACAACTGCATCACTTTGCGCTCCAGAAGACTCGCCCTCAGATTTGGGAGTCGACCTCGTCACTATACGCTTCGGCGCCATGCTAAAAAGAATAAACAAAATAATAATCAGAACCTAGTTCAACTACCAGGACTAAACAATCAAGTACAAACAAACCTACATAAATACTTGCTTCAACTGCCAACTTGCTCTGGGGTTTTCAATTATAATATTATGCCTAACTTAAGATGGTTCACCACCATCATACTAAATCAGGTGCCTAGACCATGAATGCATGTATTTATATTCTTTTTGACTCAAAACCATGTGTGTACATATGTCATCCTGCAAGTCTTTAGCTTGGCACATTGTTCTTATGCAATGTTATGTTATGCATGATTGTGCTATGCATTCTAAAGAGGCCCTAATTCATGTTATGAGTGGCGTACACATGAAAATATTATGCATCCCATACTACATAACATTTCCATGCAACGAAAAGGAAAACGTGCTAGCCACATTGATGTGGTGAGGCTATGCATCCCATACTACATAACCCTCACATGTTGCCTCCTATGGTGGATCCATATACAAACACATATTATGCATCCCATACTATATAATATGCCTCGTATACTTCATATTATGCTATGAGTGTAGTGTTCGTGCTTCAGCCAAGACGTGCTGATGACACATTGGTGTGTGTATGATATGATGCTAAACATCTAATGCCTACAAGGAAAGGTTGCCCGACAAATTGTCAAGCAACCTCCCTCTGATACCAACTGTCACAACACGAATTTTCTCCGAAATTAAGAAGTATCAGAGTAGGAGAAAACATCTTTGTGATGCCACGTCGGGCAGGGGATAACTGCCGACGCTCAGGCAACCACCAACTACTAAGACTATATATAAAAAAAACATAAGCTTTAATGATTGAAAAAAACAATTATATTTTAGAGGTCGTATCCCTCGGCTCAGTGGATCAGCTAGTACACAATTAAAAACTATACTTATACGCAGTAAAAAATACTTTAGTTACATTACTTTGACATCCTAAGAGAGTACATAAGTGTCCCCAGGGGACAACTTGAACTATGCAAGACCCTAAATTTATTTTATATCATATATAAGAAAACGATCTTTTTACGTTATTTGGAAAGTAGTGTATGAGTTTTATAAAACATGCTGATCATGAGGTATAAATATAATAGTGCTTCTAGGTTTAAAAATAACTAACAACCTAGCATAAATCTTCCCAAGAGCAAGTTTAATAAACTCCAAAATAGGAAATCTAGCAGTATAAGCAAAGTACAAAGCATCTAAAAGAGAAACGACCAGTGGGCTTCAACAACTGACACAAACCCACCGGTGAGTAGGCACATATGTACTACAAGTCCATAGAAACTACCTCCCAAGAGTGAGGAAGAGAAAATCACTACAGCAGATATAGCACTAGCAAGCTCTAGAAGTAACCTAGCCGCACAGTCGGCTATAAACCTGAACCAGAGGCATTCAAAAAGGAGAAAACCTCAGCAAAGCAATTATCAATAGGAAAGAAGACAATTAGGTTTAAAAAGAGAGCATTAGCATAAGGCTTACCATGCCCAAAATTATGAATGCTAGCAACATAAGCTAAATGAGGTAAAGTAAACAAGTAAAGGAAAATACTCATCAAAAGATGAGTAAAAAGGGGTGCACCAAGTGCACGGAAGAAGCCAAGCTTCAAGAACCTCTACAAGAAAGATTAGCAAAATAAATAAATCCTAACATAGAGCTAGAGCAGAAAGAATCACCTAATACTGGAGATGTGTAAAATCATCAACAAGGGCCTAGGCTGGTGGCAACATGTCCAACCAAGTCTATCAGGCCTAAATATCATTAAGGTGTTGTAGTGGTGGTATCAGTCCAACTAAACCAAACATCCTATAATGTCTTAGCAAGACATGAAATAAAACAAGGGTGGCGGTATCGGTCCGACCCACCCCAAAAACCACATCCTACTCCAGTACTAAGTGACTCGGGAAAACCCTTGCTAGTGGTTCCATGAACCACCAAGAAGTCACACTAAACCCTAAACAATCTAGAGCAACCCACCTAAGAGCCTTATAAGCCAGTGGACTAAACATCCAATTTGTCTAATCAAGTGGTTTGACACATAATAAAAAAATAGAAAGTGATTGGACACATAATACCGGCAGGCAGCTTGATAATAAATCTCGACAAATAGCTTGATATTAAGCACATACAAGTAATTCAAGAACCAAACGTATAACAATAATTAAATATCGAAACATACATAATCAATTTGATACAAAGACATACATAATTAATTTGATACCTATCCACGCACGATTAATTTGATACCAAACATAAACGATTAACTTGATGCAAACATAAACAATTAACTACATAATAAAACGAGTTGGTCTTGTTTCACACCCAAGGAAAAACCATGCTCTATAAACTAGATATGAAATGAACGAGGTTCTAACAAACAATTACTCCTAACCATTTGGACAAGTTCCAACCGAAATTAATGAACAAGAGCTAACACAAGAGCCTTCGAACTATACTCACTCTCGGCAAGATCCAAAGCTACAACAATTTTTTGAAAAGAGCAAAGCTACAAGCTATATACTGGGTTTGGGCATTGATCAAAGCCAAACAAAAAGAACACTAAAGCTAAACTCTTTCCGATCGCAATTTAAGCGAACAAGGGATTTGAACAAGAACAAGTTATAATCCTTAACGGAATCCGGGCATGACTCAAAGTCCCAAAATACAACATTTAAACTAATAAATCATTTGGTATAAAATTCGATCTAACGCTCCTAACCGTGAAACCGCAACATAAAACAAATGAGGATTAGCACCAAAAATTTCGGGTGAGCAAAAACCTAGGAGAGTAGATCTGAAATAGAGCAAAAAATCAAGGGCACTATATTGAAATTACTTTGACAAGGGCGAAGGGCGCACTTGCCTTGGTTTGCCTTTGAAAAAATCCGGCCAAGCACCCTCTTCCCAACCGCTGGCCGCAAGCAACAAATTTAAGGAAAAACCTGGACAAAAATTTGGGTGTTTTTAGCTTTGGAGAAGGCGGACTCACAGCTCTCAGTTCAGAAAAAAAAGGATTGGTGAATCCAAAAACAATACCTTGGAACGAAGGTCTAGCCTAGAGGAGCTCGGATCCGGCCTCAAACTGGCGCCCCGACCTAAGATGTGCAGGGAGACGGCGGTCGGAGTGCCTCCTGGTTCCGCCTGATTCGCTCGTTCCGCAAGGGGGGCCGCCGGGTTGGGGATGGAGAATGACCTAATGCCTAAAATAAAAACCACATATATATATATATATATATATATATATATATATATATATATATATATATATATATATATATATATATATCCTAATTAACAATATACTAATCTAATTGATTTTAAGGATATATAGGCAGCAACTAATTAAACCTAATTAGCTAAGTAAAATCATAATTAAGTATATATACCTATATACTTATATACCTATGCACATTTATACATGTTTATACCTATTCATCTATTTATACACATACATATACTCTACACACATATACGTATAGACACGCACATGCAAATTTTTATAAAGCTTCGCACGCACGTGCACGTATTCATTTATTCATCGGTATGCCTAAATCACTCAACAAACAAAAATGTGTAAATATATATATACGCTTAAATAAAATGACTACCCGCTAACAAGCAACCGTCGAAACGACGCAAAAATAAACGATCTCGGATTCGACCAAACTTGCACCGTAGCTAAACACTCAGGCTATGAAAACAACGATGAAGTCAAAAACAACCTTCGACGATCAAACACTCGGGCTAACACCTCCCGAAGCCAAAGCACAAGCATTCCCTAAGAGGCTCAGCCGAGTCTCCAAACAGACTCCTGCTAGCTAGGGAACCCTGCAAACAGGCTACGACCACTAAGAACATCTAACGAGGTACTCAAACAATGGCACTAGCTGGAAACGCGTCAACGTAATGCCAAAGGAATATTAAATAAATACTGAAAAACCGGGGGCGTTATAGTCGCTCGCCCAGCTACTCCTCCGCTTTGTTCTTGATTTTTCTTGTCTGAACATGCAACTTCAAAATGTAGATTCAAATCATCTATCCATACCTGAGGTGATTTGAATCTTTCTTGTTGAGTTGCAAATGGAATGGGGACAACATTTGATTGCAATGGCTCATCTTCTTCCTGAAATTGGTTAGTTAAAGGGAAATAAAAAAGAAGCGCGTCAGAAAAATTTTCGCAAGGAGGAGGTTCTTGCGGAGTTATATGATTAGGTATAGTTTGTTTATTTTCTAAAATAAAATTGTTATCTAAAAATTCATTAAAAAGAAAATTACTGGGCATAATATTTTCATGAATTTCAATTTCTAAATATTCATTAGTGGAGTTTGAAAATTCATGAGGAGAATGAAAATCGGGAGAAATAGGAGAAAAAATATGTTTTTCTTATATTTTGTCCGATGTGCCCATAACTTTAAAATATTCTTGATATAATAATTCTTTTTCCTCTTTCGAGTTAGACACTATAGGGACACATAAAGATTCATGTTCCTTCATAGGTGAAATATTCGATGTTGGAGAAGTATTATTAGGAGAAGTAATAATTTCTTTTAAAATTTGAGAAGGAGGATCAACTAGAAATTGTGTAAAGTCCCCAATATTAGAAGAAGAACTGTGCTCTGTGATAAAAGAAGAATAAAAATTTGGATCTAAATAAATATTCTCATAACTCGGGGAAATATTCGGTTGACCTTATAAATGAGGAAAATTAATATCTGATGTGGAAAAAAAATTATTTAAATCAAAATAATTATTCGCATTTGAAATTTTTTTTTCATGAAAAATAGGTGAATTGGAAAAATGAGTTTCATGAAAATTAGAATCAGAATTAGCATCAGAGTGAGAATAATTATCAATTGCAAAATTGTTTTCATAACCAAATTTATTATAATAATAATAAAAATAACAATTATCACTTTGATGAGAAGCACCACAATAATAACAAAACCTTTGGCGTTTTTTGCGGCTTCCAAAATATCTAGTTGATTTTGAAGCTTGGCATTTTTAGCGGCCAATTTAGATAACATTGTTTTTAATAAAATAAAATAAGCACAACCCTTATCTAATAAAAATGAATTTGAAAAAAAAAATTAAAAAAAAATTGGGATAGAGAAAGAGAGTGATAAAAATAATACAATTTTCGCTTTCAAAATATCAACAAAAAGATTCACCGGCAACGGCGCCAAAAAATTGATGATGAATTTATATAGTTTAAAAATATATCCAAACTATAATCCCAAATAGGCAAGTGTACCTATCGAAATATAGTATAGGAAATTGTCGTATTAGACTCATGCCCTGTTGAGTACTCCTTCTCACGCAAATTAATATTATTTTATCAGATAATAAAATGAGTGAAATTAAACTATAGCTAGAAAAATAAAATAAGGGATAACACTTGATCTTGACTCACTTTAAAATAAAATAAACTTATCATAAAAGCAAACTTCTAAATTACCTACTTCGACCGTGGAGGTTCCTAAATTACGAAAACTCCTCTCTCGAGAATACGCCCTCGATTAAACTTAAGTTGATCAATTAAGACCTCTCGGCCAGTCGAAACCCCTAAGATTGCCATAGGAGGTGAACCCAACTATTGGATTTCAGTCCAATCTAGAAGAGTTATGTCATCCTATCTCGAGGAGTGCATCAACTCCTTTTATTTTTGAGGGATCTCCCCGTGTCCGCAACCTCTCGGTCATTTAGGATAAGGATCATAGATCAAAATTGAAGCAAATAAATCAAGGATAGATCGAATCGATGATAATAGAGTTTGACAAAAAGGACTTTATTATATTAAAAATCTTGTCATGATCAAGTGATAATGAAAAGACTGATACATGTAAAGATAAATAACTACAAGCTTAAAATAAAATGGCTAGAATTAAAGTCTACAAACTATGAAACTGAAAAGTGCATAAACGAAATGCATAAAAACAGGGATAGAAACTAATAAAACTACTCTTAGATTGGCTCCTTAGGTCCCCCCAGCTCCTGGCTTTCTCTGAAATTTATAGTACAATTTCTCGAAGGTCACGCCCTATGTCACGCCCGAGACCTAGGCCGTGTATGGCTCGGAAACTACTGGCTTGAAAGCCTGGGAACGTTGGAGAAAAACTGCCAAAAGTCGTCGTTCTTCGGGTCACGGTCATATGTCACGCCCGTGACCTAGGGCGTGTACTGATTGAGTCATCAAACAGTTGGAAATGACATAATCTGGCTTCAATTCGACAATTGCGGGTAGGTCATGCCCTAGGTTCCGCCCGTGACATGTGGGCATGTACTTAGAAAAAGTACCAGAATTGCCCACGGAAGTTTTCTGTAGAAAATTATATTTTTGCCCGAGACACGCCCCCGTGTCACGCCCTACAATGACATGACTTTGGGGTATGTACATGTAAAACTGTCCAGATTTGTAGAGGACATCATCCTCTTTCCGTTGAGTGGTTGCACATCTCGTAACTCGTCCGGGTTTGAAAGTTATGACCATTTGAAATTCAGCTATATGCGACCAAAAATTTTAATTTTCTCCACAATGTTTTCAGATCATTGTCATGGACTTGAAATTGGTATTTGGACTCCGGATTGACATGAAATCAGAAAACAAAGGAATTAATACAAATATTAATAAAAATTAAATAAAAACCTAACTATTTATTAAATAAAAATTATATAAAAACTACTAAAAATAATGATTTATCAAATACCCTCATATTTAAGGTTTTGCTATTCCAAAGCAAAACTATGAGAAGTACTTACAAGAAATTAATATAATTTTTTAATTAAACTAAAAATTTATTAATTAAAATGAAAGTTAAAAGTAAAATTTAGTGATTCAAATTTTTAAGTCCTAAAATATGAAAGTAAAATGTGAAAAGCTAAATATTTAGCAAAGTTTTCTCTAATAAAATAATTAGAATTCAAAATTAAGTATTTAGCAAACATGGTTAGATTAAAAATTATAAACACTTTTTTCACTAAAAAGAAATTTCAAGGAAAATTCAAACTACTACTTATGCTCTCTTATTATTTTAATTTAAATCTAAAGCAATTATATTGGATTTTAGGCTTTGGGAACAAGAAAATTGAAGAGATTTTAGATTGGGGGTGATGAATTTTATCCTCTCACCCCGCACAATTTTTTTCCTTCTGATATTTTTTTCTCTTCAAACAAAATTGCTTATGAGTAATAAATTTTATCCACTTACTCCTTTTTTGGGGTTGTATATATGTACCAAGGAATACTTGATTCTCATGACATATGATCTAACAAAAAATAAAAAATTGCATATGTATACTAGGGGATAATGAATTTTATCCTCAAATCCCCGTGACATATGAGCTAACAAGAAAATAAAAAGAACATGGGAAAGGCTAGCAAAAATGTTATATTAAATTAAAATTGTGGAGAGCAACTATAGTAAATTAAAATTTCCTAAGAATCTTAAAGCTTAAGTGAATATAATTAAAATCTAAGGATTGTTAAACTAAGCGCTATGAAATTGAAACTAGTAAGAATTTGAGAGAAAAAGACTAAATAAATTTCTCTAAACAAAGTTACTTCATAAATTTATTTCTTAAAATCAAATCACCTAAGAAATAAATCTAACTAACTTTGATGAAATAAAAGATTAAAAAATCAAAAATTATAAAAATTCTTATAAATAAACTCAAAATAAATTTCTACAAATCACAAAAAGATTAAGTAGGGGTTTATTATATTTTTGTATTTTATTTTTTTTCTAATTTTTTGTTTTTTTATAATTAAAAAAATAATAATTTTGACAGATTTATATATATATATATATATATATATATATATATATATATATATATATATATATATATTTTTAAAGATTTTTCAATTTTTTGGATTTTTAAGTAAAAACAATAAATAAGAATCCACCCCCATACTTAAAAATAAACATTGTCCCCAATGTTTATAAGTCAAGTATGAGGGGGGAAAGAAAAACAATTTGTGAAAATTTAGAAGACAATTCATAAAAATTAAAAGATAAAAGCAAGGGGTGTCTCCCAAGAGCGCTTTTCTTTTTCCCGTCTTTAAGCCAGACGGTTCGGGTTAGGAGAAAGGAAAATATAAATTGAGGTGAACGGTTAACTCCCTAAATTCGCGCTTCGGAGAAGATGCCAAACTCACACGCCCGGCTACTGTCACAACCCGCATTTTCACCGCGTAAAAGGTTTATCAGAGTAAGGGAAAATGCACGTCATGATGCCACGTCAGCAGGGGATAACTGCGGACGCTCAGGCCGACACCCAACTAAACAAGAAGAAAGGTTCTTTTTTAGTTATCTTAAGGAAAAATCAGTTAAGTGCAGAAGTTAGCCGTATCCCTCGGCTTAGTGGCTCACCTAGTCCACGAATTAAAATATATTATACGATGCGAAAAAATACTTGATTAGACTGACCCAAACATCCTACATGAGTATAAACGTCCTTGAAGGACAACTCATGCTATGCAAGACTCTAAATTTAATATAATAGGAAAGATAGTTTTTACGGTCGCTAAAGATAACATGTTATTGTTTCAATTTATGCAATGCATGAAGTAATAGTAGTAGATTTTATAGTTGAAAATACCTAACATGCATTCCTAACATAAATCCTCCCAGAGAACAAGCAATCCACATCCACATTTAAAGAAATGAGCAGCTAGCAAGTATCAAGCAACTAACAAATCAGTGGGCGCCAACAAACTGACACGAACCCACGAACAAAAGTATGTCTGAACTAGCAAAACTAAACAAACAACAAACTATCTCGCTGAGACGAGGCAACAAACACGGCCAACACTGCTGCCCAGAAAACTCCAAAACCAGCACTGCTAACCGCAATAGCTCTGCACCTGAGGCATTCCAAAAACAGAACACCTCAGCAAGAAAGTACAAGTAGTGACAGGAAAAGTAATAAGCCGAAATAAGCAAAGGTCAACAGGGGTACCAACCCAAGACCAAAGACACTGAAGTAAAATATGAAATAAAACAGGGTATCAACAGGAAAAGAACTCCTACGTGACTGGTCACATTCCACAAGGGCACACCAGATACACAAGGCTATAAGGTGGCTACATGATAATTTCACCAGAAGAGAAAAAAAACCTTTATTAGGCACCTGTGGTCGACTTTACCCGAACACACGGGCGAAGTGGTCACTCTTTGACACACCACCCCAAAAACACGGGCAAAGTGGTCTCTCTTGGACACACCACCCAAAAACACGGGCGAAGTGGTCGCTCTTGCACACACCCCCCAAATATACGGGTGAAGTGGTCGCTCTTGGACACACAACCCAAAAACACGGGCGAAGTGGTCGCTCTTAGACACCCCCCCCAAATATACGGGCGAAGTGGTCGCTCTTGGAAACACCCCCCAAATATACTGGCGAAGTGGTTGCTCTTGGACACACCCCCCAAAAATACGGGCGAAGTGGTCGCTCTTGGACACCCCCCCCCCAAAAAAAAATAGAACAAAATGGATATATAATCCGTCTAATTGCGAGGGAGTCTCATACTCTCCACCATACACTGTATACATTCAAAAAAAATAGGTAGACTTCCACAGGGCACTAATGAAGGTGGAAAATATTGCCGAGGTGGAATCGTCCACTAACTCCCGCATTCAAGAACCCAAAGAAAACAAAACACAAATATCTCGAGATTTGGCTCGACAGATTCTACTTGACATTACCGAACCCACGACATGGTTGATCAACCTCTAGGAGCAATTTACTGTCATAGGTAAATTCTAACGCGTTAACTAACAAAAGCTAAAACATGCATAGTCATCAATAAAACATACCAGGAACAATTAACCAAAACCAGACAAATTCGGGCTTTCCAAGACAACACCTTACAACAACAAAGGATCGTTGAAATGATTAAGCATAACAGTGATTTGGAAGAATAAGTGCAGAGAATTTAAAGAACATGAAAGTATAGTCGTTACCATCAGATCAGACAAAGAGAAACGAGGGGAAAACCACCACTAACCTTGGTTTTATCGGAAAAGTCATCTGAATCGTTCCACGTTGAAGATTGGCGCAAAATACTGCGGGAGAAGTTGAAATCTAGACAAAAAGGGTCGAAAAGGGGATTAGGGCCGAAAAACCCTAACGAGAAAATCTCAAGAAACGGGAAGAAATTACCACGAGGGCGCAGCTCTCGACGAGTGCTTTCCATATCTATGATCGGTATGAAATTCCGAGCACCGGAGCACTGCCAATGGCCACCGGAAGGAATAAGGACGAACGACCTCTATCTCGCTCACACCGCTCTGGTTCGGGAGGAAAAAGAATCAGAGAAGAAGATGAAGAAGGTATTTATACCAAAGGTGATAACAGGAAGAACAATAAAATAAATCGGGTTTGGCTAAACCGGTTTTCCCGAAGCAGAGGGGAAGGGATACTCGAGTATCGGACAGAACCTACTCGGGTAGTTCAATATAACCACTCGAGTACAGAATACCTACTCGAGTAGTTCAATACTACTACTCGGGTGAGAGAAGACCTACTCATGTAGCTCATCACCACTACTCGAGTAACAGAAACATACAAGAGTAGTTCATTACATCTACTCGGGTAACAGAGGAGTACTCGGGTATAAGGGAATTACACGAGTACAGCACAAGGGGACTACTCGAGTATAAGGCAAATACTCGAGTACAGCTAGAAGATTACTCATAAATCCTATTCGAAAATAGTCAAACGTAGAAAGCAGGGCCCGATCATCGAACTCAGTTCGAAAATCGTCGAACTCAATACGGAGATCCGCTAGACCTACAGCAAGCACCGCTCGACGATTCGTCGAGCTCAGCATGACAATCGTCGAGCTCCGCTCGACTATCTTCGACCTCAGACAGTTCCTAAAAAAGAAGCTACAATTTTCGAGCTCCGCTCGACGATCGTCGACCTCAGACAGCGCCCAGAAAAAAAAACATGACAATCCTCGAGCTCCGCTCGACGATTGTCGAACTCAACACAGCGCTCAGGAAAAGGAAATACAATCGTCGAGCTCCGCTCGACGATCGTCGAACCCGACACAGCGCCAATAAAAAAACCGAAGAAAACTCGGTTCGACGAAAACCCACACCTTAGGGGGGCTTCCTGAGAAATCGACACGAGCCCAAGGCATAAAAATAGAAATAATCATGCTCAGATAGTCTAACCAGGAATATGAGATCAAAATAAAGTCTCAAACGCGCCGAATTAAACGAAACTCACGACGTAGTCGAAAACTGCAGCTACGGACACAACAGCGAAGTCAAAACCAAAATCCTACGAGCCATTCCCGAGATATTAACCGCTAAAACATGCGGCGAACAAAAACAAAACCCAAAACTTCGACCGCGCGCCGAGACTCAAAAACAACGCTCAGGTTGCTACGAAAATGGACGAGCACGTCCAAAACTACTCAAATCCATCACTCGACGTTAAAAGTAACGCCACGATGTCATAAATCTGATGTTGCCCAAACAATTAAAATAACCGAAAAATCGGGGGCGTTACAGTCACTCCCCCTAAAAAGAAGTTTCGTCCTGAAACTTAACAAAACTCTAAAACCAAACAAAACGACAAAATCCAACATACTGAAAACATAGAAACATACCCGAAGCTAAGAGAAGAGGTGCGGATGAGATTCCCTCATCGCCGATTCCAATTCCCACGTCGCGCTCTCGACGTCTTGATTTCTCCAAAGCATCTTGACCATAGGAATAGTCTTTCTCCGCAACACACGATCTTAAGAATCCAGAACACGAATAGGTTCTTCCACATAAGTAAGGTTGGGCTGAATCTGGGGTATCGAGTAGAGGACTTGACGACCACTACGAAGACACTTCCGCAATTGGATTACATGGAACACATCATGGACACCAGGGAAGGTCGCAGGCAATTCCAGCCTGTAAGCTGACACTCCGATGCGCTCAAGAATCTGGAAAGGTCTCACATACCGGGGGGTCTAATTTGTGATTCCTTCCAAACCTTTTAACACTAGACATCGGAAAAACCTTCAGAAAAACCAAGTCTCCAACCGCACACTCCAGATCGACCCTTCGTAGATTAGCATACTTCTCATAGCGCTCTTGAGCCACACGAAACTTTTCTCGAATATGAGTCACGACACAATTCATCTCTTCAAGGGCTTCCGGACCTAACAACGGTATCTCACCAACTACAGCCCAAAACGATGGAGTTCTACAACGCCTCTCATACAAAGCCTCAAACGGAGCCATCTGCAGACTCTCTTGATAACCATTATTGTATGCAAAATTCCTTGAGTCTAAGACGCTCATCCCAAGCACCACCATGATCTAAAATATAACACCTGATCATATCTTCTATGATTTGATTTACTCCTTCCGTCTGACCAAAAGTCTGCGGATGATAGGTTGTGGAATACCTTAGATCGGTATCCAACCCCTCCTGTAAACTCTTCCAAAAATGAGAGGTAAATCTTGAGTCCCGATCCGATACAATGTTAACGGGCACATGATGTAACTTGATGACCTCTTCAAGATATAACTCAGCTATCTTCTTCATCGAGTACCCAATCTTAAATGGAACAAAGTGAGCACACTTTGTCAATTTGTCGACTATCACCCAAACAGAGTCGTGCCCACGGGAAGATTTTGGAAGACCGGTGATAAAATCCATGGAAATACTCTCCCATTTCCAACTTGGAATATCAAGCGGTGCCAATTTACCACCAGGCCTTCTATGATAAGCTTTAACTTGTTGACAAGTATAAAATTCTGATACAAACCTTGCGATTTCATTCTTCATCTCGGACTACCAAACAATTTGCTTTACAACTTTATACATCTTAGTGGAACCAGGGTGGTAGGCTACACTGGAACAATGAGCTTCAGCACAGATCTTAGCTCGAATATCGCTAAAGGCGGGGACGCAAAATCTACCCCGATACTTCAAGGTGTCCAACTCATCCACAGAGAAATCAGGCAGCTCTCCCTTCACAGTTCTATTCCAGAGATGCAAAAAATCAGGACCATCCTTCTGATCTGCTCAAATAAGGGAAATCCAAGAGGGTTCTTCTGCTTCTAGACTAGCAGGCATAATACTACTCCCAAACTCAAAATCCATCAACAAAAATTCTTCTATCAAGGACTGCACCGACAGATTAAAAATCTTAGCGGTCTTTCTACTCAAGGCATCAGCTACTACATTATCCTTTCCTGGATGATAAGGAATTTCCACTTCATAATCCGCCACATATTATAACCACTAACGCTGGCACAGATTTAGTTCTTTCTGAGTGAAGACGTAGTCCAAACTCTTATAGTCCGTATAGATCTTGCACAACGCGCCATATAATAAGTGTCTCCAAAGCTTCAGCGCATAAATTACGGCAGCAACTTCCAAATCATGCGTAGGATAGTTTCTCTCGTGGATCTTTAGTTGCATCGGTGCATACGCGATCACCTTACCATCTTGCATTAAAACACAACCAAGTCCGATGTGTGACGCGTCAACATACATAACATACTCAACCCCTTCTGTAGGTAAGGTTAAAATCGGAGCAGTACCTAATCTCTTCTTCAACTCTTGAAAGGCCTCTACGCACTTATTGCTCCAAATGAAAGCAGTATTCTTCTGAGTAAGTCTAGTTAGAGGAGCAGACAACACCGAAAACCCCTTCACGAATCTTCTATAATAGCCATCCAAGCCCAAGAAACTCCTAGTCTCCTTGGGTGTAGAAGGTCTCTCCCATTCCATCACAACAGAAATCTTGGTCGGATCTATTGAAATACCGTCCTTGCTTACAACATGACCAAGAAAGGACACCTGGGGTAGCCACAACTCACACTTGCTCAAATTCGTATATAACTTATGCTCCCTCAGGGTCGACAAAATCAAAGGCAAATGCTGAGTATGATCCTCGACATTGCGGGAATACACCAAGACATCATCATCTATAAATACAATCACAAAATGGTCCATACCTAGGGTGAACTCTATGTCCCTCACAGGAGGAAGACTAGGAAGATTAGCTAGGAAAACATCTGATCACTCACGCATCATACAGATCTCCTCTAGACACGGTAAACCTACCTTGGTTTCCAGAACTGAAACCAAATAAGAAAAACACCCAGAAGCTAAAAGCTTCTGAGCACATACCGCAGAAATAACTAGAGAAGCCTGACGCAGATAACCATAACCACTCCTTGGTTGACCGTCGTCCATCCTGAAGTCCAAGCGCTTAATCTTACATTGGGCAACAGAGTCATGCCTAGACAACCAGTACAGGCCCAGCACTACACAAAACCTTCCAGGTCTATCACCTTTAAATCAGCAACCACTAGAAAAACAAATAACCGAAATGGACAACCCTGAATATCTTCGTCCGATACCACAGAATCACTAGAAGGAAACTTGACACAAAATACATCACCAACCTGATCGAGGGTCAAGCCATGATGCTCTACAAAGGGCCTAGCCACGAACGGTGGGTAGAGACACAATCAAAAAGAACACGTACCCAACGGTTCTTTACCTTAATTTACTTATAAGATCGTATACATATTCAATCAATAACAAAACCAGGTAGAACCTAACCTGAGATCACTTGGGTTGAAGACTGAGTTTCTTCTTCGGTCGTTGCGATCAATTTACCTTTTCCTTTGTCCTGGTTTGGTGGTAGCGGTAGAGCCCGAGGCGGGGCAGGCTGCATTGGGGACTGAGCCTGGGGACACGAAGTCTTTAGGTGTCCCTTCTGCCCGCAATGGAAGCAAGTCTTTTCCTTCAACCAGCAATGACTCACGTCATGTCCCTTCTTTGAACAAAACGTGCACACCTGATATCCCTTGGGTACTCCTTGGATGGAGAGCACCCACTATTTTTTTGAGTGGCACTTCTCTTGAAACACCTTTCGAAAAGGTGGCCAGGTCGACCACAGAAGCTATATATTTCACCACTTTTCTTTTTCGAAGAAGGGACGGATGCCCTAGAGCTTCCATGATCAACACCCTTCCTCTTCTCTTTCCTCATTATCATACCATGATCCTTAGCATATCCAATGGTCTCAACTTCAAGAGCAACTTCTACTGTCCTCGCATTAGTCTCGGACTGGTAAGTATTGGCAAACTGCTGAATGTCATTTTGGAGACCGCCCAAGAAACCTTTAACCCTGCGCTCCTCAGCAGCTCTCAAATCAGAAGCAAACTTATTAAATTTACTGATCTCACTCTCATACCCAAACACTATGGGGGTTTGCTCACCAGGATGCTATCCTAAGGTGGTAGCCAACAATGCTTGCAACTGTGCTTGCATTGCCACGATCTGACCTGCCAGGGTCTCCATGCTCCGGCGTAGTTCAACAATCATCGCCCCACCCCGCATACCTGACGACTCGCCCTCAGACTGGGAAGTCTACCTGTTCGTAACACGCTCATGCGACATTCTAAAAACAAATGAACAACTCATCAAAATCTTATCTTACAACAAAGCCACACAACTAGTTCAGATCATACTTAAAAGACACTTGCTTATGCTGCAACTTGTTCTGGGATTTTAAAATGATGCTATGTCCTACTTAAGATGATATCCTCTCATCCTATTGACTCTTGTGCCTATGACATGAATGCATGTATTCTTTATTCTTTTTCTAATTTAAAACCATGTGTGTACATATGTCATCCCGCAAATCTTTAGCTTGGCACGTTGTGCTTATGCAATGTTATGCTATGCATGATTGTGCTATGCATTCTAAAAAGTCCCTAATGCATGTTATGAGAGGCGTATGCATGAAAATGTTATGCATCCCATACTAAATGACATTCTCATGCAACAAAAAAGAAACGTTCTAGTCGCATTCATGTGGTGAGGTTATGCATCCCATACTACATAACCCTCACATGTTGCCCCAATGGTGGATCCATATACAGACACATATTATGCATCCCATACTACATAATATGCCCTGTATACTTCACGTTATGCTATGAGTGTAGTGTTTGTGCTTCAGCCAAGACGTGCTGATGACATATCGGTGTGTGTATAATATGATGCTAAACAGCAAATACCAACGAGGAAAGGTTGCCCGACAAATTGTCAAGCAACCTCCCTTTGATACCAACTGTCACAACCCGCATTTTCACCGCGTAAAAGGTTTATCAGAGTAAGGTAAAATGCATGTCATGATGCCACGTCAGCAGGGCATAACTGCGGACGCTCAGGCAGACACCCAACTAAACATGAAGAAAGGTTCTTTTTAAGTTATCTTAAGGAAAAATCAGTTAAGTGCAGAAGTTAGCCGTATCACTCGGGTTAGTGGCTCACCTAGTCCACGAATTAAAATATATTATACGGTGCGGAAAAATACTTGATTAGACTGACCCAAACATCCTACATGAGTATAAACATCCTCAAAGGACAACTCATGCTATGCAAGACTATAAATTTATTATAATAGGAAAGATAGCTTTTACGGTCGCTAAAGATAACATGTTAGAGTTTCAAGTTATGCAATGCATGAAGTAATAGTAGTAGATTTTATAGTTGAAAATACCTAACATGCATTCCTAACATAAATCCTCCCAGAGAACAAACAATCCACATCCACATTTAAAGAAATGAGCAACTAGCAAGTATCAAGCAACTAACAAATCAGTGGGCGCCAACAAACTGACACGAACCCAGGAAGAAAAGTATGTCTGAACTAGCAAAACTAAACAAACAACAAACTACCTCGCTAAGACGAGGCAACAAACACGGCCAACACTGCCTCCCAGAAAACTCCAAAACCAGCAATGCTAACCGCTACAGCTCTGCACCTGAGGCATTCAAAAAACAGAACACCTCAGCAAGAAAGTACGAGTAGTGATAGGAAAAGTAATAAGTCGAAATAAGCAAAGGTCAACACGGGTAATAACCCAAGACCAAAAACACTAAAGTAAAGTACGAAAGAAAACAGGGCATCAACAGGAAAAGAACTCCTACGTGACTGGTCACATTCCACAAGGGCAGACCAGATGCACAAGGCTATAAGGTGGCTACATGATTATTTCACCAGAAGAGAAAAAAAACAAAACCTTTATTAGGCACCTGTGGTAAACTTTACCCGAACACACGGGCGAAGTGGTCACTCTTGGACACACCACCCCAAAAATATGGGCGAAGTGGTCGCACTTGGACACACCACCCAAAAACACGGGCGAAGCGGTCGCTCTTGGACCCACCCCCCAAATATACGGGCGAAGTGGTCGCTCTTGGACACACCACCCAAAAACACGGGCGAAGTGGTCGCTCTTGGACACACCCTCCAAATATACGTGCGAAGTGGTCACTATTGGACACCCCCCCCCCCCCCCAAATATACGGGCGAAGTGGTCGCTCTTGGACAAACCCCCCAAAAATACGGGCGAAGTGGTCGCTCTTGGACACACACCCCAAAAATAGAACAAAACGGATATATAATCCGTCTAATTGCGAGGGAGTCTCATACTCTCCACCATACACTATAGACATTCAAAAAAAACTGGTAGACTTCCGCAGGGCACTAATGAAGGTGGCAAACACTGCCGAGGTGGAATCGTCCACTAACTCACGCATTCAAGAACCCAAAGAAAACACAACACAAATATCTCGAGATTTGGCTCAATAGATTCTAATTGACATTACCGAACCCACGACGCGGTTGATCAACCTCTAGGACCAATTTACAGTCCTAGGTAAATTCTAACGCGCTAACTAACGAAAGCTAAAACATGCATAGCCATCAATAAAACGTACCAGGAACAATTAACCAAAACAAGACAAAATCGGGCTTTCCTAGACAACACCTTACAACAACAAAGGATCGTTGAAATGATTAAGCATAACATTGATTTGGAAGAATAAATGCAGAGAATTTAAAGAACATTAAAGTATAGTCATTACCATCAGATCGGACAAAGAGAAACAAGGGGAAAACCACCACTTGTCTTGGTTTTACCGGAAAAGTCCTCTAAATCTCTCCACGTCGAAGATCGGGGCAAAAGACTGCGGGATAAGTTGAAATCTAGACAAAAAGGGTCGAAAAGGGGATTAGGGCCGAAAAACCCTAACGAGAAATTCTCAAGGAACGGGGAAGAAATTACCATGAGGGCGCATCTCTCGACGAGAGCTTTCCAGGTCTACAATCGGTTTGAAATTCCGAGCACCGGAGCACCGCCAACAACCACCAGAAGGAATAAGGACGAATGACCTCTATCTCGCTCACGCCGCTCTGGTTCGGGAGAAAAAAGAATCGGAGAAGAAGATGAAGAAGGTATTTATACAAAAGGTGATAAGAGGAAGAACAATAAAATAAAATGGGTTTGGCTAAATCGGTTTTCCCGAAGCAGAGGGGAAGGGATACTCGAGTATCGGATAGAACCTACTCGGGTAGTTCAATATAACCACTCGAGTACAGAAGACCTACTCGAGTAGTTCAATACTACTACTCAGGTGAGAGAAGGCCTACTCGTGTAGCTCATCACCACTACTCGAGTAACAGAAACCTACCCAAGTAGTTCATTACATCTACCCGCGTAACAGAGGAGTACTCGGGGATAAGGGAATTACACGAGTACAGCACAAGGGGACTACTCGATTATAAGGCAAATACTCGAGTACAACTACAAGATTACTCACGAATCCTGTTTGAAAATCGTCGAATGCAGAAAGCAGGGCCCAATCGTCGAACTCAGTTCAAAAATCGTCGAACTCAGTTCAAAAATCGTCGAACTCAACACGGAGATCCGCTAGACCTACAGCAAGCACTACACGACGATTCGTCGAACTCAGTTCGAAAATCGTCGAGCTCAACACGGAGATCAGCTCGACGATTGTCGAACTCAACACAACGCTCAGGAAAAGGAAATATAATCGTCGAGCTCCGCTCGATGATCGTCGAACCTGACACAGCACCAAGAAAATAAACCGAAGAAAACTCGGTTCGACGAAAACCCACACCTTAGGGGGGCTTCCCGAGAAATGGACACGAGCCCAAGGCATAAAAATAGAAATAATCGTGCTCAGATAGTCGAACAAGGAATATGAGATCAAAAAAAGGATCAAATGGGCCGAATTAAATGAAACTCACGCCGTAGGCGAAAACTGCAGCTACAGACACAACGGCGAAGTTAAAACCAAAATCCTACGAGCCATTCCCAAGATATTAACCGCCAAAACATGCGGCGAACAAAAACAAAACCCAAAACTTCGATCGTGCACCGAGACTCAAAAAAACGCTCGGGTTGCGACGAAACTGGACGAGGACGTCGAAAACTACTCAAATCTATCACTCGACGTTAAAAGTAATGCCACGACGTCATAAATCTGACGTTGCAAAAAAACGCTCGGGTTGCGACGAAACTTGACATTAAAATCACCGAAAAATCGTGGGCGTTACAGCTACTCCTCCCCTTTGTTCTTGATTTTTCTTCTTTGAACATACGACTTGAAAATGTAGATTCAAATCAACTATCCATACCTGAGGTGATTTAAATCTTTCTAGATGAGTGGCAAATGGACCGGGGACAACATTTGTTTGCAACGGCTCATCTTCTTCCAGAAATTGGTTAGTTAAAAAGAAATCAAGAAGAAGTTCATCAGAAAAATCTTCTCAAGGAGGAGATTCTTGAGAAGTTATATGATTAGGTATTGGTTGTTTATTTTCTAAAATAAAATTGTTATCTAAAAATTCATTAAAAAGAAAATTACTGGGCACAATATTTTCATGAATTTCAATTTCTAAATATTCATAAGTGGAGTTTGAAAATTCATGAGGAGAATTAAAATCGGGAAAAATAGGAGAAGAAACATGTTTTTATTCTATTTTGCCTAGTGTGCCCATAAATTTAAAATATTCTTGATATACT
Source organism: Platanthera guangdongensis (assembly GCA_039583875.1). NCBI lineage: Eukaryota > Viridiplantae > Streptophyta > Magnoliopsida > Asparagales > Orchidaceae > Platanthera > Platanthera guangdongensis. Next base: position 67,367,616 of record CM077160.1, read on the forward strand.
AGTTCTTCTTCCTCTTCCGAATAAGACACTATGGGGACACATGAAGATTCATGTTCCTCCATAGGTGAAATATTCGAAGTTGGAGAAGTATTATTAGGGAAAGTAATAATTTTTTCTAAATTTAGGGAAGGAGGATCAACTAAAAATTATGTAAAGTCCCCAAAATTAGAAGAATTGTGCTCTATGATAAATGAAGAATAAAAATTCAGATCTAAATAATTATTCTCATAACTTGGGGAAATTTCCGATTGACCTTGTGAACAAGGAAAATTAATATCCGAGGTGGAAAAAAAATTATTTAAATTAATATAATTATTTGCCTCTGAAAAATTATTTTCATGAAAAATAGGTGATTTGAAAAAATGAGTTTCATGAAAATTAGAAACAGAATTAGCATCAAAGTTCGAATAATTATAAAATGCAAAATTATTTTCATAACAAAATTTTTTATAATAATAATAATAACAATTATCACTTTAATGAGGAGCACCACAATAATAACAAAAACATTGCGCTTTTTTACGGCTTGCAAAATATCTAGTTAATTTTGAAGCTTGACAATTTTAGCTGCCAATTTAGATAACTTTTTTTAATTAAAGAAAATAAACACAACCCTTATCTAATAAAAATGAATTTGAAAAAGAAAATTAAAAAAAAGAATTGGGGATAGAGAAAGAGAGTGATAAAAGTAATATAATTTTCGCTTTCAAAATATCAACAAAAAGATTCCCCGGCAACGACGCCAAAAACTTGATGATGTATTTATATAGTTTTAAAAATATATCCAAACTATAATCTCAAATAGACAAGTGTACCTATCGAAATATAATATAAGAAATTATCGTATTAGACTTGGGGCCTGTTGAGTTCTCCTACTCACGCAAATTAATATTATTTTATCGGATAATAAAATGAGTGAAATTAAACTATAACTAGAACAATAAAATAAAAGATAACACTTGATCTAGACTCACTTCAAAATAAAATAAACTTATCATAAAAGCAAACTTCTAAATTACATACTTCGACCGTGAATCATAAAACTTAAGTGAATATAATTAAAATCTAAGGATTGTTAAACTAAGCACTATGAAATTCAAACTAATTAGAATTTGAAAGAAAAGACTAAATAAATTTCTCTAAACAAATTTACTTCAAAAATTTATTTCTTAAAATCAAATCACCTAAAAATTAAATCTAACTATCTTTGATGAAATAAAAGATTAGAAAATCAAAAATTATAAAAATTCTTATAAATAAACACAAAATAAATTTCTAAAATTGACAAAAAGATTAAGTAGGGGTTTATTATATTTTTGTATTTTCTTTTTTACTATTTTTTGTTTTTTTATAATAAAAGAAAAAAATATATTTTTAAAATTTTTAAATATATATATATTTTTAAATTTTTAAAAAATTTTCAATTTTTTTGGATTTTTAAATAAAAAACAATAAATAAGAATCCACCCTCATACTTAAAAATAAACATTGTCCCCAATGTTTATAAGTCAAGTTGGAGGGGGGAAAGAAAAATAATTTGTGAAAATTTAGAAAACAAATTTCATAAGAATTAAAAGATAAGCAAGGGGTGTCTCCCAAGAGCGCTTTTCTTTTTCCCATCTTTAAGCTAGACGATTAAGGTTAGGAGAAAGGGAAATAAAAATTGAGGTGAACGGACAACTCCCTGAATTCGCGCTTTGGCGAAGATGCCAAAGCCGCTCGCCAGGCTACTCCTCCGCTTTGTTCTTGATTTTTCTTGTTTGAACATGCGACTTGAAAATGTAGATTCAAATCACCTATCCATACCTGAGGTGATTTGAATCTTTCTTGTTGAGTGGCAAATGGATTGGGGACAACATTTGATTGCAATGGCTAATCTTCTTCCTGAAATTGGTTAGTTAAAGAGAAATCAAAAAGAAGCGCGTCAGAAAAATCTTCGCAAGGAGGAGGTTCTTGCGGAGTTATATGTTTAGGTATAGGTTGTTTATTTTCTAAAATAAAATTGTTATCTAAAAATTCATTAAAAAGAAAATTACTGGGCACAATATTTTCATGAATTTCAATTTCTAAATATTCATAAGTGTAGTTTGAAAATTCATGAGGAGAATGAAAATCGGGAGAAATAGGAGAAAAATATGTATTTCTTATATTTCGTCCGGTGTGCCCATAACTTTAAAATATTCTTGATATAATAATTCTTCTTCCACTTCCGAATTAGACACTATAGGGACACATGAAGATTCATGTTCCTCCATAGGTGAAATATTTGAAGTTGGAGAAGTATTATTAGGAAAAGTAATAATTTCTTCTAAATTTTGAGAAGGAGGGTCAACTAGAAATTGTGTAAAGTCCCCAAAATTAGAAGAAGAACTGTGCTATGTGATAAAAGAAGAATAAAAATTTGGATCAAAATAATTATTCTCATAACTCGGGGAAATTTTCGGTTGACCTTGTGAATGAGGAAAATTAATATCTGATGTGGAAGAAAAATTATTTAAATCAAAATAATTATTCGAATTTGAAATTTTGTTTTTCATGAAAAATAGGTGAATTGAAAAAATGAGTTTCATGAAAATTAGAATCAGAATTAGCATCAAAGTGAGAATAATTATCAATTGCAAAATTGTTTTCATAATCAAATTTATTATAATAAGATTAATAACAATTATCACTTTGATGAGAAGCACCACAATAATAACAAAAACTTTGGCGCTTTTTTGTGGCTTCCAAAATATCTAGTTTATTTTGAAGCTCGACAATTTTAGCATCCAATTTAGATAATATTTTTTTAAATAAAAGAAAATAAGCACAACCCTTATCTAATAAAAATGAATTTGAAAAAGAAAATTTAAAAAGAATTGGGAATAGAGAAAGAGAGTGATAGGCTAACCCAAGTTCAAATATTAGACTCGTACCCTGTTGAGTACTCCTACTCATGCAAATAAATATTATTTTATCAGATAATAAAATGAGTGAAATTAAACTATAGCTAGAAAAATAAAATAAGAGATAACACTTGATCTTGACTCACTTTAAAATAAAATAAATTTATCATAAAAGCAAACTTCTAAATTACCTACTTCGACCGTGGAGGTTCCTAAATTACGAAAACTCCTCTCTCGAGAATACGCTCTCGATTAAACTTAGGTTGATCGATTAAGACCTCTCGGCCAGTCCAAACACTTAAGATTTCCTTAGGAGGTGAACCCCTCTATTGGATTTCACTCCAATCCGGAAGAGTTATGTCGTCCTCTCTCGAGGAGTGCATCAACTCCTTTTATTTTTGAGGGATCTCCCCGTGTCCGCAACGTCTCGGTCATTTAGGATATGGATCTTAGATCAAAATTAAAGCAAATAAATCAAAGATAGATCGAATCGATAACAATAGAGTTTGACAAAAAGAAGTACTTTATTATATTAAAAATCTTGTCATGATCAAGTGATAATGAAAAGAGGGATACATGTAAAGATAAATAACTACAAGCTTAAAATAAAAGGGCTAGAATTAAAGTCTACAAACTATGAAATTGAAAAGTGCATAAACGAAATGCATAAAAACAGGGATAGAAATTACTAAAACTACTCCTAGATTGGCTCCCTAGGTCCCCCTAGCTCCTGACTTTCTCTGGAATTTACAGTATAATTTCTCGAAGGTCACGCCCTAGGTCACGCCAGATACCTAGGCTGTGTAAGGCTCGGAAACTGCTGTCTTGAAAGCCTAGGAACGTTGGAGAAAAACCGCCAAAATTCGTCGTTCTTAGGGTCACGGTCATATATCACGCCCGTGACCTAGGGCGTGTACTGATCAGGTCATCAAATGGCTGGAAATGACACAATCTGACTTCAATTCGACAGTTTCGGGTAGGTCATGCCCTAGGTCCTTCCCGTGACATGTAGGTGTATACTTAGAAAAAGTCCCAGAATTGCCCACAGAAGTTTTCTATAGAAAATTATATTTTTGCCCGAGACACGCCCCCTTGTCACGCCCTACAAGAGCATGACTTGGGGGCATGTGTAACATCCCATTTCCAACTAGACCACTAAGAGTGTTTTTGTCATGACTAGGTCATGACAAAACCCTAGGAAGCTCAAGAAGACCAATTGAGCTTAGGCATGAAGTTGGAAATCATCATGGTCTGCAAATAGTAGAATTCTAAATAATAGTTTAGGATGACCATGGGGCTACACCTTGACCCCAGAACCCTACCACAACACCCCCAAACACTTTGGGAGGCCCATTAGAGCCACAAGTACCCATTGGGGTCAATCAGAGAGACTAAGTTGACCCAAGTCAACCCTAACCCTAAATGGGTCAAACAAGCCTACTTAGGGTCAATTGACCTTCCCCTAGCCAAGTGGACCCCACCCATGCCCTCCTAACTTTAAAGTGAGGTCAATGGTTCATTGAGGACCCATTGGGGTCAACCCAAATGGTCATGTTGACCCAAGTCAACTCAAGCCCCTAATCTGGTCAAAGTGCCCTTACTAAGGGTAAGTGACCTCCAAAGTGCAAGATAACCCTACATAAACCTTCCTAGACCTTAGCAGAGACCAATGAGTCACCAAGGGCCCATTGGGGTCAACCCAAATGGTCATGTTGACCCAAGTCAACTCTAGCCCTAAAGTGGTCAAAGTGCCCTTACCAAAGGTCAAGTGACCTCCAAGGTGCCTAGGTAACCCTATCCAACCCTACCTAGACCTTAGGAGAGATCAATGGGACACCATGGACTCCTTATGAGAAACCAAAAAGGTCAAAAATACCAAGGTCAACCCAAGCCTACCTTGGGTCAACCTAGCCCAAATAGGCTAACCCAAGTTCAAACCTCCTCATGAGGCTTCTTTAGGAGATAATGTGTATGGATGGGCTGCCAATAGACCTCCAGATTGACCAAGTCAACTTGATGACTAGGAGAGAGAGAGAGCTTCATTTCCATGGTTATGGAGGAGAGAGAAAATGGATGAATGGGGAAGGAAAGGGCTCGGCCAAGGGGAGGCCAAAGACCACCTTTAATGGCTGGATTCAACTCCCCTAGGGAAGGGGAGAAGTTTCCAGCCACTTCCCTGGTCACCAAGGGCCTGATTCAGCCCCCTCCACCATGGCCTAATGTAGCCATTAATGGCCTTAATGGCCATAGATAATCCAGCCTCTCCCCTCCCCAACTGAGTCTTTAAACACCTTCAGTGGGCCGAGAGGAGGATTTCCCAACCCTTACCTGACGAAACCGAGCCACCCCACTGTGTTGTTGCAAAAACCGAGCAGCGCCGCCTTCAAAGATGGATTTCCGACGATCGTCTCGACTTCAGGCCGCCAGCAAGGTCCTCCTATACTCCTTCTTTCATGGGTAGATCTTAGGAATCGTTAGGGACAAGGTTCGGGCTCATTTGAGCCCGTTCCAATTCAAAATTTCCCCTGGTTTTTCTGTAAATTTCACTTCTCAGGTTCGCCGGAAAATGGCCCTCCGGCGGCCAAGCCGCCGCCTGCACACAGCCACCACCTCAATGGAGGTGGTGGTGGCGCTGGCCGGTCGGGGAGGTGGACGGATCGCCAGCGGCAGCGCTTGGAAGGAGCTCCAGGCAGGATAAATCTTGGTCGTCGGCTCAAGGTTGAAGATGACCAGATGTCGTCGACTGTTGCGTCAAGATTCGTGCTATATATGATAATATACTATAGGATATAATATCAGATTATTTCATTCTGTCACACTTTATGTATTTAATATTTCTAATTTTTAAAAATACATAGATGTTGTTTCATAAAAAGTCATCAGTATGAAAATTGTAGGAAAGTAAGTCTACATTAATACAAAATTGGTTTGAACCAATTTGGGTGCCTGGTTTGACCAGGGCACTCATTTTGGTGGTCCTACACCTAGGGCTAGGCAGACATTAAACTGAGTGCCCACACTTCATCCTTGGTCCATATTAATTGAAATTTTGGCAAGGAGCCTACCATAGCTATACCTAGGGCCTATACAAAATTCAGAATTTTTAGAGAAAAGTTTTCTATAGTTTTTAGGAAAAGTTAATAATCCATGAATAAATTAATTAGGTGTCCTAACCCCCTCAAACTCCCCCCAAATTTGGGTGAGAGGTCTTAGATGGCATGTTAGGGCTCTGGTAAAATATTCATCTAATTTGGAGATGTTTTGGTTATGTATTGATCCAACCCAAGGTTGACCCCTTTTAGGGTTAAATAGGTCAAGCATCCCCTTTGGGTTTTGTGTGGCCAAATCACCTCAACAGAGGTTGATATTTTGGCCACTGACTTTTTATAGTATAACTCACCCTCTAATGGAATTTGGGGTGGTTAAGTGTAGGGTAGCCATAGAACACTAGGGTAAGTCCCTTAATGTGGATTCTTTGGGTTTGAAGAACATAGGGTCAAATGACCTTGGAATGACTTGAAAATTTGTGGAAAGAACCATAGGGTTAGTATGGTCCTCTGGTCAAAATTTTAGGGAATTTGGAATCCTTAAACCTCCTCAAAACCCTAACCCTAGCTTAGGGCACAAACCTTGTGGTGAAGGAAAATGTCAATAAAACTCTTTGAAAAGTGATGAGATTTGGGTTGAGTAATTTTTAGAGATAGTACAAGCTCTGGAGATTTTATCATGAATTTAGGATTAATATTTTGGATACTTCATCAACAAATTGGTAATTTGTGTTATTTACTTAGAAATTTATTAGGAAGAAACTACTTGCTGGAAATTGATGAAATTAAGCAAGAGGACTTTTATTATGTTTTAAATCTCTCTGAATGTTTATAGAATTTTTGGATGAATATTTTTAAGGGTTGCTTCATTAAGTATGATTTCCCATGAAAGTTTAATTTAATTTATTTTGGAGTCTAGCAAGCCTCAAAAACTATGATTTTTGTACAATGATCTTTTCTGAACCATATTAAGATTCTGTAATTTTTATGTAATTTTCTGATGAATAATTGTGGTACTTCCTTCTTAACATATGATTAAGGAAAATATTTTGGATAAACTAATTAGAGGACAAATAGTTTCTGAAAAATTATGGGAATTTGTATCTAGTCATATATCTCTGTTAATTTAGTGAACAAAATTTTTGGGTGGCCATTACTTGAGTAGGTCATACAGTTCATGTTCAAAATTTCCCATGGCCAAACATTTGGGAAAATTCAATAAATATCAAATTAATTAGAAAAATTATGAATCTCTGATTTTAGACTAAATTTGTTATGATAGACATCTGGTAAATTTTATAGGAGATTTCGAAGATTATCTGAAGTACCTCCTTTATACACCTCATATAGTATAGGGTGGTCTGCATATAGTAACTGCGGAAACTGAACTAGAGTGGGTAGTGAATTTTGGAGAGTTGAATCCTTAGTAGGTTGCTGGTTTGGGTAAATAAAGGAGTTCATCATTGGAAAACAAGATTTGTATAGTGAGAGGTTGACTAGTGTTAGGTGGTGCTCGGGATCGGCGAAAGATCGTCCTTCCCATAGGGAGGAAGTGTTTAATGCATTAGGGCTAGACTCAGTAAAATTAATTAAGGGTTGAGAAATCGGGTAGCAACCAATAATAGTAAGTTCCTTGAAAAAGGGAGCTGTGGGCGTAATCCCATCGTAGTTCCTAGTGCCTTCGAGAGCCCTTCACGGGGTATACCTTGAGCTGTCCTGGGCTAACGTAAACCGTAGGAGTGATAAATCTTAAAGAGCAACTAGAATAATTAGGGGTTCACCTTCACACACCCTGGTGTCTCGGGAAGTTTGTTTGACTAGGATGTCCGAGCGGTAGGATCAGTGGTTGTGGAAAGGGGCTGAATGGCCTGACGATCTTTGGCTCGGTTGATATTTGTGAGGGGCAGGATGGCCCGGCGAGCTTTGGCTCGGTTGATATTTGTGATGGACGGGATGGTCCGGGGAGCTTTGGCTCGGTACTGATACATATGGTTGCATGTACATAAAATAAAGGTGGTGGGTCTTCGGTATTGGAGTGTCGATGCACCGACGCCAATACATTGACTCGGCAAGTGTGGCTAGCACTTCGCCAACAGAAGTCCGGTGCGCCAGCCGACAAGAGAACGCAGGAGTCCGCTTAGTGCACCAGTGTTGAGGCGTACGATAGGTCTGACCGGTAGTGCTTTGCTGGTTTAGATTTGGGTGAGGCCCAACCAACCACTTCCGTCTGCCACTACGGAGGTATCCTGGGAGGTTCAGCTCCAGAAAGGGGGAACTAAAGGTCTATGTGCATAGAGTCGGGTGGGTGAGTTGCACTTGCATGATCACATCATAACACACTTATATATCATAGCATAATCATAGCATAAAACCCCTGTCACCTATTGTATAAGTGGTATGGGATGCTTATACAGTAGGCCCTGCAAAACGACCCCTTGGTCTATAAGCTTGTATGGTCAAGTTTATAAATCAAGGTTAAATTCTTTATATATATACTGCTGATAATAACCGACACCCCAACGTATAAACTGGTATGATACTCTTTATAGGATGGGATCCCTATAAAAGATCCCTTGCTTATATGTTTCCCGTATAATTTATGGTCAATTTTCATACTTTACTTTACTGCCACATGTACTATAAAAATTGCTAGTATAGGTCCACTGCCATATGTTTCTTGATTACTCTCCACCTTTAAGTCCTCCCCTTTCTTCCTCTCTGCCTGGTGCCTAGGGGCCGTGGGGGAAGGGTTGGGGGATGATAGGACTTAGTCTTTTAGACTAACGGTTTTCGAACCACATCATTTAGGGGATCGTGGAGCCCAGTATGGAGGAGCAGCCCCGCAGGTCGGTACGCTTGGAGATGGGGCAGTCTAGCACCGGAGTTCAGACGACGGGGACTGTGAGCCCTTTACCTTAGTAGTGTTTTATTTTGTTTTCGCTTGAGTGACTATGTAGTGAGGATTTGATGTATCAAGCTTAAGCCCTTATTTCAGTACGTTTATATTTTGTGGACTCTTCCTTCGTGGAGACATTTTACTCTGATGTGATTATACTTTGTGGACTTCTGGTTAGCGTTTTGCCACTCTTATGCTTACTCTACTTTTGTTGCTTTTCTGTGATCGAATCGGCCGGCAGAATCGACGATTTATGGTGATGACCCTTCAGGGCGTGAAGATGTCACCGTAAAGCGGTGGTTCTAGGCCTAAGACCCCGGTGTTCAAAAAGAAACAAAGGGGGGTATTACAGCATGTACATATGAAATTTTCCAGATTTTTGGACAACGTCATCCTCTTTCCGTTGAGTGGTTGCACGTCCTGTAACTCGTCCGGGTTTGAAAGTTATGACCATTTGAAATTCAGCTATATGCGACCAAAAATTTTAATTTTCTCCACAATGTTTTCAGATCAATGTCATGGACTTGAAATTGGTATTTGGAGTCTGGATTGACATGAAATAAGAAAACAAAGGAATTAATACAAATATTAATAAAAATTAAATAAAAACCTAACTATTTATTAAATAAAAATTATATAAAAACTACTAAAAATAATGATTTATCAAATTCCCCCATATTTAAGCTTTTGCTATTCCAGAGCAAAACTATAAGAAGTAATTATAAGAAATTAATATAATTTTTGAATTAAACTAAAAATTTATTAAACTAAAAGAAAGTTAAAAGTAAAATTTAGTAATTCAAATTTTTAAGTCCTAAAATATGAAAGTAAAATGTGAAGAGCTAAATATTTAGAAACGTTTTCTCTAATAAAATAATTAGAACTCAAAATTAAGTATTTAGCAAACAAGGTTAGATTAAAAATTATAAATAGTTTTTTCACTAAAAAGAAACTTCAAGGAAAATTCAACTACAACTTATGCTCTCTTATAATTTTATTTTAAATCTAAAGCAATTATATTGTATTTTAGGCTTTGGGAACAAGAAAATTGAAGAGATTTTAGATTGGGGGTGATGAATTTTATCCTCTCACCCCGCACAATTTTTTTCCTTCTGATATTTTTTTTTCTCTTTAAACAAAATTGCTTTGGAGTAATGAATTTTATCCGCTAACTCATTTTTGGGGGTTGTATATGTGTACCAAGGAATACTTGATTCCCATGACATATGATCTAAGCAAAGATAAAAAATTGCATATGTGTACTAGGGGATAATGAATTTTATCCTCAAATCCCCGTGACATATGAGCTAACAAGAAAATAAAAAGAACAAGGGAAAGGCTAGCAAAAATGTTAGATTAAATTAAAATTGTGAAGAGCAACTATAGTAAATTAAAATTTCCTAAGAATCTTAAAGCTTAAGTGAATATAAATAAAATCTAAGGATTGTTAAACTAAGGGCTATGAATGTACAACCCTGTATCCGGCCAAGTGGGACCCTCCCCAATTAGCGGGCTAGAGGCGTGATATGGGCGGCGTTTTGGTGCAATCCCGTTCGAAGAGGTGCGGGCCCTCGTGCGTGCTTGCGGAGGTTTTATGTGCATAGGCTTAAAATATATAAACATATATGTTTAATATATTATAATATATATATATATATGTTATTATATTATATATGTATATATATATATTATATGATACATGTAGAGGAGAGTGGGAAGAGATAGGCGGAGGAGGGGTACAGGAAAAGGGGCAACAGGATTTATCTTATATTCCATGACTAGGGTTCGGAGAGGAAGAAGAAAACTGCCCGCCCCCTCCCTCTCTCTCTCTCGGCCTGGAGCAGCACCGCCCGCCCCCTATCTCTCTCTCCAGCCATCGCCTCGGCAAGGGGTAGACCACTCTCCCTCTCTCTCTCGTTCATGTCATAGGTATGGATTTCACCTTATCTCCCTCTCAATACTGTGCGATATCGGGGTAGAAGCTAGGGCTGGTTGCGACTCCTCATCCTCCTCGACGATCCTTCCTCCTCTTGTCATCAGTGCTGGAGGACTTGCTGCTACCTTTTAGCTTGTGCCTCTACTATTGTTCACATGTGGTTCTGATGTGTGTGACCGACAAATTTTGACCGAGACATCTTCACTGTAAGCCCCTCCTTCCTCTCTCTCTTCTTATTTTAATTATTGATTTCTAATGGCTGGTTATGGCTTTATCAGTTCCTGGTTTGGGGGATTTTCATGAATTGTGAGCTAATAAATCTCCAACCCTCTTGATATTTGCCTTGGCTCCTAAGTTGGGTTTTTCTGGATTTAATGCCTATGTTTGCCGGCAAAGGTCTCAGAAAAAGGGAAATTGGTGAATTTTTATTTTGGCCTTTCTTTTGGGATGGTGGTATTGATTTGTTATGGTTTTATTTATTGGTTAGAAAATCCTTATGGGGTAATTTCAATTGGATGCCCGGATATGCAGATTGGTTGATTCGGCCTTATTTTTGCTTGGGATTTTGCAAAAAGCTACTTGTTGTCGCCTCTACTTGGGCAGGTGAAGCCCTCATTTTCCATATTTGCATGGAAGTCCCTCTCCACCGACGAGTGGGGTTTGTGTGCTCTCCGATGGGTTGTTGTTCACATCCCCGTTATTAACTGCATTACCACCCGGAAGCATGAGTTCGGGTTTAGGCATGCTGTGTGAAGCCCATCCGGACGTGTGAGCCGGATTGGTGATATTCTGGTGTTCCCGGAGAAAACTCCAAGGAAGTTGTATATTATCCAATTATAGGGAATGCGCGCCACAACCCCCAAAAAAAGGGTTGTGTGCAATATATTTGGCCAGCTTAAGTTAGCCGATGGTTGTTTAGCTGGCAGTCGCTTGTCGAGACGTTGGCGTACAGGTGTTGCAGTACCAAGCTGGGAGTAGCGGGCTTAAGCCCAAGTTGTGTCGGCCATAGAAGGCCTATTTTGCTCATGTTGCCGGCCTACGTGCCGAAGTATGGAATTTATATTCCTGTCATTTAGATTGCCCGCGATGCTCTTTGCCTGTCCAATAAGGCCTATATTAAATTGTTGGCAGCCCAATCGGGGCTGTATAAAATATAACTGTTTGGTGAGGTTATGTTATTTGTAGGGCCGATGAAGGACGTTTTACGTAGACCCGAGGTGGCACCACTAGTTAAAATGAAGTGGATCTTGAGATCCTCCTTAGGTGTTCTGGTCGGCCAAGAGAGCCTTCCAAAGGTGCCTAATTAGCTCAGTCTTTGTCTTGGGAGAGGAAGAGTCTGTTAGTCTTCTGGGTATGTGATGGGACCTCCATGCTGAGACCTTCGGTCTGTCCCTTATGTTCCTAGTATTGTGCCTAGATTATTTGCTTGAGTGCAGTAGGTGCGCGGTCACCCCTCTTTTGGGATCTCGAACTCCACGGAGACCGGATTCCGGTTTCAACATTTTATGGTGCGGTGAGCGTGGAGAGTGACCAGCACAGAAGAACTCAGGCGAATGTCATGGATATAGAAGAGGAACCAAGTGACGACCAGGGTCGTGCGCTGACATTTCGTATGTAAGGTCCTCATACTTGGAGTCATTCCATCCTATAGTTGTTCTAACCAATCCATTATCGATAGGGCAAGGATCTTAGAACAGCTCATGAAGCGTAAAGTCAAAATCAGTCTTCAAACAGTCATATAATTGAGCAGTTGATTCTGAGATTCCTACCATCGAAAATAACACGGTGGACTGCCCAAATGAAGAGAAGGCTATTTCTATTGATAGAGTTTGTCTAAGCAGCAAAGATGAAGTTAGGGGGGAGAATGAGGATAATAATAGTGCGAGAAGTGCAAAAACCAAAAGAAAAACAAAGAGGCACGCCAAAAGTCATAACATCACCAAAGGAAGCCAATGAGTATCTTTGTACTAAAGGTAGGATCCTTGTAGTGTCAAGACAAACTGAGGAGCCAATTAGTGTGAAAAGAGCACCCGAGTTTCTGTGTAATTGTGCTGACAGACCTGTTGCTCCTGGGTTTTCTTATTTTAAACCAGAATTATAGTGATCACAAATCTCAAAACAAACAAGTGACCGAGTCCAAAGGTGTTCTGTCATATAATTCATCTTTGAGAATTGCTCTTGACCAAGTTGATTGGATGATGTCGAAGAAATTGTCTCATACGGGAGAACTTGATGTTACCCATGATGAGCAGCCTAATCATGCTGTAGAAGTTGGAAGATCTGAATGTACAATAACTAGATTGTTTGAGTCAGGTTTTAAACATCAAATTCTCCAGTCATCTATCAGTACAAATATGGCTTGTAGTTTTGATAAATGCAGAGAAAATAATAACATTTCTCAATCAAGTGCAGTTCATACTTCATTTAACTCCAAAGGTGAGGATGCATTGAAAAAAATTTCTTCCAAAGCAGGTGTCTTTTCAAATTCTAGTGGTAATTCAAAGGACCAGAATGAGAAGTTGCCCAAAACATCTAGAAAGAACTGGGTGGAGGACAATTTTCAGTAGTTTGATTCTATTATTGAGAAGATTGGGATTGGCTTCCAGGATAACTACATGTTTGCAAAAGTAAAGGATCAGGAGAATCCCTTATCTAGTGTTGAGATAGGAAAGCTCAGTTTGTGGGGAGAGGACAAAGAACTTGAATGGATGAAAGATGAGAATCTTCTAGAAAGTGTTTTCCAAGTTCGTGAGAACGAGTTGGCGGGACGAGGTCCATTTTACTCGATGGATGCTGAGGACCAACAGGCCTTCTTCCACGGACTTGATCGTAAAGCCGAGAAGGTCAACAAAAAGCTCGCAGGTGTGCATGAGTGGACACACTCAAAGATTGAGAATTTAGATTATGGAATTGATGGCAGCAGCCTGGATGACCCATTGGAAAAGGTTATCCCTCGTTGGAAAGGTCCACCTATTGACCAATACCCCATATTTCTTGAGAGATTCATTAAGAATGGGAATTCAGTTTTGGCTGAAAATATAAGAAATTTGGATTATATTTAGGGGGATAAGCACTATAGTTTTCGGAAATCAGAGAACATATCAAATTCAGACAACATTTCTCCCAATTCTCCAGTAAATAATAAATTAAATTTGTCTAAAAAAAGGGGCACATCAACAACACCAAAAACTCTTATAGAATGCGACGATGGCTTCTCTATACCATCCATTCTCACCTCAATATTTGGAGGTTTATCTTTCATATTATAATTAATACTACCATATAACTCTGGTGCTATTAGCATTTGTTCTATTAGGATTAAGGTAAAAATTTTGATGCCTACTAATGCTTCTACTTTATTATAATTTTTACCTTTAATACTTAAATTTTGATAACTAAGCTTGCTTTCCTTATAATTAACGTCTCTAAACTTGATAGAGGGTAGAACAGTGAGTGGAGTAAAGATTATCTTTGTAGGGATAATATGGTTGTGACCTACCACTAATTTCCCACTATAAGCTCTGGCGGATTATTTACTTCTTGCATTTTCATGTCTACCTAAAGTTTCATCGATCTCCGTAGTTTTAATTTTACCCCATCCATAAGAGAGTAGACCATCTAAAAAGCAATTATTTTGCTAGAAGTGTATTCCATATAACGATACTATGTTAGTTTGAGCGTCAGCTCTGTCACCTACTTTAATATGTTGATATTTTAGATGGGTATTAAATCTACTATAGGTTACTCCGAATATGAAATTATCATATAACTAGTAATCTGCTCCCCATGTGCCACCTCTAACTTTTGCTTTATATCCACTTACTTCTTTGTAAGGTTTTTGGTTAGCTATGCTTAGTGCAGGTGAAAACCATTGGCCATTTTATATTTTTTACTTCTGGTCTTACCGTCATTTTTTCTTCTTACTCTACCATGCTAATTGTTCCTATGAATGAGGCTTTGATTTTTATTTCTACGTTTGATATGGGTGTGGAAGTTGTAATTTTAAAGCAAAATGTGTTGAATAGCTATAATTTTGGTCTGATGCTTACTAGCGCCACATAACTATAATTTTGATTTATAAGCTTGTTGAGCAGGATAAAGCACCGGCCTTTGACTCGATCCCAAATTATCTTGATGATAGTTTGGTTATGAAGGTTTCCTTTTGAATGACATTAGTTTCCCACTTTGTGTTTTATAATAGATTATGCCTTCAAAAAATGTGCCTTGGGGAGAATATTATATGATCGACCCTGGTTCTTAAGAAGGTGGACGTAGCGGGTAGTGGTGCCTCGTGTCGGACTTTGACTTGATTGACCGGGTTATCAGTTATTTTGAGTTATTTGTTTACCTTTATGTTTGCTTTATATTTGTTTTGGAGAGGAGACCCCGAGAAGACCCGCTGACCAGGCTCCTATCTAGCTGGCAGGGTTGTAGGCTCACTCGGTGGTCGGAGGTGTTTTGGAGAGGAGACCCCGAGCAGACCCGCTGACCAGGCTCACATCTAGCTGGCAGGGCTATAGGCTCACTCGGTGGTTGGAGGTGTTTTGGAGAGGAGACCCCGAGCAGACCCGCTGACCAGGCTCCCATCTAGCTGGCAGGGCTGTAGGCTCACTCGGTGGTTGGAGGTGTATTGGAAAGGAGACCCCGAGCAGACCCGCTGACCAGGCTCCCATCTAGCTGGCAGGGTTGTAGGCTCACTCGGTGGTTGGAGGTGTTTTGGAGTGGAGACCCCGAGAAGACCCGCTGACCATGCTCCCACCTAGCTGGCAGGGATGTAGGCTCACTCAGTGGTTGGAGGTGTTTTGGAGAGGAGACCCCGAGCAGACCCACTGACCTGGCTCCCATCTAGCTGGCAGGGTTGTATGCTCACTCGGTGGTTGGAGGTGTTTTGGAGAGGAGACCCCGAGCAGACCCGCTGACTAGGCTCCCATCTAGGTGGCAGGGCTATAGGCTCACTCGGTGGTTGGAGGTGTTTTGGAGAGGAGACCTCGAGCAGACCCGCTGACTAGGCTCCCATCAATCTGGTAGTGATGTAGGCTCACTCGGTGGTTGGAGGTGTTTTGGAGAGGAGAACCCGAGCAGACCCACTGACCAGGCTCCCATCTAGCTGGCAGGGCTGTAGGCTCACTCGGTGGTTGGAGGTGGTTTGGTGAGGAGACCCCGAGCAGACCCGCTGACCAGGCTCCCATCTAGCTGGCAGGGTTGTAGGCTCACTCGGTGGTTGGAGGTGTTTTGGAGAGGAGACCCCGAGCAGACCCGCTAACCAGGCTCCCATCTAGCTGGAAGGGTTGTAGGCTCACTCGGTGGTTGGAGGTGTTTTGGAGAGGAGACCCCGAGCAGACCCACTGACAAGGCTCCCATTTAACTGACAAGGATGTAGTCTCACTCGTGGTTGGAGGTGTTTTGGAGAGGAGACCCCGAGCAGACCCGCTGACCAGGCTACTATATAGCTGGCAGGGCTATAGGCTCACTCGATGGTTGGAGGTGTTTTGGAGAGGAGACCCCGAGCAGACCCGCTGACCAGGCTCCCATCTAGCTGGCAGGGTTGTAGGCTCACTCGGTGGTTGGAGGTGTTTTGGAGAGGAGACACCGAGCAGACCCACTGACGAGGATCCCATCTAGCTGGCAGTGCTGTAGGCTCACTCGGTGGTTTGAGGTGTTTTGGAGAGGAGACCCCGAGCAGACCCGCTGATCTGGCTCCCATCTAGCTGGCAGGGCTGTTGGCTCACTCGGTGGTTGGAGGTGTTTTGGAGAGGACACCCTGAGCAGACACGCTGACCAGGCTCCCATCTAGCTGGCAGGGATGTCGGCTCACTCAGGGGATGGAGTTTGTTTAGAGAGGAGACCCCCAGGTAGACCCGCTGCGCAGGCTCTCACTAGCTAGCAGGTCCGTAGGCTCGCCTGTGGGGGAGATGTCCTGGTTCTTGGTTCTGCACTACCCCGAGTGCGGCTCAGACCCAGGTAGACCCGCTGCACAGGTTCTCATCTATCTGGCAGGTCCGTAGGCTCTCCTATGGGGGTAAGGGACCCCGAGTGCTCCTCGGCCCAGGGTAGACTCGCTGCTCAGGCTTTCATTAGCTAGGCTGGATGGTAGGCACACCTGGGGGGAAAGGATTAGCTTCCCGTGTTCAACACACTACAAATATATGGCTTTGTTGTTTCACAATATTTTGGGAAATTTTGTACTTATTTTAAGTAATGGTATAGTGAAATTCAATAGCAAGGAGAATTTTCAGGTATCGAGTGGTTCAAAAAGATCAAAAGGGGCATGGAGAGATTAGTCTTCTAAGTGCAGTTTTCAGTTTCTCCCAAAAGTTTTTCTTTGGGTCGGCTCCCACTCGCCGGATACTTGGGGGTGGACATTTATTTCCGAGCTTGTCCCAACCTCGAAAAGAGCGGGGATTGTGTACAACCCCGTATCCGGCCAAGTGGGACCCTCCCCAATTAGCGGGCCAGAGGCGTTATATGGGCGGCATTTTGGCGCAGTCCCGTTCGAAGACGTGTGGGTCCTCATGCGTGCGTGCGAAGGTTTTATGTGCATAGGCTTAAAATATATAAACATATATGTTTAATATATTATAATATATATATGTTATTTTATATATATATATATATATATATATATATATATATATATATATATATATATATATATATATATATATATATATATATATATATATATATATATATATATGATACATGTAGAGGAGAGGGGGAAGAGATAGGCGGAGGAGGGGTACAGGAAAAGGGGCAGTAGGATTTATCCTTTATTCCCTGACTAGGGTTCGGAGAGGAAGAAGAAAACGGCCCGCCCCCTCCTCTCTCTCTCTCTCGTCCTGGAGCAGCACCCCCAGCCCCCTCTCTCTCTCTCTCTCCGGCCACCACCTCAGCAAGGGGCAGACCACTCTCCCTCTCTCTCTCGTTCATGTCACAGGTAGGGATTTCACCTTCTCTCCCTCTCAAAATTATGCGATATTGGGCTAGAAGCTAGGGCTGGTTGCGACTCCTCTTCCTCATCGACGATCCTTCCTCCTCTTGTCGTCGGTGCTGGAGGACTTGCTGCTACCTTTTAGCTTGTGCCTCTGCTGTTGTTCACATGTGGTTCTGATGTGTGTGACCAACAAATTTTGACCGATAAATCTTCACTGTAAGCCCCTCCTTCCTCTCTCTCTTCTTATTTTAATTATTGATTTCTAGTGGCTGGTTATGGATTTATCAGTTCCTGGATTGGGGGATTTTCATGAATTGTGAGCTAATAAATCTCCAACCCTCTTGATATTTGCATTGGCTCCTAAGTTGGGTTTTTTCTGGATTTAATGCCTATGTTGGCCGGCCAGGGTCTTAGAAAAAGGAAAATTGATGAATTTTATTTTGGCCTTTCTTTTGGGATGGTGTTATTGATTTGTTGGGGTTTTATTTATTGGTTAGAAAATCCTTATGGGGTAATTTCAATTGGATGCCCTGATATGCAGATAGGTTGATTCGGCCTTATTTTTGCTTGGGATTTTGGGGAAAGCTACTTGTTGTCCCCTCTACTTAGGCAGGTGAAGCCCTCATTTTCCATATTTGCATGGAAGCCCCTCTCCACCGATGGGTGGGGGAAGGGTGCTCTCCGACGGGTTGATGTTCACATCCCCTCTATTAACTGCATTAGCACCCGGAAGCGTGAGTACGGGTTTAGGAATGCTGTGTGAACCCCATCCAGACGTGTGAGTCTGATTGGTGATGTTCTGGGGTTCCGGGAGAAGACTCCGAGGAAGTTGTATATTATCCATTTGCAGCAAATGCGCGCCACAACCCCCAAAAAAAAGGGTGTGTGAAATATATTTGGCCAGCTTAAGTTAGCCGACGGTTGTTCAGCTGGCAGTCGCTTGTCGAGACGTTGGCGTACAGGTGTTGCAGTACCAAGAGGGGAGCTTAAGCCCAAGTTTATGCCGACCATAGAAGGCCTATTTTGCTTATGTTGTCGGCCTGCGTGCCGAAGTATGGAATTTATATTCCTGTTATTTAGATTGCCCGGGGCGCTCTTTTCCGGTCCAAGAAGGCCTATATTACATTGTTGGCGGCCCAATCGGGGCTGTATAAAATAGAACTGTTCGGCGAGGTTATGTTATTTGTAGGGCCGATGAAGGATGTTTTACGTAGACCCGAGGTGGCACCTCTAGTTAAAATGAAGTGGATCTTGAGATCCTCCTTACGTGTTCTTGTCGACCAAGAGAGCCTTCCAAAGGTGCCTAATTAGCTCAGTCTTTGGCTTGGGAGGGGAAGAGTCTGTTAGTCTTTCGGGTATGTGGTGGTACCTCCACGCTGAGACCTTGGGTCTGTCCCTTATGTTCCTAGTCTTGTGCCTAGATTATTCGCTTGAGTGCATTAGGTGCACGGTCACCCCTCTTTTGGGATCTCGAACTCCACGGAGATCAGATTCCGGTTTCAGCATTTTATGGTGCGGTGAGCGTGGAGAGTGACCAGCACAGAAGAACTCAGGCGAATGTCATGGCTATAGAAAAGGAACCAAGTGACAACCAGGGTCGTGCGCTGACATTTCGTATGTAAGGTCCTCATACTTGGAGTTGTTCCATCCTATAGTTGTTCTCACCAATCCATTGCAGATAGGGCGAGGATCATAGAACAGCTCGTGAAGCGGAAAGTCAAAATCAGTCTTCAAACAATCATATAATTGAGCAGAATGATCACACTTCTATTACAGTTGATTCTGAGATTCCTACAATCAAAAATAACACGGTGGACTGCCCCAACGAAGAGATGGCTATTTCTATTGATAGAGACTGTCTGAGCAGCAAAGATGAAGTTAGGGGGTAGAATGAGGATAATAATAGCGCGAGAAGTGCAAAAACCAAAAGAAAAATAAAGAGGCACACCAAAAGTCATAACATCACCAAAGGAATCCAATGAGTATCTTAGTACTAAAGGTAGGATCCCTGTAGTGTCAAGACAAACTGAGAAGCCAATTAGTGTGAAAAGAGCACCAGAGTTTCTGCGTAATTGTGCTGACAGACCTGTTGCTTCTGGGTTTTCTAATTTTAAACCAGAATTATAGTGATCACAAATCTCAAAACAAACAAGTGACCGAGTCCAAAGTTTTTTTGTCATATAATTCATCTTTAAGAATTTCTCTTGACCAAGTTGATGGGATGATGTCTATGAAATTGTCTCATCCGGGAGAACTTGATGTTACCCATGATGAGCATCCTGATCATGTTGCAGAAGTTGGAAGATCTGAATATACTATAACTAGATCGTTTGAGTCAGGTTTTAAACATCAAATACTCCAGTCATCTGTCAGTACAAATATGGCTTCTAGTTTTGATAAATGCAGAGAAAATAATAACATTTCTCAATCAAGTGCAGTTCATACTTCATTTAACTCCAAAGGTGAGGATGCATTGAAAAAACTTTCTTCCAAAGAAGGTGTCTTTTCAAATTCTAGTGGTAATTCAATGGACCAGAATGAGAAGTTGCCCAAAACTTCTAGAAAGAACTAGGTGGAGGACAATTTTCAGCAGTTAGATTCTATTATTGAGAAGATTGGGATTGGCTTCCAGGATAACTACCTATTGGCAAAAGTAAAGGATCAGGAGAATCCCTTCTCTAGTGTTGAGATATGCAAGCTCAGTTTGTGGGGAGAGGACAAAGAACTTGAATGGATGAAAGATGAGAATCTTCTAGGAAGTGTTTTCCAAGTTCGTGAGAACGAGTTGGCGGGACAAGGTCCATTTTACCAGATGGATGCTGAGGACCAACAGGCCTCCTTCCACGGACTTGATCGTAAAGCCGAGAAGGTCAACAAAAAGCTTGCAGGGGTGGATGAGTGGACACACTCAAAGATTGAGAATTTATATTATGGCACAGATGGCATCAGCCTGGATGATCCATTGGAAAAGTTTATCCCTCGTTGGAAAGGTCCACCTATTGACCAAGACCCCATATTTCTTGAGAGATTCATTAAGAATGGGAATTCAGTTTTTGCTGAAAATATAAGAAATTTGGATTATATTTCAGGGGATAAGCACTATAGTTTTCGGAAATCAGAAAACATATAAAATTCAGACAACATTTCTCCCAATTCTCAAGTAAATAATAAATTAAATTGTCTAAAAAAGGTGCACATCAACAACACCAAAAACACTTATAGAATGCGACGATGGCTTCTCTATACCATCCATTCTCACCTCAATATTTGGAGCTTTATCTTTCATATTATAATAAATACTACCATATAACTCTGGTGTTATTAGCATTTGTTCTATTAGGATTAAGGTAAAAATTCTGATGCCTACTAATGCTTCTACTTTATTATAATTTTTACCTTTAATACTTAAATTTTGATAAATAATCCCGCTTTCCTTATAATTAACGTCTCTAAACTTGATAGAGGGTAGACCAGTGAGTGGAGTAAAGATTATCTTTGTAGGGATAATATGGTTGTGACCTACAACTAATTGCCCACTATAAGCTCTGGCGGAATATTTACTTCTTACATTTTCATGTCTCCCTGAAGTTTCACGGAACTCCGTAGTTTTAATTTTACCCCATCCATAAGAGAGTAGAGCATCTAAAAAGCAATTATTTTCACAGAAGTGTATTCCATATAACGATGCCATGTTAGTTTGAGCGTCAGCTCTGTCACCTACTTTAATATGTTGATATTTTAGATGGGTATTAAAGTGACTATAGGTAACTCCGCATATGAAATTATCATATAACTAGTAATCTGCTCCCCATGTGCCACCTCTAACATTTTGCTTTATATCCACTTACTTCTTTGTAAGGTATTTGGTTAGCTATGCTTTGTGCAGGTGAAAACCTTAGGCCATTTTTTATTTTTTACTTCTCTTCCTCTTACCGCCATTTTTTCTTCTTACTCTACCATGCTACTTGTTCCTATGAATGAGGCTTTGATTTTTATTTATAGTTTGATATGGGTGTGGAAGTTGTAATTTGAAAGCAAAATGTGTTGAATAGCTATAATTTTGGTCTGATGCTTACCGGAGCCACATAACTATAATTTTGATTTATAAGCTTGTTGAGCAGGATAAAGCACCAGCCTTTGACTCGATCCCAAATTATCTTGATGATAGTTTGGTTATGAAGGTTTCCATTTGAATGACATTATTTTCCCACTTTGTGTTTTATAATAGATTATGCCTTCAAAAAATGTGACTTGGGGATAATATTATATGATCGACCCTGGTTCTTAAGAAGGTGTACGTAGCGGGTAGTGGTGCCTCGTGTCGGACTTTGACTTGATTGACCGGGTTATCAGTTCTTTTGAGTTATTTGTTTACCTTTATGTTTGCTTTATATTTATTTTTAGAGAGGACACCCCGAGCAGACCTGCTGACCAGGCTCCCATCTAGCTGGCAGGGTTGTAGGCTCACTCGGTGGTTGGAGGTGTTTTGGAGAGGAGACCCCGAGCAGACCCGCTGACCAGTCTACCATCTAGCTGGCAGGGCTGTAGGCTCACTCGATGGTTGGAGGTGTTTTGGAGAGGAGAACCCGAGCAGACCCGCTGACAAGGCTCCCATCTAGCTGGCAGGGCTGTAGGCTCACTCGGTGGTTGGAGGTGTTTTGGAGAGGAGACCCCGAGCAGACCCGCTGACCAGGCTCCCTTCTAGCTGGCATGGCTATAGGCTCACTCGGTGGTTGGAGGTGTTTTGGAGAGGAGGCCCCGAGCAGACCCGCTGACCAGGCTCCCATCTAGCTGGCAGGGCTGTATGCTCACTCGGTGGTTGGAGGTGTTTTGGAGAGGAGACCCCGAGCAGACCCGCTGACCAGGCTTCCATCTAGGTGGCAGGGCTGTAGGCTCACTCGGTAGTTGGAGGTGTTTTGGAGAGGAGACCCCGAGCAGATCCGCTGACCATGCTCCCATCTAACTAGTAGGGCTGTAGGCTCACTCGGTGGTTGGAGGTATTTTGTAGAGGAGACCCCGAGCAGACCCGCTGACCAGGCTACCATCTAGCTGGCAGGGCTGTAGGCTCACTCGATGGTTGGAGGTGTTTTGGAGAGGAGACCCAGAGCAGACCCGCTAACCAGGCTCCTATCTAATTGGCAGGGTTGTAGGCTCACTCGGTGGTTGGAGGTGTTTTTGAGAGGAGACACCGAGCAGACCCGCTGACCAGGCTCCCATCTAGCTAGAAGGGCTGTTCGCTCACTCGGTGGTTGGAGGTATTTTGGAGAGGAGACCCCGAGCAGACCTGCTGACCAGGCTCCAATTTAGCTGGCAGGGATGTAGGCTCACTCGGTGGTTGGAGGTGTTTTGGAGAGGAGACCCCGAGCAGACCCACTGACCACACTACCATTTAGCTGGCAGGGTTATAGGCTCACTCGGTGGTTGGAGGTGTTTTGGAGAGGAGACCCCGAGCAGACCCGCTGACCAGGATCCCATCTAGCTGGCAGGGCTGTAGGATCACTCAGTTGTTGGAGGTGTTTTGGAGAGGAGACCCCGAGCAGACCCGCTGACTAGGCTCCCATCTAGCTGGCAGGGCTGTAGGCTCACTCGGTGGTTGGAGGTATTTTGGAGAGGAGACCCCGAGCAGACCTGCTGACCAGGGTCCCATCTAGCTGGCAGGGTTGTAGGCTCATTCGGTGGTTGGAGGTGTTTTGGAGAGGAGACCCCGAGCAGACCCGCTGAACAGGCTCCCATCTACCTGGCAGGGCTATAGGATCACAAGGGTGTTGGAGTTGGTTTGGAGAGGAGACCCCCAGGTAGACCCGCTGTGCAGGCTCTCACTAGCTGGCAGGTCGGTAGGCTCGCCTGTGGGGGATAGGTCCTGGTTCTTGGTTCTGCACTACTCCGGGCGCAGCTCGGCCCCAGGTAGACCCGCTGCGCAGGCTCTCATCTAGATGGCAGGTCCGTAGGCTAGCCTGTCGGGGTAAGGGACCCCGAGTACTGCTCGGCCCCGGGTAGACTCGCTGCTCAGGCTTTCATTAGCTGGGCAGGATGGTAATCACACCTGGGGGGAAAGGATTAGCTGCCCGTGTTTAACACATTACAAATATATGGCTTTGTTGTTTCACAATATTTTTGGAAATTTTGTACTTATTGTAAGTAATGGTAGAGGGCAACTCAATAGCAAGGAGCATTTTCAGGTATCGAGTGGTTCAAAAAGATCAAAAGGAGCATGGAGAGATTAGTCTTCTAAGTGCAGTTTTCCGTTTCTCCCTAAAATTTTTCTTTGGGTCGGCTCCCACTCGTCGGATACTTGGGGTTGGACATTTCTTTCCGAGCTTGTGCCAACCTCGAAAAGAGCGGGGATTGTGTACAACCCCGTATCCAGCCAAGTGGGACCCTCCCCAATTAGCGGGCCAGAGGCGTGATATGGGCGGCGTTTTGGTGTAGTCCCGTTCGAAGACGTGCGGGTCCTCGTGCATGCGTGCGGAGGTTTTATGTGCATAAGCTTAAAATATATAAACATATATGTTTAATATATTATAATATATATATGTTATTATATTATATATATATATTTATATGATACATGTAGAGGAGAGGGGGAAGAGATAGGCGGAGGAGGGGTACAAGAAGAGGGGCAGCAGGATTTATCTTTCATTCCCTGACTAGGGTTCGGAGAGGAAGAAGAAAATGGCTCTCCCCCTCCCTCTCTCTCGTCCTGGAGCAGCACCGCCCGCCCCCTCTCTCTCTCTCCGGCCCCCGCCTCAGCAAGGGGCAGACCACTCTCCCTTTCTCTCGTTCATGTCACAGGTAGGGATTTCACCTTCTCTCCCTCTCAATACTGTGCAATATTGGGCTAGAAGCTAGGGCTGGTTGCGACTCCTCTTCCTCATTGACGATCCTTCATCCTCTTGTCGTCGGTGCTGGAGGACTTACTGCTACCTTTTAGCTTGTGCCTCTGCTGCTGTTCACATGTAGCTTGTGCCTCTGCTGCTGTTCACATGTGGTTCTGATGTGTGTGACTGACAAAATTTGACCGAGACATCTTCACTGTAAGCCCCTCCTTCCTCTCTCTCTTCTAATTTTTATTATTGATTTCTAATGGTTGGTTATGGCTTTATCAATTCCTGGTTTGGGGGATTTTCATGAATTGTGAGCTAATAAATCTCCAACCCTCTTGATATTTGCCTTGGCTCCTAAGTTGGGTTTTTTCTGGATTTAATGCCTATGTTGGCCGGACAGGGTCTCTGAAAAAGGGAAATTGATGAATTTTTATTTTGGCCTTTCTTTTGGGATGGTGGTATTGATTTGTTAGGGTTTTATTTATTGGTTAGAAAATCCTTATGGGGTAATTTCAATTGGATGCCCTAATTTGTAGATTGGTTGATTCAGCCTTATTTTTGCTTGGTATTTTGGGGAAAGCTACTTGTTGTCCCCTCTACTTGGGAAAGTGAAGCCTCATTTTCCATATTTGCATGGAAGCCCCTCTCCACCGACGTGTGGGTGAAGGGTGCTCTCCGACGGGTTGATGTTCACATCCCCGCTATTAACTACATTAGCACCCGGAAGCGTGAGTACGGGTTTAGGCATGCTGTGTGAAGCCCATCCGGACGTGTGAGTCGGATTGGTGATGTTGTGGGGTTCCTAGAGAAGACTCCTAGGAAGTTGTATATTATCCTTTTGTATGGAATGCGCGCCACAACCCCCATAAAAAGGGGTGTGTGCAATATATTTGGCCAGCTTAAGTTAGCCGACGGTTGTTCACCTGTCAGTCGCTTGTCGAGACGTTGGCGTACAAGTGTTGCAGTACCAAGCGGGGAGTAGCGGGCTTAAGACCAAGTTTGTGCCGGCCATAAAATTCCTATTTTGCTTATGTTGTCGGCCTGTGTGCCGATGTATGGAATTTATATTCCTGTCATTTAGATTGCCCGCGACGCTCTTTGCCGGTCCAAGAAGGCCTATATTATATTGTTGGCGGCCCAATCGGGGCTGTATAAAATAGAACTGTTCGGCGAGGTTATGTTATTTGTAGGGCCGATGAAGGACGTTTTACGTAGACCCAAGGTGGCACCTCTAGTTAAAATGAAGTGGATCTTGAGATCCTCCTTAGGTGTTCTGGTCGGCAAAGAGAGCCTTCCAAAGGTTCCTAATTAGCTCAGTATTTGGCTTGGGAGGGGAAGAGTCTGTTAGTATTTCGGGTATGTGGTGGGACCTCTACGCTGAGACCTTGGGTCTGTCCCTTATGTTCCTAGTCTTGTGCCTAGATTATTCGATTGAGTGCAGTAGGTGCGCGGTCACCCCTCTTTTGGGATCTCGAACTCCACGGAGACCGGATTCCGGTTTCAATAATGAAATTGAAACTAATTAGAATTTGAGAGAAAAGACTAAATAAATTTCTCTAAACAAAGTTACTTCATAAATTTATTTCTTAAAATCAAATCACCTAAGAAATAAATCTAACTAACTTTGATGAAATAAAAGATTAAAAAATCAAAAATTATAAAAATTATTATAAATAAACTCAAAATAAATTACTAAAAATCACAAAAAGATTAAGTAGAGGTTTATTATATTTTTGTATTTTCTTTTTTTTGTATTCTTCTATTTTTTTTTATAATAAAAAGAAAAAATAATTTTAACAAATATATATATATATATATATATATATATATATATATAATAATTTTTAAAGATTTTTCATTTTTTTGGATTTTTAAATAAAAAAAATAAATAAAAATCCACCCTCATACCTAAAAATAAACATTGTCCCCAATGTTTATAAGTCAAGTAGGAGGGGGGAAAGAAAAACAATTTGTGAAAATTTAGAAAAAAATTCATAAAAATTAAAAGATAAGCAAGAGGTGTCTCCCAAGAGCGCTTTTCTTTTTCTCGTCTTTAAGCGAGACGGTTCGGGTTAGGAGAAAGGAAAATAGAAATTGAGGTGAACGGGTAACTCCCTGAATTCGCGCTTTGGCGAAGATGCCAAACTCGCTCGCACGGCTACTCCTCCGCTTTGTTCTTGATTTTTCTTCTTTGAACATGCGACTTGAAAATGTAGATTCAAATCAACTATCCATACCTGAGGTGATTTAAATCTTTCTAGATGAATGGCAAATGGATCGGGGACAATATTTGTTTGCAACGGCTCATCTTCTTCCAGAAATTGGTTAGTTAAAAAGAAATCAAGAAGAAGCGCATCAGAACAATCTTCGCAAGGAGGAGGTTCTTGCAAAGTTATATGATTAGGTATTGGTTGTTTATTTTCTAAAATAAAATTGTTATCTAAAAATTCATTAAAAAGAAAATTAGTCGGCACAATATTTTCATGAATTTCAATTTCTAAATATTCATAAGTGGAGTTTGAAAATTCATGAGGAGAATGAAAATCGGGAAAAATAGGAGAAGAAACATGTTTTCTTCTATTTCGCCCAGTGTGCCCATAACTTTAAAATATTCTTGATATACTAGTTCTTCTTCCTCTTCCGAATAAGACACTACGGGGACACATGAAGATTCATGTTCCTCCATAGGTGAAATATTCGAAGTTGGAGAAGTATTATTAGGAAAAGTAATAATTTCTTCTAAGTTTTGGGATGGAGGATCAACTAGAAATTATGTAAAGTCCCCAAAATTAGAAGAAGTATGCTCTATGATAAAAGAGGAATGAAAATTCGGATATAAATAATTATTCTCATAACTTGGAGAAATTTTTGATTGACCTTGTGAACAAGGAAAATTAATATCCGAGGTGGAAAAAAAATTATTTAAATCAAAATAACTTTTTGTATTTGAAAAATTATTTTCATGAAAAATAGGTGAATTCGAAAAATGAGTTTCATGAAAATTAGAAATAGAATTTGTATCAAAGTGAGAACAATTATTAAATGCAAAATTATTTTCATAAAAAAATTTTTTATAATAATAATAACAATTATCACTTTGATGATGAGCACAATAATAATAACAAAAACTTTACGCTTTTTTGCGGCTTGCAAAATATCTAGTTGATTTTGAAGCTTGGCAATTTTAGCGGCCAATTTAGATAACTTTTTTTAATAAAAGAAAATAAACACAACCCTTAACTAATAAAAATGAATTTGAAAAATAAAATTAAAAAAAAGAATTGGGGATAGAGAAAGAGAGTGATAAAAGTAATACAATTTTCGCTTTCAAAATATCAACAAAAAGATTCCCCTACAACGACGCCAAAAACTTGATGATGAATTTATATAGTTTTAAAAATATATCCAAACTATAATCCCAAATAGGCAAGTGTACCTATCAAAATATAGTATAGGAAATTGTCGTATTATACTTGGTGCCTGTTGAGTACTCCTACTCACGTAAATTAATATTATTTTATCAGATAATAAAATGAGTGAAATTAAACTATAGCTAGAAAAATAAAATAAAAGATAACACTTGATCCAGACTCACTTTAAAATATAATAAACTTATCATAAAAGCAAACTTCTAAATTACATACTTCGACCATGGAGGTTCCTAAATTACGAAAATGCCTCTCTCGAGAATACGTTCTCGACTAAACTTTGGTTGATCGAATAAGAGCTCTCGGCTAGTCGAAACTATTAAGCTTGCCTTAGGAGGTGAACCCCTCTATTTGATTTCACTCCAATCCAGAAGAGCTATGTCGTCCTCTCTCGAGGAGTGCAATCAACTCCTTTTATGTTTGAGTGATCTCCCCGTGTCTGCAACCTCTCGGTAATTTAGGATACAGATCTTAGATCAAAATTGATGCAAATAAATCAAAGATAGTTCGAATCGATAACAATAGAGTTTGACAAAAAGAAGCACTTTATTATATTAAAAAGCTTGTCATGATCAAGTTATAATGAAAAGAGGGATACATGTAACGATAAACAACTACAAGCTTGAAATAAAAGGTCTAGAATTAAAGCCTACAAACAATGAAATCGAAAAGTACATAAAGGAAATGCAAAAAATAGGAACAAAAACTATTAAAATTACTCATATATTGGCTCCTTAGATCCCCCACAGCTCCTGGCTTTCTCTGGAATCTATAGTAAAATTTCTGGAAGGTCACGCCCTAGGTCATACCGGTGACCTAGGGCGTGTAAGGCTCGGAAATTGCTGTCTTGAAAGACTGGGAACGTTGGAGAAAAACCGCCAAAAGTCATCGTTCGTCGGGTCAAGGCCATAGGTCATGCCCTTGACTTAGGGCGTGTAATGACTGGGTCATGAAACGGGTGGAAATGGCACAATCTGGCTTCAACTCGACAGTTTCGGGAAGGTCACGCCCAAGGTCACGCCCATGACCTGTGGGCGTGTACATAGAAAAAGTCTCAGAATTGCCCACATAAGTTTTCTGCAGAAAATTATATTTTTGCCCGAGACATGCCCACTTCTCACACCCTAAGAGGGCGTGACTTTGGAGCACGTACATGTGAAACTCTCCAAATTTGTAGAGGATGTCGTCCTCTTTCCGTTGAGTGGTTGCACGTCCCATAACTCTTCCTGATTTGAAAGTTATAACCATTTGAAGTTCAGCTATCTTCGATCAAAAATGTTAATTTTCTCCATAATATTTTCAGATCATTGTCATGGACTTGAAATTTTTATTTGTTGCCCGGATTGACATGAAATAAGAAAACAAAGGAATTAATACAAATATTAATAAGAAATAAATAAAAACATAACTATTTATTAAATAAAAATTATATAAAACCTACTATAAATAATGATTTATCAAATACCCCCACACTTAAGCTTGTGCTATTCCAGAGCAAAACTATGAGAAGTACTTATAAGAAATTAATATAATTTTTTAATTAAACTAAAAATTTATTAAATCAAAAGAAAGTTAAAAGTAAAATTTAGTGATCAAATTTTTAAGTACTAAAATATGAAAGTAAAATGTGAAGAGCTAAATATTTAGCAAAGTTTTCTCTAATAAAATAATTAGAACTCAAAATTAAGTATTTAACAAACAAAGTTAGATTAAAAATTATAAACACTTTTTCCACTAAAAAGAAACTTCAAGGAAAATTCAAATTATTACTTATGCTCTCTTACAATTTTAATTTAAATCTAAAGCAATTATATTGTATTTTAGGCTTTGGGAACAAGAAAATTGAAGAGATCTTAGATTGGGGGTGATGAATTTTATCCTCTCACCCCACGCAATTTTTTTCTTTTTGATGTTTTTTTTCTCTTCAAACAAAATAGCTTATGAGTATTGAATTTTATCCTCTTACTCCTTTTTTGGTGATTGCATATGTGTACCAAGGAATACTTGATTCTGATGACATATGACCTAACCAAAAATAAAAAATTACATAAGTGTAACAGGGATAATGAATTTTATCCTCTTATTCCTGTGACATATGAGCTAACAAGAAAATAAAAAGAACAAGGGAAAGGCTAGCAAAAATTTTAGATTAAATTATAATTATTGGAGTACAACTATAGTAAATTAAAATTTCCTAAGAATGTTAAAGCTTAAGTGAATATAATTAAAATCTAAGGATTGTTAAACTAAGCACTATGAAATTGAAACTAGTTGTGCACATAAAACCTGGTCGCAACCGGTCCGGTCGGGACCAGACAGGGACCGGTCACAGTTAGGACCGGTCCGGTCCCGGACCGGTCCTGTGGTCCCTGGAAGTCCCCCCTTTAAGGGTGAAAATCGGTCCCGGACCGGGTCCGGTAAAAGACCAGTCTTTTACCGGTCCCAGTCCGGGACCGGTTTCGGGACCGATCGAGACCGGAAAGAGCCTAACGGATCATTTAAAAGAGCCGTTAAGGAACTTTTAAAAGAGAAGTTAATAGCTCTTTTAATGAGAGACGTTTGGCTGTTTTTTTTATTTTATTAATTAAAAATATATATATTTTATTTAATTTATATCTTATAAACCCCCCCCCCCCACCCTCTCCCTCATTTCCCACTCTTACTCTCTCTCTCTTTCACTATCTCTCTCACTCTCTCTCTCACTTATATTCATGTTAAATGGCTTCCTCCTCCTCCATGCCGGCGTCCTCCTCAGCGTCCGTCGATCATGAGATCGTTGAGCATCGGCATAAAGCGGCGGTATGGGATAACTTCGATAAAGTGCGGATCGGCGTCGAAATTAAAGCGAAGTGCAAACTTTGCGTGAAGCTTATGGTCGCTAACAGTAGCAACACAACGCTCGCCCGACACAACAAATCGTGTCTTTCCAAACAAGCCCCGTCGGAGGGCAACCAAGCTCAAATTTCGACGACCCGGCACATTTGGACGTATGACCAAGCTCGGCAATGGGAGCGACAAATGGAGAATGTCATCAAAAGCGGACTTCCGTTCAACCACTACGACAATGACGAAATGACGTCTTACAAACACGAAGCACTCTAACCAAAATATCAACAGGTAGGTCGTACTACAACTCGACGTGATGCTTTACCAGCTTACCTGCAATCAAAATTTTATTTACAAAATTATTTTGAAACATTCGACGGTCGAGTTAGTGTAACGAGCGATGTTTGGACTAGCGGTTTAGTTGACGGACTTTCTTATATTTGCATAACTTGTCACTGGGTCGATCCCGATAGTTGGGAATTAAATAAACGTATAATTTGTTTTGAAGGTTTTGAATATCCGCACACCGGTAAAGCGATTTATCAGGTGATTATTAAGTGTATTAGAGATTTTAAAATAAAAGATAAAATTTTAAGTATTTCGTTTGATAACGCCTCGAATAATGATATGTCTATTAAATATTTGATTAATGATCTGAAACCTATGCTAGATGGTATTTTTTTCATACACGTTGCGTATGTCACGTTCTTAATTTAATTGTGCAAGATAGTTTAACTTTTATGAAAAATTATGTTATTAAAATACTTACTATGTTACGAGTTATTTATAGTTCAAAACGACAAAAACAAGATTCCAAAAAATTTGTTATAACACAGGGTAAACAATTTTTGGGTTCATCTTATGATATGCTGGTACGATGGAATTCCACGTACAAAATGTTAAATTGGGATTTGTCACAAAAATTGTTATTGAAAGTCCACCTAGTGTCAACTATATTCACCTATGGGGGGGGATAGGTGACGTGCAATGTTTTTGCGGAATTTAAAATTGTACCTGCACAATAAAAATAAACAGCACAACACACAGAATACACAAGCTATTTATAGTGGTTCCCCGATTTGGGTACATCCACTTTCCCCCTTCGACCTATCTCCCAACAAGGGACGACTCGGTCTCTTCACCAACAGGATTGAAATCAAATCCTTGCACTATCGGAAGGAACCCTTCCACATGTAGGAGTCAACACTCCCATAACACGGGTTGCACCCAACCCTTACAACTAGGAACCAACGTTCCTTTACAACAAAAGTAAAACTAGAATGTACAAGAGATACAAACTACGTTTGGAGACTAAGGTGTCCCTCTTTGTTGATGACGTGTTCTTGAAGTCCACAAAGAGTCCACAACCCTAGATCTCTCTTGGAGAGGATCTCCCCGGAACCGGTGGCGGCAAGATGGGCGGCGGCTAGGTTCACGGGATCGGCGGCGACGACGATGTGCGGCTGCTGTACTTTAGAGATCCAAACTTCGTAGCGAAGCTAGCTAGGTCTACCAACGGTCACACTAGGATCAATCGTCTCGATCGATTCGGATGGGGAAGATTTTCCCGATTAACAAATCAAGAGACAAGAGATCTCCGGTTAGACACGTGAGATGCTAAGCTTGGCTAAGCTTCTATCGACCGGAGATCTGGAGGAAACCTCGATCAAGACCGGCGATCAACTCTCTCTAGCGGCGACAGCGGCGTCGGCGGAAATCGCGATTCTAGGTCACGTCGCGGCTGCTCTTTTTTTTTTAATCTTCTTCGCTGCTTTACTATTCAAATATACGCCTGTATTTATACAGTGAAAATAATCCTTTATGACCATTATGGGTCCCACAAGTAGAAAACCCTAGTTCCGGTTCAACACAGTGCCAGCGGCAGAATCCGGTCCAGCTGTTTCCAGAAAAATTGCCAAGTCAAAATCGGCGAGAATCGAAGGTGATTCTCGACGAATCGGCGAGAATCAGTTAGTGATTCTCGACGATTCGTAGAGAATCACTAGTGATTCTCGCCGAATCACTTGATGATTCTCGCCGAATCACTTGTTGATTCTCGACGAATATTACTTGGCCATGATCTGCTCAACGATGGGTTCGGCGAGAATCACTAGTGATTCTCGCCGAATCTTACTTGGCACCGCTTTGAGGTAGCAGGATAGAGTCGGCGAGAATCACTAATGATTATCGACGATTCGGCGAGAATCACTTGGTGATTCTCGCCGAATTATACTTAGACGATTTTTCGTCTTTCCACCCAAGAGCTGCTCCTTGACCCATCCTTGCTCCTTGTCTGCTCTTGCATAGTTACAGCCCTGTACTTGAAAGTAAGTGTACTCCAATAGAGAGAGTACACGTAGGCCAACACATTGATCTGCTCAACGAGGGATTACGTTGTACAGACCCGTATATATTGACCTACTGCACCCAGACATTGGTGTGCACTTAGCGTGGAATAACTGCAAGCACAACTTAAGAGGTTTCATCAAATACATTGTGAATTCATCTTAGCTTGACAGGTGGCTTCCTCAAATCCAGGTAATTGTGGATACAATACCCAACAATCTCCCCCTATTTGACGAAGCCAAAATCCTACTAGCTAAGATGAATAACACCAACCAGATAATATAAACAACATTCAGAATATAAGTATGCAGCACAAGAGAATATAGGCAAACAGATCAAGACTTAAGTCATTCATAAATTCAAATACATATATATATATAATCTCAGGAATGCTCATATACTAACAATAAACATTAATTGTTCTTAAGAGAGAATGACAGGCTATAAATTTTTGACTATTTTTCTTTGGCTAAGTCATCCTTGAGTTTTTGAGCCAAATAATTCTTTCTTTGCCTCTCCATATACTCTTTGGGCTTCGGATAATATCTGGGAGGAGGAGCTTTATCTGCCGCAGTATTGGTCCTGAAGAAGATGTTTCGTTTCGCTTCATACGTCTTGTGCATCTCCCACTCATACTGGTTGTATACATCATTTCGATTGATTTCCCCTTTTTCCTGTAGCCAGAATGTGTCCAATATGATACTCTTGGATACTGGGCTCCACTTTTCGTTTCTTACTTCCTCCTCCTTCAGTCTGATTCTCTTTTCAACTTGTGTTTCCTTTGATGTCCCTTCTTACGATTTCCTCTTGTCCCTGGCTTTTGCTAGGGCTCCTTGATCAAACATTGCCATCAGTTTTGCCTTGGAGGAGGCCCTAGCAGCCCTATGAACATCAGCTTCACTTACAGGAACTTCTTCAACACAGGCGCCCTCATCAACCACAGTATAATCTTCAGGAGCAGGAGGACCCTGGGGATTTTCAGGGATGTTAACTCCTAACGCTTGTTGGAGCATCCACCAGCAACTATCATAGACATATTTGTTTGACTGTTCAAAGTTGTTGATCATGACTTCCCGAAGCTCAGCCATCTTAGCTATATATTCTTTCTCCCCCTTTTTGGCTTCGACTGCGATGGAATTTGCATAGGAGTGCAGTGAGTCATCAATATGCTTTGTAGTCCTGGAGAATTCAGTGACCAAGGCATGTTGATTGGTGTTGAGAGTTACCATATTGCCATCAAACTTTTGAATGTTGTTTGCTATGACATGAGCATTCTGATTTACTACGGAGAGAGTATCGGTGTTCTTTTTCAGTCCGTCCATAAGAAGAATGACAGCTTGGCCGGCCGCTGTATACTTATCTTCAAACTTCTTTTCCATCACGTCTAGTTTGTGATTGATCTCCACCATGTTCTTGAGCATGAGATTCTCCGATTTCTTGATTCTTTTTAACATTTTATCCTGAGCTTTCCCAAAAGAGGCTTTAAGCTCATCCACTATACCCTGAATGACATTCACGGTGTGAGTGGCTAGATTATCTCATAGTGGAAGATCCGGAGGCACTTCTTGGCCTTGCTCTTCAGCAGAAGCACCTATAGAGCTGGACACGAGCACAGTCTCTAAGGGGGGAATGCTTGCGGCCTCTGTAGATTTCTCAGACTCCCCCTCCATTGTTGCACCAATGTTCTCACGGAAGAACTCAGGAGCGTGCTTGTCAGATGGAACTTCAGTGATATCCTGAGTCTCCAATGCTTCCTGTCCCCCATTGCCTTCTTCCTCACCTTCATCATCCATTTGATCATTCTCATCAGCATCACCTTCCAACCCTTCGTCAGCAATCTCCTCTACAGCATCACTTTCTTCTTGTATATCCGCCACTGCATCTCTGGCTATCTGGGAGATGTCAGATACGATATTAGCATCAGTGGGTAGAGGCTCCCCATCAATTCCTGCAGTCAAAGCGTCAGGAATTTCACTAGAGATTACTACGGAATCAGCCACAGTGTCGTCCTTGGCTGGAGATGCGTCCTGTTGTTCTACCACGGCAGCCTGCCCAATGCGCCTCTCCCATCTGTCAAAAACACTCGAGTCCATTTTCTTTAAGTAATGTATAGGAACACCTTTACTCATGTCATATTTATCTCCATTCAGCTGATTGAGATACAGACTGATGATTCGGCCAAAGCTAGGTGATCTCAGGGTGTCCTTTATCTTATCAAACAGCAATGCCCCCCAGTTGAATCTTTTCCTGCAGACAATTGCCACCAGGATCTTGAACACGTCCGCAGAGATGTGGTCATGAGAGCCCGGCTTGCATATGAGTACCTTCCCAACGATGTCTGACAGAAGTTTCCCTTTTTCATTCATATCCTTTCGCTTTATCGACCGAGTTCCTCGAGGGAGACCATAGAATAATAGAGTCCGAGTTTTGTCTTCTTCCTCAAGATAATCCTCATGCTCTGAGCTAGAGAGCTGCAGGAAGCGGGTCAGCTTGCTGGCAGACATCTTGATCTTTGCCCCGACAACCTTGCTTTTGATAAGAGAGTTGTCATTCCGGAGTTTTGCGGTTGCAAAGAACTCCAGCACCTCCTTGTCCAGGATTTTACAGGGATGCTCTAGTACGAATGAGAGTCCAGCCTCCTCTAGCATAAGGATGATGTTCCTGAATTCATCTGAGGCATGAGAGAACCCTGTGTGAACCAGCTCGCATCCAGTGACCAGCCCAGTGGTTGTCCTTGGAGCCATCGCAAATCTAGGGAGAAAAGCCCTACTCTACGCTTAATCAAAAATCAAAAGGAAGCGACACTAGTGATCAAGTCCAAGTAAGGGTGAGGGGGTGGTTACCTAAAGGCGTAGACGGTGAGTTAGGTCGATGAAGACGATGGACACCTGGTAGGTGCACGCGACAAGATCGACGAGATCGACGGGGTTTTTGCACGCTGAGATTGACGGAGTTCTTCGCGAGTTGCAATTGGTGAATCTTGCGGGATGTCGACGGAAGGGGAAGAATCGGCGGGAGACCTGGGGGAATCTTGCGGAAGGGGAAGATGAAGATGATGGAGACCTTCGGTGAGAAGCTTGCGGGAAACCTTCGGTGAATCGGCGAGAATCTTGTGGAGAAGGTCCTTCGGCGGGATTCCTACGGAATGTGAAGAGTCGGCGGGAATAGGAAGGATTGACGAGTTAAATGGGATTCTCACGGGTTTCCGTTTGTCTAAGTTAATTTAAAAATCTTCTAAATAGGCAAATACTTCTTAAAGTCAATCTATTTGGAGTTTAAACCGGCTTTTCCATACATTTCTTCATGGCAAGATTTCCAATGACGTATCTTCGTTAGTTATCAGTGAACTAATTTACGCCTGTAGATGTTGGTTCTCGAATCTACCAGTGGAATTACCGATAACTCTTTAATGGTGTATCTAAGGTTTATATTCATCGTGTTAACCTATCGTTAGATGCACACACATACATGTATATATATATATATATATATATATATATATATATATATATATATAAATATATATATATATATATATATATATATATATATATATATATATATATATATATATATATATATATATATATAAAGATATATATATGTAAATGTCGATGGAAAACGACTCAAGTCTTGGAGCTGATGAAAAATACCTGGGATTATGAGAGTTATCATTTATCCTCTCTGACTAAAACATACCAGGTGCTCGGTGTGAGTATGCCCATGTAGATATCACATCTGTTATTCCAGACGCTTGTTCCAATTTAGTCTTGAGCCATCTACTGTCTAGTTCCCATCATATTTACGGGAACCTAGACTACCCTGCAAGAAAGAGTTACTTTTCCTTAGGAAGCCAATACATATTGGGTCCTAGGTTCCTGTTAGCATAAGCACTCGACTGCCTTCCTTCAGAAAACCTATCAAGAAGACTACCTCTGCCCAGAAAATGTGGATAGACCCTTGCCCTTGACACAGAGGGGTTATGCCAACAGTCTATGGCAAAGTGTCTCACTTTGCCACAGCACCAACACGGGTGAATGTTGTATCGCCGTTTCTGACCTGATCTAGTGACTGAGGTAGTCACAGTCCTAGGTCTAAACGGGATAGGGCATGATCTCCTCACAAAATTTCCTCTTCCACCGTGACACGTGGAAGGATGGAAGGAATGCATGTTGCGAGCGTCATGAGGCCGGGGAGGTGGTGCCTTCCTTTCAGGCATCCCCCTTCCTGAGGCCCCATGAAAACTTACACCATGACTTCTAACCTCCCTGTCCTGTGTCCTCGGGTAGTGAGAAGTGTTCTGTGAGCTGGTACATGCAGATTCACACCGAGTTGAGGCAGTGGCAGTGAATACAAAGGGCTTAGAATGAGCCTTAGGTATTCTCTCATGGGTGGCCACGACGGCCCTTGCACTACGGGTGTCTCCACATGAGGACAGATCACCCTTGCAGTGACCACGATTATTCCTGTGATCATACCTGAAGGCATGATGAGTTGTCTTCCTGCTTGGAGTGGGGGGTCGGAAAACCGTTTCCCCATTTCTCCACGAATTGATAATTCGGGAGATCCACCCATTTTCTTGCTTTCTCTTTATAGCATCAACCTTGGAAAAGTTTGATACTATCCTTTTCTCATTCTCTAGACTACTCTCTAGATCAGAGATTTTAGAGTCCTTGACCTTGTTGGATGCCAATTGGAGAACCAACAAGATCTTCAGCCGAACATTCTCCTGAGCTTGTTCTTCAACAAGTAGGTTGCTCTTCTGAAGGGCTCTCTTCAGAGAATCAGAACATTCTGAAGGAAAGCAGTTCATGTCTTCAGAAATTTCAAGAGAGACGGGGCAGGATGAAGAAGTTACCTGCTCTTCAGTGTTATTGTCATTAGAGCCAGTGACCGCTGTATCATGCTCATCAGAGCTGCTTTCCTCACTGGCCTCTTCAGTCTCTGACACGGACACTAGAGCTCTGATGCTGTCTGATAGATCCTTGCCTTCATCTTCAGAGGAGAGGACCCCCACATAGGGTTCATCCTCTGGTTGACAGCAGATTCCAGCTTTCTCTGACCCCCCCATCAGCTCTGAGATCATCACCCACATAGATCTAGCTGACCCACATTTTTCCAATCTAGAGTGAGAAGCTCCAGACCAGATATCCATGATAATTTGACGAATCCTCTTGTCCAAATTAAATAATGAAAGTTCCGTCTCCAACATCTCAGCAATGCACTTGGGCACTTGGATATTCTTTCCAGAGTCGGAGGTCTTCATAGGAAT
The DNA here is from genome assembly GCA_039583875.1 of Platanthera guangdongensis. NCBI lineage: Eukaryota > Viridiplantae > Streptophyta > Magnoliopsida > Asparagales > Orchidaceae > Platanthera > Platanthera guangdongensis. Next base: position 67,406,010 of record CM077160.1, read on the forward strand.
AAAAGGACCCTCTTCTAGGATGAAAGATGCTTGGGGATCGATTGCATCCAAGTGATACGACACTCTCATCCTCCAGACTGGATAAAACTCCTTTGTGTATGTGGGGAGTCTTAGTGGCGATATCTCATGATTCAGCTCCATGCTTCTGACACTGGTGGCAGGATTCTAATCAAGGTGTAAACCTTTTTGATGAGTAACCTGGCTTTGATACCACTTGAAAGTCCTCCTAGTGTCAACTATCTTCACCTATGGGGGGGATAGGTGACGTGCAGTGTTTTTGCGGAATTTAAAATTGTACCTGCACAATAAAAATAAACAGCACAGCACACAGAATACACAAGCTATTTATAGTGGTTCCCCGATTTGGGTACATCCACTTTCCCCCTTCGACCTATCTCCCAACAAGGGACGACTCGGTCTCTTCACCAACAGGATTGAAATCCAATCCTTGCACTATCGGAAGGAACCCTTCCACACGTAGGAGTCAACACTCCCACAACACGGGTTGCACCCAACCCTTACAACTAGGAACCAACGTTCCTTTACAACAAAAGTAAAACTAGAATGTACAAGAGATACAAACTACGTTTGGAGACTAAGGTGTCCCTCTTTGTTGACGGCGTGTTCTTGAAGTCCACAAAGAGTCCACAACCCTAGATCTCTCTTGGAGAGGATCTCCCCGGAACCGGCGGCGGCAAGATGGGCGGCGGCTAGGTTCACGGGATCGGCAACGACGACGATGTGCGGCTGCTGTACTTTAGAGATTCAAACTTCGTAGCGAAGCTAGCTAGGTCTACCAACGGTCACACTGGGATCAATCGTCTCGATCGATTCGGATGGGGAAGATTTTCCCGATCAACAAATCAAGACACAAGAGATCTCCAGTTAGACACATGAGACGCTAAGCTTGGCTAAGCTTCTATCGACCAGAGATCTAGAGGAAACCTCGATCAAGACCGGCGATCAACTCTCTCTAGCGGCGACGGCGACGGCGGTGGAAATCGCGATTCTAGGTCACGTCACGGCTACTCTTTTTTTTTAATCTTCTTTGCTGCTTTACTGTTCAAATATACGCCTGTATTTATACAGTGAAAATAATCCTTTATGACCGTTATGGGTCCCACAAGTAGAAAACCCTAGTTCCGGTTCAACACAGTGCCAGCGGCAGAATCCGGTCCAGCTGTTTCCAGAAAAATTGCCAAGTCAAAATCGGCGAGAATCGAAGGTGATTCTCGACGAATCGGCGAGAACCAGTTAGTGATTCTCGACGATTCGTCGAGAATCATGAGTGATTCTCACCGAATCACTTGATGATTCTCGCCGAATCACTTGTTGATTCTCGATGAATATTACTTGGCCATGATCTACTCAACGATGGGTTCGGCGAGAATCACTAGTGATTCTCACCGAATCTTACTTGGCACCGCTTTGAGGTAGCCGGATAGAGTCGGCGAGAATCACTAATGATTCTCGATGATTCGGCGAGAATCACTAGTGATTCTCGCCGAATCGGCGAGAATCACTTGGTGATTCTTGCCGAATTATACTTAGACGATTTTTCGTCTTTCCACCCAAGAGCTGCTCCTTGACCCATCCTTGCTCCTTGTCTGCTCTTGCATAGTTACAGCCCTGTACTTGAAAGTAAGTGCACTCCAATAGAGAGAGTACACGTAGGCCAACACATTGATCTGCTCAACGAGGGATTACGTTGTGCAGACCTGTGTATATTGACCTACTACACCCTGACATTGGTGTGCACTTAGCGTGGAATAACTGCAAGCACTACTTAAGAGGTTTCATCAAATACATTGTGAATTCATCTTAGCTTGACAGGTGGCTTCCTCAAATCCAGGTAATTGTGGATACAATTCCCAACAGTTATTGATAGAATTTTATAATAGTGTAGAAGAATCACATGATTTAGATGCGTTAGATTGGGCTATAATCGAAGATTACGTAAATTTATTAGAAAAGTTTTATCAGGCAACAACTATTTTATCTGGAGTTTATTATCCTACTAGCTCGCTTGTTTTTGAAAATTTTTTATTAATTACTGAAACGTTTAAAACTTACAAAATTAACCCAATGTGGCGTCCGTTAATATTATTAATGGAGGAAAAGTTTTAAAATATTATACGCATATGCCACCTATGTTTTCTTGTGCTGCGGCTTTAAACCCTTTAATGGGTGTAGACGGGGTTGAAAAATTTATAGAGGCAATTAATCGAAATTTAGAGTTAAACGAATCTTCTAGTGATTTTCACAACATTAGTGTTTCAAAATTTAATTCTGATTTTACTCGCCTATATAATTATTACGATCAACTATATGGATTGCGACCTCACGAGGAATCCACCGCCCCTCGAACAAAAGGTATTTTAAAAAAATAGATTTTTAGAATTAGCTTCGAAGAAAAAACAACGAACTTTGAGTACTTTAAACGAATTAGGTTTATATAGCAAAACACAGTTTCAAGATTTTATAACCGCGTACGAAATAGAAAATTTTGATATTTTAAAATGGTGGAAAATTAAATCTAATAATTATCCTATTTTAGCCTTAATGGCTCGTGATTTACTAACCATCCAAGCTAGTACGGTAGTTTCGGAGTCTGCATTTTCTTTGAGTGGCAGGATTCTGAACGAGCGAAGCAGCCGTTTGACCGAAGAAACTTTGGAGATTTGCATTTGCTACAAGGACCATTTGGACGCTTTGAGGAGGAGATAACACATCTCGTCAATTGAAGACAGTGAGTCTGAAGTTGAAGAGCAGTTTAATAACTTAAATTTGGGGAGCGCCGTAGAATAAAGACGTTGAAGTTGAAGACGAGTTCAAAATCAAAAGCGACTCCGGAGTTGAAGAAGAGTCCAAGGCTCAACTCCAAATTTTGAATTTGTATTTTGTATTATAATTTCAAATTTAATAAAAATATTTGTATTTAGATTTTGTATTATAATTTGTAATTTGTATTTTGATTTGGTAATTTTATTTCAAATTTAATAAAAAAATTTATTTACTTTGCAATTTTACATTTCATATTATTACATGTTATTTAATTAAATTATTAAAAACGAAATATAATAATATATAATAAAAAAATTAAAATAATTAATTTAATTAACCGGTCCCAGTCTAGGACCGGTTAGGACCGGTTAGGACCTGTCCTTTCGGTACCAGGCGGTCCCGATTTTCAAAGGAAAAATCGGTCCCGGACCGGGACCGGTTTGGGCAGGACTGGTCTGGGACTGGTCTCCCAAAGGACCGGTCCTGCCCAGGACCGGTCCCGGACCGGGACCGGTGTCTTTATGTGCACCCCTGATTGAATCTAATAAGAATTTGAGAGAAAAAGAATTTCTCTAAACAAATTTACTTCATAAATTTTTTCTTAAAATCAAATCACCTAAAAATTAAATCTAACTAACTATGATGAAATAAAAGTTTAGAAAATCAAAATTTATAAAATTTTTTATAAATAAACTCAAAATAAATTTCTAAAGATAACAAAAAGATTAAGTAGGGGTTTATTATATTTTTGTATTTTCTTTTTTTTTTCAATTTTTTTGTTTTTTTGATAATAAAAAGAAAAAAAATTAAAACATTTTAAAGATTTATATATATATATTTTTTATTTTTAAAGATTTTTTAATTTTTGGATTTTTAAATAAAAACAATAAATAAGAATCCACCCCCACACTTAAAAATAAACATTGTCTCAAATGTTTATAAGTCAAGTAGGAGGGGGGGGGGGGGCAGAAAAACAATTTGTGAAAATTTAGCAAAAAAATTCATAAAAATTAAAAGATAAGCAAGGGGTGTCTCCCATGAGCTCTTTTCTTTTTCACATCTTTAAGCTAGACGGTTCGGGTTAGGAGAGAGGAAAATAAAAATTGAGGTGAACGGGCAACTCCCTGAGTTCGTTCTTTGGCGAAGATGCGAAAGTCGCTCGCCCTGCTACTCCTCCGCTTTGTTCTTGATTTTTCTTCTTTTAACATGCGACTTGAAAATGTTGATTCAAATCACCTATCCATACCTGAGGTGATTTGAATCTTTCTAGATGAGCGGCAAATGGCACGGGAACAACATTTGATATCAACGGCTCATCTTCTTCCTGAAATTGGTTAGTTAAAGAGAAATAAAAAAAACACGTCAGGAAAATCTTCGCAATGAGGAGGTTCTTACAAAGTTATATGATTAGGTATAGGTTGTTTATTTATTAAAATAAAATTGTTATCTTAAAATTCATTAAAAAGGAAATTACTGGGCGCAATATTTTCATGAATTTTAATTTCTAAATATTCATAAGTGGAGTGAAAATTCATGAGTAGAATGAAAATCAGGAGAAATAGGAGAAGAAACATGTTTTTCTTCTATTTTGTCTGATGTGCCCATAACTTTAAAATATTCTTGATATAATAATTCTTCTTCCTCTTCCGAATAAGACACTATGGGGACACATGAAAATTCATGTTCCTCCATAGGTGAAATATTCGAAGTTGGAGAAGTATTATAAGGAAAAATAATAATTTCTTCTAAATTTTGGGAAGGTGGATCAACTAGAAATTTTATAAAGTCCCCAAAATTAGAAGAAGAAGTGTGCTCTGTGATAAAAGAAGAATAAAAATTCGGATCTAAATAATTATACTGATAACTCGGGGAAATTTCCGGTTGACCTTGTGAACACGAAAAATTAATATCCGAATTGGAAGAAAAATTATTTAAATCAAAATAATTATTCGGTTTTGAAAAAGTATTTTCATGAAAAATAGGTGAATTGGAAAAATGAGTTTCATGAAAATTAGAAACAGAATTAGCATCAAAGTGAGAATAATTATTAATTTCAAAATTATTTTAATAACAAAATTTTTTATAATAATAATAAAAACAATTATCACTTTGATGAGTAGCACCAAAATAATAACAAAAACTTTGGCATTTTTTTGCGGCTTTCAAAATATCTAGTTGATTTTGAAGCTTGACAATTTTAGCGGATAATTCAGATAACATTTTTTTAATAAAAGAAAATAAACACAACCCTTAACTAATAAAATTGAATTTGAAAAAGAAAATTAAAAAGAGAATTGAGGATAGAGATAGAGAGTGATAAAAGTAATACAATTTTTGCTTTCAAAATAGCAACAAAAGGATTCCCCGGTAACGACGCCAAAAACTTGATGATGAATTTATATAGTTTTAAAAATATATCCAAACTATAATCCCAAATAGGCAAGTGTACCTATCGAAATATAGTATATGAAATTATCATATTAGACTCGGGGCCTGTTGAGTACTCCTACTCACGCAAATTAATATTATTTTATCACATAATAAAATGAGTGAAATTAAACTATAGCTATAAAAATAAAATAAAAGATAACACTTGATATAGACTCACTTTAAAATAAAATAAACTTATCATAAAATCAAACTTCTAAATTACCTACATCGACCATGGAGGTTCCTAAATTACGAAAACGCCTCTCTCGAGAATACGCTCTCGACTAAACTTAGGTTGATTGATTAAGACCTCTCGGTCAGTCGAAACCCCTAAGCTTGCCTTAGGAGGTGAACACCTCTATTGGATTTCACTCCAATTCGGAAGAGTTATATCGTCATCTCTCTAGGAGTGCAATCAATTCCTTTTATCTTCGAGTGATCTTCCCATATCTGCAACCTCTCGGTCATTTAGGATACGGATCTTAGATAAAAATTGAACCAAATAAATCAAAGATAGATCGCATCGATAATAATGGAGTTTGACAAAAATAAGGAGTTTATTATATTAAAAAGCTTGTCATGGTCAAGTGGTAATGAAAAGAGGGATACATGTAAAGATAAACAACTACAAGCTTGAAATAAAAGAGCTAAAATTAAAGCCTAAAAACTATGAAATTGAAAAGTACATAAAGGAAATGCATAAAAACAGGAACAAAAACTATTAAAACAACTCCTAGATTGGCTCCTTAGATCCCACACCCCCTCCCCCATCTCCTGGCTTTCTCTGCAATTTATAGTAAAATTTCTGGAAGGTCACGCCCTAGGTCACGCCAGTGACCTAGTGCGTGTAAGGATCAAAAATTACTGTCTTGAAAACCTGGGAACGTTGGTGGAAAAACGCCAAAAGCCGTCGTTCTTCGGGTCATGCCCCTAGGCAACGCCCGTGACCTAGGGTGTGTCATATCTGTTACTGGAAACGGCGGGAAGGAGAAATGACGAGAAATAATTCGGGTAGTACATGCCCGTGACCTACGGCGTGTACTGATCGGGTCATCAAACGGCTGGAAACGACACAATCTGGCTTCAATTTGGCAATTTCTGGTAGGTCACGCCCGTGACAAGTGGGCGTGTACTTAGAAAATGTCCCAGAATTGCTCACGAAAGTTTTCTAAAGAAAATTATGTTTTTTCCCGAGACACGCCCCGTGCCATGCCCTACGAGGGCATGACTTTGGGGCGTGTACATGTAAAACTCTCCAGAGTTGTAGAGGACGCCATCCTCTTTCTGTTGAGTGGTTGTACGTCTCGTAACTTTTCTTGGTTTGAAAGTTATGACCATTTGAATTTCAGCTATCTGTGACCAAAAATGTTAATTTTCTCCACAATGTTTTCAGATCATTGTCATGGACTTGAAATTGGTATTTGGAGTTTGAATTGACCTGAAATAAGAAAACAAAGGAATTAATACAAATATTAATAAAACTAAATAGAAATCTAACTATTTATTAAATAAAAATTATATAAAAACAACTATAAATAATGATTTATCACATTTGGATTATGCTTGTTGTATTTTATTATGCTTGGTGTGCACCGTGGTTAAGTGTTAACCATAATTAAAGAGTTAATCAACTATATAAAATCTCTTAAGCAATATTAAGTATTCATATGCCTTCCGATGGATGACACTCTTCCTGCCTCGATCGATGACATGTGGGCTTGCCAAAGCAAGATGCATTAATCTATCTCGGTGATGGTGCGATCGGATAACTGTGATATCCCACTGTCGACATCGGGTCTAGCTTAACTCGGCGACCTCAAAGGTTGGGTGCCCAGAGGCATGGGATTGGCATGCACCATATGATGGATGCGAATAAAGAGTTATTCACCAGCCATACAAGAATTGCATTGTGATGCAATTAGCAAGCGTTGCCTACCTAAATAGGTGTATTGTGAGAGAAAAACCAAAGCTGACTCATAGTGTTTGTGAAATATGGATCTTGTCCACTAATAGGGTTACTCGCCAAACTCTTCGGATTTATATCGAGGGTTATCAGTTTGATAAAAATAGTTAGAGCTTTTAATTAAAGTCCTAATTGAAAGATAAATTATATTTTGAAATGTGGTACTAATTTGTTTTGCATATATTCTTGTAGAATTTTCATGGCAAGTGGTTCACACTCGACCCTATCCCTTAGAGCGATCCTTGAGAACAAGAAGCTGAGTGGTACAAATTATTTGGACTGCTACAGAAACCTAAGAATTGTTCTCAAGCAAGTATGCAAGCTCTATGTTTTGGAAGAGGTATCCCCTGATGAGCCTGCCGAGAATGCACCCCGTGTTGATAAAGATGCTTATAAGAAGTATCTTGACGACTCCTTAGACGTCGAATGTCTCATACTAGTGACCATGAACTCTGAGCTTCAGAAGCAACCTTAGAACATGGGTTGTAAGTACATTGATGAGCATCTCAAGAAAATGTTTCAAGAACAAGCTTGTCAACAGAGATTCGACGTCACCAAGGCATTGTTCCAGTGTAAGATGGGAGCTCAGGACCTAGTAGGTACTCATGTACTCAAGATGATTGGGTATATCGAGAACCTTGAAAGACTAGGTTTCCATCTTGGCCAAGAGTCAGCTACATACCTGATACTGCAATCATTGTCGGACAGTTATGAGCAGTTTGTCTTGAACAATAATATGAATGAAATAGACAAGATACTGCCCGAGCTCTTAGGTATGTTGCGAACTACCGAGATTAATATGAAGAAGGCCAAGTCTGCTAGCACCATATTGATGGTGCATAAAGGCAAGGCCAAGGCCAAGGGATTCAATAAGACGAAGGTGGGACCTAAGTCTGGACTAGAGCCCAAGTATTCTACACTGAAAAAGAAAGGCACATGGAAAAAAGGGAAGTGCCACCATTGTGGCAAGGCAGGTCATTCGAGGAGGAGTTGTCCTTCATCCATTGAGGGTCTGTGGAAAATGAAAGGAGGTATGACCTCCACTTCAGGTATATATGTTATAGAGATAAACTTTTCTGCTCCTTCATCCGGGGTATTGGATATTGGTTGTGGTTCACACATTTGTATAAATGTGCAGGAACTGGGAAGGAGAAGAATGCTGATTAATGGAAAGGTGGACCTCCGCATTGGCAATAAAGCAAGAGTTGCTGCCATTGCCGTGGGTGTTTATTATCTTGCTTTGCCCAGTGGGCTTGTAATAGAACTAGATAATTGTTATTTTGTTCCTTCCATAACTAGAAACATTATATCCATTTCATGTTTGGACATGGTGGGTTTTTATTTTATTATTAAGAACAACTGTTGTTCAATATTTAAGAATGATGTTTGTTATGGTGTAGCCCAAATGTTTAATGGTCTGTATGTTTTGAACTTAGACGATCCGATCTATAATATTGAAAATACTAAAAGACTAAGAACAAATGTGTTAGATCCCTACTCTATTTGGGCTAGGTTCACTAACTAGGATAATTGACCCACCATGTATAAACAGGATCATGATATTGTTTCCTAGAGTTTAGGCTAACTCTTTAGAATCAACCTCACATGGACGAGCCAACAGAAGATAGTAGAAGACTCAAATACTTAGAAGGAAATCAAGTTCAGAAAAGTGAGTTCGATGTTCGTCGAACTCTGCTCGACGAAAGTCGTGCTCAGCTCGACGAACTCAAAGTAAATTCTCTGAGTTGAGGTCGACGATATTTGAGGTTAGGTCGACGAATTCTGGAAGTTCATATTCAACAATCTAAGTCCAGAATCCTTTCTCTGAACTCAGGTCGACGAAGTTATGTTATCAGCTCGACGAACTTGGAGAATAGAAATGGGAAGTTTTCTACAGAAAGCAGTTAGCTGATCTCAGGTCGACGAACTTGGTTCTCTGGTCGACGAACAAGAATTTCCAGGTCGACGAACACGATTTCTCTGTTCGACGAACTTTGATCTTAGGTCTACGAAATCTGTTATCTGGTCGACGATTGCTGTGCAGTTCCAGACTTGGAATTTTCCCTCTTTTTGTCCTTATTCTCATGCAGTAATTCCTGAATAATCAATGCTTATATTCTCTCAATATAGCCGTTAGTAGCATCATTAATTTTGGTCTTCATAAGGAATATTACTTTCCGTTTTTAATAGCACGGTTGGGGAAATTCATTAATGATATATTCTCTCCAGCCGCATTTCCATTCTCTAGGCAGTCAGCATTCAATGCAGAAAGGAATTCAAATTCAAAGGAGAATTTAGACAGAGATATATAAAAAGTGATTTTTTTTCAGTTGACAGCAAGAGTAGTACAAGCAAGCAAAACACATAGAACAATACATGCACCAGAAAATATTCAAGAAAAAGCTCTGTCTTCATCAAGTGTTCATCCTCCAACAAGTTTCAAGAGACAATCAACTTCTATCTTTCTACAGCTTTCTGGAGAATCTTTTCAAGAAGACCAACTCACCCTGCAAAGCTCTCATTCTTCCTGAATAGAACTTCATCTCAGGTGGAGCTTTGACACATCAAGGATCCACAAGTCTTCTCTACTGCTTCGAGAAAATAGAAGACAACATCTAGTTTCATTTGTTTCACCCAACTGTACAAAGGGTTCTAGCTCCCTTCAAAAGTTAAACACTTGGTTGCAAGTCTCCTGATCAAAAGACTTGATTTGGTTTTTAGGCACCTGATCAAAATCCTGAAGGGTTTCCTGATCTACCTGAATCATATCTTGTGGTGACAGGCACCTGAGCAAAAACTTGATTGGTGGAAGGGCACCTGATCAAAAACCTGAGTAGATTCCTACGAGGTTGGTAGAAGAGTAGATGTATCCAATTTTTAGGGGAACCACTATAAAAATTCTTGTGTCGTCTGTGATGCTCTCTCATTTTTATTATTTGTTGCTTGCTGTGTAGTTTAGTTTTTATTTCTACACTCTCTGATTACACTAATAATTATCATTATTTTACTTATACAATAAAAAAATGATACGATTTTAAAACACTTTATTCACCCCCCCCCCTCTAGAGTTAAACAGTGTAACCTCACAGGTGGTATCAGTGCATACCACAACTTTCAATTGGTATCAAAGGCAGGTTATCTTTGGTTTCATAGATTCACATCTGAACCAAGATCCTTGTTATATTGTTTCTCTCTTCTTTAGTTTTTCTGTTATTACAGCAATGACACAAAATAAAGATAATGCTAGCACCAGACCTCCAGTCTGCAACTTAAACAAATTTGTCTTCTGGAAGGCAAGAATGAAGTTGTACATGAATTCTATTGATGAGGATATTTTCAACTCTATTTTGACAGGTCCTCCTCGACCTACAACATCTACATCTATAGTAACTTCTAGCACTCATGCAGTTCCACCACCTGAGTGTACTGATGCTCAGAAGAAAGCGAAAATAGCTGATGCTAAATCTATGAAAATATTGGCTCAAACCATGTTAGATGTTATCTTCCAAAAGCTGGTTGAGTGCACCTGTGCAAAAAAATCTGGGATTCTCAAAACCAGATGGTGGTAGGCTCAGTAGATGAAAGAAAGGATAGAAGATCCATCGTAATATCTCAATATGAGATTTTCAAGAAGGAGGAATCTAAAACAGTGCTTGTGATGTATAACAGACTTAGTGTTATCATCAATGAACTGAAGACCCTGGACAAAGATATCTTCTTGACTGAGATCAATGATAAGATCCTGATATGCTTCCCCAGCACTTGGGATTCCAGGTTCTGGCCAATCAAATAAGCTAGAAGCATTGATGAGATATCCACTGAGTCTCTCTTGACAAATCTCAAATCCTATGAGCAATTAATCAAGACCAGAGAGGCTGCTGAACTGAAGGCCTCAACCTCTTCAAGGAAAGAACAAAATATTGCTTTCAAAGCAACAGAAGAATCTGAAACCCATCCAGCCAATGAAGAATTGATGAGCTTGCTGGCCAAAAGATTATACAAACTGGCCAAGACAGGTTTCAGGAGAAGACCATCCAAGAGTGATGACAAACCGAAGTATGACAGAACTCCTACCAAGGAGATTGTCTGCTTTGGATGCAGAAAGCTTGGGCACATTGTTCCTTAATGCCCATAAGCTCAGAAAAGAGACAGGAGAAAAGAGAAAGAGAACAAGAAGAACTCCAGCAGGCATTCAAACAAACACTCCTCCAGTAAATATAAAAGAATGGAAAAAGGTTTCATTACTGAAACCTGGAGTGATACTGATGAAGAGACCTCATCTTCCAGCTCCAGTCAAGATGAAGAAGAATCCAAGGCAAGAGAAGTTTGCCTCATGATAATTAATGCCTCATGCAGCAGACCCAATGCTGAAGACCAAGCAGAAATCCATTCTGAGGAATCAGAAGAGGAATCTGAGACCGAAGAGGATCAGGTAATCTCTCCCTTTGATTTTAATTATACTGATTTTAAAAAAGAGTTCAAATCATTACGCAATGACCTAATAAAATCTGAAAAAGAAATCAAAATGCTAAGAGATAAGCAATCTGAATTTGATAATTTATTTGCTGAAAACACTAAGCTTAAAGATGATTTAGTTTTAGCAAATGAACAAATATTTCCCTAAAATAGAATTATGTGAGGCTAAGCAACTTGAGGAATCTCTCAATGCGAGAAGCCTTAAGCTAATGGACATCACAAGTACAGTCAATGTCAGACTAAATGGAAAACTGGGCTTAGGTGCTTCATCAAGCTTACCTCCCATACTTAAGAAAAACATATTATCAACCCCTATAAAATTTATTTCAGCTAAAGAAAAAGAAGTAATAAACAATAAGCAACCCACAGAAGACTTACTTAAATCTAAAAATCAAAAGAACAGAAACAAGAAAAATCCAAATAAAAACAAAGTTCAATAGATTTCGTCGAACTCAGATCGACGAAATGTGGCTAGTTCATTGAACTCCGATCGACGATCTATAAACGCAAATATTAGCCATAATAACTCGTCTTACTGCGATCAACAAATCTTGTATGGTTCATCGAGCAGAGATCGATGAACTTGGGGCACAGAAAATGAATATATTCATTCTCTAAGAAGAGATCGACGATCTCATCCCACTTCGTCGAACTCTGGTCGACGAACTTACAACTTTTCGTCGAACCCAGTTAGACTTAACAAAAATCATAATTTTAACAGAAACTTTAATCAATCTAGTAAACCTTTTAATCCTTATGCTAATTGGGAAATTCCACCGAGCAGATAATATCCCTTAGGATATAAATCTCAGCCTGAATTTTCAGTTATATCAAGTTTTTCTTATCAGAAAAATAAAAGACCCAAGGTAATCTGGGTCAAGAATAAATAATTATTTTCTTTGCAGGTAAAGAGCTGTCCAGCTTTAAATCAACAATGGTATATGGATAGTGGATGCTTCAAGCATATGACTGGCAGCAAGGACAACTTAAATAACTATATGTCCAAGCTGGGACCAAAGGTGATCTTTGGTGATTCAAATTATGGTCAGTCTGAAGGCTTTGGAGAAGTTAAGATTGGAGCAGTCACTTTCAAAAAGGTTACATATGTAAGTGGACTAAAACATAACCTCATCTCCATAGGTCAACTATATGATGAAGGTTATCATGTACACTTTAACTCCAGCTCTTGTATTATTTCTACTAAAGAAAACCAAATTGTTTTAATTGGAAATAGACAAGGCAACATATATGTAGTTGATTTCCATTCTATAATATCAGATATATGTTTACTTAATCTTGTTAGCAATCAAAATGACTTATGGCATAAAAGATTAGCACATGTTAATATGAAAAACATTGCTAGGTTATCTAAAGAAAACCTTGTTAGAGGTTTGCCTTCTGGTCCCTACAAGAAGTAAGGCCTTTGCAGGGCTTGTCAATTAGGAAATTAAAATAAATCTAGTTTTAAATCAGTTAATAAAAGTGATTCACCTAGGGTCTTGTACTTGCTACACATGGACATTTTTGGCCCTATTGTTGTACATAGCCTAGGAGGGAAATCGTATACTCTAGTTATAATAGATGACTTCTCAAGATTCCCTTGGGTGTTCTTTCTGAGATCAAGGTCAGATACATTCAAGGTTCTTATAGATTTTCTCAAGACCATACAGATTGAGTACTCTACTCAAGTTGCATTGTTCAGAAGTGATCATGGCACTGAGTTTGAGTCTCTTCTTATGCATGAGTTCTTTTAGAAGGAAGGTATCAGGCATTGCTTCTCAGCTCCTAGAACTCCTCAACAAAATGGGGTAGCTTAAAGGAAAAATAGAACCCTAATTGAAGCTGCAGGCACATTACTTGCAGATGCTAACATGCCCCTATCCTTTTGGGCAGAGGTGTGAGCACAACAAACTATGTACTGAACGGAAGTTTAATATTTAAACTTAAGAATAAGACTCCTTATGAATTTCTTAAAGGGAAGAAACCTAAAATCGCATATTTTAAAATATTTGGTTGTATATGTTATATTCATAACAATGACAAGAAATACATTAGAAAGTTTGAAGCTAAGGCTGCAGAGGGAATTTTCTAGGATATTCCCAAGTCAGCAAACCTTATACGGTGTTTAATAAATCTACTTTAAAAATTGAAGAATCTATTCATGTGACTTTTGATGAAGCTAACATGACTTATAAGGAGAAAGAAATTTCTAGCAATAGCACTTTGCAGATACCTCACTTGTGTGAGAGATTGGATGATCTAAGCCTCACCCAAGATGTTCCAATACATCCATCTCAACAAGTTGAAGAAGAAAGTGGAGAAGAAAGCATAGAGGTTACTGAACCCTTTCCAACAGCTAATGAAATTCCACAATAGGAATTTATTTTCCAAGCTGTTGCCAAACCAGCTCCTCCCACTAATTTTGTCACACTTAGAGATCACCCTAGATCTCAAGTGATTAGAGACATTTCCGCTGGTGTGCAAACAAGGCATCAACTCAACCCTGACTTGATGTTTGCTTTTTTCCTCTCTCAACTTGAGCCCCAAAACATTAAAGATGCGGATCAAGATCCCAACTGGATCATTGCAATACAAGAGGAGCTCAATCAATTTGAGAGATGTAGATTTTTGGAATTGGTTCCTAGACCCAAAGACTACCCAGTCATTGGAACCAAATGGGCATTCAGAAATAAATTTGATGTAGAAGGCAACATTATGAGGAACAAGGCAAGGCTAATAGCTCAAGGCTATACGCAAGAGGAAGGCATTGATTATGATCAAACATTTGCTCTTGTTGTAAGACTTGAGGCTATAAGAATTTTCCTTGCATATGCTGCATTCAAGAAGTTCAAAGTCTATCAAATGGATGTTAAAAGTGCTTTTTTAAATGGAGAACTCAAAGAAGAAGTATATGTGGAGCAACCACTATGTTTTATCTCTCCAACCTATCCCTCTCATGTCTTTAGATTGCATAAACCTCTCTATGGTTTAAAGCAAGCTCCAATAGCTTAGTATGAGACTTTAGCTAGCTTCAAATTAAAGCATAAATTTTATAGAGGTATTGTAGATATGACACTTTTTATTAAGCATCATAAAGATAAAATCTTATTAGTACCAATTTATGTAGATGATATTATCTTTGGCTCAACTGATCCCAAACTATGCAAAAGGTTCTCTAACCTTATGCATTCAAAGTTTGAGATGAGTATCATGGGTGAACATTCATATTTCCTTGGTCTCCAAGTGAAACAATCATCTGATGGTATCTTCATCCCCCAATCTAAATATGCTAAGGAGCTTGTTAAAAGATTTGGGATGTGTGATGCCTTAGCAATGAAGACACCCATGGCTGCAAATGATGTGATAGATTCTGATGAGCATGGAAAACCTGATGATCAGAAGTTGTATAGGGCCATTGTTGGGTCCCTATTATATCTCACAGCAAGTAGGCCAGACATAATGTTTGCTACATGCATTTGTGCTAGCTTCCAAGTGAACCCTAAAGAATCTCACTATATTTTGCTAAAAAGGATTTTGAGATATATAAAAGGTTGCCCAAATTTTGGACTTCTATATCCATCAGAGTATGAATTTAACTTAACTGGATTTTCAGATGTTGAGTATGCTGGATGTAGGGTGGACAGAAAGAGCACCACAGGAACATGTCAGTTCCTTGGTGATAGACTAGTGTCCTTGTTCTGTAAAAAGCAAACCTCTGTTTCCACATCCACTACAGAAGCAGAATATATAGCTGCTGGCAGTTGTTGCTCACAAGTATTGTGGATACAAAACCAACTACTGGATTATGGATACAACTTAAATAATTCAACTATATACTGTGATAGTACTAGTGTTATATCCATAGCATAAAATCCAGTGCATCATAGTAGGACCAAGCATATAGAAATAAGGCATCATTTCATTTGAGATTGTGTAGACAAAACGAAAATTAATCTTGTCTTCATTTCCACTGATTTGCAAAGGGCAGACATCTTCACCAAACCATTGGATGAGAAGAAACATCTATTTTTCTTAAATCAGTTAGGAATGATCAATGGAGAAGAGTTAATTTAAATTTTGTCTGTGGTCGATGATTTGTTGACAGCTCGTCGAATGGAGATCGATGATTAGTGAACTCCTCATGATGAGTTCGTCGAACGGAGTTCGATGATCACTTCTTAGTGAAATAGCTTTCATCGAACGGAGATCGACGATCCTTACTTTAGTGAATTCTTCGTCGAATTAAGATCGATGATTTATTCATCTTCTTCAGACTGAGATCGACGAACTCATTTTCTATTAAAATATTTCGTCGAACTTAGATCGAAGATCTTTTCTTTTTTCGTCGAACGGAGACTGGCGGTTCATATTCTGAAAATCCTATATCTTGGTTTTCTTCGACCTCCATCCCGCGCTTTCAGTTCCTTTGCACTTGATCTTTATTTCTCTCTTGCAGGTGCATTTATGGTGATTCCAGCAAGAGCTCTCTCCACCATTAAATTTGATATGGGCTTTGATATAGATTTCGATTCTTTCCAGTTATCTGACGCAATCTTTATAGAAATCTTGAAGTTGTTTGAAGATCAACATCTGAAGCGGTTCATGAAACTGAGAATCAAGATTGCAATGACATAGATCAAAGAATGGGTATTTACTTACTCCACAATAGAAGATAACATGACAGGAACTATTTCTGGTAACCTGGTTTCCCTCTCACCAAATAAACTAACCGACATTTTCGGTCTATTGAATGGTGCTGATGAGATAGAAATGGATTCTGAGGAGTATACCAATATGTTGATTAAAATGGATCATTCTGGAGATAACCCTAATAAGCTACTGAAAAAGAACTTGTCTGCTGAATACAAGTTCTTAGCTGATGTAGTAGGGAAAGTGTTGTTAGGCAAGCATACATCACATGACTATATCACCAGGCACTAGTTCTTGGTGATGGCCGCCTTGGTTGATAAGAATGGAATTAACTGGGGTAAGTTATTATTTGATCTGATTAAGAAGAACAACAACAAGAAAGAAGTCTGCTTTGGACGGGTCTTGGGGATTTTTCTACATGAGAAAGCATCTGAACATCTAGTTTCCTCATCAGTGTTCATAAATGCCTCCAAGAGGCTAACCTTTGCCCTGTTTGGCAGATGGGAGAGGAGGATCTCTAAGCCCTCCAAGGCTTTCTCTTCCTTCAGGCCTTCTGAGGGTATAATGGCTGATACAGCCACTCCGCACCCTAGTTCTGAAGAAGTTCCTCTTCCAACTCCTTCTTCAACCATATCCATTCCAATAATAACTCCTCCATCTCCACAACCATCTTCACCTCCTCCTCTACAACAAACAACTCACTCAATTCCTTCACCAAATTATGTGCCAACACCTCCTCAATCTCCACTCCATATCACACCTCCTCAATCTCCTCTTCCATCCCACCTCCAAGACATCAACACCGACACTTTCTTATCATCCTCCAAATTCAATCTGCTCACATCATTACTATCTACACCTACTTATCATGTCCATGACATTCCCAGTCACACACCATCCCCTGCATCATCATCTCCTCAGGATGACATCCTCCCTGATGTCACTCCTTTTGCTAATCCCTCTGTATCCACCCAAACTCCTCCTGAGTTTATGGATACATCTTCTCCTTCCCTATCTACCATCCTGGAGCACATCACTCTAGTGATTAGGACTCTTATAGTAGAGGTCATTATACCTCTTACTAAATCTATTTCTTCTCTTGCTGCTCTCTATGCTACCTCATCTATCCCTCCTTCTTCCTCTAGGGGCCTTATTTCAGCTTCTGCTGAAATCAGGCAGGGGGAGATGCTCAATGAAGAAGCTTCTCCAGTTTTAGCACCAACAACAGTTACAGTTTTAGATACAGATATTTATATGGTTCTAGATACAGATATATCTATAGAGGATACAGAAAGAATAACTGTTGGTGATTGCTTTGTCCATCTCACAGTGGATTTGTTCAATTTGTTGAATTCTTTTGATACAGTTTATTTAAGCTCTCTTCCTTCTATCTGCCTAAAGCCATCCTTGGCTATTATACCTTATATAGTACCTATTAGTCCTACAATTGCTATGTAACTCAAGGACAATTTTGCAGTTTCAGAGACTCATACAATATCTGCTCCCAAAGATATCTCTTCTCCAGAGGCTGTCTCTGCTCCTACATATAAAATGGATGACAGTCCAATGTCAGATTTGGATGAAATCATCATGGTAGATATATAAGAAGAGAATTTGTTAATTGCTGAAAATAAAACAGTTGCTGAACAGCCTCAGGCTGCAGAACCTCAAGTAGTTGCTCCAGCTCCAGCTCCAGCTCCAGTACCTCAAGCTCAGCCTCAGGCTGACAAGTCAATTGACAAAGATCTTCTGAAAGATTTGTATGATTTATATGATAATACTCAAGGATCCTCCTCTGAAAAAGATGATGATAATGATGAAAATTCTGATGATAGCCCTTCTGCTAAAAAGAAAGTTTCAAAGAAAAGAAAGGCTCCTCCAGTTGCAGCTCCTAAGACAAATCTAACTCATGATACTCCTTACCCTGGGATGCCAGACTGGATGTGGTTATCTAAGAATTAGTAAAAGGAAAGAAAGAAAAGCAGAAGATATTCTTCTCCTCCTCAAAGGCACAGAAAAGGACCTCCTCCTCCTCCACCACCTGCTACTGGTGCTTCAGGCAGCTCATCTACGAGGTCTACCACATATGCTCAAACATACCATAAACAACATGGTGGATCCTCATCTTCTCAAGGAAGCAGCCAGTAGAGGTACTCTTCAAGCAGGCAATAGCAACCTCAACAACAGCTACAACAGCAACATCATCAGCAACAACAACAGCAAGATCCTGAACCATAAAAAGCTGACAGTACTAAAAGGCCATAGTCTGCTTCGATTCCATTTATGGATCCAGAGACAGAGACTACTGCTATAATGGCCAGGTTCCAGGAACTGGTTGGATTATCAATGATAAACAATGCTAAAGCTGAAGGAAAAGATTCCTCCCAGTATTCTACAATGTCCAAATATAGGAAAGAAGAATTAAACAAGTATGAGAAAGCTAACAAATTCTTTAATGTATATGCCTATATGAATATACACCCAGAGGTTGTTGTACCTAAAGCGACATCTCTCAATATCATTAGAGCTACTGATATGACCATGTCAGAGAAGCAAGCAGCAAATCCCAATAGAGAAATCAAGTTCACACAGCCTACTGACAAAGAAAAGGAGGACAAGCAAAAGGAGAAACTGAAGAAAAATATATGATATACATTCTGTTTAGTTTTTTGTTGGTCTGAAGTCTTTATTTATGTACTATCACAAAGCTACTGTAAATATCTGCTGCATATTTCTATTTTTCTACCAGATATATTTTCCTGCTTTGTGATTATTTTTTATTTCATGTCTATTAGTGACCTTACACAAATAGGGGGAGATTGTTAGATCCCTAGTTCATTTGGGGTAGGTTCACTAACTAGGATAATTGGCTCACCATGAATAGTCAGGGTCATGATATTGTGTCCTAGAGTATAGGCTAACTCCTTAGAATCAACCTCACATGGACCAGCAAACAGAAGACAGCAGAAAACTCAAAGACTTAGAAGGAAATCAAGTTCAGAAAAGTGAGTTCGACGTTCATCGAACTCAGCTCGACGAAAGTCATGCTCAGCTCGACGAACTCAGAGTAAATTCTCGGAGTTGAGCTCGACGATAATCAAGCTCAGGTCGACGAATTCTGGAAGTTCATCTTCAACACTCTAAGTCCAGAATCCTTTTTTGAACTCAGGTCGACGAAGTTATCTTATCAGCTCGACGAACTTGGAGCACAGAAATGGGAAGTTTTTCACATAAAGCAGTTAGCTGATCATCGGTCGACGAACTTGGTTCTCAGGTCGACAAACAAGAATTCCCTTGTCGACGAACACGATTTCTCTGGTCGACGATCTTTGATCTTAGGTCGACAAAATCTGTTCTCTGTTTGACGATTACTATGCAGTTTCAGACTTGGAATTTTCCCTCTTTTTGTCCTTATTCTCATGCAGTAGTTCCTGAATAATCAATGCTTATATTCTCTGAATATAGCCGTTAGTAGCAGCATTGATTACGGTATTCATCTGGAATATTACTTGTTGTTTTTAATAGGATAGTTGGGGAAATTCATTAATGATATATTCTCTCCAGCCGCATTTCCATTCTCCAGGCAGTCAGCATTCAATGCAGAAAGGAATTCAAATTCAAAGGAGAATTTAGATAGAGATATATAAAAAGAGACTTTTTTTCAGTTGACAACAAGACTAGTACAAGCAAGCAGAACACATAGAACAATACAGGCACCAGAAAATATTCAAGAAAAAGCTCTGTCTTCATCAACTGTTCATCCTCCAGCAAGCTTTCAAGAGACAATCAACTTCTATCTGTCTACAGCTTTCTAGAGAATCTTTTAAAGAAGACCTACTCACCTTGCAAAGCTCTCATTCTTCCTGAATAGAACTTCATCTCAGTGGGAGCTTTGACAAGTTCAAGGATCCACAAGTCTTCTCTGCTGCTTTGAGAAAGGAGAAGGCAACATCTAGTTTCATTTATTTCACCCCACTGTATACAGGGTTCTAGCTCCCTTCAAAAGTTAAACACTTGGTTTCAAGTCTCCTGATCAAAAGACTTGATTTGGTTGTTAGGCACCTGATCAAAAGCCTGAAGGATTTCCTGATCTACCTAAAGCATATCTTGTGGTGACAGACACCTGATCAAAAACTTGATTGGTGGCAGGGCACCTCATCAAAAACTGTTGGATCCCTAGTTGATTTGAGCAAGGTTCACTGACTTAGGATGTGACCTATCATGTATAGCCTGGGTCAATTTGTGTCCTAGAGTCTAGGTTAAGTCCTTAGGATCAACTCCAGATGGACCAGCTTTCAACAAGACCCTCAGAGACTCCAGACTCACAAGTTTTCAAGACTAAGTAAAGTGATTTCGATGTTCGTCGAACTCAGCTCGACGAAAGGAGTTCTGCGCTCGAGGATCGTGAGACAATTCTTTGTGCTATGCTCGACGATCTATGTTCTCTGTTCGACGAAATCTCAGTTTCTACATCAAGCCAAAGTCAGGAGAACTTCAAATTTTTCTAAGTCCAGCTTCATGCTTCGGTCGACGAATTATATTCTGAGCTCGACGAACTTGGACCTCAAGTTCACAGCTTCTCAGGTCGACGAAGTCAGCTTCTCAGGTCGACGAATGCTAAACTCTACTCGACGATTTCTGGACACAGAGAATCTGTGTCGACACTTAGGGTTTGTGTCGACCCCAGACGATTTGTGTCGACACCAGGATTTCAGTTGACACCAGCTTATGTCGACACCAGGATTTCAGTCGACACCAGCTTATGTCCACACCACAGGATTTGTGTCGACACCAAGATCAATCTGTCGACACCAACTTTTGTCGACACAGTATTTCAGCAGATGCTGGATATTTTGTCTAAGTCCAGAACTTTTCTTAAGTCGATGAATTTGAATCTCAGCTCGACGAATGAAGAATGTCTATCAGATGAATGAAGATTATCTAGTCGTCGAACTCTATCAAGCTCAGCTCGACGAACTTCAGCTCAGCTCGACGAACACAAGTTCAGCTCGACGAATTGTGTTCTTTGTTCGATGAATCCAGATTAGGTTTTCTTCAAGGTTCCCGTCCCGTTTCTTGGCGCTGATTCCTGAACATTTAATGTCAGATCTTCTCGGAATGTTATCGTTAGAACGTGCATTGACTATGGACGATTACATGCCGTTTTTCCATGGGACAGTTAGGAAAGTCATTGATTTCTGATTCTTTCCAAGGCCGACTGTAATTACTGCTCGACATTCAAAAGTTTGATTATTCCTCAGTCAGTTATAGACAGACAGATACACAAAAATAGAGGCACAACAAGAGATTAGAATCAAGAAGTGATAGAGTTCAAGAATTACAATACAGCAAACAATGTGACAGATTTTCTAAAGTTACAGAAGAACAAACATTCTAAAATCACAAGTTCTTGACTGCAATCAGCCTGACCAGAGAATATTTCCAAGAAGAAGAAGAATAACCAAATTCAATCAAGAGACTTCTTCTCTCTATTCACAGGATAACTTCAAAGGACAACAATCAACCAATCTGTCAAAGGAGTTCCTGAAACATATTTTGGTCCAGGCATTCTAGGTCTTTGAAGACCTATCACCCTAAAGCAGTGCTCCAGTCTTCCTGATACATTCAAGATCTCAGGGGGAGCAAGCTGCTAACATCATTCCACTTGAATCTTCTCTCTGATTGTTGACAGAGAAGATACCATCACTCTCTCACCACCTCCTATATAAAGGGTTGTCATCTCCCTTCAAAAGTGATTCCTGGTTCACAATTCTCCTTCCAAAAGACTTGAGATTTGGTTTTTGGGGACCTGATCAAAACCCATTGGTGCCCAGGACACCTGATCAACTAATCCTGCAGTTGATTCCTACCTAGGGTGGTAGAAAAGTGGATGTACCCAGATTGGTTGGGGAACCACTATAGCTCCTTGTGTCTTCTGGTTGCTTAGTTTCTTTTGTTTTCTGGCTGTGGTCAGTGATTGCTCTATGTTTAGTTAGTTGTTGTGTTTACCTTAGTTTAATTGCTTCCCTGTTCACTTAGGAATACAACAAGAGTTGTAAAAAGTTTTTAGCAAGCACCATACTCTCTTCACCCCCCCCCCCCCTCTAGAGTATATCAGATCTAACCTGCACTTTCAGTTGGAATCAAAGCGAGGTTGGTTAAATTACCATACCTTAGTAGTTAGATCTGCTTATTTCAAGTTTGTTACTAGATTTATTTCTTCACAGAACATGACCCAAAATAAAGATTATGCTAGCACCAGACCTCCAGTGTGCAATCTATCTACGTTTGCACTTTGGAAGGCAAGGATTAGATTGTACATGAACTCTATTGATGAAGACATTTTTAATTCTGTTTTGACAGTGTGTCCAAGACCCCCAGAAAATACAAGTACAAGTGTTGTTCCACCTCCTTCTGGAACAGATACAGAAACCAAGAAATGGAAAGTGGCAGATGCTAAGGCAATGAATATTTTAGCCCAGACTATGTCTGATGAAATATTCCAAAAAGTAGTTGAATGCAACTCAGCAAAGGACATTTGGGACAAGTTATCTAAGATAGTCTCAGGATCTGCTGATGAGAGAAAAGATAAAAGATCTCATCTCATAACCCAATATGAGAACTTCAAGAAAGGAGAAGCTAAGTCAGTAGCAGATATGTATAATAGACTCAGTCTCATAGTCAATGAGCTGAAAACATTGGACAAAGAGATCTCATTGACTGAGCTCAATGATAAAATCCTAATGTGCTTCCCAAGCACTTGGGACTCAACGATCTGGCCAATGAAGGATGCTAGAAGCCTAAATGAGATCACAACTGAAGCTCTCTTGGGCAAGCTCAAGTCTTATGAGCTGCTCATCAAGAATAGAGAAGCAGAGCAGAAGGCTGCTTCACCAGCAGTCAGAAAAGAGAAGTCAATAGCTTTCAAATCCATTGAAGATCAGCCTGAAGATAAGGTCACAGGCAATGAAGAGCTGCTAAGCCTACTGGACAAAAGGTTTTACAAAATGGCCAGGAAGGACTTCAGGAAAAAGTCTTCCAGATGGTATGACAAGCCAAGGTATGACAAATCAAATAACAAAGAGATTATTTATTTTGGATGCAGGAAACCAGGCCACACGATGTCTGACTGTCCAGAAAATCAGTATAAGGACAAAAAGGACAGGAAAGAAAGAAGAAAAGATAAGGACTTCAGGAAGAACAGCAATGATAAACCCTCCTCCAGCAAGAACAAACACACCAAGAAAGGGTTTGTAGCTGAAACTTGGAGTGAGACCGAAGAAGAATCTGAAGCTTCATCCATCTCTAGTTATGATGAAGATGATGCTGATGAAAAAGAATTCTTCATGATGGCTATCAATGCCTCACAACAAAATTCTGATGCAGAAGAGTCAGAGTTAGAATCAGAGACTCAATCTGAAGAGGAACAGGTAATAAGTTCTTTTGATTTTAATTCTGAGGATTTCAAGTGTGAGTTTAAAGCACTATGTTTAGATTTATTAAAATCTGAGAAGGAAATCATTTCTCTCAGAAATCAGTTATCTGAACACAGTACTTTAAAATCAGAAAACCTCAAACTCTCTTAGGAGTTGGAATGCTGTACGGAGCAGATAGCCTCACTGAAAAGTGAACTATCAGAGGCCAAGAAGTTTGAAGAATCCCTCAATGGGAGAAGTATCAAACTAATGGATATCACAAGCACAGTGAACTCAAGATTCAATAGTACACTGGGCTTGGGTGCTTCATCCAGCCAACCTATAGTATTAACAACCCCAATCAAGTTTATCTCTAATAAAGGTAAGGGAGTTGTAGAGGTGGCTAGGAAGAATTCTGATTTACCTAAGAAAACGAAAGTTCAACAGAATTCATCGAACGGAGCTCGACGATCGCTGAGTGGAGCTCAACGATCTCAGGCTATATCGTCAAACTCAGGTCGACGATTTCTGAACCCTGAACTCTGGCATGGTCGATCTTCAAACGGAGCTCGACAATCTGACCCAAGATCGTCGAACTCAGCTCAGAGATCGTCGAATAGAGATCAGTGTTTTGAAAACTCTTTCAAAGGCAAATCAAAGTTCAATCCTAGAGGTCCTACATCTCAATGGTTTAACCCTTATACTGAATGGATAATACCTCCTAGGAGATGTCATCCTGAAGGGTATAAGAGTCAACCAGAGATGTCTTTTATTTCTGAATTCAAAGGTTATCAACCTAGGCCCAAGGTGAACTGGGTCAAAAACAAATAAATTACTTTATGTGCAGGTGAAGACCTATCCAACATCAAACCAGCAATGGTATCTAGATAGTGGGTGCTCAAAGCACATGATAGGAAACAAGGATAATTTCACAAACTTTAAAGCCAAGCTTGGACCCAAAGTAATATTTGGTGATTCAAACTTTGGACTAACAAAAGGATATGGTGCAGTCCAGATTGGCTCAGTCACATTCAAGAAAGTAGCCTATATGGAAGGACTGAAGCACAACTTAATCAATATCAGTCAACTGTGTGATGAAGGCTATCAAGTGACTTTCAGCAAATCCTCACGCAAGATCAAATCAGAGTACAACACAACTGTGTTGACAGGTTGATGAAGAAAGTGAAGAGGAAAGTGAAGAGGAAGTGGTTGAACTTCCCCCAACATCTACTATCATTCCCCAAGATAAATTAAATACTGAAGCTGTTGCTCAACCAACTCCACCAACTAATCTTGTCACACTTAGAGATCACCCCAGATCTCAAGTGATTGGAGACATCTCAGTAGGTGTACAGACAAGACATCAACTCAACCAAGACTTGATGTATACCTGTTTTTTCTCTCAAATTGAACCTCTAACCATTCATGAGGCAGAGCACGATCCCCTGTGGATCATTGCAATGCAAGAGGAACTCAATCAGTTTGAGAGATGTAGAGTGTGGGATTTGGTTCCAAGACCCCATAACTACCCAGTTATTGGAACCAAATGGGTCTACAGGAACAAGTTGGATGCTCAAGACAACATAGTGAGGAACAAGGCTAGGCTTGTTGCTCAAGGCTACAGACAAGAGGAAGGAATAGACTATGACCAAACCTTTGCCCCTATTGCAAGGTTAGAGGCCATTAGGATATTCCTTGCCTATGCAGCTTACAAGAGATTCAAGTTCTACCAGATGGATGTCAAAAGTGCATTCCTGAATGGAGTACTTCAAGAAGAGGTTTATGTAGAACAACCTCTAGGTTTTATCTCTCCAACTCAACCATCTTTTGTTTTCAAATTGCATAAAGCTCTCTATGGTTTAAAGCAAGCTCCAAGAGCTTGGTATGAGACCCTAGCAAGCTTTCTTTTAGAGCATGAATTTACAAGAGGAACCATAGATAAAACACTTTTCACTAGACATCATAAGGACCAATTTTTGTTAGTACAAATTTATGTGGATGACATTATTTTTGGGTCTACTGATCCCAAATTGTGCAAGAGGTTTGATGACCTCATGCATTCTAAATTTAAGATGAGTAGCATGGGTGAGCTTTCCTACTTCCTTGGTCTCTAAGTGAAGTAGCTCCTAGATGGTATCTTCCTCTCCCAAGCTAAGTATGTTAAAGAGCTTATCAAAAAGTTTAGGATGGGTGATGCTTCAGGGATGAAAACCCCAATGACTACAAATGCTGTTGTGGATTCTGATGCAGCATGGAAACCAGTGGATCAGAAAAATTATAGGGCAATTGTTGGATCCATATTATACCTAACAGCTAGCAGACCTGATATAATGTTTGTCACATGCCTCTGTGCTAGGTTCCAATTGAACCCTAAATAATCTCACCTTATTTTCCTAAAAAGAATTTTGAGATATATAAAGAGTTGCCCTAGTGTAGGACTCTGGTATAATGTAGAGTCAGAGTTTGAGTTAACTGGATACTCAGATGCTGACTATATTGGATGTAGAGTGGACAGGAAAAGTACCTCTAGAACATGACAGTTCCTTGGTATGAGACTTGTCTCCTGGTTTTGTAAAAAGCAGACATCTGTGTCTACACCAACTGTAGAAGCAGAATACATGGCTGCTGGGAGTTGTTGTTCACAAATGTTATGGATACAAAACCAACTCTTAGATTATGGTGTCAACTTAAATAATTCAACTTTATTTTGTGATAATACTAGTGCTATTGCTATAGCACAGAATCCAGTTCACCATTCTAGGACTAAACATATTGAAATAAGACATCATTTCATTAGAGATAATGTGGACAGAAAGAAAATTAACTTGATCCATATTCCTACTGATCTACAGAGAGCAGACATTTTCACCAAGCTATTGGATGAGAAAACCCATATGTTCTTTGTAAATCAACTGGGAATTATTGATGAAGAAGAGTTAACCTAGTTTCTGTCTGCATTCGACGAATTTTCCAGAGTTTGTCGAACGGAGTTCGACGAATTAGGGAAAGTTTGAGAGATTCTCGTCGAATGGAGATCGACGAATTCTCTGTGTGAGGGAACAATTTTCGTCGACCAGAGATCGACGAACTTTGCTTCAGAAGAGATTTCGTCGAACGGAGTTCGACGAACTATTTTCGATTCTTCTGGATGAGATCGATGAATTATTTGTCTATAATTTATTTCGTCGAGCTCAGTTCGAAGAATTTTTCTTTTTCGTTGAACGGAGTTTGTCGATTCATCTTCTGAAAATCCTATATCTAGGTTTTCTTCGACCTCCATCCTGCGCTTTCAGTTCCTTTGCTCTTGATCGTCGTTTCTCTCTGTGTTTTTCTTGCAGGACATCAATGGCGATTCCCTCATGTGCTTTGGTTGCAATGAAGTTTGACACTGGATTCGACATGGATTTTGAGTCATTTCAACATTATGACCCCATCTTTCTATACATCTTGGAACTACTGGAAGAACTAAGTTTAAAGGATTTCATGACCAGGCGCATTAAACTTCATGGAACGGAAATACAAGAATGGGTATATACATCTACAGTTTCTGAAGAAGATGTTTTGACCGGCAATATAGGGAACACTGATGTTTCCCTTTCTCCCGCAGTTCTCACTGAAATATTTGGATTAGTGAACGGAGAAGACAATCTGGAAATGGATTCTGAGTAATTCAGTGATATGCTGAAACTGATGGGTTTCTCTGGTGACAACCCTAATAAGTTGATGAAAAAGCAACTATCTGCCGCCTAACAATTTCTGGCAGATATTACGGGAAAGATACTGATGGCCAAGCACTCTGCTCATGACTATATTACCCGTCACCAATTTCTAATAATGTGTGCAGTAGTGAATAAAAGACAAGTTGATTGGAGTAAGGTCTTGTTTGAATTGATCAAGAAGAAGAACAGCAAGAAGGAAGTCTGCTTTGGCAGAATCTTGGGAATATTTCTCAAAGAGAAGGTTGCTGAATGTATGGTCTCCCCGACCATCTTCATACACGCCAGCAAGCGCCTCACTTGCGCTCTGTTTGGCAGGTGGGAGAGGACCATCTCCAAGCCCTCAAAGGCTTCTTCCTCTTCCCTCAAAACTTTTGAGAGTACAAGGGCTGTCAAGGCCGCTCCCCACCATGTTGAAGAAGTTCCTCTACCTCAACCATCTCTTCCAGCACCTCCTCCTCCAAAGAAGCCTCCTCATGTACCTACCCCTCCTTCATCTCCACCACTTGACCTGACAAACAGTCCATCTCCACCTCCATCTTCCCCTCTGCAAGTTCATCAACAACTCACTCCTCTAGATTCCCCTCATGAGACAATACTTCCTACACCTCCTCAGTCTCCTCTTCCCCCCACATTTATCCACCTCTCATCTTATTATATACCATCAGATACAATCATGCAAGATGCCACCACTCCATCTGTTATTCCTCCTCCCATTCCATCCCATTCCCCTTCCCTATTTGATCCATCCACCCTCATTTATTTGCTCACTCCTCTCATCCAATCTTTGATCCAAGAGGCCATTACACCTCTTGTGACCACTATTAATTCCTTATCTGCCCAGCTCTCTCTTCTATCTGCTATCCCCTCTTCATCTAGGGGCCTGGCTCCAGGTATTCCTGAACCCAGGCAGGGGGAGATGCTCTGTGATGAAGTTACAGCAGATGCAGATACAGCAACAGCAGCAGCAGTCGCAGCAGTTCCCTCTCCAACAGATTCAGATTCAGCTGAGGATACAATAATTTTGATAGACTTTGATGCTGAGATGTTTGAGTTAATTCAATTTATGGATACTGACATTGATTTGGATGAGTCAGTTGCTCAAATAACTCCTGTTGGTGATTTCTATTTAAATCTCATAGTGAATTTATCAGTTTTGTTGAGAAGTTTTGATATTGTACATATGCAATTCCCTCCATCAATTTTATCTAAGCCATATTTGGCTATGGTACCATATAGCTCTCCAATTAGTCCAGCAGTTGCCAAGCAACTCTGTGACAATTTTGCTCTCTCTGCCTCTAGCTCAGAAGTCATTTCAGAAGATACATCAGTGCTAGTTTCAGCACCAGATTTTATTATGGATAACTCTCCAATGCCTACTCTAGATGAGCTTATTCATGCAGACATTGAAGAAGAGAATAAGGCAGTAGATGATAGCTCTGTCTCTTTTGTTTCTCAATCTTGTACAGATATTTCTTCTCTTGTTGCTGATACCCCTATTCCTGAACCTTCTGCCTCTCCTCCAGCAAAGGTTGTTGTTTCTGATAAAGCTTTAAAAGCTTTGGATGCTTTGTATGAAACCCCTCAGGGTTCAGAATCTGATGATGATGATAATGATTCTGATGAGGATGCAGCTAGTAAGAAAAAGAGACTGTTGGCAAAGAAGAGAAAGGCTGCTACTCCTCTAGCTCCCAAGCTAAATCCCAATGCAGACACTCCCTACTATATTCTGCACAATGTGACTCCATATAAGGGAATGCCAGCATGGATGTGGCTCTCAAAAAACCAGCAGAAAGATAGAAAGAGAAGCAAGAGATACTCCCCTCCTCCAGTGCACATATACAAGAAGGATCCTCCTCCTCCTCCCGCAGTTGGTGCCAGTGGCTCTAGCTCCCAAAGATCTGCCCAAATGCGAACTTATCAGAGACAGTCAGGGAGATCTTCTGGAAGCAGCCAGCAGAGGCCATCCTCCTCAGGAAGTCAAAGTAAGCAGCAACAGTAGCAACAAAGTTCTGAAGTACATAAAGCTGAAAGCCCAAAAAGACCTCTCTCTCCTCCAATTCTTTTTGAAGATCCAGAGACTGCTAATACAGCAAGAATGGCTAGGTATCAAGAGCTGATTGGTCTATCTTTGATAAATAAAGCCAAAGCAGAAGGAAAAGATATCTCTGGTCTTTCAACAATGTCAAAGTATAGAAAGGAAGAGCTGAAAAGATTTGACAAAGACAACAAACTGTTTAATGTTGATGATTATATGAAATTACATCCAGAAGCAGTTGTCCCCAGGGCTACATCATTGAAAATTATTCGGGCAGCTGATATGACCATGATAGTGGCTCAAGCTCAACATCCTAATAGATAAATCATTTTCAAGAAGCCAGGAGAAAAGAAAGCAGAAGACAAATCCCAACAGAAGAAGCCAAAGAAGTAATTTTCTTGTTGATTCATTTCTATATGTTATTTGTTTTTAAACTATGTTATCTATTAAGCAAAGCTGTGCGTGTATATATATCTGTTGCATGTGTTATAATTCTCTGTCAGATATATCTCTTCTCTTTCTTAGTTTTTCTATTTTGAGTCTCTGTCAGGGACCTCACTCAAATAGGGGGAGATTGTTGGATCCCTAGTTGATTTGGGCTAGGTTCACTAACTTAGGATGTGACCCATCATGTATAGTCTGGGTAAATTTGTGTCATAGAGTCTAGGTTAAGTCCTTAGGCTCAACTCCAGATGGACCAGCTTTCAACAAGACCCTCAGAGACTCCAGACTCACAAGTTTTCAAGACTAAGTAAAGTGAGGTCGACGTTTGTCGAACTCAGCTCGACGAATGGAGTTCTGCGCTCGACGATCGTGAGACAATTCTTTGTGCTGAGCTCGATGATCTATGTTCTCTGTTCGACGAAATCTCAGTTTCTACATCAAGCCAAAGTCAGGAGAACTTCAAATTTTTCTAAGTCCAGCTTCATGCTTCGGTCGACGAATTATATTCTGAGCTCGACGAACTTGGACCTCAAGTTCACAGCTTCTCAGGTCGACGAAGTCAGCTTCTCAGGTCGACGAATGCTAAATTCTACTCGACGATTTCTAGACTCAGAGAATCTGTGTCGACACTTAGGGTTTGTGTCGACACCAGACGATTTGTGACGAAACCAGGATTTCAGTC
The DNA here is from genome assembly GCA_039583875.1 of Platanthera guangdongensis. Lineage (NCBI taxonomy): Eukaryota > Viridiplantae > Streptophyta > Magnoliopsida > Asparagales > Orchidaceae > Platanthera > Platanthera guangdongensis. The sequence continues at coordinate 67,436,608 of CM077160.1, forward strand.
GACACCAGCTTATGTCGACACCAGGATTTCAGTCAACACCAGCTTATGTCGACACTACAGGATTTGTGTCGACACCAAGATCAATCTGTCGACACCAACTTTTGTCGACACAGTATTTCAGCAGATGCAGGATATTTTGTCTAAGTCCAGAACTTTTCTCAGGTCGATGAATGAAGACTGTCTATCAGATGAATGAAGATTGTCTGGTCGTCGAACTCTATCAAGCTCAGCTCGACGAACTTCAGCTCAGCTCGACGAACACAAGTTCAGCTCGACGAATTGTGTTCTTTGTTCGACAAATCCAGATTTTGTTTTCTTCAACATTCCCGTCCCGTTTCTTGGCGCTGATTCCTGAAAATTTAATGTCAGATCTTCTCGGAATGTTACCGTTAGAACGTGCATTGACTATGGACGATTACATGCCGTTTTTCCATGGGACAGTTAGGAAAGTCATTGATTGCTGATTCTTTCCAAGGCCGACTGTAATTACTGCTCGACATTCAAAAGTTTGATTATTCCTCAGTCAGGTATAGACAGATAGATACACAAAAATAGAGACACAACAAGAGAATAGAATCAAGAAGTGATAGAGTTCAAGAATTATAATACAACAAACAATCTGACAGATTTTTTTAAGTTGCAGAAGAACAAACATTCTAAAATCACAAGTTCTTGACTGCAATCAGCCTGACCAGAGAATATTTCCAAGAAGAAGAAGAACAACCAAATTCAATCAAGAGTCTTCTTCTCTCTATTCACAGGATAACTTCAAAGGACAACAATCAACCAATTTGTCAAAGGAGTTCCTGAAACATATTCTGGTCCAGACATTCTAGGTCTTTGAAGACCTATCACCCTAAAGTAGTGCTCCAGTCTTCCTGATACATTCAAGATCTCAGGGGGAGCAAGCTGCTAACATCATTCCACTTGAATCTTCTCTCTGATTGTTGACAGAGAAGATACCATCACTCTCTCACCACCTCTTGTATAAAGGGTTGTCATCTCCCTTCAAAAGTGATTCATGGTTCACAAGTCTCCTTCCAAAAGACTTGAGGTTTGGTTTTTAGGGACCTGATCAAAACCCATTGGTGCCCAGGACACCTGATCAACTCATCCTGCAGTGGATTCCTACCTAAGGTGGTAGAAGAGTGGATGTACCCAGATTGGTTGGGGAACCACTATAGCTCCTTGTGTCTTCTGGTTGCTTAGTTTCTTTTGTTTTTTGGCTCTGGTCTGTGATTGCTCTATGTTTAGTTAGTTGATGTGTTTACCTTAGTTTAATTGCTTCCCTGTTCAATTAGGAATACAACAAGAGTTGTAAAAAGTTTTTAGCAAGCACCATACTCTATTCACCCCCCCCCCCTCTAGAGTATATCCGATCTAACCTGCACTTTCAAAAACCTTAGTGGATTCCTACTAGGGTGGTAGAAGAGTGGATGTACCAAAGTTTTAGGGGAATCACTATAAAAATTCTTGTGTCATCTGTGATGCTCTCTCATTTTTATTGTGTGCTGCTTGCTGTATAGTTTAGTTTTTATTTCTGCACTCTCTTATTACACTTATAAGTACCATTATTTTACTTATGCAATAAAAATCTGATGAGATTTTAAAACACTCTATTCACCCCCCACCCCCCACCCTTTAGAGTTAAACAGTCTAACCTCACAGGTGGTATCAGTGCATTCCACCACTTTCAAAATGGCTCGAACCCTACGGATCTTTGACATTGTCGTTTGGGTCATATAAATGAGAAACATATATCCAAGCTCCATAGAGATGGACTGTTGGACTCATTTGATTATGAATCATTTGAGAGATGTGAATCTTGTTTGTTAGGAAAGATGACTAAACTTCCTTTCACTGGCTTCAATGAGAGGGTTGATGATCTCTTGGGTATAGTACATAGTGATGTATGTGGAGCCATGAGTTATATGGCTAGAGGTGGGTTTTTCTACATTGTTACATTGAGTTTACTTGTGCAGGTTAAGTATTTACAGGAAAGAAGAAAAAGTTTCTAAGTCCATGTGTCGACACCCAGAGGGAAAGTTTCGACACTTAAGAAGACTTGTGTCGACACCCAGGCAAGCAGTGTCGACACTTGGAGTATTTGTGTTGACACCAGGAATGCAGAGTCGACACCAGACAGAAAGTGTCGACACAAGGAGCTGTGTCGACACTCAATGAAGAAAAGTCCAGTGAAGCTGTGTCGACACTTAGCAGTTGTGTCGACACCCAGTGAAACTATGTCTACATCAGAAAGTGTCGACACTTGGAGGCTGTGTCGACACTCAGCAAAAGTCAGCAGAGTCTAAGTATAAGTGTCGACACCCAGAACAATGTGTCGACACACAGCAGAAGAGTCAACACTTGAAGAAAGTTTAGACACAAGAAAGAATGTGTCGACACTCAGCTGAAGACTCAACACTTGAAGAAAGTGTCGACACAAGGAGCTGTGTCGACACTTAGCAAAGTTCAACAATATTCTAAGTACAAGTGTCGACACTAAGGAGATGTGTCGACACTCAGCCAGAGTCTCAACAGAAGAAGGATGTGTCGACACAAGGAGCAGTGTCGACACTCAGCAAGTATCAACACAGAAGATGTGTCGACACCAAGAAGAAGTGTCGACACTGAACAAGTTCAACACATGAAGATGTGTCGAAACAAAGGAGTTGTGTCGACACTTACAAGAAGTCAACAAAATACTGAAGAACAAGGACTTGTGTCGACACAAAGGAGTTGTGTCGACACTTACTAGAAGTCAACAAAATACTGAAGAACAAGGACTTGTGTCGACACACATTATCAGTGTCGACACATGAAGAAGAAGCAGTGTCGAGATATAAAATCTACAACACAAGGAGTTGAGTCGACACCTTGTAGGCTAGTGTCGACACTTAGTCAACTTGTGTCGACACTTGGTCTATAAGTGTCGACAATTAAAGACAGACAATCTCTACACTTACAGACAGTTACAGATTTTTTCAAGAACTGACTGGATGACTTGACAGCTGCCATTCCAGCCGGTCTACTACACCTGTCAGAGTTGTCAGAAATCAGTTATGAACCGGACCAGCCGGTTACCATGAAGAAGCCTATAAATAGGCTTATACTGTCCGCAAAAGATGTGGTTAAAAGTGATCAATATACAAAGAAGATCTAGCTATTCATTGAAGAATCCTGTGAGGATCTAAGAAGTTGGAGAGAGAGAGCTCCATCCAAGAAGACAGCCGTTGGAACCAGGCTGAGAAGAAGGGTTCAGATTTTGCTCTGAATCTTAAGTAGCAGAGATCAAGGATCAACTGCAGAGGAGATCAATCTTATTGTGTTCTACATTCAAGATGCTTTGAAGAAAGCCAAGTCAGTTTGATCTCAACTGAGTTCTTCCAAGAACTCATCAAGAAACTCACAACTCTTCTCTCTTTTCTCTGAGTTGTAGAGTTTACATTTTTGTAATCATATTATCTTGTAGGATCCTTAGGGATCTGAGTTTGTAAGCCTGTAATTATAAAGGCTGAGTGTAGGGCCTGTGTGCCTGAGTGTAGGAGATTTGTATCTCTGAGTGTAGGCCTGTTGTGGCTGAGTGTAGGCCTTGGTGGCTGAGTGTAGGCTTTGTGAAGAAGCTGAGTGTAGGCTTTGTGAAGAAGCTTAGTTGTAGGGCCTTGGGCCTGAGCTGTAGGAACCTTGTTTTGGGGTTCTGAGTGTAAGATCTGAGGATCTGAGATAGCGGAGGAGTTTGTCCGAATCTAGTACACTACTAGATAGGCGAAGGGGGAAAGTGGATGTACCCAAACATTGGGGAACCACTATAAATTTGTGTGTTCACTGTGTGCTGGATTGATTGCTGTGATTGTTGGTTAATTACTGTGTTATAATTCTGTGATAAACTCTGAATTCTGCCTAAAAAGTTAAAAAGATTTAAGTCACCTATTCACCCCCCCCCCCCTCCTCTAGGTGATTAGGTACAATATCTTTCAAGTGGTATCAGAGTCAGGTTACTCAAAAAAGGACTTAACTGTCTGAGTATATCCTGTTGGCAGATTCAGGCTAAATAAAATTACAGAATCAAGAAAATCAAGAACCATGGGTTCCACTGAGAATCATAAGGAATTGGGATCCATGAAGCTACCCATGTGCAGAAATGAAATCTTTGGCATCTGGAAGGAAAGGGTGAGACTATTTATGAAAGCCTCAGACCCTAGGATTTATATCACAGTGAAAGAAGGGCCATATGTGCCCATGAAGGTTTCAGTCTTAGATGCAAATCAGAGAACACCTAAGGATTTCTCTGAAATGACAAAGGATGAGATAGTTCTAGACACAATGGACAAGAGGGCTCAGAACATCATTGTGAGTGATATAGTTGATGCTACCTTTCAGAATTTGATACACTGTAAGACATCTAAGGAGATGTAGGATACTCTTATTGTGTATATGGAGGGTTCTGAAGAAGTGAGGCAGGACAGAAAGTCCTTATTAAATCAAGAATATGAAAGCTTTAGGCAAGGTAGATCTGATAGCATAACTGAATGCTATAAGAAGTTCTATAGGATTGTGAATGAGCTAATGTCCTATGGCAGAGAGTTCAGAAATTATGAGCTTAATGATAAGTTTCTAAGATCCCTAACAAAAGATTGGGACACCAAGATCTGTGTCATTAGGGAAATGGCAAAGTTAGCAGAAATCCCTCCACCAACACTGTTTGGAAAATTGTTATCCTATGAAATGCAGTTGATGGTGAGGAAAGAAGAGGAGAAGTCAACAAGAAGTGAACATAAAGAAAGGACAGTGACCTTTAAAACAGAAGCCCCCAGAAAGTACAGAAGTAAGTCACCAACTCCACCACCAAAAGTAGCTGAAACTGAGTAAGATGAGTCAGCAAGCAGAAAGTCTGAAAGCAGTGAAAGTGATGAGGACTTTGCTGACTTCACAAGACACTTTCAGAAGTTCATAAAGAAGAAACAGTGGAGGACAAAACCATCGACTTCACAGGGTAAAGATGACTATTATCAGAACAAAAAGTCTTCAAAGAAAGACAGAAAAAAGACCAAGTCTAGCAAAGCAACTCTTTCAAAAATTGTATGATATTGCTGTAATAGACAAGGACATGTTGTTGCAGACTGTCCAGAGAAAAGGAAGGAGTCTAATGATAAGAAAAAGACTCCATTCAAGGGCAAGAAGGAAAAGTCTTTTGTTGCCAAAAAGGATAAGAGCCTGTCAGACATTTCTTCATCAGAAACTGAGTCAGATGCTGAAGCATATATAAGATTGTTTGCTGAGGAAGAAGAAGAAGAGTTCATCCAGATCATGAACTCAATATATGAACAAGAGGACAGTCAGTGCCAAGGACTGATGGCATTGACAGAAAGTGACAAAATCCAGGAGCTGCCTGGACCTAGTAAGGTACAAAATTGTTCTTTCAGTTCAATTTCTTGTGCTAGTTCAGAATCAGATTCATCATCATCAAGTAATGAGAGTGCATCTGAGTCTGAAGAGGATATTCATCAATTGATTGATGAATATAAGTTCTGTTGCAAGCATTTAAGAAATGCAAATCCTTGGCCAAGAGTCAAGCTAAGGATATTGCAAGTCTCAAAATGGCTGCAACTGATTATGAGAAGTTGTTTGATCAAAAACTTAATGAGATAGCCAAACTGAAGCACATAACTGTGATTCAGATGGGGACTATATCATTTAAGAATGATCAAATCAAAAGTCTGGAGATTAGTCTTCAGAAGGAGAGAGATTTAGTTGCTAGGTTTTCTAAACCAAAGTCAGTTCTACCCTTAATTGATGAATTTGTTCATCACAAAGGTAAAGCTGGACTGGGGTTTTCAAAACCTGCTAGGACTGTTAAGTCCAAGTCCAAGGGCAAAGCTCCAGCTCTCAACAAGCCAGCTGTACATAAAACAGCTAAGACTGTACCTTAGCAAAGGTACAATAGGTTTGAGTTTTGGTGCTGTGGCAAGATAGGCCACTTTATCATGCACTGTTGGCACAATGCTAGTGCCAAAGTGAGTAGCAAACTGCCTGTTGGAAAACCTGCAGGTAGCTTTGTTAGGAAGCATACTAACCAGTACCAAGGACCCAAGAATTCTTTGGGTTCTAAGGTTCACTAATCTGTTTTGCAGGTGAGTCCAAGTGGCCATGCCCCAATATGGTACTTGGACAGTGGATGTTCCAGACATATGACTGGAACAAGGGGATTGCTAAAGGACTTCACTCCAATCAAAGATGGTCCTAAAGTCACCTTTGGTGGTTTTGAAAAAGGAATCATCAAGGGATTTGGTAACATCTCTAGCTCCCATATGACTATTACTCAAGTGGCTTATGTTAAAGGTTTGAAACATAACCTTATTAGTATAAGTCAATTGAGTGATGTAGGATATGACATCTCATTTGTGAAAGATGGTTGTCATATCAGGAGATGAAATGATCAAGAGATCATTTTGATTGGTTATAGAAAAACGAATGTCTATTGTCTAGACATTATGAGTGAGAACAATGGTTCTCCAGTGTGTCTTGTAGCTGATGAGAAAGTCTCTCATTGTGTCAAATGGCACAAGAGGCTAGCCCATCTTAACTACAAGACAATTGGGCAACTCTTTAGTAAAGAGTTAGTGAGGAATGGTCCTCAAGTTAAGTGTATTAAAGATGGTGTTTGCTCAGCTTGTCAAAATGGCAAGCAGACTAGATCCACCTTTAGTAGCATTAAAAACAAAGATGTTGTGAGGTGTTTATACCTCTTGCATATGGATCTCTTTGGTCCTATGCCAGTTCACAGCCTAGGTAGGAAGGACTATACCTTTGTAGTTGTAGTTGACTACTCAAGGTTTTCCCGGGTGTTCTTCCTTAGACAGAAATCTGAAACACCTAGTGTCTTCTATAGCTTTGTCAAACAAATTCAGAATGAACTAGACAGTACAGTGGTCAAGATAAGAAGTGACCATGGTACTGAATTTCAGTCTGACAGTATGTCAAAACTATGTGAAGAATTTGGGATATTTCAAGAGTTTTCTTCACCAAGAACACCTCAGCAAAATGGCATTGCTGAGAGGAAAAATAGAACCTTGATTGAGGCAAGTAGAACCCTATTAAGTGATACATCTCTACCAGAATATTTCTAGGCTGAGGCAGTTAATACTGCATGCCATGTTATTAATAGGGCTACCATTACTAAAAGCCACAACAAGACCCCGTATGAGGTTGTGAAAGGCAGAAAACCAAACCTATCCTACTTCAGGATCTTTGGTTGTAAGTGCTTTATACTTAACAATGGAAAGTCTTACTTGACTAAGTTTGCTGCCAAGTCCCAAGAGGGGATCTTTGTTGGGTACGGCAACAATAGTAAGGCTTATAGAGTCTACAACTTGTCTACTCAAGTTGTAGAAGAGTCTGTACATGTAGTATTTGATGAAACTAGACTTATTAACAATGAGTTGTCTAGTAGTATATGCAGATCCACAGGTATAACTAAGAAGATGGACAAGCTCACTATAGAAGATGAACCTACTGCAAGACATCAAGTAGAAGATAGTGGCTGCTGTCCAGGGGGAGTACTACATGTACCTAATGCAGAAGAAGTTCAAGGAGTGCAGCAAGATGAAGAAACTGAAGAAGTTCAACCTGAAGCCAGGATGCCTCCAGCCAATAGGCATCTAAGAGATCATCCAGCAGAACAAATCATTGGTGATCCAAGACAAGGGGTACAAACAAGGAGCAGAAACCTGAATGCAGCACTCTACTCCAATTTTCTATCCAAAGTTGAGCCAAAGAAGTTTGAAGAAGCCATCCTAGACCCTCATTGGATTGAGGCAATGCAAGAAGAGCTGAATCAGTTCAAGAGATGCAAGGTCTGGGAACTTGTTCCTAAACCTAAATACCACAACATAATTGGGACCAAGTGGATCTTTAGGAACAAAATGGATGAACATGGAGTCATCATTAAGAATAAAGCAAGATTGGTTGCTAAAGGATATAAGCAGGAAGAAGGTATTGACTTTGATCAAACCTTTGCTCCAGTAGCCAGACTGGAAGCCATAAGGATGTTCCTGGCCTATACAACCTTTCAAGGATTTAAAGTTTACCAAATGGATGTAAAGTCAGCCTTTCTGAATGACAATCTAAAAGAGGAAGTCTATGTGGAATAGCCATCAGGTTTTGTTGATTCAACTCAACCTAATCATGTCTATATACTTAGGAAAGCATTATATAGGTTAAAACAAGCCCCTAGGGCTTGGTATGAAACCCTGTCTAGTTTCCTCATTGAGAATTAGTTCACAAGGGGGAAAATAGACAAGACTCTATTCCTCAGGGAATCCAGAGCCAAAGTAATATTAGTCCAAATATATGTAGATGACATAATATTTAGGTCTACTGAAAGTAGTCTTTGCAAAAAGTTTGCAAAACTAATGCAAGGACAATTTGAGATGAGTAGTATGGGGGAACTTAAGTTCTTCTTGGGTCTCCAAGTTAGACAGACTGAGAATGGATTATCCATATGCCAGTCTAAGTTCACTCTAGAACTCATAAGGAAGTATGGTATGGATTCATCCAGTACCATGAAGACTCCTATGGGGTCAAGTATGTCTCTTAGCAAAGATGATGCAGGGAAACCTATAGATGAGACTTTGTATAGAGGGATAGTTGGCTCCCTACTCTATTTGACTACAAGTAGACCAGATATCATGTATGCTATATGTGTCTGTGCTAGGTACCAAGCATGCCCTAAGGAGTCTCATTTGACAGCAGTCAAAAGGATATTGTGATATCTAAAGGGCACTCCTTATCTAGGCCTTTGGTACCCTAGGAATGGGGATTTTGAACTAACAGGTTATTCAGATGCAGACTTTGCAGGATGCAAAGAAGACAGGAAAAGCACAACTGGAACCTGTCAATTCCTAGGTGGAAGACTGATTTCATGGAGTAGCAAGAAGCAAACAAGTGTGGCTATCTCCACAGCAGAATCAAAATATGTGGCTGCAGGAAGCTGCTGTGCTCAACTTCTATGGATACAAGATCAGCTTGAGGACTATGGAATTCAGGTAAGTAGAACTCCACTATTTTGTGATTCTACTAGTGTTATATCAATTACAAACAATCCTGTTTCCCATAGTAGAACTAAACATATTGAAATAAAATATCATTTTATTAGAGAACATGTAGAAAAAGAAGATATTTTACTGGAATATGTTAGAACAGATAATCAACTAGCTGATATGTATACTAAGCCCTTAGAAGAAACTAAGTTCAATAGGTTTAAAATTGAACTAGGTATGATAAACTTAGAATAAGTTTATAGAAATGGCTAAGTAAAAAGGTGTCGACACACAGAGATATCTGTGTGGACACAGAAAAGTGGTGTCGGCACTTCAGGGAAAAGGTGTCGACACATCTAGGTAGTTGGTGTCGACACTTCTGAAAATTAGTGTCGACACATGACAAGTAGGTGTCGACACAACCAAGGTGGTGTCGACACTTAGAGTTTACTCAGAATTATCTAAGTAAAGTCTCGACTATATGTCGAGTTGAGTGGTGTCGACACATAAACAAGTGTCGACACATATATATGTTGACTAAACTTGTGTCGACACATAGGTGTCGAGACATTATAAGTCTGTGTCGACACTTTTCCACGGTGTCGACACAATTTAAGTTAGTTAACCCGCCTTTTCATCTTTAAACCTAGAAAGGTATATATAGAATTTCTCCATTGTCTATCGACACGCTCACTAAAGTTTCGAGACCAAACTTGTGTGTCGACACCTCTCTTCTCTCCAGTCAAATTCTTCAAACCCTAATGGCGCCAAAGCTCGAGGAGAACGTCAATGAAGGCTATGAACTGGTGCGACAAGCATTTGACGAAGCAGAACAGGAAATCAAGGATGTAGTAACCCTAGTTGCAGACTCAGGGTTAGAATTCCTTGTTTCTGAGACGACTAAGATCTGGAAGAAAGAAGTACTGGAATTCCTGAATGGAGCTAAAGTAGATGAATCTGGATTCAATATCAAGTCCAGGGTCCATGGAGAAAAAGTGAAGGTCTCTCCCAAAAGTTTGAGAAAGGTTCTAAACCTGCCAAGGACAAAATAAGAGGATGAAGTTACTGCTTCTAAGACCAGAAAAGCATTGACATGGTGTTGTCTGGATTCAACGATGAAAATTGGATTTGTATTCAATAGGAAGGGGATGAATAGCCAGGGTAAATTTCTATCAGAAATTGTTGGCAAAGTGATCTTAAGTAAGCCTGAAGGGCATGACAGGGTATCTGCCCATATGTTCAATCTCATGACCAGGATAATCTTTGGCCTAAAAACTGATTGGTCTGTAGTAGTCTTTGAAAAGATCAAGGAGAGTATGAAGAAGCCCAATTTGGGTAGGATCTTAAGTCTATACTTGGCTGGTAGTATACTAGAAGTTATGAGTCAAGCTGCTGGCACTAAGATCAACCATATGAGGAAGATGGACTTGAAGATATTCTCTAGATGGGATAGAGTTTTGTCTAAGGAGATGCCAACCCCTGAGAAAATAACTCCTGAGAAAGTAACACCCAAATATAAGAAGAAGAAAACTGCCCCAGTGGCTCAGGTTTCATCTAGCAGCTCTGGTAGTGAAGAGCAAGTTGTCTTTACTCCAGAAGAGGATGTAGAAGAAAATGCTGGGAAGTCTCCAGCTCAACAAGATGCTGCAGAGAGGCAGGGGGAGCTACCACCAGCTAGCCCCATACACCAGGATCAAATCCAGGGGAGCCTCTAGTTGTAGAAGAGCCAACTCCACTGGAAAGTGAACAAGCTACAACCACTATTCTTGAGGTAATCACTGAGATTAATGCATTAGTTTTTCCTATAGAGGATACTGATTTGTCTGATTCATTAAATAATGTTAATCAGCAACCACAGATTGATAGTCTACCCCCAGATGTTGTCATGGAGGACACATCTGTTACAGCTCATGTTGTATCTGATCAAGTTGTTGATGAGCCAAGAGAATCTTCATCTCTTCCTCAACAAGAATTTACAGTGGAAGATCTATTTCTTAATCTGGATCAAGAAGACTTTGAGAAGGAAAGTACTGCTGCTGAGGGGGAGAATGCTCCAGTTGAGGGGGAGCAAGTGCAAATTCTGGAAGAACCTGCAAGGCAAGAACCTGAGAAGGCACCAGAAGTGCAGAAGGAGTTACCTCCTAGCCCTAAGGAGAGGGTAGAAATTGCTAGCACCTCAGCTTCTGAAGATGAGGAGGCAGCAAGAGCTAAGAAAAGGAAGTTCCAAGTATTCAAGAGGAGGAGTCAGAATTACAAAAAGGCTCTACAAACTATTGCTCCACAGCCTATATCTTAACCAGGACCATCAGTAGATTATAGTTCTCTCATGGTTGCTATGCAAATAAAACTTGATGAGCACAGGAAAGTCATTGAAACCTATGTGGATGAGGGGAACAAGTCTCTACAATTTGATCTGGCCCAGGATATAAAGTCTATAAGATTTGAAATGAATCTTAATAAAAAGGAGATGACTGACTGCTTCCACAAGGGAGGGAATGCAGTAGTCTATTTAGCTACACATCAAGAGAAAATAAAAGCTCAAGTAGATGACATTGCCCTGAAGCAAGGGTATGTTCTTGAGAACCAGATCAGAACGAATGACAATTTAACTGCTTCACACAATGCAATTGTCACTGAGATGAAGAACATAGCTACTGGACTGACTACTTCTAATGCTACTGCTAAGGCAGAGTTTGATAAAGCCTTGCAAAAGAGTTAATCTGATGTTACAACTGGAATTCAAGACTCTTAGAAGTTTATAACTGACAAACTCCAAAGGTTGAAACCTTTCTTTAAAGATGGAGTCAATTATTTGGATAACCAAGTCAGATTTCAAAAGGATGATCTAAGAGATCACATGGAAAGAGAAGTCATAAAGGGGGAGAGGGTGTTAGTCAAAGCCAGCTCTGATCATGCTTAGTGGATTTCTAATTCTATCAGAGCTACTCTTGGATATCCTCCTTTATGTGATGATGACAATGTTGCAGAATCTGGGATACATCCTGCATATCTAGGAGGGGAGCAACCAGAAGTGGCTCAAGTCATCTACCCTCCTCCAGATTTTGATATGGTTCAAGCTGATATACAAACAATGTATAGCCCACCTGGGGGACAGCAAAATGTCATCATAGAGAAGGTGGTTCAGCCAGTATCTGAGGCTATGCAAGAAACTCTGCAGAAAGAAGAAGAAGCCAGACTGTCTAAAAAGAGGTTCAGGGAGCAAGCTGAACTAAGACCACATTTTGAGCAGTGGAGCCCCACTTCAAGAAACATTAACTTAACTGCATGGAAAGCTGCAAAAGATAATATACAAGACAGAAACAAGTGGTATTCTGAATTGGAATGGAGAAAACATGAGACAAGGCAAGAAGCTCTAGTGCAATATAGAAGAAAGGCAAAGATGGGAAAGCTGCCTCCTACTGCCCAGGAGCCTAGCAAGTACTTTCCCAAGCCTTATCATTACTTTGAGAGGCAAAAGATTAAAGCTGAAGAGCTAAAGAAGGAGCTGAAAGGGAAAAAGCCTGCTGAAACTGAAGATGCTGAAGCTTCTGTGCAAGCTAAGATACAGTCTGGAAAAGGGATAGTGATCAAAGATGCTGATCAAAAATAGCATAGAAATTTTCTTAAGTTTACTATGTAATCTTTTGATGTTAAACATTCTGTAAACTTTAGAATTATGAATATGACAAAGTGTTAGAACAATGTGTTGTGTGATAAATTTATTTCATAATTGTTCTGAGATAATGTCTATGCATACATGTTTGATTGATACATGTTTATGTTTGCCCTGATATATAATCCTGCTTTAAATCATACTATGATTTTATTCTGTATGGTGTATATCATTGACTAAGGGTTATGACTTCTCCAAATAGGGGGAGATTGTTGGGTACATTGGTTTAAATGTACCTGATTTGAAGAAGCCTCACCCTACTCAATGATATACATCAAAATGTATTTGATGTATGTTGAGTTTACTTGTGCAGGTTAAGTATTTACAGGAAAGAAGAAAAAGTTTCTAAGTCCATGTGTCGACACCCAGAGGGAAAGTGTCGACACTTAAGAAGACTTGTGTCGACACCCAGGCAAGCAGTGTCGACACTTGGAGTATTTATGTCGACACCAGGAATACAGAGTCGACACCAGACAGAAAGTGTCGACACAAGGAGCTGTGTCGACACTCAATGAAGAAAAGTCCAGTGAAGCTGTGTCGACACTTAGCAGTTGTGTCGACACCCAGTGAAACTATGTCTACATCAGAAAGTGTCGACACTTGGAGGCTGTGTCGACACTCAGCAAAAGTCAGCAGAGTCTAAGTATAAGTGTCGACACCCATAGCAATGTGTCGACACACAGCAGAAGAGTCAACACTTAAAGAAAGTGTCGCCACAAGAAAGAATGTGTCGACACTCAGCTGAAGACTCAACACATGAAGAAAGTGTCGACACAAGGAGCTGTGTCGACACTTAGCAAAGTTCAACAATATTCTAAGTACAAGTGTCGACACTAAGGAGATGTGTTGACACTCAGCCAGAGTCTCAACAGAAGAAGGATGTGTCGACACAAGGAGCAGTGTCGACACTCAGCAAGTATCAACACAGAAGATGTGTCGACACCAAGAAGAAGTATCGACACTAAACAAGTTCAACACATGAAGATGTGTCCACACAAAGGAGTTATGTTGACACTTACAAGAAGCCAACAAAATACTAAAGAACAAGGACTTGTGTCGACACAAAGGAGTTGTGTCGACACTTACTAGAAGTCAACAAAATACTGAAGAACAAGGACTTGTGTCGACACACATTATCAGTATCGACACATGAAGAAGAAGCAGTGTCGAGATATAAAATCTACAACACAAGGAGTTAAGTCGACACCTTGTAGGCTAGTGTCGACACTTAGTCAACTTTTGTCGACACTTGGTCTATAAGTGTCGACACTTAAAGACAGACAGTCTCGACACTTACAGACAGTTATAGATTTTTTCAAGAACTGACTGGATGACTTGACAGCTGCCATTCCAGCCGGTCTACTGCACCTGTCAGAGTTGTCAGAAATTAGTTATGAACCGAACAAGCCGGTTACCATGAAGAAGGCCTATAAATAGGATTATACTGTCCACAGAAGATGTGGTTAAAAGTGATCAATATACAAAGAAGATCTAGCTATTCATTGAAGAATCCTGTGAGGATCTAAGAAGTTGGAGAGAGAGAGCTCCATCCAAGAAGACAGCCGTTGGAACCAGGCTGAGAAGAAGGGTTCAGATTTTGTTCTGAATCTTAAGTAGCAGAGATCAAGGATCAACTGCAGAGGAGATCAATCTTATTGTGTTCTACATTCAAGAAGCTTTGAAGAAAGCCAATTCAATTTGATCTCAACTGAGTTCTTCCAAGAACTCATCAAGAAACTCACAACTCTTCTCTCTTTTCTCTGAGTTGTAGAGTTTACATTTTTGTATTCATATTATCTTGTAGGATCCTTAGGGATCTGAGTTTGTAATCCTGTAATTATAAAGGCTGAGTATAGTGCCTGTGTGCCTGAGTGTTGGAGATTTGTATCTCTGAGTGTAGGCCTATTGTGGCTGAGTGTAGGCCTTGGTGGCTGAGTGTAGGCTTTGTGAAGAAGCTGGGTGTAGGCTTTGTGAAGAAGCTGAGTTGTAGGGCCTTGGGCCTGAGCTGTAGGAACCTTGTTTTGGGTTTCTGAGTGTAAGATCTGAGGATCTGAGATAGTGGAGGAGTTTGGCCGAATCTAGTACACTACTAGATAGTCGAAGGGGGAAAGTGGATGTACCCAAATATTGGGGAACCACTATAAATTTATGTGTTCACTGTGTGCTGGATTGATTGCTGTGATTGCTGGTTAATTGCTGTGTTATAATTCTGTGATAAACTCTGAATTCTGCCTAAAACGTTAAAAAGATTTAAGTCACCTATTCACCCACCCCCTCTAGGTGATTAGATACAATATCTTTCAGGTACATCCACTTTCCCTCCCATATATCCAACTGATTTGTTGGACAAGGCACAAACTCCACCAATATGCTCCTCAGAGCTTACACCTTAGGCCCTCAGCCTATAACATAGATTCTTCACAGAATCCAAACTCAGAACCACAAGGGTTCCTACATCAGAGCTCTGCAGAGCTCATATAGCTCAGTGATCCATTGATCACCTACCTCAGCCTTATTTCTATGACCTATAACTCAGGCTCTTCAGCCCTACAGCTTCAGGCACACAACCCTACTTTCAGAGTGCTGCAGCACTCCTATAACTCAGTACCTTTCCATATACCTATAGTTCAACCTCCTCCTAGGCCTATAACTCACTGACATACTTATCACCTACAGTTCAGTGACTCTCCAGTCACCTACCTCAGGCACAAGGCCCTATACTCAGGCTGGGAGGACAGCCCTATCTCATATCGACACTTGGATCCTACCTCAGAGAGCAGCACTCTCCTAACTCAGGCAATTAATCCCTACATCTCAGATCCACACTTGGATCCTACCTCAGTACTGCAACATGGCACCTACATCAGTGACTAATTAGTCACCTACCTTAGGCACAAAGTGTCATACACTCAGATTCAGATAAACTGAATCCTACAAGAAAAGAATACAGAATAATTAAGAAAATAAAGCAATTGACTCATAGATAAGTCTTTGAGTCTAACTTGCTGGATTGAGCAGATATCAGTCCAGCACACTTGCTATAGAAGGAATTAGTCCTCTTCTACAGCTAACTCTTCTCTGCTACATAGATGAGCAGTTACCAGCTTGCTGAATGGAAGAATCAGCTTATCTGTTCTGAAAAGAACTATCTTGCTGAGCTTGAAGAGCTTCAGCTAACTTCCTTTGCCTTTTAGGCTATCTATGGTGGACTTTAGATTTCAAGCTTGGTGGAGAAGAACATGTCCAGCCGCATTATGATTTATTTTTGTATTTTCTACATTTGTTCCATTTTCCGTTCGACCTTTTTCGTTCGTTGACCTAATCCCTTTTCTTTTCCCCTTTTATATGTGTTGATTTGAATCAACGTCACTCTTGTATGTGGGCCCAGCCAAGGTTTGGTGAGTCCCAACTTCTTCAAAAAAGTACAAGGCAGCTTTCAATGCCACTACAGCTTTTCCGCAACGGCTACATGAAAGTTGACTTTGATTATGTCAGCAAAGGTCATCACTATATGGACTTAGAAAATATTCCAGAGATCCATTAAGCATTGAGTCATGTTAAGTCACTCAATGTCATTTGTCTTAGCTCTCAGCGCTTCTGGACTTGTGAATTTTCTCTGGATTTGTCTCAGCGGTTCTGTCTCAGTGGTCACAGCGGTTTCTTCTAAACAGCTGTAACATGTCTTTCTCTCAATGCTTTCTTCTTATCAGTTCAGCGGACTTTGCTTCACAGGTGAGACTATCTTCTATCTCAACGAATTTCCTCTTAACTGTCTCAGTGTTTCCTTCTTCATTAAAAGCATTGAGTGAACTTGCTTCACTCAACGCATCTGGACTTAGAGAAATCCAGCCAGTTTTGTCTCAGCACTTCCTTCTTCATTAGAAGCGTTGAGTGAACCTGCTTCACTCAACGCTTCTAGACTTATAGAAATCCAACTAGTTTTGTCTCAGCTGTCTCAGCTATCTCAGCGGTCTCAACACCTTCTTCTCAGCTATCTCAGCGGTCTCCGCGCTTTTTGCTTAGTTAGTTTTTCTGGCTTTAGCTGCGTTCGACGATCTGTGGGCTGAGCTTGACGAAATCTGATCTTCTCAGCAGTCTCAGCACTTTTGCCTTAGTTTATTTTTCTAGCTTTAGCGTGACAAGTGTTGACCTGAGCTCAACGATCTGTAAGCAAAGCTCGACGAATTGCAAACTGAGCTTGACAAACTTCGAGCTAAGCTCGACGAATTTTGAGTTTACTACCAAACTCATTTTCTTCACTTGTCCAATCATAGACTACCTGCATGCATGAACTAAAGCACACATCAAATGTATTACGCTCCTTAGCATGATTGGTGATGCTCCTTCAAATCCCGAGGAACATTGTAGGGCACAATTCCTAACAATCTCCCCCTATTTGAAGAAGGCAGAACACCCATCCATGCTAAGGTGCATCAACACAATAAATATCATGATAGGTCTAATGATAACATTATCATGACAACTAGCCATTCCAGTACAGGATAACTCCCCCCGGATGAGATGACTTACCATTATGATTGAAAGATCAATGGTACAGGTGAATTATCAATCATAGACAATGTGATAGTATGATTAATAAACAAAAGCTTTATTAATCATTTACAAGGTACACAATTTAATTAAGATCTACCTAAACATCAACTTAGGCAAATAACAGTAGCAACCTTGTGATTACAGCATTTCTATGAAAGAACAACATATTTATCAAACATAGATATGTAAGTGAAAATTTCATACACATTTGTCACATCAATGTAGTCAGGGTCAAAACATATTCATTTTCTTGAAAGAAATTTGGAATTTTTACAATGTTGACATTCATTACGGAACATAGATTAGATAATTTTTTAAATAAGCTTAAGTCTTGCAGTCTTCTATCAGCTAGTCTTTGATGAGCTTGCATCAGCATCCTTGGCTGTAGTAGTTTTCTTCAAGTTTTCAACTTTGTTCTTCTGCCACTTGAAGTAGAGAAAAGGATTTGGAATATATCTGGGAGGCATTTTCTTGGGGTTGCTCCTCCTTACCAGATTTTCTTTAAATACTCTTTCCCTTAAAGAATTTCTTTCTAGATGCTTTATCCATTCTTCAGAAGGATATACAGTATTAATATTCTTTATGATTTGTCCACAGCTTACCCAAGCAATTATAATGATGGATTCAGAGGCATCACTTAGCTGTTCATAGTCTGGATCATCTCTGTTCTCAACTCTCCTATTTGACAAGAACTCTTCAGTCATTTGAGTTCCTTCCCTCTTTCTTCTGGCAGCAAGTTATGCATCCTATACAATTCTAGCTTGTGTTGGGAAGTCTAGGTCCATTGGACTCTTTCTATCTAGGAGGGACAGGTGTAGTGCAACCTTGTTGCCTTGAATTACATTGAAGGCTTGATCTTCAATGAGTCCTACTGCCTTAGCATGGCTACTCTCCCCCTTTCTGCCTTCTTCAGAGATGGTCTTTTGCAGTAAGGTGGTGTTGGCTTCATTCTTGCTTGATATAGAATTGAATATTCTTTCATTGTCAGCAAGCAGCTCATCTTTCAGAAGTATTGCCTCCTTCATAGATTGGAAGGAAACATTGGTGATATGTTGATTAACATGATCTGATGCACCCTTTATCACTTCATCAGTTGCACTTACATAATTCTTGACATATCCTATGTCATCTATAGAGAGTTTTTGGCTTGTGTCCAAGGATTGCATGATGGTGGTCAGTTTGATGCCAACAGTTCCAGCCCTATCAAATCAGGTGATGATCTATTAGTTTAAGTGAAAGATTTCTTCTTTATTTTCATTGACTTTGGTTGTCGAGTCATCACTAAGTTTGACAACTGATTGATCAACATACTCCTTGAGGGTTGTGATCTGAGCATCTAAGAGTGCTTTGATTTGGTTTAGAAATTCCTCATTGGAGATGGGGGTAGATGAAGTATGGCTCATAGGAGGAGGTACAACATTCTAGTCAGGGATCTGAGAAGGGTCCCCCTCAACTACAACACCTATAGTAGGAAATATTTCTTTAGCTAAAGCTGTATTAACACTACTAATTAAGAGGGTGTGGGTATTACCTGTAGTGGGTGTAGACTCAACTATTCTATTGATAACTTGATCTAAGTTTGTCAGATCCATCAGATTATGCTCCCATCAGACTGAGCATCCTTCTCTAGTCTTGACCTATCAAGATAAGAATCTAAAGCTTCAGGAGGCTCACGGTTATCTTCTGTCATATCTGCCTCATCCTCTGTAGCAACTTCTTCCTCATTGCCAATCTTTGATACTTATCCTGACCTAGGGCTGGCATGTATTTTATCCACATGCACTATATTGTCCTGGATTTGAATGTTTGTAGAGGATTGACTGAGTGATAAATCAACATGCAGACCAATATCAGCTGGAGAGGATGATCCAACCTCTGGTTCAGGGCTGGAGGTTCTTTCTTGCTCAGTAGGGTTCTTCCTTGTGCCCTTAGAGGAGTCCTTTATTACTAAAAGTTGGATCATTGGTAGGACCCTAG
This sequence comes from Platanthera guangdongensis, assembly GCA_039583875.1. Taxonomy (NCBI): domain Eukaryota; kingdom Viridiplantae; phylum Streptophyta; class Magnoliopsida; order Asparagales; family Orchidaceae; genus Platanthera; species Platanthera guangdongensis. The sequence goes on from CM077160.1 coordinate 67,455,850, forward strand.
TGAATCTGTCTAAAGTCTTTATGTCCATTCTCTTTAGGTAGTGAATCTTCACCTTATGTTCCTGTTTGAAGGTATCAGGATAGGTGTTTAGTAGGTATAAGGAAAGAATTCTGCCCATATTTGTAGAGGGTATACAGTTTACTAATCTCTAATAGATAAGAGAAGACCATGAGGTCTTTCTATTCATGATATTTCTAGTCATGACATCAAACATGGACTTGGAGATAGTGTCATGTGATCCAGATTTGCAGATAAGGGCTTTTCCTACAATATCTGCTAGAAATTTGCCTCTCTGATTGAAGAATTTTCTTTTAAGAGAGCCAGATTTGTCCTCATTGTATCCACACCATTTGAGGGCACTGTCTCTATCCGAGATGGTAAGCTCTTCTTCCTCGCTAGGGTTGACGTAGGGTATATGAAGGGCCTTTCTTAGTATCTTAGGGTTTACCTTTATTTTGAAATCTTCAATCTTAAATTTAAGAGAATTCTGAGATGTACTGATGATTTTAGTAGATACAGATATGTTTATCTTTGAAGTGAAAATCTGAAAACTTTGAAAAGTTCAAAGTGTTTGAAAGCGAAGTAGAAAACTAGCTAGGTAAGAAGGTTAAAACACTCCGATCTGATTGAGGTGGCGAATACCTAAGTCATGAGTTCTTTGATCATCTGATAGAGTATGGTATTGTATCATAGCTTACTCCACCTAGAACACCACAACATAATGTTGTTTTTGAGACGAGGAATCATACTTTGTTAGATAAGGTACGGTCGATGATGAGTCATGCAGATCTACCTATTTCCTTTTGGAGCTTTGATCTAGAAACTGCTACTTTAACATTAAATCGTGATCCAACGAATGCAGTTCTAAAGACACCATATGAGATATGGACTAGGAAGCATCCCAGTATGTCGTTCATTAAGGTTTCGGGCTGCGAGGCATACGTGAGACGTCAAATGCCCGATAAGCTGGAACCCAAATTAGATAAGTGTTATCTTGTCGGGTATCCTAGGGAAACCAAAGGTTACTATTTCTACCTACCGTCCGAGGGCAAAGTGTTTGTCGCAAGGACTGCTGTCTTTCTTGAGAAAGAGTTCTTAAGTAGAAATACAGCCAGGGTAAAACTTAAAGAAGTTTAGGAACCACAAACAGTAAATGAACCGGAATTGGAACCTGAGTCAGGAATATAAGTAGTTGTAAAAGGAGAACCTGCTTAGGAAACACAAATTCCATGTAGATCTGGTAGACCAAGATTTGAGCCTAAGAGATATGGATTTCTAGTGTCTCAAATAGGTAATGTGTTGCTTATCGATCATAGTGATGAACCTGCAATCTACCATGAGGCTATGTGTGGACCGGACTTCGAGAAGTGGCTTAAGGCCATGAAATCTGAAATGGACTACATGTATGAAAAGCAAGTATGGACTTTGGTGGAACCACCTGAAGGGGTAAGACCCATAGGGTGCAAGTTGGTCTTCAAGAAGAAGCCTGACATGGATGGGAATGTACAAACATTCAAAGGCCGACTAGTGGCAAAGGGTTTTAAGCAAATTCATGGTGTTGACTATGATGAGACTTTTTTCCATGTTACCATGGTTAAGTCCATTAGAATTTTGCTTGTTATTACTGCATATTATGACTACGAGATCTGGAAGATGGATGTCAAACGGCTTTCCTTAATGGGAACCTGCTCGAGGAAGTGTACATGACACAAACTGAGGGTTTTGTATCTCCAGGTGAAGCCACTAAAATATACAAGATGCAGAGATCCATTTATGGATTGAAACAGTATTCTCGAAGTTAGAATCATCATTTTGATGAAAAGGTCAAAGATTTTGGTTTTATCAAGAATGAGGATGAACCTTGTGATTACAAACGGATTAGTGGGAGCAGTGTAGTCTTCCTGATATTTTATGTAGATGACATACTATTTATCGGGAATGACAAACCGACACTGCAAGTTGTTAAGAACAACCTAGAGGACTGCTTTTCGATGAAGGACTTAGGGGAAGCGACTTATATACTCGGTATTAAGATCTGTAGAGATAGATCGAAGAAGTTACTGGGTTTGACCCAAAGTACATACATTGATAAGGAGTTGAAACGGTTCAGCAAGCTTGAGTCCAAGAATTGCCCATGTCTTATGGTGTTAGTCTCTCTAAGGACCAGTGTCCTAAGTCTTGTGAAGATAAGGACCGCATGAAGTTGGTTGCGTATGCTTCGGCAGTTAGATCAATCATGTATAAAATATTATATACTAGACCTGATGTCTCTTATGCTTTGAGCATGGCTAGCAGGTATCAGTCTGATACAGGTGAAGGTCACTTAATTGCCGTTAAGAATATCCTCAAGTACTTGCGAAGAACAAAGGATATGTTCTTGGTATTTGGCGGAGAGGAAGAGCTCGTTGTAAGTGGTTACACGGATGCTAGCTTCCAAACAAATAGGGTGGATTCAAAGTCTCAGTCAGGGTTTGTGTTTTGCCTGAATGGAGGTGCTATTAATTGGAAGAGTTCCAAGCAGGATACAGTTGCTGATTATACTACTGAGGCTGAGTATATTACCACTGCAAATGCAGTGATGGAGGCTGTATGGATTAGGAAATTCATCGGCGAGTTAGATGTAGTTCCTAGCATTGTTCGACCTGTAGATCTCTACTGTGACAACAACGGTGCAATTGAACTTGCTTTGGAACTCCAGTGATTCCATCTGATTCGAGAGATTGTCGATCGAGGAGATTTGAGCATTTTCAGAGTGCCGACTGAGGAAAACATTGCGGATCCACTAACAAAGCCTCTTGCACATAGAAAGCATGATGGTCATGTTAGATCTATGGGTATACAATACCTAAATGATAAACTCTAGTTTGAGTCTTGTGGATTGTATGTTTGTTGGTTGTATAATATCTCATTTGATGAATAAAAGTACTATATGCATTTCATTTTATATATTTTGGCAAGTTTTTTTATGATGAAGTTATTTTTATTATGATAGAGTAGTTCAATTTAATAAATGCGCATAGAGTGTTTGCTTCCATAGGTCAAGTAGTGACTTGATGTGAGAACCTATGATTTTAGAACCTTCAATCTTAAGGTCCTTGGTCGTTGTATCATCTTAGAAACTAAGGGTGATGATGATACCTATAAGATTAACATGTGCGTTGACTGATGACCCGTTCTCACAAGTCATGATATTATGATATCAAGTCAACATATGGGTACTTGTTATGAACAAGTTGTACTGGATAGACCCACCGCGAGAATTCTTTGTGGATTGTTATATGAACGTGTCACAAGTATGACTCAAGTGGCTATGGTGTTTGTGGTCCTTTGACCTGAAGTCACAACTTTCATTGAGTGAGGAAGATCGTGCTTTGATGCCATCAAAAGTCCAGTCTTGAGAAAGTTGGATGATAAAGGTGGTTATTGGGTACGTTACGAATCATTTGGGAGTTTGTGTGTGAGCAGAGATGGGATTTGTCATCCTATATGATAGGAGTTGCATCTATGGGACCCCTTGATCGAATGGGACTGAGAAGTGCATGGTCATGCGTGGTTGAGTCAATATATGATATTAGACTCACAAATTTTCTACAAGTCCATTCTAGATCAATAAACTTGGATTGAACATTTATGAGGGTGACACAGTCTATACCTCTATTTATATCCAGATGTATGGCATGAAGGGACATGACAACACTGTAACATTGGTCACAATGGCTTTTGAGTTTTATAAACTCTTACTGTTTGGAGAGCAATAATGTATTGTTAGATGCCGCCCATTATTTGTGAAGCTTTTGTTTGATAATTTCTAGATCAGGTGAGAGACTGTTGGTGTAACCATAGTGATCTGGTAGTGATCAAGCATATAGCCTCACTGTCAACTCAGTATGAGCCTATCAGGGTCGCACATAAGATTGTGGAGAAATTAGGAGATTGGATCTGTACTATCTAGCTCATATGATGAGTTGAAGGATATTAAAAGGGGGCTGAAAATATTCTGAGGCATTTGGCGTTGAGTGTGTTTAGCTCACTAAACGCCATGTGGCAGTTGGCGTTGAGTGTGTTTAGTTCACTCGATGCCATGGAGGTTGTAAATATTCTAAGTCATTAAGCGTTGAGTGTGTTTAGCTCACTCAATGCCATCAGGCTGAAAGCGTTGAGAGCGTTGAGTCCAGTCAATGCTTTTGCGGGTTAAGTGTTAACTCTGCGAATGTTGGTGTTGAGTGCGTTGACTGTCACACTAAAGCGTTGAGTGGTTGAGTCCACTCATCACCTTAATCGAGTAAAGGGTTTACTGGTGAATCTGGCTCTTAGGCGTTGAGTGTATTGTATTCACTCAACGCATTTCGACGAATGAAGTTCGACGTTCTGGCCTGCAGCGCAGATTTCATTGAGCTGAGTTCGATGATTCTAGTTCGACATTCTGGCCTTTGGCGCAGATTTCATCGAGCTAAGTTCGACGAATCTAGTTTGAAGTTCTGGCCTTTGGCGTAGATTTCGTCGAACTGAGTTCGACGAATGCGTTCGACGTTTTGGCCTTTGGCGTAGATTTCGTCGAGCTGAGTTCTACGAATGTGTTCGAGGTTCTGGCCTTTGGCGAAGATTTCGTCGAGCTGAGTTCGACGAATTGTTCGTCCAGTTGAGTTCGACGAATGCCCGTGCTGAGTTAAATGTAGACTTGTTGAATCTATATCCTGGGATATAAATAGGATGTTTTAGGGTTTTTTGTAGATGGTTCTTGGCACACGAGTCGATACTGTGCGATAAGAGGAAAACTTAGAAACCCGACGGAAGTGTTCGTCCAATCCTACCACTGATTCTGATCCCGATCCCGGTGAATTTTGTCGCTGCCCCTCCATCAATAGATCTAGAAGTGTGTGGAGACGCTGAGTGTCCTCTCCCGACCAAGAGCTTGTGTGACATGTTGTTGTGGGTTCTCCCGATTGTATGGATTACCGTAGAGGCGCAGATAAACTTTCTGCGCTCAAGACTCTAGCCACTGTGTGGCCGACCTGATCTCTCTGGAGCATCTAGGTTGAGTTCTGACTCAATCCCTCAGAGGTAATTTTTATTACAGTATGCTTTACTTATTGATTCATGAATATTGCTAGATCCGAACACATTTGGGTTTTTCTTATTCTTTTTCCTCTGCATGCACAAGTGTTGTGTCATTCCCAAAAACCCAATATATTTATATATATTAATATTAATCAATTTATTTACAAATCAATATCACATTACATCAAATCCTAAAATGATACGAAATTATTAATAACTCAGAATTTAACGAAACTCGCAACATAGCTAAATACAGATGCTTCGAATCCAACGACGAAGTCAAAACTCAAATTCGACAAACAAAACTCGGGCAAACACCTCCCGAAGCGAAAACACAAGCATCCCTAAAAGGCTCAATCGATTCACCAAAACAGACCCGTCTTGCAAGGAAAATCTTGCAAACAAGCTAAACCCAGCCACATAAAAAAACTCAAAGAGCAAAACCACGATCTAGCCATGGCACAAGCCCAAACATGCATTAATGTAACGCCATGACATCAAAATTATGTCATTACCGGAATAAAAATAAATACCAAAAAATCAGGGGCATTACAACAGGTCTCCACGACACAGGCCTCAAACAAAGCTCTCAAGGAGCGACCGTCGGCAGTGGCACTACTGTCGAGCGGTACGTGGCAGAAATGTGTTTCTACACAATTTTCCGGGTGCCCCTTGGAGTTAGTCCCCAAGGTTCCCTGTTGCATTCTACCGCACAGAAACTCGAAAAATAAACGTCACAGTGCCTTCTCCGGCCATTAACAAGCATAATGAAAAACATCACCAATCCAGACCAAACTGTCCGGAGGGCTTCACACACCATGCCTATGTTCGTACTTCCATTCCAAACTCTAAACGCAAAACTACTATGATACTCCGTATCTACCCAAAGGAAGACCTCACGCTCACCGCACACTTGCGGGAGAGAGTTTCCTATACAAAAGGAAGAGGACTTCACATGTCCAAGTTTAGAATCGTTATCCTTTGCGCTCTCTTCGGTGCCATGACAAAGATCTAAACGGAAGAACGCGATCGCAACAATCGTGCCTCCACAGATCCGGTCTTGTCTTGCGAATAAGAGCTTCGGAACTCCTATGGTGGCGAGAACTCTCTTCCACCGCTGCTGCTGCTCCTCCAAGAAACGCAAACCAAGTCCTCACTCCAAAAGAAATAAAGTGAAAATGGCTGGACCAGAGTTTTATATAAAGTTACCACCACGGGGGTAACTAGGTAACACCACGTGGTACCTAAATTAAACGTCTCTTTTCGAGTGAAACCACCCAAACATTCCAATCACAGGCCAACACGTGGCCACGCCGTTACAGATTCACAATCGCCGTGCAATAGGATTCTAACGCCACGTGGTAGCTGATGTCGGTTACGACTCGACACCTACATCTATCGCTACGCGCTCACTGCTACCTCCATACGGTACAATCTCGAGACCTCCATCTATAAAATTGGCAGAATAACACTATCGCCGGGATATAGCTTCCAGAGAACTTTGCCAGAATAATTGCTGGCTACCGCAACGCGGTAACAAGTTTCCGCCGCACGGTAACATATTTCTCCAGAACTCAACGTTCTTGACGTAGTCGACGCTAAACCTAGAACTTCTATCACGCGGTAACTATCTTCCGTTGAGTGATAACCCCCAGAGAAGCATCTCCCTCCTTAAGGAATTTGGAGCATTACAAATCTCCCCCACTTAAAGAATTTTGTCCAAAAATTAAGTGATGCAGGAAACTAGGGAATTAAATCAACATTAAACTGTGTACCTCAATTGAATAACTCGAGGAACTCCAACTTCATGGTTTGCTCCCTGATGAGTACAATTATATAAGTCCTTTTTGCTATCATATTTGTAATCATGTCCACTATTATCTACCTCCATTCGATATAATTACACGAAAATAGTTAGGAATTTGAATTATCATGAATAGAAGAGTGCAATATAGATTTTCCTTTATTTTCTTTTTTAAGTTATTTATTTATTTATTCATTAATCTTCATAATGCAGGTATTGCAAGTCCTTGGAACTAAAAAGTCTTTGAGCAAACAGAGGTGTTCACGGATCCAACATGACTGATGGTAAAGGTCTTGGATTGGGCACACATGGGTAGGGACACGCCCATGTCACTACCCATGTCCTTCTCTGGAAAGATCACAAAGCTTGGAAGAAAAGGTGTATTATAAGAGCACCACACGGGTAGGGACATGCCCGTGTCACTACCTGTGTCCTTATAGGGAAGAATTAAAGGTCTGATGCCAAACCAACCCGTGTATGGAGTGATGAAGAACACACGACCGTGTTGCTTGCCGGGTAAAATGACATGGCTCACAAGCAGGCGCACCTTTTCATATCGAAAAACCTAGATGCACCATTTCATACCCTTCACAGCCCGTGACACGGTCATGTTGGAACCCGTGTTCAACCTATTTGCAAGAAGACTATAAAAACCTACACAGAAATAGAAAAGTGACTTTTGGATTCAAGGACTTGGAGAATTTCTGGAAGACTAAAGTAGAGCACTCAAGCGAAGGGGAAGTTGTAGGAGATAATCCATATAGTTTTAATTTTTATGTATCTCTTTTAATTTCCCCCTTCTCTTTGTAGATCTAAACTTTATTTTACATTTTGCATGAGACTTGTTTTTCTGAACCGATTCTGTAATCATGTATGTTGGTTTTCATTTAGAATTTGTGGTATGTTATTTGAATGTGTGGTTTCAAACAAAGAGATTGATCATAGATTTGAAGTTTAGTATTTGTTTTATATGAATCCCAAACTTCTAGATTGAGAAATTAGAAGATTGTGATGATGGTTTATAATTTCATTCTTTGTTGTTCATTCTCTTTGTATTTCAAATTTCATGATCGAGAGATATGTTGTTTGGATAACGGAAATACAGATAATTAGATTCATGGTATCTTATAGATAAGATTTCATGAATTTTTATATTAAACATGGTTACTTTATATTAATGCAAAATTGAGTGTTGTGAATTGTTTGAGAGAAAATTTACTCAACTTAAGTTTATGTATTGAATTGCTCGAGAGAGAATTTGATAAGGATTGAACCCTTACAATACAACGAATTTGATAATATTGTTATTACAGGGTTACATAAAATTGAATTAGTGAGTTAATATTCTCATGTGATTACTCCTAGACTATCTGCTTTTTACCATCCTAAATCCTCCTATGTCACTTTATCAAATTAGTCCTAGTAATTTAAATTTAGAGTAACAACCAATTTTAAATATAGGTACGATAATAGAGTGAGAGTGAGTATGAGTAATTGAAAAGACTCTGAGGAATACGACACGAGATGTAGATTTCTCCTATACAATGATTGATAGGTGCACTTGCCTGATATTAAAATCAATTTAGCTTATACCTATGTACATAGTTTATGCCGAGATTAGAAATAAATCACATCAAGTTTTTGGCGCCGTTACCAGAGACTCGTTTTCAATATTTTAAAAGCCAAAACTCTATTAATCTACCAATTTTTTATTACTAACATTTAATTGTAAATTACTTTATTGCATAATTATATCACTTAATCTTTGTTTTGTAGTATGTTAGTCTATGACCAGGAGTGAAATTCTGGGATAACACTATTTCATCCTGACCAGAAACAGATTATTCGCAACACCTCACAAAGGGACTTGAGAACTGATAATATAGGTAATTCAAACGGACTTTCAGAAGAGGAAACAGTAAATTTAGGAGATCATCATCCAGATAACATGGCAAATCAGAATGAGTAAATAATGTCTGACTTTGCTTGACCTAATCTCTAGCGTACTGGGTCAAGCATTGTTAGACCACCAATTGACGCCAACAATTTCGAATTGAAGCCTAGCATGATTCAGATTATTCAACAGTATGTCCAATATGATGGTCTGCAAGATAAAGAGCCCAACACACACTTAGCCAGATTCTTGGAGATATGTGATTCATTCAAGATCAATGGCGGTACCTATGATGCCATTCGATATAGGTTATTTCTATTCTCACTAAGGCACAAGGAAAAGCTGTGGTTAAACTCATTACCTAGATGGTCGATCACTACATGGGATATGATGGTTGAGAAGTTCTTGATGAAGTATTTTCCACCGGCGAAGACTGCAAAGCTAAGGAATGCATTTCTACATATGCTCAATTAGAATCTAAATCGTTGTAAGACACATGCGAATGATTCGAGGAACTATTAAGGAAGTGTACACATCATGCATTACCTTCCCGGATTCAGATTCAGACCTTCTACAATGGTCTTAATACAGCCACTAAATAGATGATTGATGCAGCTAGTGGAGGCACCTTGAATAATAAGACACCAGAATCAGCTCAATAGTTGATAGAAGACATGGCAATGAACAAATATCAATGGTCTACCATAAGACAAAAGCCTAATATTCCTTCAGGAATCTATAAAGTGGATGCAGTCACTGCCTTAGCTATTCAACTGGAGAAGCTTCATTATAAGATAGATAACCTATCTTTAGCACTACCCTCCATGGTACCTCAACAATGGGACCCTTCATTTAGTGGAATGTCTGGTTGTGAACCTTAAGTGCATGAATATATTGACTATATGGGCAACAATACCAGTCCTCCCTTAAACCAAGCAAACAACCCATATAGTTCTGCATAAAATCCGAGATGGAGGAACCACCCCAATTTCTCTTGGGAGGACAAGGAAATCAAGGCAAGCAACCTATGTTTTGAGAACCACCACAATCAGAGCAAAGGAAGCCATCATTAGAAGATGTACTCACCAAGTTCATGCATAAAACTGATGTAGCTTTTCAAAATCAAGAGGTCTCTATTCGAAATTTGGAGAATCAGATAGGCCAGCTTTCAAGGATGGTATCTGAAAGACAACAAGGAACACTTCCGGGTAATACTGAAATAAACCCGAAGGAGCATGAAAAAGCAATCCAATTAAGAAGTCCAAAGAAATTACAAGACCAAAGGCTTACAAAGAAATTACCCCAAGAGGATTCTAGTGGAGAAGGACAGAACGAGATGAATTTAAAGTCCAATTGTTAATTTACCTTTTTCTGAAGTCATTTAAATGTCAAAATATGCTAAATTTCTAAAGGACTTGATTTCAAATAAAAAAGAAAATAGAAGAATTATCTTTAATAACACTTAGTGAAGAATATTCCGCTATTTTACAGAACTAATTACAACAAAAATATAGGGATCCCGGTTCATTTTCAATTCAATGTTTAATCGATGATTTACAAGTGAATAAAGCTTTAGCAGACTTAGGAGCTATTATAAACTTAATGCCTTATAAACTATATTTGAATCTAGGTTTAGGATAACTTAGCCTTACTAGAATGAGTATTCAATTAACAAATCGTTCGGTTAAGTATCCTAGAGGAATTGTACATGATGTATTGGTTAAGGTAGATAAGTTTATATTCTCCGTCGATTTTGTTATTCTATATATGGACAAAAATGTAGAAATGCCACTCATACTAGGTCATCCATTCTTAGTCAAATCTAGAGATCTTATCGACATTTTTGATCGTAAATTAGTTTTGCAAGTAGGGGAAGATGAAGTTACTTTTCAAATCAATAATACAGTGAAGAAATCTTTCGATAATGATGATTGTTGTTATTTTTGTCATGGTGTTGATAATATTATAACTTCTATGAATTCTGAATTATATTATAGAGATCCTTTAGAGATTTGCATCACTAACAGTTATCTAGAAGAAGACAAAAATCAAGATATTGTTGAACATTTATATTATCTAGATAACTCTGTTTCGATGAATAAGAAGATTGAGTATAGTTTCATTACACAAGGAGATCTTGAAGTTCTTAAGAATAATACTAAAAATCCACCGATAGTAGAACTTAAAAAATTACCGGATCATCTTGAGTATGCATTCCTAGGATCTAATTCTACTTACCCAGTTATTATGTCTTCTAATCTTTCTGAAACTGAAAAAAGTTAATAATTGTGCTAAAGAGGTATAAAGGTGCTATAGCATGGCAAATAATATATATAAAAGGTATCAACCCTAGTTTTTGCACCCATAAGATCCTTTTGGAAGAAAACTATAAGCCTTTTATTCAACTGCAACGTAGGCTAAATCCAAATATGAAAGATGTAGTGAAAGCTGAGATTGTTAAGTTGTTAGATGCTATAATGATATACGCTATTTCGGATAGTTTATGGGTTAGTCCTGTACAAGTCGTTCCTAAGAATGGTGGCTTAACAGTAGTAGCAAATGGTAAGAATGAATTGATTCCAATGCGAATAGTAACCGGTTGGCGTGTCTGTATTGATTATCAGAAGTTAAATGATGTTACTAGGAAAGACCATTTCCCTCTACCATTTGTTGATCACATATTAGAACGAATATCAAGACATTCTTATTATTGTTTTCTAGATGGATTATCTGGATATTTCCAAATCCATATAGCACCAGAAGACCAGGAGAAAATTACATTCACTTGCACATTTGGTACCTTTGCCTAAAGACGTATGTCATTTGGTTTATGTAATGCACCCGCCACTTTTCAAAGGTGCATGTTAGCTATATTTAATGAGTATGTTGAAGATATTATGAAAGTCTTTATGGATGATTTTTCTGTGTCTTGTGATTCTCTTGATTTGTGTTTGAGAAATTTAGAAAAAGTTCTGAGGAGATGTGAAGAAACAAATCTAGTTCTTAGTTGGGAGAAGTGTCATTTTATGGTGCAAGAAGGGTTAGTATTGGGCCATAAGATCTCAAGCCAAGGACTTCAAGTCGATAATGTGAAGATTGCAACCATAGAAAAGTTGCCACCACCAACCTTCGTTAAGGCAGTGAGAAGATTTTTAGGTCTTGTCGGATTATATCGCCGGTTCATTAAAGACTTCTCTAAAATAACTAAACCACTTTCTAGGTTTTTATAAAAAGGCACACCTTTTATTTTTGATCAAGAGTGTTTGCAAGCCTTTGAGTTTTTGAAAGAAAGATTAATTAATTCTCTTATTATGATCGCACCTAATTTTCCACAACCTTTCGAGAACATGTGTGATGCTAGCAGTTTTGCGGTACGGGCTGTTTTAGGACAACGCCAAAACAAACACATTCACCCTATATACTACGCTAGCAAAAAACTTAATAACACACATGAGAATTACACAACTACGGAAAAAGAACTCCTAGAAGTGGTATTTGCCTTCGATAAATTTAGATCCTATTTAACATTGTTTAAGGTGGTAGTATACACAGATCACTCTGCCCTAAGATATTTACTTGCCAAAGCAGAAGCAAAACTTTGGTTAATCCATTGGGTTCTTTTATTGCAAGAATTTGATTTGAAAATTAGGGATAAACGAGGAGAAGAAAACTTAACGGCAGATCATCTCTCACATTTAGCAAATCCACTACGAACAATGTTAGATGAGTCTGATATTAGTGATACATTTCCGGAGGAATCGCTGTTTGCATTATCTACAAATATAAATACTGATTATCCGTGATTTGCCGACTATACAAACTATATTGTGGCTAAGATCCTTTCAAAAGATTTTTCATATCAGCAGAAAAAGAAATTTTTCTTTGACTTGAAATATTACTTTTGGGAGGACCCCTATCTTTTTCGGATATATGCAGATTCCATTATATGTATATGTGTATCAGCGGAGGAGGGCTAGAAAATCTCGGAGCAGTGTCATTCAGGCCCTACAGATGGTCACTTTGGAGCAAACCTCTCAACTAAAAATGTTTTGATTCATGTTTTTATTGGTCCCTTTCATTCAGAGATGCCCAAAGGTATGTACTTTCATCTGATTCTTATCAAAAATCAGGTAATATCTCTAAATTACATGAAATGCCACAAAAATTTATTCTTAAATGTGAGTGTTTGATATGTAGGGGATTGACTTTATGGGATCGTTTCCAATTTTTTATGGGAATAAATATATTTTGGTATATGTAGATTATGTATCGAAGTGGGTAGTGGCGCAAACTTTCCCTACTATTGATAGTAGAGTAGTAATTCAATATCTGAAATCCATATTTGCACGATTTGGCATAGTACGTGCGCTTATTAGCGATAGGCGTACACATTTTTGTAATATATAGTTAGATAAAGTCTTACAAAAATACGGTGTCATGCACAGGATAGCCACTTCTTATCGTCCACAAACTAGTGGTCAGGTTGAAGTTTCAAATGGCAAACTTAAGAGAATCATAAAAAAATTTATAGAAGGGAATAGGAAATAATGGTCTAAGAAACTAAACGATTGTTTGTGGGCATATAGGACAGCCTACAAAACACCCATAAGGACCACTCCCTTTAGACTAGTCTATGATAAATCAAGTCACCTGCCTATAGAATTAGAACATAAATCGTATTGGGCAATACACTCTTTGAATTTTGACACCATGGCTTATGAAAATTCAACTTAACAAATTAGAGGAATGGAGGACCATGGCTTATGAAAATTCTTGGATATATAAGGAGAAGACTAAATTATTCCATGACCGTCACCTTCGAAAAGCTAAGACATTCCAAAAATGTGACCAAGTCCTCCTTTATAATTCTCATCTTAGTTTATTCCCAGGGCAGTTAAGGTCTAAGTGGTCCAGACCATTCCAAGTCAAAGAGGTTTTTCCCTATGGCGCCATTGAACTAACCCACCCTGAGAATGGAGATTTCAAAGTCAACGGGCACCGATTAAAACTTTATTATGGAGAGTTTCCTCAAGATTTCAATCGCCAAGAATCATGCCTCTAACTAGACATGGATTAAGTGTAATTTAGTAAATTTTCTAAGTTTTTATTATCTTTGGTAAAATTTTAGTTAAATTTTAGTATAAAAAAATTATAAAATCACTTAGAAAGTAATTCCATTTCAGAGGAGCACACGGGTTTGCACTCGTCCGTGTGCGAAGCCGCGTTCATGAATAACTTTTAACCCAGCCGTGTTCAATTTAAAACCAATCCCTGGTTAAAACCCTAGTTTCCATCACCCCTCCAATCCACGAACTCAGTTGGGAATTTTTGCCTTCAAACTTCGCGGGTACGTCTCCTCTAATCTCGATCTACATTCCTCGGTAAAATTTCTATCATTTTATTATTTTTTTCAATTCTATGTTTTTCATCTCCCTTCTCATTCATCTTCATTCTCTTCTCATTCCTCTTCATTTTCTTATTTCCCGAAAAAATCTTAATTTATTTCTTCTTCCCTTTCATAACAGATCATGTCGACGGGATGATCACAAGGGGGACGCCATTGTCGTCCGAATCTCACAGCATTATCTACAGAAGGGCGCGACACTGCTACGCACCTAGAGTTTACGGATCCGGCACACGTTAATTTTTTTAATCGCCTCAAATCCAAGAAATTTCAGGATATTCATAATATCGATTGGAGAATTTTAGAGGAGATCCATTTGGCTGATGAAGTACGAGAGTTATTTTAAATAGGGGGGTGGGCACAATTTTTTAATATAGATGAGTTGGGGTTTAAGGAACTTACGTTAGATTTTATGTGATCTTTATACCTCAATCTCAGGCCGACCTTCACAGAGACGACCAACACACAGGAAGGGATTATTACTTTTCGAGTTGCGGGCACCACCTATACTCTTTCTCTTATCCAATTCACCCAGTATTTAGGGGTGTATGAGGACTCTTTCTCTATAGTGCTGCATATTTTGACCTTCACCATGATCTCCCCTCTGTTGACCACGTCGCCAATATCTGGTCTCAGCTTGCTTTCAATCTGTCCCTATATGAGGCCAAGAGCTCTAAGGCCTCTAAGTTGCATTCTCCAGCTCTTCATTACATCCATCATCTACTGAGTTATACTTTGAGTGGTCGGGGCGAAAACTCTATTGTAGTGGGTAGACATGATATTATTTACCTCTATATCATGTATTCGTGATATCACATTCACTTGGGATATATGTTAGCACATTTCATTCTTCATCAGGGTGACAATTCACTTATTGGGTCTATCTGTGTAGCACCCTACATCACACACTTGGCGAAGAACATGAATATCGTTGATTCCCTTTCCTCTATGACAATAGTAGCGAGGACAGTTCCTATCACTATGGCAAGTCTTCGATCACTCTGCCTCGTCACTGCACGTCAGGGTCAGGGTGGACTTGTTTATTCTATTGCAAGGCGCAGACCTCAGCTTGATTCTGATTCCGACGATGATAACCATGACCCCGAGGAGCCTCTGATTCCTCCATCCCAGTCTACTTATCATCATGGAGAGTCACCTGCCCCTCCTCCTAGATCACGCTCTCAGTATTCACATGATTTCCGTCACCTTTATGAGATCGTAATCTCACCGCGCTTACAACATATAGAGGAATCACAAAAGCAGACAGAGGCCGCCGTAACTCAGATCAGGGATCACTTGAAGATCTCTCATCCACGACCGGCAGCTCCTGGATCCCCTCACCTCCCCGACGATCCTTCAGATCCTGCCGACCCAACAGTTTATTTTTGATTTCTCTGTAGTATCTTATATTTGGATATATATCATCAGATATTTTATGCTATCACTTCTGCTCCTGTTGTACTTCTTATGCTCTTATATTTTATTGATGCTCAGTTATTCACATATTGTTTTATTTGCTTTATCAGTTCTTTAAGTTGCATTGAGCACACTGTAAATTTTAAGTTTGGGGTGGATATACGTATATTTTAATATTTAACTGCTGCACATGATTACAATTTGTTAAGAAACAGTCTAAAATAAAAAAATTATAATATTTTTTGCTCAATATTGTTAAAACCCCCAAATAAAATTGTTTTTGCTTCTTTTTAAGCTTTCATCAATTCACTCACTTGGGATTATAACTAGTTAATTTGCTTTGACAAGCTGATTAAAATGAATTAAAGTAGACTCATTGAGTGTACAAATTTGTTGTTAGTAATAATGTATAGAAATTCATTAGCTTAATTTTCTCTATATAACTTATTTTTAAGATTAGTCCTCTATAATATTAACTAACAATCACTCTATTTTTGAAAATATAATTATCTATAATAAAATGAGTCGAAGATTGTAACATTTTGATAGTTTTGTACTAGGGAATCAAAATGAAGATTACTCTTTATTGGTGTCTAGAACTTGCCCCAAGCGATCCTCAAAACATTCGCACAAGTTAATTAGTTAGGGAGGAAATGACTTAGGCCTCCCATTGGATAACTTGAGTCTTGCAATCCCAAAACCCTAAACATTATACCCTGGCACACCCAATTTGGATCTAATCCCTATTTCATTTGATACACCACTACTAAAATTCACCAAGGCCAAAAATCCTTACATATTAGCACATTTATCATTGAGTTTACACCTTTTGCTATGTGAATTACAAAATTTAAACAGATGGCGTAAAGAAGTTTGATAAGCTATTTATTGGTGAAAAACAAAAGAGAAAAAATATGAGTATACATCAAATGAAAGAAGAAGAAAAACAAAGGATTTAAGAAAAAAAATAATACAAAAAAGGAAGTATAATAACTGTGAAGTCTGGGGGGCTTTTATAATGTTGATGTATGTTGGTGTAATTACATAGCAAGAGGCTCAATCATGATATAGGTGTGATAAGAACCATCGAGTTTATCTTTGATTACCCCACCTATAATATTTCATCCTAAGCCAAAAAGTTACATCCTAATACAAGTCCTAAGAATCCAACCATGCTAATCCTAACTAGTGTCGTGGAGATAGGGTGAAAAGGCAAGCTTATGGCTCTCAATATTGATACTTATAAGTTTTGAAACACAAATGCCTACCTTATTAAGATTGTTATTTTCTCCTCACATTTGTTATGGATGATTGTAATTTTATTTTTAGGAAAGAGTGAAAGATAGTTAAGAGATATATGGGAGGAATTGTAAGATCAAGTTATATTTAGAAAAGTCTGCTATACTATTTCCTATGCAATTAAAACATCAAATTTCTGTTTGAATTCATAGCAACTAGCTTGTGAAAGAAAAATTAATTATTGGTAATCCAAATGCTTGAATTAGTTTGCTTATGGACAAGCAAACACTTAAGTTTGGGGATTTTGATGAGTACAATTATATAAGTCCTTTTTACTATCATATTTGTAATCATGTCCACTATTATCTACCTCCATTGGTTATAATTGCACAAAAATAGTTAGGAATTTGAATTATCATGAATAGAAGTGAGCAATATAGATTTTCCTTTAGTTTCTTTATTAAGTTATTAATTTATTTATTCATTATTCTTCTTAATGTAGGTATTGCAAGTCCTTGGAACTAAAAGTCTTTGAGCAAACCGAGGTGTTCACGGATCCAACATGACTGATGGCAAAGGTCTTGGATTGGGCACATACGGGTAGGGAAACGCCCATGTCACAACCCATGTCCTTCTCTAGAAAGATCACAAAGCTTGGAAGAAAAGGCGTATTACAAGAGCACCAAACGGGTAGGGACACGCCCGTGTCACTACCCGTGTCCTTATCAGGAAGAATCAAAGGTCTGATGTCAAACTGACCTGTGTGTGCAGCCATGAAGAACACACGACCGTGTTACCAGCATGTCAAATGACGCGGCTCATGACCAAGCGCAACTTTTCATACCGAACCGCCTAGACGCACTATTTCATACCCAACACGGCCTGTGATACGGCCGTGTTGGAAACCGTGTTCAACCTATTTGCAAGAAGACTATAAAAACCTGTAGAAAAAATAAAAAAGTGACATTTGGATTCAAGGACTTGGAGAATTTCTGGAGGATGAATGTAGAGCACTCAAGCAAAGGGGAAGTTGAACAAGATAATCCGTATGGTTTCAATTTTTATGTATCTCTTTGAATTTCCCCCTTCTCTTTGTGGATCTAAACTTTATTTTACATTTCGCATGAGACTTGTTTTTCTGAACCGATTCAGTAATCATGTATGTTGGTTTTCATTTCAGATTCATGGTATTTTATTCGTATGTGTGGTTTCAAACAAAGATATTGATCATAGATTTGACGTTAGTATTTGTTTTATATAAATCCCAAACTTCTAGATTGAGAAATTGGAAGGTTGCGATGATGGTTTATAAGTTCATTCTCTGGTGTTCTTTCTCTTTGTATTTCAAATCTCATGATCGAGAGATATGTTGTTTGGATAACGGAAATACGGAAAATGAGATTCATGGTACCTTAGAGATATGATTTCATGATTTTTTTTATTAGACAGGGTTACTTTATATTAATGCAAATTTGAGTGTTGTGATTTGTTCGAGAGAAAATTTACTCAACTTAAGTTTAGGTATTGAATTGCTTGAGAGAGAATTCGATAAGGAATGAACCCTTACGATGCAACAAATTTGATAATATTGTTAATACGTGGTTACATAGAATTGAATTAATGTGTGAATATTCTCATATGATTACTCTTAGACTATATGCTTTTTACCATCTTTAATCCTCCAATGTCACTTTATCCAATTAGTCCTAGTAATGTTAATAAAGAGTAACAACCAATTTTAATTATTGGTACGATAATAGAGTGAGAGTGAGTACGAGTACTTGAAAATACCCTGAAGAATATGACACGAGATATAGATTTCTCGTATACAATGATTGATAGGTGCACTTGCCTGAGATTAAAATCAATTTAGCTTATACATGTCTACAAAGTTTATGCCAAGAGTAAAAATAAATCGCCTCACTCCCGCTCCCATGAAAGCTCCTTTTGGCCATAGGGTTCCCAAAGACCTTGACCATTTTAATGGATTTGTTCCGTAGCTGCTTTACCTCTATGTCCTCGATTTGAATGTGCTTGATCATCGTCGTCAACCCACTGTCGACCAGCACTTGAATCACATCAACCACTTGAGTAGGATCTTGAATAGCCTTCCGCGGCACTGAGATGTGAAATACATCATGCAAATCACTCAACTCCACCAAAAGAGCCAACTAAAAGGAGGAATCACCAACCCGCTCCAAAATCTCAAAAGTTCCAACATACCTCGTACTAAGCTTCTTTAATGTCGAATCTATGATACGCCCTTAAACGACTATATCTTGAGGTATATGATGAATTGTAAATATACCTATTTTTCTGTACATTAATTTAGTCGTTTTTCTTTCTTTTTATCGTTTTTACTTATTTTTATTCAATAAAATGCTCCTATTTTTGTAAATATTATACTAACTTATTTTATTTTATTTTTCAGGAAAAAATCAAAAATCTGCCAAAATTTGACATGTCACGCCCGTGACAAATGGGTCACGCCCGTGACCAGGGCGTGACACGTCAAAAGCCGTGAAATCAGCAATTTTCTGAAGTTCAAAGCCTGTCACGCCCGTGTCACCCGAGTCACGCCCGTGACCCAAGCCCGTGACACTCCACTCGACGATTTCATCTCGACATTCGTCGAGTGTCGACACCCGCCTGTCACGCCCAGAGTCACGCCCGTGACCTGGGGCGTGACCTTTCCAGCTAGCCCGACAAGACCCGCGCGGCGACTTTTTGGCGCACCGCGCCCAGATCCACCTGCCTGTCACGCCCCCTGTCACGCCCGTGACCAAGGGCGTGACCTCTGCGAGACCGACACGTGTCCAGGCCGAAGTCAACTTTCCGTCAAATCGCCGGCCGCCTTCCAAATAGTACTGTCACGCCCCCTGTCACGCCCGTGACCAAGGGCGTGACCCATGAAAATTTTTTCTATAAATTCAGAGGTTCTGCTCTGAATTCCTGTTCCCCTTTTGGGCACCATTTTGTATAGGGTTGTGCTGCCGAAATGCTTCCAAGGCTTATGTAAGGGATAATTTCTCCCCCCCCCCTCCTTAGTTTTATTTTCGTGTCTTTGTAACTCGTCTTTTCATTTAATGAAATATGTGTTTTCTTCTCTTATTTCGCCTTTGGAATGTATCTATGCAACTCACACCCTTTGCAATCTTACTTTTTCATTTTGTTTTAACTTAGTTTTTCGTTCTTTTTTATACGTGTGCGTGTGTGTATGAGAGTTAAATGTTATTTCTTCTTTTTATTGTTAAGTAGATGTCTTCATTTTCATAATAGCTATTTAGTTTTTGTTCTAAAACCCGTCCTTATGAAACTATAAAAACGATTTTAAAGTGGTTTTGTCATTTTCGTTTCACTTAGACTTTTTTTTAGAATTTTTCGTCCTTTTATCTTTTCTTCCACTTTTTAGGAGTTTTTATAGCATTATAAGAGGGGATATGTTGTTATTTTGTTTTTCCAAACACTTGCATTTTCAATTTTATTTTCAAAAACTTTTTCCTCTTTTAATTTTTTCGTTCTCTTTTTACGCATTTCTACCGCATTTTAGCGGTAGAAATGTATTCGTTTTAATTTTTCGAGCACTTGCATTTTGCGTTTATTTGCAAATTTTTTTCGCTCATTTAATTTTTATTTTCGCTTTTTATGCATTTCTACCGCATTCTAGCGGTAGAAATGCAGTTGTTTTAATTTTTCGTTAACTTAGTTTTTTGCAATTTCTTGTGTGTGCGCATTTATTTCCGCCTACTCGTTAAGAGTTAAATGGCGCTTTGCTTTATTTTAATTCTGTCGAGTGTGTGCGTGTGTTTTACTTTCCTGTAGAGTGCGTGAGTTTTCATTTATGTCGAGAGAGAGTGTGCGTGCGTTGCATTTATTTTGTCCTACTCGTTTGAGTAGAACCCGTATTTATTTTCTCCTACTCATTTGAGTAGGACTTGCGTGTGTGCGTTTTACTGCTTTCTTTCTCCCGCCCACGCAGTTGCGCCGGGACTCGCACTTTACAGCTTTCTTCAGTCCTACTCGTTTGGGTAGGACTTGCAATTTTCAGCTTTCCTTTACTGCTTTTCTTTACTGCTTTCATTTTCAGCTTTCTTTTCTGCTTTATTTATTGCTTTCCTCGCAAGCCGTCCCCATTCCGATGAGTGGCTAATCGTTCTTAGCCCTCGCCATCGAAGAGCATTGGGACAGATAAAATAGCTTAAAATAATTAAAGGTCTAATTTTTCTAATTAATTAAAAGTACTTAAGGTTTGCCCGGGGTTAACGACGCGTAGGACCACATATCGATGTGTGGGCCCTATTTCCGTAGTCCATATGCTAGCCAGCCGAGAGGCCGTGCATATGGACCGATCACCCCTTGGCAAAGAGAGTTCCGCACTAACCCTCGAGAGAGGAGGCGCGCCAACTCTACCGGATTGGGTTCCCCACCCAATAGCGGGGTTCTTAGCGTAATGCGGGCGTTAAGAGGAATCCTTCGTCGGACGAGAGCCCGGTCGAATAGTCTTAGCGTTCAGGTGAGCGATAGCCCTATAGCTAGGTGAGCTCATTTTAGTGGAACCTCCACGGCCAAGTCTCCGCCTTAATTAATTAGAAATTTAGGAGCTCTTTTTATTTAAAGTCTATTTTAGTTCAATTGTTTTCTCGGTGCCATCGAGCTAAGCTCTTCATCGGCACCACCTTCAAGCTTTCTTTTTCATGCTTTCATTTTCTTTCTGCCTTTTTCTTTCCGCCATTTTATGTATTTTTTTTTTATATATATAAAATATCCCGACAAGATAATTATCGGTAAAATAATAGTCCCCTCCAGGGAAGAGTAGAAATAATCGAACCGGACTCGAGAACAATACGACCTCGATATTCCACCCGGAATATCCTGTACTACTCACGATGGGTGCACTTGCCTCCTTTCGTTAAAACTCGATTTTTAAACCTTTTTTATATCCAAAATAAATAAATAAATACGCGCGACCCGTTTTCCTAAATAAAATCACTTCGCCTTTTTCTCAAATAAAACCGCCGGGTCGCCGCGTGACCGTAAATAATTTTGGAGTTTTAACCATCAAGTTTTTGGCGCCGTTGCCGGGGAGTTTTAGGTTCGTTATTTTAAACCCTGGAAATCTATTAATTTTACCTATATATTTATATATATATATATAAATATGGCCAATATTATAATAATAATAATAATAAAAACTAATATATATATATATATTTACAAATTTACAAAACCAAAAAAAATTTGAAAAACTCAAAACAAAAAAAATTTGAAAAACCTTAAAAATTAAAAATTTGAAAAAACTATAAAACAAAAAAAAAACTAAACTAAAAAAAAAAACAACAACTAAAAATCCAAAATATGAAAAAAATAAAAAAAAACTTAACAAAAATATTTTTATTTTCATTCTTGTTTTTGAAAAAGAAAAAAAAAACAAACAAAACAACCAAAAAAAAAAAAACAAAAAAACTAAAAAATGAAAAACTAAAAATATATATATATATATATATATTTTAATTTAACTTATTATATTTTCATTTATTTTGTTTCGGCGCGCTTTTCACTTTTGTGCGCGCTAGGGGCTCCCAATTTATCACGTAGTGGTCGCTAAGGCCTTAGCTACCTTCGACTCCCCCACGCACATCCCCCCTACCGCCCGCAATCTTTCGGCCGAGTTTATTTTTTTTGGTTTTTTCTGTTATCTTTTTGCTTCTTCCTTTTTTTTCTTTTCTGAATAATGCAGGGTTTCAACTTGGGCCTCCCGCGCTCGTCTTAGGGAAGCTCCTACCCTCCCTTTTTCTTTTTGTACTTATTTGTATATTATCTGTTCCGCATACTTAGATTGCAACATTGGGGACAATGTTGGGTTTAAGTATGGGGGTGTTTTCCTATTCTGCACTTTTTATATTCAGTACTTAACAAAAAACAAAATAATACAAAAAAAACTGCAAAAATCAAAAAAATTTCAAAAAATTTTTAATTAAAAGAAAAACAAAAACAAAAAATAATAAAAAAAAAACTTCAAAACAAACAAAAAAAAATTCTCTCTTCCCCCCTCATCTTCTTTTTTGTAAAAACTTGCGTCTTGCCTGCCCGCGACGGTTGACTCATCGAACCAACCATTCAAATAAGAGTCTGTTCGCGGGGCCGCAATCGAGTTTTTACTTTGCTTTTTTGTAAATATCTCTCTTTCCCCCCTATCTTCTTTGTAAATAACACTTCTTTCTCTCCTCTTTCTTGTAAATAACTTATCAAAATAACTCTAAAAATCAAAAAATTAGAAAAACCAAAAACCCTAAAAAGATAAAAAATCTAAAAATCCTAAAAAGATAATAATTAAAACACAAAAAAAAAATGATAAAAACTCTAAAAATTCAAAAAAAAAATGTTTTGATAAATTATGTAACAAAATAATTCGAATATATCATATCTTAACTCTTTTTGCTTTCCACAAATCTAGTTTCGAGTTAATTTATATGCGAATTTTAGTTATTCTTTGCTTACTATTCGTTTATTAATTAAAGTTCGATAGATTTAAGTGTCTGGGGTTGAGATTTAAAGAATTTTTTATGTCTTTTCCTTATAATAGGGAACTTGTTTTTCACCACCACTTCTAATTTTAGAAATAGAAGCTCGTTTTTTATGTTAGAAAATAACATCCATGGATTTCAATTATTTCTACTTCATGCTTTTAGAAACATTGGAACGTTCATTTTAAAAAGGTTGCTCTCAAAACTTTTTGATTAAAAGCTAGTTTTATTTTTGAAAAACTAAACCCACTTCCATTTTTTTTTCGTGTCTTAATTGACATGATTCCCCCCTATCCCTTAAAAGATCCTATGTCAATGGGAATAAGATTTCGTTCCATAAACATAGGCACCCAATAATTTAAAAAGATTATATATGGAGTAAGAGGATAAAATTCATTACTCCTACAAATATACATTGGGTTATTTATTTATTATGAAGAAAGAAAAAAATTTATTATGAGTTAGGAAAATAAGATTTCGTTTTCCTAACTATCCAAAAGAAAAAAATTGGAGGTTCGAGAAAAAATTACCTCGCCTCAATATTCAAGCCTTCTTCATAATCCACCAAACCACTTAGCCTATTTCAATGATTCTAGACTTAATTTAAAATTTTTTTGAGAGCATAATTTTTAAATTGCAGTATTTCCTTTAACTTCTTTTAAGCAAAGGTTTTTTATATAAATCCAATCCATCTTTGTTAAACTAACAAAAATAATTTTTTGCTTTCTATTTTATTTTTTCTAGAAGTCTTTTTGAAACTCTTCCTCTATTCATAACATTTCATAAATTAGGATTTAATTCTTTAACCCCGGATGTTTATTTTGATCTTCCTTTTAATTAATTCAAGCGGTAGCTAAACTTAGGATTTCTTTTATTCCTTATAAGTTCATCTCCAACTTTTGCTCTGGAATAGCAAAAGCTTAAGTATGGGGGTATTTGATGAATTGTAAATATACCTATTTTTCTGTACATTAATTTAGTCGTTTTTCTTTCTTTTTATCGTTTTTACTTATTTTTATTCAATAAAATGCTCCTATTTTTGTAAATATTATACTAACTTATTTTATTTTATTTTTCAGGAAAAAATCAAAAATCTGCCAAAATTTGACATGTCACGCCCGTGACAAATGGGTCACGCCCGTGACCAGGGCGTGACACGTCAAAAGCCGTGAAATCAGCAATTTTCTGAAGTTCAAAGCCTGTCACGCCCGTGTCACCCGAGTCACGCCCGTGACCCAAGCCCGTGACACTCCACTCGACGATTTCATCTCGACATTCGTCGAGTGTCGACACCCGCCTGTCACGCCCAGAGTCACGCCCGTGACCTGGGGCGTGACCTTTCCAGCTAGCCCGACAAGACCCGCGCGGCGACTTTTTGGCGCACCGCGCCCAGATCCACCTGCCTGTCACGCCCCCTGTCACGCCCGTGACCAAGGGCGTGACCTCTGCGAGACCGACACGTGTCCAGGCCGAAGTCAACTTTCCCGTCAAATCGCCGGCCGCCTTCCAAATAGTACTGTCACGCCCCCTGTCACGCCCGTGACCAAGGGCGTGACCCATGAAAATTTTTTCTATAAATTCAGAGGTTCTGCTCTGAATTCCTGTTCCCCTTTTGGGCACCATTTTGTATAGGGTTGTGCTGCCGAAATGCTTCCAAGGCTTATGTAAGGGATAATTTCTCCCCCCCCTCCTTAGTTTTATTTTCGTGTCTTTGTAACTCGTCTTTTCATTTAATGAAATATGTGTTTTCTTCTCTTATTTCGCCTTTGGAATGTATCTATGCAACTCACACCCTTTGCAATCTTACTTTTTCATTTTGTTTTAACTTAGTTTTTCGTTCTTTTTTATACGTGTGTGTGTGTGTATGAGAGTTAAATGTTATTTCTTCTTTTTATTGTTAAGTAGATGTCTTCATTTTCATAATAGCTATTTAGTTTTTGTTCTAAAACCCGTCCTTATGAAACTATAAAAACGATTTTAAAGTGGTTTTGTCATTTTCGTTTCACTTAGACTTTTTTTAGAATTTTTCGTCCTTTTATCTTTTCTTCCACTTTTTAGGAGTTTTTATAGCATTATAAGAGGGGATATGTTGTTATTTTGTTTTTCCAAACACTTGCATTTTCAATTTTATTTTCAAAAACTTTTTCCTCTTTTAATTTTTTCGTTCTCTTTTTACGCATTTCTACCGCATTTTAGCGGTAGAAATGTATTCGTTTTAATTTTTCGAGCACTTGCATTTTGCGTTTATTTGCAAATTTTTTTCGCTCATTTAATTTTTATTTTCGCTTTTTATGCATTTCTACCGCATTCTAGCGGTAGAAATGCAGTTGTTTTAATTTTTCGTTAACTTAGTTTTTTGCAATTTCTTGTGTGTGCGCATTTATTTCCGCCTACTCGTTAAGAGTTAAATGGCGCTTTGCTTTATTTTAATTCTGTCGAGTGTGTGCGTGTGTTTTACTTTCCTGTAGAGTGCGTGAGTTTTCATTTATGTCGAGAGAGAGTGTGCGTGCGTTGCATTTATTTTGTCCTACTCGTTTGAGTAGGACCCGTATTTATTTTCTCCTACTCATTTGAGTAGGACTTGCGTGTGTGCGTTTTACTGCTTTCTTTCTCCCGCCCACGCAGTTGCGCCGGGACTCGCACTTTACAGCTTTCTTCAGTCCTACTCGTTTGGGTAGGACTTGCAATTTTCAGCTTTCCTTTACTGCTTTTCTTTACTGCTTTCATTTTCAGCTTTCTTTCCTGCTTTATTTATTGCTTTCCTCGCAAGCCGTCCCCATTCCGATGAGTGGCTAATCGTTCTTAGCCCTCGCCATCGAAGAGCATTGGGACAGATAAAATAGCTTAAAATAATTAAAGGTCTAATTTTTCTAATTAATTAAAAGTACTTAAGGTTTGCCCGGGGTTAACGACGCGTAGGACCACATATCGATGTGTGGGCCCTATTTCCATAGTCCATATGCTAGCCAGCCGAGAGGCCGTGCATATGGACCGATCACCCCTTGGCAAAGAGAGTTCCGCACTAACCCTCGAGAGAGGAGGCGCGCCAACTCTACCGGATTGGGTTCCCCACCCAATAGCGGGGTTCTTAGCGTAATGCGGGCGTTAAGAGGAATCCTTCGTCGGACGAGAGCCCGGTCGAATAGTCTTAGCGTTCAGGTGAGCGATAGCCCTATAGCTAGGTGAGCTCATTTTAGTGGAACCTCCACGGCCAAGTCTCCGTCTTAATTAATTAGAAATTTAGGAGCTCTTTTTATTTAAAGTCTATTTTAGTTCAATTGTTTTCTCGGTGCCATCGAGCTAAGCTCTTCATCGGCACCACCTTCAAGCTTTCTTTTTCATGCTTTCATTTTCTTTCTGCCTTTTTCTTTCCGCCATTTTCTGTATTTTTTTTTTATATATATAAAATATCCCGACAAGATAATTATCGGTAAAATAATAGTCCCCTCCAGGGAAGAGTAGAAATAATCGAACCGGACCCGAGAACAATACGACCTCGATATTCCACCCGGAATATCCTGTACTACTCACGATGGGTGCACTTGCCTCCTTTCGTTAAAACTCGATTTTTAAACCTTTTTTATATCCAAAATAAATAAATAAATACGCGCGACCCGTTTTCCTAAATAAAATCACTTCGCCTTTTTCTCAAATAAAACCGCCGGGTCGCCGCGTGATCGTAAATAATTTTGGAGTTTTAACCATCAGTATACCCAATTGCCCACTACAAATTCCACGTTCCGATGCTTGGCATTATAGTACTTGGCCTGCCTATCTTGAGTAATTAGTAGTCGTTCTCGAATCAACCATATCGTTGCTGAAGCATCTTCAACGTCCCTTCGCTTGTATAGCTTTGATTCTCCCATTTCTACCCAAGACAGCGGCGTATGACACCTCATTCCGTACAGAGCCTCAAAAGGAGCCATCTTAAAGATAGCTTGGAAGCTGTTATTATACGTGAACTCAATCATAAAAAGATGGTTCTCCCACCTTTTCCAAAAATCTAAAGCACACATACGAAGCATTTCTTCCATCGTCATGTTCACCCATTCAGTTTGACCATCTGTCTGTGGGTGAAAAGTCAGGCTAAAGTTCAACTTGGTACCCAACAATGATGAATGAGCCTGAAATTGTTAAATGTGAACCGACAATCTCGGTCCCTAATGATGCTCTAGGGTACGTCGTGCAAACGGACTTTGCTGTCAACATAAAGCTTTGCTAGCTTCTCCACTGAATCATCCTTCCTATTGGGTAGAAATGTGACACCTTCATTAAACGATCAATGACCACCCAAATGGCATCGTTCCCCTTGTGCGATCTCGATAAGCCGTCCAGGAAATCTTTGGAGATGTCATCAAATTTCCACACCGGTATAGGCAAGGACTTTAGGAATTCGTCAGGCTTCTGGCATTCGGCATTCACCAATGTCACAACCAGCATTTTCTCTGCATTAAAGAGGTATATCAGAGTAAGGAAAAATGTGTGTCATGATGCCACATCAGCGAGAGATAACTGCAGATACTAAGGCCAAACTCCAACCGAACACCTTTACGAAATATTAATAAATTATTTAATGAAAATCTGGTTTAAGTTAAACAGTTAGTCATATCACCTCGGCTAAGTGGCTCAACTAGTCCACAAGAAAACTATAGTTATACGCTGCGTAAATACTTTAATCAGATTAATTTAACATCCTACATGAGTATAAACATCCCCAGAGGACAACTCATGATATGCAAGACTCTAGATTTACTATAATAGTAAAATTAGCTTTTACCACCGTTTAAATATAGTGATTTAGGTTTTCAAATATAGCATGTATGAAGTATTAATAGTAGTTTTTATATTTTAAAATACCTAATAGTGCAACCTAACATAAAGCATTCATAGAGAGCAAGTATTAACAACCACAAAAAGGGTAAACTCAGCAGCTTAGCAAAGTACTTAATAATCCAAGAGAAAAACCACCAGTGCGTGTCAACAACATGACACGAACCCACTGAAGGTATGTATGTCTGTACTAACAAGGAAACGACCAAGAAATATCTCACGAGAGTGAGGAAAACCTCTACAAACAAGTAGTCCACTAGCAAACTCACAAACCTAGCCTCTCAACCGACTACTTCCCTTAACTTGAGGCATTCAAAAGAAGAACACCTCAGCAAGAAAATACAAGTGGCAAAAGGAGTCAATTAGATAATAATCAAGTAAAATAAAGAGGGGTTTACCAAACCCTACTATAAGGAAAAGCTGACAATCTCAACTGAATAAGAAATTGGCAAGGGTAAAAGATAACTTACCAACTCCAAGAGTAGGAAAATTTGCACCAAGTGCGATAAAGAATTATGTTTTAAGAAACATGTACATATGTATGTATAAGTATCAGGAATAGTCTGCTCATAACTTTATAATTAAAATCACCAGAGAAATACCGGCACTTGCAGTGGTGGGAACCTACCCAACACACCAACAATCAAGAGAAACCATACTCACCGGGGAAAAACCGGCATTTGCAGTGGTGGGAACCTTCCCAACACACCAACAGTCACAATCCTTGCAAGGATCTGAAGAAAGATGGTCTTACATCTTGACACACCCAATATCGGTAAAAACCCGGCACCTGTGGTGGAGGGGACCTATCCAACACATCAACAGTCACAAACCTACCAAGGTCAAATATCCCCAGCTAACCACGACTATAACAAGTTTTCATTCAATATAAAAAAAAACACAACCAAACTATTAAAATTCAAATACCAAAACCCAAACACTTCCCAAGACAGACTGGATGAAAATATCCAAAGTATATCTAAAGGACCAACCTCGACGAACCGGACCAAAAATGACAAAAAACTCCAAGTCCCTGCAAATTTGGTGAGTATACCCGATGAGACCCATGGATACTCGACAAATGCTAAGGCGATACTTGGCGAATCACTCTATGCTTTGCGAAAATGCCTCGCGAAAATTGGTGACACTCGATGATTTCCTGTCGATACTCGACGAACAGACATGCGATATTCGCCGAACTGCCTTAAGCTAATCTATGATTCAAGATGAAAATGACTTAACCAATTTCAGCGATACTCGCCGAATTTCTACCCAATACCCGCCGAATTCTACTTAAGCTAGATACTGACACACGATGAAAATTCCCTAACATCTATACTCGACGAACCAGCCTATGAAACTCAACGAATTTCACCTACCCAAACCCGACGAATTTCCCCTAAGGCAAGCTACTGATATTCGTCGAATTGGACTTAGCGAATTCCTAACTTTTACTTGCCGAACCCTCAACCGAAACCCCATGAAACTACCTTATCTAAACTGTTAGATGGACATAAATCCAAATTCTTTCCCTTCATACCTTGACCGAAAATTTACCCTAACCTAGGGATTTTTCCAAAACTCCTTCTACACAACCCCTAATCTCTAGGGGGGAGGAAAAAGAAGAACATAGTGACTACAAATGGACATGCAAGGAGAGAGAGAACCACTTGCCTCGAAATCTCCGGAAGAAGCGCCGCCCGCCGGCACCGCGATACGGATCGATCGTAGAAAAGCCCGAGCAACATTTACTGAAACTTTTGCAGGAGGAAGGAGGTAAAAATCTCAAACACTAACTCACAAAAATTGGGAAACGGGAAGATATTGTCTCGATTGCGAAGCCCTCGTCGAGAGCTTTCTGAATCTCTTATATATTGACGAAACAAACCACCAGATCACCGGAAATCGCCGGTCGAAACAAGTCGTGTCTGCCGCTCGACTACCGCGAAAATGGCAATGTCGGGTGGGTAAGAAGGTGAATAGAAACCGCGTGACCTAATTTTGGCTACTTATATTCGCATATAATTATTTATAATAATATCATAACACTTTACATTCAATATTAATTAATCCCAAAACGGTCCGAAATCCAAAACAACTTAGATTTTAACGAAATTCGCACCGTTGTTAAATACCGACGCTACGAATCTAACAGCGAAGTCGAAATTCAAATCTAACAAATTAAACTCGGGCAAACACCTCACGAAGCCAAAACACAAGCATTCCCAAAAAGGCTCCACCAAGTCATCAAAATAGACCCGGCTCGAAAGGATATCTTGCAAACAGGCTGAACCCAGTCACACTGAAAAACTAAAGAGCAAAAACCACACTCTAACCACGGCACATGTCAATCACGCTTCAACGTAATGCCCTGATGCCAAAATTATGTCACTACGGGAAAAATATAAATATCGAAAAATCAGGGGCGTTACAGCCACCCCTCCTAAAAAGAAGTTTCGTCCTGAAACTTTAACATACGTAGGATCAAATCCAAAGCAGAATAAAAGCAAAAATAGGCTAACAAAGAAAACAGTTACTAAAACGTCAGGAGAATAGGTGAGGATGAGACTCCCTTATAGCTGACTCCAACTCCCAAATTGCACTTTCCACGTCTTGGTTCTTCCACAAAACCTAAACCATCGGTATTGTCTTCCTTCGCAATACCTGATCTTGAGTATCCAAAACACGAACAGGCACTTCCACATAAGAAATATTATGCTCCAACTGGGGCACAACATCAAGAACTTGCCTGTCTCTTAGCACACACTTCTGCAATTGGGCCACGTGACAAACATCGTGCACAATAGGAAAACTTGCAGGCAAATCCAGCCTATATGCTGACATACCAATCCGCTCTACAACTTTAAATGATTCCACATACCTCGGGTGCAACTTATGCTTCTTACCTAATCCTTTTGACACCAGACATCAGGGAAACCTTAACAAACACCATGTCCCCAACAACAAAATTCAAATCGGTCCTACATTGATTGGCATTCTTCTCATAGCGCTCTTGAGCTATCTGAAGCTTCCCTTGAATTTGCCTTACAAAAACAACCATTTCTTATAACAATTTAGGACCAACAACGGTCTCTCACCATCCTCGGCCCAAAATAAGGTAGTTCTACAATGCCTCCGATACAAAACCTCAAAAGAGGTCATCTACAAACTTTCTTGATAACTGTTATTATATGCAAACTCCATCAGTCTCAAACTCTCATCCCACGCTCCTCCGTGGTCCAAAATATAACATCTGATCATATCTTCTACGATCTGATTTATTCTTTTTGTTTGACAATTAGTCTGCGGATGATAAGCGATGGAATACCGCAGAATCGGTACCCAATCCTTCCTGTAAACTCTTCCAAAAGCGAGACGTAAATCTAGAGTCTCGATCTGATACAATAATGATAGTAACTCCATGTAACCTGACCACCTCATCGAAATATAATTCAGTTATTTTCTTCATGGAGTAATCGATCTTAAACGGCACGAAGTGAGCACACTTCGTCAATCTGTCCACTATAACCCAAACAGAATCGTGTCCTCAGGAAGATCCAAACAACCTAGTGATAAAATCCATCGAAATGTTATCCCACTTCAAACTCAGAATCTCTAAGGGTGTTAAATTGCCTCCAGGCCTACCATGATCGGCTTCACTCGCTTGCAAGTAAAACATTTCGATACATACTTAGCTATATCGCCCATCATATCGTACCACCAGGCGATTTGCTTTAGATCCTTATACATTTTAGTAGAATCGGGGTGGCAGGAAACACTAGAACCATGCGCCTCTTTGCACAATTTAACTCGGATATCCTCAACAGCGATAATGCAAAATCTGTCGCGGTACTTCAAATTACCCACATCATCAACCGTGAAAGTGCAACTAGATCTGATATACTCTAGAGGGGGGTGAATAGAGTATATGGTGTTTTAGTACTTTTAAAAACTTTTACAACAATTGTTGTAATAAGTGTGAGCAGGGAAGCAAATATAAATCTAATCACAGAACTAAGCTATGCAAAAACTAAGCACAGACAAATCAAGGCCAGAAACAAAAAGTAAACAAGCAGAGCCAGAGGACACACGGAAATATAGTGGTTCCCCAAACTTGGGTACATCCACTCTTCTACCACCCTAGGTAGGAATCCACTGCAGGATGAGTTGATCAGGTGTCCTGGGCACCAATGAGCTTTTGATAAGGTGCTCAAAAACCAAAGCAGATTTTTTGATCAGGTGTCTTGCCACCAATGAGCTTTTGACAAGGTGCTCAAAAACCAGATTCAAACTTTTGAAGGGAGTTTGAGAAACCCTTTACAAACTGGGGGTGAGAGAGTGATGGCAGTCTTCTCTTTCTCAAACAACTGAGAAGACTATGTGGATTGATGTCAAAGCTCCCCCTGAATCCTTGAAATCTTCAGGAAGAAAAGCTTTGCTTGAGGGTGATAGGCCTTCAAAGGTAGAACTCCAGCAATAGATGATTTCAGCAATGGCTGAAATGTTGAGTGTCTGGAGTCTTGAAATGATGTTAGCCTTGAACACTTTGAAAGATGAAGAGATTTTGAAAGCTTGATCTGTTTGATGAGTGTTCTTCAGAATTATTTTTGACAAAAGATTTTGAAAGAGTCTCTGTACTCTGTATTGTGTGTTCCCTTCTTGTTAATCTCTGTATATCATCTATATTGATTCAAAAACATTCTGTCTTTTATTCTCTGTTCCTGAATAGAATATCATTCTCTGTCAAAGATAGCCGTTGGTTTGTATTGATTGCATCCTTAATTGCATAATCTCTTCTAGAGGAAAGTCCACAGAATTATTCCTTGAAAGATCCCTTGAAACTTGCTCCAGAAATAAATGAAAATGGCTTGCAAATCTCTGAATTAATTGCAGAATAACTCCTGTCTGATTTGAATTTGAATTCTGGAAGATATCTGAAATCGTCGAACTGAGCTCTGCTATCGTCGAGCTGAGCTCAGCGAACTGGAAAACTCAAGCAACAAAATAATCGTCGATCTGAGCTCAAAGATCATCGAACTCAGCTCAGAGATAAAGATCCAAAGCAGAGTCAAAATCGTCGACCTGAGCTCACCGATCGTCGAATGGAGTTCGACGATATTGTGAAGTTGAGCTCAGCAATCGTCGAGTGGAGCTCGACGATCTGTCGAAGTTGAGCTCGACGATCGCCGATCTGAGTTCGACGAATCGTCGTGCTGAGCTCGACGATCAGACTTATTCTCCAGTCTGAAAAACTTGGACTTCAGGGCAGCTTCCAATCCTAGACTTCTAACCCTTAGACTCAATTCTAATTGACCTATTAAGCTATACAGAAGGTCAAGAAAAGATTCCTAGAGACATAGTGATCCTGACCCAAATTAGTAATAGGGTGTTCCAACAAATCGAAAAGTCCTGCAATTCCCCTTTCGCAGTTCTGTTATAAAGGTGCAGCAAATCAGGGTCACCCCTTTGACGTAGCCTCGTTAGTGAAATCCATGAAAGCTCTAATTCTTCCAAACTGCCGGGCAAGTTGCTACTCCCCACAGATATATCCATCAGAAGAAATTCTACCACCAGCGAATCCATGGAAAGATTAAAAATTTTTGTTGACTTCCTACTCAGGGCGTCGGCTACCACATTATCTTTGCCTGGATGATATTGGATCTCTACATCATAATCTGCCACATACTCCAACAATCTCCGCTGGTGCAAATTCAATTCCTTTTAGGTGAAGACGTACTTCAAACTCTTATGGTTAGTATAAATCCTGCACAGAGCTCCATATAACAGATGTCTCCATAACTTCAAGGCATAAATCACAGCAGTGAACTCTAGATCATGTGTAGGGTAATTCCTTTCATGAGTCTTTAACTGCCTCGACCCATACGCTATAATTTTCCTTCTGGAATCAACACACACCCAAGTACAACGTGCGATGCATCCATACACACAACATACTCTATTCCTTCAGTAGGCAAGGCGAAAATCGGAGCAGTGCACAATCTCCAATTTAGTTCCTGAAAAGCCACTTCGCACTTATCGCTCCAAACAAAAGCTGTGTCCTTTTGCGTAAGCTTGGTCAGCAGTGTAGACAACAAAGAAAAACTCTCCACAAATCTTCTATAATAGCCAGCCAGTCCTAGGAAGTTCCTTATCTCTTTGGGAGTTGTAGGCCTATTTCAATCCATAACAGCAGCTATCTTCTCAGGGTCCACAGAAATTCTATCTTTATTAACCACATGACCCAGAAAAGAAACCTGAGGAATCCAAAACTCGCACTTACTTAGCTTGACATATAACTTATGCTCCCTCAAGGTAGACAAAACTAGACGCTAGTGTTGGGCATGCTTATCAGCATTACCCGAACATCATCTATGAAAACAACCACAAAACAGTCCAAGAAATCCTTAAATACTATGTTCATCATATCCATAAAGGCAGAGGGCACATTAGTCAATTCAAAAGACATTACCAAAAACTCAAAATTCCCATGCCAAGAGCAAAAAGCAGTCTGTGCAATGTCTGTCTCATGAATCCTCAACTGGTGGTAGCCTGAACCAAGAACAATCTTTGAAAACACTAAGCTACCACACAACTGATGGAATAGGTCATCAATCCTTGGCAAGGGATATTAATTCTTGATGGTCACCTTATTCATCTCTCTATAATCGATGCAAAGTCACATCGATCCATCATTTTTCTTTACTAACAGCACTGGAGTACCCCACAGAGAAGAAATCAGCATAATAAAACCGTTCTGCAGCAACTCATTCAAATGGGTACGCAGCTCCTCCAGCTCACGCGGGGACATATTGTACGTCGCCTTAGCAATAGGATGAGTACCCGGCTCCAAATCTATGATGAACTCCATGTCTCTCTCGAGTGGAAGACCAAGAATATTATCAGGAAATACATCCGGAGACTTGGGTACAAAAGCTATCTCGTCCACTCGCGGTAAACTTCTATCGATCGCCAACACGGAAACCAAAAAGGCAAAACATCCAAAATTTACCAGCTTCTGAGCATGTAACGCAAAAATAATCGGAGAAACTTGGCGCAGAAAACCATGAACAATCCTGGGTTGACCGTTGTCCATCTTGAAGTCCAAGCGCTTGACCTTACACTAGATGACCACATAATACTTGGACAACCAGTCTATGCCCAAAATAAGATCAAAATCTTCCAAGTCTATCACCTTTAAATCAACAACGGCTAGAAAATATCATAACTGAATCAAAAAACTCTGAATGCCTTGATCTGATACCAATGATTCTCAAGAGGGAAACTTTATACAAAACCCGTCGCTAACAAGATCAAAGGTCAAACTGTCACGCTCTATGAAGGCTCTAGCCACGAACGAGTGGGTAGCACCAGAATCGAAAAGAACACGCGCCCAACGGTTCTTGACCTTAAACTTTCCTATAAAATCGTATATGTAACTAAGGAAACAAACATCGATACTATCACTACAAACCAAATGTTAATGCCAGGTTAGGATCTAACCTGAAATCACCTGTAAACATGCCTGATCTTCCTCCAAAGATATCATGTACAGCTTGCCCTTCCCCTGTCCAATAGCTGCAGTAGTGGCAAGGCCTGAAGTGGAACTGGTTGCAATGGCGGGCAGAACCTGCGGGCACTTCGACTTGAAATGCCCTTCTTGTTCGCACTGAAAGTAGCCTCTTTTCTTTACCCAACAATGGGCAATGTTGTGCCCCCTTTTATTACATGTAGAATAGTCTAAATCACCCTTAGGAGCACTCTGGATTGCATGAACTTGTTCCTGCTTCTGGACTCCTATCCTCATGAAGCATTTCTCGAACGGATGGCCTGATCGGCCACAAAAACTTCATATCTCCTTACTTATTTTCCTTGACTCAAAGCGAGATTCTTGGGAACTCTTGCCCTCACCGTTCTTCATCTTATCATTTCTCATTTGTTGACCTCGATTCTTGGCAATGTCAATCGCCTCAAACTTTATAGCAGCCCCCACAACTTCAGCATAGCTTTAAGATCCATAAGCACTAGCTAGCTGTAGGATGTCATTCCTAAGACCACCCAGAAATCATTTAACTTGGTTAGACTCCGAAGACATCATGTCCTGGGTAAAATGACTCAGTTTACTGAACTCCACCTCGTATTCGGTAACCGTAAGCTGTCTTTGCTTAAGGTATAGAAAATCATTCATTAGATGGTCTCGCTCGACCGAAGGTAGAAACTTCTTTAGCGGCAACTCCTTGAAGGATTCCCATGAACACCCATCCTTAAGGTTCTCCATCTCTCTCAGCCACCAACTATTAGCGAGTCCCTTGAGTTGA
This sequence comes from Platanthera guangdongensis, assembly GCA_039583875.1. Lineage (NCBI taxonomy): Eukaryota > Viridiplantae > Streptophyta > Magnoliopsida > Asparagales > Orchidaceae > Platanthera > Platanthera guangdongensis. The sequence goes on from CM077160.1 coordinate 67,492,334, forward strand.
TACGCAGCGACCATCACCCTCTGGTCCGCTGAAACTCCTGAGTAAGCAAATATCTCCTTGATGGCTATTATACAATCATCGAAAGCCATAAAATCTGCCCTACCATCATAAGTAGGCGGTCCTAGTCTCTGAAATGCGAAATAAACGTCATCTCTAGTGGAAACAACACTGGGGGGACCAGAGGAGCAGTGGGAACAGAATAGGAGAAGTCTGACCCATAGCCGGGTCCTGCACTCGCGAAAGCTGTCCTGACACAACTGATAACAATGCTTGGATCTACGACTTCATCTCCACCATACGTTCAGACAAAGTCTCATTACTCTGTTGCAGACTTTCGATCAAAGCATCGCTCTGCGCACCTGAAGACTCACCCTCCGACTGGGGAGTCGACTAAGTCGCCACATGCTTAGGCAGCATTCTAATAAAATAACGAACACTAATCAAAACCTAGCCCAACCTCTAGCACCAAACAACACAGTCCAGACAAGACATACTTAAGTACTTGATCATGCTGCTAACTGTTAAATTTTCTCAACGTGGTCAGCAAGATAGCCCAAACGCCAAATTAATATCTTCGGAACTACCCAGTTCGCACGTTGAACCAGCGGAAACCAAGGACTAGAGGAACAAAGGTAAATCACAACAAACAATGGAAGCACAAGCAGGTCTATTATTCATTCACTTCTTTACAATGCGAGGCATACATAGCGAGACATGATTTCGCTAGTATAACAACTGAAAAACAGATGCACCAAAAAACAAGCCGGGCGGACAGAACCCGAGTCCGCCGAGACCGCGAGGTCGTCGAGGTCGCCGAAGCCGCCCGAACTATGCTGCAATCCGTCGAATACCACGGAGACCGCCGAAGCCGCGAGGCCGCGCGGACACACTGTTATTCGCCTTCTGCTGAACCCGAACTGAGGAACACCCCTACCCGCCTGAAGCTGGCGGACAGGTTATTGAAGCTGGAAAAGATGAAACAGAACTGACAAGCCGTAGAGCGACCTCCTGCTGAGTCCGCAGAGACCGCACACTTCCAAGCACTTGACCGAAGTCACAGCCACACTCCTGGCTCCTTGAAGTTATCCGCGCGACCTGCACACAACAAACCGTCAGCCTGAAACAATCCGTGCGGACTGGCAAACACAGACCGCAGCACTTCGCACACCCCAACTTACTGTTCACTCAAGTTACTGTAGATGTGCCAGGGGGTCCTATTTATAGGCCGGGTGAGGAGTGTGGTCACCGCCCAAGAGATAGCGACACCGCCCCAGCCCACACAAATACAAACCACCGTCCGCTGAGTCCGCGTGGACTTAGCCGGTCACCAAGGAAAACCGCCAGGAGCAAGGCAACCATTGACGAACCCACTCCAGTCCGCCTAAGCTAAGAGGACAAGGCATCAGCCCGCAAAGCTCCAACCGCTTCAGGACAGCAAACCCCCTTCAATGGCTGTCCGCACCAACCCGAGGCAGTCCGCAAGACACACACCTCAATCCGCCACAAGTCCACGACCAAAGGCAGCTAAAGACAGACCGCCCGGTCACAGCGGACTCGGCGGATACGGCGGACACACTAAACTCGGCACCAAGTGACCAAGCCCAAAACCATTGAGGGCTAATGCGAGCTTGGCGGACGCAAAACCCCAGTCCGCCAAAACACCACAGCGCAGACCGCCACAATCCGCGAGCTCCTCGCACTCCTGCCCTATCACAGCGGTCTAATCCCGGACTCCAACACCAGGCCGCCACAACGATCTCCACAGCAACTCGCCTGCTGTGCCACCAGAGCTCGACAAGGCCTCAGCCAAGCTCTAAGATTAGTCCGCAACAGCCAATACCGCGGACACATCAGTCCGCAAGCTTCCCGAGGACAAGAGCCAACCCGCCTTTCAGCACAAGCTTGCACCCGCGACCACTGAGCAAAGCACCAGTCCGCAAGCCTCTCTATCCGCAGATACCAGGCCGCACCAAACAGCGGACTCCATGCAACAACCCACTCAGAACACAGCCGGCTCCCACCAGACTTTTCACCAGGCCGCAAACCACAGTCCGCCCAGTCCGCCCAGTCCGCCAAGGCTGTCCGCCACAGGACGCGCGGCCTGTCCCGTCACCCACTTCCACTTCATAAATTTCAACACTCCCCCTTGAAGTGAGAAGTGGTGACCAAGCTCAGCAAGCTGCGCAAGCGTTCAAAGGGCCCCTTCGACTGTGGCTTTGTGAAGATGTCAGCAAGATTATCTTCACTCCGAACATGCCCGACCAGCAGAGACCCCTCCAACACCTTCTCCCTGATGAAGTGGTGATCAATCTCTATATGCTTGGTCCTGGCGTGGCACACTGGATTGTTAACCAGTTTGAGATCACTCTCATTGCCACCCCGGAGTAAAGTAGGCCCTTGCACTTCTTCATGAACATCCTCTATAAGCCTCCTCAACCAAACGGCTTCCCGAGCAGCCAAGGCCGAAGCCTTATACTCCGCCTCCATGGTTGAAACCGACACCGAGTCCTGCTTCTTGCTACACCACGAGATGCTAGCTGATCCGCAAGTGAACACATAACCTGAAGTAGACCTTCGATCATCCGAATCACCGCCATAGTCAGCATCCGTGTACCCGAGCAACGCAACCTCCGCGTCCCTTCTATAGAGGAGTCCCATGTCAGAAGAAGCCTTGACATACTTCAGAATTCCCTTCGCCGCCACTAGATGAGATTGCCTTGGTTCAGCCATATACCGACTTACTCGGCCAACAGCATAAGCGATATCCGGCCTTGTAATCGTCAGGTAAATCAAGCTCCCAACAAGAGCCCTGAACACCAAGGGATCATGAAGAACCCTTCCCTCATCCCGTCGAAGCTTCAGCCCAGATTCCAGTGGAGTAGAGCACTTCTTCCCTTCACCCATGCCAAACAGCTTCACAATGCGATCAGCATACCCTTTCTGGCTAATGAGAACCCCGCACTCCTTCCTCTCCACTTCCAGACCAAGAAAGTGATGCAACTCTCCCAAGTGTTTCATCTCGAAGCGTATAGCAAGCTCTGCCCTGAGCCTTGCTACTTCCTCCTCCGAGTTCCCTGTGATGATCATGTCATCCACATACAGCAGGACCAAGACTCGTAGCTCTCCCTTCTTCTTGACGAACAAGCTTGAATCCGAGTTAGAAGCCAGGTATCCACAGAATTGCAAGTACTCTACAATCTTCCCATACCACGCTCGAGGAGCTTGCTTCAACCCATAGAGAGCCTTCCTAAGTTTGCAGACATAGTCCGGATGCTTCTCAGAGACAAAACCAAGCGGCTGATCCATGAAGATGTCCTTGTTAATCTCTCCGTAAAGAAAGGCATTCTTCACATCAAGTTGCCACAACCTCCATCCCTTGCTAGCAGCCAAGGCGGTCACCACTCTTACAGAAGTCATCTTCGCAACTGGACTGAATGTCTCCTCATAGTCTTCTCCATACTGCTGTGAGAATCCTCTAGCGACCAGGCGAGCCTTGAACCGATATTTGCTCCCATCAGCCTTCTTCTTCAACTTATACACCCACTTGCAAGTAACCGGAGTAACGCCATCAACCTTGGGCACAAGGTCCCAGGTTTCATTCTTCTTCAGAGCATCAATCTCTTCCTTCATGGCATCATCCCACTCCTTCACTCCAGTGGCCTCATTGAAGTTTGCAGTCTCTCGCTCATCCAGAGGACCTGCAAAGAAGCAGGAGACAAAGCTCATTGCATTCCCATCACAGTACCGAGTCGGTGGCTTAACCACCCTCTTCGATCTCCGAAGACACGGCTCCTTGCTCACGGCTTCCGTTGCTTCTTCAGGCTCCACTCCTACCTGGGGCAAGCATTGAGCAGTGCTCCCCCTGCTTCCTGAGCCAGAAGTCTCACCCTCGGAGTTCGAAGCAACAGGAGCTGCTGGTGAAACAGCAAGCTCCTCTTCCAAGCCTTCAGCAGCCTCCACTGGTGCTTCATCATCCTTGCTACTTCCGGTTAGCTCCACTGAGCCACCTCCATATGACGTCAGCTCGTCGAAGACAACGTCTCTTGACACCACGAACTTCTTCGTCACAGGGTCCATGCACTTCCATCCCTTCTTCCGCTCATCATAGCCAACAAAGACAAGTTTCCTTGCCTTCACATCCAGCTTTGTCCGTGAAGCATCCGGGACATGCACGTAGCAAGTTGAACCGAACACCTTAAGGTGTTCAACACTCGGCTTCTCCTTCAGCAATAGCTCAATAGGAGTCTTCATGTTGATAGGGCTGCGTGGCATCCGGTTGATAACATAAGCAGCACAAGACATTCCCTCCGCCCAAAAGGACCTTGGGATATCTTTCGCATGCAGCCAGCATTTACAGGTTTCCGTCAAATGACGGATCTTCCGCTCCGCTACCCCATTTTGTTGTGGAGTGTGAGCACAAGTAAGCTCCCGTTGGATCCCGTGTTTCATGCAGAAGTTAGAAAACTCGGAAGAGACAAACTCCCCCCCCCCCCCCGTTATCAGTTCTAAACTTCTTAACCCGCAAGACAAGCCGGCCTTCTACCAACTCCTTGAACTCCACGAACAAACGGAAGGCTTCCGACTTCTCCTTTAAGAAGTACACCCAAGTATACCTTGAGTAATCATCAACCAAGACAAGCATGTATCTGCTTCCACCAAGGCTGGCAGTAACCGTCGGTCCCATCAGGTCGCCATGAATACACTCCAATGGTTTCTTGCTCCTTGTTTGTGATTTATCAAACGGAAGGCGATGTGCCTTACCATATTGACAGCCCGCACAAACATGCCCATCACCAAAGGAGGACAACTTCGGCAACCCCCTCACCAGACTTCTACTCGCCATTGACTTTAGCTTGTCCATGCCAACATGCCCCAGCCTCTCATGCCAGATAGCCGCACTATCATTGGCCCTCATTCTATCAACATAAGCACTGGTGGAAAGAACATACAAGCTCTTCACCCTTCTCCCAACATGAGTAACATCAGCCTTCACCGCTGATACGTTGCGAAGGAACCTCACGTCTGTTGGCCCAAACAGAACGTGATACCCAGTGTCCACCGCATTGGTCACCGAGAAGAGGTTCTTCTTCATGCCCGGTACGTGATACACACTCCTTAACGTAAGTGGCCCCTGATCACTACCCAATGACATGACCCCCTCTTTCTCTACTGCATAAACAGTATTATTAGCAGTGATAATAGCTTCATTACCTGAGTAAGCCTGCATGGAGGTGAACTTCGATTTGTCTCCGGTGAGGTGATGACCACACCCGGAGTCCACGATCCACTCGCTGTTGAAGTCCTCAGCAGACAAGGCCCGGACACAAGTGCCCGTCAAGAAAGCTCCGCCCCATTCTGCTTCTTCACTTCTCGAACAAGCTTCCTCCTTTCACGCAGCATGCCCAGGCTGCAGTTTGACCTTGCAGTCCCGCTTGAAGTGCCCACGCTGATGACACCGGTAGCACTTCAGATTCTTCTTCCAGTCCTTAGGAGCATTGCTCCTCTCCGGCGGATATGAAGTTGAAGTCTCCTTCTCAACAGCGGCCTGCACCATCTTCTTCTTCCCTTCCCATCCTTTCTTCTTTCCTGAGAAGAGAGCTTCGCTGCCTTCCTGATTCAGGTTCACTCCAGCCATCTGACTTGCTAAGCTCTCCTGCGAGGCAAGCAGATTCTCCAGCTCCAGCAACGACGGCTGAGTAGCCCACCCTTGAACAGATGTAACAAAGGCCACATACTCCTTCCGCAAGCCGCGGATAATGTGCCTTTTCATCTTTGCCTCAGAGATAGGCTCATCAGGATCCAGTGCCGACAGCTCAGCACACAAGCTCTTCATCTTTAAGAAGTACTTGGAGATGGAAAGGTCTCCCTGAGTTGACCTGGCCAACTCATTCTCCAGGAACTGAAGCCGCGCCACATTCTTCCTATTGAACAACTCATCAATGGTTGTCCAAATATCAGCAGCCGACTCACATCCAATGATGTGATCAAACAGTTCCGGAGACACAGCTCTCTTCAGAATGAACTCCGCCTTAGCATTTGTTCTTCTACAGAGCCTCACCTGCTCAGCAGTAGCGAAGGCAGCAGTGACTTCCTGCCTGTCGTCTCCACCAACGACATCCCACAGCTCCTCGCCAAGAAGATAACTCTTCATGCACGACTTCCACTTCTTAAAATTAGTCGGCGTTAAGAGTTCAATGCCCAGACCTCTTGCTAAGCTCCCTTCCATTGCAACACCTATTGGCAACCTTTCAGCAGCTCCGAGCAACAACACAGGTTGATCACCACTCAATCACAGAGTAACAACACTGGCTGACTTCCGCTCACGCAACTGAACCTCAGCAACCTCCCTCTGATACCATGTTAAATTTTCTCAACGTGGTCAGCAAGATAGCCCAAACGCCAAATTAATATCTTCGGAACTACCCAGTTCGCACGTTGAACCAGCGGAAACCAAGGACTAGAGGAACAAAGGTAAATCACAACAAACAATGGAAGCACAAGCAGGTCTATTATTCATTCACTTCTTTACAATGCGAGGCATACATAGCGAGACATGATTTAGCCAGTATAACAGCTGAAAAACAGAAGCACCAAAAAACAAGCCGGGCGGACAGAACCCGAGTCCGCCGAGACTGCGAGGTCGCCGAGGTCGCCGAAGCCGCCCGAACTATGCTGCAATCCGCCGAATACCACGGAGTCCGCCGAAGCCGCGAGGCCGCGCGGACACACTGTTATTCGCCTTCTGCTGAACCCGAACTGAGGAACACCCCTACCCGCCTGAAGCTGGCGGACAGGTTATTGAAGCTGGCAAAGATGAAACAGAACTGACAAGCCGCAGAGCGACCTCCTGCTGAGTCTGCAGAGACCGCACACTTCCAAGCACTTGACCGAAGTCACAGCCACACTCCTGGCTCCTTGAAGTTATCCGCGCGACCTGCACACAACAAACCGTCAGCCTGAAACAATCCGTACGGACTGGCAAACACAGACCGCAGCACTTCGCACACCCCAACTTACTGTTCACTCAAGTTACTGTAGATGTGCCAGGGGGGTCCTATTTATAGGCCGGGTGAGGAGTGTGGTCACCGCCCAAGAGATAGCGACACCGCCCCAGCCCGCGCGAATACAAACCACCGTCCGCTGAGTCCGCGTGGACTTAGCCGGTCACCAAGGAAAACCGCCAGGAGCAAGGCAACCATTGACGAACCCACTCCAGTCCGCCTAAGCTAAGCGGACAAGGCATCAGCCCGCAAAGCTCCAACCGCTTCAGGACAGCAAACCCCCTTCAATGGATGTCCGCACCAACCCGAGGCAGTCCGCAAGACACACACCTCTATCCACCACAAGTCCACGACCAAAGGCAGCTAAAGACAGACCGCCCGGTCACAGCGGACTCGGCGGATACGGCGGACACACTGAACTCGGCACCAAGTGACCAAGCCCAAAACCATTGAGGGCTAATGCGAGCTTGGCGGACGCAAAACCTCAGTCCGCCAAAACACCACAGCGCAGACCACCACAGTCCGCGAGCTCCTCGCACTCCTGCCCTATCACAGAGGTCTAATCCCGGACTCCAACACCAGGCCGCCACAACGATCTCCACAGCAACTCGCCTGCTGTGCCACCAGAGCTCGACAAGGCCTTAGCCAAGCTCTAAGCTTAGTCCGCAACAGCCAATACCGCGGACACATCAGTCCGCAAGCTTCCCGCGGACAAGAGCCAACCCGCCTTTCAGCACAAGCTTGCACCCGCAACCACTGAGCAAAGCACCAGTCCGCAAGCCTCTCTATCCGCAGATACCAGGCCGCACCAAACCGCGGACTCCATGCAACAACCCACTCATAACACAGCCGGCTCCCACCAGACTTTTCACCAGGCCGCAAACCACAGTCCGCCCAGTCCGCCCAGTCCGCCAAGGCTGTCCGCCACAGGCCGCGCGGCCTGTCCCGTCACCCACTTCCACTTCACAAATTTCAACACTAACTTTCTCTGGAATTCCAATTATGATGTCATGCCTAATCTTAGGATGATATACCGTCATCCTATAGACTCATGTGCCTAACATTGAATGCATGAATTTCTTATTCTTTTCGACTCAAAACCATATGTATATATGTCATGATGTAAATCTTTAGCTTGGCACGTGTGTTGATGCAATGTTATGTCATGCATGTTGTGCTATTCAATCTAAAAAGGCCTTAATGCAGGTTATGAGTGGCATACACATGAAATTTTATGCATCCCATACTAGATAACATCGCAGGCAACGAAAAAGAAAACGTTCTAATGGGTACCCATGTGATGATGCTTATGCATCTCATACTAAATAACTGACACATGTTGCCGCCTATGGTGGATCCATATACAAACACATGTTATGTATCACATACTATATTGAACGAGATATCTTATATGCTTTGATACCAATTGAAGGATGGTAAAAGCTTTACCACATGAGGGGATAGATCTATTTAACTCTAGAGGGGGGATGAATGGAGTATTTTAAAAAATTAATTGGTTTTTATAGAGAAATTAAAAATAGTGATATATATAACTTAAGAGAGTACATGAAAGAAAAAGCTAGCTAACACAGCACACATCACACAGCAATAAGAGAACAGAAAGCAATACAGATGACACAAGAAATTTATAGTTGTTCCCCTAAACTTGGGTACATCCACTCTTCTACCACCATGGTAGGAATTCAATACAGGTTTTTGATCAGGTGCCCTGTCACCAATAGGTTTTTGCTCAGGTGCCCTGTCACCACAAGATCTATTTGAAGGGAGATCTCACAACCCTTTAGGTTTTTGATCAAGTGCCCAAAAACCAAGCTAAGTCTTTTGTTAAGGAGACTTAAGAACCAGGTGGTTAACTTTTGAACGGAATTAAAACCCTGTGTACAGTGGGAAAAAGAAAATGTGATATTGTCTTCTCTTTCTCAAACAGCTGAGAAGACTTTAGTGGATTGCTTGATGATGTCAAAGCTCCCCCTGAGATTAATATTGTTCAGGAGTTTGCTGTAAGCTTTGCAGGGTGTAGGCTTTCAATCTTTTTGAAGATCTTCCGAAGCTTTTTGGACTAATATGGAATAGTTGTCGCTTGAAAAGCTCTAAAGCTGATGATGAATATCTCTGTGAGATTCTCTGTAAGACTTGTATCAGCTGTTGTGTCTTTGTGTAATATCTATGTATATTCTCTTCCTTATTCTTGAATGTTCTTCTGAGCACGGTCCTTTTATTTTCCTTCAGAAAAAAAATTAGAATTTGAATTTGAATTCTATCCTTGAATTAATGCTGGAATCCTGGAACTTGAACGACTGGAAATAATCTTAAATGCATTTCCTCAACTGTCTCAGTAAATAAGTTAAGTAATTACTCTGTGAAATCCATAATTAATGCTTCCAAGCAACGACTATATTCATGAGAATACGAGCATTAATTATCTGGGAATTACTGTCATTGATTAATCCAATCTGAAAATAATCTGAGAGAAATTGCCAAATTGATAGAAATAGTCGAGCTCAGAATAGATTTCGCTGAGCTGAGAACTTGAGAGAAGGGAGAAGATCGTCGACCTGATCCCTAAGTTCGTCGAGCTTAACTTAGAGTAGGGACTCTGAGTTCGTCGATCTGCGATCGACGATCGTCGAGTTGAGTTCGAAGAACTTCGAACTGATTCTCTAAACTCTTAAAAACTTCCATTCTTCTAAGTTTTGAACTTTGATTTCTTCTGAGGGTTGGATCAAAGATTGACTAACCTAGTCAGACTGACCTACACCTAACAAAATGACCATAGGTTATACATGAAGTGTCAATAATTTAATAGTGTAACGTCTCGAATCGCACTAGGCCGCTTGTGCATGTTTTTGAGTCAGGAGAGCTGACTTGGGTTTAGGGGGAGTGCTGACTAAAAGTTCAGGAGGTATGCTTGATACCACCTGAAGGTGTTAGTTAGATCAGATATACTCTAGAGGGGGGGGGGTGGTGGGGGTGAATAGAGTATGTTGGTGATTTTAAAACTTTTACAACTGTTGTTGTATTTTAGGTGTGTATGCAGGGAAGCAAATACAATAAACCAAGATGCAGCAACTATCTAATCACAGCACATTCACAGAGCAAGGCCAGAAAACAAAAAGAAAAGAAAGCAACCAAACAACACAAGAATTTTATAGTGGTTCCCTAAATCTGGGTAGTCCACTCTTCTACCAACCTGGTAGGAATCCACTACAGGAAGGGTTTGATCAGGTGTCCTGGCACCAATGGGGTTTTGATCAGGTACCCAAAAACCAAACCCTTAAGTCTTTTGGAGGGAGACTTGCAACCAGAATAATTTTAAAGGGAATTAAAATCCTGTACAGAGTTGGAGTGAGAGGGTGATGAGGGCTTCTCTTTCTCAAGTCAAATGAGAAGACTTGTGTATTGTTGTTTAGCAGCTTTGCTCCCCCTCACATGTAGAATGAATCAGGAAGAATGCTGGAGCACTGCTTCAGGGTGATAGGTCTTCAAAGACCTAGATTTCCTGGTCCAGAGAAAGTCTCCAGGAACTTCTTGTGACTGATATGAATGTATTGTCTTTGAAGTTATCCTGAGTTAAAGCAGATGAAGAAGACTCTTGATATTGATGTAGTGTTCTTCTTCTTCTTCTTCTTGATCAGTTTCTCTCTGGGCCAAGACTGAATTCCTTTTTCTTTCTTGTGTTGTCTGAATCACTGTCTGTCCTTTTTTGTTGTATTGTATATCACTGTATTACTGACTCTTTCTATATATCTCAATGTCTCATAAGAAACATTTGAATTTTGAATATAGAGCAGTAATGGCAGACGGCCTGGAAAGGAAGCAGCAATTAATTATTTCCCCAACTGTTTCCATGGGAAAATGGCATGTAATAATCCAGGATTAACTTCGCATTCTAACGGTAGTATTCTGGGAAGAACTGCCATTAAATGTTCAGGAATCAGCGCCATGGAATGAGACGGGAACGGAAGAAGACCTAGTCTTGAATCGTCGACCGAAGAACATAATTCGTCGAACTGAGTTTTGAGTTCGTCGAGTTGAGCCTAAGTTCGTCGAGCTAAGCTGAGTTCGTTGAGCTGAGCTGAGTTCGTCGAGCTAACAGTCTTCATTCATTGAACAGACAATCTTCAATATCAGACAATCTTTATTCATTGAGCAGAGAACTAAATTCGTCGAGCTGAGAACTGAAGTCGTCGACTTGAGAATCTGAGAACTTGAGGTCCAAGTTCGTCGAGCTCAGAAAGTAATTCGTCGACCAAAGCTTGAAGTTGGACTTAGAGAAATTCTGAAGTAGTCCTGATAATGCTTGAAGTAGAATACCGGTGTTCGTCGAACAAGGAACATAGTTCGTCGAGCTCAGCACTACGAATTGTCTCACGATCGTCGAGCGCAGAACTCCCTTCGTCGAGCTGAGCTCGACGAACGTCGAACTCATTTCACTTAGTCTCAAAAACATATAGATCTGGAGTTCCTGATGGTCTTGAGGAAGGCTGGTCCATCTGAAGTTGAGATAGAGGACTGTCCTAGACTCTAAGACATAAACTTGACCCAGACTATACATGATGTGTCACATCCTAAGTCAGTGGACCTAGCCCAAATCAACTAGGGATCCAACAATCTCCCCATATTTGGGTGAGGTCACTAACAGAGACTCCAAGCAAAGAACAAAGCAAAATTAAGAAATATATCTGGCAGAGAATTTACAACACATGCATGAGATATACATATACATACAGGCTTTGTTTTAGTATAAGATATAGTCTGAAATAGAAGCAGAAATAAAATAACCACAAAATTACTTCTCTGTCTTCTTTTGTTTTAGCTTGTCTCCTGGTGCTTTATCTCCTGGCTTTTTGAAAATGATTTCCCTATTGGGATCTGAAGCTTGAGCACTGGTCATAGTCATGTCAGCTGCCCCTATGATGTTCAGTGAAGTGGCTCTTGGGACAACTGCTTCTGGGTGAAGATGCATGTACTCATCAACATTGAGTAGCTTATTTCCTTTCCCAAATCTCTTTAGCTCATCTCTCCTGTACTGAGACATAGTAGTTAAGCCTGTTGTGTCCTTGCCTTCAGCTTTAGCTTTGTTGATTAGAGATAAACCAATGAGCTCTTGGAACCTTGCCATTCTGGCTGTGTTGGCTGTTTCTGGATCTTCAGGAGGAGAATAGGGCCTTTCAGCTTCATGTTCCTTATTTTCCTGGTGCTGCTGCTGTTGTTGTTGTTGATGGTGTTGTCTGCCTGAAGATGGTGGCCTTGGCTGACTACCACAAGAAGATCTCCCTGTTTGTCTCTGATAAGTTATAATATGGGCAGATCTCTGAGAGCCAGATCTAGAGGCACCTGCTGCTGGAGGAGGAGGAGGAGGATCCTTTCTGTATCTATGAACTGCGGGAGGAGAGTATCTCCTACTCCTCTTCTTCTCTCTTTGCTGGTTCTTTGATAGCCACATCCATGCAGGCATCCCTTTATAAGGAGCAACATTGTGCAGAATACAGTATGCAGTGTCTGCAGTGGGATTAGGCTTGGGAGCAGGAGGAGGAGGAGCCTTCCTTTTCTTAGAAAGCAACTTCTTTTTCTTTTTAGCAGCCTCCTCATCTGATTCATCATCATCATCATCATCAGAACCTGAACTCTGAGGATTGTCATACAGAGCATTCAACTTCCTCAGAGTTTCATCAGAAATCATAAGAGGTTTTTCTTGAGGGGGGATAGAAGGTTCAGAGGGTGAGGGTTCAATAGTAGTAGAGACAGAGCTTTCAGCTGCTGCCTTGTTCTCTTCTTCAATGTCTGCCAGAATGAGCTCATCCAAATCAGGCATGGGAGAATCATCCATGACAAAATCTGGGACAGAGTAGATTTCTGGAATAGACATAGGAATTGGAACAGCAGTAGGAGCAGCAAAGGTGTCACAGAGTTGCTTGGCAACTGCTGGACTAGCTGGAGAGGTATACTGGACAATAGCCAAATATGGCTTAGCAACCTCTGCTGAAGGAAGCTTCATATACACAGAATCAAAGGTATGAAGTATCTCAGATAAATTAACTGTGGGATTTATAAAGAAATCACCAGCAGTTGCTATTGTATCTACTGACTCATCAAAGCTAATGTCAGTGTCCATAAATTGAATAAAATCAGTTTTTGCAGAATCAAAATCTATAGCTATATCTGTAACTGCAACTGCATTAGCAAGCACTGTATCAACTGTACCTGTATTATCAAAAACTGTATCTGCAGTATCAACTGTATCTGCATCAACTGTTTTGTCAAAAACTGTATCAACCTCTACAGCTGCTGCACCAGCTTCATCATGGAGCATCTCCCCCTGCCTAGGTTCAGGAGAACCTGGAGCCAGGCCCCTGAATGAAGAGGGGGCAGCAGAAAGGGCTGTGATTTGTGCAGATAAAGAATTAATGGAATTCACTAGAGGTGTAATGGCCTCTGTGATGAGTGATTGAATGAGAGGAGTCAGAAGAGAGATGATGGAGGGAATGGTGGAAGAGTCCAGAAGTGGAGAAAGAATGGTGGAGGGGATAGAAGCAGAGGAGGAAGGAAGAATATGTGGAGGGGATAATGGAGGGAGAACAGGGTGTGGTTCAGTGGGTATGGTGTAGGATGGAATAGTGGATAGGTGTGGGGGAAGAGGGGATTGAGGAGGTGAGGGAATATGGGTTTTAGTGGGGGAAACTGGAGGTGTAGGGATATGTGCAAGATCAAGCGGTGGAGATTGATGTTGAGGTGGAGTCAATTGAGGTGCAGGAGGAGTGGGAAGAGATTTGGTAGGTGGAATGGCCTCTTCAGTGTCAGGGTGGGGAGTGACCTTGACGGTCCTTGTGCTCTCAGAAGCGTTGATGGAGGAGGAGGAACCCTTGGAGGGTTTGGTGATTGTCCTCTCCCATCTGGCAAATAAGGCGCAGGTGAGGCGCTTGCTGACATTGATGAATGTGGTCGGGGAGACCAAACATTCACTGGCCTTTTCCTGGAGGAAAATCCCCAGGATTCTGCCGTATCAGACTTCCTTCGTGCTTGTTTTCTTCTTGATTAGGTCAAAGAAGACCATGCCCCAGTCGACCTGTCGTTTGTTGAGCACTGCGCACATAAACAGGAATTGATGGCGAGTGATATAGTCATGTGCCGAGTGCTTGCCCATCAGAATTTTTCCTACAATGTCGGCCAAGAATTGATAGGCGGCAGACAGTTGCTTCTTCAAAAGCTTATTAGGGTCGCTGCCGGAGAAACCCATTACCTTCAACATATCAGAATATTCTTCGGCGTCCATTTCCAAGTTGTCTTCACCATTGATCAGTCCAAAAATTTCAGAAAGTACTGCTGGAGACAGGGAAACGGCAGTGTTTCCAATATGTCCTATCAGATCTCCGTCTTCAGAAACTGTTGTAGTGTACACCCATTCTCTTATCTCGGTTGAGTGTAGCTTGATGCTGCGAGTCATGAAATCCTTGAGATGCAATTCTTCAAGTAATTCCAGGATATAAAGAAAGATTGGATCTGAATGTTGGAAAGACTCAAAATCCATGGAGAATGCTGCATCAAACTTCATCGCCGCAAGTGCTCCTGGAGGAATCGCCATTGATGACCTGCAAAGAAAATCACAGAGAAAACGGCGATTAAGAGCAAAGGAACTGAAAGCGCGGGACGAAGGTCGAAGAAAACCTAGATATAAGATTTTCGGAATATGAATCGACAAGCTCCATTCCACGAAAAGAGACAGTTCTTCGAACTGAGGTCGACGAAATAAGTTAGAGGTGAGTAGTTCGTCGAACTTTTTTAGAAGAATTGAAAACAGTTCGTCGAACTCCGTTCGATGAAATGGTTTCTGAAGCAAGGTTCGTCGATCTCCGGTCGACGAAAATTGTTTCCACACAGAGAATTCGTCGATCTCCGTTCGACGAGAATCTCTCAAACTTTCCCTAATTCGTCGAACTCCGTTCGACGAACTCTGGAAAAGTCGTCGAATGCAGACAGAAATTAATTTAACTCTTCTCCATTAATCATTCCCAGTTGATTTATAAAGAACAGATGGGTTTTCTCATCTAAAGGTTTGGTGAAAATATCTGCTCTCTGTAAATCAGTAGGAATATGAATCAAGTTAATCTTCTTTTTGTCTACATTTTCTCTAATGAAATGATATCTTATTTCAATATGTTTAGTCCTAGAATGATGAACTGGATTCTGAGCTATAGCAATAGCACTTGTATTATCACAAAATAAGGTTGAATTATTTAAGTTGATACCATAATCTATGAGCTGGTTTTGTATCCATAGCATATGTGAACAGCAGCTGCCAGCAGCCATATACTCTGCCTCAGCAGTTGATGTAGACACAGATGTCTGCTTTTTGCAAAACCAAGAGTCATGTCTCATACCCAGGAACTGGCAAGTTCCAGAGGTACTTTTCTTCTCCACTCTACATCCAGCATAGTCAGCATCTGAGTATCCAGTTAACTCAAATTTTGACTCTGCAGGATACCAGAGTCCTAAACTAGGACAACTCTTTATATATCTCAAAATCCTTTTTAGAAAAAAAAAGAGATTCTTTAGGATTCACTTGGAATCTAGCACAAAGGCATGTGGCAAACATTATGTCAGGCCTGCTAGCTGTTAAGTATAATAGGGATCCAACAATTGTGCTATAATGTTTCTGATCTACAGGTTTCCCTGCTGCATCAGAATCCACAACAGCATTGGTAGCCATAGGTGTTTTCATTCCTGAAGCATCACCCATGCCAAACTTTTTAATACGCTCTTTAGCATACTTAGATTGGGAGAGGAAGATACCATCAGGGAGCTGCTTCACTTGGAGACCAAGGAAGTAGGAAAGCTCACCCATGCTACTCATCTCAAATTTGGAATGCATGAGGTTAGCAAACCTCTTGCACAATTTGGGATCAGTAGACCCAAAAATAATGTCATCCACATATATTTGTACCAATAAGATTTGTTCCTTATGATGTCTAGTGAAAAGGGTTCTATCAATGTTTCCTCTAGTAAATTTATGCTCTAAGAGAAAGCTAGCTAGGGTCTCATACCAAGCTCTTGGAGCTTGCTTTAAACCATAGAGAGCTTTATGCAATTTGTAAACATAAGAGGGTTGAGTTAGAGAGATAAAACCTGGAGGTTGTTCTACATAAACCTCTTCTTGAAGTACACCATTCAGAAAGGCACTCTTAACATCCATCTGGAATACTTTGAACTTTTTATAGGCTGCATAGGCTAGGAATATTCTAATGGCCTCCAACCTTGCAACAGGGGCAAAGGCTTGGTCATAGTCTATTCCTTCCTCTTGCCTATAGCCTTGAGCAGCAAGTCTAGCCTTGTTTCTTACTATGTTCCCTTGTGCATCCAATTTGTTCCTATAGACCCATTTGGTTCCAATAACTGGGTAGTTATGGGGTCTTGGAACCAAATCCCAAACTCTACATCTCTCAAATTGATTTAGTTCCTCTTGCATTGCAAGAATCCAGTGGGGATCTTGCTCAGCTTCATGGATGGTGAGAGGTTCAATTTGAGAGAGAAAACAGGCATGCATCAAGTCTTGATTGAGCTGATGTCTTGTCTGTACACCAACTGAAATGTCTCCAATCACTTGAGATCTGGGGTGATCTCTAAGTGTGACAAGATCAGTTGGTGGAGTTGGTTGAGCAACAGCTTCTGTAAATAATTCCTCTTGAGGAATGGTACTGGCTGTTGATGGAAGATCAGTTACTTCCTCTTGGACTTCTTCTTCACTATCTTCAGCAGCATGTGGAGCGGGATGAGTTGGAACCTCTTGGGTGAGGTTTAGTCCATCCATAGACTCATACAGTGGTGAAACCTGCAAAAAACTATTGGTAGAAATGTCTTTCTCCTTATAAGACATGTTAGCTTCATCAAAAGACACATGGACAGATTCTTCAATTTTCAGGGATGATTTGTTGAAAACCCTATAGGCCTTGCTTACTTGGGAATATCCTAGAAAAATCCCTTCTTCAGCATTAGCCTCAAATTTTCTAATGTATCTTTTGTTATTAGTGTGGATGTAACATATGCAACCAAAAACTTTAAAGTAAGTGATTTTAGGTTTCTTTTCTTTAAGTAATTCATAGAGGGTCTTATGTTTTAGTTTATGTATAAGACATCTGTTCAGGACATAGTTAGCTGTGTTTACAGCTTCTGCCCAAAAGGATAGAGGCATGTAAGCATCTGCTAACAATTTACCTGCAGCTTCAATGAGTGTCCTATTTTTCCTTTCAGCAACCCCATTTTGTTGGGGAGTTCTAGGAGCTGAGAAGCAATGCCTGATACCTTCCTTCTCACAGAACTCATGCATAAGAAGAGATTCAAACTCTGTGCCATGATCACTTATGATCAATGCAACATGAGTAGAGAACTCAATCTCTATGGTCCTGAGAAAATCTGTAAGAACTTTGAATGTATCTGACTTAGCTCTCAGAAAGGCTACCCAACTGAATCTGGAAAAATCATCAACAATTACTTAGGTGTAAGACTTCCCTCCTAGGCTTTGTACTGTAATGGGTCTAAAATGATCCACATGAAGCAGATACAATATCCTAGGTGAATCACTTTTATTAATGGATTTGAAACTAGTTTTAGTTTGCTTGCCTAGTTGACAAGCCCTGCATAGGCTTTCCTTCTTGTAGGTACCAGAAGGTAAACCTCTAACAAGGTTGTCTTTAGATAACCTAGATATGTTCTTAAGGTTTACATGACCTAGCCTTTTATACCATAACTCTTTTTGGTTACTAGTGATATTGAGTAAACAAATATCAGTTGTGGCAGAAATGAAATCTACTAAATATATGTTTCCTTGTCTAAGTCCAATTAAAACAGTTTGGTTTTTATCATTTATAATAGAGCAAGAGGTAGAGTTGAAATTTACCTGATAACCTTCATCACATAATTGACTTATGGATATAAGGTTATGTTTAAGTCCTCTTACATATGTCACCTTTTTGAAGGTCACTGCTCCAATGCTTACTCTTCCATATCCTTCTGACTGACCACTCTTTGAGTCTCCAAATATCACCTTTGGTCATAGCTTGGACTTATAGCTGGAGAGATTTGCTTTGCTGCCAGTCATGTGCTTGGAGCAGCCACTGTCCAGGTACCAGGTCTGACTTAACCTTGGATAGCTCTTCACTTGTACCTGCATTAAAAAAATAAAGCTCAATTGTTCTGGACCCAGGTTACCTTGGGTCCTTGGTTTGGCTGAAAAGTAAAACTAGAAATGACTGATAAGGCAGGTTGAGACTTATACCCTAGAGGGTGATATCTCCTAGGTGGGATTATCCAATCAGCTACTGGATTAAATGTCTTGTTAGCTGCTTTAAAATTTCTATAGGAGAAATGATTTATATTTGGTCGTTCTGGGATCGACGAATTATTATGAGTTCGTAGAGCAGAGTTCGACGAATGGGGATGAGATCGTCGACCTCCACTCAGAGAATGACCATGGTCATTTTCTGCGTCCCACGTTCGTCGACCTCTGCTCGACGAACCATTCATAGTTCGTCGATCGCAGTTGGATGAATAATTATTTCTGAAGTTTGCGTTCAGCATTCGTCGATCAGGGTTCGACGAACTTGCAGGATTTCGTCGATCTGAGTTCGACGAATTCTGCTGAACTTGGTTTTTAACAGCTTTCTTTTGTTTTCTGTTTCTATTGTCTATGGGATTTGACTTGTTTTCTGACATGGGTTTTTCAATTAGTTTCTCTTTACCCTTAGCAGTGATAAACTTTATGGGAGTAGAAAGTATATTCTTATTTATTATGGGGGGTAAACTTGATGAAGCACCCAAGCCCAGCCTGCCATTTAATCTGGCATATACTGTGCTTGTGATATCCATCAGCTTGAGGCTTCTCCCATTGAGAGATTGCACAAGTTGTTTTGCCTCACATAATTCAGATTTTAACTTGATTATCTGTTCATTAGCTAGTGTCAATTGATCAGTTAGTTTTTTATTTTCTGTGCTGACAGATTCAAGGTTTTCTAATCTAGTCCTCAAGGTTTTTATTTCTTTCTCTGTGTTTATTAGATCCATGCACATAGTTTTAAATTCTACTTTAAATAAGTCAGAATTGAAATCAAAACTAGAAATCACCAGATCAGCCTCTGAGTCTGAGGCACCTTCATCTTCAGAATCCTCTTCTGATCCACAGTTGCTTCTGGAGGCATCTATTGCCATTAGGCACACCTCCTTGGATCTGGCTTCTTCCTCTTCATCACTGGAGCTGGAGGAGGATGTTTCCTCTTCTGTGTCACTCCAGTACTCAGCAACAAATCCTTTGTCTTTCCTTTTATATCTGTTGGAGGAGGGTCTGCTGCTTTGTTTTCTTCTGGAATCCTTGTCCCTGCCCTTGTCCTATTTCTGATTCTCTGGGCATTCTGAAATATAGTGCCCAGGCTTTCTGCATCCAAAATACACAACCTCCTTAGTTGGTGTCTTGTCATATTTGGGCTTATCATCCTGTCTGGATGATTTTCTTCTAAAGTCCTTTCTTGCCATTTTGTAGAATACTTTGGCAAAAAGACTCATTAACTCTTCATTGGATGTAGATGTTTCATTGTCTTCAGAAGCTTTGAAGGCCAAGCTGTCCTCCTTCCTAACTGGGGTAGTTGCCTTCTGTTCTGCTGCCTCTCTTGATTTGACAAGCTGCTCATATGACTTCAGCTTGCCTAACAGAGATTCTGTTGAAATCTCATTGAGGCTTCTGACTTCTTTGATTGGCCAGATTCTGGAATCCCATGAACTGGGGAAACACATCAGTATCTTGTCATTCACCTCAGTTAAGGTGATGTCCTTGTCAAGGGTCTTGAGTTCACTAATAATTGAACTTAATCTATTGTACATCTCAGCCACTATTTCTGTCTCATCCTTTTTCAAATTCTCATAGAGAGAAATGAGACTGGATCTCCTATCCTTTCTTTCATCAGCTGATCCTGCTACCATTTGGTTGAGAGAGTCCCAAATGGCCTTGGCTGAGGTGCACTCAGCCACCGTCTGAAATATGTCATCTGACATTGTTTGGGCCAGAATATTCATAGCCTTTGCATCAGCCATCTTGGCTTTCTTATAGGCTTCAGTATTGTCTGGAGGTGGTATTGCACTCATATTAGTTGATGTGCTGGCAAAAGTTGCAGGAGCTGGAGGAACACCTGTTGAAATGACAGAAAAAATATCCTCATCAATGGAGTTCATATATAATCTAATTCTTGCCTTCAAGATGGCAAACTTATTAAGATTGCACACTGGAGGTCTGATGCTTGTATAATCCTTGTTTTGGGCCATGTCTGTGAGAAGGTTAAGTCCAATAACAGGTTAAAAACAAACAGATCTAACTAAGGGATCTTTGGGTTCAGGTGTTAGCTTGTACAACCAATCAGGTATGGTATGTTAACCAACCTGGAGCACTGAATTAGTTGAATAGCAACCAACCTGTAAGGTCTGGCAATTTAACCAACCTGTAAGGTCTGGTAATTTAACCAACCTCACTTTGATACCAATTGAAAGTTCAGGAGGTATGCTTGATACCACCTGAAGGTGTTAGTTAGATCAGATATACTCTAGAGGGGGGGGGGTGAATAGAGTATGTTGGTGATTTTAAAACATTTACAACTGTTGTTGTATTTTAGGTGTGTGTGCAGGGAAGCAAATACAATAAACCAAGATGCAGCAACTATCTAATCACAGCACATTCACAGAGCAAGGCCAGAAAACAAAAAGAAAAGAAAGCAACCAGACGACACAAGAATTTTATAGTGGTTCCCCAAATCTGGGTAGTCCACTCTTCTACTACCCTGGTAGGAATCCTCTGCAGGAAGGGGTTGATCAGGTGTCCTGGCACTAATGGGGTTTTGATCAGGTTCCCAATAACCAAACCCTCAAGTCTTTTGGAGGGAGACTTGCAACCAGAATAATTTTGAAGGGAATTAAAACCCTGTACAAAGGTGGAGTGAGAGGGTGATGAGGTCTTCTCTTTCTCAAGTCAAATGAGAAGACTTGTGGATTGTTGTTTAGCAGCTTTGCTCCCCCTCAGATGTAGAATGAATCAGGAAGAATGCTGGAGCACTGCTTCAGGGTGATAGGTCTTCAAAGACCTAGATTTCCTAATCCAGAGAAAGTCTCCAAGAACTTCTTGTGACTGATATGAATGTATTGTCTTTGAAGTTATCCTGAGTAAAAGCAGATGAAGAAGACTCTTGATATTGATGTAGTGTTCTTCTTCTTCTTCTTGATCAGTTTCTCTCTGGGCCAAGAATGAATTCCTTTTTCTTTCTTGTGTTGTCTGAATCACTGTCTGTCCTTTTTTTGTTGTATTGTATATCACTGTATTACTGACTCTTTCTGTATATCTCAATGTCTCATAAGAAACATTCGAATTTTGAATATAGAGCAGTAATGGCAGACGACCTGTAAAGGAAGCAGGATTTAATTATTTCCCCAACTGTTTCCATGGAAAAATGTCATGTAATAATCCAGGATTAACTTCGCATTCTAACGGTAGTATTCTGGGAAGAACTGCCATTAAATGTTCAGGAATCAGTGCCATGGAATAAGACGGGAACGGAAGAAGACCTAGTCTGGAATTGTCGACCGAAGAACATAATTCGTCGAACTGAGTTTTGAGTTCGTCGACCTGAGCCTGAGTTCGTCGAGCTAAGCTGAGTTCGTCGAGCTGAGCTGAGTTCGTCGAGCTGATAGTCTTCATTTGTTGAACAGACAAACTTCAATATCAGACAATCTTTATTCGTTGAGCAGAGAACTAAATTCGTCGAGCTGAGAACTTGAGTCGTCGACCTGAGAATCTGAGAACTTGAGGTCCAAGTTCGTCGAGCTCAGAAAGTAATTCGTCGACCAAAGCTTGAAGTTGGACTTAGAGAAATTCTGAAGTAGTCCTGATAATGTTTGAAGTAGAATCACAGTGTTCGTCTAACAAAGAACATAGTTCGTCGAGCTCAGCACTACGAATTGTCTTACGATCGTCGAGCGCAGAACTCCCTTCGTCGAGCTGAGTTCGATGAACGTCGATCTCATTTCACTTAGTCTGAAAACCTGATAGATCTGGAGTTCCTGATGGTCTTGAGGAAGGCTGGTCCATCTGAAGTTAAGATAGAGGACTGTCCTAGACTCTAAGACATAAACTTGACCCAGACTATACATGATGGGTCACATCCTAAGTCAGTGGACCTAGCCCAAATCAACTAGGGATCCAACACTTACAACTGGGCAGCACATGTGAATTAGAGGAGAAATCAGTTAAGAATAGGACACGGGTAGAGACACGGGCGTGTCCCTACCCGTGTGGGAGAGGCCAGCTCTCGAGTTGACAACTCGAGTATGTCCAGAGAAGGACACGGGTAGTGACACGGGCGTGTCACTACCCGTTATGACGTGACATGGGTAGAGACACGGGTGTGTCCCTACCCGTGTGTGTGTCGAGTTGGACTCGACGAAGTGTGTCGAGATCCATGAAGTGTGTCGAGATCGACGTGGCAAGAAGGGGTACATTGCCTGTGATACGGGCGTGTCACAGGGCGTGTCCCGCTGTGTCGAGAGGTCGACAATTTCCTCTCGACAAGGTGTCGAGGTGGTTACACGCCCTGGGTCACGGGCGTGACTAGACCGACACGGGTAGAGACAAGGGCGTGTACCTACCCGTGTGTGTCGAGTTGAGTTTGTCGAGATTTATCCAGAGAAGGACACATCCAGGGAACACGGCAGTGTCATGTGGACACGGGTCAGGACACAGGCGTGTCCCTACCCGTGTCGAGTATTGAACTGGCACTAAAACCGTCGTTGATGCTTCGACCAAGTAGGATACGGGTAAGGACACGGGCGTGTCCCTACCCATGTCACTTTTCATATATATTAGGGTTGTGAAAACCCTAGCCGTTTTCACTCCTCATTCCAGCCATTTTTCCTGAGAGAAACTTCTGTAGAGAGGGAAAACTACTGGAGAAAGTCTTGGAGGAGAAGATCCGCCGTAGCCGTGAAGGAGATGATGCCGCCGAGGAGAGTTACACGATCCATGGCCGGAAATAGTGGAAACACAGGAAATGAGGTGATCTTCCTACCCTCTCCCTTGATGCTAGATCTGTAAATATCTAGGTGAGTTGTTGACTCAAAAGAGTCTAGACTAGTGAGATAGTGATTTCTCTATGAAGAGGTCGTCCTAGAGATTGTGCTCTAAGGTTAGTGGTGTCTTCAACCTCTCCAACCTTCTTTGCGAAGATGGGGGATGGTTTCGTGAAGATTCATGGCCTCCAGAGGGTCAATAAGGGAGGAGGAATTTCTGGTGTGATTTTGGAAGACCAACTTGAGGAGTAAGATGAACCGATGTCGTTCATTCCTCTTTAAGCTGCATGCAGAATCTGTGTTCTACGCGCATCGAGCTTCTTGGCCATTTTCAGGTGTGATATGGCCAGCTCTGGGCTTCCTACTAAACACAAAAGTTGAAATCCTCGAAAATACATTTTCAACCAGTGGTTGCACGACTTCAGGCGAAGTCTGTAGCCACAGGAATATCTGAACGAAAATTACGTCCGATAAATCTTGCATGCAGAAACTATGTTTTGTATGCAGCGGACTTCAAGTCTTATTTCAAGTATGATACTGTTGAATCTGGGTTGTGGTCTGAATATAAAATTGTAGCCCATTGAAAGACCTTTCCATCGAGAGGTTACACGCCTTCACCGGATTCCTGTAGCTTCGGGAATCTCTGGTCGAATTTGTTGTCTAAATTTATTCTGCACTTAAATTCTGGGTTTTTATATGATAAGGATTTGGATTCGGTGGAATTGATGTTGCAAATTAACTCGAGATTTTTGTGAACTATTTTATGTTAACCACTGTAGTGCTATTAATGATTAAGATTACTAATAGGATTTCATATAACTGAATTGTGAAGCAAGCTTACTTAAATGAAATGACTTGTTAGAAATTGGTAGACTATAATTTATGCGCATTATGTTATATTATGTTGAAATCATTTGGAATGACATATACAAGGATAAACTATGGTCATGAGTTTGTTTGATGGTTGGAATCAAATTTAGTAGTCCAATGCTTAGAGCGTAGTCTCCCTACGGGTAGTATTGTGGAAGGATGTAAGTGTGGTGTTGACCGTCACAAGTTGGGTTAGTGTTGAGATCAGGTATATATGGATGGTTGGGTTGTGTTCTCGTGTTTACTTCCGAGGCCCCTTCCATGCCACGGTGATGTGAAATTTTCATGCGGTGTGAGAAGACACACGGTGTCATAATCCTGGGTTAAGGATAGTGTGACAGGTCTATGGGCTCGCCAATCGTCACACCGACGGGAGTTGACAGTTAGACTTTTGGCGGTTCGGCTGTGTCCTCGGTGTTCACGTCCCGGGGCCCCTTCCGTGCCAAGTGAATGGTTGGGTTGTGTCCTCGTGCTTTCTTCCGAGGCCCCTTTAGGGTCACACTAGGACAGTTCGGGCTGTGTTCTCGGTGCACATCTACCCGAGACCCCGCTGGGCCATAGTACGCATGGGCTCCGCTGTTGTGTTCTTAGCATTGAGGCATACGGAGGCCTAGGTGAAGTAGTGTGGATACCCGCCAAGTTGTAGAGATGCCCGCTCTACTGTCACCGCCTGGCCACGACGGTCGATGCCTGAGAGGTTATCTACCTTCTCGAATAGTGGGAACTATAGTCTGTGTCGACATA
Source organism: Platanthera guangdongensis (assembly GCA_039583875.1). NCBI lineage: Eukaryota > Viridiplantae > Streptophyta > Magnoliopsida > Asparagales > Orchidaceae > Platanthera > Platanthera guangdongensis. The sequence continues at coordinate 67,517,059 of CM077160.1, forward strand.
GCATTTGCATGTGTGTGATCATGGGTGAGTCATTGCATAGCATACATACCATTTCATAACATTGCACAACAAGATCCTCATCGTATAAGTTTGTATGTGCACTCCTATGCGATGAGTTACTTTTATGTAACCCAATCCTTAACTTATAACCTTGTATGGGCATCATTATAAGTTAAGTTTCTTTCCTGACGTAGTCACTTGTACTTGTTAGTTTGTTATTGTTTATGTAGAACTGCTAGAATATAATGCTATTAATCTTATTGTACCATTACCACCTGCTTGTACCTGTTACACTATTTATTGTACTTGTACCCTTGCTCTTTTCTCCGCCCGGTGCCGAGGAGTCGTCGGGGGAGCGGATGTGAAGCCACTTAGTCTTTTTGACTAACGGTTGCTACGTCTTCATTTTTAGGAGGCCTCCTCGCAAGTAGAGCAGCCGCAGACTTTGCAGCAAGACAGCCAGGCCAGGATGACGGGGCCTGAAGTGACGGTGTCATCGCAACCATCGGTTACCGATGTGAGTTTTGTTGAGTGACTCTGATGTAGCCCATTTGGGCAATTTTATAGTTGTACTCTGATATTCAAGAAGCATGTTTTAGCTTCTCTTTTTGTTGTATTTCGACTATTTACTTAGTGTGGATTTGACTTCTTCTTGCTTATATTTTGGTTGGGTTCGCATGTTTATATTGATATTGGTTGTAGCCGGCGGAATAGGCGTCCGGTGGCACAAGTTAGCACGTGTCCTAATGCTACCACAAGGCGGCTGTTCTGCGCATAAGAACCCCCTTCGTGCCGTGTTTTGGGATCCGGGAAGTGGGGTCTTACAAATGGTATCAGTTTGTCACGATCCTCAACTAAAGAAGTCATTCAACAAAGGTACCACCCCCGTTCGATTAGTCAGTCTGGGGACAAACTAACTTGGCGAAAGCAGTGGTGTGCCCATATGTAATTCACACTAAGTTTGTAAAACTTTGACCTTAAGATTAGCCAACCGACCATACGTTTGTGTTTTACATGTTGGTTCCAGTATACGCTGAGCCGATTGGGGGAACTCCTGCCCCTTCCATACCAACTCAGTTTCAACAATCCGAGTTGGGGCAGACGCTCACAGCCATCATGGATGCCTTTAGGGCGCCGCAGCCTCTGGTTCAACAACAGGCTTCGGACTCTAACTATTTAGCATCTTTCGGGCTCTCTCCCCACCCGCCTACCTCGGGACGGAGTCAGTCGTACGCACGGAGGAATGGCTTGACACGGTGCAAGAGCTATTGGCGGGGATCCGTTGCCCAGCCAACATGGCTGTATCGTTGGCGGTGTCCGTCTTGGATCTACATGCTAAGAGGTGGTGGAAGTCACTCATGGGCTCCACGTTCCAAGTACGAGTGTATACCGAAATAAGTTGGAGCGAGCTCTCTGGTGTCTTATTGGAGAACTTCATTCCTACATCAGCTCGAGATGAGCTCGAGCAGAAGTTTCTACTACTGAAGCAGGGATCAAATCAGTTACAGAATACCAGCGAGAGTTCCAGCATCTCGCAAGGTTCGCGGAATCATATGACTGGATGATAGAGGATATGCCAAACACTTCTACAAAGGTCTGCGAGATCCCCTAAGGCAGGCCCTTTTGTTTATAGCGGATGCTAGTATGGCAAAGGTTATTGACATGGTGAAGAGATTGGAGGCGGATCACTTGAGTAGTGGTAAGAGACCTGCGGAGGGCGTGATGGACGCTAGCCCAAGCAATAGAAGGAGGCAGGACTTTAGAGGAGGAAGAGGATATCAAAGAGGTGGAGGGCGTTTCCACCGAAACTATAGGGTGGAGCATCCGGTTCCGCAGCCACCCGCATTGCTCCCACCGCGACAGCCTCAGCAATTTCAGCAACCGGAGGGGTGTCGTGGGTTGGTGTGTTTTGAATGCAACCAGTCGGGCCACATTCGACGTTTCTGCTCGCAGTTGTTTGCGAATGTCCCTCCTCCTCTCCCCCCAGCAGCTCCGTGGTGGCGTGGTTATATGCATGGTCGAGGACGAGGACCGTGAGGAGGAAACCCCGGCCCTGCTCGGGATCAAATGTATGCGCTGGCCATGGCGCAAGAACGGAATCCCCAAGATGTGATTGCAGGTATGATTTTAGTAATTATCACGTTTTCATTGTCTAACTTAAAGTTGCTTGAGACATACTAGACACCTAGCAATAAGTTTTGGTTATTGGTACTTAGGCACCGTGATACTTGGCGGGAAGACGGCCTATGCGCTTTTCGATACCGGTGCCTCACACTCCTTTGTGTATGAGTACTTCATTAAGGATATGGAGGGCGTACAATACTTTACTGGTATAGCCCGACGAATGTGCCTGCCAGACGGCTCAGAGATGATTGCAACCGCTAAGTGGGAGTTCAAGATATTTATTGAAGGAAAGTCCTATGATATACCTGCCATGGTCTTGAGAATGCCGGAGTTTGACATCATTTTGGGCATGGCGTGGTTGGACTGGCACTTTGCAAGGATTGATTGTGCAGAGAAATGAATCTACTTGAGACATGGAGACTCCGACGTCATCTTGCAAGGCATTAGCTTCGCACCTCGCATGTTGTTATGTTCCGTTCAGGTTACAAAAGCCCATATGAAGGGGGATGAAGTCTTCATGATATGTTTTAAGTTAAAGGAGATGGCGTTGGATATAAAAGACGTACGGGTAGTGCGGGACTTCCCCGAGGTATTTCCTGAGAAACTGCTAGGATTACCCCCGCACAGAGAGGTTGACTTCCAGATTAATCTAGTACCGGGTGCCAAGCCTGTATTCAAGGCCCCTTACTGAATAGACCCGAAGGAACTCGCGAAGTTTAGAGTTCAACTACAAGAACTGGTGGAGTCAGGGTTTGTCCGCCCGAGTTCGTCACCCTGGGGAGCCCCTATATTGTTCGTGTAGAAGAAGGATGGAACCCTGCGTTTGTGCATAGACTATAGGGAACTCAATCGGCTGACGGTGCGGAACACTTATCCGCTACCTCGGATCGACAAGTTGTTCGATCAACTAGTGGGAGCGGATTGGTTTTCTAAGTTGGACTTGCGCTAAGGGTATTATCAGTTGAGAATACAAGAAGGTGACATCCAGAAAACGGCCTTTAGTTCAAGATATATGTTGTACGAGTTCACTGTAATGCTGTTTGGGCTCACAAATTCCCCTTCGGTTTTCATGAGCCTGATGAACAAGGTATTTGAACCGTATTTGGACATCTTCGACATTGTTTTCATCAACGACATCTTGGTCTACTCAAAGACGGAGGAGGAGCATGTCAAGCACCTGACCTTGGTATTGAGGAAATTGAAGTAGCACGCCTTGTTCGCCAAGTTCAGCAAGTGCGAATTCTGGCTTAAAGAGGTTGCTTTCTTGGGGCATGTGATCAGTAGAGCAGGGCTGGCGGTGGATCCGGCCAAGGTGCGTGGCGTGAAGGAGTGGTCGCCCTTGAAGTCCATGGCCGATGTGCGGAGCTTCCTTGGACTTGCCGGGTACTACCGCAAGTTCGTAAAAGGATTTTAAAAGATTGCTCTTCCTCTTACTTCCTTGACAAAGAAAGGTGTGCCATTTGAGTGGACACCCCAGTGCAAAGCGGCGTTCCAAGAGCTGAAGGATAGACTTACCTCCGCCCCCATCCTAGCACTTCCGTCTGGGAAGGAAGGATTTCAAGTCTACACTAACGCGTCATATCAAGTGATGGGAGCGGTATTGATGCAGCACGGACACGTGATTGCTTATGCTTCAAGACAACTTAAGAAACATGAAATAAATTACCCGGTTCACGATTTGGAGCTGGGAGCAGTGTTGTTCGCCTTGAAGGTTTGGAGGCATTTTCTATACGGCGTCCACTGCGAGATCTTTTCAGATCACAAAAACTTGAAGTACGTTCATACTCAGACGGAGTTGAACTTGAGACAACGGCGGTGGTTAGAATTTCTATGCGACTATGAGTTCACCATGAACTACCACCCCAGAAAGGCGAACTCAGTAATAGATGCGGTGAGTAGAAAAGTACCAGGATCTAGCCTAGAGTCTCGGTTCATGAGTATGGAGTTGGCTCAGATGATTGAGGAGATGGATATTACTTTGTTATTTAAGGCTCCTTCGGCAGAGTATACGGAGTACTTGGCAAGCATGAGCATAGTTTGTGATATCCGGGACCGAATCAGAGTGGAGCAAGGAATGGATGCGGCACTGGCCCCGGAGATCAAGTCAATTGAAGATGGGACTACGGATGAGTATACACTAAAATACGGCCTCGTTTATTTTCGTGGCCGGCTCTACATTCCCAAAGGCAGTAAAATCGGTCCTACGCTGATTGACATTCTTCTCATAGCGCTCTTGAGTTATCTGAAGCTTCCCTCGAATTTGCCTTACAAAAACAACCATTTCTTATAACAATTTAGGACCAACAACGGTCTCTCACCATCCTCGGCCCAAAATAAGGTAGTTCTGCAATACCTCCCATACAAAACCTCAAAAGGGGCCATCTGCAAACTTTCTTGATAACTGTTATTGTTTGCAAACTCCATCAGTCTCAAACTCTCATCCCACGCTCCTCCGTGGTCCAAAATATAACATCTAATCATATCTTCCACGATCTGATTTACTCTTTTTGTTTGACAATTAGTTTGTGGATGATAAGCGATGGAATACCGCAGATCGGTACCCAATCCTTCCTGTAAACTCTTTCAAAAGCGAGACGTAAATCTGGAGTCTCGATCTGATACAATAATGATAGTAACTCCATGTAACCTGACCACCTCATCGAAATATAATTCAATTATTTTCTTCATGGAGTAATCGATCTTAAACGGCACGAAGTGAGCACACTTCGTCAATCTGTCCACTATAACCCAAACTGAATCGCGTCCTCAGGAAGATCCAAACAACCTAGTGATAAAATCCATCGAAATGCTATCCCACTTCAAACTCAGAATCTCTAAGGGTGTTAAATTGCCTCCAGGCCTACCATGATCGGCTTCACTCGCTTGCAAGTAAAACATTTCGATATATACTTAGCTATATCGCCCATCATACCATACCACCAGGCGATTTGCTTTAGATCCTTATACATTTTAGTAGAACCGGGGTGGTAGGAAACACTATAACCATGCGCCTCTTTGCACAATTTAACTCGGATATCCTCAACAGCGATAATGCAAAATCTGTCGCGGTACTTCAAATTACCCACGTCATCAATCGAAAAGTCCTGCAATTCCCCTTTCGCAGTTCTGTTATAAAGGTGCAGCAAATCAGGGTCACCCCTTTGACGTAGCCTCGTTAGTGAAATCCATGAAAGCTCTAATTCTTCCAAACTGCTGGGCAAGTTGCTACTCCCCACCGATATATCCATCAGAAGAAATTCTACCACCAGCGAATCCATGGAAAGATTAAAAATTTTTGTTGACTTCCTACTCAGGGCGTCGGCTACCACATTATCTTTGCCTGGATGATATTGGATCTTTACATTATAATCTGCCACATACTCCAACAACCTCCGCTGGTGCAAATTCAATTCCTTTTAAGTGAATACGTACTTCAAATTCTTATGGTTAGTATAAATCCTGCACAGAGCTCCATATAATAGATGTCTCCATAACTTCAAGGCGTAAATCATAGCAGTGAACTCTAGATCATGCGTAGGGTAATCCCTTTCATGAGTCTTTAACTGCCTCGACCCATACGCTATCACTTTTCCTTCTGGAATCAACACACACCCAAGTACAACGTGCGATGCATCCATACACACAACATACTCTATTCCTTCAGTAGGCAAGTCGAAAATCGGAGCAGTGCACAATCTCCTATTTAGTTCCTGAAAAGCCTCTTCGCACTTATCGCTCCAAAGAAAAGCTGTGTTCTTCTGCGTAAGCTTGGTCAGCAGTGTAGACAATAAAGAAAAACTCTCCACAAATCTTCTATAATAGCCAGCTAGTCCTAGGAAGTTCCTTAGCTCTTTGGGAGTTGTAGGCCTATTCCAATCCATAACAGCAGCTATCTTATCAGGGTCCACAGAAATTCTATCTTTATTAACCACATGACCCAGAAAAGAAACCTGAGGAATCCAAAACTCGCACTTACTTAGCTTGACATATAACTTATGCTCCCTCAAGGTAGACAAAACTAGACGCAAGTGTTGGGCATGCTTATCAGCATTACCCGAACATCGTCTATGAAAACAACCACAAAACAGTCCAAGAAATCCTTGAACACTATGTTCATCATATCCATAAAGGCAGAGGGCGCATTAGTTAATTCAAAAGACATTACCAAAAACTCAAAATTCCCATGCCACGAGCAAAAAGCAGTCTGTGGAATGTCTGTCTCATGAATCCTCAACTGGTGGTAGCCTGAACCAAGAATAATCTTTGAAAACACTAAGCTACCACACAACTGATGGAATAGATCATCAATCCTTGGCAAGGGATATTAATTCTTGATGGTCACCTTATTCATCTCTCTATAATCGATGCAAAGTCACATCGATCCATCTTTTTTCTTTACTAACAGCATTGGAGTACCCCACAGAGAAGAAATCAGCATAATAAAACCATTCTGCAGTAACTCATTCAAATGGGTACGCAGCTCCTCCAGCTCACGCGGGGACATACTGTACGTCGCCTTAGCAATAGGATGAGTACCCGGCTCAAAATCTATGATGAACTCCATGTCTCTCTCGAGTGGAAGACCAGAAAGATTATCAGGAAATACATCCAGAAACTCGGGTACAAAAGCTATCTCATCCACTCGCGGTAAACTTCTATCGATCGCCAACACGGAAACCAAAAAGGCAAAACATCCGAAATTTACCAGCTTCTGAGCATGTAACGCAAAAATAATCGGAGAAACTTGGCGCGGAAAACCACAAACAATCCTGGGTGTACCGTTGTACATCTTGAAGTCCAAGCGCTTGACCTTACACTAGATGACCGCATAATACTTGGACAACCAGTCTATGACCAAAATAAGATCAAAATCTTCCAAGTCTATCACCTTTAAATCAACAACGTCTTGAAAATATCATAACTGAATCGAAAAACTCTGAATGCCTTGATCTGATACCACTGATTCTCAAGAGAGAAACTTTATACAAAACCCGTCGCCAACAAGATCAAAGGTCAAACTATGACGCTCTATGAAGGCTCTAGCCACGAACGAGTGGGTAGCACCAGAATCGAAAAGAACACGCGCCCAAGGGTTCTTGACCTTAAACTTTCCTATAAAATCGTATATGTAACTAAGGAAACAAACATCGATACTATCACTACAAACCAAATGTTAAAGCCAGGTTAGGATCTAACCTGAAATCACCTGTAAAGATCCCCGATCTTCCTCCAAAGATATCATGTACAGCTTGCCCTTCCCCTGTCCAATAGCTGCAGCGGTGGCAAGGCCTGAAGTGGAACTGGTTGCAATGGCGGAAAGAACCTGCGGGCACTTCGACTTGAAATGCCCTTCTTGTTAGCAGTGAAAGTAGCCACTTTTCTTTCCCCAACAACGGGCAGCATTGTGCCCCTTTTTATTACACGTAGAATAGTCTAAATCACCCTTAGGAGCACTCTGGATTGCATGAACTTGTTCCTACTTCTGGACTCCTATCCTCATGAAGCATTTCTCGAACGGATGGCCTGATCGGCCACAAAAACTTCATATCTCCTTACTTATTTTCCTTGACGCAAAGCGAGATTCTTGGGAACTGTTGCCCTCACCGTTCTTCCTCTTATCCTTTCTCATTTGTTGACCTCGATTCTTAGCAATGTCAATCGCCTCAAACTTTAAAGCAGCCTCCAGAACTTCAGCATAGCTTTAAGATCCATAAGCACTAGCTAGCTGTAGGATGTCATTCCTAAGACCACCCAGAAATAATTTAACTTGGTTAGACTCCGAAGACATCATGTCCTGGGTAAAATGACTCAGTTTACTGAACTCCACCTCGTATTCGGTAACCGTAAGCTATCTTTGCTTAAGGTGTAAAAAATCATTCATTAGATGGTCTCGCTCGACCGAAGGTAGAAACTTCTTTAGCAGCAACTCCTTGAAGGATTCCCATGAACACCCATCCTTAAGGTTCTCCATCTCTCTCAGCCACCAACTATTAGCGAGTCCCTTGATTTGATACGCAACGACCATCACCCTCTGGTCCGCTGAAACTCCTGAGTAAGCAAATATCTCCTTGATGGCTATTATACAATCATCGAAAGCAATAAAATCTGCCCTACCATCATAAGTAGGCGGTCCTAGTCTCTGAAATGCGAAATAAATGTCATCTCTAGTGGAAACAACACTGGGGAGACCAGAGGAGCAGTGGGAACAGAATAGGAGAAGTCTGACCCATAGCCGGGTCCTGCACTCGCGAAAGTTGTCCTGACACAACCGATAACAATGCTTGGATCTGCGACTTCATCTCCACCATACGTTCAGACAAAGTCTCATTACTCTATTGCAGACTTTCGATCAAAGCATCGCTCTGCGCACCTGAAGACTCACCCTCCGACTGGGGAGTCGACCAAGTCGCCACATGCTTAGGCAGCATTCTAATAAAACAACGAACACTAATCAAAACCTAGCCCAACCTCTAGCACCAAACAACACAGTCTAGACAAGACATACTTAAGTACTTGCTCATGCTGCTAACTTGCTCTAGAATTCCAATTATGATGTCATGCCTAATCGTAGGATGATATACCGTTGATGGTTAAAACTCCAAAATTATTTGCGGTCACGCGGCGACCCGGCGGTTTTATTTGCGAAAAAAGGCGGAAGTGAATTTTATTTAAGAAAACGGGTCGCGCGTATTTATTTATTTATTTTGGATATAAAAAAAGGTTTAGAAATCGAGTTTTAACAAAAGGAGGCAAGTGCACCTATCGTGAGTAGTACAGGATATTCCGGGTGGAATATCGAGGTCTTATTGTTCTCGGGTCCGGTTCGATTATTTCTACTCTTCCCTGGAGGGGACTATTATTTTACCGATAATACTTGTCGGGTATTTATATATAATAAATACAGAAAATGGCGGAAAGAAAATGAAAGCAATAAAAAGAAAGCTTGAAGGTGGTGCCGATGAAGAGCTTAGCTCGATGGCACCGAAAAAACAATTGAACTAAAATAGACTTTAAATAAAAAGAGCTCCTAAATTTCTAATTAATTAAGGCGGAGACTTGGCCGTGGAGGTTCCACTAAAATGAGCTCACCTAGCTATAGGGCTATCGCTCACCTGAACGCTAAGACTATTCGACCGGGCTCTCGTCCGACGAAGGATTCCTCTTAACGCCCGCATTACGCTAAGAACCCCGCTATTGGGTGGGGAACCCAATCCGGTAGAGTTGGCGCGCCTCCTCTCTCGAGGGTTAGTGTGGAACTCTCTTTGCCAAGGGGTGATCGGTCCATATGCACGGCCTCTCGGCTAGCTAGCATATGGACTACGGAAATAGGGCCCACACATCGATATGTGGTCCTACGCGTCGTTAACCCCGGGCAAACCTTAAGTACTATTAATTAATTAGAAAGATACGACCTTTAATTATTTTAAGCTACTTTATCTGTCCCAATGCTCTTCGATGGCGAGGGCTAAGAACTGTTAGCCACTCATCGGAATGGGGACGGCTTGCGAGAAAAGCAATAAATAAAGCAGGAAAGAAAGCTGAAAATGAAAGCAGTAAATGAAAACAGTAAAGGAAAGCTGAAAATTGCAAGTCCTACCCAAACGAGTAGGACTGAAGAAAGCAGTAAATTGCGAGTCCCGGCGCAACTGCGTGGGCGGGAGAAAGAAAGCAGTAAAACGCACACACGCAAGTCCTACTCAAATGAGTAGGGGAAAATAAATACGGGTCCTACTCAACCGAGTAGGACAAAATAAATGCAACGCACGCACACTCTCTCTCGACATAAATGAAAACTCACGCACTCTACAGGAAAGTAAAACACACGCACACACTCGACAGAATTAAAATAAAGCAAAGCGCCATTTAACTCTTAACGAGTAGGCGGAAATAGATGCACAAGTAAAAAAAATGCAAAAAAAAAAAAAACTAGGTTAACGAAAAATTAAAACAACTGCATTTCTACCGCTAGAATGCGGTAGAAATGCATAAAAAGCTGAGATAAAAATTAAACGGGAAGAAAGATTTGCAAATAAAAAAGAAAATGCAAGTGATCGAAAAATAAAAACGAATACATTTCTACCGCTAAAATGCGGTAGAAATGCGTAAAAAGAGAACGAAAAAAAATAAACGGACAAAAGTTTTGACAATAAAATTGAAAATGCAAGTGTTCGAAAAAGCAAAATAACAACTTATCCATTCTTATAATTCTATAAAAATGCCTAAAAAGTGGAAGAAAAGTTAAAAGCATGAAAAGTTTTACAAAAATAACGAAAAAAACGACTAAGTAAGAAAAATCAAAACCACCTTTTAATCATTTTTATATTTTCATAAGGATGAACAAGAACGGAAAAGCTAAACTATGAAGATAATGAAAACAATAAAACTAATTTAAACTCATACACACACACACACATGTAAAGAAGAACAAAAAAAAACTAAGTTAAAACAAGGAAGAAAGATAAGATTGCATAGGGGAGATTTGCATTAATCCATTCCAAAGTCATGTTGAGAGAAGAAAATAAAACACATTTTATTGAAAAGAAGTACGAGTTACAAAGATACGAAAATAAAACTAAGGAGAGGGGGAGAAATTATCCCTTACATAAGCCTTGGAAGCATTTCGGCAGCACAACCCTATACAAAATGGTGCCCAAAAGGGGAACTGAAATCCTAAGCAGCAGCTCTGAATTTATAGAAAAAATTTACAAGGGTCACGCCCTTGGTCACGGGCGTGACAGGGTTTGAACTTCAGAAAATTGCTGATTTCACGGCTTTTGACGTGTCACGCCCTGGTCACGGGCGTGACCCATTTGTCACGGGCGTGACATGTCAAATTTTGGCAGATTTTTGATTTTTTCCTGAAAAATAAAATAAAATAAGTTAGTATAATATTTACAAAAATAGGAGCATTTTATTGAATAAAAATAAGTAAAAACGACAAAAAGAAAGAAAAACGACTAAATTAATGTACAGAAAAATAGGTATATTTACAATTCATCAAATACCCCCATACTTAAGCTTTTGCTATTCCAGAGCAAAAGTTGGAGATGAACTTATAAGGAATAAAAGAAATCCTAAGTTTAGCTACCGCTTGACTTAATTAAAAGGAAGATCAAAATAAACATCCGGGGTTAAAGAATTAAATCCTAATTTATGAAATGTTATGAATAGAGGAAGAGTTTCAAAAAGACTTCTAGAAAAAATAAAATAGAAAGCAAAAAATTATTTTTGTTAGTTTAACAAAGATGGATTGGATTTATATAAAAAACCTTTGCTTAAAAGAAGTTTAAAGGAAATAATGCAATTTAAAAATTATGCTCTCAAAAAAAATTAAATTAAGTCTAGAATCATTGAAATAGGCTAAGTGGTTTGGTGGATTATGAAGAAGGGAACCTCCAATTTTTTTCTTTTGGATAGTTAGGAAAACGAAATCTTATTTTCCTAACTTATAATAAATTTTTTCTTTCTTCATAATAAATAAAGAACCCAATGTATATTTGTAGGAGTAATGAATTTTATCCTCTTACTCCATATATAATCTTTTTTTAAAATTATTGGGTGCCTATGTTTACGGAACGAAATCTTATTCCCATTGACATAGGATCTTTTAAGGGATAGGGGGAATCATGTCAATTAAGACACGAAAAAAAAATGGAAGTGGCTTTAGTTTTTCAAAAATAAAACTAGCTTTTAATCAAAAAGTTTTGAGAGCAACCTTTTTAAAATGAACGTTCCAATGTTTCTAAAAGCATGAAGTTGAAATAATTGAAATCCATGGATGTTATTTTCTAACATAAAAAACGAGCTTCTATTTATAAAATTAGAAGTGGTGGTGAAAAACAAGTTCCCTATTATAAGGAAAAGACATAAAAAATTCTTTAAATCTTAACCCCAGACACTTAAATCTATCGAACTTTAATTAATAAACGAATAGTAAGCAAAGAATAACTAAAATTCGCATATAAATTAACTCGAAACTAGATTTTTGGAAAACAAAAAGAGTTAAGATATGGTGTATTCGAATTATTTTGTTACATAATTTTAACAAAATATTTTTTTGATTTTTTAGAGTTTTATCATTTTTTTTTGTGTTTTAATTATTATCTTTTTAGGATTTTTAGATTTTTTATTTTTTGGGGGTTTTTGGGTTTTTCTAATTTTTTTATTTTTAGTTTTTAAGGATAAATTATTTACAAGAATGAGGAGAGAAAGAAGAGTTTTTTACAAAGAAGATAGGGGGGAAAGAGAGATTTTTACAAAAAAGCAAAGTAAAAACTCGATTGCGGCCCCGCGAACAGACTCTTATTTGAATGGTTGGTTCGATGAGTCGACCGTCGCGGGCAGGCAAGACGCAAGTTTTTATAAAAAAGAAGAAGAGGGGGGAAGAGAGATTTTTTTTTGTTGTTTTGAAGTTTTATGAAATAAAAACAATGAAAAACAATAAAAAAAATTTTAGTTTTTTTTTTATTTTTGATGTTTTTGTAATTTTATGCGTTTTTGTAAAGTGCAGAAATAAAGAAATACGAAAACACCCCCATACTTAAACCCAACATTGTCCCCAATGTTGCAATCTAAGTATGCGGAACAGATAATATATAAAATATAATAAGTACAAAAAGGAAAAAGGGAGGGTAGGAGCTTCCCTAAGACGAGTCCGGGAGGCCCAAGTGGAAACCCTGCATTATTTAGAAGAAAAAGCAAAAAGATAACAGAAAAAATAAGAAAGAGAAACTCGGCCTAAAGATCGCGGGCGGTAGGGGGGCGATGTGCGTGGGGGAGTCGGAGGTAGCTAAGGCCTTAGCGACCAATGTGTGATAAAAATGCGATCCCCTAGCGCGCACAAGAGTGAGGAGCGCGCTGAATCAAAATAAAATAAAATATAATAAGTTAAAATAAAATATATATTTTTTAAGTTTTTCATTTTTAGTTTTTTAGTTTTTTTTTTTTTTTTTTTTTTTTTTGTTTTTGTTTTTTTGTTTTTTTTTTTTTTTTTTTTTTTTTTTTCAAAAACAAGAATGAAAATAAAAAATAAAATATTTTTTTTTTAAGTTTTTTTTTTTTTCATTTTTTGGATTTTTAGTTTTTTTTTTTTTTGTTTAGTTTTTTTTTACTTTTATAGTTTTTTCAAATTTTTAATTTTTAAGGTTTTTCAAAATTTTTTTTTTGTTTTGAGTTTTTCAATTTTTTTTGGTTTTATAAATTTGTAAATATATATATATTCTAGTTTTATTATTATTATTATATTGGCCATATTTATATATATATATATATAAATATATAGGTAAAATTAATAGATTTCCAGGGTTTAAAATAACGAACCTAAAATTTCCCCGGCAACGGCGCCAAAAACTTGATGGTTAAAACTCCAAAATTATTTGCGGTCACGCGGCGACCCGGCGGTTTTATTTGCGAAAAAAGGCGGAAGTGAATTTTATTTAAGAAACGGGTCGCGCGTATTTATTTATTTATTTTGGATATAAAAAAAGGTTTAGAAATCGAGTTTTAACGAAAGGAGGCAAGTGCACCTATCGTGAGTAGTACAGGATATTCCGGGTGGAATATCGAGGTCGTATTGTTCTCGGGTCCGGTTCGATTATTTCTACTCTTCCCTGGAGGGGACTATTATTTTACCGATAATACTTGTCGGGTATTTATATATAATAAATACAGAAAATGGCGGAAAGAAAATGAAAGCAATAAAAAGAAAGCTTGAAGGTGGTGCCGATGAAGAGCTTAGCTCGATGGCACCGAAAAAACAATTGAACTAAAATAGACTTTAAATAAAAAGAGCTCCTAAATTTCTAATTAATTAAGGCGGAGACTTGGCCGTGGAGGTTCCACTAAAATGAGCTCACCTAGCTATAGGGCTATCGCTCACCTGAACGCTAAGACTATTCGACCGGGCTCTCGTCCGACGAAGGATTCCTCTTAACGCCCGCATTACGCTAAGAACCCCGCTATTGGGTGGGGAACCCAATCCGGTAGAGTTGGCGCGCCTCCTCTCTCGAGGGTTAGTGCGGAACTCTCTTTGCCAAGGGGTGATCGGTCCATATGCACGGCCTCTCGGCTAGCTAGCATATGGACTACGGAAATAGGGCCCACACATCGATATGTGGTCCTACGCGTCGTTAACCCCGGGCAAACCTTAAGTACTATTAATTAATTAGAAAGATACGACCTTTAATTATTTTAAGCTACTTTATCTGTCCAATGCTCTTCGATGGTGAGGGCTAAGAACTGTTAGCCACTCATCGGAATGGGGACGGCTTGCGAGAAAAGCAATAAATAAAGCAGGAAAGAAAGCTGAAAATGAAAGCAGTAAATGAAAACAGTAAAGGAAAGCTGAAAATTGCAAGTCCTACCCAAACGAGTAGGACTGAAGAAAGCAGTAAATTGCGAGTCCCGGCGCAACTGCGTGGGCGGGAGAAAGAAAGCAGTAAAACGCACACACGCAAGTCCTACTCAAATGAGTAGGGAAAATAAATACGGCTCCTACTCAACCGAGTAGGACAAAATAAATGCAACGCACGCACACTCTCTCTCGACATAAATGAAAACTCACGCACTCTACAGGAAAGTAAAACACACGCACACACTCGACAGAATTAAAATAAAGCAAAGCGCCATTTAACTCTTAACGAGTAGGCGGAAATAGATGCACAAGTAAAAAAAATGCAAAAAAAAAAAACTAAGTTAACGAAAAATTAAAACAACTGCATTTCTACCGCTAAAATGCGGTAGAAATGCATAAAAAGCTGAGATAAAAATTAAACGGGAAGAAAGATTTGCAAATAAAAAAAGAAAATGCAAGTGATCGAAAAATAAAAACGAATACATTTCTACCGCTAAAATGCGGTAGAAATGCGTAAAAAGAAATACGACCTTTAATTATTTTAAGCTACTTTATCTGTCCCAATGCTCTTCGATGGCGAGGGCTAAGAACTGTTAGCCACTCATCGGAATGGGGACGGCTTGCGAGAAAAGCAATAAATAAAGCAGGAAAGAAAGCTGAAAATGAAAGCAGTAAATGAAAACAGTAAAGGAAAGCTGAAAATTGCAAGTCCTACCCAAACGAGTAGGACTGAAGAAAGCAGTAAATTGCGAGTCCCGGCGCAACTGCGTGGGCGGGAGAAAGAAAGCAGTAAAACGCACACACGCAAGTCCTACTCAAATGAGTAGGGGAAAATAAATACGGGTCCTACTCAACCGAGTAGGACAAAATAAATGCAACGCACGCACACTCTCTCTCGACATAAATGAAAACTCACGCACTCTACAGGAAAGTAAAACACACGCACACACTCGACAGAATTAAAATAAAGCAAAGCGCCATTTAACTCTTAACGAGTAGGCGGAAATAGATGCACAAGTAAAAAAAATGCAAAAAAAAAAAACTAAGTTAACGAAAAATTAAAACAACTGCATTTCTACCGCTAGAATGCGGTAGAAATGCATAAAAAGCTGAGATAAAAATTAAACGGGAAGAAAGATTTGCAAATAAAAAAAGAAAATGCAAGTGATCGAAAAATAAAAACGAATACATTTCTATCGCTAAAATGCGGTAGAAATGCGTAAAAAGAGAACGAAAAAAAATAAACGGACAAAAGTTTTGACAATAAAATTGAAAATGCAAGTGTTCGAAAAAGCAAAATAACAACTTATCCATTCTTATAATTCTATAAAAATGCCTAAAAAGTGGAAGAAAAGTTAAAAGCATGAAAAGTTTTACAAAAATAACGAAAAAAACGACTAAGTAAGAAAAATCAAAACCACCTTTTAATCATTTTTATATTTTCATAAGGATGAACAAGAACGGAAAAGCTAAACTATGAAGATAATGAAAACAATAAAACTAATTTAAACTCATACACACACACACACATGTAAAGAAGAACAAAAAAAAACTAAGTTAAAACAAGGAAGAAAGATAAGATTGCATAGGGGAGATTTGCATTAATCCATTCCAAAGTCATGTTGAGAGAAGAAAATAAAACACATTTTATTGAAAAGAAGTACGGGTTACAAAGATACGAAAATAAAACTAAGGAGAGGGGGAGAAATTATCCCTTACATAAGCCTTGGAAGCATTTCGGCAGCACAACCCTATACAAAATGGTGCCCAAAAGGGGAACTGAAATCCTAAGCAGCAGCTCTGAATTTATAGAAAAAATTTACAAGGGTCACGCCCTTGGTCACGGGCGTGACAGGGTTTGAACTTCAGAAAATTGCTGATTTCACGGCTTTTGACGTGTCACGCCCTGGTCACGGGCGTGACCCATTTGTCACGGGCGTGACATGTCAAATTTTGGCAGATTTTTGATTTTTTCCTGAAAAATAAAATAAAATAAGTTAGTATAATATTTACAAAAATAGGAGCATTTTATTGAATAAAAATAAGTAAAAACGACAAAAAGAAAGAAAAACGACTAAATTAATGTACAGAAAAATAGGTATATTTACAATTCATCAACCGTCATCCTATATACTCATGTGCCTAACCATGAATGCATGAATTTCTTATTCTTTTCGACTCAAAACCATGTGTATATATATGTCATGATGTAAATCTTTAGCTTGGCACGTGTGTTGATGCAATGTTATGCCATGCATGTTGTTCTATGCAATCTAAAAAGGCCTTAATGCAGGTTATGAGTGGCATACACATGAAATTTTATGCATCCCATACTAGATAACATCACATGCAACGAAAAAGAAAACGTGCTAATGGGTACCCATGTGATGATGCATATGCATCTCATACTAAATAACTGACACATGTTGCCGCCTATGGTGGATCCATATACAAACACATGTTATGTATCACATACTATATTGAATGAGATATTATATATGCTTTGATATCAATTAAAGGATGGTAAAAGCTTTACCACCTGAGTGGATAGATCTATTTAACTCTAGAGGGGGGATGAATGGAGTATTTTAAAAAATTAATTAGTTTTTATAGAGAAATTAAAAATAGTGATATATATAACTTAAGAGAGTACAGGAAAGAAAAAGCTAGCTAACACAGCACACATCACACAGCAATAAGAGAACAGAAAGCAATACAGATGACACAAGAAATTTATAGTTGTTCCCCTAAACTTGGGTACATCCACTCGTCTACCACCATGGTAGGAATTCACTATAGGTTTTTGATCAGGTGCCCTGTCACCAATAGGTTTTTGCTCAGGTGCCCTGTCACCACAAGATTTATTTGAAGGGAGATCTGACAACCCTTTAGGTTTTTGATCAGGTGCCCAAAACCCAAGCTAAGTCTTTTGTTAAGGAGACTTAAGAACCAGGTGGTTAACTTTTGAAGGGAATTAAAACCCTGTGTATAGTGGGAAAAAGAAAATGTGATATTGTCTTCTCTTTCTCAAACAACTGAGAAGACTTTAGTGGATTGCTTGATGATGTCAAAGCTCCCCCTCAGATGAATATTGTTCAGGAGTTTGCTGTAAGCTTTGCAGGGTGCAGGCTTTCAATCTTTTTGAAGATCTTCCGAAGCTTTTTGGACTAATATGGAATAGTTGTCCCTTGAAAAGCTCTGAAGCTGATGATGAAGAGCTCTGTGAGATTCTCTGTAAGACTTGTATCAGCTGTTGTGTCTCTGTGTAATCTCTATGTATATTCTCTTCCTTATTCTTGAATGTTCTTCTGAGCACAGTCCTTTTATATTCCTTCAGAAAAAAATTAGAATTTGAATTTGAATTCTATCCTTAAATTAATGCTGGAATCCTGGAACTTGAATGGCTGGAAATAATCTTAAATGCATTTCCTCAACTGTCTTAGTAAATAAGTTAAGTAATTACTCTGTGAAATCCATAATTAATTCTTCCAAGAAATGACTATATTCGTGAGAATACGAGCATTAATTATCAGGGAATTACTGTCATGGATTAATCCAATCTGAAAATAATCTGAGAGAAAATGCCAAATTGATAGAAATAGTCGAGCTCAGAATAGATTTCGTCGACCAGAACTCCAAGTTCGTTGAGCTGAGAAATCGTCTTCGTCAAGTTGAGATTAGAGAAAGTTGATCTGGAAATAAACTGTCAAAGATGGGCTCCAAGTTTGTCGACCAGAGATTGAAGTTCGTCGAGCTGAGAACTTGAGAGAAGAAAGAAGGTCGTCGACCTGATCCCTAAGTTCGTCGAGCTTAACTCAGAGTAGTGACTCTGAGTTCGTCGATCTGCGATCGACGATCGTCGAGCTGAGTTCGAAGAACTTCAAACTGATTCTCTAAACTCTTAAAAACTGCCATTCTTCTAAGTTTCGAACATTGATTTCTTCTGAGGGTTGGATCAAAGATTGACTAACCTAGTCAGACTGACATACACCTAATAAAATGACCATAGGCTATACATGAAGGGTCAATAACTTAATAGTGTAACGTCTCGAATCGCACTAGGCCCCTTGTGCATATTTTTAAGTCAGGGGAGCTGACTTGGGTTCAGGGGGAGTGCTGACAACTTGGCAGCACATGTGAATTGGAGGAGAAATCAGTTAAGCATAGGACACGGGTAGAGACACAGGCGTGTCCCTACCCGTGTGGGAGAGGCCAGCTCTCGAGTTGACAACTCGAGTATGTCCAGAGAAGGACACGGGTAGTGACACGGGTGTGTCACTACCCGTTGTGACGTGACATGGGTAGAGACACGGGCGTGTCCCTACCCATGTGTGTGTCGAGTGGGACTCGACGAAGTGTGTCGAGATCGACGAAGTGTGTCGAGATCGACGTGGAAAGAAGGGGTACAGTGCCTGTGATACGGGTATGTCACAGGACGTGTCCCGCTGTGTCGAGAGGTTGACAATTTTCTCTCGACATGGTGTCGAGGGGGTTACACGCCCTGTGTCACGGGCGTGATTGGACCGACACGGGTAAAGATACGGGCGTATCCCTATGGTTTCGTGAAGATTCATGGCCTCCAGAGGGTGAATAAGGGAGGAGGAATTTCTGGTGTGATTTTTGAAGACCAACTTGAGGAGGAAGATGAACCGATGCCGTTCATTCCTCTTTAAGCTGCGTGCAGAATCTATGTTCTGCGCACATCGAGCTTCTTGGCCATTTTCAGGTGTGATATGTCCAGCTCTGGGCTGCCTACTAAACACGAAAGTTGAAGTTCCTCGAAAATACCTTTTCAACGAGTGGTTGCACGACTTTAGGCGAAGTCTGTAGCCACAGGAATATCTGAACGAAAATGACGTCCGATAAATCCTGCATGCAGAAACTATGTTCTGTATGCAGCGGACTTCAAGGCACATTTCAACTATGATACTGTTGAATCTGGGTTATGGTTTGAATATAAAATTGTAGCCCATTGAAAGACCTTTCCATCGAGGGGTTACACTCCTTCACCAGATTCATGTAGCATCGGGAATCTCCGGTCGAATTTCTTGTCTAGATTTATTCTGCACTTAAATTCTGGGTTTTTATATGATATGGATTTGGATTCGGTGGAAGTGATGTTGCAAATTAACTTGAGATTTTGGTGAACTATTTTATGTTAACCACCGTAGTGCTATGAATGATGAAGATTACTAATAGGATTTCATATAACTGAATTGTGAAGCAAGCTTACTTAAACGAAATGACTTGTTAGAAATTGGTAGACTATAATTTATGCGCATTATGTTATATTATGTTGAAATCATTTGGAATGACATATAGAAGGATAAACTATGGTCATGAGTTTGTTTGATGGTTGGAATGAAATTTAGTAGTCCAATGCTTAGAGCGTAGTCTCCCTACGGGTAGTATTGTGGAAGGATGTAAGTGCGGTGTTGACCATCACTAGTTGGGTTAGTGTTGAGATGAGGTATAGATGGATGGTTGGGCTGTGTTCTCGTGTTTACTTCTGAGGCCCCTTCCATGCCACGGTGATGTGAAATTTTCACGTGGTGTGAGAAGACACACGGTGTCATAATCCTGGGTTAAGGATAGTGTGGCAGGTCTATGGGGTCGCCAATCATCACACCGACGGGAGTTGACAGTTAGACTTTGGGCGGTTGGGCTGTATCCTCGGTGTTCACGTCCCGGGCTCCCTTCCATGACAAGTGAACGGTTGGGTTGTGTCCTCGTGCTTTCTTCTGAGGCCCCTTTCGGGTCACACTAGGCCAGTTCGGGCTGTGTTCTCGGTGCACATCTACCCGAGACCCCGCTGGGCCATAGTACGCATGTGCTCCGCTATTGTGTTCTTAGCGTTGAGGCATACGGAGGCCTAGGTGAAGTAGTGTGGATACCCGCCTAGTTCTTGAGATGCCCTCTCTACTGTCACCGCCTGGCCACGACGGTCGATGCCTGAGAGGTTAGCTACCTGCTCGAATAGTGGGAACTATAGTCTGTGTCGACATAGCATTTGCATGTGTGTGATCATGGGTGAGTCATTGCAATGCATACATACCATTTCATAACATTGCACAACAAGATACTCATTGTATAAGTTTGTATGTGCACTCCTATGCGATGAGTTACTTTTATGTAACCCAATCCTTAACTTATAACCTTGTATGGGCATCGTTATAAGTTAAGTTACTTTCCTGACGTAGTCACTTGTGCTTGTTAGTTTGTTATTGTTTATGTAGAACTGCTAGAATATAATGCTATTAATCTTATTGTACCATTACCACCTGCTTGTACCTGTTACACTATTTATTATACTTGTACCCTTGCTCTTTCTCTGCCCGGTGCCGAGGAGTCGTCGGGGGAGCGGATGAGAAGCCACTTAGTCTTTTTGACTAACGGTTGCTACGTCTTCATTTTTAGGAGGCCTCCTCGCAAGTAAAGTAGCCGCAGACTTTGTAGCAAGACAGCCAGGCCAGGACGACGGGGCCTGAAGTGACGGTGCCATCGCAACCAACGGTTACCGATGTGAGTTTTGTTGAGCGACTCTGATGTAGCCCATTTGGGCAATTTTATAGTTGTACTTTGATATTGAAGAAGCATGTTTTAGCTTCTCTTTTTGTTGTATTTGGACTATTTACTTATTGTGGATTTGACTTTTTCTTGCTTATATTTTGATTGGGTTCGCATGTTTATATTGATATTGGTTGTAGCCTACGGAATAGGCATCCTGTGGTACAAGTTAAATCGTGTGCTAATTCTACCACAAGGCGGCTGTTCTGCGCATAAGAACCCCCTTCGTGCCGTGTTTTGGGATCCGGGAGGAGGGGTCTTATAAATGGTATCACTTTGCCACGATCCTCAACTAAAGAAGTCATTCAACAAAGGTACCACCCCCATTCGATTAGTCAGTCTGGGGACAAACTAACTTGGCGAAAGCAGTGGTGTGCCCATATGTAATTCACACTAAGTTTGTAAAACTTTGACCTTAAGATTAGCCAACCGACCATACGTTTGTGTTTTACATGTAGGTTCCAGTATACGCTGAGCTGATGGTGGGCACTCCTGCCCCTTCCATACCAACTCAGTTTCAACAATCCGAGTTGGGGAAGACGCTCACCGCCATCATGGATGCCTTTAGGGCGCAGCAGCCTCTGGTTCAACAACAGGCTTCGGACTCTAACTGTTTAGCATCTTTTGGGCTCTCTCCCATCCCGCCTACCTCGGGACGGAGTCGGCCGTACGCACGGAGGAATGGCTTGACACGGTGCAAGAGATATTGGCGAGGATCCGTTGCCCAGCCAACATGGCTGTATCGTTGGCGCTGTCCGTCTTGGATCTACATGCTAAGAGGTGGTGGAAGTCACTCATGGGCTCCACGTTCCAAGGACTAGTGTATACCGAGATAATTTGGAGCGAGTTCTCGGGTGTCTTCTTGGAGAACTTCATTCCTACATCGGCTCGAGATGAGCTCGAGCAGAAGTTTCTACTATTGAAGCAGGGATCAAAATCGGTTACAGAATACCAGCGAGAGTTCCAGCATCTCGCAAGGTTCGCGGAATCATATGACCTGGATGATAGAGGATATGCCAAACACTTCTACAAAGGTCTGCGAGATCCCCTAAGGCAGGCCCTTTTGTTTATAGCGGATGCTAGTTTGGCAGAGGTTATTGACATGGCGAAGAGATTGGTGGCGGATCACTTGAGTAGTGGTAAGAGACCTACGGAGGGCGTGATGGAAGATAGCCCAAGCAATAGAAGGAGGCAGGACTTTAGAGGAGGAAGAGGATATCAAAGAGGTGGAGGGCGTTTCCACCGAAACTATAGGGTGGAGCATCCGGTTCCGCAGCCACCCGCATTGCCCCCACGGCGACAGCCTCAGCAATTTCAGCAACCGGAGGGGTGTCGTGGGTTGGTGTGTTTTGAATGCAACCAGTCGGGCCACATTCGACGTTTCTGCCCGCAGTTGTTTGGGAATGTCTCTCCTGCTCTCCCCCCGGCAGCTCCGCGGGGGCGTGGTTATATGCATGGTCGAGGACGAGGACCGCGAGGAGGAAACCCCGGCCCTGCTCGGAGTCAAGTGTACGCGCTGGCCATGGCGCAAGAACGGAATCCCCAAGATGTGATTGCAGGTATGATTTTAGTAATTATCACGTTTTCATTGTCTAACTTAAAGTTGCTTGAGACATACTAGACACCTAGCAATAAGTTTTGGTTATTGGTACTTAGGCACCGTGGTACTTGGCGGGAAGACGACCTATGCGCTGTTCGATACCGATGCCTCACACTCCTTTGTGTATGAGGACTTCATTAAGGACATGGGGGGCGTACAATACTTTACTGGTATAGCCCGACGAATGCGCCTGCCAGACGGCTCGGAGATGATTGCAACCGCTAAGTGGGAGTTCAAGATATTTATTGAAGGAAAGGCCTTTGATATGCCTGCCATGGTCTTGAGAATGCCGGAGTTTGACATCATTTTGGGCATGGCGTGGTTGGACTGGCACTTTGCAAGGATTGATTGTGCAGAGAAACGAATCTACTTGAGACATGGAGACTCCGACGTCATCTTCCAAGTTAATCTAGTACCGGGTACCAAGCCTTTTTCCAAGGCCCCTTACTGAATAGACCCGAATGAACTCGCAGAGTTTAGAGTTCAACTGCAAGAACTGGTGGAGTCAGGGTTCGTCCGCCCCAGTTCGTCACCCTGGGTAGCCCCTGTATTGTTCGTGAAGAAGAAGGATGGAACCCTGCGTTTGTGCATAGAATATAGGGAACTCAATCGGCTGACGGTGCGGAACACTTATCCGCAACCTCGGATCGACAAGTTGTTCGATCAACTAGTGGGAGCGCATTGGTTTTATAAGTTGGACTTGCACTCAGGGTATTATCAGTTGAGAATACAAGAAGGTGACATCCAGAAAACGGCCTTTAGTTCAAGATATGGGTTGTACGAGTTCACTTTAATGCTGTTTGGGCTCACAAATTCCCCTTCGGCTTTCATGAGCCTAATGAACAAGGTATTTGAACCGTATTTGGACATCTTCGTCATTGTTTTCATCAACGACATCTTGGTCTACTCAAAGACGGAGGAGGAGCATGTCAAGCACCTGACATTGGTATTGAGGAAATTGAAGTAGCACGCCTTGTTCGCCAAGTTCAGCAAGTGTGAATTCTGGCTTAAAGAGGTTGCTTTCTTGGGGCATGTGATCAGTAGAGCAGGGCTAGCGGTAGATCCAGCCAAGGTGCGTGTCGTGATGGAGTGGTTGCCCTTGAAGTCTGTGGCCAATGTGCGGAGCTTCCTTGGACTTGTCGGGTACTACCGCAAGTTCGTAAAAGGATTTTCAATGATTGCTCTTCCTCTTACTTCCTTGACAAAGAAAGGTGTGCCATTTGAGTGGACAACCCAGTGCGAAGCGACGTTCCAAGAGCTGAAGGATAGACTTACCTCCGCCCCCATCCTAGCACTTCTGTCTGGGAAGGAAGGATTTCAAGTCTACACCGACGCGTCATATCAAGGGATGGGAGCGGTATTGATGCAGCACAGACACGTGATTGCTTATGCTTCAAGACAACTTAAGAAACATGAAATCAATTACCCGGTTCACGATTTGGAGCTGGGAGCAGTGGTGTTCGCCTTGAAGGTTTGGAGGCATTATCTATACGGTGTCCACTGCGAGATCTTTTTAGATCACAAAAACTTGAAGTACGTTCATACTCAGACGGAGTTGAACTTGAGACAACGGCGGTGGTTAGAATTTCTATGCGACTATGAGTTCACCATGAACTACCACCCCGGAAAGACGAACTCAGTAATCGATGCGGTGAGTAGAAAAGTACCAGGCTCTAGCCCAGAGTCTCGGTTCATGAGTATGGAGTTGGCTCAGATGATTGAGGAGATGGATATTACTTTGTTATTTAAGGCTCCTTCGGCAGAGTATACAGAGTACTTGGCAAGCATGAGCATAGTTTGTGATATTCGGGACTGAATCATAGTGGAACAAGGAATGGATGCGGCCCTGTCCCCGGAGATCAAGTCAATTGAAGATGGGACTACGGCTGAGTATACACTAAAATACGGCCTCGTTTATTTTCATGGCCGGCTCTACATTCCCAAAGGTGGTAAAATTCGGGAGGATATCTTGAGAGAGGCTCATTGCTCTCAATATTCAGTGCACCCGAGTATTGCTAAGATATACGATGGTTTGCGGAAGACCATGTGTTGGCCGGGAATGAAGAAAGATGTCAGATATTTTGTTACACACTGCAAAGCTTATCAAAGGGTGAAGGCGGAATGCAAGAGTCCCGGTGGTTTGTTACAATTGTTGCCCATCCCTGAGTGGAAGTTCGAGGATATCTCCATGGACTTTGTCCATGGGTTACCACGCTCACGCTCAGGGAATGATTCGATGTGGGTGATCGTTGATCGACTGACGAAAGTATCCCGGTTCATCCCTATGAAGAAAGAGGCTCACGTGGATGTCTTGGTACGCCTCTTTGTGGAGCAGTTCGTACGGTATCATAGAGTGCCTAAGTCAATCATTTTGGACCAGTATGGTCGTTTCACCTCAAGGCAGTGGAAGGCGGTACAGGCGTATTTGGGCTCACGCCTTACCTTCAGCACCACGTTTCATCCCAAGACGGACGGGCAATCTGAAAGGACCATTCGAACATTGGAAGATTTGTTGAGATTATGTGTGTTGGATAGAGGAGAGCAGTGGGAAAGGCTCTTACCATTAGTAGAATTCTCCTACAACAACAGCTACCAGGCTAGCATCGGCATGGCTCCTCATGAAGCTTTTTATGGAAGGAGGTGTAGAACCCCCTTGTCTTGGGTGCAAGATGAAGACCCGAAGGCTTTGGGTGTTGAATATATTAATGATACCGATGCGGCGCTTAGACTGATACGGGATCGCATGTTGGATGCTCAAAGTCGGCAGGCGAAGTATTATAATGCAAGTCACCGGATGGTGGAGTTTCAAGTGGATGATAAGGTGTTCCTGAAAATCTGACCGATGCATGGAGTGTCATGTGTGTGTGGTGTGAAAAAGCTCAGCCCAAGGTATGTTGGGTCCTATACTATATTGGAAAGGATTGGCCAGTTGGCCTATCGGTTGGAATTACCGTCCGAGCTAGAGAACCTGCACGACGTGTTCCATGTGTCGTCGCTTCGGAAGGCGCTGTTGCAGCCCAATCAACACATCCCCACAACTGATGGTGCTGTGGCGTCTGATAGGTCTGTGTGACTAGAGCCGGTGCGGATCATAGATAACGAGACAAGAATGTTGAACCGCAAAAGTGTTCCATTGGTGAAGGTGATATGGTCTAATCATGAGAAGGAGTAATATACATGGGAGCCAATGGATTTGATGCAAAAACTCTATCTAGAGTTATTTGCCCAAGGTAATTTTATTTAAAAGCATATTATATTTCTTGTTATGCTTTTCTCCCCATAACCTAAGCATGATTTCAGGGACGAAATCTTTTATTTTGTTTATAGGATTTGTAACGTCCCGAATCACACTAGGCCCCTCGTGCGTGTTTTTGAGTCAGGAGAGTTGACTTGGGTTCAGGGGGAGTGCTGACAACTAGGCAGCATATGTGAATAGGAGGAGAAATCAGTTAAGCATAGGACACGGGTAGAGACACGGGCGTGTCCCTACCCGTGTGGAAGAGGCCAACTCTCGAGTCAACGAATCGAGTATGTCTAGAGAAGGACACAGGTAGTGACACGGGCATGTCACTACCTGTGTGAAGTGACATGGGTAGAGATACGGCGTGTCCCTACCCGTGTGTGTGTCGAGTTGGACTCGATGAAGTGTGTTGAGATCGACGAAGTGTGTCGAGATCGACATGGCAAGCAGGGGTACACAGACTGTTACACGGGCGTGTCACAGGGCATGTCCCGCTGTGTCGAGAGGTCGATAATTTTCTCTCGACAAGATGTCGAGTGTGTTACACGCCCTGGATCAAGGGCGTGACTGGACCGACACGGGTAGAGACATGGGCGTGATACTACCCGTGTGTGTCGAGTTGAGCTTGTCGAGATGTATTCAGAGAAGGACACGGCCATGGAACACGATCGTGTCATGTGGACACAGGTCGGGACACAGGCGTGTCCCTACCCGTGTCGAGTATTGAATCGGCACTAAACCTTACGTTGACGCTTCGCCCAAGCAGAACACGGGTAAGGACACGGGCGTGTCCCTACCCGTGTCACTTTTCATATATATAAGGGTTGTGAAAACCCTAGCCGTTTTCAATCCTCATTCCAGCCATTTTTCCTGAGAGAAACTTCTATAGAGAGGGAAAACTGCTGGAGAAAGTCTTGGAGGATAAGATCCGCCATCGCCGTGAAGGAGAAGATGCCGATGAGAGTTACATGATCCGTGGTCGAAAATAGTGGAAATGTCGGAAATGAGTTGAGCTTCCTACCCTCTCCCTTGTTGCTAGATTGTAGATATCTAGGTGAGATGTCGACTCAAAAGAGTCTAGACTAGTGAGATGGTGATTTCTCAAGGAAGAGGCCGTCCTACGGCTTGTGCTCTAAGGTTAGTGGTGTCTTCAACCTCTCCAACCTTCTATGCAAAGATGGGGGGTGGTTTCGTGAAGATTCATGGCCTCTAGAGGGTGAATAAGGGAGGAGGAATTTCTGGTGTGACTTTGGAAGACCAACTTGAGGAGGACGATGAACCGATCCCGTTCATTCCTCTTTAAGCTGCGTGCAGAATCTGTGTTCTGCGCGCAGCGGGCTTCTTGGCCATTTTCAGGTGTGATATGGCCAGATCTGGGCTGCCTACAAAACACGAAAGTTGAAGTCCTTGAAAATACCTTTACAACGAGTGGTTGCACGACTTTAGGAGAAGTTTGTAGCCATGGTAATATCTGAACGAAAAATGACGTCCGATAAATCCTGCATGCAGAAACTATGTTCTATACGCAGCGGACTTCAAGGCTGATTTCAAGTATGTTACTGTTGAATCTAGTTTGTGGTACGAACATAAATGTATAGCCCACGGAAAGACCTTTCCATCGAGGGGTTACACGCCTTCACTTGATTCATGTAGCTTCGGGAATCTCCGGTCGAATTTGCTGTCCAGATTTATTCTCACTTAAATTCTGGGTTTTTATATGATATGGATTTGGATTCGGTGGAATTGATGTTGCAAATTAACTCGAGATTTTGGTGAACTATTTTATGTTAACCACCGTAGTGCTATGAATGATGAAGATTACTAATAGGATTTCATATAACTGAATTGTGAAGCAAGCTTACTTAAACGAAATGACTTGTTAGAAATTTGTAGACTATTATTTATGCGCATTATGTTATGTTATGTTGAAATCATTTGGAATGACATATAGAAGGATAAACTATGGCCATGAGTTTGTTTGATGGTTGGAATGAAATTTAGTAGTCCAATGCTTAGAGCGTAGTCTCCCTACGGGTAGTATTGTGGAAGGATGTAAGTGCGGTGTTGACCGTCACTAGTTAGGTTAGTGTTGAGATGAGGTATAGATGGATGGTTGGGTTGTGTCCTCATGTTTACTTCTGAGGCCCCTTCCATGCCACGGTGATGTGAAATTTGCATGCCGTGTGAGTTGACACACGGTGTCAGAATCCTGGGTTAAGGATAGTGTGGCAGGTCTATGGGCTCGCCGATCGTCACACCGACGGGAGTTGACAGTTAGACTTTGGTCGGTTGGGTTGTGTTCTCGGTGTTCACGTCGTGGGGCCCCTTCCGTGCTAAGTGAACGGTTGGGCTGTGTCCTCGTGCTTTCTTTCGAGGCCCCTTCCGGGTCACACCCGGCCAGTTCGGTCTGTGTTCTCCGTGCACATCTACCCGAGACACTGCTGGGCCATAGTACGCATGGGCTCCGCTGTTTTGTTCTTAGCGTTGAGGCGTACGGAGGCCTTGTGAAGTAGTGTGGATACCCGCCTAGTAGTATAGATGCCCGCTCTACTGTCACCGCCTGGCCACGGCGGTCGATGCCTGAGAGGTTAGCTACCTGCTCGAATAGTGGGAACTATAGTCTGTGGCGACATAGCATTTGCATGTGTGTGATCATGGGTGAGTCATTGCATAGCATACATACCATTTCATAACATTGCACAACAAGATCCTCAACGTATAAATTTGGTTAGGCACTCCTATATGATGAGTTACTTTTATGTAACCTGATCCTTAACTTATAAGCTTGTATGGGCATCCTTATAAGTTAGTTACTTTCCTGTCGTAGTCACTTGTACTTGTTAGTTTGTTATTGTTTATGTAGAACTGCTAAAATATAATGCTATTAATCTTATTGTACCATTACCACCTGCTTGTACCTGTTATACTATTTATTATACTTGTACCCTTGCTCTTTTCTCCGCCCGGTGCCGAGGAGTCGTCGGGGGAGCGGATGTGAAGCCACTTAGTCTTTTCAACTAACGGTTGTTATGTCTTCCTTTTTAGGAGGTCTCCTAGTAGGTAGAGCAGCCACAGACTTTGCAGCAGGATAGCCAGGCGAGGACGTCAGGGCCTGAAGTGACGTTGTCATGGCAACCGTCGGTTACTGATGTGAGTTTTGTTGAGCGACTCTGATGTAGCCCGTTTGGGGAATTTCATAGTTGTACTCTGATATTGAAGAAGCATGTTTTAGCTTCTCTTTTTGTTGTATTTGGACTATTTACTTAGTGTGGATTTGACTTCTTCTTGCTTATATTTTGGTTGGGTTGGCATATTTATATTGATATTGGTTGTAGCCGGCGGATATTTGTCTTGTGGTACAGGTTAGCCCGTGTGCTAATGCTACCGCAAGGCGGCTGTTCTGGGCATAAGACCCCCTTCGTGTCGTGTTTTGGGATCCGGGAGGGGGGTCTTACAAATAGTGAACCTAGCCTAAATCCAAACTAGGGATCCAACATACATAATATGCCCCGTATACTTCTTATTATGCTATGAGAGTAATGTTCATACTTCAGCCAAGACGTACTGATGACACATCAGTGTGTGTATGAAATGACACTAGACAACCAACACTAACTAGAGATAGATGTTCTACCAATTATCAAACAACACATCCCTCTGATAACAACTATTTCAACCCGCATTTTATCTGCATTAAAGGGGTATATTAGAATAAGGGAAAATGCGCGTCATGATGCCACGTCAGCAGGGAATAACTGCAGATGCACAGGCCAAACTCCAACCGAAAACCTTTATGAAAGATTTATAAATTATTTAATGAAAATATGGTTTAAGTTAAACTGTTAGCCGTATATCTCGGCTTAATGGCTCAACTAGTCTACTAGAAAAATATAGTTATATTCTGTGTAAATACTTTGATCAGATTAATTTAGCATCCTACATGAGTATAAACATCTCCGGAGGACAACTCATGATAAGCAAGACTCTAGATTTACTATAATAGTAAAAGTAGTTTTTACGATCGTTTAAATATAGTGATTTAGGCTTTCAAAAATGGCATGCATGAAGTATTAATAGTAATGTTTATATTTTAAAATACCTAACAGTGCAACCTAACATAAAGTCTTCCCAAAGAGCAAGTATAAACAACCACAAAAAGGGCAAACTAAGTATCTTAGCAAAGTACTTAATGTAACGCCCCAAATTTCCGAAGATGCTTATCTGGGGGTTACCGCTCCGTGGTAACTATTACCGCATGGAGAGAGCTCCAGGATTTCATCGATCGCGTCGAGTTCTCGAGAAAATGTCAAGAACTCGAGAAAGAGGTTACCGCACGGTGAAAAGTTGTTACCACGTGGTGGTAGCACGGGAATTAATTTGGCAGACCACTCGGGAAGCTATCGCCCGGCGATAGTTGGGTCAATTTAAATATGTGGTTCTCGGGATCTTACCGCGTGGTATTAGAAGTTAGCGCATGGAGAGAGCGGCTGGTGGCATGCCGTAACTGACGTCCTCTATCACGCGGCGTTAGCATCCTATCGTGCTGCAGTAGCGATCCCGAAACGACGTGGCCACATGTCGGCCTGTGATTGGATGGCTTGGGCGGTACCACGCGGCAGTAGCCAGTTACCGCGCGGTGGTAGCTCGGTATATATGCCTGTTTGGCCATTTTCGCATCATTTTCTTCTGATTTTGTAGTTGGCCTGAGTTCCTGGAGGTGGAGCAGCTACACCGGAGTGTAAATCTCGCTGTCGTTGAAGTTCTAAAGTTCTGATTCATAAGTCGAGTCCGGATCTGTGGAGGCAAGGTCATTGCGGTCGCGTTCAAACGTCTAGATCTTTGTCATGACACCAAAGAGAGCGCAAAGGGTAATGATTCTCAACTTGGACATGTGAAGTCCTCTTCCTTTTGCATAGGAATTGAAAAATGTTTTTGTTTTCTACCTAAATCACCTAGAGGGGGTGGGGGTGAATAGGTGAGTTCTACGTCTTTTTATAGAGTAAAATTTGAACGAGCGATGTATAGAAAAATAAGCAAGCATATACAGACGGCACTAAGAATTATAGTGGTTCCCCAACCTTGGTACATAAACTTTCCACCTCACCGATCTAGAAACACACTAGACTTGACTACTCCACTATTCTCGGATTGAAAACAATCTTACCACTCGGAACAAAGTTCCTACAAATCGATCCTTCAAAATAGGATCTACACTCAGCAGACAAACTTGCTACAAATAACTCAGATAACAAAGCTCCTACACTCGGAGAATAATCTCCTACAAAAATAAAATGAAATACAAAGAAATACAAACAGTATTGATCTGAGATCTGAAAACTTCAGCCCTTCTTCATCCTTGAACTTTGAATCTCTGTCAGAAATAGATTGAAGAAGACACGACCAAATCTCTGGATTTGGAAATTCTGGACTCAGCACGATCAAGAAAAGTATCTGTCGATGTAGAAGATCTTAATTTGTTGAATCACTTGCTCTGAATCTATGGATAGAAAGCAAATCGGCGATGAAGACGATGAATAATGGAGGCTTCCGATATTGGAAAGAGAATACGCGATTCAAAATACTTAGGGATTCTTCTTAGTGTTGGTCGATTATGATAAGATCTTTTATAGGACTTTCCTAACGGTCATAATCATATTAAATGCATGACATGTGGACCAATCATGCGCTAATCACATTTGAAATCACGTCTGTCAAAACTTATAAAAAATTCAAAAAACAGTACATCATTTCTCGAGAAGAATAATAGTACTCGAGAAAAGGTTTTCTGATTCTCGAGAAAAATAATTAGGATCTCGAGAAAAACACTTAGTAAAAATGTGGAGGTGGAAATCAGCAATTTCAAGAATGAAGGAAAGTACTCGGGAAGAATAAAGTTTTGTTCTCGAGAACAATCATTCTGGTACTCGAAAATAAAGAATTATCTCGAGAACATATGTCTGGCTCTCGAGAAAATATTCTATATCTCGAGAAAGATTTCCTGCTTATCGAGAACTAAACGTCTTCTCGAGAAAAAAAATCCTTGACATTTCGAGAAAAAGACTTAGAAAATATTCTGTCTGGAAATGAAGTAACTCGAGAAAAATGAACTTCTGTTCTCGAGAAAATTATTTTGTTACTCGAGAAGATAATCTGTTACTCGAGAAATGACTTCTGGTTCTCGACAAGTAATCCTGACCTTCTCGAGAAATAACATGTGTATTCTCGAGAAAAAGACTTAGAAAAATATTCTGGACTAGAAATATGATAACTCGAGAAGGAAAGTCATGGATTACTCGAGAACACATTGCTTTCTTGATAACAACACTAAGCTTTCTCGAGAACTACTTTTGCAACTCGAGTTCATGACAAGTCTCACTCGAGAATATACTTAAGTTCTACTCGAGTATAAACTTTCCTACTCGAGAAAAAGACTGAGTTTTTCTGAAGATCTGTAAACTTAATTTCTTCAAGATATACAGCTACCAACTATTCTCCTATTCCTTTAGTGCTTGAAAAAGAAGTGTGTCCCAATAGAGAGGCTACACATGAGTCAACACCATGGATCACACAATGAGGGTTACATTGTATGGTTCTGTGTTTGGTGACCCATTGTAGAATGACATTGGTCTACACTTGACAAATATATCCTGCAAACGCTTAACTAGAAAGGACATCAAAGACAAACTTAATTCATCTTAGTTTAAGGGTGACTTCATACAAATCTGGGTTATTGTGGATGCAATATAGTACAATCTCCCCCTATTTGTATAAGACAGAACCCTCTACACTAAGGTGAATTGCATCAAGATAAAGAAGTAAAGAAACTAATAACCATGATAAATAGAAGAAAAGTTGTAATATAGAAATGTCAGATCAGTAAAACTAAAGGTTTATATTTATAGAAATTGTCCAAGAGAATTCAATTCCACAAGATTTCAAAAATTGAATTTTCTGACCATCAACAATATCTACTGGTTCTGTTGTTGTTACTGTCTTTCTTGCTTTTCCTGTTGTCTCTTCTGGTAGCTGTAAGGTTTTGGAAAATATTTTGGATGTCCTTGGGAATATTCCTTCCATATTCTCTGTCATACTGTCTTCTCTTGGTAAAAGATTTTTCATATAGATCCCTTTCATAGGAGCTGTAATGAATGTTTCTGTCTTCATTAAAATCAACCACAAGTTTCAGAGTATCTAGAATCAGAGCTTTTGAGGTTGGACTCCAAACTTCAGAGAATTCTTGAGGTCTTCTCCTTTCAGCTTCAGGATGAGGAGTTGATCTGCTGGCTGATGTATCGTCACCATATTATCTTCTTTTGGCTTTCTGAATCTCTGGAGCTGCTTAAGGAGATATATTTTCTTATTCTAATTCCTAGACTTCCTCATAGTTTTCAGGAGGTGGTCCTTCAAAATATTCAGGAGGTGGTCCTTCAAAGTATTCAGGAGGTGGAGAAAACGTTGGCCTATTCACATCCAAGTGCAGGAGGTGGTGGAGAAGGATCCATTGCCAGATCAGGGAAAAGTTGATTATGCATCCAAATGGTAGTATCGTAATTCTATAGCTTTGTACTTTTGACTTCTTTCAGCACTGATGTCTGGATCTCTTTCAGTTGATCATCCCACAGATTTTTCATTATTTGAACTTATTTTTCAAGCTGTTCTTTCACTTTATCCTCCCCATTTTTGACTTCTAAAGATAGGGTGCTAATTACTTATTCTTTGAACTGCCCAACTTGTTCACAAGTTTTGAAGTTATGTTCTTGGGCTTTCTTTTCAAGTTGAATCTGATTATTTTCAAGGGTAACTAATTGTTCCATTACTTCACCAATGCTGGTAATGGTATGATTAATTTTAACGACTCTATCCATTCATATCGTATATAGTAGAAGGTCTGGCCGGGGCCCCACAGCATATACCACAAAACAGACGACAAAGTCACAGAATTATACTAGAGTTGTGCATCCTAACACAAAATCATTCTAGCGGAAGCTTAGAACACGACACTGAACTCCATACCTGAATGTCCACCATATAAAGATCCACATTTATATATAACAGGAATGTTCACCAAATACAAACAAGTTGGCATTATGGCCTTACAAGTATTTTCATAACAGTGGTGGTAAACATTGGCGCGCGGGCCAGCCACATATAACAAAACACATCATTTTAAGCTTAGCCTTTACGGGCTAGCGGCAGCAGCAGCAGGGACTCAGCCTTTATGTGTCCCGCTTGGTTCTCCAGCACCTGTACAAGGACATTCCACCCAACGGTGGCAAACAAGGCAACGGTCAACATTCAGCTGATCAATTTTATAATGACCCTACCCCTTTTCCAGGTCAGTGGTATTCCTTCCTTGCAGGCATAGCATTTCACAATCAGATATATACATTGTGCTCTCACGCACATACATTCCATCACAACCGTCAGCAACGCGGCTCGACGATCCGTGCACTCAGGGCACATTCTTGGTGTACCGGCAAACCAGTTGCCCACCACCATATCAGGGTCGCAACCCAACAGTAAAACATTGAGCATTTACTCCATGGCATGTAACTGGAGATTGAAGTCTTAGTGACCTGGGATTGGCCCATAGCCCCCCATTGCGTCATGACGTGCAGGCCTAAGACTCTTGCTATGCGCTCCAACTGACCGCACCTTCATGTCTCACGTCGGATGGACATAGCGCAGGTCGGAACATCCACCCCCGTTGTTCAAATTGCCTTGCCATCACCGAGTACAGCGTACTCGCGGCTACATAAAAGGCGCGGGTCGGTTTCACCTTACCTGTTTCCTTTAGGTGAACTCATCAGTTCACACATAACCAGCCCATTCTCATGGAACTAGCTTCACATTCATCGGTTACCTAGGAGCCACGCCTCGCGTTAGCGACAGAACTCAATTTCCATCCCTAGGCTTAACCGTACATCATAGCATCCACTTGAGGTATTTTCCTGGACTGCCAAACCAGTACTTCCTGCTACTCCCCTTCACAGGAACAACCCACCAAGCATTTCAAACATCAAGGGTATTTTCCTGGCTTATCACAACAGTACTTCCTGCTACTGTCATTCACAGGTACAACCCAACAACACAAGCATTATACCGGTATCTTCCTAAACTACCACTCCAGTACTACCTGTTACTGCCCTTTGTAGGTCTAACCCGTCGACTCCTTAAACTACACGTTTATCACGGAGTCTTATCCAGTGCGTATATGCAACATCACCAATCCAGACCAACCTGTCCAGATGGGCTTCACACAGCATGCCTATTCTGTACTCCATTTCCGGATCTATATGCCAAATAAGTGGGGATTCCATGAATCAACCCAAAAGACTCCCATAACAAGCCACCCTCTGGTGGGGGAATCATATGCGCATGCCAAAATGGAAGCCTTCACATGGCTAGGAAGAAAGGTCATTACCCTTGAAGAATGCTTCGGAGCCATGGATTCCAAGTCGGCTAGAAAGCACCGCAACGGCTTTGCCTTCCCAACGCTAGCCTCGGATTGTGAACAGGAACTCCGCAGCTCCACTGGTTGTTGGCTCCTCCTCCTCCACCTTCTTCCTCTCTTTCTCTCTCTAGGCTTGTAGAAATATGAAGGCCAAAACAAATGAGGATTTCCTTCTCAAGTCTCGGCCTTAAGGAAGCAGGGAGGAATCTCAACCATTGGATCCCAGCTGAGGAAATTGACGACCACAATTTTGCCACAAAAGGCTATTTTTGTCGGACACAGCCTGTGACACAACCGTGTCACAGGCCGTGTACTTTAAGCGGTACACAACCGAATTATCTAGACCAGTACACTCCCATAGGACACGCCCGTGTCACGGGCCATATCACCTGACATGCCTTCAGACACGCCCGTGTCTGTGGCTGTGTACATCAGGCTGCACAAAATCAATCTCAACCCGATCGGGACACGGCCAGTGATATGCCGTGTCATAGGCTGTGTACCCTAAGACACACCCGTGTCGTGCCCTTGTTCACCAAGCCTCAATGCCTTGGGCAAGCCCAAAAAGTACACGGCCTGTGACATGCCCGTGTCACAGGCCGTGTGCCCATACACGGCACTAGACACGCCCCAGCTCAACTTCGTCGAACTGACTTCGTCGACCAGAGGAGGACACGGCCTCTGACACGCCCGTGTCAGATGGCGTGTTCCCTCATTTTTTTGTAGAACGAATTTCCGTCGACCTCTTACCGGCTGATCAGCCGAGCAGGACACGCCCTGGGTCACGCCCGTGTCCCAGGACGTATCTCCCAACTTTTCCAAATTCTAGGATTTGAGGTGTTACAACCCTCCCCTCCTTAAAATAAATTTCATCGCAGAAATTTGCACACAGGAAGGAAGTCAAACACAAGTTATTCTATTCCATCAACGTTCAATACAACTCGACGTACACTGCATAACAGTTACACAAAGAGTTTGGGATATTCAGCCCTCATGGTCTGCTCGCGCTCCCATGTTAACTTCTCACGGCCACAGTTGTCCCACCGGACTTTGACCATACTGATCATCTTCTTCCGCAATAATTTATCGGCACGATCCTCGATCCGAATGGGCCGAACCTTCATCGTTAGCCCATACTCCACCGACACACGATCATCCTCGATCACTTAAGCTGGATCTTTGACAGCTTTTCAAAGCACTGAGATGTGAAACACATCATGTAATTCACCCAAGTCTGCCGAAAGATCTAGCCGATATGCATCTTCCCCAACTCGCTCTACCACTTCGAATGGACCAAGATATCTCGGAGTTAACTTTTTCAGTAGCCGAATCCTAGATATGACTTTGAAGGATTAGATCTTCAAGTATACCCAATCGCCCACCGCGAACTCTACATTACGGTGCTTAGCGTTGTAGTATTTCGCTTGACGATCCTGGGCGATCAGTAGCCTCTCTCGGATAGTGCGTATCGTCGAGTTTGCTTCATCGACTTCGTTACGCCTATACACTTTGGATTCGCCTGCTTCTGCCCAAGCCAACAGTGTACGACACTTCCGACCATAGAGAGCTTAAAACGGTGCCATACCGATGCTCGCTTGGTAGCTATTATTGTAGGCAAACTCCACCAAATAGAGATGATCTTCCCATCTCTTGCCAAAGTCCAGGGCGCACATTCGGAGCATATCCTCCATCATTCTGTTGGTTCCCTCAATCTGGCCATCTGTCTGGGGATGAAAGGTCGTACTAAAAATCAACTTCGTGCCCAACAGCTGATGGACCAGCCTCCAATCATTCAAAGTAAATCGCCCATCTCAATTGCTCACGATGCTTCGAGGAACACCATATAGCCCTACAATCTGTTCAACATACAGCTTTGACAAACTTTCCACGGAATCGTCCTGTTTATTCAGAAGGAAATGTGGCACTTTTGTCAGCCGGTCTACAATCACCCAGATTGAATCGTTCCCACGCTGAGATCTCGTCAACCCGTGCACGAAATCCATAGAAATATCATCGAACTTCATTCTGGAATCGACAATGACTTCAAGAAACCACCAGGCTTCTGGCATTCTGCCTTCACCAAAGCGCAAGTTTGGCATTTGGCTACATAATGAGCGACATCTTTCTTCAGTCCTGGCCACCAGAACAGCTTCTTCATATCTCTGAACATCTTTGTGCTCCCAGGTTGAATTGAGTACTTCGTATAGTGAGCTTCGTACATCTACTCTTCTCGTAGTTTACCCAAACTCGGGACGCACAAATGGCTCTCTTTCCTCAAAAGACCATCATCCCAGGAGAATTTGCCCTCTGGCCCATCCTTGGCATATTGTTGGAGACATGCATCCAGCTCTGTTGCTCGTCGAACCCTGTCCGAAAGGTCACATTGCACCTCCGTCCAGTTCAAACATGCGTCGGCTGTAGAATTCTTGTCAACACAAGAAATCTAGAACGCTTCCAACTCCTAGATTAGACGTTCATCGTGACTCTGCAACCAATTTGCCCTTGTCGGAGATCTCCGACTCAAGGAATCAGCGACCACATTTCCCTTCCCGGGAGTATAATGAATCACAAAGATGTAGTCCCCAAGGAACTCCATCCACCTTCGTTGTCGCATATTCAGGTCCTTCTTCTCCAGTAAGTATTTTAGGCTCTTTCGGTTTGTATAGATTTCCACTTTCACGCCATACAGATAATGCCTCCATAACTTCAATGCAAAGATCACCGCCGCCAACTCTAGGTTGTGGACGGGATAATTTCGCTCATGCACCTTCAACTGGAGAGAGCCATAAGCAGTCACTTTACCATTTTGCAAAAGAATGCAGACTAAGC
The DNA here is from genome assembly GCA_039583875.1 of Platanthera guangdongensis. NCBI lineage: Eukaryota > Viridiplantae > Streptophyta > Magnoliopsida > Asparagales > Orchidaceae > Platanthera > Platanthera guangdongensis. The sequence goes on from CM077160.1 coordinate 67,555,226, forward strand.
CGCTTCCTGAAGCATTAATGTAGATGTCAAATCCGTCAGTACCACATGGCGATATCAACACAGGCGTCGTGGTCAACCGACACTTCAGCTCTTCAAAAGCTCGCGTGCACTCCGGTGTCCAAACGAACTTCTGATCCTTTCTCGTCAGTATGGTTAGAGGCAAAGCGATGCGCGAGAAGTTTATAACAAAGAGCCTATAGTAGCCCGCCAGTCCAAGGGACCTCCTGATTTCGGACACCGAAGACAACACTGGCCACTCCTGTATGGCCCTTATCTTTGCCGGATCCACTACTATGCCCTCTCCGCTTACAACATGGCCCAGAAAAGCCACCGACGATAGCCAAAACTCGCACTTCGAGAACTTGGCATAGAGCTTATTCTTCCTCAAAGTATGCAACACCAACCGAAAGTGGTTTTCGTGATCGACTCCAGACTTTGAGTACACCAGAATATCATCAATGAACATAATCACGGACAAGTCCAGGTACTCTCGGAACGTTTGGTGCATCAGGTCCATAAATATCGATGGCGCATTGCACAACCCAAACGGCATTACCGTGAACTCATAATGCTCGTAACGTGTTCCAAATGCGGTCTTGGGAATGTCACCTTCCTGAATCCTCAACTGGTAATAACCTGACTTCAAATTCAACTTGGATTAGACGGTTGAGCCCACCAGCTGATCGAACAACTCATCAATCCGTGGAATCGGATACTTGTTCTTCTCTCTCAGCTTATTCAGTTTGCGGTAGTCAATACATAACTGCAAACCACCATCTTTATTTTTCACAAAAAGAACAGGTGCGCTCCATGGTCACATGCTTGGGCGTATATAACCCTGCTCCAGCAACTCTTGCCGTTGTACTTTCAACTCCGCCATTTCGTTTAGCGTGACGCGATATGGCGAGCGGGCCACAGGTTTCGCACCTGGCACCAACTCGATCGTGAAGTCAATCCCTCGCTGGGGTGGTAACCCAAGGAGATCCTTGGGAAACACATCTGCAAATTCCGAGACCACCGGAACATCGCTCACACTGGCCTTTGGCTCAACATCCTGAATCAACGTGAAGTACACCTATGCGCCCTTCCGAACAGCCTTGATGACTTGGAGTGCAGACATCAACGTCCCGCCCACTCCTTGCATACTCGCGAACTTTGTCGCCTGCTCGGTATCCTGGACCAGTGTGATTTATTTGGCATTACGATCAATTAAGGAATGCTGCTCGGCGAGCCAATCCATACCAAAGATCACGTCGAATTCCGATATCGGCAATACAGATGCAGTCAAACAGAAATACTGACTTCCTATTTGCACCGCTACATCGCAAGCCTTATCAGCAAGCATCAAACAACCATTCGGTAACACCACCCTAATGTTATCTATCTTCACACGACTAGGTATCCCAAGTCGAGCTATGAAATCTTTAGACAGAAATGAATGCGAAGCACCCATATCAAACTGTGCTCGCGCTAGCATATTCTGAATCATCACACAGCCTGTGGCAATCGTGTCACACACATGCCACATACAAATATGCAACAAAGAAAGCATGCACTAAGCAAAGTAATCAAGAACTTAACTCGTACCTGTGACGACGTCACTCTGCTTAATGGCCTCCTGCAGGCCAAGGTTGTAGACTCGGGGTTGCGCCTGAGATGCAGAGGACTCCACCACTGCTTTTCCCTTCTCAGCATATGACGCTCCCGCCTTCTTTTCTCCTTTCGACGGAACAACCCGACAGTCGCGGGCTATATGCCCCACTTTTCCACATGTAAAGCACGTACGAGTATTCGGCCTTGAAGAGGGCACAGACGTTGCACTCGATGCAACCGTAGAAGGAGCTTGTCTAGTCGACTTTGACCTCTTGCCCAGATTCTTTTTATAGAATGATTTCCCAGGTCGGTGCACTTTGAACTATGGATGTGTCACAGCAAAGGCCCTCTTCCATTGCACCCTCTTCATATCCTCTTCCAGCCCGCACGCAATGTCAACCAATGCCTGGAAGCCTTGGTTCACGGAACTAGAGAGCAGGAACCGCAATACATCCTGCAATCCTTCGTAAAACCTATTAGTCTTCCTCTGCTCATCAGCAAAGATCGAACCCGCATAACGGCCTCCCCTCTAAGTAGTGTAGTTCCATCTCGTCCCACCATAAACGCGCCTCTCCTTCCAGTAAGAAGGTGGCTAAAGTGACCTTTTGATCTTCCTCCGTCCCGATCGCCGTCATTATCCGCTTGACGTGCGACAACCAATCCTCAGCCTGCGTAGGAGATCCGACTCCCGAAAACATAGGCGTGTAAAAGCTCATGAACTGCTTCAACTGCCTTGTAGCTGCTCGAGGATCCACGGCCTCAACAGGTTCTGGCCTTGCCGCCACCTGTTCTGGCCTCAATGAAGGCTATGCTTGCCCTTGCGCCTGACCAAGAGGCTGTGCTTGAATCATGGCAAACAATGCCTCAACAACTAATTGCATAGTTTTCGTAGAAGGCAGAGGTGTAGGCACCTCAACTGGTGTCATACTTTCATCAGAACGTTGGGGCTCCGATTGCCCAGCACCACTTCGCGTCACCTATAGGTGCACAAGACATGCACATTAGCGACCACACACAAGCAATCTCAACAAGCTAGGAACGTGCAGGTTCCTCAACCACATGCATTTGCATTCCTAAAGTGGACCATCACGAGTTCATTAGTGTTAACATGGTTCGCACAGACACGTGCTCGCCACCCCACAAAATAATTCGACCACGAATTCAAAAGGGAAAGATCGAGACAGCTGATACCAAAAATGTAACGACTTCATCCGTTCTTATCGTATATACTAGAAGGTCCGGTCGGGGCACGACATCATATACCACAAAACAGACGGCGAAGTCACGGAATGATACCAGATTTGTGCATCCTAACACAATCATTCTAGTGGAAGCTTAGAACATGACACTGAACTCCATACCTGAATGTCCACCATATAAAGATCCACATTTATATATAACAGGAATGTTCACCAAATACAAATCAGTTGGCCTTATGGCCTTACAAGTCTTTTCAAAACTGTGGCCTTAAACATTGGCGCGTAGGAAAGCCACATATAACAAAACACAGCATTTTAAGCTTAGCCTTCACGGGCTAGTGGTAGCAGCAGTAGCAGGGACTCCACCTTTATGTGTCTCGCTTGGTTCTCCAGCACCTGTACAAGGACATTCCACCCAATGGTGGCAAACAAGGCAATGGTCAGCATTCAGCTGACCAATTTTATAACGACCCTACCCCTTTCCCGGGGCATTGGCATTCCTTCCCTGCAGGCATAGCATTGCACAGGAAGATATATACATTGTGCTCTCACGCACATACATTCCATCACAACCGTCAGCAACATGGCCCGACGATCCGTACACTCAGGGCACATTCTTGGTGTACCGGCGAACCATTTGCAAACCACCGTATCAGGGTCGTAACCCAATAGTAAAACATTGAGCATTTACTCCATGACGTGCAGTTGGAGATTGCAGTCTTTGTGACCCGGGATAGGACCGTAGCCCCCCATTGTGTCATGGCGCGCAGGCTAAGACTCTTGCCATGTGCTCCAACAGACCGCACCTTCAGGTCTCACATGGGATGGACATAGCGCAGGTCATATCATCCACCCCACGTTGCTCAAATCGCCTTGTCATCACCGAGTACGGCGTACTCGCGACTACATAAAAGGCGCGAGCCGGTTTCACCTTACCTGATTCCTTTAGGTAAACTCATCAGTTCACACATAACCAACCCATTCTCACGGAAGTGGCTTCAAATTCATCGGTTACCTAGGAGCCACGCCTCGCATTAGCGACAGAACTCAATTTCTATCCCTAGGCTTAACCGTACATCATAGCATCCACTTGAGGGTATTTTCCTGGACCGCAAAACCAGTACTTCCTGCTACTCCCCTTCACAGGAAAAACCCAACAAGCATTTCAAGCATCAAGGGTATTTTCCTGGCTTATCACACCAGTACTTCCTGCTACTGTCCTTCACAGGTACAACCCAACAGCACAAGCATTATACGGGTATCTTCTTGGACTACCACTCCAGTACTTACTACTACTTCCCTTCGCAGGTCTAACCCGTCGACTACTTAAACTACGCGTTTATCACAGAGTCTTCTCCGGTGGGTATATGTAACATCACCAATCCAGACCAACCTGTCCAGATGGGCTTCACACAACATGCCAATTTCATATTCCATTTCCGGATCTATATGCCAAATAAGTGTGGATTCCATGAATCAACCCAAAAGACTCCCATAACAAGCCACCCGCTGGTGGGGGAATCATATGCACATGCCAAAAAGGAAGCTTTCACATGGCTAGGAAGAAAGGTCGTTACCCTTGAAGAACGCTTCAGAGCCATGGATTCCTAGTCGGCTTGAAAGCACCACAGCGGCTTTGCCTTCCCAACACTAGCCTCGGATTGTGAACAGGAACTCCACAGCTCCACCGGTGGCCGGCTCCTATTCCTCCTCCTCCTTCTTCCTCTCTTTCTCTCTCTAGGCTTGTAGAAAGATGAAGGCCAAAACAAATGAGGATTTCCTTCTCAAGTCTCGGCCTTAAGGAAGCAGGGAGGTATCTCAGCCATTGGATCACAACTGAGGAAATTGAAGGCCATGATTTTGCCACAAAAGGCTATTTCTACCTGACACGGCCTGTGACACGTCCGTGTCACAGGCCGTGTACCTTAAGCGGTGCAGAACTGACTTATCCAGACCAGTACACGCCCATGGGACATGCCTGTGTCACGGGCCGTGTCACCTGACAAGCCTTCAGACACGCCCGTGTTTTTGGTCGTGTACATCAGGCTACACAAAATCAATCTCAACCCGATCGGGACACGGCCTGTGACACACCTGTGTCGTAGGCCGTGTATCCTAAGACACACCCGTTGTACAACCCCGTGTCCGGCGAGCGGGTCCTGCCAGGGAGGTCGAGCAGACCTAGCCCCGCGACCCGCACCCAAGCGGCAAATAGATATATTGCAGGGGGGGCTGGCCCGCTCCCGCCCATTTCAGGCGAGCGAGCCGGGCGAGGCGAGCGAGCGGGCCGCGCAGAGAATCGCTGACCAAAGCGGATGGGTTCGGCGACCCGCGACTGGCGAGCCGATCGGGGGGTCGCGATGGCCACCGGCCAGCCCCTACATGCAACCTGGTCGCCTGTTCGCCCCGACAGAAGACAGGAAGGTCGCGGCGGTCCGGCTCGTGCTCGCCCAGGAAGAATAGGCGGACCGCTGGAGCCAGGTCGTGCCCGCCTCCCGCAGAGGCAGATTGGAGGCGAGCTGACTCCCCAGGGGTGCAAATAGCCCCACAGAACGGCGGAGCCACGCTGTTGGTAGACCAGGTTGGACTGCACATAGCTACTTAGGACAGCGGAATTTGGCTGTTGGCAGACCCAACTAGGGGCTTTTTGGTATTTTCAGGTCAGTTCTTTTGGTTATTGGCAGTCCAGATTTCAAAAAACTATAAATAAGACCCAAGGGGTATCTTAGAGGGCACGCTTTTGAGTGCCTCCTTAATCTCATTTTCAAGTGCTCTCTGAGGGTACCTTAGCTCGGCTTCTGGCTAAGGAGGGGAAGCGCTCAGAGATCTTCCGGGTTTGTGGTGGGACCTCCCTGCCGAGCCCTTGGGTTTGTTTCTCCTTGTCTTCTTCGTTGTTTTTCTTGCAGGAGCAAAGTAGGCGCGAGACCACCCCTTCCCCAAGGGTCGAACTCCACAAGAGGCCAGATTCCGGTTTCAACATTTTGGTGCGGTGAGCGTGGATCGTGGTCAACGCAGAAAAGCTTCGGCGAGCTCAATGACGGGAGGACAGGGATATGACAGGCAGGACTCGCCGCCCCCCCCCCCCCCCCCCCCCACTCGCGACGGTGGGGATGTTTGAAGACTTCAGAAACGAGGTGCTGACTCTTGTCAAGTTCGCACTCGGCATGCGGGACGAGTGCTCGACTCCGGCAGTACAGATCGCGGCCGCCCCGTCCTTGGGCGAGGACGCTCCCGGCAGGCGAGCTGGGAAGGAAGTGGCCGAGGAAGGCCGAGGGTGTGAGCTCCCCGGGCACGAGTTGTTCACTGGCTCGGCTGGCCGAGGTCGGTTCGGCGAGCTGGGCTCGCGAGACTCGCCGGTCCGCCAGGTGGGGGGAGGCAGCCCTTTCAGCGAGCTGGTCTCCTCAGCACCAGTACCAGACGGGTTCAGGGAGCCCGAGATGTCCTACTACACCGGGAAGGGAGACCCGTTGCAGCACGTCCAATGGTTCGAAGACGTGGTCTCCATCCGTCAGATGTCGGACGGATTCAAGTGCCGTCTCTTCGCCATCACCCTCCGAGAGAAGGCAAGGGAGTGGTTCCACCAGCTCCCGGCCAGCTCCATCTACTATTTTGAGGACCTGCGCCGAGCTTTCATGCTGAGGTTCACTACTTCGAAGAAGAGGAAGAAGGAGTCCGAGTCTCTGTTCCACATTAAGCAGGGAGTGAACGAAACGTTGGGAAGCTACGTGGACCGGTTTCAGGAGGAAGTTACCCAGGTCCAGGAGATGTCGGGGCATAGTCTGATGATGGCTTTTACCCTGGGCCTGCAGCAGGGTTTTTTCTGAATGGAGCTGAAGAGGGTTCCCCCCCTCTCCTACGAGGAGTTGATGGAGAGGGCGGCGAGAGAGGTCGACGGGGAGGCATCGAACCTGGAATTTGCAAAGAAACTGGCCAGGTGGGCAACTGAGGAGGAAAAGGAGTCGAAGGGTGGAAGAGGACAGGAAGAGAGAAGAGGGGAGCCTAGGCAGAGGGAGCAAAGGCAGCTCCAGTGGCAACAACAGCCGAGGTGGGGGCACTAGGAGCCCGACCGTCGGCTGGGATGGAGACCCGAGTGGCAGGGGCAGGGGCCACCGAGAGGATACTACGGAAGGGGTCACCATCAGGGGAGGCAAGAGCAGTTCCATCCTCCGGGCTGGAGACAGGGCCAGAGGCCCCGGCTCCCCGATCAGGAGGAGGCCATGGCCATAGCTTTGGGAGCAAGGAGGGGGATCATGAGGAGGAGGAGAAGGGAGGTCAGGGTGGAGCTGCCCTATTGCGACTTCCATCAGGAAGAGGGGCACACAACAGCCACGTGCCCGAAATTCTTGGAGATGAGAGGGAATAGGGAGCGGCAGCAGCAGCAGCAGGAGGCGCGACAAGAAGTGAGGATCGAGGAGGTCCTGCCTCGGGCGGAGGAGGATCGTTGCGAAGATCGGGAGGATGTTGGGACCCGAGGGGGGATCGGAGTGATCCACTGGGGAGTGGGGATCGAGGCTTCCTGCAAGGCAAGCCTCCACACCATGTACCGACAGAGCGTCGCCTCTACATCCCAAACCCCGCCGCCGGAGGAGAGGATCACCTTCTCTAGGAGTGATATGCCAGACCACGAGGATCCGTTCTGTGATGCGCTGGTCATCAAGGCCGCCATCGAGAATTTCACTGTCTCTCGGATCCTCGTGGACAATGGGAGCTCCGTCAACGTCATCTTCAAAAAGGCGTTTGACGCGATAAAGGTGGAGGCTAAGAGGGTGCTGGCCTCGGACGGGCCCTTGTTCGGGTTCTCGGGAGAAAGGAAGGAAGTGGAGGGAGGTGTTGGCCTCCATGTCACCCTAGCGGGGCAGTCCTGAAACTGCAAGTTCGTCATTGTGGATGCCCCCAGCAGCTACAGCGCCACCTTCGGGAGGCCTCTCATCAGCGCCTTCCGCTGCGTCCCCTCATCTTTCCATCAGTGTTTGAAGTTCAACGTTGAGGGGGTCCAGGTCAGGGTCAGGGGGGACCCAAAGGTGGCACGGGAGTGTTATGTCACCGCGGTGAACACCATCTATTTGCAGGAGGTAGCCGAGGAGATGGGACGGAGGATGGAGGAGGTTGAGCAGGAGGCAGGAGGGGAGGAGCTGGAAGTGAAGGACCGCGCAGGAGAGGCGGCAAGAGTAGATCTGGAGGATGTGGCCAAAGTGAGGGGCGCGGGAGAAGAGGTGGAGGTAGAGGTCCCCATTCCAGAGGAAGGGAATGCCGAAGTATGAGGGGAGCAATCCCGGCTGGAAGCGGCAGAGGAAGTGGTGGAGCTGGAGGTGCTCATCCGGGGAGGAAGGATGGAGAAGATACGCGTCAGCGGAGGGCTGACCCCGGAGGACCAAGGCAGGATGCTGCAGTGCATCCAAAAAAATGTGGACATCTTCGCCTGGAATTCCGCGGAGATGCCGGGGGTTGACGCGGATGTGGCTTGCCACCGCCTCAACCTGGACCCGGGAACACGCCCCGTTCAGCAGAAAAAGAGATCCACGACGGACAAGTTGGCGGAGCCCATCAGGGAGGAGGTGGCAAAGCTTCTCAAGGCTGGCTTCGTGTCCGAGATTCAGTACCCCGGCTGGGTCCCCAACGTTGTGATGGTTAAAAAAGGAGACGGCCATTGGCGATTGTGTATCGATTTTTCCTTACTTAATAAAGCTTGTCCTAAGGACTGTTATCCTTTGCCTCGGATCGACGCGCTGGTTGACTCAGCCGTCGGCTTTTCTGTAATGAGTTTTTAAGATGCCTTTTCAGGTTACCATTAGATCAGGATGCACCCCCCAAACATCAAGGATGTCTCGTTCATCACAGGGGACGGCTGCTACTGCTACAAGATGATGTCATTCGGGCTGAAGAATGCTGGGGCCACCTACCAAAAAATGATGGATAGGGTCTTCAAGGAGCAGAGGGGAAGGAACTTGGAGGTGTATGTGGACGACCTCATGATCAAAAGTCGGGATGTAGACTCCCACCTCCGGGACCTGGAGGAAACCTTCACCACCCTACGCAGATACAAGATGCGGTTGAATCCCCTGAAATGTGTCTTCGGGGCCAGCAGGGGAAAGTTCTTGGGACACCTCCTCACCCCCGCGGGGGTCGAGCCGAATCCAGATAAGGTCAAGGATATCTTAGAGCTGGGGTCCCTGTGGAATGCGAAGGAGGTCCAACGACTGACGGGGAAGCTAGCAGGGCTGAGTCGCTTCCTTTCTCGGGCAGGGGAGAAGTGCTCCCCCTTCTTCAAAATGCTGAGGGGTGGTCAGAGGTTTGAATGGACCAAGGAATGCGAGGAGGCGTTCCAGGCCCTCAAGGCGCAGTTGACACAGGCTCCGCTGCTCCAAGGGCCGAAGGAGGGGGAGGATTTGTTCTTATATCTCGGGGTCGGGCGGAGGCTCTGAGCTCCGTCTTGGTTCGAGAAGAGGGAAAGAGACAGCTCCCTATCTATTACGTCAGCCGGGTCCTGAGGAAGGCCGAGCTCCGGTATCCAATCTTGGAGAAGCTTGCATTCGCCCTAATCATCTCGGCTCGGCGACTGCGACCTTACTTCCAGGCACACTCAATCCGAGTGGTGACCGACCATCCCCTCCGCAACATCTTCGAGGGGGTGGAGCATTCAGGCCGGCTGGCTAAATGGTCGGTGGAGCTGAGCGAGTTCGATGTCTCCTTCGTTCCGCGGCTCTCGATCAAAGCTCGGGCGATGGCCGACTTCCTGGCCGACTATGTGGTGGAAGTAGCGGAGGAAGAGCTCACCCGCACGACTCCTTGGAAAGTGAGAGTGGATGGAGCCTCAGGGAGGCATTCCCTTGGAGTGGGGGTGGTCCTAGAAAGCCCTCAAAGGACTCAGATTGAGCAGACGGTGGTGGTGCACTTTCCCATTACCAACAACCATGCCGAGTACGAGGCCGTGATAGCAGGGCTGCGCCTGGCCAGGGAGCTAGGGGTGCTGGATGTGGAGGTCCTAACTGATTCCATGGTGGTGACTTCCCAGATCAACGGGGAGTTCGAAGCAAGGGAATCCACCCTGAAGTTGTACTTGGCTAAACTGAAGGGGGTCATAGGCACCTTCCAGACCTTCTCCATCCGACACGTGCCAAGGGGAGAGAACGAACAAGCCAACCAGTTAGCAAAGCATGGTCCCCGGGTAAGGGGCACCATCACCGACCTGTTCCGCCCCTCCATCGAAGAAGGGGAGCTCATGGAAATCGACCAACAAGCTTCATGGATGGATCCAGTAGTAGTTTTCCTCTCCACGGGAGAATATCCGGAGGGGGTAGACAGGAATAAGCCAAGGCACAAGTCAGCTTACTACCTCCTTAAGGACGGACAGCTATACAGGAAGACCCTCTCCGGGATGCTGGCTCGCTGCGTGGCCGAGGGCGAGGCGCAGAGGATCTTGGAGGAAGTCCACTCCGGGGAATGCGGGAGTCATTCCGGGAGTCGGACCCTGGAGGGAAGGATAGTCAGGCAAGGGTATTTCTAGCCCACCCTGGGCCGAGACGCCGCGGAGTTCTCAAAAAGATGTCATAAGTGCCAGCTGTTTGACCCTCTTCAGCTACAGCCGGCCCAACGACTCAAGAGTATCACGGCCCCCTGGCCCTTCGTAATCTGGGGAATGGATTTGGTTGGGCCGTTTCCCCAGGCCAGCGGTCAGAGAAGGTTCCTCCTAGTAATGATCGACTACTTCTCGAAGTGGATGGAGGCGAAGGCGTTGGCCAAGGTGACCTCCCAAATGATCAGGAACTTTGTTTGGCTGGAGATCATCTGTCGCCATGGGCTGCCCCAGGCCATCGTCACAGACAATGGGCCCCAGTTCGCAAGTGCCGAGTTCACCAGTTTCTGCGAGCAGCTCGGAATCGACCTCAGGTTCGCCACAGTCCACCACCCAAGGAGTAATGGGCAGGTGGAGGCCGCGAACAAGATCTGTTGAAATCTGTGAAGTGAAAGTGGGTGAATGGACGGCTCTGGAAACCTATCCGCGCGGACTACGCGGACTAGGTTGGCGGACTGCAAGGTCGGCAGGGATGTTGCAGGCGGTTTGCTCTGTGGCGGCCTGGGCGGTCTGTTCGCGCGGACTGCACGGACAGCAGCAGCGGTCTGACAGTCCAGTGTATGCTCAGCAGGCGGTTTACTCCCAGGAAGTAACCGGGCGGATAGGAATGTTATCCGCGGAGTCCGGCTTGAAGCGGACTGAAGAACTGGAGCTCGGCAGACCGGTTTGGCAGTTGTCTTGGTCTTGCTCTAGTGAAGCGGCAAGTAGTAGTCGCGGAGACCGCCGGTCAGCGCGGACAGAAACTGGAGGTCTCCCGGTATGGCGGGCTAGATCCAGTGTCCGCCAGTAAGTGCGGACTGGCCCTTGTGGCCAGCGGACTGGACTTGGTGGGAATTGAACCAAGTCCAGGATGGCTCAGTCCGGGGAGATCGCGCAGTGGAGCGCGGGCTGGTTTCTCAGTCCGTCAAGCATAGTAGAAGTGTTGTGCTTTGTTTGCTAGCTTGGGGAAATGCGGACTGGAGAATTGCTTGTGCAGGAGCGTACAGACTGGAGCCGGAGTCCGCTGAGTCCGGTTTAGCCTTGTGATGAGGTTATGGACTCAGGAGTTGCGGACTGGAGTCTGCTGTTAGCGGACTGGTTTGGCGTGTCCGCTAAGTCCGGAGGTGCCTTGGCAATAAGGCAATGGACTTGGTATATGCGGACGGAAGCCGGGTGTCCGCTGAGTCCGGCAGGTGCCTTGATGGCGAGGCTGCGGGCTCGGGTTTTGCGGGCTGATGCCTTGTCCGCAGAATGGCGGACACGGCTGTTGTGGAGTCTGGCTGTGGTGGTCCTGGCTTGGTCTCTGGCGGCAAGGCGGGCTGGATATTGGAGTCCGGCCTTGGAGAAGCTGGGGCGGACTGGCTATCTGCACAGGAGCGGCGAACTGGAAGGTGTGTCCGCGGGCTGAGCGGGCACACTTGTTCTAGCTGCGGGTTGTGGCGGTGATCCTATCGGTCAGGGCGGTGACCATACTCATCGTCGTGCCTATAAATAGGACTCATGTCACATCAGGAAATAAGGAACCTAGACCGAAGTAAGTGAACAGTAATTGAGCTCGCGTAAGTTGCTGCGGTCTGGACTTTGTGTCCGCGCGGATTGAGAGTTGACCCGGTTGTGCTGTGCAGGTTGTGCGGATAGCGCTGGAAAGCCAGGACTTGGCTCTGATTGCGGTCAGGGACAGTGCGGACTCTGCGGTTAAGCAACAGGCGGTAAACAGCAGGTCGCGGATAGCGACCAGGCGGTCTTCTCTTTAACGACTTGGTTCGGGGTTCAGGAAGTCACCTGCTTCAGGCGGACTGTTCCATTCGGTGACGCAGCTTGTGCGGTCTGGCGGCGTGCAGACCGGCGGTGAAGAGCTAATCATTGGAATAGGGGTGAGTCCGCGCGGCTTGGGTTGCGGTCTGGCGACCTGGCGGACTGAGTGGACTCCACAGCAGTAGGTCGGCAGCTTGTTGATTGAGTCCGCGCGGCTTGTTTTTTGTTCTTGTCTGTGTAACTGTCTCTGCTCTCCCGATGTTGGGTTTTGTTGAAGCATGTCTCGCCATGTATGTCTCGCCTTGTAAAGAAGTTTGTTCTTGATCAATAAAGAAGCTTGTGCTGCATGTGTTGCTGGTTATTACTGCTTTGTTGAGATAACCCCTGCTAACTCCATGATCCGGGAAAACTTTCAACATTATAATTGGGCGTATTCTCCTTCGGTTTGTTGAGTTTTCAGCAGGGTATCCAAGGGGGCGTCTGCGGTTTGTTGAATTTTAACATGGTATCAGAGCGAGGTTGTTGGAGTGGTCAAGAAGTGCTCAATGGAAGTAGTTGCTCGTCTGTAGAGGAAACCAGTGGTAGAACCATGGCAGTGGAGGATGCAAGTTGTCTTGGTATTGATCTTCTTACAGAGGCGAACTGTGAACGGTGGAAGTCCTGTATGAAGAGCTTTCTTCTTGGCGAGAATCTTTGGGAGGTTGTATGCAGAGCAGGAAGACAAGAGGATACTGCTGGCAATGCTGAGGCGATGAGAGCTTGGAAGGAGGCAAATGCGAAAGCGGAGTCTATTCTCAAGCAGGTGATCTCATCGAAGCTCTTGGACCACATCAGTGGATGTCGGTCAGCTGCGGAGGTTTGGACTTCCCTTGTTGGGTTGTTCAGGAAGGAGGTGAAGGTTGCTACGGAAGATGATCCCTCTACTTCATATCAGGAAGAAAGGAGTGTTTCTCCTAGGCGTGATAGGAAGAGGAAGGAAGGACCACGGTGCTATAAATGCAAGCAGCAAGGTCATCTTCGGAAGGAGTGCAAGGTTGTCTTGCTCTCGGCGAACGTAGCTCAGGTAGGGAGGAAGGAGAAGAACATAGTTGGGATTTCAACTAGTTCTGGAGTTGATCGGAGGAATGCCAGTGATAGTGCAGCTATCTGGCATGAAAGACTGGGGCATGTAGGGATGGACAAGCTGAAAGCAATGGCGGAAAGAAGACTCGTAAGAGGCTTGCCTAGGTTGTCATCCTATGGCGATGGTCGGGGGTGTGCGGGATGTCAGGAAAGTGGAGCCTATCGCTTCATGGTCGACAAAGCACAATCCATATGTAATGCACCATTGGCGGTTGTCCATTGTGCTCTGGTAGGACCGACCATCACGGCCAGTCTTGGAGGCAGCAGGTTCATGCTGATATTGGTTGATGACTATTCTGGGTATACTTGGGTATACTTTATGAAGAAGAAGTTCAGCATGGTACGCTTGTTTGTGGAGTTCAAGAAGCTTGTGGAAGGCCAGCTTGGCCAGAGGATCAAGGTGTTGAGGGCAAGTATCGGTGGTGAGTTTGGCTCAACCGAGTTCTCGCGCTTTTGCATGAAGCAAGGGATCTGGATACAGCTTTCTTGTGGACATACTTCACAACAGGGTAGTATTGCAGCTCGGATGATCCGTTGGTTAACGAAGACCTGCAAGTGTTGGCTTCAGAGTAAAGGCGTTCCGAAGGCTCTTTGGGCGGAGGGAATAGTCTGTGCTGCTCATGTCATCAACCGGATGCCTCTTAGTCCGATCATAATGAAGACTCCTTATGAGCTAATGTTCGGAGTGAAGCCCTCAGTGAAGCACCTTCGGGTGTTTGGATCTACCTGCTATATACACTCTCCGGGTGCTCTCAAGACAAAGCTAGTCTTTGTTGGGTATGATGAGCAGAGAAGAAGATGGAGGTGTATGGATCCTGCGACGAAGAAACTCATAGTGTCGAGAGACATTGTTTTTGATGAGTTGACGCCGTATTGAGGTAGCTCTTATGTGGAGCTAGAGATAAGCAGGTCAGATGGTGGGCTGAAGGAGGCTGCTGCTAAGGAAGTGGAGTCACCAGGTGTTCCAGGTTGTTCTAGCTCCGGGGCAAAGGCGTCAGAGTCGGGAAGAAGGGGGAGCGATGCTACAGGACCTTCTGGCTCGAAGGCGGAGGCTTCCGGTTCAGGAAGCAAGGGGAGCGATTTTCCAGGCAGTTCTTGTTCAAGAGGGGAGTCTTCTGGTTCAGGAAGCAGGGGGAGCGTTGCTCCAGATGCTTTTGGTTCCAGTAAGGAGGCGTCTTGTTCAGAGTGCAAAGGGGGCATTGTTCCGGGTTTGCCCGGGAATGGAGCTGGTTCAAAAGCAGCGGAGGTGGTTAGCCATGATCAGGTTCTTCGGAGATCTAAGAGGATCAGTAAGCCACCAGCTCGATATTGTGAAGGGAACACGGCGGACTTGGTCCCGTGTTTCCTTGTTAGCCCTCAGGTCGAGCAAGGTACTTCTGGCTGTGATGACCCCACTAGAATCAAGGAGGTGGTTGACACCAAGTATGAAGAGGTGACTTCTCTCAGAGGCAACGAGGCTTGGGCTTTTGGGTCCAAGGAAGTTGGTGATACTCCTGTGATGCAAGAGTGGAGGTTGAAGCTGAAGAAGGCAGAGGGAAGCATGACTCCTTTGTGGAGATGCTGGAGGGCTCCCTCATGGTCCATGATATGCGGGGCGAGGACTATGTCTTTGACATCTCTTCGTAGATGCTATCGGAAGGACCAGGTGCAAGGTTACGGGAGCTGCTGGAGTTATTCACCACTTCTCACTTCAAGGGGGAGTGTTGAAATCTGTGAAGTGAAAGTGGGTGAATGGAAGGCTTGGGAAACCTATCCGCGCGGACTACGCGGACTGGGTTGGCGGACTGCTAGGTCGGCAGGGATGTTGCAGGCGGTTTGCTCTGTGGCGGCCTGGGCGGTCTGTTCGCGTGGACTGCGCGGACAGCAGCAGCGATCTGACAGGCCAGTGTATGCTCAGCAGGCGGTTTACTCCCAGGAAGTAACCGGGCGGATAGGAATGTTATCCGCGGAGTCCGGCTTGAAGCGGACTGAAGAACTGGAGCTCGGCAGACCGGTTTGGCAGTTGCCTTGGTCTTGCTCTAGTGAAGCGGCAAGTAGTAGTCGCGGAGACCGCCGGTCAGCGCGGACAGAAACTGGAGGTCGCCCGGTATGGCGGGCTAGATCCAGTGTCCGCCAGTAAGTGCGGACTGGCCCTTGTGGCCAGCGGACTGGACTTGGTGGGAATTGAACCAAGTCCAGGATGGTTCAGTCCGGGGAGATCGCGCAGTGGAGCGTGGGCTGGTTTCTCAGTCCGTCAAGCGTAGTAGAAGTGTTGTGCTTTGTTTGCTAGCTTGGGGAAATGCGGACTGGAGAATTGCTTGTGCAGGAGCGTGCGGACTGGAGCCGGAGTCCGCTGAGTCCGGTTTAGCCTTGTGATGAGGTTATGGACTCAGGAGTTGCGGACTGGAGTCTGCTGTTAGAGGACTGGTTTGGCGTGTCCGCTAAGTCCGGAGGTGCCTTGGCAATAAGGCAATGGACTTGGTATATGCGGACGAAAGCCGGGTGTCCGCTGAGTCTGGCAGGTGCCTTGATGGCGAGGCTGCGGGCTCGGGTTTTGCGGGCTGATGCCTTGTCCGCAGAATGGCGGACACGGCTGTTGTGGAGTCCGGCTGTGGTGGTCCTGGCTTGGTCTCTGGCGGCAAGGCGGGCTGGATATTAGAGTCCGGCCTTGGAGAAGCTGGGGCGGACTGGCTATCTGCACAGGAGCGGCGAACTGGAAGGTGTGTCCGCGGGCTGAGCGGACACACTTGTTCTAGCTGCGGGTTGTGGCGGTGATCCTATCGGTCAGGGCGGTGACCATACTCATCGTCGTGCCTATAAATAGGACTCATGTCACATCAGGAAATAAGGAACTAGACCGAAGTAAGTGAATAGTAATTGAGCTCGCGTAAGTTGCTGTGGTCTGGACTTTGTGTCCGCACGGATTGAGAGTTGACCCGGTTGTGCTGTGCAGGTTGTGCGAATAGCGCTGGAAAGCCAGGACTTGGCTCTGATTGCGGTCAGGGACAGTGCGGACTCTGCGGTTAAGCAACAGGCGGTAAACAGCAGGTCGCGGATAGCGACCAAGCAGTCTTCTCTTTGACGACTTGGTTCGGGGTTCAGGAAGTCGCCTGCTTCAGGCGGACTGTTCCATTCGGTGACGCAGCTTGTGCGGTCTGGCGGCGTGCAGACCGGCGGTGAAGAGCTAAGCATTGGAATAGGGGTGAGTCCGCGCGGCTTGAGTTGCGGTCTGGCGACCTGGCGGACTGAGCGGACTCCACAGCAGTAGGTCGGCGGCTTGTTGATTGAGTCCGCGCGGCTTGTTTTTTGTTCTTGTCTGTGTAACTGTCTCTGCTCTCCCGGTGTTGGGTTTTAGTGAAGCATGTCTCGCCATGTATGTCTCGCCTTGTAAAGAAGTTTGTTCTTGATCAATAAAGAAGCTTGTGCTGCATGTGTTGCTGGTTATTACTGCTTTGTTGAGATAACCCCTGCTAACTCCACGATCCGGGAAAACTTTCAACATTATAAGTGGGCGTATTCTCCTTCGGTTTGTTGAGTTTTCAGCAGGGTATCCAAGGGGGCGTCTGCGGTTTGTTGAATTTTAACAAGATCATCGTCAACCTCCTCAAGAAGAAGGTGGAGAACCTGAGGGGAGGCTGGGTGGAGCAGCTCCCCGCAGTTCTTTGGGCCATAAGAACCACCCCTAACACGGCTACGGGGGAGACCCCCTTCAAGCTCTCCCATGGGTGCGAGGCGGTGCTCCCCGTAGAATTTGAAGTCCAAACGCCGCGAATCGGGGCGTCCAGAGAGGGCTGAGAGGAATGGCAAGCCGAGAACGAGGGGGAGCTAAGACTCTCCCTTGACATGGTGGAAGAATTGAGGGACCTTTCGGCCATCCGACAGGAGGAGGTAAAAAGAAGGATGGTCAAATACTTTGACAAGCATGTCAGGGTCAAGCAGTTCGCGGAAGGAGACCTGGTGCTGAAGAAGGTAGATGCGGCAGGGAGGTCAGCGTCCGTAGGGAAGCTCAACCCCACCTGGGAGGGGTCGTTTATTGTGAAGGAAGCTTTGAAGTCAGGGGGCTATTGGCTCCAAAATGTAGAGGGCGAGACCCTGAGTCTCACCTGGAGTGGAGACGACCTGAAAAGGTTTATTCCCTAAACGCATGTAAGCAACACGTTGGTTATAATGAATTCCTTCCCCCCCCCCCCCAGTATTGTCATAGCCAGCTTGCATAGAGAATTGGAATGTGTTTGGACCCCGAGAAGATCCCGCTGCCAGGCTCTCACCTAGATGGCAGGGCCGGAAGTCACTCGGTGTCATCCCTAGCCTCGAGAAGATCCCGCTGCCAGGCTCTCACCTAGCTGGCAGGGTCGGAAGTCACTCGATGGAATGTGTTTGGACCTCGAGAAGATCCCGCTGTCAGGCTCTCACCCAGCTGGTAGGGGCAGAAGTCACTCGGTGTCATCCCTAGCCTCGAGAAGATCCCGCTGCCAGGCTCTCACCTAGCTGGCAGGGCCGGAAGTCACTCGACGGAATGTTTTTGGACCCCGAGAAGATCCCGCTGCCAGGCTCTCACCTAGCTGGCAGGGCCGGAAGTCACTCGGTGTCATCCCTAGCCTCGAGAAGATCCCGCTGCCAGGCTCTCACCTAGCTGGCGTGGCCGGAAGTCCCTCGACGGAATGAGTTTGGACCCCGAGAAGATCCCGCTGCCAGGCTCTCACCTAGCTGCCAGGGCCGGAAGTCACTCGGTGTCATCCCTAGCCTCGAGAAGATCCCACTGCCAGGCTCTCACCTAGCTGGCAGGGCCGGAAGTCACTCGGCGGAATGTGTTTGGACCCCGAGAAGATCCCGCTGCCAGGCTCTCACCTAGCTGGCAGGGCCGGAAGTCACTCGGTGTCATCCCTAGCCTCGAGAAGATCCCGCTGCCAGGCTCTCACCTAGCTGGCAGGGCCGGAAGTCACTCGATGGAATGTGTTTGGACCCCGAGAAGATCCCGCTGCCAGGCTCTCACCTAGCTAGCCGGGTCGGAAGTCACTCGGTGTCATCCCTAGCTCGAGAAGATCCCGCTGCCAGGCTCTCACCTAGCTGGCAGGGCCGGAAGTCACTCGACGGAATGTTTTTGGACCCCGAGAAGATCCCGCTGCCAGGCTCTCACCTAGCTGGCAGGGCCGGAAGTCACTCGTTGTCATCCCTAGCCTCGAGAAGATCCCGCTGCCAGGCTCTCACTTAGCTGGCGGGGGCGGAAGTCACTCGATGGCAATGATTTGCGACCCAGAACGAATCATGCTGTCGGGCTCCCACCTAGCTGGCAAGGCCGGGAACTACTCGAATGGTGCTAATAGCAGGTCGGAGTGACAAAAGTTAACCAAAAAGGGAGGGGTCTAACGTAGCCCCCCAGCCCCGAGAAAGGCGGCCGAACGGAGGCGAAAACCTGGGCGAGAGTCCGCAAGAAGTTTGATAACTCAGACAAAGGAGGAGCCGGCTCGCCTCGCTTGACGGGCGAAGCAGCCGCATCATCAGGGCTGTGCCGCAGAGGCAGGCCTCCCTACGCGGTAATAGCAAATATACAGAGGCAGGCGAGAAAGCATTTATAAAAGCAATAGTAGATAAAACTCACGAAGTCTAGGCACAGCTCGCGCGTACGTCTCAAAACAGCTAAACGTACATGATATATACATCTAATAAACAAATGTCAAAAAAGCGGGGGTGACGCGAGATTTGGGGCGAGAAGTCCTAAATGCACTGGAAGGACTGGTCTCCAGGGTCCGGTACGGGGAGGAACAGCGCCGGAACCACATCGCCCGCCGAGAGCTCCGCCGCCTCGCTCTTGAGAAGATCTGCGCGTCGCAGCATCTGCATCGTGTACTTCGTGGCGCTGGCGGCAATCTTTTGCATCAGCACCTCCAACTCGTGGTCGGAGTGGTGCGCGAGGGGGCAGCCCCTGTTATCTGGCGGAGGGACAGCGGCGGCGGCCTCCATCTCGTGTACCTGTGCCTCCAGCACTGACTTGTCCTGAGCAAGGGTGGTGATCTCAGCACCCATCCGACTGGCCGTCGCGGCATCCTGAAAAGAAGAAAAGAAAGTTATAAGGTGGATTCGCGAGAAAGGGCGGTTGTTGAGGGTGAGCACATACCACCCCGCCCAGGTACTGCGCGAGAGACTCCTCTGCCGCGTCGGCCCGCCTCCTCTGAAGGTCCGCGTCTTCTTGAGCAAGCTTTCGGGCCTCCTCCCTCTCGTCCGCCAGCTTCTTCAGGGAGGTGGCATTCCGCTCCACCTGGGTGCAGCGCCTCCCTACCATATGAGCTAGCTCCAGGCCGCGTAGATAGGCCCGCGCGCTCTCGTGAACCAATACTCGCGTCGCCTCTTTGTCATAGATGGCGGCGTCTTCTCGCGAGTACAGGCCGAACAAGAAATTATACGCCTCTCCGCCGATGGTGTCCTGCTTCAGCCAACTCGACAGTAGAGTCGAGACCACCGCGCGGTTAGACTCCTTTTCCCATGACAGGAGCGGGACGCCGAGCTCGTCCAGGTATTTCTCGCCGTAGCCGAAGTTGCGCTGCCCTCTCGGCACCGGCTTCGCGGCGGTTTGTGACCCGTCTGGCGGCCCCGAAGTACCCGCCGCTCCGGCTGGAATGTCGCTGGTCGAAGCGATCACGAGAGGGGAGCCCTCGGTCGGCAGATCTATCGGGGCCTTGCCTTTCCTTTGGCTCACAGCGGGTTGCCGACCCGAAGCCTTCGCCACTTTCGGCGTGGGAGTGGGCTGTCCTCCGCCCGGCCGCTTCTTGGTCGGGACCGACGGGGGGTCGCGCTGAGTGGCGTCCGCGGCCTGCGCTCGTGCGAGAACCCCGGGGGAAATCCGAGCGCTCTCGTAGGGGGGATGAAGAGGGATGTCCCGCTCGCCTGCCAAGAAGAGGGGATGAGACAGAGAAGAAAAGGGTAAGGCAGAGCAGTGGCAAGTGGCAAACATCCCCCTGGTGGGACGGCGGCGAGGTCATCAAGATGGCGGCGCAGATACGCGACCTCAAAGTTCTTCCCAGCGAAGAACCCGCACAAGTCGGCCTCGTGGCCCCCTAGGCTGGGCGGACGGTAACTCGCCTCGCTGAGCTGCACCGGCGAGAAGGGGACGTTGCCGAAGTCCCCTTTAACGAACAGGAACTTTTTAAGCCAGTTATGACTCTTATTTACTGTCTCCCGCACCTTGAGGTGGGCGCTGGAGAAGTAGGCGGTACCATCCCGGTTCGCCCGGAAGGAGAATAGCTTCCGGAAAACGGCGAGACTAAACTCGACTCGCCCCTCTCGCAGAAAGCAGGCGAACCCCACCATAACGGCTATGGAGTTCGGGGTCATCTGACCTAGGACAACCCCGAAGTACTTCAGCACTTGGCGTACCTCGGGCCACAGGGGAAGTCGCAGGCCCACCTCAAAGTGAGCCAAGGGTATGGCGAGCTCGTCCCTGGATAAATCGTTGATCTTCTCTGTTTCGCCGGGCCGTCTCGCCGAAAAACCCGGCGGGACGTGGTCGCCGAGAGCATCCAGGTACTCGCATTCCGAGATGACGGCGTGAGGGAAATTGTGCTCTGAGAAGGTATAGGCGCACTTGCTTCGACCGTCCGCATCGCCGCCGCCACCGCCCATTTCCACCGAATTGCCGCCAATCGTGCGAGATAGATCCAGAAGGCGAGCACGAGCCGTGCTTCGCGGAGAGCAGGATTAAAAAGTTCCCGCCAAATGAAGGTGTGCGTGTTTTGAACCGGTGAAAGAATAAAGACCGGCAAGGCCTATTTATAGGGAGAGAGAAAGGGCATGAAAGTTCCCGCCAAATGAAGGTGTGCGTGTAGCAAAAATCAGCCCGACGGTTCGACTTCCCAGCGCTCAACTGCACCGCAAAGGCCGATCAGGCGCGGTTCTCGCCTGGCCGCATCCGCGCAAGACTTGAGCGGGCGAGTCTTGGCCCGCACCCGCCCGGGATTCCGCGCGAGTCGGGAAACTCCCGGATGGCGAGCACCTCGGCTCTCCCTCGCCCCGATCGGCAGGACGGGTAGAGCGAATCCTTTCCCCGACCCGCCGCACAGAGAACGAAAGAAATAACATGGTAATTTCAATACACATCAGCAGCAAAAATTACGCCCATACGCGGGCAAAAAGAGTTGTGAATCGCTACAGATACAGGATAACTTTGAAATAATAGCAACCCGGCGATGTCCCGCCGGCGGGGAGGCTTGAGGCTGGATCAGTACTGGATCCACTTCCACCTGCCCCGCCGCTGCGTTCCCGATCGCGGCGGCACGCGAGGGTAGTGGTAATCGCGCACCGCCACCAGCTCCTACTGAGCCAGGCCGACTTGCTCTGAGGCATTCCTAAGACGCTCCTCGGCTCGCGTAATGTGCATGCCTGGTGAAGTGACATCGCCGCCTTCTTCCGCGCGCGGGACTCCCTCCAAGGCCGCGAGCCGAGCCTCGGTGTCGGCCTTGTCTTGATCGACCCTCTTCACGAGCTTCTGGAGCAGCAGCGTGTGCTTCTGGAATAGCCGCGTCACCTGCCTCTTCATCCCCACCGCGTCGGTCGGGTCGCCCAGGTAATCAGAAACACTGTCCACGTCGGGCGGAGGCGAATACCCTTCGCTCATCTCAGTTTCGGAGGAGACCATGTTGTAGCCTACAAAAGGGCGATTCAGAAGGAGCGAGCAGGAACAAAGCCAACGGTGAGTACAAGCATACCAGGGGTTGGCACGTCGACCACGCGGATGGATGGACGAGATGAGCCCGACCGCCCCTGAAAGGCTTCTCCCTCGAGGGCCTCAAGAGATTTTACCAGTCCGTGGGGAGCCGGCGAGTGAGTGGTTTCCGGAGGTGGGCGGTCCAGACCTGGGGGACTAGCAACCCTCTCATACGACAAGGGAGGGGGGCGATCCTCCCCCCCCCACCCCCCCCCCCCCCCACCCCCCACCCCCCCCCCCCCCCCCCTCGTTCCCCACGTCTCCACAAGGTATTGCCTGCAAGACAAAGATCAGAAATACAACAATAACCCAAAGAAGAAGGTCACGTACCCCAGAAGCGACCTCAACACCCGCCGCCGAGCTGGAGCCCGGGAAGGCGCTCGCCGGAGACCGCCTAACAATCTTTCCCTTCGCCGACCTAAAGAGAGGCCCGGGAGACCCATGTGCTAGCCAAGGGGCGGCCTCGAGGGCCTCCTCCAGAGTCTTCTGGTCCGCTGCCGCCAGGCAAGCTCGCACCTCTTCGCTGACCGGCATCAAGAAACTGTAGTCTGTCCAAGAAAAATGAGGGGATCTGGGGAGCCCCCCCTGGGCTCAGTGGTATATTTATAGCCGGACAGTGGGGCCCCACCAGAAGATTCCCTGCCAGCTCAGTACAGTACTCGCCGAACACGCGGGTTGGATGATTCTTTCCGAGCTTGTATCAAGCTCAAAAAGAGCGGGGATTGTGTACAACCCCGTGTACGGCGAGCGGGTCCCGCCAGGGAGGTCGAGCAGACCTAGCCCCGCGACCCGCACCCAAGCGACAAATAGATATACGGCAGGGGGGCTGGCCCGCTCCCACCCATTTCAGGCGAGCGAGCCGGGCGAGGCGAGCGAGCGGGTCGCACAGAGAATCGCTGACCAAAGCGGATGGGTTCAGCGACCCGCGACTGGCGAGCCGATCGGGGGGTCGCGATGGCCGCCGGCCAGCCCCTACACGCGACCTGGTCGCCTGTCCGCCCCGGCAGAAGACAGGCAGGTCGCGGCGGTCCGGCTCGCGCTAGCCCAGGAAGAATAGGAGGACCGCTGGAGCCAGGTCGTGCCCGCCTCCCACGGAGGGGGATTGGAGGCGAGCTGACTCCACAGGGGTGCGAATAGCCGCTCAGAACGGCGGAGCCACACTGTTGGTAGACCAGGTTGGACTGCGCATAGCTACTCAGGACAACGGAGTTTGGCTGTTGGCAGACCCAACCAGGGGCTTTTTGGTATTTTCAGGTCAGTTCTTTTGGTTATTGGCAGTCCAGATTCCAAAAAACTATAAATAAGACCCAAGGGGTATCTCAGAGGGCACGCTTTTGAGTGCCTCCTTACTCTCGTTTTCAAGTGCTCTCTGAGGGTACCTTAGCTCGGCTTCTGGCTAAGGAGGGGAAGCGCTCAGAGATCTTCCGGGTTTGTGGTGGGACCTCCCTGCCGAGCCCTTGGGTCTGTTTCTCCTTGTCTTCTTCGTTGTTTTTCTTGCAGGAGCAAAGTAGGCGCGAGAATACCCCTTCCCCAAGGGTCGAACTCCACAAGAGGCCGGATTCCAGTTTCAACACCCGTGTCATGCCCGTGTTCACCAGGCATCGATGCCTTGGGCACGTCCAGAAAAGGACACGTCCTGTGACACGCCCGTGTCACAGGACGTGTGCCCATACATGGCACTAGACACGCCCCAGCTCAACTTCGTCGAACTGACTTCGTCGACCAGAGGAGGACATGGCCTCTGACACGCCCTTGTCAGATGGCGTGTTCCCTCATTTTTTTATAGAATGAATTTTCGTCGACCTCTCGATGGCTGCTCACCCGAGCAGAACACGCCCTGGGACACGCCCGTGTCCCAGGCCGTATCACCCAAATTTTTCAAATTCTAGGATTTGGGGTGTTACATTAATTGCTTCTCCTCCAATTTATAACAGCCTTTTAAATTCATCAGTGATATTTTGGATTTCAGCATATCTACGGCTCATTTCTTTTTCCAATACAGTTACTTTGTCAGTTATAATATTAAGTGTAGAATCAAAGTAATTTCTCTGAGCAGCTAGCATAGCTTCAATATTGCTTAAGATAGTACCTTCAGGAAATGTTTTAGTTTTAGTAGATGGTGGAGGTAGAATTGTGATGGTCCATGGAGCAATCTCTTCAATGATGACAGTGGAGGTATAGGTTTGCTTTCTGCTGATTATACTTTGTTCATCTTCAGCATTTATGGGTGTATAGAGGGAATCTTAAAATGGAGACTGAGAAGTGGTGGTTCAGCATCTTCAATAGGAGTTTCATCTTCTGAATCTTGAATAAAAACAACTTCTGCCTCATGTATATCTTCAAATGGAGATTTTTCTGGTTCTAGGATAGGAGAATTTCCTTTAGAAGACTATACTAGAGAATAGTGATGGTCTGGATGTGCTGGAGACTTTGTAGGTGGAGAAAAATGTTCTTTAGGAGCAGTGAAAAGAGGCTCTTTAGAAGAGAGTTCCTCTATCATCTAATTGATATCTTCATCAGTAGACAAAATTTGTTCTAGAACCTGGGCATCAGTCAGGTTTTTTATATCTGGTATACCTGCAACAGTAAAATCTGGATGTTCTGCATGAAATAAGGTGGAAGTGGCAGCAGTAGGAGTATTAATTGGGGTTGGAATAGCTGTGGCAGCTAGAGCAGGAGCTGGAATTGGAGAGAGCTGAGCTTGAGTAGATGGGGTCGGCTCCCCCTCAATAACTGGATCAGTTATCTGATGAGACGGGGGAGATGGAGTCCTGTCCACATCTTCAACTTCCTTTGCAGCTTTGTCAAACTTCTGAAGTTTAACCTCCCATCTCTGAATGGATGTGATAGAAAATTTCTTCATATGGTGGAGGGCCATGCCATTTTTCATGGAGAAAACTTCAGGGTCCATCTGGTTCAGGTATAGAGAAATGATCCTGCCATAATTAGGACACTTGATGCATGCCTTAATGTTGTCAAAGAGCATCATACCCCACTGATATTTCTTTCTACAAACAACTGCAGTCAGCATATCAAAGAATTCTGGTTTGATATACATTATTGAACTTGTCCTGCAGAGGAGGAATTTTCCAAGATTATCTGCTAATAGCTTACTTTCAGCATTCATGAACTGTCATCGAATAATGTGAGATGATTGGGGAATCCCACAGAAACTATTTACCCTTTCATAATCGGTTCCTACTAGATCGTCTTCTTCATCTCTCACAGGTAGTTGTGGAAATTTGGAAACCGAGAGAGAGGTCATTTTTACCTTGACATCTTGAACCCTTGATTTGAGTACCTTGTCATTGCGCTTGACTTTGGCATATTGAAAAATTTCTTCGACATTAGAAATTAAAACACGGCATGGATGTTCCAGAAAAAATGATAAACCGGCGGTATCGAGTAGAATGGGAACATTCCTGAAGTAATCTGAAATTTCGCCAATCCCTATTGAGACTACTTCGTTGCTGATTCCAAGCTTGGAAGATGATGCCATTGATGTGGAGAAAGAAATGTTGGCTGGACGGCGAATGGAGAAATGGGCTTGATAGCGGCAGTCGGCAGAGACGGAGAAGGTGAAGCGTCTTTTCTTGAGAGAAAGGATTTTTAAATCGGGAATAGAAAATTCTTGGACTATAATCTATTTATATTTTCATTTAATTTTGATGATAAAAGATATAAATAACGTAAAAAAATATACCTGGAATATGGCGGTGAAGTGTCTGGGTGCAAGTAGGAAAAATTTGAACTTGATGAAAAATTTCCACTTTGATTTCTCGAGTGGATTATTGTTCTTGAGAAGAGTACTAAATTTTGATCGACGAAATTCGAACTCTGATCGACGAATTTAACCTTCACATGCTGCAATTGCCTTCTCGAGTAGAATTTCCAATTTCTCGAGTAGAGCAATTCTTGTTCTCGAGTAGAGCTTTTGTTCTCGAGAACTAATTATGCTGTTCTCGAGTAGTGCTTCTGTTCTCGAGAAATAATTTTGCCGTTCTCGAGTACTAGTGATGCACTCGAGAAATGAAGTCCATACTTTAAAATTTTCTTGATTTTACAGTATGACCAGATCTTGAACTTGCTTGAAATCTTTTTCTTCATACTTATTCTTCCTTGTTGAGCATGCCAAGTTCTATTTTGAAGAACGAGAACTTGGCCTCGTTTAGCAGCTTCGTGAATATATCTGCAATTTGCATGTCAGTTGAGACATATTAGAGATTTATGTCACCATACTCCACATGCTCCCGGATGAAGTGGTATCGCAACTCTATGTGCTTTGTCCGGCTGTAAGAGACTGAGTTGTTGGCTATCGCAATCACACTGGAGGAGTCGCAAAACAAAGGAATGTCCTTGACCTTCAAGTTGTAATCTTCAAGTTTGTTCTTTATCCATAGCAATTGTGCACAACAACTACCGGCAGAAATGTATTCTGACTCGGCCATTGAGATTGCGACACAATTTTTGATTTTTGCTGCTCCATGAAATAAGCCTCCTTCCAAGGAATTGGCAAGTCCCGAAAGTGCTCTTTCTATCATCTTTGCTTCCTGCAAAATCTGCATCTGAGAAACCAGTTCATTGTCATTACTTTTTGGGTACCATAAGCCAAGATTTGGTTTACCTTTAAGTTATCTCAAGATCCGCTTTGCAGCAGCGTAGTGAGATTCCTTAGAGTTCACTTTAAATCAAGCACACACGCATGTTGAAAACATTATATCTGATCTACTGGCAGCAAGGTAGATCAAGGATCCAATTATGCTTCTGTACTTGGTTTCATCAAAAGGTTTCCCTTTCTCATCCTTATCCATAGACATAGTTGAACGCATTGAAGTCCTCATAGAGGTTACGTTCTCCATTCCGAATTTCTTAATTAACTCCTTTGTGAGTTTCGTCTGAGAGATGAAAATTCCATCTTCAGATTGTTTCACCTGAAGTCCTAAGAAATACTTCAGCTCTCTCATACTGCTTATTTTGAACATCCCTTACATAAGTTTGGAAAACTTTTTGCAGAGGTTGTCGTCAGTAGAGCCAAATATGATGTCATCGACATAGATTTACACTAGCAAAATCTTGCCTTTTATTTCCCTAAGAAATAATGTTTTATCTATCTTTCCTCTTGTGAACTTGTTCTCAAGAAGAACGTTAGACAGCTTCTTGTACCAAGCTCGAGGACCTTGTTTCAAACTATATAACCTTTAAATAAAAGATATACATGCTCAGGAAAGTTAGAATCAATGAAACCTGGAGGTTGTTCCACATACACCTCTTCATTTATGTCTCCATTAAGGAAGGCCGACTTCACGTCCATCTGATAGACAGTGAAGCCCTTAAGTGTTGCGTCCAGCCTTGTCACTGGTGCAAACATCTGATCGAAGTCGATTCCTTCTTCTTTTCAGTATCCCTTGGCGACGAGTCTGCCCTTATTCTTTATAATTGTCCCATTCTCATCCATCTTGTTCTTGTAGACCCACTATGTTTCGATAACGTTCTTGCCTTTGGGTGTTGGAACAAACTTCCAGACTTGGCAACGCTTGAATTGATTTAGTTCTTCTTCCATTGCCATTATCCAAGATGAGTCTGAGTTTGCTTCCTCAAATTTCTTTGGTTCAACCTGTGAGAGAAAACTCAAATATAAATT
Organism: Platanthera guangdongensis; assembly: GCA_039583875.1. NCBI lineage: Eukaryota > Viridiplantae > Streptophyta > Magnoliopsida > Asparagales > Orchidaceae > Platanthera > Platanthera guangdongensis. The sequence continues at coordinate 67,582,765 of CM077160.1, forward strand.
TTCATTAGTTGTACCTCTACGAGTTCTAACACCATCCTGGCGATCTCCTATGATTTGATCCATTGGGTGATCCTTCAAGTGCTTGAGCTTTAGAGTCCTTGCATATGGAGCTTCTTCAACCATAGGAGTGACATCATCAACTTGAATGATGTCTTCATCATGGTCATCAATCTCTCCAATTGGGGTTAGAGTGGTGATCTTGATGAACTTTTGATCTTTTTCTTTAGTCAGCTCATCTAAGTTTAATTCTTTTATTCTTGAACTTGCATCGTCAATAAACACACTAGAAGAGCTGCCTTGCAGTAGGCTCGTCCCATCAAATATAACATGAATAGATTCTTCTACAATCAGGGTTTTCTTATTAAAAATCTTATATGTCTTACTATGACTACTATAACCTATTAAAATACCTTCAAAGCTCTTTTCACTAAATTTAGTGGTGTGATACTTACCATTATCAAGGACGAAGCATTTACAACCAAAGATTCTAAAATATGAAATAGTCAGTTTCCTGTCCTTTAGTAGTTCGTAAGGTGTCTTATTATGGTACTTGTTTATAAGTCCTCGATTTTGCACGTGGCATGCAGTGTTGATGGCTTCAGCCCAGAAATATTCTGGTAGTGTGGCATCACTCAACATGGTCATACAGGCCTCTATGAGTGTTTTATTCCTTCTCTCAGCTACTCTGTTCTATTGAGGAGTACGAGGAGAGGAAACTCATGAAAGATACCTAGGCTTTCACAGAATTCTATCATGGGCCCAGACTTGAACTCTATTCCATTGTCACTTCTGATTTTGACTACAGAACAATTGTATTCATTCTGGATCTTCCTGACAAAATTTGTAAAGATATCAAAAGTATATGACTTGTGTTTTAGAAAGAACACCCACGCAAAACGAGAGTAATCATCAATAATAACCAATGTATAATCCTTACCTCCCAAACTTCTAACTTGCAGTGGACCGAACAAGTTCATATGAAGTAGTTGTAAACATATATTAGAGTGTTTGTCAATAATGCTTTTAAAGATAGCCCTTGTTTGCTTGCCTTTTACACATGCGTGACAAGGTATATCTTTAGCGCACTTGACATTTGGGGCATCACGTACTAAATTAATAGAAAAAATTTATTAATAATTTTAAAATTAATATGTGTTAATCTCTTGTGCCATTGGTCAACAAGGGACGCACTATTTTTAGCCAAAAAGCACACTGGTGTAGAAGAGTCTATGCAAATAAAATTTAAATAAAATATATTTCTTCTACGAGTGCCTGATAGAATCATTTCCAAATTGTCTACCGATTTTATCAAGCACTTGTCTGCATGAAATTCTACTATTTATTCTTTATCGCAGAGCTGGCTTATGTTTATAAAATTGTGTTCCAATCCTTCAACATAAGCCACATATGAGAATGATACACTACCATTAGTAATCATACTGTAGCCTTTAGTAATTACTCTGTCAGAACCTCCAAAGGTGACCTTTGGCCAATTCATGACTGGAGAATAATTCTGGACTAGGCTTCTAGTCTCGGTCATATACCGAGAGCATCCAATGTCCAAATAACAGATAGGATTTTTTATGGCCTTTGGACATACCTGCATTCACAAATCAGTTTGCCTTAGGAACCCAAACATGTTTGGGTCCTTAGCCTCTAGTTAGCATACTCCCCCAACATGTGTTAACATTGTGAGTGGTCTTTCTCACATTAATAAATTGAGGAGTTACATAATTTCTGGAGTTAAACCAGCAATCTATAGCAAAGTGCCCAACTTTGCCGCAGCAGCAACAGTCAAACCTGTTGTATCTTTGCCTAAATTTCTACTGCTTGACATCTTGATAGTGTGGTCTAGCAGGGGTAGCAGTCTTGGAGGTAGAAGCTTCATTGTGATGGCACTCACATGACTTCTTCTCCTTAAGAGACTTTTCCACAATGGGTTTGCTTTTGGTGCTTTCTTGATGTTGTGACCATGACTATAAGGGTCATATCTCTGAAGAGTTATCTCCTCATAAGGTGCCTTGAAGACACTTTCGCCAAAGTTCCGTGGACGGTTCCATCCTTGGTACCGAGACTTGGGCTCTACATAAGTAGGCCTAGCAAAGAAACCGTAGGGGGGAATTAAGATCAATCTCGTTAGTTGGAAAGATAACCTTTTTGAATGAAGCCTGATCTTGAGGAGCTTTCCCCTTCTCCTTGGCCAAAGCATTCTTGGCAGCCGTATTCTTCCGTTGAGCCTTATTTCTCCTAGAAGAATTACTAGGAGCATCCATATGGCCTAAGCCAGCACCTTTGGCCTGAGCTGAGAATTCAGCAACAAACAGAAGGACAGTCATGGGCTTGGAGAAACTTTCAACAAGTTTCTTTTCAGCTGCAAGTTATTCTTTCAATTCCTTGATGATTATATCCTTCAGATCTAGGTGCTCGAGAGATTTATTATACTTTTCAATTGCAGCATTTAAATTCTCTCTGACTGAGTCCGTCTTGGCGACTTTCTCTCTCAGAGTGCTCTCTTCAGCCTTGAGAGATTTAATCTCCTTGGCCTGAGTTTTCACAACTTTTTGACATTTGTCGTAAGCCTTGATTAACTCTTTATATTGAGCCATGAGTTCAGACTCATCGTCAGAAGAGCAGTCCTCATGATCATGGTCAGAAGCATCTGATTCAGAGAGAGAAGTATTAAATTTTACCTTGCCAGTGTACTGGGGTTATTCTTCCTCATCTGTTTGTGCCATTAGCCCAAAGTAGACTTCCTCTTCCTCACTTGACTCAGATGAGTCAGAGATGCTGAGAGTCTTGCCATTCTTGGCTACTAGGTTTCTTTCAATTCTCTTCTTATTGTAAGAAGATTTCTTCTCCCCTCTTTTTCCACCCTCCTTCTTGTGAGGGCAATCAGCAATGACGTGTCATGGCTTGTTGCAATAATAACAAATAATGTCAGAGGAAATATGTTTGTTCCGTTTAGAATGATACTTGTCATGGCTACTTAAGCCGTTCTTGTGACGATCACCATCAAGACGTGATCTTCTGAATGAGGCATCTTTTCCTCTCCACTTTTCTTCTTGTTCAAGAACTTCTTGAACTGCCTTCAAAGAAGAGAAAACTCTCCTTCTGATAGCTCTGAGCCTGAGGTACTTTGCTCTGAAGCTTCTTCTTCACTATCTTCTTGTGCAGGAGTAGGTGATGCAACTTTGACTTTCCTTGAGTTGTCTGCCTTCAGTGCGAAAGACATCTCCTTGAATGAAGACCGGCTCTTCTCTTCTTCAGCTTTTCTTGAATTGATTTGCAGCTCATATGACATAAGCTTTCCGTAGAGATTTTGAGGGTCATTCTCTGCGAGCTTGCCAAACTCCCAAATTGCACAGAATTTATTGTTCCATTCCTTAGTTAGGGACCTCAGAAATTTGTCATTTAATTCTCCATTAGTGAAGACCCGACCATATACTCTTAGGACGTTAACAATCTTGAAGAAGATTTCAAAAGTATCTGCAATTGAATCCTTGGGACCTTGTCTAAATGCTTTATACTTTTGATTCAGGAGGGATCTTCTATCATCCCTAACCTCGTCAGTACCTTCCTTCAAGATGATGAGCGACTGTAATATTTCTTGGTGGATTGGTAGTGAATTAGGTTCTGTAGCATAGAATCATCGACTGCACTTGCGATTATATTTTTGGCATTCTTATCTAAGGAGATAAGTGCAATCTCATCCTTATCAAGGTCCATCAACTTCTTTGGAACTTTCTTGGTAGGATCAATAGTGGAGACCGTCATAGGAATATAAGGTCCATCTTCAACAATCATGAAGATTCTTGGGTCCACAGCTTCCATGAAAAATTTAATTCTTTCTTTCAATATGGCAAAGATTATCTTTGTGCATAAAGGAAGCTTTGCAAAATCTTTTGCTCTGTCCATGCTTGAATTACTCAAAACACAACTTGAGGAAGATCTGTTCAAGGTGCTAACCTTTTGATGAACAACCTCGCTCTGATACTAATTGAAAAATGTTTATGTTGTCTCCCTAAATCACCTAGAGGGGGGTGAATAGGTGAGTTCTTCGTCTTTTTACGGAATAAAAATTGAACGAGCGATGCACAGAAAAATAAGCAAGCATACACAGACGACACCAAGAATTATAGTGGTTCCCCAACCTTGGGTACATCCCCTTTCCACCTCACCGATCTAGCAACACACTAAACTCGGCTACTCCACTATTTTCGGATTGAAAACAACCCTACCACTTGGAACAAAGTTCCTATAACTCGATCCTTCAAAATAGGATCTACCCTTGGAAGACAAACTTCCTACAAATAACTCGGAGAACAAAGCACCTACACTTGGAGAATAATCTCCTACAAGAATAAAATGAAATACAAAGAAATATAAACAGTATTGATCTCAGATCTGAAAACTTCAGCCCTTCTTCATCCTTGAACTTTGAAGCTCTGTCAGAAAATATATTGAAGAAGACAAGGCCAAATCTCTGGATCTGAAAATTCTGGTCTCAGCATGATCAAGAAAAGAATCTATCGATGTAGAAGATCTTTATCTGTTGAATCACTTGCTCTGAATCTCTGTATCGAAAGTAGATCAGCGATGAAGACGATGAATAGCGGCGGCTTCTGATTTTGGAAAGAGAATAGTCGATTCAGAATACTTAGGGATTCTTCTTAGGGTTCTTCTCTGTATAACCCCGTGTTCTCCGTGTGGGCTCGCTAGGCCAAGCGAGCGGACCAAGGCACACTTCCCTCTCTAGAACAACAGGTGGGCAGGCAGTAGATGGATAGGTCGCTCTCGCCCAAGTCAGGCGGGCGAGCCGCGCGAGCTGCCCGAGCTGGCCCTTCGCCCCTCTCTCTCTCGCACGTCGGGAGTTCGTCGAGCGGAGTTCGTGGTCTTCATTCATTGACCAGAGTTTGGGTCGGCATTCACCGAGCAGAGTTCGTGGTCCTCATTTGTCGAGGAGAGTTTGTGGTCCGCATTCGTCGAGCATAGTTCGTGGTCCGCATTCATCGAGCAGAGTTTGGGTCGGCATTAGTCGAGCAGAGTTTGTGGTACGCATTCGTCGAGCAGAGTTTGGGTCGGCATTCGTCGAGCAGAGTTCGTGCTCAACATCCATCGAACTAATTTTCGAGGTTGGGTTCGATGGGTCCAGATTAGCGAGCCCCCTTCCGGAGCTCCTGCAGCGGCAGTTTGAGATCGGGCCAGCTCGCTGTTCTACAAGCGACCCAGCCTCTAGCCCGCCTCGGCAGAGGCACTGGCAGGTCGCGGCGGCCTAGCTCGCACTCGCTCAGGAGGAGACAGCGAGCTGCGGGAGCTAGGTCGCACCCGTCCCCTAGGCGCGAAGAGCAGTGGCAAGCTGACATCCAAGTCCATGGGACATGCGTAGTGGGGCCCATGGGTAAAATAACCTGGATGCCCCTCCCATGGGTACGAATAGCTTGTTAGAACAGTGGAGTTGCGATGTTGGCAGACCAAGCTGGGCTGCACTGTAACGTCTCCATCCGTTCATATAGCATATAATAGAAGGTCCGACCGGGGCCCCACACCATATGCCACCAAACAGGCGGGGAAGTTACAGGTTAATACCACAACACAATAGCATCCTAACTCAGAGCATGCTAGAGGAAGATTTTAACAATAAAATAGAACTCCAACCATGAATGTCCACTATATATATATATGTTGAAACCGAAAAACGGTCTCCTATGGAGTTCACCCTTGGGGAAGGGGTGGTCTCGCGCCTACTTCACTCCTGCAAGCAAAACAACAAAGAAAACAAGGAAAGACCGTCCCAAGGGCTCGGAGGGCGAGCCCATGGTGCAGTGGGACGAGCTAGCCCATCGGGTCTCCATCTCCACTCTGCATCCGTCCTGGCATGACCGCGAGCCCGCCACCGGCCATGCATACGCCCTCGGCTTCGGCCTCTATGGCCGCGAGGACGCTGATTCCTACAAGAACATGACCCTCCGGCAGCTCGGCCATGAGGGTCTGCAGGCCCACCTGCATACCATGGAGATCCACCACATGCTGAGCCTTGAACTCCGCCGGGCTTCGAGGCGCGTAGGCTGCGGCAGGGGGAGGCCATCAACACTTTCTATGAGGACGAGCTCGCCTTCCCCATCTCCCATTTCGAGGTGGGGTTGAGCCTCCCCCTCTGGATGGAGATCCGGCAATTCCTGAAGTACTATGGCGCAGTACCCGCATAGTTAAACTCCAACGTCGTCGCTATGATGGTGGCGTTCGCGAGCTGCCTTCGGCGAGAGACGATCGAGTTCAACCTGACAGTGTTCGGGAAACTATTCTCCTACAAGGCGACGCCGGATGGGGTCTCCTACTTCAGCGGCTCGCTGATAAAGGTTCGCGAGATCGCGAACAAGCATCACACTTGGATGACCAAGATCGCCGTCATCAGGGGCGATCTCGGCAACATCCCCAACTTGCCTCAGCAAAAGGGCGAGGAGGTCTACCGCCCCCCTGCTGTGTCCGGCAACGATGCTGAGCTCCACAAGTATTTCCTCCACAAGGACTTCGAGATCGCCTTCCTGCGAAGGGGCCTCGACTCGCTTCTCCTTGTCCCACCCAGCGAAGGTTTTGTTCTCTCCTCATCCTTCTGAGCTCGCCATATTGCTGCTGAATTTCTTCTAACCTTTTCCAAGTATTTTCTTGCAGGGGAGCGGATAATTCCCGTGAACCCGCCGTTTGCGGACTCGGGGTCGCACCCGGACCTTCTTGCTCGCGAGAAGGCTGCGGAGGCAACCTGCCGAGATGAGGCGGCCCTCTCTCAACCCTCTTCCAGCAAAAGGTGACCTGAGGATGCGTGGTCGAACCCGCCACAGCGCCAGAGACTGCCAAAAAAGATGCGGAGAGTCCCGTTGTCTTCGCGGGGGCAACAACAACAATAACATCAATCCAACCCCAAATACATTAGCTCGTCTGAGACCCCTCCCGACGCGTCACCGGAGAGCCCGCTGAAGGAGATCAGTAGCAAAAGCCGGAAGGGTGGCGAGGCTCCATCTTCTGCGGCGGCGATTTGAAAGTCCACTTAATGTCAACTACCTTCACCTATGGGGGGGGGGGGGAATAGGTGTCTTGCAGCGTTTCTGCGGAATTAAAATCGTACCTGCACAAGAAAGCAAAACAATACAGCACAGAAAGGACACAAGCAAATTATAGTGGTTCACCGATTTGGGTACATCCACTTTCCCCCTTTGACCTATCTCCCAACCAGGGACGACTCGGTCACTTCACCAACAGGATTGAAATCCAATCCTTGCACTAACGGAAGGAATCCTTCCACACGTAGGAGTCACCACTCCCACAACACGGGTTGCACCCAACCCTTACAACTAGGGACCAATCGGTCCGTTACAAAGAAATTGAAAATAGATTGTACAAGAAATACAAACAACTTATGGAGACTAAGGTGTCCCTCTTCGTTCGATGACGTGTTCTTGAAGTCAACGAAGAGTCCACAACCCTAGATCTCACTTGGAGAGAATCTCCCCGAAACCGGCGGCGGCAAGAAGGGAGGCGGCTTGGTTCTCGGGATCGGCGGCGACAACGGCGTGCTGCGGCTGTTCTTTGGAGATTCAACTTTCGTAGCAAAGCTAGCAAGGTCTTCCAACGGTCACACTAGGATCGATCGTCTCGATCTATTCAGAAGGGGAAGGTTTTCCCGATCAACGAATCAAGAGACAAAGGATCTCTGGTTAGACGCGTGAGACGCTGTGCTTGGCTGAACTTCTGTCGCCGGGAGATCTGGAAGAAACCACCGGCGATCAACTACACGAGCGGCGACGATGGCGGCGGAGAAGGATTTCCAAACTAGGTCACGTCGGCGGCTCGTGTATTCATTTTTCGATCTTCTTCAAAATCTTGATCGACTGTTCAAAAATACGCGAGTATTTATAAAGTAGAATACTTCTTTATGACCGTTGTGGGTCCCACCAGAAAAAACCCTAAAACCGGTTCAAAACAGCGCCAGTGGCTGAGTCCGGTCCAGCGGGTTCCAGAAAATTTTCCTAAGGCAAAGTCGGCAAGAATCGAAGGTCATTCTCCACGATTCGGCGAGAATCAGCCAGTGATTCTCGACGATTGTGACTTAGTGACAGATTTGCAAGCTCTGATTTAGCCGGATAGAGTCGGCGAAAATCAGCCAGTGATTCTCGACGATTCGGCGAGAATCACTAGTGATTCTCGTCGATTATTACTTAGACGATTTGTCATCTTTCCACCCATGAGCTGCTCTTTGACCCTGAATTGGCGAGAATCACTTGATCCTTGTCTTTCCACCCATGAGCTGCTCTTTGACCCATCCTTGCTCCTTGTCTGCTCTTGCATTATCACAACCCTGTACTTGAAAATAAGTACACTCCAATAGAGAGAGTACACGTAGGCCAACACACTGATCTGCTCAACGAGGGATTACGTCGCGCAGACCCGTGTATATTGACCTACTGCACCCTGACATTGGTGTGTACTTAGCGTGGAATAACTGCAAGCACAACTTAAAAGATTTCATCAAATACATTGTCTATTTACCTTAGCTTGTGCAGGGGCTTCTTCAAATCAGGTACGTTGTGGATACAATACCCAACAATCTCCCCCTATTTGAAGAAGCCTAAACCCTACAAGCTAAGGTGAATAGAGCATATGGGAATGAAAATCATAAACTTAAAATTGAGTTGAGAGAGATATTCATTACCAATACCAATTTCTTGAGAGCAAACTTGGAGCCACCTTAGCCTTAGCCGAGAGTGTAATCTCCCCCTTTTCGGCTTCTGCAAATCTGGGTCTGTTGCATTTGACCCCTTGCTCCCCCTCAGTTCTTGTACATGTGCTCACACTTGAGTTCCTGGCAGAGGCTCCCCCTAGGTGCACGAGCCTGGAGCTTCTGTAGTCTTCATTCCTCATAGTTTAGCATCCCCAATTCAGTTTTGAAAAGACTGAACTTGGCTTCGTCTAAGGGCTTTGTGAAAATATCTGCAATCTGCTTATCCGTGGGGACATAACAGAGAGAGATGTCCTTGTTCTCCACGTGCTCCCGAATGAAGTGGTAGCGCACTTCAATATGCTTCGTTCTGCTGTGCGATACCAGATTGTTGGCAATTGCAATTGCACTGGAGGAGTTGCAGTACATTAGTACTTCCTGGAACTGAAGGTCGTAGTCGGCTAACTAGTTTCTGATCCATAGGAGTTCTGCGCAACAGCTGCCTGCCGAGATGTACTCAGACTCTGCTGTGGAGGTTGCTACACAATTCTGCTTCTTGCTGTTCCATGAGATAAGCCTTCTTTCGAGGAATTGACACGTCCCGGAAGTGCTTTTCCTGTCATCCCTACTCCCTGCAAAATCAGCATCTGAAAGACCTATTAGATCGACATCATTGTTTGTCGGGTACCACAAGCCAAGATTGGGAGTACCTTTAAGGTATCTTAGAATTCGCTTTGCAGCGACATAGTGAGATTCCTTAGTGTTCACCTGATATCTGGCACAGACACATGTGGAGAACATGATATCCGGTCTACTGGCAGTAAGGTAGAGCAGGGATCCAATGATGCTTCTGTATTTGGTTTCATCGAAAGGTTTACCTTTCTCATCCTTATCCAGAGACATATTGGATCCCATTGGAGTCCTCATAGAGGTTGCATTCTCCATACCGAATTTCTTGAGGAGTTCATTTGTGAACTTCGTCTGAGAGATGAGGATTCCATCCTCAGACTGTTTCACTTGAAGTCCCAAGAAATACTTTAGCTCTCCCATACTGCTCATTTCAAACTTTCCTTGCATACGTTTAGAAAACTTTTTGCAAAAATTGTTGTCCGTTGAGCCGAATATAATGTCATCGACATAGATTTGCACCAACAAAATCTTGCCTTTCACTTCCCTGAGAAACAATGTCTTATCTATTTTACCTCAAGAGAACTTGTTCTCAAGAAGAAAACTAGATAAAGTCTCATACCAAGCTCGTGGAGCTTGTTTTAAACCATATAGAGCTTTATTAAGAAAATATATATGATTGGGATAAGTAGGATTGACAAAACATGGGGGTTGAGCGACGTATACTTCCTCTTTCAGGTCTCCGTTCAAGAATGCTGATTTCACATCCATTTGATAGACTATGAATCCTTTGTGCGAAGCGTACGCCAGGAACAATCTGATTGCCTCGAGTCTTGCCACTGGTGCAAAGGTCTGGTCGAAGTCAATCCCCTCCTCCTGTCTGTAACCTTGAGCCACCATCCTGGCCTTGTTCTTTATGATGACACCATGTTCATCCAGTTTGTTTCTGAAGATCCACTTAGTGCCAATCACATTCTGCTTTTGTGGTCTGGGAACCAGCGTCCAAACATTGCATCGTTCGAATTGATGCAGTTCATCTTGCATGGCCAAAATCCATGCCTCATCTTTGTTCGCCTCGTCGAACTTCTTTGGCTCAACCTGTGACAGGAAGCTAAGATGCAAAATCTCGTTAATAGTACCTCTTCAAGTTCTGACACCGTCACGAGGATCTCCGATGATCTGATCTCTAGGATGATCCCTCACGTGCCGGAGCTCTAGAAGTCTGGCGTCTGGAGCTTCGACTACTTCTTGGGATTCTCCTTCTTCTAAAAGATTTGCTCCATTTTGATCTTCAACATTCCCAGTTGACATTGAGGTGGAAACTTTGACGTACTTAGTAGTTTCATCTTTAGCGGTCTCATCGAGACTCAGCTGTTCAAGTCGTGCACCTGCATCTTCAAGAATACTGCTGGAAGAATTGTCGTTAAGCAAGCTTCCTTCATCAAATACAACATTAATTGATTCTTCTACCACTAGGGTTTTCTTATTGAAGACCCTATATGCCCGACTGTGGGAACTATAGCCCATGAATATGCCTTCGAAGGATTTTTCACCAAATTTAGTATGCGGGTACTTCCCATTATTCAGTACTTAACATCTGCAACCAAAGATCCTCAAATAGGACATGGTTGGTTTCCTGCCTTTCAGTAGTTCGTAGGGCGTCTTACGATGACTTTTGTTGATCAATGCCCGGTTTTGAACATGACAAGCCGTATTGACCGCCTCAGCCCAGAAGTATTCTGGGAGTGACGCGTCATTCAACATTGTCGTGCAGGCTTCAATGAGTGTTCTATTTCTCCTCTCCACGACTCCGTTTTGTTGAGGAGTGCGCGGGGAGGAAAACTCATGAAAGATACCAAGTTCTTCACAGAACTCTGTCATAGCACCAGACTCGAACTCTGTTCCATGGTTACTTCTGATTTTGACCACTGAGCAGTTAAGTTCGTTCTGGATCTGCTTGACAAAGCTGGTGAAGATGTCAAACCTATCAGACTTGTGTTTTAAAAAGAACACCCAGGTAAACCGAGAGTGATCATCTACAATCACGAGCGTATAAGACTTCCCTCTGAAGCTATGAACTTGCATTGGACCAAACAAGTCCATGTGCAGAAGATAAAGACATCTGGAGGAGTCTTTGTCTGAGATGCCCTTAAAGGTAGCCCGAGTCTGTTTGCCCATCTGGCATGCAGGACAGGGACTATCTTTGATACACTTAATAATGGGAGCATCCCTCACTAAATCTTTGGAAAATAGCATATTAATTGTCTTGTAATTAATATGTGTCAATCTCTTGTGTCATTGTTCACAAAGAGATGCACTGTCTTTTGCTACTAGGCATACGGGGGTAGATGAATCTAAGCTAAGAAAATCTAAGCAGAAGATATTTCTGCTCCTAATGCCTGATAATACCGTCTCAGAAGAGGCACATGATATTATTAGGAATTTATCCTTGCAGAACTTAACGTCATAACCTTTATCATATAACTGACTTACACTGGTCAGGTTATGGTTTAACCCTTCAACATAAGCCACGTCGGTGATAGATATTATACCGTTGGAAATCATACCGTAACCTCTGGTGACTCCTCGATCTTGCCCCCCAAAGATGACTTTGGGTCCATTCTCGACTAGAGTGTAATCACGCAGCAGGCTTCTTGTCCCAGTCATATGTCGGGAGCATCCACTGTCCAAGTACCATATTGGAGTTTTGGTGGCCTTTGGACGTTCCTGCAAAACAAAATTAATTTCCCTTAGGAACCCAATCGAACTTGGGTCCTAGATTCTTGGTTAGCATACTCCCCCTCGGGTGGTTAACCCTACGAGTGGTCGGCCTCGCATTGTCAACATAAAGAGTCTCGTTATACCTCGGATTAAACCAACAATCCACGGCAAAGTGACCGACTTTGCCACAACACCAACAGTCAAATCTGTTGTACCTCTTCCTAGGCTCCTGCTATACCTTGGGAATGGTGGGTACAGCCGGGGCCTTGGATCTGGAGGTGGAGGCATCATAGTGATTGCAGTCACATGACTTCTTCACCTTCTGTTCCTTCAGTATAATAGGCTTGGCTTTTGGTGCCTGCTTTCTATTATGGCCGCTAGAGAATTGACCATAATTTCCCATGTGGATTTCCTCATAAGGTGCCTTGAAGACACTCTCACCGAAGTTGCGGGGAAAAGTCCAACCATCATATCGGCTCTTTGGCTTTGCAACTGAGGGCCGGAAATGATGACCAAAGGTTGACTCAAAGTCATGTTGGTTGCAGGGAAAGCAAGGCTTTCTGAACGCAACAGGACTGAGTGGGGCCTTTCCCTTTTCAGCAGCAAAGGCCTTCTTGGAGGCCTTATTCTTTCTCTGGTTCCTATTTCTCCTGGATGAGGAACCAGATACCCCTACATGCCCCAAGCCAGCTCCTTTGGCCTGAGTAGAGAAGGTATCAACTAATGGAAGAGCTGTTTTTGGCATAGAGAAGCTCTTGACGATCTTCCTTTCTGCCGCAAGTTGTTCTTCCAACTTGTCGACTTCCTCCTGCTTAAGATCAAGGAGCTTAAGAGACTCTGAATGCTTTGAAGTCAGGTCTAGGTGCTCTTGTCAGAGAGAGATCAAACTGGTGATCTCTTCCCTTAGGTAGACACTCTCATCCTTAAGGAATTTCACTTCCTTATTCTCAGCCTTCAATCTCTTACGACACTCCTCGAAAGTGTTGAGCAGAAGCTCATACTTCTCGAGGAGCACCACTTCACGGGCCGAAGGGCTATCCTCATGGTCATCATCCTGAGACTCAGGATCAGATTCAAAGTCGGAGAGAGGGGTGTGAGCTTTTACCTTCCTAGTAAATGGGGGGCATTCTCCTTCTGAGTCGGAGCGACCCACCAGCCCGAAGTAGGCTTCCTAATCATCACTAGAGTCTGAGGAATCAGACTCACTCAGTGACTTTGGCTTTTTGGCGATGTAGCTCCTCTCTTTCTTCTTATCTCTAGAGGACTTGTGCTCCTCTCCCTTCCCCTTTTCTCTCTTGCCTTGGTGGCAGTCTGCCACGACGTGTCCTGGCCTATTGCATCCAAAACAAATAATGTCAGAGGAGCGATGTTTGTTCGGTTTAGAAGCATACCTGTCAGAAGAATAATTTTTCTTCTGATGCCTGGAGGAGGAGCCGTCTCTCTTTCTTTGATTCCTCATCTTGAGGAACTTCTTGAATTCTCGGGTGATGAGGGAGAAATCTTCCTCAGACAACTCTGAGCTGGAGGAGCATGTCTCGGAGTCCTCCTCCTCATCCTTTTTCCCGGCACGGTATGAAACCGCACCCTTGCCCTTCCTGGAGTGAATGGCTTTTAGGGCCACAGTCTTTTCCTTGGCTGCAGACTTCTCTGCTTCTTCTTCTGCTTTCCTGGTGTTCAGTTGAAGCTCATAGGACATCAGCTTCCCAAACAGAATTTGCGGGTCTGTTTCAGCAAGTCTGCCAAACTCTCGGATGGCGCAGATCTTTGTGTCTCATTCCTTAGTAAGGGAACTAAGGAATTTATCACTAAGTTCACCATTAGTGAACACTCTTCCATATCCTTTGAGCGCATTGACAATCTTGAGGAAATTCTCGAAGGTGACTCCGATCCCTTCCTTAGGCCCTTGTCTGAAAGCCTCATATTTCTGGTTCAGGAGGGATCTCCGATCATCCCTCACTTCATCAGTGCCCTCCATTAGGATAATCATGCAGTGCCAGATCTTCTTTGCTGTCCTGTAGTTGCAGAAGTTCTGCATCATTGAGTCATCGACCGGGCTGACCAGAATGTTCTGCGCCTTCTTGTCAAGTCCCACCAGCACCATCTCGTCCTTGTCCATTTCAGAAATTTTCTTTGGCACTTTCTTGGTAGGATCAATGGTGGAGGCCTTAGTGGGGACATAAGGTCCCTCCTCCACGATCATGAAGAGTCGGGGATCGACCGCTTCCATGTAGAAACTAATCCTTTCCTTCTAGATAGGAAAGTTTAGTCTGGTGTACACTGGGATCTTGCCTGTGTACTTGAGTCCGTCCATAGTAGAAGTCTGCCTTCTTCTTGGCACTAGTGGCAGGAACTTACTCAAGGTGTGAACCTTTTTGATGAGTAACCTCCCTCTGATACTACTTGAAAGTCCACTTATTGTCAAGTACCTTCACCTATGGGGGGGGGGGAATAGGTGTCTTGCAGCGTTTTTGCGGAATTAAAATCGTACCTGCACAAGAAAGCAAAACAACACAGCACAGAAAGGACACAAGCAAATTATAGTGGTTCCCCGATTTGGGTACATCCACTTTCCCCCTTCGACCTATCTCCCAACCAGGGACGACTCGGTCACTTCACCAACAGGATTGAAATTCAATCCTTGCACTAACGGAAGGAACCCTTCCACACGTAGGAGTCACCACTCCCACAACACGGGTTGCACCCAACCCTTACAACTAGGGACCAATCGGTCCGTTACAAAGAAATTGAAAATAGATTGTACAAGAAATACAAACAACTTATGGAGACTAAGGTGTCCCTCTTCGTTCGATGGCGTGTTCTTGAAGTCAACGAAGAGTCCACAACCCTATATCTCACTTGGAGAGAATCTCCCCGAAACCGGCGGCGGCAAGAAGGGCGGCGGCTTGGTTCTCGGGATCGGCGGCGACAACGGCGTGCTGCGGCTATTCTTTGGAGATTCAACTTTCGTAGCAAAGCTAGCAAGGTCTTCCAACGGTCACACTAGGATCAATCGTCTCGATCTATTCGGAAGCGGAAGGTTTTCCCGATCAACGAATCAAGAGACAAAGGATCTCTGGTTAGACGCGTGAGACGCTATGCTTGGCTGAGCTTCTGTCACCGGGAGATCTGGAAGAAACCACCGGCGATCAACTACACGAGCGGCGACGACGACGGCGGAGAAGGATTTCCGATCTAGGTCACGTTGGCGGCTCGTGTATTCGTTTTTCGATATTCTTCAAAATCTTGATCAACTGTTCAAAAATACGCGAGTATTTATACATTAGAATACTTCTTTATGACCGTTGTGGGTCCCACTAGAAGAAACCCTAAAACCGGTTCAAAACAGCGCCAGCGGCTGAGTCCGGTCCAGCGGGTTCCAAAAAATTTTCTTAAGGCAAAGTCGGCGAGAATCGAAGGTCATTCTCGACGATTCGGCGACAATCAGCCAGTGATTCTCGACGATTGTGACTTAGCGACAGATTTGTATGCTCTGATATTGCCTGATAGAGTCGGCAAGAATCAGCCAGTGATTCTCGCCGAATCGGCGAGAATCACTTGGTGATTCTCGTCGATTATTACTTAGACGATTTGTCGTCTTTCCACCCATGAGCTGCTCTTTGACCCTGAATCGGTGAGAATCACTTGGTGATTCTCGTCGATTATTACTTAGATGATTTTTCGTTTGTCCACCCATGAGCTGCTCTTTGACCCATCCTTGCTCCTTGTCTGCTCTTGCATTATCACAGCCCTGTACTTGAAAATATGTACACTCCAATAAAGAGAGTACACGTAGGCCAACACACTGATCTGCTCAACGAGGGATTACGTCGCGCAGACCCATGTATATTGACCTACTGCACCCTGACATTGGTGTGTACTTAGCGTGGAATAACTGCAAGGACAACTTAAAAGATTTCATCAAATACATTGTCTATTTACCTTAGCTTGTGCAGGGGCTTCTTCAAATCAGGTACGTTGTTGATAAAATACCCAACACGATCTCCCCACTCCCTTCGGTGAAGAGGACGGCTCGCGAGCGCGGGGCACCGAAACAACATCCCCTCTTTAACTTCGGGGGTCGGTGGAGGGACTCGGGGGGAGAGCCCATGGTGCAGTGGGCCGATCTGGCCCATCGGGTCTCCATCTCCACTCTGCATCCGTCCTGGCATGACCGCGAGCCCGCCACTGGCCATGCTTACGTCCTCGGCTTTGGCCTCTACGGCCGCGAGGACGCCAAGGCCTACAAGAACATGACCCTCCGGCAGCTCAGCCATGAGGGTCTGCAGGCCCACCTGCGGACCATGGAGCTCCACCACATGCTGACCCGCCTCAGCTTTGCCCTCAGCAATCAACTCCTAAAAGCCGAGCAGGCCCGCGATGTCGACAAGGACAAGGTTGTTGATCAGGCGAAGCAGCTCGGCATCGCTGAGGGCCTCCTCACCCAGGCCGCCGGCGGACTAGTAAGTGTCAACTTCTCTGTTCTTTTACTTAGAAAATTTTGCGCTGCTGCTAACCGGGCTTCCTCTTTACCAGGATGCCAAGGCCTCAGGGGAGCTTCGGGCTTGCAATGCCGAGCAAGGGGAGGAGATCAACCAGCTGTGCGCCAGCCTTGCCCAGTTGGAGGGGGCGAACGCGAAGCTGAAGGAGGAGAATCAGCACCTCAACTGCGAAGTCCGCCGCCAGGCGGAGATCTTCTTCCCGGCCAGCGGCTCCGATCCTTCCGTCCCCTATAAGAGGCCGCGGATCTTTGGCGAGGCCGATCTCGTCGAGAGGTTGCAAATTAACTCCATCCAGGCTGCCGAATGCACCCTCCAAATGATGAAGGACACGGGGGTGCTGGTGCAGGGGTGCGAGGAGATCTCCGCCAGGGACCTGATGCTGAGCTTATTCTCGGCGACTCCCCCCAGCGAGAAGGAAGATAGCCTGGACGGAATGTTCGGGAAGGGCTTCCCGGACAAGCCGGGTGAAGGGGAGGATCAGTCCGCCGGGGGGGGCGAGTCCTGAATTTTCATACTCTCCATTGTGGTTTACTCCGCTGTCGCCATGATGGTGGCGTTTGCGAGCTACCTTCGGCGGGAGAGGATCGAGTTCAACCTGATAGTGTTCAGGAAACTATTCTCCTACAAGGCGACGCCGGATGGGGTTGCCTACTTCGGTGGCTCGCTGATCAAGGTTCGTGAGATCACGAACAAGCATCACACTTGGATGACCAAGATCGCCTTCATCAGGGGCGATCTCAGCAACATCCCCTACTCGCCTCAGCAGATGGGCGAGGAGGTCTACCGCCCCCCTGTCGTGTAACGTCCCCGCGCCCCAACATGTACTCTAATTTCCACCTGGTCCGGTTCCGGTTACCGGGCTGCAGCACAAACACCCCAACCCCTCTCCATCCACAGGCGGGTTGTTGGTGGCCACAGCCTCCCTTTGATGAGCTAAACTCGATAGTCAAGCCCGCACTACGGGGACTTCCAAGGAGGTCACCCATCCTAGTACTACTCCAGCCCGAGCACGCTTAACTATGGAGTTCTTTCAACTCTCATCACCAATTGAGCTGCAGATCAATTGGTGATGAGAGTTGAAAGAACTCCATAGTTAAGCGTGCTCGGGCTGGTGTAGTACTGGGATGGGTGACCTCCTTGGAAGTCCCCGTAGTGCGGGCTTGACTATCGAGTTTAGCTCATCAAAGAGAGGTTGTGGCTGTAAAACTCCCCCTACCCGGATCCCAAAACACGGCACGAAGAGGGAGTCTTATGCCCGGAATAGCCGCCTTGCGGTAGCATTAGCACACGGGCTAACCTGTATCACAAGACGCCTATTCCGCCGGCTACAACAATATCAATATATCATGCCAACCCAACCAATTAAATAACTACCAGAAGTCAAATCCACACTAAGTTATAATGTCCAAATACATCAATAAGGAGAAGCTAAAACATGCTTCTACAATATATCAGAGCACAGCTAAACATTGCCCAAATGGGCTACAACAGAGTAATAGAACTAACATCGGTGACCGACGGTATCGATGGCACCGTCCCTTCAGGCCCTGTCGTCCTGGCCTGGCTATCCTGCGGCGTAGTCTGCGACTGCTCTACCTGTGGCGTGACCTCCTAAAAAGGAAGACGTAGCAACCGTTAGTCGAAACGACTAAGTGGTTTCACATCCGCTCCCCCGGCGACTCCTCGGCACCGGGCGGAGTAAAGGAACAAGAGTATAGTATATAACAAGTATGCAAGTAAAGGAAGTACAAGCAGGTGTCAGTAGTGTAAGAGTAACAGTATCATAATCAGCATTTATGTAAGAGCTACACTAAACTAGCAAGTATAAGTAACAGCAGGAAAGTAACTAAACTTATAAGAATGCCCATACAAACTTATAAGTTAAGGATCGGGTTACATAAAAGTAACTCATCGTATAAGAGTGCCCATACAAACTTATACGATGAGGATCTTGTTGTGCAATGATATGAAATGCTATGAATGTTATGCAATGACTCACCCATGCACACCCATGCAATTGCTATGTCGACACAGACTATAGTTCCCACTTTTCGAGCAGGTAGCTAACCTCTCAGGCATCAGCCGCCGTGGCCAGGCGGTGACAGTAGAACGAGCACTTCTACTACTAGGCGGGTATCACACTACTTCACCTAGGCCTCCGTATGCCTCAACGCTAAGAATCACAACAGCGGAGCCCATGCGTACTATGGCCCAGCGGGGTCTTGGGTAGATGTGCACCAAGAACACAGCCCGAACTGGCCTTGCGTGACCCGGAAGGGGCCTCGGAAGAAAGCACGAGGACACAGCCCAACCGTTCACATGGCCGGAGGGGCCTCGGCACGTGAACAACGAGGACACAGCCCAAACCGACCAATTCTAACTGTCAACTCCCGTCGGTGTGACGACTGGCGAGCCCGTAGACCTGCCACACTATCCTTAACCCGGGATTGCGACACCGCATGTCGACTCACACCACATGCAAATTCCACATCAACATATCATGGAAGGGGCCTCGGAGTGAGCACGAGGACACAGCCCAACCATCCATCCACACCTTACCTCAACACGACCAAACTTAGTGGCGGTCAACACCGCACTTGCACATTTACTATAACATGCCAATAGGAGACGACACACTATTGTTGGACTCCTAAATTCAATCCGATATATAACATATGCATGGCCATGGGTTACCCATCTATATATCATCCCAAGTGATTTCAACATGATATAAATAAGATTTGCTCTTACGACAACTTACCGAAGTATTATCAAATCAATCCAATTAAACATAAGGAAATCAACAGGCCTCAAGCTATCTTGCGATAATAAATTGTATTTCTAAAACAGTAAATATTATCATCCATAACACTTTGGTGGTTAACATAAATTATTTCACCAAAATCTCGAATTAATTGCGACATTGGACCCACCAATTTCAAATCCACAATCTTGTATATAGAGACCCAGAATTTCAACGCAGGATTAGCACTGGACAGCAACTTCGACCGGAGTTTCCTGAAGTTACAGGAATCCGGTGGAGGCGTGTAACCCCTCGTTGGAAAGACCTTTTCATGATCTAAAACTTTCGTATTCAGGTCACAACCCAGATCTGACAATAACTTACTCTAAATCGGCTTCAAAGTTCGCTGCGCACAGAACACGATTTCTGTGTACAGGAATTGCCGGACAGCAAACTCGATTAGGTTTTCCCGGGGCCACAGACATCACCTGAAGTCGTGCGACCACTCGTTGGAAAGGTATTTCCAAGGGCTACCAATTTCGTGTTTAACCGAAAGCCCAGATCTGCCCATATCCTACACGAAAATGGCCTAGAAGATCGCTGTGCGCAGAATACAGATTCTGTGCGCATCTTAAAGAAAAATGGACGGCATCAGTCCGTCTTCCTCCTCAAGCGTTCCTTCCTAAATTTTCTAGAAATGTCCTCCTCCCTTATTCAACCTCAAGGGCCAAAACTCCTCACAAAACCATTCACCCATCGTCGTATTGAAGAAAAGGGGAAGGGTTGAAGAGATCTAAACTCTAGGATTCAAATCCTAGCATGGCCAAACCTAGAAATCTTCTCCTCTCCATCAAGCTCTCTTGAGCCGATGTCTCTCCTATATATCTAAGATCTAGCACCAAGGGAGAGGGTAGGAAACTCACATTGGCTCCAGCGGTACCACCATTTCTTGCCATGGATCGCGTAGTTCTCCTCGGCGGCATCTTCTCTTTCACGGCGATGGTGAATCTCCTCCGGTAGAACTTGCTCCAGCGGTTTTCCTCTCACCAGGAGTTCTCACAGGAGATAGGGGGTGAAATGAGAGGTGAAAACGGCTAGGGTTTCCTCTGCCCCTTATAAACAAAACATGACACGGGTAGGGACACGGCCGTGTCCGTACCCGTGTCCCGCTTCCGCGAAACGGCCGTGGCGGTTTCCATGTCGGTTCAATGTTTGACACGGGTAGGGACACGGCCGTGTCCCGACCCGTGTCCCCATGACACGGTCTTGTGCATGGCCGTGTCATTGGCCGTGTACTTCTCGGGTTGCATCTCGACACTTCTCGTCGAGCTCAACTCGACGCACACGGGTAGGGACACGCCCGTGTCACTACCCGTGTCCCCCGCTCGACTATCTCGACGCATCTCGATGATCTCGACACGCTTCGTCGAGATCATCTCGACGCACACGGGTAGGGACACGGCCGTGTCACTACCCGTGTTCCCCACCTGCTGTCGACGATTCTCGAGTCTCGACGATCTTCGACACGGCTCGTCGAGCTCAACTCGACGCACACGGGTAGGGACACGGCCGTGTCGCTACCCGTGTCGCTACCCATGTCTTTTTACACTGATTTCTCCATGTCACCACAAGTGCAGTCCAATTCCCGGCACTTCACAGGACTCGAGTCAACCCTCCTGACTCAAAACACACACACTAGGGGCCTAGAGCGATTCGGGACGTTACAAATCCTATAAACAAAATAAAAGATTTCGTCCCCGAAATCAGGCTTAGGCTGTGTGGAAAAAGCTTAACAGGAAATTTATCATACGTTTTTAAATAAGATTACCTTGAGCAAACAACTCCGGGTAGCGTTGCTGCATTAAATCCATTGGCTCCCATGTGTACTCCTCCTTCCCATGATTCAACCATAGCACCTTCACTAAGGGAACACTTTTGCGGCGTAATGTTCTTATCTCGCTGTCAACAATCTGTACCGGCTCTAGTCGCACAGACCTATCTGACGCCACCGCACCATCAGTAGTGGGAATAAATTGGTCGGGCCGCAATAGTGCATTTCGAAGCGACGATACATGGAACACGTCGTGAAGATTTTCTAGTTCCGGTGGTAACTCCAACCGATAGGCCAACGGGCCAATTCTTTCCAATATAGTATAAGGCCCAACATACCTTGGGCTGAGCTTTTTCACTCCCCGCACCCGCGACACTCCATGCATCGGCCGAATCTTAAGGAACACTTTTTCGCCCACTTGGAACTCCACCATCCGGTGCTTTTTATTGTAATATTTTGCCTGTCGACTTTGAGCCTCCAACATGCGGTCTCTTATCAATCTGACAGCCATATCAGTATCATCTATAAATTCATTTCCTAAACCCTTCGGATCTTCATCCTGCACCCAAGACAAGGGGGTCCTGCACCTTCTTCCGTAAAGGGCTACATGGGGCGCCATGCCGATGCTCGCCTGATGGCTATTATTATAGGAGAATTCCACTAGTGGCAAGAGCCTTTCCCATGGCTCTCCTCTGTCCAGCACACATAATCTCAATAAATCCTCCAGTGTTCTGATGGTCCGCTCTGACTGCCCGTCAGTCTGAGGATGAAATGCGGTACTAAAGGTTAGGCGTGAGCCCAAATACGCCTGTACCGCCTTCCACTCATTGGATGTAAACCGACCATCCCGATCCGAAACAATTGTCTTGGGCACGCCATGATACCGTACAAATTGCTCCACAAAAAGGCGTACTTAAACATCCACGTGTGCTTCCTTCTTCATTGGAATGAACCGGGCCACCTTTGTCAGTCGATCCATAATAACCCACACTGAATCATTCCCGGAGCGTGAGCGAGGTAGCCCATGGACAAAGTCCATGGAGGTGTCCTCCAACTTCCATTCGGGGATGGGCAATGACTGCAACAAACCACCGGGACTCCTGCATTCACCCTTCACTCTTTGGCAAGCTTCGCAATGTGTAACATAGTAGCGAACATCCTTCTTCATTCCCGGCCAACACATGGTCTTCCGCAGTCCGGCGTACATCTTAGCAATACCCGGGTGCACTGAATATTGAGAGTAATGCGCCTCTCTCAATATATCCTCCCGAATTTTGCCGCCCTTGGGAATATAAAGTCGGCCTCGAAGATAAACGAGGCCGTCTTTTAGTGTGTACTCATCGGTGGTCCCATCTTCAATTGCCTTGATTGCCGGGGCCAAGGCCGCATCCATACCTTGCTCCACCCGAATCCGATCTCGGATATCACAAACTATGCTCATGTTGGCCAAATACTCCGCATACTCTGTCGAAGGAGCCTTGAATACTAGAGTAATTTCCATCTCCTCGATCATCCGAGCCAACTCCATACTCATCAACCGAGACTCTGGGATAGAGCCTGGCGCTTTTCTACTCAAGGCATCGGCTACCGAGTTCGCTTTCCCGGGGTGGTAGTTCAGGGTGAACTCATAGCCGCATAGAAATTCCAACCACCGTCGTTGTCTCATGTTCAACTCCTTCTGAGTGTGGACATACTTCAAGTTCTTGTGATCGGAAAAGATCTCGCAGTGTACGCCATATAGGTAATGCCTCCAGACCTTCAAAGCGAACACCACTGCTCCCAGCTCCAAATCATGAACCGGGTAATTAACTTCATGTTTCTTTAACTGCCTTGAAGCATAAGCGATTACATGCCCGTGCTGCATCAGCACCGCACCCATCCCTTGATATGATGCGTCCGTGTAAACCTGTAATCCTTCCTTCCCCGACGGAAGTGCAAGGATGGGGGCGGAGGTAAGCCTATCCTTCAACTCTTGAAATGCTACTTCACATTGAGGTGTCCACTCTAATGGCACACCCTTCTTCGTCAAGTAGGTAAGAGGAAGGGCAATCTTGGAAAATCCTTTCACGAACTTGCGGTAGTAGCCAGCAAGTCCAAGAAAGCTTCGTACATCGGCTGCCGACTTCAAGGGCGACCACTCCTTCACGGCCCGCACCTTAGCTGGAGCTAATCCTGCTCCACTGATCACATGCCCCAAGAAGGCAACCTCCTTAAGCCAGAATTCACAATTGCTAAACTTGGCATACAAGGCGTGCTCCTTCAATTTCTTTAAAACCAAGATCAGGTGCTCGACATGCTCCTCCTCCGTCTTTGAGTAGAGTAAGATGTCGTCGATGAAAACGATGACGAAGATGTCCAAGTATGGTTCAAACACCTTGTTCATCAGGCTCATAAAGGCCGAAGGTGCATTTGTGAGCCCAAACGGCATTACTGTGAACTCATACAAACCATATCTCGAACTGAAGGCTGTTTTCTGAATATCCCCCTCTTGTATCCTCAACTGATAGTATCCAGAGCGCAAGTCTAGTTTAGAGAACCAATGTGCTCCCACTAATTGATCGAACAACTCGTCGATCCGAGGTAGCGGATAAGTGTTCCGCACCGTTAATCGATTGAGTTCCCGATAATCTATGCACAATCGCAGGGTTCCATCCTTCTTCTTCACGAACAACACAGGGGCACCCCATGGTGATGAACTGGGGCGAACGAACCCTGAATCTACTAGTTCTTGCAATTGAACTCTAAACTCCGCGAGTTCTTTCGGGGCCATTCTGTACGGAGCCTTGGACACAGGCTTGGCACCTGGTATTAGATTGATCTGGAAGTTAACCTCTCTATGCGGAGGTAATTCTGGTAGCTTCTCAGGAAATACCTCAGGAAAATCCCGCACAACCCTTACATCCTTTAATTCCAACGCTTCCTCCTTCAACTCGAACCAGATCATGAAGACCTCGTCCCCCTTCATATGAGCTTTTACAACCTGGACGGAAGATAACATCATGCGGGGCGCGAAACCAATACCTGGAGGACTGTCCCATACAGCTGCGGGCAAAAACGTCCCCGGCTGGTTGCTTCGAAGCACACCAGACCACGACGCCCTTCCGCTGAGGCTGTGGGGGTGGAGGCAACGCAGGCGGCTGCGGAACTGGATGCTCCACCCTATAGGGTGGACACGCCCTCCACCTCTTTGGTGTCCCCTTCCTCCTCTGAAGTCTCGCCTCCTTCTATTCCATGGGCCGGCTTCCATCATGTCCTCCGCAGGCCTCTTACTACATCCCATGTGGTTTGCTTCCAATCTTTTTGCCATATCAATGATCTCTGCCAAGCTACCATCCGCTATAAACAAAAGGGACTGCCTTAGGGGATCTCGCAGCCCCTTGTAGAAGCGCTTGGCATAGCCTCTGTCATCCAACTCGTAAGAATCCGCAAACCTTGTGAGATGCTGGAACTCCCGCTGGTATTCCGTAACCGTCTTTGATCCCTGTTTTAATAGAAGGAACCTCTGCTCAAGCTCATCTCTGGCTGACGTAGGGATAAAGTGCTCCAAGAAAACCTCCGAGAATTCACTCCAACTTATCTCTGTGTAGATCCGGCCTTGGAAGGTAGATCCCATAAGGGACTTCCACCACCTCTTCGCATGGAAGTCCAAGACGGACACTGCCAATGTCACTGCCATGTTGGCCGGGCAACGGATACCAGCCAACAACTCCTGTATCGTGTCTAGCCATTCCTCTGTGCGCACAACCGACTCTGCCCCAAGGTAGACGGGAGGGGAGAGAGCCCGGAAGGTGCTCAGCCAGTTGGAGCTCGGGGCTTGTTGTTGCACCGGAGCCTGCTGTGCCTTAAAAGCATCAAGAATGGCGGTGAGTGTTTGCCCCAAATCAGACTGTTGGAACTGAGTGGGTATGGGAGGGGTAGGGGTACCCCCCAACGGCTCAACATGCAGTTGAACCTACACGTACATGACAAATTTGTGGTCAGGTTGGCTAAACTCAAGGTCAAAGTTGGACAAACTTAATGTGAATTACATATGGGCACACCACTGCTTCCGCTAAGTCAGTTTGTCCACAAACCGACTAACCTAACGGGGGTGGCACCATTGTTGAATGACTTCCTTAGTTGAGGATCGTGGCTCTGATACCAATTGTAAAACTCCCCCTACCCGGATCCCAAAACACGGCACGAAGAGGGAGTCTTATGCCCGGAACAGCCGCCTTGCGGTAGCATTAGCACACGGGCTAACCTGTATCACAAGACGCCTATTCCGCCGGCTACAACAATATCAATATATCATGCCAACCCAACCAATTAAATAAACTACCAGAAGTCAAATCCACACTAAGTTATAATGTCCAAATACATCAATAAGGAGAAGCTAAAACATGCTTCTACAATATATCAGAGTACAGCTAAACATTGCCCAAACGGGCTACAATAGAGTAATAGAACTAACATCGGTGACCGACGGTATCGATGGCACCGTCCCTTCAGGCCCTGTCGTCCTGGTCTGCCTGTCCTGCGGCGTAGTCTACGGCTGCTCTACCTGCGGCGTGACCTCCTAAAAAGGAAGACGTAGCAACCGTTAGTCGAAACGACTAAGTGGTTTCACATCCGCTCCCCCGGCGACTCCTCGGCACCGGGCGGAGTAAAGGAACAAGAGTATAGTATATAACAAGTATGCAAGTAAAGGAAGTACAAGCAGGTGTCAGTAGTGTAAGAGTAACAGTATCATAATCAGCATTTATGTAAGAGATACACTAAACTAGCAAGTATAAGTAACAGCAGGAAAGTAACTTAACTTATAAGAATGCTCATACAAACTTATAAGTTAAGGATCGGGTTACATAAAAGTAACTCATCGTATAAGAGTGCCCATACAAACTTATACGATGAGGATCTTGTTGTGCAATGATATGAAATGCTATGAATGCTATGCAATGACTCACCCATGCACACCCATGAAATTGCTATGTCGACACAGACTATAGTTCCCACTTTTCGAGCAGGTAGCTAACCTCTCAGGCATCAGCCGCCGTGGCCAGGCGGTGACAGTAGAACGGGCACTTCTACTACTAGGCGGGTATCACACTACTTCACCTAGGCCTCCGTACGCCTCAACGCTAAGAATCACAACAGCGGAGCCCACGCGTACTATGGCCCAGCGGGGTCTTGGGTAGATGTGCACCAAGAACACAGCCCGAACTGGCCTTGCGTGACCCGGAAGGGGCCTCAGAAGAAAGCACGAGGACACAGCCCAACCGTTCACATGGCCGGAGGGGCCTCGGGACATGAACACCGAGGACACAGCCCATACCGACCAAGTCTAACTGTCAACTCCCGTCGGTGTGACGACTGGCGAGCCCGTAGACCTGCCACACTATCTTTAACCCGGGATTGCGACACCGCGTGTCAACTCACACCACATGCAAATTCCACATCAACATATCATGGAAGGGGCCTCGGAGTGAGCACGAGGACACAGCCCAACAATCCATCCACACCTTACCTCAACACGACCAAACTTAGTGGCGGTCAACACCGCACTTGCACATTTACTATAACATGCCAATAGGAGAAGACACACTATTGTTGGACTCCTAAATTCAATCCGATATATAACATATGCATGGCCATGGGTTACCCATCTATATATCATCCCAAGTGATTTCAACATGATATAAATAAGATTTGCTCTTACGACAACTTACCGAAGTATTATCAAATCAATCGATTCAATTAAACATAAGGAAATCAACAGGCCTCAAGCTATCTTGCGATAATAAATTGATTTCTAAAACAGTAAATATTATCATCCATAACACTTTGGTGGTTAACATAAATTATTTCACCAAAATCTCGAATTAATTGCGACATTGGACCCACCAATTTCAAATCCACAATGTATATAGAGACCCAGAATTTCAGCGCAGGATTAGCACTGGACAGCAAATTCGACCGGAGTTTCCTGAAGTTACAGGAATCCGGTGGAGGCGTGTAACCCCTCGTTGGAAAGACCTTTTCATGATCTACAACTTTCATATTCAGGTCACAACCCAGATCTGACAATAACTTACTCGAAATCGGCTTCAAAGTTCGCTGTGCACAGAACACGATTTCTGTGTACAGGAATTGCCGGACAGCAAACTCGATTAGGTTTTCCCGGGGCCACATACATCACCTGAAGTCGTGCAACCACTCGTTGGAAAGGTATTTCCAAGGGCTACAACTTTCATGTTTAACCAAAAGCCCAGATCTGCGAATATCGTACACGAAAATGGCCTATAAGATCGCTGCGCGCAGAATACAGATTCTGTGCGCATCTTAAAGAAAAATGGACGGCATCGGTCCGTCTTCCTCCTCAAGCGATCCTTCCTAAATTTTCCAGAAATATCCTCCTCCCTTATTCAACCTCAAGGGCCAAAACTCCTCACGAAACCATTCACCCATCGTCGTATTGAAGAAAAGGGGAAGGGTTGAAGAGATCTAAACTCTAGGATTCAAATCCTAGCATGGCCAAACCTAGAAATCTTCTCCTCTCCATCAAGCTCTCTTGAGCCGATGTCTCTCCTATATATCTAAGATCTAGCACCAAGGGAGAGGGTAGGAAACTCACATTGGCTCCAGCTGTACCACCATTTCTTGCCATGGATCGCGTAGTTCTCCTCGGCGGCATCTTCTCTTTCACGGCGATGGCGAATCTCCTCCGGTAGAACTTGCTCCAGCGGTTTTCCTCTCACTAGGAGTTCTCACAGGAGATAGGGGGTGAAATGAGAGTGAAAACGGCTAGGGTTTCCCCTGCCCCTTATAAACAAAACATGACACGGGTAGGGACACGGCCGTGTCCGTACCCGTGTCCCGCTTCCGCGAAACGGCCGTGGCGGTTTCCATGTCGGTTCAATGTTTGACACGGGTAGGGACACGCCCGTGTCCCGACCCGTGTCCCCATGACACGGCCGTGTGCATGGCCGTGTCATTGGCCGTGTACTTCTCGGGTTGCATCTCGACACTTCTCGTCGAGCTCAACTCGACGCACACGGGTAGGGACACGCCCGTGTCACTACCCGTGTCCCCCGCTCGACTATCTCGACGCATCTCGACGATCTCGACACGCTTCGTCGAGATCATCTCGACGCACACGGGTAGGGACACGGCCGTGTCACTACCCGTGTCACCTGCTGTCGACACAGTTCGACGATCTCGACACGGCTTGTCGAGCTCAACTCGACGCACACGGGTAGTGACACGGCCGTGTCGCTACCCGTGTCGCTACCCATGTCTTTTTACACTGATTTCTCCATGTCACCACAAGTGCAGTCCAATTCCCGACACTTCTCAGGACTCGAGTCAACCCTCCTGACTCAAAACACACACACTAGGGGCCTAGAGCGATTCGGGATGTTACAGTGGCCACCAACAACCCGCCTGTGGATGGAGAGGGGTTGGGGTGCTTGTGCTGCAGCCCGGTAACCGGAACCGCACCAGGTGGAAATTAGAGTACACGCTGGGGCGCGGGGACGTTACAATAAAAAGTGCACTTTTTATTGTAACGCCCCTAGCCGATCCAACGTGACAGCGTCACGGCTCCGCTCTAGGCGACGCTACCGGGCTGCAGCCCAAGCACCACAACCCCTCTCCAGCCCACAGGCGGGTTGTTGGTGGCCACAGCCTCCCTTTGATGAGGTAAACTCGATAGTCAAGCCCGCACTACGGGGACTTCCAAGGAGGTCACCCATCCCAGTACTACTCCAGCCCGAGCTCGCTTAACTATGGAGTTCTTTCAACTCTCATCACCAATTGATCTGCAGCTCAATTGGTGATGAGAGTTGAAAGAACTATATAGTTAAGCGTGCTCGGGATGGAGTAGTACTGGGATGGGTGACCTCCTGGGAAGTCCCCGTAGTGCGGGCTTGAATATCGAGTTTACCTCATCAAAGGGAGGCTGTGGCCACCAACAACCCGCCTGTGGGCTGGAGAGGGGTTGGGGTGATTGGGCTGCAGCCCGGTAGCGTCACCTAGAGCGGAGCCATGACGCTGTCACGTTGGATCGGCTAGGGGCGTTACATGTCGTGTCCGGCAACGATGCCGAGCTCCCCAAGTATTTCCTCCACAAGGACTTCGAGGTCGCCTTCCTGCGAAGGGGCCTCAACTCGCTTCTCCATGTCCCACCCGGCGAAGGTTTTGTTCTCTCCTCATCCTGCTGAGCTCGTCATATTGCTGTTGAATTTCTTCTAACCTTTTCCAAGTATTTTCTTGCAGGGGAGCGGATAATTCCTGCGAACCCATCGTTTGCGGACTCAGGGTCGCACCCGGACCTTCTTGCTCGCGAGAAGGTGGCGGCGGTGGCCTGCCGAGATGAGGCGGCCCTCTCTCAACCCTCTTCCAGCAAGAGGTGACCTGAGGATGCGGGGTCAAACCCGCCACACCGCCAGTAACTGCCAAAAATGATGCGGAGAGCCCTGTTGTCTTCGCGGGGGCAACAACAACAACAACAACATCAATCCAGTCCCAAATACATTAGCTCGTCTGAGACCCCTCCCGACGCATCGCCGGAGAGCCCGCTGAAGGAGATCACCAGCAAAAGCCGGAAGGGCGGCGAGGCTTCTTCTTCTGCGACGGCGATCTCCCCACCCCCTTCGGCGAAGAGGGCGACTTGCGAGCGTGGGGCGGCGAAACAACATCCCCTCTTTAACTTCGGGGGTGGGGGGGCGGTGGAGGGACTCGGCGGGAGATCCCATGGTGCAGTGGGACGAGCCGGCCCATCGGGTCTCCATCTCCACTCTGCATCCATCCCGACATGACCGTGAGCCCGCCACCGGCCATGCTTACGCCCTCGGCTTCGGCCTCTATGGCCGCGAGGACGTCGAGGCCTACAAGAACATGACCATCCGGCACCTCGTTGCGTGGCCGAGTGGGAGGTACAAAGAATCTTGGATGAAGTCCACTCCGGAGAGTGTCGGAGCCACTCAGGGAGTCGGACCCTGGAAGGAAGAATTGCCAGACATGGGTACTTCTGGCCTACCCTGGGCCATGATGCAATGGAATTCGCGAGAAGGTGCCATAAATGTCAGCTGTTTGCCCCCCTCCAGCTACAGCCGGCCCAGCAACTCAAACGTATCACGGCCCTCTGGCCCTTCGCCATTTGGGGAATGGATTTGGTTGGGCCATTCCCCCAGGACAGTGGGCAGAGGAGGTTCCTCCTAGTAATGATCGACTACTTCTCCAAGTGGTTGTAGGTAAAGGGGCTGGCCAAGGTGACCTCCCAGGTTATCAGAAACTTCGTCTGGGGAGAGATCTTCTGCCGCCACGGGCTGCCCCAAGCCATCGTCACGGACAACGGGCCCTAGTTCATCAGTGCTGAGTTCACCAGTTTTTGCGAGCAGCTCGGAATCGAGCTCAGGTTCTCCTCAGTCCATCACCCCAGGAGCAACGGACATGTGGAAGCCGCGAACAAGATCATCGTCAACCTCATCAAGAAGAAAGTGGAGAATTTGAAGGGGAGCTGGGTGGAGCAGCTTCCCGCAGTTCTCTGGGCCCTGAGAACCACCCCCAACACAGCTACCGGAGAGACTCCCTTCAAACTCTCTCATGGGTGAGAGGCAGTGCCCCCCGTAGAATTTGAGGTCCAAACACCTCGAGTCGTTACGGCCAAGGAGGGCAGAGAAGAATGGCAGACAGAGAACGAGGAGGAACTGTGACTCTCCCTTGACATGGTGGAAGAGCTGAGGGACCTTTCCGCCATCCGACAGGAAGAGGTGAAAATGAGAATGGCCAAGTACTTTGACAAGCATGTCAGAGTCAAACAGTTTGTGGAAGGGGACTTGGTACTAAAGAAGGTGGATGCAGCAGGGAGGTCGGCATCCGTAGGGAAGCTCAACCACAGCTGGGAAGGACCTTTTATTGTAAAGGAGGCTATAAAATAAGGAGGTTATCGACTCCAAAATGTGGAGGGCGAGACCCTAAGTCTCACTTGGAGTGGTGACGACTTAAAACGCTTTTTTCCTTGAAACTTGTAAGTTGTGCCTTGATTTTTAATGGAATCTCTTTAATATGCCAGTATTATCGCTGTGAGTTCGCATGAAGGAATGAAGTGAACTTGGACCCCGAGCAGATCCCGTTGTCAGGCACTAAACTAGTTGGCAGGGCTGGAAGTCACTCAGTGTCATCCTTGGCTTCGAGCAGATCCCGCTGTCAGGCTCTCACCTAGCTGGCAGGGCTGGAAGTCACTCAATGGTATTAGTAGTGGACCCCGAGCAGATCCCGCTGTCAGGCTCTCACCTAGCTGGCAGGGCTGGAAGTCACTTGGTGTCATCCTTGGCCTCGAGCAGATCTCGCTGTCAGGCTCTCACCTAGCTGGAAGGGCTGGAAGTCACTCGATGGTATTAGTAGTGGACCCCGAGCAGATCCCGCTGTCAGGTTCTGACCTAGCTGGCAGAGCTGGAAGTCACTCGGCGTCATCCTTGGACTCAAGCAGATCCCGCTGTCAGGCTCTTACCTAGCTGGCAGGGCTGGAAGTCACTCGATGGTATTAGTAGTGGACCCCGAGCAGATCCCGCTGTCAGGTTCTCACCTAGCTGGCAGGGCTGGAAGTCACTCGGTGTCATCCTGATGTAGGGGTATCCGGAAATGGAAGTCACTCGGTGTCACTCGATGGAGTCACTTAAACGTCGTCTTCCACTCATCGCCCTCTCGTATCCTAATCTGGTGATAGCCACTCCGAAGATCTAATTTGGAGAATATGGTGGCTCCAGACAATACATCCAACAAATCATCTAGGCGGGGAATGGGGAACCTATATTTGATGGTGATTTTGTTGATAGCCCGGCTATCAACGCACATCCTCCATGTACCATCTTTCTTGTGGGCAAGTAGGGTTGGTACAACACATGGAAACATACTAGTCCTAATAAAACCTTTCGCTAGTAAGCCCTCTATCGGAGACTCCAACTCCAGGTGAGTTGCGGGGTGGAGTCGGTAATGGGGCTGATTTGGCAAGGAAGACCCCGGGATGAGATCTATCACATGCTGGATATTCCTAAGCGGGGGTAACGTGGACGGCAACTCATCCGGGTACACGTCCCTATACTCCTCCAACAGTACCCGTAACTTACTAGGTAACTCATCCAAAATGCTAGAATTGGGCTTCGCACTTAAGAGGACTAGCGCATACATGATTCCATCATGGAACGGATCCCTCTCAAACTCTTTCCTACCAACTAGATTCAACGTTTTCTGTTCTACCGGAATAGTGGTGTCCTTAGCCAAGACTATGGGCTCCTTTGGGATGGTCGGCCTCAAAGTGATGGTTTTGCCATTGAATTTTAATTCATGAGTATTGGCTCTACCAAAATGTGTAACATCACGGTCGTATAGCCAAGGGTGGCCCAACAACACATTACAAGCGTCCATCGGAAGGACGTCACACCACACCTCATCAATGTAGGATTTGAATGAGAGTGGGACCAGGCATCGTTTGGTAACGGGTACAGAGAGCTTGTTGATCCAAGCGACCTGATATGGGGTCGGGTGCGGTTCCGTGACCAAGGACATACGTGCAACGGCGTTCTCAGATACGACATTCACGCAGCTACCATTATCAATAATCAGCTTGCAAAGCTTCTTGCCACTCTTAAAAATCAGAGAAAATATGCTCGTCATCTTCCAATCATCTAATGGACGCGGAGTGGTCAAGATACAACGCATCACCATAAGGGGGTGATCGTCCTCTAAGTCACTAGGGACTCCTTCGGGGTCACTCTCCTTTGCGGCCTCGTATACGTAATTGTCAGGGTCGATGGTTGGCTCTAATAAGGCTAATGTTTTAGTCTTTGTTGGGCATTCGTAGGCATAGTGGCCTTGAATGCTGCAAGAGTAACAAGTGGTGTTAGCCTTGCTAACCTTCCCGATAGGGACACGCTCACTCGCAGGGTTCTTGGAGTTCCTAGCGGTGATCACGATTGACATCAACTCGGTAGATTTGAACTTTCCCTTATCAGGGTATGTGGAAGAAGATGCCCCAGTGGTGGACTTGCTCTTCGCATGAGAGTAGCGGGAGTGAGCCTTAGAGGCTAGGTGTTTTTCAATGTCCAAGGCAGCATTGAAAGTCGTGTTCAAGTCCGTATGCCCGTATTGCAAGAGCTTCCTTTGGATGTCGGGGTTAAGCCCTTTTTGAAATCTAGATAAGGTGACTTCGGGGATCTCCCTAAGGTCACATCGCACCATATGGTCCTTAAGTTTGCCCATATATTCAGCTACCGAGCTTGAGCCCTGCCGCAGAGTGGCAAGCTCATCGAACATCTGTGTCCGATGGTACGCGGGAACGTACTGATCGGTCAACAGGTTCTTCATTACTGGCCAACCTATAAGGGGGGCTCCGTGTCCAGTTCCTAACCTTCGCTCCTCATTCATCCAAAACGTCTTACCACGACCTGTTAACTTCATCCAGGCAACTTGGACCTTTTGGGGATCCGTTAGGTTGTGCCACTCGAAGTAACACTCCATGTCCACAGTCCAGTTCAGGAAGATTTCGGGGTCTCCCATGCCATCGTAAGTGGGGGCATTTATTTTAATGGCCTAGTAATGTCAAAGTCTCGCTCGGGGCGGTGTCCTCTAGGGGGCACCCGTGGAGAGTCCCCATCAGAATCCGAATCAGAGTTATGTTGGTGCCGGTTGGGCCGGTCAACATTAACGGGTGGCGGGGGTGGCCTAGCCTGATTTTGTAGGATCTGGGCTAAGACGTTCCTAAGCTCAGCCATTTCGGCACGAAGACCCGCTATAGCCTCGGTGTTGGGATCACCTTGATCATTCGCAGCCATCCTAGACGTAGATGGGGTTGTGTACTCCGTTCCTAGCCTAGTGCGCATTCAGGTTTGGGAGGCCCCGGGCAAGATGAATTTTCCTAGAGTTGAAGATATGTTGAAAATAAGATATTTTTATATATTCCCAATGTGAATAACACGTAGATCGTTAAAAAATTTGTTTTGTGAAATTTTACTGAAAAATAAAAATTTCAGCCCGCTATTTGTAGACCACAGAAAATAATTTTTTTTGATTTTCAAACGATCCGATCTCCAACAAGGAACGCAGAGAGGATGTTTGCAACATGAAAGTTGAAACGACCGCCTCTGATACCAAATTGATGTAGGGGTATCCGGAAATGGAGATCTCCACGGATCTAACGCTCTATCTCTGCTCTACACGTCGTAGATCTACCGCACCTACACAGCACCTATCGCCCACAATAGTTCCTCGTCACAAAACGCAGCACAAACAACAAGGGAGGAATGGTTGACTCGAAAACAACGATCGGAAATTTGAGTCGGAATATTCACCAAGAAAACACAAAGGTTGCCACTCCTTTTTTAGGGCAAGACCAAGGCTATAGGCCAAGATCCGCTCAGGCAAATAGGATCCACCCGATCCGGAAATAAAAAGCCTTACAACTGCGATTTCCTTTCAAAACTTGCAGCGATTAATTTAAAGATCCGGAGAAAACGATTTGCGAAAACAATCCATCACAACTAAGGAGAAGAATCACACAAGGAAGAGGAAAGAGAATACCCAACCGGAAAGCGTTTCACACAAGATAACTGTGGGAGAATCACTCTCTCCACGGATCCATCGGTGTCACACCGAATGGGGCTGCTTCCTTCTTCCACGGAGTCGCACTGATAGAAGCCACGCCGGAGTCGCACCGAACGGGGATGGAGGAGGCAAGGTTTGGCTTCACACCAAGGGGGCGGCTATTGGATTCTCTCCATGGTGGCCGAAATTCCTCAAGGGGGGTTTACGGTTTCTTTT
This sequence comes from Platanthera guangdongensis, assembly GCA_039583875.1. Lineage (NCBI taxonomy): Eukaryota > Viridiplantae > Streptophyta > Magnoliopsida > Asparagales > Orchidaceae > Platanthera > Platanthera guangdongensis. The sequence continues at coordinate 67,617,693 of CM077160.1, forward strand.
TCCAATACTTTAACTCTTCATGATAGCCACCTTTAAATAGGAGTTACAAACAAGCCTTAGCCCTTCATGATGGAGATTTAATCTCATCCATCCTAATGGCTAATTGCACACCAATACTAAAAATAGTTCAAAATGAAAAAATAACAACACATGCAATGAATATAAAATTATCACATAAGCATAGGATAATTTTATATTCCAAATATAAAATAGAGTGCGAGAAAAGGAAATAAATAAAGCTAATGTGTTGCCTTGGCGGTAGCACGTCGCGGGCGGAGGTCGTAGCGTAGCCTTCCGTTAGCGTCATCGTGCCGCCTCACGTCCTTGAGTCGTATGGCCTTATCAACCGGATCATCAGCAGCATCGTCAGCATCGTCTTCAAATGGTGGAGGAGGGGGCACGCCATCAATCCTCCCCCACTCAAATGCACGCATCTCTGTTGCGTGGTCCAAGCGATAACGGTGAAGGAGAGCGACATCCAAACTCTGCAGCTCCGTCTCGAGTACCCAAGAGTCATTCGAAGGGGGCCGATCACGCCAATGGATGAGAAAGCGGTGGGTGTCGCCATCAGCAGTGGTAACAGGCTCAGCATCAAGTATCATCTCTGGAGTGGAAAATGTCCGTGGAAACCTGGGGAACATATTAGCAGTAGGCAGGAAAGAAGGCAACTTAACATCCGATGATATAACTGTGGGGACTGAAAGAGAGAGATCATCCGTACTACCACTCCCCAACCCATGAGAATTTTTAGTGGGAGAAGAAGACAACAAAGAAAAAAACTCTTGTGGTGGTGACACAAACATCGTTAAATCCGAAACATTAAAAATGAGGGAGATACCCCAATCAGCAGGCAAGTCCAAAATGAAAGCGTTGTCACCTAACTTCTTAATAATCCGAGAAGGGCCGGCGCGCTTTGGTGCTAACTTTTTAACGGTGCCAGTTGGCAAGCGTTCGGGAGCCAAACGGACTAAAACTAGATCGCCAATTTTGAAGTCTGATACTCTCCTATGTAAATTAGGGTGCGCTTGATAAGAGTCGTATTGCGTAGTAAGGTGGCCCGTATACGTGCGTGTAAATCATGGATGTGCTGGGCGAAGGATTGTGCAAACTGACTTGCCTTGTACGTTGGGGGCAACAGCACCAAGTCAAGCGGCACAGGAGCCTTATAACCGTGGACAATCTCATTCGGAGACAGACCCGTAGACCTATTCTTGGAATTATTGTAGGCTAACTGGGCATGGGGAAGGAGAAGATCCCAAGTGCTCTTGTGATCACTCACAAGGCATCGTAAAAAATTTTCTAAGCTCCGATTAACCACTTCCGTCTGCCCATCAGTTTGGGGATGATAGGCAGAGGAAAACAATAATCTCGTTCCCATTAATATCCAAAGAGTCTTCCAAAAATAACTAGTGAATTTTACATCCCTATCCGATACTATGGTCTTTGGCACTCCACGGTGACTAACGACTTCTTTAAAATAAAGTTTAGCGATGTGAGACGCATCATTCTTCCTACTGCACGGGATGAAATAAGCCATCTTTGAAAACCTATCCACAACTACAAAAATTGAGTCGTGACGGTGTAGGGTAACGGGAAGGCCTAATACAAAATCCATACTAACGTCTACCCAAGGCATGGAGGGAATAGACAAGGGTGTATATAATCCTACGTTGGTTTTACTACCCTTAGACACCTGGCACGTGCGGCAGCTACTCACTACATGTCCCACCATAACCTTAAGTTTTGGCCAATAGAATTTGTCCTCGACTAACGTAATGGTCTTATCTCTACCGAAGTGCCCACTGAACCCTCCGCTATGCAACTCCCATATGATATGTAGTCATAACGATGACTGTGGAATACATAGTTTCCCGTTCCTAAACAGGTAACCGTCCTTGATGATGTAGGCAGATATCGTCGTGGGGGAGCTATCCTGGGGAGAAAGATAGAAGTCCTGGAAGTCAGGACACGTGGCGTACTCATCCTTAATCCGCTCAAATCCTACAACATGTACTTCCATCGAGGTGAGTAAAAGATTAAGACGACTAAGGGCGTCCGCGACTCGGTTATCAACTCCCTTAAGGTGCTTGAGATTAAACGTGTAACCTTGTATGAAAGATACCCACTTAGCTTGTCGTGGACTGATCTTATGCTGGCCGTTGATGAAACGTAAGGCCTCATGATCGGAGAGGATCACAAGCTCCTTGGAGAGGAGATAGTGCCTCCAATGGTGTAGACATCGGACTACAGCATAAAATTCTCTATCGTAATTGGAATAGTTCAGCTTAGGGTCGGACAACTTCTCGCTAAAATAACTAACTGGATGGCCATCCTGGCTCAAGACACCTCCAATCCCTACCCCAGATGCATCATATGTGACCTCAAAGACCTTAGCAAAGTCTGGTAGACGTAAGACAGGTGCCTCAGTCATAAGCTCCTTTATTCGTTCAAAAGCATGGGTGGCGGACTTCGTCCACGTAAACTCTCCCTTCTTCATACAGTCTGTGATAGGCTCCATAATACTACTGAAGTCTCATATGAAATGACGATAAAACGTGGCTAACCCATGGAAACTACGCACCTCACGTAGGGTGGTTGGCACGGGCCAGTCCTTAATGACCTGAACCTTGCCCGGATCGACTCGGATACCCTCAGAGCCGACTATATAGCCTAAGAACTCTACCTCCGAGACATAGAAAGTGCATTTCTTAAGATTGAGAAATAACGTCTCCTTCCGCAGGGTGGAAAGGATCACTCTCATGTGGGAGATGTGCTCGGTAGTAGAGGTGCTATAAATCAGAATATCGTCAAAGTAGACGACAACGAACTTTCCCATGAATGGCTGAAAGACATGTGTCATCATCCGGGAGAAGGTACTAGGGGAATTGGACAACCCAAAGGGCATCACAAGCCATTCGTACAGACCATCCTTCGACTTAAACGTCGTCTTCCACTCATCGCCCTCTCGTATCCTAATCTGGTGATAGCCACTCCGAAGATCTAATTTGGAGAATATGGTGGCTCCAGACAATACATCCAACAAATCATCTAGGCGGGGAATGGGGAACCTATATTTGATGGTTATTTTGTTGATATCCCGGCTATCAACGCACATCCTCCATGTACCATCTTTCTTGGGGGCAAGTAGGGCTGGTACAGCACATGGAAACATACTAGTCCTAATAAAACCTTTCGCTAGCAAGCCCTCTATCGGAGACTGCAACTCCAGGTGAGCTGCGGGGTGGAGTCGGTAATGGGGCTGATTTGGCAAGGAAGACCCCGGGATGAGATCTATCGCATATTGGATATTCCTAAGCGGGGGTAACGTGGACGGCAACTCATCCGGGTACACGTCCCTATACTCCTCCAACAGTACCCGTAACTCACTAGGTAACTCATCCAAAATGCTAGAATTGGGCTTCGCACTTAAGAGGACTAGCGCATACATGATTCCATCATAGAACGGATCCCTCTCAAACTCTTTCCTACCAACTAGATTCAATGTTTTCCGTTCTACCGGAATAGTGGTGTCCTTAGCCAAGACTATGGGCTCCTTTGGGATGGTCGGCCTCAAAGTGATGGTTTTGCCATTGAATTTTAATTCATGAGTATTGGCTCTACCAAAATGTGTAACATCACGGTCGTATAGCCAAGGGCGGCCCAACAACACATGACAAGCGTCCATCGGAAGGACGTCACACCACACCTCATCAATGTAGGATTTGAATGAGAGTGGGACCAGGCATCGTTTGGTAACAGGTACAGAGAGCTTGTTGATCCAAGCAACCTGATATGGGGTCGGGTGCAGTTCCGTGACCAAGGACATACGTGCAACAGCGTTCTCAGATACGACATTCACGCAGCTACCATTATCAATAATCAGCTTGCAAAGCTTCTTGCCACTCTTAAAAATCAGAGAAAATATGCTCGTCCTCTTCCAATCATCTAATGGACGCGGAGTGGTCAAGATACAACGCATCACCATAAGGGGGTGATCGTCCTCTAAGTCACTAGGGACTCCTTCGGGGTCACTCTCCTTTGCGGCCTCGTATACGTAATTGTCAGGGTCGGTGGTTGGCTCTAATAAGGCTAATGTTTTAGTCTTTGTTGGGCATTCGTAGGCATAGTGGCCTTGAATGCTGCAAGAGTAACAAGTGGTGTTAGCCTTGCTAACCTTCCCGATAGGGACACGCTCACTCGCATGGTTCTTGGAGTTCCTAGCGGTGATCACGATTGAGTTCGACTCGGTAGATTTGAACTTTCCCTTATCAGGGTATGTGGAAGAAGATGCCCCAGTGGTGGACTTGCTCTTCGCATGAGAGTAGCGGGAGTGAGCCTTAGAGGCTAGGTGTTTTTCAATGTCCAAGGCAGCATTGAAAGTCGTGTTCAAGTCCGTATGCCCGTATCGCAAGAGCTTCCTTTGGATGTCGGGGTTAAGCCCTTTTCGAAATCTAGATAAGGTGACTTCGGGGATCTCCCTAAGGTCACATCGCACCATACGGTCCTTAAGTTCGCCCATATATTCAGCTACCGAGTTGAGCCCTGCCGCAGAGTGGCAAGCTCATCGAACATCTGTGTCTGATGGTACGCGGGAACGTACTGATCGGTTAACAGGTTCTTCATTACTGGCCAACCTATAAGGGGGGCTCTGTGTCCAGTTCCTAACCTTCACTCCTCATTCAGCCAAAACGTCTTAGCACGACCTGTTAACATCATCCAGGCAACTTGGACCTTTTGGGGATCCGTCAGGTTGTGCCACTCGAAGTAACACTCCATGTCCACAGTCCAGTTCAGGAAGATTTGGGGGTCTCCCATGCCATCGTAAGTGGGGGCATTTATTTTAATGGCCTAGTAATGTCAAAGTCTCGCTCGGGGCGGTGTCCTCTAGGGGGCACCCGTGGAGAGTCCCCATCAGAATCCGAATCAGAGTTATGTTGGTGCCGGTTGGGCCGGTCAACATTAACGGGTGGCGGGGGTGGCCTAGCCTGATTTTGTAGGATCTGGGCTAAGACGTTCCTAAGCTCAGCCATTTCGGCACGAAGACCCGCTATAGCCTCGGTGTTGGGATCACCTTGATCGTTCGCAGCCATCCTAGACGTAGATGGGGTTGCGTACTCCGTTCCTAGCCTAGTGCGCATTCAAGTTTGGGAGGCCCCGGGAAAGATGAATTTTCCTAGAGTTGAAGATATGTTGAAAATAAGATATTTTTATATATTCCCAATGTGAATAACACGTAGATCGTTAAAAAATTTATTTTGTGAAATTTTACTGAAAAATAAAAATTTCAGCCCGGTATTTACAGACCACAGAAAATAATTTTTTTTGATTTTCAAACGATCCGATCTCCAACAAGGAACGCAGAGAGGATGTTTGCAACGTGAAAGTTGAAACGACCGCCTCTGATACCAAATTGATGTAGGGGTATCCGGAAATGGAGATCTCCACGGATCTAACGCTCTATCTCCGCTCTACACGTCGTAGATCTACCGCACCTACACAACACCTATCGCCCACAATAGTTCCTCGTCACAAAACGCAGCACAAACAACAAGGCAGGAATGGTCGACTCGAAAACAACGATCGGAAATTTGAGTCGGAATATTCACCAAGAAAACACAAAGGTTGCCACTCCTTTTTTAGGGCAAGACCAAGGCTATTGGCTAAGATCCGCTCAGGCAAATAGGATCCACCCGATCCGGAAATAAAAAGCATTGCAACTGCGATTTCGTTTCAAAACTTGCAGCGATTAATTTAAAGATCCGGAGAAAACGATTTGCGAAAACAATCCACCACAACTAAGGAGAAGAATCACACATGGAAGAGGAAAGAGATTACCCAACCGGAAAGCGTTTCACACAAGATAATTGTGGGAGAATCACTCTCTCCACGGATCCACCGGTGTCACACCGAATGGGGCTGCTTCCTTCTTCCACTGAGTCGCACCGATAGAAGCCACGCCGGAGTCGCACCGAACGGGGATGGAGGAGGCAAGGTTTGGCTTCACACAAAGGAGGACGGCTATTGGATTCTCTCCATAGTGGCCGAAATTCCTCAAGGGGGGTTTAGGGTTTCTTTTTCCAATGCTTTAACTCTTCATGATAGCCTCCTTTAAATAGGAGTTACAAACAAGCCTTAGCCCTTCATGATGGAGATTTAATCTCATCCATCCGAATGGCTAATTGCACACCAATACTAAAAATAGTTCAAAATGAAAAAATAACAACACATGCAATGAATATAAAATTATCACATAAGCATAGCATAATTTTTTATTCCAAATATAAAATAGAGTGCAAGAAAAGGAAATAAATAAAGCTAATGTGTTGCCGTGGCGGTAGCACTTCGCGGGCGGAGGTTGTATCGTAGCCTTCCGTTAGCGTCATCGTGCCGCCTCACGTGCTTGAGTCGTATGGCCTTATCAACCAGATCATCAGCAGCATCGTCAGCATCGTCTTAAAATGGTGGAGGAGGGGGCACGCCATCACATCCTTAGCCTCAAGCAGATCATGCTATCAGGCTCTCACCTAGCTGGCAGGGCTGGAAGTCACTCGATGGTATTAGTAGTGGACCCCGAGTAGATCCCGCTGTCAGGCTCTCACCTAGTTGGCAGGGTTGGATGTCACTCGGTGTCATCCTTGGCCTCGAGCAGATCCCGCTGTCAGGCTCTCACCTAGCTGGCAGGGCTGGAAGTCACTCGATGGTGTTAGTAGTGGACCCCGAGCAGATCCCGCTGTCAGGCTCTCCCTAGCTGGCAGGACTGGAAGTCACTCGGTGTCATCCTTGGCATCGAGCAGATCCTGCTGTCAGGCTCTCACATAGCTGGCAGGGCTGGAAGTCACTCGATGGCGTTAGTACTTGACCCCGAGAAGATCCCGCTGTCAGGCTCTCACCTAGCTGGCAGGGCAGGAAGTCACTCGATCGTATCGACCTCGAATTCCCCGGGAAAAGACCAAGGAGTTTTCGAATGCCAAGGAATAAGGGGGAGAGGTTCAGCACAGGCGAGTTCGGACTCGCCAAACCCAGCTCGGCATCAGCAAAGGTATAACAAGCCAGGTCTCAGGACCTCGCTGATGGGAGGCGAGCCACGCCAGGGAACCTCACCCCGTCTGTTTTACTTAGAAGATTTTCTGAGTTCAACCTGGATGGCTCGTAGGCGAGCTGAGGTGGCGTGACAATGGCGGAGAGCAGCCCGCTCCCGAATCGTCTGAAGCTCGGCAAGCACTCAAAACATACCCTCTCGCAGGCACGTACTAATGACTATCCTACTCGCAGTACCTGTCTATGCAAGGTCGCCTGGGGGAGTACTCGCGGATATACAGAGCACAGCAAATAGAAAACAAAAAAAAAGAGAAGTGACACGGGTATGATCAAAAACCTTTCTTTCATTAAAATAAAAGTATATATAAAAGATGTTTACAGGGGCTCGCCTCGGCGAGAAAACCAAAAAGGAGAGTATGAAAATTCAGGCCTCGCCCCCACCCCCCCCCCCCCCCCCCCCCCGCCGGATTGATCCTCTCCTTCACCCAGTTGGTCCGGGAAGCCATACCCGAACATTGCGTCCAGGCTATTTTCTTTCTCGCTGGGGGGTGTCACCGGGAATAAGCTCGGCATCAGGTCCCGGGCGGAGATCTTCTCGCACCCCTGCACCAGCACCCCTGTGTCCTTCATCATTTGGAGGGTGTATTCGATAGCCTGGATGGAGTTAATTCGCAGCCTCTAGGCAAGATCAGCCTCGCCAAAGATCCGCTACCACTTGTAGGGGAGGGAAGGATCGGAGCCGCTGGCCGGGAAGAAGATCTCCACCTGGCGGCGGACCTCGCGGTTGAGGTGCTAATTCTCCTCCTTCAGCTTCGCGTTCGCCCCCTCCAGCTCGGCAAGCCGGGCGCACAGCTGGCTGATCTCCTCCCCTTGCTCAGCATTGCGAGCCTGAAGCTCCCCTGCGGCCTTGGCATCCTGGTAAAGAGGAAACCCGGTTAGCCGCAGCACAAAATTTTCTAAGTAAAAGAACAGAGAACTTGACACTTACCAGTCCGTCGGCGGCCTGGGCGAGGAGGCCCTCAGTGATGCCGAGCTCGACAGCGGATTGGCTGGGTGGAGCTGTGAAGACAAATGTCAGCAAGAAGAGGAATGCAGGAAAAGCTCATGGGGCAAGAATCCAAGCAAAATTAACTTGACGAGCTCGGCAACTCGAAGGAGATGCGGGGAGGGAGGAACCTCAGATCCTTGCCGCGACCTGGGCCGTGAGTCCCCGTTGAGAGGAGCTCGAATCCCGGGGTGGGGATGGTCCCCAGACCCGCCCCCGCGGCTGTAACACCCTGAAGTCAATTGGGTCAATTTGAGCCATTTTGGATTCAGGCATGGGCGACACGGCCTGGGACACGGGCGTCTCCCAGGGCGTGTCATGCCTTGGTTGAGTCGAGTCGTGCGTTCGACGAATTTTGCTCAACGATCATCGAGTGTCGAGTGTCGAGTGAGGACATGGCCTGTGACATGGGCGTGTCACAGGGCGTGTCAGTGGTCGATGAACTCAGCTCGACGTCTTGAGCCAGGGCGTGTTTGCGGGACACGGGTATGTCCAGGTGCACACGGACTGGAACACGGGCGTGTCCCAGGGCCATGTTAGTCTCGGGTGAAGTGGAGAATGGGTTGTGTGCGTGATACGGCCAGCGACACGAGTGTGTCTGAAGGCATGTCAAGTGACACGGCCAGCGACACGGCTGTGATGGAAGGCGTGTTAGGTGACACGGCCAGCGACACGCATGTGTCGGAAGGCGTGTCAAGTCACACGGCCTGTAACACGGGTGTGTCCCATGGCCGTGTACTGTTGGTTTTGAGTCGGTTGGCTGCTGCTTAGGGGGACACGACCTGTGACACGGGCATGTCACAGGGCGTGTCAGGCAGTGTTCAAGCTTTTCTGGCAAAATATGAATCATTTGATTCCCTCTTCCTGGATCCAGTGGCTGGGCTCTGTCCAGGTGTGTAGAATGCCGAGAAAAAGGGGATAAACCCTTCTTTCTTCTTCTTCTTCTTCATCTTATGTCAAGAAAGAGAGAGAGGAAGAAAGGCCTAAGGCAAGAGGGAAGGGAGGAGACTACCAGCTGCTGGAGGAGCTGCGGAGTGCGGAGCGACGATCCGAGAGCGGATTCGTGAAGGCAGAGTCGAGGCGGTGATTTCTATCCGGCTACTTCATGGCACCGAAGCGATCTTCAAGGGTAACGATCTCCTTCTTGGACATCGAAGTCCTTTCTTTATGCATGTGCTGGGAATCCTCCACCAAGAGGTGGATTTGCGGAAGTGATTCCTTTGTTGAGTCTACTTATAGCGCCGGAAAAATGGAGTACGACATAGGCATGCAGTGTGAACCCCATCTGGACTAGTAGTCTGGATTGGTGATGTTCATGGGTAAACCAGAGAAGACTCCGTGGTTTTGGTGATGATATGTAAATGGCTTTCTATTGTGATTAATGTATGACTGTGATGTTGAATGTGAGGAGGCTTTGGCAAAGCTCCTGGTTATGATATGATCAATTGGTAGCACGTCTGGGGAGCTCGAGATAAACCCGACATGTTACACCACTAGGGTGGGTTGATCTAGTTAGGTAGGGATCGATTGGTGGCAATGCCTGGGGAGCCGAGTTAAACCCGGCTTGCTGCACCACATGGGTGGGTCGATCAGAATAGGAGGGGGGGTCGATGGGTAGTCATGCCTGGGGAGCTTGGATAAATCTGGCTTGCTACACCACATGGTGTGGGTCGATCTACTCTGGTTGTTTATGGATGATGAGAGGTTGTACCTCTGAGTGGTTTGGGCGGGATGTCGCCAGCTTGCGAGACTGGTGGACTAGGTCCGGTCAACCAACAAGTTAACACCTCAGATCGGCGGTGTACGACTGGTGGATTCCGGTACGCTTATAAGGTGCCCTGAGTGCACGGAACGTCTGGTGGATTCCAGTGTTTGTGATGTGATGTGTTTGCTAGCGGGATAAAGAGAATGTTAGACATATGATACATGATGATGCTTGATGATGTGTAATGATAGATGATGGCATTGTATGCAGGGAAGGAACCACTACCCCGGGTAGGGGGTAGGGTCGTTATAATGGGTCAGCCAAATGCTGACCGTTACTTTATTTTGCCGCTTTTTGGTGGATGTCTCATTGTAGGTGCCGCGGCTTGAAATGAACAAGTGGAATGGATAGCTTGCTGTTATTGGCCCTTGAGGGCCATGCGAAGAGCTGTGTTTGGATTTCATGTGTGGCCGGCCTGCGTGCCGATGTACGAAATTATTAATGTGTCAAAGAGGAACCTATGAGGCCATAAGGCCAGGGTGTGTGGGTTGTATACATTCTTGGTGTTGGTATCTATATAAATGTGGTATTTATGTATTGGTGGACATTCTGGTTTGAGTTCATGCTAACATAAAAATGTTGCGATAGAATGAATGAGTTAAGGATACGCATAGATTTTGATTTCCACAAGTAATTCCTTCGCTTGTCTGTGATATATGGCGTGGGACCTCGGCCGGACCGACCGTTATATGCCATGTGACGGGTGGGGGCGTTACAAAGTGGTATCACAGCCAGGTTTAGATTGTTTGGGTGGAGAGAACATAATTGAACTCATAAATGTCCACTTGGAATGTATGACATGCACATGATGTGCGTGAGTGTGTAATCTTAACGGAGACAATGCTTGCAGTGTTACAGGCACAACCAACTGGACAGGCAAGTCCTGGTGAAAGGCAAGAGCATGCTGCAGTGGTAGTGGAAGCGCAAGCAAGTGACGACTCATTGACACATTTTATGCACTTTCATCCACCTATGTTTGGTGGAACGCTTTCACCAACGCAGGCAGAAGATTGGTTGGCAAGGGTAAAAAGGATTCTAACTGCAATCAGGACGGTAGAGGAGCAGAAAGTGACGTTGGCCACTTTTCTGTTGGAAGGAGATGCAAGATTGTGGTGGGATGAGATCAAAGTGCATCACTTAGCAGGTAGAGGTTTAACGGAGGTTTCAATGGATGAATTCTCCCGAATATTTTTAGCTAAGTATGTGCCAGTGTCGTAGCGGATTGCGATGGAAAATGAGTTTTTACGTCTGGTGCAGGGTGAGCGAGATATTGATACCTACCTGCATGAGTTTACGAGATTGGGGAGATATGCGGGATCTACCTTTGCGGAGGAAGCGCGAAAGACAAATCGGTTTTATGAAGGATTGCGGGATGAATTGAGGTTGGCACTCCCGAGTTCGGTGAGCCAAGGCTTCTAAGCATTGGTCGATACAGCCCGTGCTTTGGAGAAGGATATGAAACGCATACAAGATAATAAGTGACTGGCAGCGGAAAAGCCAGAGTTTAAAGTGCCGCAATCGGATCAATTGGAGTTTCGAAGACGAGAGAAGAAAAGATTTAGGCCTGCGGAATCAGCTCCGTCGACTGTTTCTTCGGGGGCGACTTATGGGCCATGGCGTGTTGATACACGTATATGCTATAAATGTGGGCAGCAAGGACACATCGCAAAATTCTGTTGGAATGCCCCTCCAGGGAGTGAGAAAAAGACAGGTGCATCATATGAAGAAAAGGGTAAAGTAGTGGCCGAGTCATCTGCACCCCAAACGCAACCTCGATTTCATGCTATAGAAGTGCAAGAGCCGCAAAGCTCAGTTGGGGAAATTCAGCCTCGGGTGTTTAATTTGTCTCTTCATCACGACCTGCAAAATCGGGAGGCTGAGTGGAAGTGAAGTGTGATGTGCATCACTTCGATGTTATGACTGAAAGTGTTGTGTATGTAAACTATGCTTTCATATATAGGTGTGCCGAATAAAAGCTGGTGTACAACATATCTATCAAAGTTTGGTGCACTTGAGAGAGTTTGACCATGATGTCTTCTGTTGATGTATTTTGTGGCTACATCTGAACAAGTGGAAGTTAGGGATGTATGTTTGTGTTGTATGTTTGTAGTTTGGTATGAGACAAGCCGTAACGTCAAAGATGGCTCGCAAATATTCGTAATCAAGTGTTTTGTGGCTGATTTTCTGATTGGAGACAAATTTTGAGGACGAAATTATTTGAAGGAGGGGAGGATTGTAACACCCTGAAGTCAATTGGGTCAATTTGAGCCATTTTGGATTCAGGCATGGGCGACACGGCCTGGGACACGGGCGTGTCCCAGGGCGTGTCATGCCTGGGTTGAGTCGAGTCGTGCGTTCGACGAATTTTGCTCGACGATCGTCGAGTGTCAATTGCCGAGTGAGGACACGGTCTGTGACACGGGCGTGTCACAGGGCGTGTTAGTGGTCGACGAACTCAGCTCGACGTCTTGAGCCATGGCGTGTTTGCGGGACACGGGTGTGTCCAGGTGCACATGGCCTGGAACACGGGCGTGTCTCAGGGCCGTGTGAGTCTCGGGTGAAGTGGAGATTGGGCTGTGTGCGTGACACGGCCAGTGACACGGGTGTGTCTGAAGGCGTGTCAAGTGACACGACCAGCGACACGGGTGTGTCGGAAGGCGTATCAAGTGACACGGCCAGCGACACGGGTGTGTCGAAAGGCATGTCAAGTAACACGGCCTGTAACACGGACGTGTCCCATGGCCGTGTACTGTTGGTTTTGAGTCGGTTGACTGCTACTTAGGGGGACACGGCCTGTGACACGGGCATGTCACAGGGCGTGTGTAACGCCCCCGATTTTCCAGTGATTTATTTTTTAGTTCTTATTTGACGTATTATGACGTCAGAGCGTTATGTTAGCGCGTGTTGGTCATGTGACGTTGTTAGAGCGTGCTTTTAGCTCTTTAGGTTCCCTGCGTGGCTTGGTGATGCCTGGTAGCAAGATTTCCTAGCGAGCCGGAGTCTGTTTGGTGACTCGGTGGAGCCTCTTGGGGAATGCTTGTGTTTTGGCTTCGGGAGAAATTTGCCCGAGTTTTGTTCGTCGGATTTTGTTACCGATCTCGTCGTTAGCGCGTTTTGCGTTCATTAGGTTTGACCGGCCAAATTTTGGGATTTGCGTCAGGAGTGGAAAATTTTACATTAGGAAATTAGATCGGCTAATTTTAGACTTGCTCGTCAAGTTTCGTCGCGTTCCGAGCATTTTTGGAGCCTCGGCGCGCGATTGAAGTTTGTATGTTTTCGCGTACGCCGTTAACTTTAGAAATTATTATCTCGAAAACGGTGCGTCGGAATTCGATTTCGACTTCGCCGTTGGATTCGTAGCGTCGTCATTCGCCTACAGTGCGAATTTCGTTCGATTCGGCGCCCGTTTGGCCCTCCGTAGCGATATATGTTATGTCATTTGTTTTAAATAATAATAAATATTATTATTTTATTTATAAAGAATTAATAAAAAAAGAAAAGGGGAGATTTGGTGAGAATGATTCTCACCGAATCATGAATTCGGTGAGAATGATTCTCACCGAATCATGAGTTCGGTGAGAATCATCTCACCGAACAGGCTCCCCCCCTTTTGTTAAGTAAGTATATATATTTATAATTATTATTTTAATTAGTATATATATTTATTATTATATTAAGTATATATATATATATATAAGATAAAGAAGAAAAGAAAAACCCCTTCTTCTTCCTCCGACCAGCAGCCCCCCCTGTGCGAAATATTAGGCGAGTGCGGAACCTTCGTTCGCGAATCTTCCGGCGGCCGCCACCGCCGATCCGGTGGACGGAATTTCGATCCGATCGCGGCGTTGGAAAGCTCTCGGCGAGAGCTTCGAGATCGCGGTAAGTTTTTCCCGTTTCGGTGACCATTTCGCCATAGATTTTTTTCGGCCCTAACCCCGGTTGTCCGTTTTTTCATAGATCTCGTCTCCGCGTGCCCCCTTTTGGATGGATCTACGTGGTGGAGTATTTTGGGTGACGTTTTCAAGATCGATTTGAGACAAGTGGATTTCTCCCCTCTTGCGTGCCTCCATGAGTTGTTTTTTTCGCTTTATTAACTCTCCTTGTCGTAGAGTACCAGAGTAATATAGGTGAGATTAGAAATATTCCTAGGTTAGGGCTTGTGGTCAGCCTAAACTAGGAAGTTATCGGAATTTATTTTAAGTTGAATTCGGCGGGTAGGGGGAAATAATTCGGCGGGTAGGGGGAAATAATTCGGCGGGTAGGGGGAAATAATTCAGCGGGTTTTGGTTGTAGAACTTGGTAGTTTCTAAGTGGTGTTGTCGGCTAGTTTTGGCGCCGAATCGTGGATCCTTAGCATGTGGTAGCTGGGTTTCTGAAGGAGTATGGTAACGGGGGAGTTCGAGCCGTGGCCACCACCATTCCCTCCTTTGGACATTTTGGGTTCCTGTAAGAGGTTGGAACTCTATGTGTGTGGACCCTGTGGCGGCCCCTTTAGTACTCTTGAGACACCTGGACCTGGTTGTTCGGTTGTGACTGTTCTTAGTCTCCGACACAGGTTTGGGATTTGTGCCAGTGCTAACGATTTACAAGTTTAGGACTGTTAGTTCCTTTCATACTGTTCATTTGATGCATATTGGTTTCCTTTTTATCTCTGCAGGCTTGAGCGGAGTTTGGTACGTTTTAGTACTTGATGCATTTCTCTTGCTTTACTGATTATTATACTTACATTTTGTCCCTTTTTGGATTCTTTAGCTGAGATTTTCAGCATTTCTCTTGCAGGGTTGGTAACCCTTTTTCTTTCTGCTCTTTTCATTCGATTATTATCTGATGTTTCTTTGTCTCCTGTTTTACTATTTCTTGCTGAGGTGTTCTTCTTTTGAATGCCTCAGGTTCAGGTCTGTAGCCGGCTGAACGGCTAATTTCAGGAGTTTCCTTGTGGATTGCGTTGTGGCAGTGTTTTCCTCACTTGTGAGGTAGTTCTTTAGCTTTGTAGTAGTACAGACATACATGCTCGCCAGCGAGTTCGTGTCAGGTTGTTGACGCTCGTTGGTGATTTTCCTTTGTGATACTAAGTCTTTGCTTAGCTGCTAGTTTACCTGTTTTGTGGTAGTTCACTTGCTCTCTGGGAATGTTTTATGCTAGGTTGCTAATTACTTTAAAACCTATAAAAAAGAACTACTATATGTATTGCATGATCAGCATGTTTTATAAAAGCTCAATCATTATTTTCCAAATGCGTAAAAAGATTGTTTTCTTTATAAATATTATAAATTGAAATCTAGGGTCTTGCATAGTGTAAGTTGTCCTCTTAGGACACTTATGCGCTCTTTTAGGATGTTAAGCATAAATGAAGTATTTTTCCGCTACGTATAAAAATAGTTTTCAAACCGCGGACTATCTGATCCACTGAGCCGAGGGATACGGCCAATTAATTTAAAAAATCAGTCTTCTATTCATTTTAACTTATGATTTGAAGGATTAGAGTGTTGCCTGAGCGTCAGCAGTTATCCCCTGCTTGACGTGGCATCACAGCTCGTAGTTATCTCGTGCTCTGATTTATTTAATAATGAGAAAAATGCGGGTTGTGACAGTTGGTATCAGAGGGAGGTTACTTGACAAATTGTCGGGCAACCTGTCCCTATAAGTATTAGGTGTTTAGAGTCATATCATACACGCACCGATATGTCATCAGCACGTCTTGGCTGAAGCACGAACACTACACTCATAGCATGACATGAAGTATACGAGGCATATTATGTAGTATGGGATGCATACTATGTGTTTGTATATGGATCCACCATAGGAGGCAACATGTGAGGGTTATGTAGTATGGGATGCATAACCTCACCACATGAATGCGGCTAGCACGTTTTCTTTTTCGTTGCATGGAAATGTTATGTAGTATGGGATGCATAACATTTTCATGTGTACGTCGCTCATAACATGCATTAGGGCCTTTTTAGAATGCATAGCACAATCATGCATAGCATAACATTGCATAAGCACAACGTGCCAAGCTAAAGATTTGCAGGATGACATGTGTACACACATAATTTTTGAGTCAAAAAGAATATAAATTCATGCATTCCCGATCTAGGCACAAGAGTTAGTGTGATGATAGTGAATCATCGTAGGTTAAGCATAACATCATTATTGAAAATCCAAGAGCAAGTTAGCAGCATGAGCAAGTACTTAAGTATGTATTGTTTGTACTATGTTGTTTGGTTCTAGTGGGTGGGCTAGGTGTCTGATTAGTGTTTTGTTGTTCCATTAGAATGTCAAGGCGTCCTTCGACAAGGTTGACTCCCCAATCGGAGGGAGAATCTTCAGGTGCGCAGAGCAGCGCAATGATAGAAGGTCTGCGACAAAGCAATGAAGCCTTGTCAAAGCAAGTAGTGGATTTGCAGTCTCAGGTCCAGTCCTTGTTAGCAGTTGTGGCAGGGCAGATTCCGAGAGTTCAGGACCCGGTTGTGGGTCAAGCTGTCCCTGTTCCCCCCGCTCCTCTGGTGCCTCCGGTCGTGGTGCCACCAGAGATGACCTTTTTTTCTCAGTTTCAGCGACTTAGGCCTCCGACGTGTGATGGCAAGGCAGATTACATGGTCTTAGACGATTGGATGATATCAATCGAGGAGATGTTCTCATACTCCGGGATCACTGATGATCAGAAAGTGATGTTAGCCGCATATCAGCTCAAAGGGTTGGCAAAGGGCTGGTGGCTGAGGGAGAAAGAAGGTCTGAAGGACGGGTGTTCCTGGGAGTCCTTTAAGGAGCTACTTCTGAGCAAGTTTCTGCCATCAGTCGAGAGGGACCGTCTGATGAATGATTTCCTGCACTTAAAGCAGAGGCAGCTCACGGTTAGTGAGTACGAAATCGAGTTTAGTAAGCTAAGCCGATTTGCCCCAGACTTGGTGAGTTCCGATGAAAATAGAAGCAAGCGATTTCTGGCTGGGCTAAGGAGTGACGTCCAGCAATTAGCAAGTGTCTATGCGACCTCAAGTTATGCTGGTATGGTGGAAGCTGCCTTAAAGGTAGAGGCAATTGATAACGCCAAGAATCGAGGTCAACAACTGAGAAAAGATAAAAGAAAGTCTGATGAGGGTAAGAGTACTCAGGTCCCTGATGCTGCTCCGAGGAAGAGAAACAAAGAGGTATGCAGTTTCTGTGGTCGACCGGGCCATCCATTGGAAAGGTGCTATCAAAGATTAGGAGCTCAGAAGAAAGAGCAGATTCATGTGATCCAAGTTATCCCAAAGAAAGACTTGCTTTGTTCCGTATGCAAGAAGCCGGGGCACGATGCTGCCCATTGCTGGAATAAGGCGAGAAGTTGTTTCTTGTGCGGTCAAGAGGGTCATCTCAAGTATCAGTGCCCGCAAGCTCAGCTTACTCTACAGCCAGTTCCTCTTCAGGCCTTGCCGCCTCCGCAGCGAGTGGACAAGGGAAAAGGAAAGTTGAATGTGGTCTCTATGGAGGAAGCTCAGGCGTCCATGCAAGTGATATCAGGTTAGATTCTCCCCTAGTTTTAATGTTTAGCTCATAGTTATAGTTTTGAGCGTTCGCTTCCTTAGTCGCGTGTGCAATTTTATAGGACGATTTAAGGTAAAGAACCGCTGGGCACGTGTTCTGTTCGATTCTGGCGCTACCCACTCATTTGTGGCTAGGGCCTTCGTAGAGCGTTACCGTTTGAATCTCGATCGTGTTGGTGATGCGTTCTGTGTCAAGTTTCCTTCAGGCGAATCTGTAGTTTCGGATCAGGGTATTCAGAGTTGTCCGATTTTACTAGGCGATTTTCTCGCGATTGCTGATTTGAAGCTGTTGGATCTGGAAGACTTCGATGTGATCCTAGGCATGGACTGGTTGTCCAAATATGATGCTGTGATTCAATGCAAGGGTAAACGCTTGGACTTCAGGATGGACAACGGTCAGCCCAGGAGTGTTTACGGTTATCCGCGCCAGGATTCTCCGACTATATCGGCGGTATGTGCTCGGAAGCTTGTAGATTCCGGATGTTTTGTTTGTTTGGTTTCGGTTTTAGAAACCAAGGTTAGTTTGCCGTGTTTGGAGGAGATCCCGGTGGTTCGTGATTTTTCTGATGTCTTTCCAGCTAACCTTCCTGGTCTCCCGCCTGATCGAGACGTGGAGTTTGTTATAGATTTGGAGCCGGGTACGCGTCCTATTGCCAAGGCGCCTTACCGGATGGCCCCACGCGAACTGGAGGAGTTGCGTATCCAGTTAGACGAGTTGCTTGAGAACGGATTTATAAGGCCGAGTTCTTCGCCTTGGGGTGCTCCCGTTTTGTTCGTCAAGAAAAAAAGATGGATCGATGAGGTTGTGCATCGATTATAGAGAGCTAAATAAGGTAACGATTAAGAATAGGTATCCGTTGCCGAGGATAGATGATTTGTTTGATCAACTGCGAGGAAGCGCCGTGTTCTCTAAGATTGACCTTCGTTCGGGCTACCACCAGTTAAGGATCCGTGAATCAGATATCCCGCGGACTGCCTTCCGTTCCAGACATGGACATTTTTAATTTTTGGTGATGTCGTTTGGTTTGACCAACGCACCTTCTGCTTTCATGGACATGATGAACAGGGTTTTCAAGGACTTTCTGGACAAGTTTGTAGTCATATTTATAGACGATGTGTTGGTGTATTCACGCAATGTTGAGGAGCATGACCAACATTTGCATTTAGTTTTATCTACCTTGAGGCACCATAAGTTGTTCGCCAAGCTAAGTAAATGCGAGTTCTGGTTGCCTCAGGTTTCTTTCCTGGGTCATGTGGTTAACAAGGACGGAATCTCTGTCGACCCAGAAAAGATAGCCGCAGTTATGGAATGGACGAGGCCTGCCACACCCAAAGAAATAAGATGCTTCCTAGGGTTGGCTGGCTACTATAGAAGATTTGTAGAGGGTTTCTCTACATTATCTGCGCCATTGACCAAATTGACGCAGAAGAATGCAGCATTTGTGTGGAACGATAAGTGCGAAGAAGCGTTCCAAGAGCTAAAGAATAGACTGTGCACTGCTCTGATATTGACATTGCCTACGGAAGGATTAGACTATGCCGTTTACGTGGACGCATCCCACGTGGGTCTTGGTTGTGTGCTGATGCAATGAGGAAAAGTGATTGCGTATGGTTCAAGACAGCTTAAGATTCATGAAAGGAACTACCCTACGCATGACTTGGAATTCGCAGCAGTTATTTATGCATTGAAATTATGGAGACACTTGTTGTATGGCACGCAGTGCAAGATTTATACAGATCATAAGAGTTTGAAGTACGTCTTCACACAAAAGGAGTTGAACTTGCGCCAGCGCAGATGGTTAGAGTATGTGGCTGATTATGAAGTGGAGATCCTGTACCATCCGGGTAAGGCTAATGTGGTAGCCGACGCCTTAAGCAGGAAGACAGGGAAAATTTTCAATCTCTCCACTGAGTTGTTAGTAGAAGAGTTCCTTTTAATGGATATTTCAGTTGGTAGATGTGACTCGCTAAGCAGTTTGGAAGTGTCTGAGCCTTCATGGATTTCTCTTACGAGGCTTCATCAAAAGGACGATCCTGATTTACTGTACCTTCATAATAGAACTGAGAAGGGGGAGCTGCCTGACTTTTCGATCGATGATGCGGGTACTCTAAAGTACTGCGGTAGATTTTGCGTCCCCAATTTTCGAGATATTCGAGTTAAGTTGAGCAGTGAGAAACACGGTTCAAGTGTGGTCTACCATCCAGGGTCTACAAAAATGTATAAGGACTTGAAACAGATTGCCTGGTGGATTGGGATGAAGGGTGACATTGCAAGGTTTGTGTCAGAATATTTTACGTGCAAAAGAGTTAAGGCTGATCATGGAAGGCCTGGTGGAAAGTTAGCGCCTTTAGAGATTCCAACTTGGAAGTGGGAGAGTATCTCAATGGATTTCATTACTGGTTTGCCGAGATCTCCCCGAGGGCATGACTCTGTTTGGGTGATTGTTGATAGATTAACAAAGTGTGCGCACTTCGTACCCTTTCAGATTGGTTACTCGATGAAAAAGATAGCGGAACTATATTTGAATGAAGTTATCAGGTTACATGGAGTACCCGTAAGTATAGTATCAGATCGAGACTCCAGGTTTACGTCTCGTTTCTGGAAGAGCCTTCAAGAAGGATTGGGAACTGACTTGAGATATTCTACCGCATATCATCCTCAGACCAATGGTCAAACGGAGCGTGTTAATCAGATTGTGGAAGATATGATCCGTTGTTATATATTAGACCACAGAGGAGCGTGGGATGAACGCTTGAGGTTGATGGAGTTCGCATACAATAACAGTTATCAAGAGAGTCTGCAAATGGCTCCTTTCGAAGCGCTATATGGAAGACGATGTAGAACTCCTCTATTTTGGGCTGAGGTTGGTGAGAGGCCGATGTTAGGTCCAGATGCCTTAGAAGAAATGGAAGTCTCTGTAAAGCTTATTCGAGAGAAGCTTCGGATAGCTCAAGAGCGATACGAGAAGAACGCCAATCGGCGTAGGTCCATTTTGGAATTTTCTGTGGGGGACATGGTTTTCCTTAAGATTTCCCCGATGGTTGGAGTGAAGAGGTTCGGTAAGAACCATAAGTTGGACCCAAGGTATGTGGGACCATTTGAAATTGTGGAGCGGATTGGTGTGTCAGCCTACAAGTTGAAATTGCCCGAAAATTTTCCTGGCGTGCACAATGTTTTTCACGTGAGCCAACTGCGGAGGTGCGTGCTAAGTGACAGACAAGTTCTGGATGAAGTGCCCCAGTTGGAGCCTAACCTTTCCTACGTGGAAGTTCCTATTCGTGTATTGGATGTGCAAGATCGAGTGTTGCGGAGAAAGACAATACCGATGGTAAAGAGTCTGTGGAAAAACCAAGACGTGGAGAGCGCGACTTGGGAGTTGGAGTCAGCTATGAGGGAGGCGCATCCTCATTTGTTCTCCTAGCTGTGCTCGGTAAGCATTCGATAACCCTTGGTTATTTTCTTTTCCTTCTTTGGTAGAAGTGTTTTATGCGTAAAGTTTCGGGACAAAACTTTCTTGTAGGGGGAGTGACTGTAACGCCCCCGATTTTCCAGTGATTTATTTTTTAGTTCTTATTTGACGTATTATGACGTCAGAGCGTTATGTTAGCGCGTGTTGGTCATGTGACGTTGTTAAAGCGTGCTTTTAGCTCTTTAGGTTCCTTGCGTGGCTTGGTGATGTCTGGTAGCAAGATTCCCTAGCGAGCCGGAGTCTGTTTGGTGACTCGGTGGAGCCTCTTGGGGAATGCTTGTGTTTTGGCTTCGGGAGAAATTTGCCCGAGTTTTGTTCGTCGGATTTTGTTACCGATCTCGTCGTTAGGGCGTTTTGCATTCGTTAGGTTTGACCGGCCAAATTTTGGGATTTGCGTCGGGAGTGGAAAATTTTACATTAGGAAATTAGATCGGCTAATTTTAGACTTGCTCGTTAAGTTTCGTCGCGTTCCGAGTATTTTTGGAGCCTCGGCGCGCGATTGAAGTTTGTATGTTTTCGCGTACGCCGTTAACTTTAGAAATTATTATCTCGAAAACGGTGTGTCGGAATTCGATTTCGACTTCGCCGTTGAATTCGTAGCGTCGTCATTCGCCTACGGTGCGAATTTCGTTCGATTCGGCGCGCGTTTGGCCCTCCGTAGTGATATATGTTATGTCATTTGTTTTAAATAATAATAAATATTATTATTTTATTTATAAAGAATTAATAAAAAAAAAGAAAAGGGGAGATTCGGTGAGAATGATTCTCACCGAATCATGAATTCGGTGAGAATCATCTCACCGAACAGGCTCCCCCCCCCCCATTTTGTTAAGTAAGTATATATATTTATAATTATTATTTTAATTAGTATATATATTTATTATTATATTAAGTATATATATATATATATATATATATATATATATAAGATGAAGAAGAAAAGAAAAACCCCTTCTTCTTCCTCCGACCAGCAGCCCCCTCCTGTGCGAAATATTAGGCGAGTGCGGAACCCTCGTTCGCGAATCTTCCGGCGGCCGCCACCGCCGATCCGTTGGACGGAATTTCGATCCGATCGCGGCGTTGGAAAGCTCTCGGCGAGAGCTTCGAGATCGCGGTAAGTTTTTCCCGTTTTGGTGACCGTTTCGCCATAGATTTTTTTCGGCCCTAACCCCGGTTGTCCGTTTTTTCATAGATCTCGTCTCCGCGTGCCCCCTTTTGGATGGATCTACGTGGTGGAGTATTTTGGGTGACGTTTTCAAGATCGATTTGAGACAAGTGGATTTCTCCCCCCTTGCGTGCCTCCATGAGTTGTTTTTTTCGCTTTATTAACTCTCCTTGTCGTAGAGTACCGGAGTAATATAGGTGAGATTAGAAATATTCCTAGGTTAGGGCTTGTGGTCGTCCTAAACTAGTAAGTTATCAGAATTTATTTTAAGTTGAATTCGGCGGGTAGGGGGAAATAATTCGGCGGGTAGGGGGAAATAATTCGGCGGGTAGGGGGAAATAATTCAGCGGGTTTTGGTTGTAGAACTTGGTAGTTTCTAAGTGGTGTTGTCGGCTAGTTTTGGCGCCGAATCGTGGATCCTTAGCATGTGGTAGCTGGGTTTCTGAAGGAGTATGGTACCGGGGGAGTTCGAGCCGTGGCCACCACCATTCCCTCCTTTGGACATTTTGGGTTACTGTAAGAGGTTGGAACTCTATATGTGTGGACCCTGTGGCGGCCCCTTTAGTACTCTTGAGACACCTGGAGCTGATTGTTCGGTTGTGACTGTTCTTAGTCTCCGACACAGGTTTGGGATTTGTGCCAGTGCTAACGATTTACAAGTTTAGGACTGTTAGTTCCTTTCATACTGTTCATTTGATGCATATTGGTTTCCTTTTTATCTCTGCAGGCTTGAGCGGAGTTTGGTACGTTTTAGTACTTGATGCATTTCTCTTGCTTTACTGATTATTATACTTACATTTTGTCCCTTTTTGGATTCTTTAGCTGAGATTTTCAGCATTTCTCTTGCAGTGTTGGTAACCCTTTTTCTTTCTGCTCTTTTCATTCGATTATTATCTAATGTTTCTTTGCCTCCTGTTTTACTATTTCTTGCTGAGGTGTTCTTCTTTTGAATGTCTCAGGTTCAGGTCTGTAGCCGGCTGAACGGCTAATTTCAGGAGTTTCCTTGTGGACTGCGTTGTGGCAGTGTTTTCCTCACTTGTTGAGGTAGTTCTTTAGCTTTGTAGTAGTACAGACATACATGCTCGCCAGCGAGTTCGTGTCAGGTTGTTGACGCTCGTTGGTGATTTTCCTTTGTGATACTAAGTCTTTGCTTAGCTGCTAGTTTACCTGTTTTGTGGTAGTTCACTTGCTCTCTGGGAATGTTTTATGCTAGGTTGCTAGTTACTTTAAAACCTATAAAAAAGAACTACTATATGTATTGCATGATCAGCATGTTTTATAAAAGCTCAATCATTATTTTCCAAATGCGTAAAAAGATTATTTTCTTTATAAATATTATAAATTGAAATCTAGGGTCTTGCATAGTGTAAGTTATCCTCTTAGGACACTTATGCGCTCTTTTAGGATGTTAAGCATAAATGAAGTATTTTTCCGCTACGTATAAAAATAGTTTTCAAACCGTGGACTATCTGATCCACTGAGCCGAGGGATACGACCAATTAATTTAAAAAATCAGTCTTCTATTCATTTTAACTTATGATTTGAAGGATTAGAGTGTTGCATGAGCGTCAGCAGTTATCCCCTGCTTGACGTGGCATCACAGCTCGTAGTTATCTCGTGCACTGATTTATTTATTAATGAGAAAAATGCGGGTTGTGACAGCGTGTCAGGCCGCGTTCAAGTTTTTCTGGCCAAATCTGAATCATTTGATTCCCTCTTCCTGGATCCAGTGGCTGGGCTCTGTACAGGTGTGTAGAATGCCGAGAAAAGGGGATATAACCCTTCTTTCATCTTCTTCTTCTTCATCTTATGTCAAGAAAGAGAGAGAGGAAGAAATGCCTAAGGCAAGGGGGAAGGGAGGAGACTACCAGCTGCTGAAGGAGCTGTGGAGTGCGGAGCGAAGATCCGAGAGCGGATTCATGAAGGCAGAGCCGAGGCGGTGATTTCCATCCGGCTACTTCATGGCACCGAAGCGATCTTCAAGGGTAATGATCTCCTTCTTGGACATCGAAGTCCTTTCATTATGCATGTGCTGGGAATCCTCCACCAAGAGGTGGATTTGCGGAAGTGATTCCTTTGTTGAGTCTGCTTCTAGCGCCGGAAATATGGAGTACGGCATAGGCATGCTGTGTGAAGCCCATCTAGACCGGTAGTCTGGATTGGTGATGTTCATGGGTAAACAAGAGAAGACTCCGTGGTTTTGGTGATGATATGTAAATGGCTTTCTATTGTGACGAATGTATGACTGTGATGCTGAATGTGAGGAGGCTTTGGAAAAGCTCCTTGTTATGATATGATCAATTGGTAGCACGCATGGGGAGCTCGAGATAAACCCGGCCTGTTACACCACTAGGTTGGGTTGATCTAGTTAGGTAGGGATCGATTGGTGGTAATGCCTTGGGAGCCGAGTTAAACCCGGCTTGCGGCACCACATGGGTGGGTCGATCGGAATAGGAGGGGGGTCGATGGGTAGTCATGCCTGGGGAGCTTGGATAAACCTAGTTTGCTACACCACATGGTGTGGGTCGATCTACTCTGGTTGTTTATGGATGCTGAGAGGTTGTACCTCTGAGTGGTTTGGGCTGGATGTCGCCAGCTTGCGAGACTGGTGGACTAGGTCCGTTCAACCAACAAGTTAACACCTTGGATCGGCAGTGTACGACTGGTGGATTCTAGTACGCCAAGAATGTGCCCTGAGTGGACGGAACGTCTGGTGGATTCCAGCGTTTGTGATGTGATGTGTTTGCTAGCGGGATAAAGAGAATGATAGACATATGATACATGATGATGCTTGATGATGCGTAATGATAGATGATGGCACTGTATGCAGGGAAGGAACCACTACCCCGGGTAGGGGGTCGGGTCGTTATAATGGGTCAGCCAAATGCTGACCGTTACTTTGTTTTGCAGCTTTTTGGTGGATGTCTCATTGCAGGTGCCGCGGCTTGAAATGAATAAGTGGAATGGCTAGCTTGCTGCTATTGGCCCTTGAGGGCCATGCGAAGAGCTGTGTTTGGATTTCATGTGTGCCAGGCTTGCGTGCCGATGTACGAAATTATTGATGTGTCAAAGAGGAACCTGTGAGGCCATAAGGCCAGGGTGTGTGGGTTGTATACATTCTTGGGGTTGGTATCTATATAAATGTGGTATTTATGTATTGGTGGATATTTTTGTTTGAGTTCATGCTCACATAAAAATGTCGTGGGGCCCCGGCCGGACCCACCGTTATATGCCATGTGACGGGTGGGGGCGTTACAAATTGGTATCAGAGCCAGGTTTAGATTGTTTGGGAGGAGAGAACATAATTGAACTCGTGAATGTCCACTAGGAATGTATGTCATGAACATGATGTGCGTGAGTGTGTAGTCTTAACGGAGACAGTGCTTGCAGTGTTACAGGCACAACCAACTGGACAGGCAAGGCCTGGTGCAAGGCAAGAGCATGCTGCAATGGTGGTGGAAGCGCAAGCAAGTGACGACTCATTGACATGTTTTATGCACTTTCATCCACCTATGTTTGGTGGAATGCTTTCACCAACGCAGGCAGAAGATTGGTTGGCAAGGGTAAAAAGGATTCTAACTGCAATCAGGACGGTAGAGGAGCAAAAAGTGACATTGGCCACTTCTTTGTTGGAAGGAGATGCGAGATTGTGGTGGGATGAGATCGAAGTGCGTCACTTGGCAGGTAGAGATTTAATGGAGGTTTCAATGGAAGAATTATCCCGAATATTTTTAGCTAAGTATGTGCCAGTGTCGCAGCGGATTGCGATGGAAAATGAGTTTTTATGTCTGGTGCAGGGTGAGCGAGATATTGATACCTACCTGCATGAGTTTACGAGATTGGGGAGATATGCGGGATCTACCTTTGCGGAGGAAGCGCGAAAGACAAATCGGTTTTATGAAGGATTGTGGGATGAATTGAGGTTGGCACTCTCGAGTTCGGTGAGCCAAGGCTTCCAAGCATTGGTCGATACAGCCCGTGCTTTGGAGAAGGATATGAAACGCGTACAAGACAATAAGCGACTGGCAGCGGAAAAGCCAGAGTTTAAAGTGCCGCAATCGGATCAATTGGAGTTTCAAAGGCGAGAGAAGAAAAGATTTAGGCATGCGTTATCAGCTCCGTCGACTGTTTCTTCGGGGGCGAATTATGGGCCAGGACGTGTTGATTCACGTATATGCTATAACTGTGGGCAGCAAGGACACATCGCAAAATTCTGTTGGAATGCCCCTCCAGGGAGTGAGAAAAAGGCAGGTGCATCATATGAAGAAGAGGGTAAAGCAGTGGCCGAGTCATCTGCACCCCAGACGCAACCTCGATTTCATGCTATGGAAGTGTAAGAGCCGCAAAGCTCAGTTGGGGAAATTCAGCCTCGGGTGTTTAACTTGTCTCTTCATCACGACCTGCAAAATCAGGAGGCTGAGCGGAAGTGAAGTGTGTTGTGCATCACTTCGATGTTATGACTGAAAGTGTTGTGTATGTAAACTATGCTTTCATATATAGGTGCGCCGAATAAAAGCTGGTGTACAACATATCTATCAACGTTTGGTGCACTTGAGAGAGTTTGATCATGATGTCTTTTGTTGATGTATTTTGTGGCTACATGTGCACAAGTGGAAGTTAGGGATGTATGTTTGTGTTGTATGTTTGTAGTTTGGTATTAGACAAGCCGTAACGTCAAAGATGGCTCGCAAATATGCGTAATCAAGTGTTTTTTGGCTGATTAGCTGATTGGAGACAAATTTCGAGGACGAAATTATTTGAAGGAGGGGAGGATTGTAGCACCCCGAAGTCAATTGGGTCAATTTGAGCCATTTTGGATTCAGGCATGGGCGACACGGCCTGGGACACGGGTGTGTCTCAGGGCGTGTCATACCTGGGTTGAGTCGAGTCGTGCGTTCGAAGAATTTTGCTCGACGATCGTCGAGTGTCGAGTGCCGAGTGAGGACACGGCCTGTGACACGGGCGTGTCACAGGGCGTGTCAGTGGTCGACGAACTCAGCTCGACGTCTTGAGCCATGGCGTGTTTGCGGGACACGGGTGTGTCCAGGTGCACACGGCTTGGAACACGGGCGTGTCCCAGGGCCGTGTGAGTCTCGGGTGAAGTGGTGATTGGGCTGTATCCGTGACACGGCCAGTGATACGGGTGTGTCTGTAGGCATGTCACGTGACACGGCCAGCGACACGGGTGTGTCGGAAGGCGTGTCAGGTGTCACGGCCAGCGACACGGGTGTGTCGGAAGGCGTGTCCAGTGACACGGCCTGTAACACGGGCGTGTCACAGGGCGTGTCAGGCCGTGTTCAAGATTTTCTGGCCAAATCTGAATCATTTGATTCCCTCTTCCTGCATCCAGTGGCTGGGCTTTGTCCAGGTGTGTAGAAGGCCGAGAAAAAGGGGATATAACCCTTCTTTCATCTTCTTCTTCTTCATCTTATGTCAAGAAAGAGAGAGAGGAAGAAAGGCCTAAGGCAAGAGGGAAGGGAGGAGACTACCAGCTACTGGAGGAGCTGCGGAGTGCGGAGCGAAGATCCGAGAGCAGATTCGTGAAGGCAGAGCCGAAGCGTGATTTCCATCCGGCTACTTCATGGCACCAAAGCGATCTTCAAGGGTAACGATCTCCTTCTTGGACATCGAAGTCCTTTCTTTATGCATGTGCTGGGAATCCTCCACCAAGAGGTGGATTTGTCGAAGTGATTCCTTTGTTGAGTCTGCTTCTAGCGCCGGAAATATGGAGTACGGCATAGGCATGCTGTGTGAAGCCCATCTGGACCTGTAGTCTGGATTGGTGATGTTTATGGGTAAACCGGAGAAGACTCCGTGGTTTTTGTGATGATATATAAATGGCTTTCTATTGTGATGAATGTATGACTGTGATGCTCAATGTGAGGAGGCTTTGGCAAAGCTCCTGGTTATGATATGATCAATTGGTAGCATGCTTGGGGAGCTCGAGATAAACCCGACCTGTTACACCACTAGGGTGGGATGATCTAGTTAGGTAGGGATCGATTGGTGGCAATGCCTGGGGAGCCGAGTTAAACCCGGCTTGCTGCACCACATGGGTGGGTCGATCGGAATAGGAGGGGGGTCGATGGGTAGTCATTCCTGGGGAGCTTGGATAAACCCGGCTTGCTACACCACATGGTGTGGGTCGATCTACTATGGTTATTTATGGATGCTGAGAGATTGTACCTCTGACTGGTTTGGGAGGGATGTCGCCAGCTTGCGAGACTGGTGGACTAGGTCCGGTCAATCAACAAGTTAACACCTCGAATCGGCGGTGTACGACTGGTGGATTCCGGTACGCCAAGAAGGTGCCCTGAGTGCCCAGAACGTCTGGTGGATTCCAGCGTTTGTGATGTGATGTGTTTGCTAGCGGGACAAAGAGAATGATAGACATATGATACATGATGATGCTTGATGATGCGTAATGATAGATGATGGAACTGTATGCAGGGAAGGAACCATTACCCCGGGTAGGGGTAGGGTCGTTATAATGGGTCAGCCATATGCTGACCGTTACTTTGTTTTGCCGCTTTTTGGTGGATGTCTCATTGCAGGTGTCGCGGCTTGGAATGAATAAGTGGAATGGCTAGCTTGCTGCTATTGGCCCTTGAGGTCCATGCGAAGAGCTGTGTTTGGATTTCATGTGTGGCCGGCCTGCGTGCCGATGTACAAAATTATTGATGTGTCAAAGAGGAACCTGTGAGGCCATAAGGCCAGGGTGTGTGGGTTGTATACATTCCTGGTGTTGGTATCTATATAAATATGGTATTTATGTATTGGTGGACATTCTGGTTTGAGTTCATGGTAACATAAAAATGCTGCGCTAGAATGAATGAGTAAAGGAAACGCATAGATTTTTATTTCCACAAGTAATTCCTTCGCTTGTCTGTGATATATGGCATGGGGCCCCGGCCGGACCCACCGTTATATGTCATGTGACGGGTGGGGGCGTTACAAAGTGGTATCAGAGCCAGGTTTAGATTGTTTGGGAGGATAGAACATAATTGAACTCATGAATGTCCACTAGGAATGTATGTCATGCACATGATGTGCGTGAGTGTGTAGTCTTAACGGAGATAGTGCTTGCAGTGTTACAGGCACAACCAACTGGACAGGCAAGGCCTGGTGCAAGGCAAGAGCATGCTGCAGTGGTGGTGGAAGCGCAAGCAAGTGACGACTCATTGACACGTTTTATGCACTTTCATCCACCTATGTTTGGTGGAACGCTTTCACCAACGCAGACAGAAGATTGGTTGGCAAGGGTAAAAATGATTCTAACTGCAATCAGGACGGTAGACGAGCAGAAAGTGACGTTGGCCACTTTTCTGTTGGAAGGAGATGCGAGATTGTGGTGGGATGAGATCGAAGTGCGTCACATTGCAGGTAGAGGTTTAATAGAGGTTTCAATAGATGAATTCTCCCGAATATTTTTAGCTAAGTATGTGTCAGTGTCGCAGCGGATTGCGATGGAAAATCAGTTTTTACGTCTGGTGCAGGGTGAGCGAGATATTGATACCTACCTACATGAGTTTACGAGATTGGGGAGATATGCGGGATCTACCTTTGCGGAGGAAGCGCGAAAGACAAATCGGTTTTATGAAGGATTGCGGGATGAATTGAGGTTGGCACTCCCGAGTTCGGTGAGCCAAAGCTTCCAAGCATTGGTCGATACAACCCGTGCTTTGGAGAAGGATATGAAACGCGTACAAGATAATAAGCGGCTGGCAGCGGAAACGCCAGAGTTTATAGTGCCGCAATCGGATCAATTGGAGTTTCGAAGACGAGAGAAGAAAAGATTTAGGCCTGCGGAATCAGCTCCGTCGACTGTTTCTTCGGGGGCGACTTATGGGTCAGGACGTGTTGATACACGTATATGCTATAACTGTGGGCAGCAAGGACACATCGCAAAATTATGTTGGAATGCCCCTCCAGGGAGTGAGAAAAAGACAGGTGCATCATATGAAGAAAAGGGTAAAACAGTGGCCGAGTCATCTGCACCCCGGACGCAACCTCGATTTCATGCTATGGAAGTGCAAGAGCCGCAAAGCTCAGTTGGGGAAATTCAGCCTCGGGTGTTTAATTTGTCTCTTCATCACGACCTGCAAAATCAGGAGGCTGAGCGGAAGTGAAGTGTGATGTGCATCACTTCGATGTTATGACTGAAAGTGTTGTGTATGTAAACTATGCTTTCATATATAGGTGTGCTGAATAAAAGCTGTTGTACAACATATCTATCAAAGTTTGGTGCACTTGAGAGAGTTTGATCATGATGTCTTCTGTTGATGTATTTTGTGGCTACATGTGCACAAGTGGAAGTTAGGGATGTATGTTTGTGTTGTATGTTTGTAGTTTGGTATGAGACAAGCCGTAACGTCAAAGATGGCTCGTAAATATGCGTAATCAAGTGTTTTGTGGCTGATTAGCTGATTGGAGACAAATTTCGAGGACGAAATTATTTGAAGGAGGGGAGGATTGGAACACCCCGAAGTCAATGGGGTCAATTTGAGCCATTTTGTATTCAGGCATGGGCGACACGGCCTAGGACACGTGCGTGTCCCAGGGCGTGTCATGCCTGGGTTGAGTCGAGTCGTGCGTTCGACGAATTTTGCTCGACGATCGTCGAGTGTCGAGTGCCGAGTGAGGACACGGCCTGTGACACGGGCGTGTCACAGGGCGTGTCAGTGGTCGACGAACTCAGCTCGACGTCTTGAGCCAGGGCGTGTTTGCGGGACACGGGTGTGTCCAGGTGCACACGGCCTGGAACACGGGCGTGTCCCAGGGCCGTATGAGTCTCGGGTGAAGTGGAGATTGGGCTGTGTGTGTGACACAGCCAGCGACACGGGTGTGTCGGAAGGCGTGTCAAGTGACACGGCCTTTAACACGGGCGTGTCACATGGCCGTGTACTGTTGGTTTTGAGTCGGTTGACTGCCGCTTAGGGGGACACGGCCTGTGACACGAGCGTGTCACAGGCCCGTGTTGGGAATGCTCCACCAACACGATCTCCTTCTTGGACATCGAAGTCCTTTCTTTATGCATGTGCTGGGAATCCTCCACCAAGAGGTGGATTTGCGGAAGTGATTCCTTTGTTGAGTCTGCTTCTAGCGCCGGAAATATGGAGTACGGCATAGGCATGCTGTGTGAAGCCCATCTGGACCGGTAGTCTGGATTGGTGATGTTCATGGGTAAACCGGAGAAGACTCCGTGGTTTTGGTGATGATATGTAAATGGCTTTCTATTGTGATGAATGTATGACTGTGATGCTGAATGTGAGGAGGCTTTGGCAAAGCTCCTGGTTATGATATGATAAATTGGTAGCACGCCTGGGGAGCTCCAGATAAACCCGGAATGTTACACCACTAGGGTGGGTTGATCTAGTTAGGTAGGTATCGATTGGTGGCAATGCTTAGGGAGGCGAGTTAAACCCGGCTTACTGCACCACATGGGTGGGTCGATCGGAATAGGAGGGGGGTCGATGGGTAGTCATGCATGGGGAGCTTTGATAAACCCGGCTTGCTATACCACATGGTGTGGGTCGATCTACTCTGGTTGTTTATGGATGCTGATAGGTTGTACCTCTGAGTGGTTTGGGCGGGATGTCGCCAGCTTGCAAGACTGGTGGACTAGGTCCGGTCAACCAACAAGTTAACACCTCGGATCTGCGGTGTACGACTGGTGGATTTCGGTACGCTAAGAAAGTGCCCGGAGTGCACGGAACGTCTGGTGGATTCCAGCATTTGTGATGTGATGTGTTTGCTAGCGGGATAAAGAGAATGATAGACATATGATACATGATGATGCTTGATGATGCGTAATGATAGATGATGGCACTGTATGCAGGGAAGGAACCACTACCCCGGGTAGGGGGTAGGGTCGTTATAATGGGTCAGCGAAATGCTGACCGTTACTTTATTTTGTCGCTTTTTGGTGGATGTCTCATTGCAGGTGCCGCGGCTTGAAATGAATAAGTGGAATGGCTAGCTTGCTTCTATTGGCCCTTGAGGGCCATGCGAAGAGCTGTGTTTGGATTTCATGTGTAGCCGGCCTGCGTGCCGAAGTACGAAATTATTGATGTGTCAAAGAGGAACCTGTGAGGCCATAAGGACAGGGTGTGTGGGTTGTATACATTCCTGGTGTTGGCATCTATATAAATGTGGTATTTATGTATTGGTGGACATTCTGGTTTGAGTTCATGCTAACATATAAATGTTGCGCTAGAATGAATGAGTTAAGGATACGCATAGATTTTGATTTCCACAAGTAATTCCTTGCTTGTCTGTGATATATGGCGTGGGGCCCCGGCCGGACCCACCGTTATGTGCCATGTGATGGGTGGGGGCGTTACAAAGTGGTATCAGAGCCAGGTTTAGATTGTTTGGGAGGAGAGAACATAATTCAACTCATGAATGTCCACTAGGAATGTATGTCATACACATGATGTGCGTGAGTGTGTAGTCTTAACGGAGACAGTGCTTGCAGTGTTACAGGCACAACCAACTGGACAGGCAAGGCCTAGTGCAAGGCAAGAGCATGCTACAGTGGTGGTGGAAGCGCAAGCAAGTGACGACTCATTGACACGTTTTATGAACTTTTATCCACCTATGTTTGGTGGAACGCTTTCGCCAACGCAGGCAGAAGATTGGTTGGCAAGGGTAAAAAGGATTCTAACTGCAATCAGGACGGTAGAGGAGCAGAAAGTGACGTTGGCCACATTTCTGTTGGAAGGAGATCCGAGATTGTGGTGGGATGAGATCGAAGTGCATCACTTGGCAGGTAGAGGTTTAACAGAGGTTTCAATGGATGAATTCTCCCGAATATTTTTAGCTAAGTATGTGCCAGTGTCGCAGCGGATTGCGATGGAAAATGAGTTTTTTACGTCTGGTGCAGGGTGAGCGAGATATTGATACCTACCTGCATGAGTTTACGAGATTGTGGTGATATACGGGATCTACCTTTGCGGAGGAAGCGCGAAAGACAAATCGGTTTTATGAAGGATTGCGGGATGAATTGAGGTTGGCACTCCCGAGTTCGGTGAGCCAAGGCTTCCAAGCATTGGTCGATACAGCCTGTGCTTTGGAGAAGGATATGAAACGCGTACAAGACAATAAGCGACTGCCAGCAGAAAAGCCAGAGTTTAAAGTGCCGCAATCGGATCAATTGGAGTTTCGAAGACGAGAGAAGAAAAGATTTAGGCCTGCAGAATCAGCTCCGCGACTGTTTCTTCGAGGGCGACTTATGGGCCAGGATGTCTTGATACACGTATATGCTATAACTGTGGGCAGCAAGGACACATCGCAAAATTCTGTTGGAATGCTCCTCCAGGGAGTGAGAAAAAGACAGGTGCATCATATGAAGAAAAGGGTAAAGCAGTGGCCGAGTCATCTGCACCCCGGATGCAATCTCAATTTCATGCTATGGAAGTGCAAGAGCCGCAAAGCTCGGTTGGGGAAATTCAGCCTCGGGTGTTTAATTTGTCTCTTCATCACGACCTCCAAAATCAGGAGGTTGAGCGGAAGTGAAGTGTGATGTGCATCACTTCGATGTTATCACTGAAAGTGCTGTGTATGTAAACTATGCTTTCATATATAGGTGTGCTGAATAAAAGCTGGTGTACAACATATCTATCAAAGTTTGGTGCACATGAGAGAGTTTGATCATGATCTCTTCTGTTGATGTATTTTGTGGCTACATGTGCACAAGTGGAAGTTAGGGATGTATGGTTCTGCTGTATGTTTGTAGTTTGGTGTGAGACAAGCTGTAACGTCAAAGATGGCTCGCAAATATGCGTAATCAAGTGTTTTGTGGCTGATTGGCTGATTGGAGACAAATTTCGAGGACGAAATTATTTGAAGAAGGGGAGGATTGTAACACACCGAAGTCAATTGGGTCAATTTGAGCCATTTTATATTCAGGCATGGGCGACACGGCCTGGGACACGGGCGTGTCCCAAGGCGTATCATGCCTGGGTTGAGTCGAGTCGTGCATTCGACGAATTTTGCTCGACGATCGTCGAGTGTCGAGTGTCGAGTGAGGACACGTCCTGTGACACGGGCGTGTCACAGGGCGTGTCAGTGGTCGACGAACTCAGCTCGACGTCTTGAGCAAGGGCGTGTTTGCGGAACACGGGTGTGTGCACACGGCCTGGAACACGGGCGTATCCCAGGGCCATGTGAGTCTCGGGTGAAGTGGAGATTGGGCTGTGTGCGTGACACGGCCAGCGACACTAGTGCGTCTGAAGGAGTGTCAAGTGACACGGCCAGCGACACGGGTGTGTCGGAAGGCGTGTTAGGTGACACGGCCAGCGACATGGGGTGTCGGAAGGCGTGTCAAGTGACACGGCCTGTAACACGGGCGTGTCCCATGGCCGTGTACTGTTGGTTTTGAGTCGGTTGACTATCGCTTAGGGGGACACGGCCTGTGACACGGGCGTGTCACAGGGCGTGTTAGGCCGTGTTCAAGCTTTTCTGGCCAAATCTGAATCATTTGATTCCCTCTTCCTGGATCTAGTGGCTGGGCTCTGTCCAGGTGTGTAGAAGGCCGAGAAAAAGGGGATATAACCCTTCTTTCATCTTCTTCTTCTTCATCTTATGTCAAGAAAGAGAGAGAGGAAGATAGGCCTAAGGCAAGAGGGAAGGGAGGAGACTAACAGCTGCTGGAGGAGCTCCGGAGTGCGGAGCGAAGATCCGAGAGCGGATTCTTGAAGGCAGAGCCGAGGCGGTGATTTCCATCCGGCGACTTCATGGCACCGAAGCGATCTTCAAGGGTAACGATCTCCTTCTTGGACATCGAAGTCCTTTCTTTATGCATGTGCTGGGAATCCTCCACCAAGAGGTGGATTTGCGGAAGTGATTCCTTTGTTGAGTTTGCTTCTAGCGCCAGAAATATGGAGTACGGCATAGGCATGCTGTGTGAAGCCCATCTGGACCGGTAGTCTTGATTGGTGATGTTCATGGGTAAACCGAAGAAGACTCTGTGGTTTTGGTGATTGATGAATTGTAAATATATGTATTTTTGTGCACATTAATTTAGTCATTTTCATTTATTTTCGTCATTTTTACTTATTTTTTTCAATAAAATACTCCTCTTCTTGAAAATTTACTACAAACTTGTTTTCTTTTATTTTGCAGAAAAATTCCAAAATCTGCCAAAATTAGGCAGTACACGCCCGTGTCGTTTTGGTCACGCCCGTGACCGGGCTGTGACATTGCATTTCCCGTGGAATCGGATGATTTCTGAAGTAAAAAGCTTGACACGCCTGGAGACACGCCCGTGTCACCTGACACGGGGCGTGACAGCAGCCCGTGTCCCCTCCACTCGACGAATTCAGTTCAATAATCGTCGAACGCGAGACACGCCCAGAGTCACGCCCGTGACCTAGGGCGTGACTCAATCTCAGCTCGACGATTTCATCTCGACACTTTCCGCTCGATGATTGTCGAGTTTCGACACCAACCGACACGCCCAGCGTCACGCCCGTGACCTAGGGCGTGACCTTCCCGACACGATGCTGCCGAAGTCTTTTGACGCAACCCGCACTGGTTCTACCTCCGCGACACGCCCAAAGTCACGCCCGTGACCTAGGGCATGACATCCTCGAACTCAGCCCGAAGTCAACTTTCCTCTCCACTCGTCGGCCGCCATCATGAATAGTACTGACACGCCCCCCCTACACGCCAGTGACG
Organism: Platanthera guangdongensis; assembly: GCA_039583875.1. Classification (NCBI taxonomy): domain Eukaryota; kingdom Viridiplantae; phylum Streptophyta; class Magnoliopsida; order Asparagales; family Orchidaceae; genus Platanthera; species Platanthera guangdongensis. The sequence continues at coordinate 67,653,382 of CM077160.1, forward strand.
GAGGGCGTGTACTTAGAATTTTTTGCCTATAAATTGCCCATTTCTGTAAGGTCTAAGGGTTCAGATTTTTGGGCCATTTTAGTGTCTTTTTGTGGGCTGCATCCGTGGATTATAGTCCTATGTAAGGAGATTTCTCCCTCCTTTATTTCATGTTTTGTTTTGCTTTATCTTTTAGCTTTGTAATAGCTTGATAATTTTAATAAAAATGTTAGATTTTCTCTCTCTATATAGCATGAAAATTCATTTGGATTCCTTGGTTTCATCTTTGTTCCCCCTCTTATGAACAGTGTGTGTGTGTGTGTATGAGTGTAACATGTTTAATATTCATGTTTTTAACTTGTCTTCATGATTAGGTATGATAGGTTTTCCTCTTTTTCACCATGTCCTTTCCTTAAGAGACTTATGATTTCATTCTTATGTATTTATAAAAGAGATTTAAAAAGTGATTTTGTTCTTTTTTTTACTTAGTTTTTCTTTTAGGATTGTAAAACCTCTTTTGTTCTTTTCATTTTCTCTTCACCTTTTTTATCACTTTTATGAATTCTTAAGAATGAAAAAGTTATAGTTTTAATTTTTGAGCACCTTTGATTTTGACTTTATTTTGTAAAACTTTTTGCTAATTCACTTTTTATTTGTTCTTTTTATGTGTTTTGGGTAAGCTTTAGGAGTAGAAATCTTGTTATTTTAATTTATAAGCAACTTTGCTTTTTCTTCATTATTAGTGTGTGTGAGTGTATGAGCATAAATTTTCTTTTATTCTTCTTAATTTTCATGATGTGTGTGTGAGTGTATGAGTATAACTTTTTATTGCTTTGTTCAAATTGTGTAGAATGTGTGAGTGTAGATGTTAAATTTTAATGCTTTCTTTCAATGCTTTGTTCAAATTATGTAGAGTGTGTGAGAGTAGGTGTTAGTTTTATTGCTTTCTATCAATTCTTATGGAGTGTGTGTGTTTGTGTGCATTTATTTCCGCCTACTCGTTAAGGGTTAAATGGCGCATCGTTTTCATTTTCAGTCCTACTCATTTGAGTAGGACTTGTAATTTTCTTTCTCTATTTTTCGACCTACTCACTTGAGTTAAATGGACGAACTTTATTTCCCGCCTACTCGTTTGGGTAAGACTTGTACCTGCATTTATTTTTGCCTACTTGTTTGAGTTAAATGGCGTGTCTTTATCTGCATGTAAATATTTGAGAAAGCCATGTAATCGCATTTATTTTCTCCTACTCATTCGAGTAGGACTCGCTTTCATTTTAGTCCTACTCGTTTGAGTAGGACTTGCAATTTTAATCTTTTATTTCCCGCCCCCACTCGTTTGAGTGGGACTCGCAATTTCAATTATGCAAATTTCTTTTATGTGTGACTTAGTTTCTGTTTAGTTTATAATTTGGAGTGTGCATGAGTTCTTGTTCTAGCTCATCTTTCAGCTTTTTAAATGTTTGTTATTTGTTTTTATGTCCTCTTCTTATAATCTTTTAGCGTTTAATTTCGAACTTGCGCCTCACTAAATTATAAAGCCGTCCCCATACCGATGTGTGGCTAATCGCTATTAGCCTCGGCATCGAAGAGCATTGGGACATTTAAAATGATTTGTAATAATTGAAGCTCTTTATTTTCATTTTAATTTAAGGACTTAAGGTTTACCCCGGGTTTACGACGCGTAGGACCACATATCGATGTGTGGGCCCTATTTCCATAGTCCATATGCTAGCTAGCCGAGAGGTCGTGCATATGGACCGATCACCCCTGGGTAAATAGAGTTGCGTGCATACCCTCAAAAGAGGACAAGCGTAATTCTACCGGATTCAGTTCCCCACCCAATAGCGGGGTTCTTAGCGTAAAGCGGGCGTTAAGAGGAATCCTTCGTCGGACTAACGTTCGGTCGAATAGTCTTAACGTTTAGGTGAGCGATATCCCTATAGCTAGGTGAGCTCACATTTGTGGAACCTCCACGGCCAAGTTGCCTTTTATTAATTTGAAAACTAAGTCCTATAATTATTAAAAATTATTTTAGTCTTAATTTGATTCGATGCCGAGCGTTAACCCTTCATCGAATATTTTCTAAAACGTTTTTTTCGAACCTTTACTTTTTTCGTCTTTACTTTACTAAACAAAATCCACCTTATTTTCAGTAAAATAATAGTCCTCCCGGAGGAGTAAGAATAGTCAACACGACCCCGAGAACAATACGACCTCGGTATTCTCCCGAATATAGAGTACTACTTGAGATAGGTGCACTTGCCTACCTCAGCAAGCCCGCGGCGATCGACTCACCGAACCAACCATAGTAAGAGTCTGTTCGCAGGCCCATCAAGTTTTTGGCGCCATTGCCAGGGAGTCTCTTTTCGAGTTGCTATTTCGAATTCCGGAGTCTATTACTTTTACTTATTTTCTATAAACTAAAAAAAAACTAAAAACTTTATTTTAAAACAAAAAAAGAAGTTTATTTTATTTTATTTTTGTTTGGGTGTATGACCCGTGGACAACCCTCCGAGTCTGAAGATTTTGCCTTCGACCCTGAGATCGAACGCTCTCTGGCGCGTATTCGATCTCAACGCGGAAATCCTTCTTTAGATCCCGAAGGATCTATCGGAGAACCTACTGTTGTACTTATGGCCGCGCCTAACCTTGCCCCGGCGGCCGAGCGTACTATGTCTTATTACGCCCGGCCTAACCTGGATGATTCTGGGTCGAGTATTGTTCGGCCTGCGGTGGCGAATAATAATTTTGAAATAAAGTCGAGTGTCATTCAAATGGTCCAAAACGCCGTGCAGTTCGATGGAATGCCGGATGAGGACCCGAATGTCCACTTGTCCAATTTCTTGGAGATATGCGACACCTTCAAGATTAATGGCGTCACTGATGACGCCATTCGTTTGCGCTTATTTCCTTTTTCCCTTAAGACCAAAGCCAAGGCGTGGTTGAATGCCCTCCGGCGAGGATGTATCACCACGTGGGCTGAGTTGACGGAACGGTTCCTAACGAAGTACTTTCCGCCCGCAAAAACTACAAAGTTGCGGGCGGACATTTCTTCGTTTGTGCAAAACGATCATGAGTCTCTATACGAGACTTGGGAACGGTTTAAGGAATTCCTCCGCCGGTGCCCGCACCACGCGCTGCCAACGTGGTTGCAAGTTCAATTTTTTTATAATGGGCTGAATTTCCATACGCGTCAAATGATTGACGCGGCTGCCGGGGGTACTCTGAACAACAAAACCCTCGAGGCCGCCTAGGCTTTATTCGAAGAGATGGCTATGAACGCCTATCAATGGAACGTCCCGCGGGGACGCCCAAAGCCGGCGGCTGGTCTTTTTGAAGTGGATGCCACTGCTCTCTTGACCCTTCAAGTTGAAAGGTTAACAAAGCAGGTGGCGGAGATGCCCGCTGCCTCCTCCACTCGGCCTTGTTTTATCCCCCCTAACGTCTGCGTAGCTGAAGAGTTCGTGGACTTCATGGGAATTTCGGGTCATCCTCCCTTCAACCCCAACAACAACCCTTATAGTAATAACTATAATCCGGGTTGGAGGAATCACCCCAACTTCTCTTGGAGAAACCCGAATAATGCTCAGCGTCCCCCTATTTCTTATGCGCCCGGATTTCTGCCTCCTCCTCCTCTTCCGAAACCCTCCCCGATGGAGGAAACTTTTTCAAAGTATATTGCATCCAACGAGTCAAATATCCGGAACATCACCGGATCGCTAAAAACTCTCGAACAACAGGTTGGACAGCTGGCGAGGATGATGTCCGAGCGCGCGCTCGGGGCACTGCCGGGAAACACGGAGCCCAATCCGCGGGAGAACGCCAATGCTATAACCCCCCGTAGCGGAAAGGAGGTGGTCGATCCAAAACGGACCGACCCTCAAGTACATATTTCACCTCCGACCCCTCTTCCCCTTTCTTCGCTTACGCCGCCTTTACCAATTATAAAAGATAAAATTATTTTAAACAAGGCCCTTCCATATCCGCATAAGTTAGATAACGAGCGTAAGGACGCACAATATGAAAAATTTATTTTATTATTAAAATAAATTCACATTAATGTTCCTTTTTGCAAGTCTATCTCGCAAATGCCCAAATATGCGAAATTTTTAAAAGAACTACTTTCTAATAAACGTAAATTAGAGTATATTTCGCATGTTTTTCTCAACGCTGTCTGCTCGGCGGCCCTTACTAATAAATTGTCCACAAAACAAAACAACCCGGGACAGTTTTCCATCCTGTGCCTTTTTGGCGATATATTAGTAAAGTACGCCTTAGCTGATTTAGGGGCTAGCATTAATCTGATGCCGTTCTCGCTCTTTTCACGTTTAGGTTTGGGTACTCCTACTCCTACGAATATGCGCATCCAATTAGCGGATCGCTCGGTGAAGTTCCCTATCAGGGTAGTGGAGGACGTCCTTGTCCGAGTTGACAAGTTTACCTTCCCGGTAGACTTCGTCATCTTAGATATCGAGGAGGACGCCGATGTACCAATAATACTCGGTCGCCCTTTTCTCGCCACCTCCCGCGCACTAATAGATGTTAGTAATGGTAGTCTTCTCCTCCGAGTAGGCGATGATCAGGTTACTTTCTCTATTAATCCCTCGATGGACAATTTGTCATCGAGCGACGATTTCTGCTATTCTTTAGATACCTTTTTCGGAGATCGTTCTTCCCCCGTTTTCGAGTCGGTATTTTTAAACGACGATATTTATGCGCTCGAAAATTTTAAATGCGATGAGGATACTTCTTTAGACTTGCCTTTCAAACCAATTGGTAAGAAAGACATAGGCATTAAAACCTCCCTAGAAGAACCGCCCATCCTAGACCTCAAACCCTTACCCGCATCGCTCAAATACGCATTTTTGGGAAAAGGCGATACGCTTCCCGTTATTATTTCTTCGGACTTGAGTGATTCAGAGACTTCCGATTTATTGGAAGTTTTATTTAAACATTGCCACGCAATTGCGTGGCAAATCTCTGACTTAAAGGGGATTAGCCCCTCCTTTTGCACCCATAAGATTTTTCTTAACGATAATTGCCGCAAAATGATTCAGCCGCAGCGGCGTATTAACCCAAACATGAAAGACGTCGTTAATGCCGAAATTATTAAGTTATTAGATGCGGGGATTATCTACCCTATTTCGGACAGTGCATGGGTTAGTCCCGTGCATGTCGTGCCCAAGAAGGGCGGTCTTACCGTAGTGGTGAATGAGCATAATGAGCTCGTCCCAACTCGTACTGTTACGGGTTGGCGAGTGTGCATCGATTATAGGAAACTTAATGATGCCACCCGCAAGGACCATTTCCCTCTGTCATTTCTGGACCAGATTTTAGATCGTTTATCCGGTCATCCGTATTATTGTTTTCTTGATGGTTTATCGGGGTTTTTCCAAATTCCCATTCCCCCGATGATCAAGAGAAAACAACTTTTACTTGCCCGTTTGGCACCTTCGCATATCGAAGAATGCCATTTGGACTCTGCAATGCGCCGGCTACATTCCAAAGATGTATGCTAGCAATCTTTGTCGAGCTAGTAGAAGACATTATGGAAGTCTTTATGGATGACTTTTCTATTTTCGGACGCTCTTTTCCCGATTGCCTTCACAATTTAGATCGTGTCCTTCAACGGTGCGAGGACACAAGCCTTGTTTTAAATTGGGAAAAATGCAACTTTATGGTTCGAGGAGGTTTGGTCCTCGGTCATATGATTTCGTCTAAGGGGATAGAGGTGGATAAGGCCAAGATAGAAATCATGGAAAAACTTCCGCATCCAACAAACGTAAAATCTATTAGGATTTTCTTAGGCCATGCAGGCTTTTATCGACGCTTCATTCAAGATTTTTCAAAAATAACAAAGCCGCTTACTCACATCTTGGAAAAGGAATCACGTTTCATCTTTAGTAGCAAATTCGAGTCCGCCTTTAATTTAATAAAACAAAAACTTATCACTTCTCCAATTTTAGTGGCCCCTAATTGGTCCCTTCTGTTCGAAATTATGTGCGACGCTAGTGATATTACCTTAGGTGCCATTCTTGGCCAACGCGTAGAAAAACATTTTCATCCTATTTATTACGCTAGCAAGATGCTCACTTCCGCACAAGTAAATTACACGACAATGGAAAAGGAACTCTTAGCCGTCGTTTTCGCTTTTGATAAGTTTCGCTCGTATATAACGCTATCTAAAGTTTTCGTTTTTACCGATCACTCCGCGCTTAAGTATTTATTAGCTAAAAATGATGCGAAGCCCCACCTTCTTCGATGGATTATCCTCCTACAAGAGTTTGATTTGGAGATCCGAGATAAGCGGGGAGCGGAAAATCTAGCGGTTGACCACCTCTCCTGTTTAGAAAATCCAGGTGTAGAAGCGCTCGTCGAATCTGAAATAAATGACAGATTCCCCGAGGAACGCCTTCTTGCCATTAATAAATCTTTGTGAGCTTCGCCTTGGTTCGCAGACTTTGCCAATTTCTTAGTAGCGCGGGTGCTTCCAAAAGAGTTTTCAAGTCATCAAAAGAAGAAGTTCTTTTCTGACTTGAAAAATTTCTTTTGGGAGGACCCATTTCTTTTTCATATCTGTGCGGACCAAGCAGTCCGAAGATGCGTTGCGGGTGTGGAGTGCTTGCAAATTCTTAAGCACTGCCACGAGGGTCAAGCCGGGGGGCATTATCAAGCCAACCGGACCGCTCGGAAGGCGCTAAAGGCGGGCTACTTTTGGCCCACTCTCTTCAAAGACGCGCATAATTTTGTGCGCACGTGCAATAGCTGTCAGCGGTCGGGTAACATCTCTCGTCGCGACGAGATGCCCCAAAATATGTTTTTTGAGTGCGAAGTCTTCGATTTGTGGGGCATAGATTTTGTTGGCCCCCTACCTCCATCTTTCAAAAATATGTATATTTTAGTGGCGGTCGACTACGTATCGAGGTGGGCGAAAACGCAAGCTCTCCCCACCAATGATGCGCGAGTCGTGGTTACATTTCTTAAAAAATTATTTTCTCGCTTCGGCACGCCTCGCGCAATCGTTAGTGATAGGGGAACGCATTTTTGTAACGCTCTTATGGCTAAGACGTTAGCTAAATACGGAGTCACGCACAAGCTTGCCACCCCCTACCACCCGCAAACAAGTGGCCAAGTTGAGGTAGTAAATCGAGAGATTAAGCGAATTTTAGAAAAAACTGTTTCACTAAATAGGAAAGATTGGTCCGTTAAACTCGACGACGGGTTGTGGGCGTATCGGACGGCATACAAAACCGCAATTGGTTGTACGCCATTCCGGTTAGTCTACGGCAAAGCGTGCCATTTACTCGTAGAATTACAGCATCGCGCACTTTGGGCTTTAAAACTCTTAAACCTCGACTCCAACTTAGCCGCTCAGAAAAGAAAACTGCAACTAAACGAGCTCGATGAATGACGTGCAAACGCTTACGAGAGCAATAAATTCTATAAGGAGTGCTCTAAGTTATATCACGATCGAAAAATCAAGTGCCAAAAATTATTTTCTCCGGGCGATCTTGTCCTTCTTTACAATTCATGTCTTAGGCTTTTTCCGGGTAAACTAAAATCTAGATGGTCCGGTCCCTTCCTAGTTGAAGAAGTTTTTCCATATGTGACTGTGCTTGTCTCCCACCCGGACAAAGGTTCGTTTAAAGTAAACGGTCATCGGTTAAAGTCTTATATAACAGGCGACCCAGTGATCGGTTTTAGCGAAACCATAACTTTCCTCCACTTTATAAACCCGCCAAAATAGTCAAGCTACACGACTATAAACAAAGCGCTCCTGGGAGGCACCCCTCGCTTATCTTTTTTGCCCTTCCTTATTATCTTTACTGCTTTTTCTAATAAACACATGGTTTCTGATCGGCCTCCCCCTACGCGTTTCAGGGAAGCTTCTACCTCCTTCTCTTTATTTTCTTTGTATATATTTTTTACCCTCTTGTTCCGCATACTTACGTTACAACATTGGGGACAATGTTGGACTTAAGTATGGGGGTATTTTCGTGCTTTACTTTCTGCACTTCAATTTTTTCTGCATCTTCAAAAAAAGAAAAATACAAAAAAATACATATAACAACAAAAAAAAAAACAAAAAAATTAAAAAACATCTTAAAATGAAACAAAAAAATTTTAAATGAAAAAAACAAAAAAAAAATTTTATGAAAAAACAAAAAAAAATTTTGTTTTGTTTCTCTTTGTATAATATTTTTTTTGTACATACTCTTTCTCTCTCCCCCTTCCTCATTCTTGTACAAACATTTTTCTTTTTCTCCCATATTTTTGTACATATTATGAAAATTCTCTTAAAAAATACAAAAAAAAGATAATAGTTCAAAACAATTTTCAAACAAAAAAAAATTGAAGAAAAACAAAAATACAAAAAAAAAGATAATAAATGAAAAACACAAAAACTGAATGTTTACAAAAAAACTATAAAAATCAAAAAACATGTTTTGCAAACAAATAAATTAAATATTCCATACCTTAACTTTTCTGCTATCCAAAAATTCTGTTTGAGTTTATTTATATGTGAATACTTGATTAATTCTCTTGTTTACTACCCGTTTGTTAATTATCGATTGAAACAATTTAAATAGTCGGGGTTAAGTTTTAAAGAATTCTTTATGCTTTCCTTAAAATTAGCGGAACTCGTTTTAGGCACTACTTCTAATTTTTCATTAATAGGAGCACGTATATTATGTTAGGAAATAACGACTATAGAATTCAATTATACTTACTTTTAGCTTTCTGAAAAAAATTGGAACGTACAAATTATTAAGGTTGCTCTCAAAACTTTTTAGGATTACAAATCTAGTTTTCCTTTCTCCCCTCAACCTTTTCATGACCTACTTGGCATGAAAAATTTTCTACCCTTAAAAGATCTTATGTCAATGGGAACAAGATTTCGTTCCGTAAACATAGGCACCCAATAATTTTAAAAAAGATTATATAGGGAGTAAGAGGATAAAATTCATTACTCCTACAAATATACATTGGGTTAAGTTTTATTATTATGAAAGTTGAAAAACAAAAATCATATTAGGAAAATAAGATTTCGTTTTTCTAATAATTCAAAAGAAAAAAACTTGGAAGGTTCGAGAAAAAATTACCTCACCTCAATTATCAAAACCCTCTTCATAAACCACACTACCCCCTTAGCCAATTACACGATTCTAGAATTAATTCAAAAATCTTTTTGAGAGCATAATTAGTAAATTGTATTATTTACAGTAGCACTCGTATAAGCTAGAGTTCTTATAATTCCAAACTATTTTCGTTAATCTAACCATTACAAATGTTTCCTTCTATTTGATTACATCAAGAAGTCTTTTGGCCAAAACTTTTGCGCTATTTAAATCATCTACATAATTTTAGGACTTAACTCTTACACCCCGTATATTTATTTCGATCTCTCTTATAATTGATTAAGCGGTAGCTAAACTTAGAGTTTTTTTTATTCCTTATAGATTCACCTCAAACTTTTGCTCTGGAATAGCAAAAGCCTAAGTATGGGGGTATTTGATGAACTTGTAAATATACGTATTTTTATGCACATTAATTTAGTCGCTTTTCATTTATTTTCGTCATTTTTACTTATTTTTGTTCAATAAAATACTCCTACTTCTTGTAAAATTTACTACTAACTTGTTTTCTTTTGATTTTGCAGAAAAAATTCCAAAATCTGCAAAATTTGGGCAGTACACGCCCGTGACACATCGTTTTGGTCACGCCCGTGACCGAGCCGTGACATGTGCATTTCCCGTGGATATCGGATGATTTCTGAAGTAAAAAGGGCTTGACACGCCTGGTGACACTCCCGTGTCACCCGACACGGGGCGTGACCCAAGCCCGTGTCCTCCTCCTCTCGACGAATTCAGTGCTCGAACGATCGTCGAGTGTCGACACCGAGACTGTCACGCCTAGAGTCATGCCCGTGACCTAGGGCGTGACTCAATCTCAGCTCGACGATTTCGACTCGACACTTTCCGCTCGACATTCGTCGAGTGTCGACCCGAACCGACACGCCCAGTAGTCACGCCCGTGACCTATGGGGCGTGACCTTTCCAGCTGGCCCGACAAGATGCTGCCGAAAGACATTTTGACGCAACCCGCACTGGTTCTACCTCCCCGACACGCCCTAGGAGTCACGCCCGTGACCTAGGTCATGACATGCTGCTTGAACTCAGCCCGAAGTCAACTTTGCCTGTCCAATCGTCAGGCCGCCTTCATGAATAGTACTGTCACGCCCCCATGTCACATGCCCGTGACCGGAGGGCGTGTACTTAGAAATTTTTTCCTATAAATAGCTCAGTTTCTGTAAGGTCCAAGGGTTCAGATTTTTGGGCCAAGTTTTAGTTGTCTTTTTGTGGGCTGCATCCGTGGATTCTTCAAGTGCTATGTAAGGAGAATTTTTCTCCTTCCTTTATTTCATGTCTTTGTTTTGCTTTAGTTTTAGCACTTGTAATAGCTTGTAATAGTTTCATTTTAATCAATAAAATGTTAAATTTTCTCTCTCTATATATGGCTTTGGAATGAACACTTGTGCCCCACTTACTTCTCCTTTTTATTCCTTTGGTTCTTCATCTTGTTCCCCCTCATTTATGAAAAGTGTGTGTGTGTGTATGAGTGTAACATGCTTACTTTACATTTTTTTTTACTTGTTTTCATGCTTAGGGATGTTAGGATTCCCTCTTTACATGCCTTTGATTTTTCAAGTTAGGTTTTGTTTGAAATTCGTGAAATGATGAATTAGGTTTTTCTTTTTCTCACCATGTCCTTTTCTCTAAATAGTTTTCATGACTTAGATTTTGATTTCGTTCTTATGATATTTATAAAAGAGATTTTAAAAAGTGATTTTGTTTTTTTTTTACTTAGTTTTCTTTTAGGATTGTAAAACCTCTTTTGTTCTTTTCAACTTCTTTCTCACTTTTTTATCACTTTCATAACATTATAAGAATGAAAATGTTGGTATTTTAATTTTCTTTGATTTTTAATTTACTTTTAAAAACTTTAGTCTTCTAAAAATTGTAATTTTCTCTTTTTATTCATTTTTGGCAAAACCTAAGCATGAAAAAGTTAAAGTTTTAATTTTTGAGCACCTTTGATTTTGACTTTATTTTGTAAAACTTTTTGCTCATTCTCTTTTTATTTGTTCTTTTATGTGTTTTGGGTAAGTTTTAGGAGTAGAAATCTTGTTATTTTCAATTTATAAGCAACTTTAATTTTTTCTTTGTTATTAGTGTGTGTGAGTGTATGAGCATAAACTTTTCTTTTGTTCTTCTTTAATCATCATGAAGTGTGTGTGAGTGTAGGTGTATTATAACTTTTATGCTTTGATTTAAATTGTGTAGAGTGTGTGAGTGTAGGTGTTAAATTTTCATGCTTTGTTTTTAATGCTTTCTTTCAATGCTTTGTTCAAATTATGTAGAGTGTGTGAATGTAGGTGCTAGTAATTTTATTGCTTTCTTGAATTTCATATGGAGTGTGTGTGTTTGTGTGCATTTATTTCCGCCTACTCGTTAAGAGGTTAAATGGCGCATCGTTTTCATTTTCAGTCCTACTCGTTTGAGTAGGACTTGTAATTTTTCTTTCTCTATTTTTCCGCCTACTCACTTGAGTTTAAATGGCCGGACTTTATTTCCCGTCCTACTCGTTTGAGGTAAGACTTGCAATTTTACTTTCCTTATTTTTTTTCCGCCTACTCACTTGAGTTAAATGGCCGTGTCTTTATTGCAGCCCTGTAATCGCATTTATTTTCTCCTACTCATTTGAGTAGGACTCGCTTTCATTTCAGTCCTACTCGTTTGAGTAGGACTTGCAATTTTCAGCCTTTATTTACCGCCCCCACTCGTTTGAGTGGGACTCGCAAATTTAAATTATGCAAATTTCATTCATGTGTAACTTAGTTTTTGATTAATTTATAATTTGGAGTGTGCGTGAGTTCTCGTTTAGTTAACTTTTTAGCTTTCTAAATGTCGCTATTTTTCTTTTGTCCCTTTCTTATAATCGTTTAGCATTTAATTTCGAACTCGCGTCTCACTAAATTATAAGCCGTCCCCATACCGATGTGTGGCTAATCGCTATTAGCCTCGGCATCGAAGAGCATTGGGACATTTAAAATGATTTATAATAATTAAAGTTCTTTATTTTCATTTTAATTTAAGCACTTAGGGTTTACCCCGGGTTTACGACGCGTAGGACCACATAATCGATGTGTGGGCCCTATTTCCGTAGTCCATATGTTAGCTAGCCGAGAGGCCGTGCATATGGACCGATCACCCCTGGGTAAATAGAGTTGCGTGCATACCCTCGAGAGAGGACTAGCGTAATTCTACCGGATTGGGTCCCCCACCCAATAGCGGGGTTCTTAGCGTAAAGCGGGCGTTAAGAGGAATCCTTCGTCGGACTAACGTTCGGTCGAATAGTCTTAACGTTTAGGTGAGTGATATCCCTATAGCTAGGTGAGCTCACATTTGTGGAACCTCCACGGCCAAGTTGTCTTATTATTAATTTGAAAACTAAGTCTTTTTATTATTAAAAATTATTTTAGTCTTAATCCGATTCGATGCCGAGCGTTAACCCTTTATCGAATATTCTCTAAATCGTTTTTTCGCTCCTTTGCTTTTTCGCCTTTTATTAAGTAAAAAAATCCACCTTATTTTCAGTAAAATAATAGTCCTCCCGGAGGAGTAAGAATAGTCAACGCGACCCCGAGAACAATACGACCTCGGTATTCCCCTGAATATCGAGTACTACTTGCGATAGGTGCACTTGCCTACCCGAGCAAGCCCGCGGCGATCGACTCACCGAACCAACCACAGAAAGAGTCTGTTCGCGGGCACATCATGTAGTCTTAACAGAGACAGTGCTTGCAGTGTTACAGGCACAACCAACTGGATAGGCAAGGCCTGGTGCAAGGCAAGAGCATGCTGCAGTGGTGGTGGAAGTGCAAACAAGTGACGACTCATTGACATGTTTTATGCACTTTCATCCACCTATGTTTGGTGGAACGCTTTCACCAACGCAGGCAGAAGATTGGTTGGCAAGGGTAAAAAGGATTCTAACTGCAATCAGGACGGTAGAGGAGCAGAAAGTGACGTTGGCCACTTTTCTGTTGGAAGGAGATGCGAGATTGTGGTGGGATGAGATCGAAGTGCATCACTTGGCAGGTAAAGGTTTAACGGAGGTTTCAATGGATGAATTCTCCCGAATATTTTTAGCTAAGTATGTGCCAGTGTCGCAGCGGATTGCGATGGAAAATGAGTTTTTACGTCTGGTGCAGGGTGAGCGAGATATTAATACCTACCTGCATGAGTTTACGAGATTGGGGAGATATGCGGGATCTACCATTGCGGAGGAAGCGCGAAAGACAAATCGGCTTTATGAAGGATTGCAGGATGAATTGAGGTTGGCACTCCCGAGTTCGGTGAGCCAAGGCTTCCAAGCATTGGTCGATACAGCCCGTGCTTTGGAGAAGGATATGAAATGCGTACAAGACAATAAGCGACTGGCAGCGGAAAAGCTAGAGTTTAAAGTGCCGCAATCGGATCAATTGGAGTTTCGAAGATGAGAAAAGAAAAGATTTAGGCATGCGGAATCAGCTCCGTCTACTGTTTCTTCGGGGGCGACTTATGGGCCAGGACGTGTTGATACACGTATATGCTATAACTGTGGGCAGCAAGGACACATCGCAAAATTCTATTGGAATGCCCCTCTAGGGAGTGAGAAAAAGACAGGTGCATCATATGAAGAAAAGGGTAAAGCAGTGGCCGAGTCATCTGTACCCCGGACGCAACCTCAATTTCATGCTATGGAAGTGCAAGAGCCGCAAAGCTCATTTGGGGAAATTCAGCCTCGGGTGTTTAATTTGTCTCTTCATCACGACCTGCAAAATTGGGAGGCTGAGCGGAAGTGAAGTGTGATGTGCATCACTTCGATGTTATGACTGAAAGTGCTGTGTATGTAAACTATGCTTTCATATATAGGTGTTCTGAATAAAAGCTGGTGTACAATATATCTATCAAAGTTTGGTGCACTTGAGAGAGTTTGATCATGATGTCTTCTATTGATGTATTTTGTGGCTACATGTGCACAAGTGGAAGTTAGGGATGTATGTTTGTGTTGTATGTTTGTAGTTTGGTATTAGACAAGCCGTAACGTCAAAGATGGCTCGCAAATATGCATAATCAAGTGTTTTGTGGCAGATTGGCAGATTGGAGACAAATTTCGAGGACAGAATTATTTGAAGGAGGGGAGGATTGTAACACCCCGAAGTCAATTGGGTCAATTTGAGCCATTTTGGATTAAGGCATGGGCGACATGGCCTGGCACACGGGCGTGTCCCATGGCGTGTCATGCCTGGTTGAGTCGAGTCGTGCGTTCGACGAATTTTTCTCGACGATTGTCGATTGTCGAGTGAGGACACGGCCTGTGACATGGGCATGTCACAGGGCGTGTCAGTGGTCGACGAACTCAGCTCGACGTCTTGAGCTAGTGCGTGTTTGCGGGACACGGGTGTGTCCAGGTGCACACGGCCTGGAACACGGGCGTGTCTCAGGGCCGTGTGAGTCTCGGGTAAAGTGGAGATTGGGCTGTGTGCATGACACGGCCAGCGACACGGGTGTGTCTGAAGGCGTGTCAAGTGACACGGCCAGCAACACGGGTGTGTCGTAAGGCGTGTCAGGTGACACGGCCAGCGACATGGGTGTTTCGAAAGGCGTGTCAAGTCACACGGCCTGTAACACGGGCGTGTCACAAGGCCGTGCTGTGTGAAGCCCATCTGCAAGGGTAACGATCTCCTTCTTGGACATCGAAGTCCTTTCTTTATGCATGTGCTGGGAATCCTCCACCAAGAGGTGGATTTGCGGAAGTGATTCCTTTGTTGAGTCTGCTTCTAGCGCCGGAAATATGGAGTACGGCATAGGCATGCTGTGTGAAGCCCATCTGGACCGGTAGTCTGGATTGGTGATGTTCATGGGTAAACCGGAGAAGACTCCGTGGTTTTGGTGATGATATGTAAATGGCTTTCTATTGTGATGAATGTATGACTATGATGTTGAATGTGAGGAGGTTTTGTCAAAGCACCCGGTTATGATATGATCAATTGGTAGCATGCCTGGGGAGCTCGAGATAAACCCGGCCTGTTACACCACTAGGGTGGGTTGATCTAGTTAGGTAGGGATCGATTGGTGGCAATGCCTGGGGAGCCGAGTTAAACCCAGCTTGCTGCACCACATGGGTGGGTCGATCGGAATTGGTTGGGGGTCGATGTGTAGTCATGCCTGGGGAGCTTGGATAAACCCGGCTTGCAACCCCACATGGTGTGGGTCGATCTACTCTGGTTGTTTATGGATGCTGAGAGTTTGTACCTCTGAGTGGTTTGGGCAGGATGTCGCCAGCTTGCGAGACTGGTGGACTAGGTCCGGTCAACCAACAAGTTAACACCTCGGATCGGCGCTGTATGACTGGTGGATTTCGATACGCCAAGAAGGTGCCCTGAGTGCATGGAACGTCTGGTGGATTCCAGCGTTTGTGATGTGATGTGTTTGCTAGCGGGATAAAGAGAATGATAAACATATGATCCATGATGATGCTTGATGATGCGCAATGATAGATGATGGCACTGTATGCAGGGAAGGAACCACTACCCCGGGGAGGGGGTAGGGTCGTTATAATGGGTCAGCCAAATACTGACCGTTACTTTGTTTTGTCTCTTTTTGGTGGATGTCTCATTGCAGGTGCCGCGTCTTGAAATGAATAATTGGAATAGCTAGCTTGCTGCTATTGGCCCTTGAGGGCCATGCGAAGAGCTGTGTTTGGATTTCTTGTGTGGCCGGTCTGCGTGCCGATGTATGAAATTATTGATGTGTCAAAGAGAAACATGTGAGGCCATAAGGCCAGGGTGTGTGGGTTGTATACATTCCTGGTGTTGGTATCTATATAAATGTGGTATTTATGTATTGGTGGACATTCTGGTTTGAGTTCATGCTAATATAAAAATGATGCGCTAGAATGAATGAGTTAAGGATACAAATAGATTTTGATTTCCACAAGTAATTCCTTCGCTTGTCTGTGATATATGGCATGAGACCCCGGCCAGACCCACCGTTATAAAGTGGTATCAGAGCCAGGTTTAGATTGTTTGGGAGGAGAGAACATAATTGAACTCATGAATGTCCACTAGGAATGTATGTCATGCACATGATGTGCGTGAGTGTGTAGTCTTAACTGAGACAGTGCTTGCAGTGTTACAAGCACAACCAACTGGACAGGCAAGGCCTGGTGCATGGCAAGAGCATGCTGCAGTGGTGGTGGAAGCGCAAGCAAGTGACGACTCATTGACACGTTTTATGCCCTTTCATCCACCTATGTTTGGTGGAACGCTTTCACCAACGCAGGCAGAAGATTGTTTAGCAAGGGTAAAAAGGATTCTAACTGCAATCAGGACGGTAGAGGAACAGAAAGTGACGTTGGCCACTTTTCTGTTGGAAGGAGATGCGAGATTGTGGTGGGATGAGATCGAAGTGCATCACTTGGCAGGTAGAGGTTTAACGGAGGTTTTAATGGATGAATTCTCCCGAATAGTTTTAGCTAAGTATGTGCCAGTGTCGCAGCGGATTACGATGGAAAATGAGTTTTTACGTCTGGTGCAGGGTGAGCGAGATATTGATACCTACCTGCATGAGTTTACGAGATTGCGGAGATATGCGGGATCTACCTTTGCAGAGGAAGCGCGAAAGACAAATCGGTTTTATGAAGGATTACGGGATGAATTGAGGTTGGCACTCCCGAGTTCGGTGAGCCAAGGCTTCCAAGCATTGGTCGATACAGCCCGTACTTTGGAGAAGGATATGAAACGCGTACAAGACAATAAGCGACTGGCAGCGAAAAAGGCAGAGTTTAAAGTGCCGCAATCGGATCAATTGGAGTTTCGAAGACGAGGGAAGAAAAGATTTAGGCCTGCGGAATCAGCTCCGTCGACTGTTTCTTCGGGGGCGACTTATGGGCCAGGACGTGTTGATACACGTATATGCTATAACTGTGGGCAGCAAGGACACATCGCAAAATTCTGTTTGAATGCCCCTCCAGGGAGTGAGAAAAAGACAGGTGCATCATATGAAGAAAAGGGTAAAGCAGTGGCCGAGTCATCTGCACCCCGGACGCAACCTCGATTTCATGCTATGGAAGTGCAAGAGCCGCAAAGCTCAGTTGGGGAAATTCAGCCTCGGGTGTTTAATTTGTCTCTTCATCACGACCTGCAAAATCCGGAGGCTGAGCGGAAGTGAAGTGTGATGTGCATCACTTCGATGTTATGACTAAAAGTGTTGTGTATGTAAACTATGCTTTCATATATAGGTGTGCTGAATAAAAGCTGGTGTACAACATATCTATCAAAGTTTGGTGCACTTGAGAGAGTTTGATCATGATGTCTTCTGTTGATGTATTTTGTGTCTATATGTGCACAAGTGGAAGTTAGGAATGTATGTTTGTGTTGTATGTTTGTAGTTTGGTATGAGACAAGCCGTAACGTCAAAGATGGCTCGCAAATATGCGTAATCAAGTGTTTTGTGGCTAATTGGCTGATTGGAAACAAATTTCGAGGACGAAATTATTTGAAGGAGGGGAGGATTGTAACACCCCGAAGTCAATTGTGTCAATTTGAGCCATTTTGGATTCAAGCATGGGTGACACGGCCTGGGACACGGGCGTGTCCCATGGCGTGTCATGCCTGGGTTGAGTCGTGTCATGCGTTCGAAGGACACGGCATGTGACACGGGCGTGTCACAGGCAGTGTCAGTGGTCGACGAACTCAGTTCGACGACTTGAGACAGGGCGTGTTTGCGGGACACGGGTGTGTCCAGGGGCACACGTCCTGGAACACGGGCGTGTCCCAGGGCCGTGTGAGTCTCGGGTGAAGTGGAGATTGGGCTATGTGTGTGACACGGCCAGCGACACGGGTGTGTCTGAAGGCATGTCAAGTGACACGGCCAGCGACATGTGTGTGTCGGAAGGCGTGTCGGTTGACACCGCCAGCGACACGGGTGTGTCGGAAGGCGTGTCAAGTGACACGGCCTATAACACAGGCGTGTCACAGGCTCGTGTGAAGTCCTTTCTTTATGCATGTGCTGGGAATTCTCCACCAAGTGGTGGATTTGCAGAAGTGATTCCTTTGTTGAGTCTGCTTCTAACGCCGAAAATATGGAGTACGGCATAGGCATGCTGTTTGAAGCCCATCTGGACCGGTAGTCTGGATTGGTGATGTTCATGGGTAAACCAGAGAAGACTCCGTGGTTTTGGTGATGATATGTAAATGGCTTTCTATTATGATGAATGTATGACTGTGATGCTGAATGTGAGGTGGCTTTGGCAAAGCTCCTGGTTATGATATGATCAATTGGTAGCACGCCTGGGGAGCTTGAGATAAACCCGGCATGTTACACCACTAGGGTGGGTTGATCTAGTTAGGTAGGGATCGATTGGTGGCAATGTCTAGGGAGTCGAGTTAAACCCGGCTTGCTGCACCACATGGGTGGGTCGATCGGAATAGGAGGGGGGTCAATGGGTAGTCATGCATGGGGAGCTTGGATAAACCCGGCTTGCTACACCACATGGTGTGGGTAGATCTACTCAGGTTGTTTATGGATGCTGAGAGGTTGTACCTCTGAGTGGTTTGGGCGGGATGTCGCCAGCTTGCGAGACTGGTGGACTAGGTCCGGTCAACCAACAAGTTAACACCTCGGATCGGCGGTGTACGACTGGTGGATTCCGGTACGCCAAGAAGGTGGCCTGAGTGCACAGAATGTCTGGTGGATTCCAGCGTTTGTGATGTGATGTGTTTGCTAGCGGGATAAAGAGAATGATAGACATATGATACATGATGATGCTTGATGATGCGTAATGATAGATGATGGCACTGTATGCAGGGAAGGAACCACTAGCCCGGGTAGGGGGTAGAGTCGTTATAATGGGTCAGCCAAATGCTGACCGTTACTTTGTTTTGCCGCTTTTTGGTGGATGTCTCATTGCAGGTGTCGAGGCTTGAAATGAATAAGTGGAATGGCTAGCTTACTGTTATTGGCCCTTGAGGGCCATGCGAATAGCTGTGTTTGGATTTCATGTGTGGCCGGCCTGCGTGTCGATGTACGAAATTATTGATGTGTCAAAGAGGAACCTGTGAGGCCATAAGGACAGGGTGTGTGGGTTGTATACATTCCTGGTGTTGGCATCTATATAAATGTGGTATTTATGTATTGGTGGACATTCTGGTTTGAGTTCATGCTAACATAAAAATGCTGCGCTAGAATGAATGAGTTCAGGATACGCATAGATTTTGATTTCCACAAGTAATTCCTTCGCTTGTCTGTGATATATGGCGTGGGGCGCCAGCCGGACCCACCGTTATCAGCCATGTGACGGGTGGGGGCATTACAAAGTGGTATCAGATCCAGATTTAGTTTGTTTGGGAGGAGAGAACATAATTCAACTCATGAATGTCCACTAGGAATGTATGTCATGCACATGATGTGCGTGAGTGTGTAGTCTTAACGGAGACAGTGCTTGCGGTGTTACAGGCACAACCAACTGGACAGGCAAGGCCTGGTGCAACGCAAGAGCTTGCTGCAGTGGTGGTGGAAGCGCAAGCAGGTGACGACTCATTGACACGTTTTATGCACTTTTATCCACCTATGTTTGGTGGAACGCTTTCACCAACGCAGGCAGAAGATTGGTTGGCAAGGGTAAAACGGATTCTAACTGCAATCAGTATGGTAGAGGAGCAGAACGTGACGTTGGCCACTTTTCTGTTGGAAGGTGATGCGAGATTGTGGTGGGATGAGATCGAAGTGCATCACTTGGCAGGTAGAGGTTTAACGGAGGTTTCAATGGATGAATTCTCTTGAATATTTTTAGCTAAGTATGTGCCAGTATCGCAGCGGATTGCGATGGAAAATGAGTTTTTACGTCTGGTGCAGGGTGAGCGAGATATTGATACCTACCTGCATGAGTTTACGAGATTGGGGAGATATGTGGGATCTACCTTTGCGGAGGAAGCGCGAAAGACAAATCGGTTTTATGAAGGATTGCAGGATGAATTGAGGTTGGCACTCCCGAGTTCGGTGAGCCAAGGCTTCCAAGCATTGGTCGATACAGCCCGTGCTTTGGAGAAGGATATGAAACGCGTACAAGACAATAAGCGACTGGCAGCAGAAAAGCCAGAGTTTAAAGTGCCGCAATCGGATCAATTGGAGTTTCGAAGACGAGAGAAGAAAAGATTTAGGCCTACAGAATCAGCTCCGTCGACTGTTTTTTCGGGGGCGAATTATGGGCCAGGACGTGTTGATACACGTATATGCTATAACTGTAGGCAGCATGGACACATCGCAAAATTCTGTTAGAATGCCCCTCCATTGAGTGAGAAATAGACATGTGCATCATATGAAGAAAAGGATAAAGCAGTGGCCGAGTCATCTGCACCCCGGACGCAACCTCGATTTCATGCTATGGAAGTGCAAGAGCCTCAAAGCTCAGTTGGGGAAATTCAGCCTCGGGTGTTTAATTTGTCTCTTCATCACGACATGCAAAATCGGGAGGCTGAGCGGAAGTGAAGTGTGATGTGCATCACTTCGATGTTATGACTGAAAGTGCTGTGTATGAAAACTATGCTTTCATATATAGGTGTGCTGAATAAAATCTGGTGTACAACATATCTATCAAAGTTTGGTGCACTTGAGAGAGTTTGATCATGATGTCTACTGTTGATGTATTTTGTGGCTACATGTGCACAAGTGGAAGTTACGGATGTATGTTTGTGCTGTATGTTTGTAGTTTGGTATGAGACAAGTCGTAACGTCAAAGATGATGTAGGCCCGTACTAAAAGATCCTACACAGACGGCGTGACGACGACGCTCGCAACTCTCAACGCTCTCTAACCCGCACACTATGAAACGCAGCCGTCACAATGATTTAATTTATCTCTCGCGCTAACATACAGATAGCCGTTCCGTTAAAGGAATGGAGAATGGATATAGGCCAAAATCCTTTCCGGCTAAAGGGAATAATATTTATTCCGACGAGCTTGGAGTTGTACCAAAATAGATCCACCAAGAAATAAATCACGAATTCGGAAAATGGTAGGATCTATCCCAACTAAAATAAAGAAGCGAGGATCGCCACTCCTCTCGAAGGATCTTCGGAAAACCAAACGAAAATGACAAACTATTAAAAGTAGTACCGCGAAAATTCAACGATTCAAATTCCACGCAAAAGTCGCCACCACAAGAACTATCTAAGAAAGAAATCTCGTGAGTAGATGGTTTCGTTACCCCGCTCGGAATAGTAGATCTGAGATGTTGGAACCACAAACAAGAGCGATCGCTTTCCTTGGACGCGACGGGAGATGCACTAATGATGAGAAAACTCGATCGTCTTCCCCGCCTTTCGCCGTAGAAGTCCACGATGGCCTCTTCTTCCTTGCACTTGACTCCCCAAACCGAAGGAGGCCGAAGATTGATGGGAGGTGAAGAAACCGTGGAGGAGAAACACGATGATGGAGGTATTGAAGAGTGGGGGAAAGGGAGTAGATGAAAGAAGAGGAAAAGAAGAGAGAAGGAGGGGCGGCCAGGAACTTTGGAGAAGAAGAACCCCTAAGGGAGGCGGCGGCTAAGAGGGAGGAAGGAGAGATATTAGGTTGGAGGAATTTAGGTTTTCAATTCATTCATAAACTAATGATAAAAACAATAGTCATGGCCTTTTATAAGACTTACATCAAACAAAAACTATAAGCAGCCCAAAACAGTGGCTAAACGCACACCAGCATAAAAATGTCAATTATTAAAAACTCATAAACTAGCAAATTAAAATTATTAATGATAATAAGTCTATTTCCGTTGGCGAAGATTGTAGCCATGGCCGCTGCGGCGCAGCAAATCCTTGGCCGGTGGATCATCATCTTCATCTTCCGCCAATATCCCGCGATCGCCATGAACACCACGTGCGCCATCGTCGTCATCGCCGCCATCATCGTCATCGCCGTCATCGCCGTCATCTTTATCACTTAGGCTGCCATCATCGTAATCGCCATCATCGTCGTCATCGCCGTCATCTTTACCAATTAGGCCGTCATCGTCGTAATCACCATCATCGTCGTCATCGCCGTCATCTTTACCAATTAGGCCGCCATCGTCGTAATCGCCATCATGATGGCCGTCGCCATCAATCCTCCCCCGCTCAAAAAGACTCATCACCGATGAGTGGGCGGGAAAGTAACGGCGCAAGAGATCTGCATCTAGAAGATCCACCTGTGCAGCTGAGAGCCAAGAATCGTCCGAAGCAGGACGACCACGCCATCTGATCAAAAACCTGTGAATGTCACCGTTTGGGGTGGGAAACACCGCGTCCTGTAATATCCTGTCAGGCAAGAAATCGGCCCGGGGGAACCTTGGAAAAACGTTAGGCGAAGAAGAAAAACCAGTTACATCATCAGTAGGTAACATACCTCCCGGAGAATCCGAAGGAGGAAGCAATCCAGAAACAATCTCACCCGGGCCCCATGAGATGATATAGTGGAAATATTACACGGAGAGACAGAAAGTTCAGGTGGTGGAGCGACATAAAGCGTTAAATCTGAAATGTTAAAAACAGGAGAGATTCCCCAATCAGCGGGTAACTTTAATAAATATGCATTTTCGCCTATCTTCTTTAAAACCCGAAAAGGACCGGCTCTCTTATTCGCTAATTTCTTTATGGTGCCCGAAGGAAGCCGTTCAGGGATAAGTCGAACCATTACCAAATCACCAATATTCAAGTGGACTGCTCGCCTATGCACGTTAGCATTCGATTGATAAGTATCATATTGTGTAGCTAACGTCTTACCAATGTGCTCATGGAGAGCGTGAACGTGTAAGGCGAAGTCCTGTGCAAATTGACTAGATTTAAAGGATGGAGGTAACGGAATCAAGTCAAGAGGCACGGGCGCCTTATATCCATGCACTATCTCATTCGGAGATAAACCGGTGGACCTATTCTTAGAATTATTATACGCTAATTGAGCATGCGGAAGAACAAGGTCCCACGTACCTCCATGAGGGGCGAACCCATGTGCAACATGACTTGAGTTAACAGTAGAAAATAACGGGACTAAGTCTGGTGGCACGGGTGCTCTACATTCATTAACGATTTCCGTGGAGTCCAACGTCGTAGTTTTAAATTTAGATTTAAATTTTGATTTAAAAATTTCACAAAGAAATGCCTGCGGAAAACGCTCATCTCCAACTATATAGTTGGATGCTCTCAGAGTTGAAAGGTAGTGCGGGAGACACAACTCCACATACCCAACTACGT
This sequence comes from Platanthera guangdongensis, assembly GCA_039583875.1. NCBI lineage: Eukaryota > Viridiplantae > Streptophyta > Magnoliopsida > Asparagales > Orchidaceae > Platanthera > Platanthera guangdongensis. The sequence continues at coordinate 67,676,693 of CM077160.1, forward strand.
TCACTAACGTGTGCATGCACAGATCATCAAAAGGCGGAGGATAAATGCAAGCGACCGGGCTTGGAAAATAATTGTGTTTGGGGGACACCACATCAAAACGTAACATCGCCATGGAATCACTAGCCGTCCAAAACGAAGCCTTACCCAACGACAAACGGTCAGATGAACGGTCCATTCTAGGAACAACATAGTCAGATCTATGAACAGTAGTGGAAAGACCGAACGCGACAACTAACAAATCGCTCACACACACCCGTCTGGGTAAGTCTAATTGGGAAGCTGGATAAATAAACATCTCTAGATATCTCGGGCTAGAAATGACAAGCTCGTTCCCTAACAAGTCATCTAATCGAATCAAGTGAACCGGAGGAGTCGACATGGGCGATTCCAGAGGAGGAACTAAATCATACTCACCGTCAAAACATGGATTTAACGTCCAAGAAAAATCCTCCGGGTGCAAGCCATCAAAATCAAAGGAAAAATCAAATAGTAGATTCGTCCTTATCGAAAACTCAGCTGGATCATCATCATCTAACTCACTATCAGATAAACATTCATCATGGGGTGACTCTACCAACTCAGCTGACATGTCTTCCAACACACTAGATAATTCGTCCGAATCAGAATAAGTATTGGTCTCAAAAGTAGGAAAAATCGTACTCGACAAAATTTCGAATCCATTTCGGACTTCTGGCGAAGGATCTAACATCAAAGAAATGTCTATCGGGTCCTCAGTGCTACCATCATCCACAAATAGCCTTCCCACACAGGGTAAATCTTCCAGAACGTCACATCCTTCGCTAACCAAATCTTCCCACGAAGTAGGTACATTGTCTAAATCATGATGGAGGGTTGGGCAAATCGAATCCCAGGGAGAATCTAAATTAGTATGACTCTCAAGCAACGATGATAATATCAATGAACTATCTTCCGGATGTGCACCACTAAGATTATCCCAAGATAAACATCCATCCCAAGGTGACTCTTCCAACACCGTTGAAATATCTACCAATCCTGGATCAATCATTATAATATTGTGATCCTCACTCGCACTTATCTGACTGGATTGATCTAACGGGGAAGCTAAATAAATGGGCACCTCAATATGTTCCGGGATAGAAGGAACTAGCTCGTGTTCTAGCAGGTCATCACCTACAGGTAAGCTCTCAACATAGGGTGACTCAGCCGGAATGTCTTCTGACTCAAGGTCATCATAAGACACCATAACTATCAAGGGAGACGCCTCAGAAACATCGCCGAAAGGAAAAGGAGACGATTCCTCAGAGGAGAAATCCTCATCCAGGTCACTAGGGTAACCAATCTCCTCATCGTCACTCAAATCGCCAACTTATTCAACCTCGTCCTCAGTGACAGGCACAGTCCTAGACACCACCTCAGACTCAACAGGAGAGTCAATGACTAATTCAGGCAACTCGGGGAAAGACTTAAAAGCGTCTATGGCCGTAATTAAGGTAGGATACTCAATATAGCCATGGTCAGATATGACGCTAGACTCACAAGTCGTAGTCGTCTGTCTGCCCCTACAGATAGGACTACTCTCACCCCGCGGGCTCATGACAGTCCTAGCAGTCACATGTACCGAACTCGAGATAGGGGACTTCACTATTTCCTTTCCTCTATAGGTAGGTGCAGGTGTGCTATGGGTAGCTCCCCCAGCCCTGGGAAAGGATCTGTCCTGGGTGAATAGGTCACCCCTATGATCAGGCTTGGATAAGGTGCCATAACTATACTGGTTAGTGGATGTCGGGCTAGTAGTAAGGCAGTAAGGGGAATCAAATTTCTCCGAGAGTATTCTTCGCATGTGGGGCCAGGCATATGGATAGCTACCAGCTCCGCGCTCTTCGTTCAGCCAAAACACACGGGCTCGACCTCTTAACTGCTCTCGGACTACATTAACCTTTTGGTAGTCGCCCAATTTGTTATAATCAAAATAGGTTTCTACCCCCTCAAGGCAGTATCTAAAATACTTGGGATCCCCATAACCATCATAAGTAAAAATATTAGTGTGTAGATAAGTCAGGGGACGATTGGAAGCGTTAACGTCGAAATCCATTTCAGTGTGAACCGGAGAGGACACCCGATCCGGATTTTATGCGAATGCAAAGAAAGGGTACCTGAACAACTAATTCTAGGAAAGATAGAATTGTTCCCGCTTAGCCACTAAGATTATAATTATATAAAATAGATTTTCTAGCTCGAAAAAATATGAGGATTATTAAAAAAAATTTATTTTTGAATTTTGCTGAAAATATAAAAATATAAGCCGCTATTTGCAGAACAACTATTAAATTTTAAAATAACTTAATAAAAATAATGATTTAATGAAAAATAAATTTTTTTTTTTTGGATTTCTGAAATTGGAAATTTAAAATTTAAAATTTATTTGTTTTTAATTTGAAGAGGAGGAGGAGTGTCAATTAGAAAATTGACGAGAACCTCCCTCTGATACCAAATTGATGTAGGCCCGTACTAAAAGATCTTACACAGACGGCGTGACGACGACGCTCGCAACTCTCAACGCTCTCTAACCCGCACACTATGAAACGCAGCCGTCACAATGATTTAATTTATCTCTCGCGCTAACATACGGATAGCCGATCCGTTAAAGGAATGGAGAATGGATATAGGCCAAAATCCTTTCCGGCTAAAGGGAATAATATTTATTCCGACGAGCTTGGAGTTGTACCAAAATAGATCCACCAAAAAATAAATCACGAATTCGGAAAATGGTAGGATCTATCCCAACTAAAATAAAGAAGCGAGGATTGCCACTCCTCTCGAAGGATCTTCGGAAAACCAAACGAAAATGACAAACTATTAAAAGTAGTACCGCGAAAATTCAACGATTCAAATTCCACGCAAAAGTCGCCACCACAAGAACTATCTAAAAAAGAAATCTCGTGAGTAGATGGTTTCGTTACCCCGCTCGGAATAGTAGATCCGAGATGTTGGATCCACAAACAAGAGCGATCGCTTTCCTTGGACGCGACGGGAGATGCACCAATGATGAGAAAACTCGATCGTCTTCCCCGCCTTTCGCCGTAGAAGTCCAAGATGGCCTCTTCTTCCTTGCACTTGACTCCCCAAACTGAAGGAGGCCGAAGATTGATGGGAGGTGAAGAAACCGTGGAGGAGAAACACGATGATGGTGGTATTGAAGAGTGGGGGAAAGGGAGTAGATGAAAGAAGAGGAAAAGAAGAGAGAAGGAGGGGCGGCCAAGAGCTTTGGAGAAGAAGAACCCCTAAGGGAGGCGGCGGCTAAGAGGGAGGAAGGAGAGATATTAGGTTGGAGGAATTTAGGTTTTCAATTCATTCAAAAACTAATGATAAAAACAATAGTCATGACCTTTTATAAGGCTTACATCAAACAAAAAGTATAAGCAGCCCAAAACAGTGGCTAAACGCACACCAGCATAAAAATGTCAATTATTAAAATCTCATAAACTAGCAAATTAAAATTATTAATGATAATAAGTCTATTTCCGTTGGCGAAGATTGTAGCCATGGCCGCTGCGGCGCAGCAAATCCTTGGCCGGTGGATCATCATCTTCATCTTCCGCCAATATCCCGCGATCGCCATGAACACCACGTGCGCCATCGTCGTCATCGTCGTCATCGCCGTCATCTTTACCACTTAGGCCGCCATCATCGTAATCGCCATCATCGTCGTCATCGCCGTCATCTTTACCAATTAGGCCGCCATCGTCGTAATCACCATCATCGTCGTCATCGCCGTCATCTTTACCAATTAGGCCGCCATCGTCGTAATCGCCATCATGATGGCCGTCGCCATCAAAAGATGGCTCGCAAATATGCGTAATCAAGTGTTTTGTGGCTGATTGGCTGATTGGAGACAAATTTCGAGGACGAAATTATTTGAAGGAGGGGAGGATTGTAACACCCCGAAGTCAATTGGGTCAATTTGAGCCATTTTGGATTCAGGCATGGGCGACACGGCCTGGGACACGGGCGTGTCCCAGGGCGTGTCATGCCTGGGTTGAGTCGAGTCGTGCGTTCGATGAATTTTGCTCGACGATCGTCGAGTGTCGAGTGCCGAGTGAGGATACGGCCTGTGACACGGGCGTGTCACAGGGCGTGTTAGTGGTCGACGAACTCAGCTCGACGTATTGAGCTAGGGCGTGTTTGCGGAACACGGGTGTGTGCACACGGCCTGGAACACGGGCGTGTCCCAGGGACGTGTGAGTCTTGGGTGAAGTGGAGATTGGGATGTGTGCGTGACATGGCCAGCGACACGGGTTTGTCTGAAGGCGTATGTTTGTGCTGTATGTTTGTAGTTTGGTATGAGAGAAGCCGTAACGTCAAAGATGGCTCGCAAATATGCGTAATCAAGTGTTTTGTGGCTGATTGGAGACAAATTTCGAGGAAGAAATTATTTGAAGGAGGGGAGGATTGTAACACCCCGAAGTCAATTGGGTCAATTTGAGCCATTTTGGATTCAGGCATGGGCAACACGGCCTGGGACACGGGCATGTCCCAGGGCGTGTCATGCCTGGGTTGAGCCGAGTCATGCGTTCGACGAATTTTGCTCGACGATCGTCGAGTGTCGAGTGCCGAGTGAGGACACGGCCTGTGACACGGGCGTGTCAGTGGTCGACGAACTCAGCTCGACGTCTTGAGCCAGGGCGTGTTTGCGGGACACGGGTGTGTCCAGGTGCACACGGCCTGGAACACGGGCGTGTCCCAGGGCCGCGTGAGTCTCGGGTGAAGTGGAGATTGGGCTGTGTGCGTGACACAGCCAGCGACACGGGTGTGTCTGAAGGCGTGTCAAGTGACACGACCAGCGACACGGGTGTGTCGTAAGGCATGTCAGGTGACACGGCCTGCGGCACGGGTGTTTCGGAAGGCGTGTCAAGTGACACGGCCTCTAACACGGGCGTGTCACATCGCCGTGTACTGTTGGTTTTGAGTCGGTTGACTGCCGCTTAGGGGGACACGGCCTGTGACACGGGCGTGTCACAGGGCGTGTCAGGCCGTGTTCAAGCTTTTCTGGCCAAATCTGAATCATTTGATTCCCTCATCCTGGATCCAGTGGCTGGGCTCTGTCCAGGTGTGTAGAAGGCCGAGAAAAAGGGGATATAACCCTTCTTTCATCATCTTCTTCTTCATCTTATGTCAAGAAAGAGAGAGAGGAAGAAATGCCTAAGGCAAGAGGGAAGGGAGGAGACTGCCGGCTACTGGAGGAGCTGCGGAGTGCGGAGCCAAGATCCGAGAGCGGATTCATGAAGGCAGAGCCGAGGCGGTGATTTCCATCCGGCTACTTCATGGCACCGAAGCGATCTTCAAGGGTAACGATCTCCTTCTTGGACATCGAAGTCCTTTCTTTATGCATGTGCTGGGAATCCTCCACCAATAGGTGGATTTGCGGAAGTGATTCCTTTGTTGAGTCTGCTTCTAGCGCCGGAAATATGGAGTACGACATAGGCATGTTGTGTGAAGCCCATCTGGACCGGTAGTCTGGATTGGTGATGTTCTGTGGGTGATATGCCGAGGAGAACCCAAGGATAGTGCCCGTCTTATGCCACATGGTCTTGGTGATGATATGTAAATGGGTAAACCGGAGAAGGTTTTGGTGATGATATGTAAATGGCTTTCTATTATGATGAATATATGACTGTGATGCTGAATGTGAGGAGGCTTTGGCAAAGCTCCTGGTTATGATATGATCAATTGGTAGCACGCCTGGGGAGCTCGAGATAAACCCGGCCTGTTACACCACTAGGGTGGGTTGATCTAGTTAGGTAGGGATCGATAGGTGGCAATGCCTGGGGAGCCGAGTTAAACCCGGCTTGCTGCACCACATGGGTGGGTCGATCAGAATAGGAGGGGGGTCGATGGGTAGTCATGCCTGGGGAACTTGGATAAACCCGGCTTGCTACACTACATGGTGTGGGTCGATCTACTCTGGTTGTTTATGGATGTGGAGAGGTTGTACCTCTGATTGGTTTGGGCGGGATATCGCCAGCTTGCGAGACTTGTGGACTAGGTTCGGTCAACCAACAAGTTAACACCTCGGATCGGCGGTGTACGAATGGTGGATTCTGATACGCCCAGAAGGTGCCCTGAGTGCACGGAACGTCTGGTGGATTCCAGCATTTGTGATGTGATGTGTTTGCTAGCGGGATAAAGAGAATGATAGACATATGATATATGATGATGCTTGATGATGCGTAATGATAGATGATGGCACTGTATGCAGGGAAGGAACAACTACCCCGGGTAGGGGGTAGGGTCGTTATAATGGGTCAGCCAAATGCTGACCGTTACTTTGTTTTGCCGCCTTTTGGTGGATGTCTCATTGCAGGTGCCGCATCTTGAAATGAATATGTGGAATGGCTAGCTTGCTGCTATTGGCCCTTGAGGGCCATGCGAAGAGCTGTGTTTGGATTTCATGTGTGGCCGGCCTGCGTGCCGATGTACGAAATTATTGATGTGTCAAAGAGGAAGCTGTGAGGCCATAAGGCCAGGGTGTGTGGGTTGTATACATTCCTCGTGTTGGTATCTATATAAATGTGGTATTTATGTATTGGTGGACATTCTGGTTTGAGTTCATGCTAACATAAAAATGCTGCGCTAGAATGAATGAGTTAAGGATACGCATAGATTTTGATTTCCACAAGTAATTTCTTCTCTTGTCTGTGATATATGGCATGGGGCCCCGGCCGGACCCACCGTTATATGCCATGTGACGGGTGGGGGTGTTACAAAGTGGTATCAGAGCCAGGTTTAGATTGTTTGGGAGGAGAGAACATAATTCAACTCATGAATGTCCACTAGGAATGTATGTCATGCACATGATGTGCGTGAGTGTGTAGTCTTATCGGAGACAGTGCTTGCAGTGTTACCGGCACAACCAACTGGACAGGCAAGGCCTGGTGCAAGGCAAGAGCATGCTGCAGTGGTGGTGGAAGCGCAAGCAAGTGACGACTCATTGACACGTTTTATGCAGTTTCATCCACCTATGTTTGGTGGAACGCTTTCACCAACGCTGGCAGAAGATTGGTTGGCAAGGGTAAAAAGGATTCTAACTGCAATCAGGATGGTAGAGAAGCAAAAAGTGACGTTGGCCACTTTTCTGTTGGAAGGAGATGTGAGATTGTGGTGGGATGAGATCGAAGTGCTTCACTTGGTAGGTAGAAGTTTAATGGAGGTTTCAATAGATGAATTCTCCCGAATATTTTTAGCTAAGTATGTGACAGTGTCGCAGCGGATTGCGATGGAAAATGAGTTTTTACGTCTGGTGCAGGGTGAGCGAGATATTGATACCTACCTGCATGAGTTTACGAGATTGGGGAGATATGCGGGATCTACCTTTGCGGAGGAAGCGCGAAAGACAAATCGGTTTTATGAAGGATTGCGGGATGAATTGAGGTTGGCACTCCCGAGTTCGGTGAGCCAAGGCTTCCAAGCATTGGTCGATACAGCCTGTGCTTTGGAGAAGGATATGAAACGCATACAAGACAATAAGCGACTAGTAGCGGAAAAGTCGGAGTTTAAAGTGCCTCAATCGGATCAATTGGAGTTCCGAAGACGAGAGAAGAAAAGAGTTAGGCCTGCGGAATCAGCTCCGTCGACTATTTCTTTGGGGGCGACTTATGGGCCAGGACGTGTTGATACACGTATATGTTATAACTGTGGGCAGCAAGGACACATCGTAAAATTCTGTTGGAATGCCCCTCCAGGGAGTGAGAAAAAGACAGGTGCATCATATGAAGAAAAGGGTAAAGCAGTGGCCGAGTCATCTGCACCCCGGACGCAACCTCGATTTCATGCTATGGAAGTGCAAGAGCCGCAAAGCTCAGTTGGGGAAATTCAGCCTCGGGTGTTTAATTTGTCTCTTCATCACGACCTACAAAATCGGAAGGCTGAGCGGAAGTGAAGTGCGATGTGCATCACTTCGATGTTATGACTGAAAGTGCTGTGTATGTAAATTATGCTTTCATATATAGGTGTGCTGAATAAAAGCTGGTGTACAACATATTTATCAATGTTTGGTGCACTTGAGAGAGTTTGATCATGATGTCTTCTGTTGATGTATTTTGTGGCTACATGTGCACAAGTGGAAGTTAGGGATGTATGTTTGTGTTGTATGTTTGTAGTTTGGTATGAGACAAGCCGTAACGTCAAAGATGGCTCGCAAATATGCGTAATCAAGTGTTTTGTGGCTGATTGGCTGATTGGAGACAAATTTCGAGGACAAAATTATTTGAAGGAGGGGAGGATTGTAACACCCCGAAGTCAATTGGGTCAATTTGAGCCATTTTGGATTCAGTCATGGGCGACACGGCCTGGGACACGGGCGTGTCCCAGGGCGTGTCATGCCTGGGTTGAGTCGACTCGTGATGAGTCCACTTTATATACCTATTTTCGGACTCATCTGGGCTAGTTCTCACGCGGTTGCACTTCACTTTTAGTTCTTTATCATTCCTATTTCTTCTAATCTTTATTTCCATAGGAAGTGCACATTTATGCCCGTGGTTGTGTATTTTATTATTTTTATAGTTTGTACTCCCTTTGGTTATTGTCTGGAATGTCTGCACAGATTAGTGGTTGGTTTTTCCTTTCGGTATAGGGGTCGTGTGCGTGTTCCGGGATGGTTGTGAAATAGGAATACTGCGCACGATCATGGGATCTAATGCGCACGACCACTGGTCGTGTGCCCCTGATCGTGCGCACTACTCTTCATTTTCCAGAATCAGCCTGGGGTAAGCGCACGACCACTGGACATAGTGCGCACGACCACCGGTCGTGCGCCATTGATCGTGTGCATTGATTCCTCTTTTCTGGAGTCCTGTCTGGGGTAATCGCACGATCATTGGACATAGTGCGCACGACCACTGGTCGTGCGCCACCGATCGTGTGTGTTATCCCAGTTCTTCTTCCTGATCTTCCATGCCATTGCGCACGATCACCGGACATAGTGCGCACGACCACTAGTCGTGCGCCTGTGATCGTGTGCATTGTTCATTTCTGCTTTGTATAAATAGTACAGGTCTCGCCCTAATTCAGAAGAGGATCCGGAGCTCGACATTTCTCCGCTGTTTTCTGCCTTCTCCGTCGTTCCCCTTCATCTTCCACCCCAGGGAGGTGCTCCGGGCAAGCTTTCACTGCCAAATCCAAGCCGGAGCTTCCTCTCGGCCTCCTCCATCATCTCTTGGGTTCATTTCAAGCTTCAACGCCATAGCCATCAAGCAAAGGGAAGCTTGCAACTTTCGTCCGCTATCGTGAGACGAAGAAGACGGGCCATTGGAAGGTGGTGACAGCCCTTCTCTACCCCGGACGCAGTTGAGGACCGGGCTTGGACGCGGATTGACAACCCGACGATTCCAACCGTGAATCCTCAGCAAGACTTCGGATTCAGTCGATCTCTTGCCTTGTTCTTCCTTTATTGTTGTATATGTGTGTTAAAACTTCATTTATATTGATGTTGTTGCACTTTAGATGTAAACTTTATTAGATTCATGTCTATGTGATTCTGTATTGTTTTACGCTTTAGTTGCTTGAGGTACGCCATATTACATCCACCACCATCCACCCTTGCCGTTCTAGCAATTGCTAGAAGCGTGCATAGCGAAGAGGTGCTCACGACCATCATTCCTCCGTTCTAACCACCTCATCCGCTAGCCTTCTCATCCATCCGCCTAGTGATTCGGTGCATAGCGGCCCGAATAGTCTTTCATCCTGCCTGGCGAAGCATCGCATAACGGCGTTGCATAGGAGTAGTTGATAGTGTTTTATTTTCTGTTTCCGCAACCATCAAAACCCCCCTTAGTTAGCTCCGACCTGAGGACTTCAATCTCAAGTCCTCCTCGAAATTAACTCCACCTTACTGTGTTCCTTGTGAGATCGATACTTGGGAAAGCCCCCATTTTATATTACTTGTGCGACCGGTTCACTGCCGTGATCTTAAGCATCAAGTTTTTGGCGCCGTTGCCGGGGAACACAGTCGTGTGAGTTTGTGGAAAGGGAGATAGTAGATTGAAGCCCTTTTTCCATTTGTCCATATCATTTTTTTTATTTGCTTTGATTTTTAGAATTTTTATATTGCTTATTTCTTTTTTCTCTTTTCTGATTTTTGATTTAGATAGCAGATCCGTGCTATTTTTATTTTAGCTATGTAGCACTTTTTCAGCAATTATTTTTGTTCGTGATGGATCCTGATGCCGAGTGTCGTATCCTTGACACTTTGCGCCGATCCATCGATGCCATTGCTGTTATGAATGCCGAGCATTGCATTCGGTGTTTGTTATGTCACGGTGTGGGCCACATGTTGAAGGATTGCCCTCGTTTCTGCAAGCCTTCTCCCTCTGAGGGCGTGTGCACAAAAACCTCCCGTTCGCGGAAGACTGTTGTGGACAGGCCTACCAGGGTTTTGTCAGGCTCATACACTGATATAACGCACTTTACTCATTCTTTACCCGTTGAGATTACTGAAGAATCTCTGGCCGCATACAGCTATTTCATGGGTCCCTCGATCCCTTTTTATGAGCTTTCCTTGAGTGATGATGATCACTCTGGTGTTAGCCAACAAAATGAGGAGCAGGAACTCTTGGGCGCTCCTGTATGGGACGATGAGATTGTTCCGATCGTCGACGAGGTGGCATCAGCGAATGATTTTGCGATGGGGCCTGCTCATTCAGTGCTTGATTTTGAGAGCAGCCTTTCCCCTCCGCAATTTTTGCCGGATTGAGCTATTCCTCTGTCTTGTGAGTCGGTTGATGATGTCGTGATTGTGGATGATTTTGTGCCCGAGGTTGCGCCGAAGTGGGATGATGATTCCTTTATCTCCGACGGAGAAGGCGGATCTTCGGAACACTTTTACGCACCCCGGTGGGATGAGGAATACCCTCTTTCCAATGCGGAGGTTTGCACCTCCTTATTGGATGAGGTCGTTCCTCTTACCACCGCGGACCTCGAGTTCTCGGATTACCCTCGGTACGACTCATATGACACCGACAGTGATCTCTGCTTGGATCCTACTGAGAGTGATACCGGGATCACTCTCCCATTTTCTAATTATTTTAGTTCTTCGTCTACTTTAATTCTTGATCGCCCTTCTCTATTTGAGCCTGTGCAGGCTGAGTCTCCACGGGTATGCTGGGATGATGATGAGCCTGGTGTTCTTGCCGTTGTCATCGCACCCTGTACACCTATGGTTGACAATGCCATGCTAGGCGTGGATATTTTTTGTAATAAGATGAGTGAGGACCAGGCCTCCTCCTCTTCTTATTTCCTATTTCCTCTACCTGTGTTGGGCAGGTATTACTATTTAGGTAGAGGGGTAACTGTTCTATCACCGTATCGGTACCCGTTACCGAAACGGATATTGGAACAGTTACCTATGCATTTTTCTTTTCATAAGCCCATTAGCTAAAACTGTTGAGAATTTAATAAGTCGTGCTGGGATGACAATAACCCCAGTATTTATCTTTTATTTTCGGCAATTTTTATTTTTCATGTCTATTTAGTTTTAGTATTTATTTGTAGTTTGTATATTTTTGTTTTGTTTTTGCGGAGCTCACCCCTGCAGGTATTCTTGAGAACATCGCATTGGCGGGGTTCTGATTCTTCGTATGGAGGGCCTGCTTCAGGTTTCCACGCGTCTTCTGGTATGCTCACTAGCTGAGCATTGGGTAACCTCATCCCTTAGCTCCTTATGATTTTAATTTCTATATCATCTATTGTATTGCTTAGTTTAAGTCTGGGGGTGAGATTTGTTACCTATTACACGTGCACATTTCATTTGCATACTAGAAGCCTTTATTGTTTTATTTTGCTTAGTTCATTGCATCACACACCACTGCACCCACATGAGCGCGTGCTTAGCTGTTAGTGTGTCGTGAGTTAAACTCGTTTCTTTTGTATGATTTGTGAAAATTATGGTGCTGACATAGGATTGTGAGACGGAGTAAAATGTTGGCCTTGTTGTGTTTCTAGTCAACTGCTCCCGTCTCATGTAGAAATTCGAGTAGATTTAATTTTTCTGTATGCTTTTAGTTTTATAATTTTCTAATTGCGTAAATACTTTTTATTCTACTCAAAAATTGGTGAATCCGGTGTGAATCCGACGGTAGCTTAGGGATGTGTGTAGACGGCCGTTAGTTTTGTATTGCTTGAGTATGGAGGATGGATAGTCTTTCTCGTTGGCTAAGAACTTGCCCCAAGCTATTCTTGAAGCATGGGTATAGGTTAGTCATGCATGAGCGTGATGTAGGCCATCATTTTGGCCCGGTTGAGCTTTGTACCATTCCTAACATCATATCCTCGATAGCCCTGTTGTGCCTACCCCTCCTTTTGATTTAGCTCCATCATGATTTCACCAAAGCCTCATAGCCAATCCTTGTAGCACACCCAAGTCGAGTTTAGTGTTTTATATTTTCTTGTCGGGATGTGATGTGGTGTTATTACATGTGAAAATGTGGATGTGCTCCAAAGCTTATATTTGCTGAATTTGTGAAAAGAAAAGTAATTTGAAAAAGAAATAAAAAGAAAAGTTTTAAAAAAATGATGTTAAAGTGAAAAAGTGAAAAGGAAAAGTAAAAATTGAAAATCCTATTTGAGATGTGCTTATTTTTGGAGTAGGCGGTGCACACACCCATATGTTAAAAGTTAAGTTTGGGGGTGTGGTGTACCCGCATGTATTTTGGCTAGCTGATGGATTCATTTTATACTATCTCATTTGGGTTAGGTGCATATCCTTCATGTTTATCTGTGTTTACCTCACCGAAACCCAAGCCCCATCTCTTCACCTAAAGTCCTACTGATTCGTGTGTGAACCAAACCAGTGCCGTGGAGAGATTGCGAAAGGGCAAGCATATGGTCACCGACATTGGTGGATTCCTTTGGAGGTTATCCGGAGCCCCGATCTTTGGCAATGCTCTCCTAGCGATTAGTCTACTTTCTCCCTACGCATGACCGGATGATTCACCGTGATTCCATTTTTGAGTAATAATAAAATGTTGATACGCATGGTGAAAAAATATAAACTATTCTGCATACTTAGAAATTTTCTCTATTGTATTTTTACGCACGCGAGCATGCGACTTCGCATGGTACTTCGTATCACAATTTCTTTGTTAACTATTGTTTTTCCCTATCTGCTTAGATTTTGTTTGCTCCGGACGCGCAAACAGTTAAGTCTGGGTGTGTGATGAGTCCACTTTATATACCTATTTTCGGACTCATCTGTGGTAGTTTTCACGCTGTTGCACTTCACTTTTAGCTCTTTATCGTTCCTATTTCTTCTAATCTTTATTTCCATAGGAAGTGCACATTTATGCCCGTGGTTGTGTATTTTGTTATTTTTATAGTTTGTACTCCCTTTTGTGATTGTCTGGAATGTCTGCACAGATTAGTGATTGGTTTTTCCTTTCGGTACAGGGGTCGTGTGCGTGTTCCGGGATGGTTGTGAAACAGGAATACTGCGCACGATCATGGGATCTAATGCGCACGACCACTGGTCGTGCGCCCCTGATCGTGCGCACTACTCTTCGTTTTCCAGAATCAGCCTGGGGTAAGTGCACGACCACTGGACATACTGCGCACAACCACCGGTCTTGCGCCATTAATCGTGTGCATTGATTCCTCTTTTCTGGAGTCCTGTCTGGGGTAATCGCGCGATCATTGGACTTAGTGCGCACGACCACTGGTCGTGTACCACCGATCGTGCGCGTTATCCCAGTTCTTCTTCCTGATCTTCCATACCAGTGCGCACGATCACCGGACATAGTGCGCACGACCACTGGTCGTGCGCCTGTGATCGTGCGCATTGTTCATTTCTGCTTTGTATAAATAGTGCAGGTCTCGCCCTAATTCAGAAGAGGATCCGGAGCTCGACATTTCACCGCCGTTTTTCGCCTTCTCCGCCGTTCCCCTTCATCTTCCACCCTAGGGAGGTGCTCCGGGCAAGATTTCACCTCCAAATCCAAGCCGGAGCTTCCTCTCGGCCTCCTCCATCATCTCTTGGGTTCATTTCAGGCTTCAACGCCATAGCCATCAAGCAAAGTGAAGCTTGCAAATTTCGTACGCTATCGTGAGACGAAGAAGACGGACCATTGGAAGGTGGTGACAGCCCTTCTCTACCCCGGACGCAGTTGAGGACCGAACTTGGTCACTGATTGACAACCCGATGATTCCAACCTTGAATCTTCAGCAAGACTTCGGATTCGATCGATCTCTTGCCTTGTTCTTCCTTTATTGTTGTATATGTGTGTTAAAACTTCATTTATATTGATGTTGTTGCACTTTAGATGTAAACTTTATTAGATTCATGTCTATGTGATTCTGTATTGGTTTATGCTTTAGTTGCTTGAGGTGCGCCATATTCTATCCACCACCATCCACCCTTGTCGTTCTAGCAATTGCTAGAAGCGTGCGTAGAGAAGAGGTGCTCACGACCCTCATTCCGCCGTTCTAACCACCTCATCCGCTAGCCTTCTCGTCCATCCGCCTAGTGATTCGGTGCATAGCGGCCCAACTAGTCTTCCATCCCGCCTGGCGAAGCATCGCATAGTGGCGTTGCATAGGAGTAGTTGATAGTGTTTTATTTTCTGTTTCTGCAACCATCAAAACCCCCCTTAGTTAGCTCCGACCTGAGGACTTCAATCTCAAGTCCTCCTCGAAATTAACTCCACCTTACTGTGTTCTTTGTGAGATCGATACTTGGGAAAGCTCCCATTTTATATTACTTGTGCGACTGGTTCACTGTCGTGATCTTAAGCATCAAGTCGTGCGTTCGATGAATTTTGCTCGACGATCGTCGAGTGTCGAGTGCCGAGTGAGGACGCGGCCTGTGACACGGGCGTGTCACAGGGCGTGTCAGTGGTCGACGAACTCAGCTCGACGTCTTGAGCCAGGGCGTGTTTGCGGAACACGGGTGTGTCCAGGTGAACACGGCCTGTAACACGGGCGTGTCCCAGGGCCGTGTGAGTCTCGGGTGAAGTGGAGATTGGGCTGTGTGCGTGATACGGCCAGCGACACGGGTGTGTCTTAAGGCGTGTCACGTGACACGGCCAGCGACACGGGTGTGTCGGAAAGCGTGTCAGGTAATACGGCCAGCGACATGGGTGTGTCGGAAGGCGTGTCAAGTGACACGGCCTATAACACGGGAGTGTCCCATGGCCGTGTACTGTTGGTTTTGAGTCGGTTGACTGCCGCTTAGGGGGACACGGCCTGTGACACGGATGTGTCACAGGGCATGTCAGGCCGTGTTCAAGCTTTTCTCGCCAAATCTGAATCATTTGATTCCCTCTTCCTGGATCCAGTGGCTGGGCTCTGTCCAGGTGTGTAGAAGGCCGAGAAAAGGGGATATAACCCTTCTTTCATCATCTTCTTCTTCATTTTATGTCAAGAGAGAGAGAGAGAGAGAGGAAGAAAGGCCTAAGGCAAGACGGAAGGGAGCAGACTACCAGCTACTAGAGGAGCTGCGGAGTGCGGAGCGAAGATCCGAGAGCGGATTCGTGAAGGTAGAGCCGAGGCGGTGATTTCCATCCGGCTACTTCATGGCACTGAAGCGATCTTCAAGGGTAACGATCTCCTTCTTGGACATCGAAGTTCTTTTTTTATGCATGTGATGGGAATCCTCCACCAAGTGGTGGATTTGCGGAAGTGATTCCTTTGTTGAGTCTGCTTCTAGTGCCGAAAATATGGAGTACGACATAGGCATGCTGTGTGAAGCCCATCTGGACCGGTAGTCTGGATTGGTGATGTTCATGGGTAAACCGGAGAAGACTCCGTGGTTTTGGTGATGATATATAAATGGCTTTCTATTGTGATGAATGTATGACTGTGATGCTGAATGTGAGGAGGCTTTGGCCATGCTCCTGGTTATGATATGATCAATTGGTAGCACGCCTGGGGAGCTCGAGATAAACCCGGCCTGTTACACCACTAGGGTGGGTTGATCTAGTTAGGTAGAGATCGATTGGTGGCAATGCCTGGGGAGCCGAGTTAAACCCGGCTTGCCGCACCACATGGGTGGGTTGATCGGAATAGGAGGGGGGTCGATGGGTAGTCATGCTTGGGGAGCTTGGATAAACCCGGCTTGCTATAACACATGGTGTGGGTCGATCTACTCTGGTTGTTTATGGATGCTGAGAGGTTGTACCTCTGAGTGGTTTGGGCGGGATGTCGCCAGCTTACGAGACTAGAGGACTAGGTCCGGTCAACCAACAAGTTAACACCTCGGATCGGCGGTGTACGACTGGTGGATTCCGGTACGCCAAGAGGGTGCCCTGAGTGCACAGAACGTCTGGTGGATTCCAGCGTTTGTGATGTGATGTGTTTACTAGCGGGATAAAGAGAATGATAGACATATGATACATGATGATGCTTGATGATGCGTAATGATAGATGATGGCACTGTATGCAGGGAAGGAACCACTACGCCGGGTAGGGGGTATGGTCGTTATAATGGGTCAGCCAAATTCTGACCGTTACTTTGTTTTGCCGCTTTTTGGTGGATGTCTCATTGCAGGTGCCGCGGCTTGAAATGAATAAGTGGAATGGCTAGATTGCTGCTATTGGCCCTTGAGGGCCATGCGAAGAGCTGTGTTTGGATTTCATGTGTGGCCGGCCTGCGTGCCGATGTACGAAATTATTGATGTGTCAAAGAGGAACCTGTGAGGCCATAAGGCCAGGGTGTGTGGGTTATATACATTCTTGGTGTTGGTATCTATATAAATGTGGTATTTATGTATTGGTGGACATTCTAATTTGAGTTCATGCTAACATAAAAATGCTGCGCTAGAATGAATGAGTTAAGGATACGCATAGATTTTGATTTCCACAAGTAATTCCTTCGCTTGTCTGTGATATATGGCGTGGGGCCCCGGCCGGACCCACCGTTATATGTCATGTGACGGGTGGGGACGTTACAAAGTGGTCTCAGAGCTAGGTTTAGATTGTTTGGGAGGAGAGAACATAATTCAACTCATGAATGTCCACTAGGAATGTATGTCATGCACATGATGTGCGTGAGTGTGTAGTCTTAACGGAGACAGTGCTTGCAGTGTTACAGGCACAACCAACTGGACAGGATAGGTCTGGTGCAAGGAAAGAGCATGCTGCAGTGGTGGTGGAAGCGCAAGCAAGTGACGACTCATTGACACGTTTTATGCACTTTCATCCACCTGTGTTTTGTGGAACGCTTTCACCTACGCAGGCAGAAGATTGGTTGGCAAGGGTAAAAAGGATTCTGACTACAATCAGGACGGTAGAGGAGCACAAAGTGACGTTGGCCACTTTTCTGTTGGAGGGAGATGCGAGATTATGGTGGGATGAGATCGAAGTGCATCACTTGGCAGGTAGAGGTTTAACGGAGGTTTCAATGGATGAATTCTCCCGAATATTTTTAGCTAATTATGTGCCAGTGTCGCAGCGGATTGCAATGGAAAATGAGTTTTTACGTCTAGTGCTGGGTGAGCGAGATATTGATACCTACCTGCATGAGTTTACGAGATTGGGGAGATATGCGAGATCTACCTTTGAGGAGGAAGCGCGAAAGACAAATCGGTTTTATGAAGGATTGCGGGATGAATTGAGGTTGGCACTCCCGAGTTCGGTGAGCCAAGGCTTCCAAGCATTGGTCGATACAGCCCGTGCTTTGGAGAAGGATATGAAACGCGTACAAGACAATAAGCGACTAGCAGCGGAAAAGCCAGAGTTTAAAGTGCCGCAATCGGATCAATTGGAGTTTCGAAGACGAGAGAAGAAAAGATTTAGGCCTGCGGAATCAGCTCCATCGACTGTTTCTTCGGGGGCAACTTATGGGCCAGGACGTGTTGATACACATATATGCTATAACTGTGGGCAGCAAGGACACATCGCAAAATTCTGTTGTAATGCCCCTCTAGGGAGTGAGAAAAAGACAAGTGCATCATATGAAGAAAAGGGTAATGCAGTGGCCGAGTCATCTGCACCCCGGACGCAACCTCGATTTCATGTTATGGAAGTGCAAGAGCCGCAAAGCTCAGTTGGGGAAATTCAGCCTCGGGTGTTTAATTTGTCTCTTCATCACGACCTGCAAAATCGGGAGGCTGAGCGGAAGTGAAGTGTGATGTGCATCACTTTGATGTTATGACTGAAAGTGCTGTGTATGTAAACTATACTTTCATATATATGTGTGCTGAATAAAAGCTGGTGTACAACATATCTATCAAAGTTTGGTGCACTTGAGAGAGTTTGATCATGATGTCTTCTGTTGATGTATTTTGTGGCTACATGTGCATAAGTGGAAGTTAGGGATGTATGTTTGTGCTGTATGTTTGTAGTTTGGTATGAGACAAGCCGTAACGTCAAAGATGGCTCACAAATATGCGTAATCAAGTGTTTTGTGGCTGATTGGCTGATTGGAGACAAATTTCAAGGACGAAATTATTTGAAGGAGGGGAGGATTGTAACACCCCGAAGTCAATTGGGTCAATTTGAGCCATTTTGGATTCAGGTATGGGCGACACGGCCTGGGACACGGGCGTGTCCCAGGGTGTGTCATGCCTGGGTTGAGTCGAGTCGTGCGTTCGACGAATTTTGCTCGACGATCGTCGAGTGTCGAGTACCGAGTGAGGACACGGCCTATTACACGGGCGTGCCACATGGCGTGTCAGTGGTCGACGAACTCAGCTCGACGTGTTGAGCCAGGGCGTGTTTGCGGGACACGGGTGTATGCACACGGCCTAGAACACGGGCGTGTCCCAGGGCCGTGTGAGTGTCGGGTGAAGTGGAGATTGGGCTGTTTGCGTGACATGGCCATCGACAAGGGTGTGTATGAAGGCGTGTCAAGTGACACGGCCAGCGACATGGGTGTGTCGGAAGGCGTGTCAGGTGACACGGCCAGCGACACGTGTATGTCGGAAGGCGTGTCACGTGACACGGCCTGTAACACGGGCGTGTCCCATGGCCGTGTACTGTTGGTTTTGAGTCGGTTGACTGCCACTTAGGGGGACACGGCCTGTGGCGCGGGCGTGTCACAGGGCGTGTCATGTCGTGTTCAAGATTTTCTGGCCAAATCTGAATCATTTGATTCCCTCTTCCTGGATCCAGTGGCTGGGCTCTGTCCAGGTGTGTAGAAGGCCGAGAAAAAGGTGATATAACCCTTCTTTCAACTTCTTCTTCTTCATCTTATGTCAAGAAAGAGAGAGAGGAAGAAAGGCCTAAGGCAAGAGGGAAGGGAGCAGACTACCGGCTACTGGAGGAGCTGCGGAGTGCGGAGCAAAGATCCGAGAGCGGATTCGTGAAGGCAGAGCCGAGGCAGTGATTTCCATCCGGCTACTTCATGGCACCGAAGCGATCTTCAAGGGTAACGATCTCCTTCTTGGACATCGAAGACCTTTCTTTATGCATGTGCTGGGAATCCTCCACCAAGAGGTGGATTTGCGGCAGTGATTCCTTTGTTGAGTCTGCTTCTAGCGCCGAAAATATGGAGTACGGCATAGGCATGCTGTGCGAAGCCCATCTGGACCGGTAGTCTGGATTGGTGATGTTCATGGGTAAACCGGAGAAGTCTCCGTGGTTTTGGTGATGATATGTAAATGGCTTTCTATTGTAATGAATGTATGACTGTGATGCTGAATGTGAGGAGGCTTTGGCAAAGCTCCTGGTTATGATATGATCAATTGGTAGCACGCCTGGGAAGCTCGAGATAAACCCGGCCTGTTACACCACTAGGGTGGGTTGATCTAGTAAGGTAGGGATCGATTGGTGGCAATGCCTGGGGAGCCGAGTTAAACCCGGCTTGCTGCACCACATGGGTGGGTCGATCGGAATAGGAGGGGGGTCGATGGGTAGTCATTCCTGGGGAGCTTGGATAAACCCGGCTTGCTACACCACATGGTGTGGGTCGATCTACTCTGGTTGTTTTTGGATGCTGAGAGGTTGTACCTCTGAGTGGTTTGGGCGGGATGTCGCCAGCTTGCGAGACTGGTCGACTAGGTCCGGTCAACCAACAAGTTAACACCTCGGATCGGCGGTGTACGACTGGTGGATTCCGATATGTCAAGAAGGTGCCCTGAGTGCACAGAACATCTGGTGGATTCCAGCGTTTGTGATGTGATGTGTTTGCTAGCGGGATAAAGAGAATGATAGACATATGATACATGATGATGCTTGATGATGCATAATGATAGATGATGGCACTGTATTGCGGGATGAATTGAGGTTGCCACAATCAGATCAATTGGAGTTTCGAAGACGAGAGAAGAAAAGATTTAGGCCTGCGGAATCATCTCCGTCGACTGTTTCTTCGGGGGCGACTTATGGGCCAGGACATGTTGATACACGTATATGCTATAACTGTGGGCAGCAAGGACACATCGCAAAATTCTGTTGGAATGCCCTGTCACAACCCACATTTCCTCAACGAGTACCTTGTATCAGAGCAAGAGGAACTACGGGTTATGATGCCACGTCGTACAGGGGATAACTGCACACGCTCAGGCAACCCTTGACGCTTACTTTATGAGTTGAAATTCAACAGTTAAATGTAAGAAAACCTTTGAATTTAATGGTCGTATCCCTCGGCCTTAGGCATCAAAACACATTTGTACGCGGCGGAAACACGTTGTTTATTTATGACGATCTCCTATATGCAGTCTATAGTGATACTACTATAAGAAATCCTCTTTGTTTACGTCATTTGGAAAATAAGTGTGTGGTAACCAAAATATGTTATGCATGAATACAATATTAGGTTTTGTTTAACTTAAAAATACCTAATGCAACCTACCATAAATCCTTCCCAAGAGCAAGAAGACATCATCCAAATGAGTCACATTAGCAGTCTATTATTCATACATCACAAGTAAAGAAAACCACCAATGGGCGCCAACAAGCTGATACGAACCCATTGGGGCACATGTATGTCTGTACAATAAAGAAAAGAACTACCTCGCTAAGTAAGCTCGGCTAGCTCCCAAGAAACGCCACCAACAAACCTAGCCGCTCAACCGGCTACAACCTGCACCTGAGGCATTCAAGAAGGAATACCTCAGCAATCCTCGAAGATACAATAAAAAGAAGAGCAGCATGTTTATACAATATCATTAAGGGGCTTACCGACCCCGTAGCAATGATTTATATAAGTAAAAGGAGTGAATAAAACAAGTGGAAAACACACCAAAACACATGCCAAACGCACCAAGTGCGTACAAGTTTCATCAAGTCCTGCTCAACCCGCAGGAGCAAAAGGCAAAACACATGCCCATTCCATCAACAAGAAACAACTAAACGAGTGAAACACAAGCTGCGGTTACATGCGATTCAGCAAGGATCTTTTGGTGGCAGCCCTAAAGTGGAACGCACCAAAACAAGCCAGCCCAAATCGGGGCAAAATGGTGCTCTACACCACAAATCCAAACCCAGTGGCCACAAAGGCTTAACCCACACCACCCCTTACCAAAGCCGCACACACACGCTTGCCATGGTTCACATTCGCCTCGCAAAACTCACCATAAACGAACCTAACCGTAACCCCACAATCAATCTCACCATAACCCAAGTACACACTTTCCCTTCCTTCATCCTCACACATGACTACAACTTGCCAACGTAGAGTTTGATGAATTGAATTACATGAAATGAATCACATGCTTTTGATCAAAGAAGAATCACATGATAGAGTTTGATTAACTTAAGTACATGAATCACATGTTTGGAACAAGAAAGAATCACATGCTACATGAACATGAATCACATTAGAACGGCTACATGAACATGAATCAAATTAGCTACATGAATCACATCAACAAGAGAACTACATGAATTAACCTAGCATAGATTTGATAACGAAACAAACTAAGCATGGAAGATCGAAGTCATTCAGCATAGGGAAATTTAAGAGCATAATAAGGCTAGTGAGGAAGAACCCAAAACAAGAAGAACAATCTAGGAAAAGTGAAAGAGAAACTAGCTATTTTGCACAATCCAAAACAAGAAAGAAGATTGGCAAGGGTGAAGAACACCGCTTGCCTGAATCGAGACGATGCCGTGACGGCTGCTCCTCTCTTTCCTTGCCTTGCTTTAGCCCTTGCTCCCTTGAGTTCCTTTTGGAATGAAGAAGAAGATGAAGAGAAGGTGAAATGAGGAAGAGAAACTTTGTTTCTGACTTATTTTGTCCAGAACAGAGCTGGACCGTTAGATGCAGAATCAAGGAAATCAACGGCACAAAAAAACTGGAAAAAGTCGATTTTCGGGCCGGTCCCGCCCTGAGTCACACCCGTGACGCCGGGCGTGTACCTTAAGGGGCACAGAAAGTCGGCAAATCCAAGTTTATCCACACTTTACACGGCCAGGTACACGCCCGTGACGGGTCAGTCATGCCCGTGACCTCGGGTGTGTAGCCCATGTCTCGACACCTCATCGACACAAAGTGTCGACACTCAACACAGCTGGACACGCCCTATGACACGCCCGTGTCACAGGCCGTGTCCCCGCTCTCGACACCCGACACTCGACATTCCACATTCGACACTCGACACAGCTTGACACGCCCTGTGACACGCCCGTGTCACAGGCCGTGTCCCCTCTCTCGACACCCGACACTCGACACGCGACACTCGACACTCGACACTCGACACTCGACACTGCGGGACACGGCCCGTGACACGCCCGTGTCACGGGGCGTGTACCCCATTCGTCGAGCTCAACTCGACACAAGAAAAATCGTCGAGTCAAGGAGGTCACGCCCAGGTCACGCCCTGGGTCACGCCCTGACACGCCCGTGTCGGGGGGCGTGTCACGCACAAAAATGACTATTTTTCCCTGTTTTGAAAAATGTTTCTGTGTCGTCCTAAACCATTTTTGCCTTAAGCACTTTTTACCCTTTTTTTTCCTGTACCAGCAACTCATTTTGAGCAACATTTCCAGGGCGCGAAAAAGTGCAAACATTCCCTAAGAGGCCTCACCGAGTCCCCAATTTGGACTCCGGTTTGCTGGGGAATCGTGCAACTCGGCTACCAAAACAGCCCCTCGCAAGCCCGCAGGAAAACCCATGCTCGAACAATAGTCAAAGCCAACGTAACGCCCATCAAGCGTACGCAATCAAAAATCCGCGGTGATACAGTCACTCCCCCTAACAAAAAGTTTCGCCTCGAAACTTTTGAATCATTTTGATCTCAATCAAAATAAGGTAACAAACCAAAACCAGCAATGCAACAAAACACCAATTCACATACCAGCTTATTTACGGGAACAAATGAGGGTGAGCCGCCCTCATTATTGACTCTAGCTCCCACGTCGCGCTTTCCACATTCTGATTTTTCCATAGCACCTTAACCATAGGAATCTTCTTTTTCCGCAACACGCGATCTTGGGAGTCTAATATCCGGATGTGCATCTCCACATAAGAAAGGTTTGGCGTCAATTGCGGCACCACATCCAACACTTGCGTGTCATGTCGCACACACTTGCGAAGTTGGCTAACATGAAACACGTCGCGAACACCAGGAAAGTTCACGGGTAATTCAATCTTGTAAGCGGATGCACCAACTCGCGCAAGAATCTTGAAGGGACCCACAAACCTTGGGTCTAATTTGCGCACTTTTCCAAACCTTTTAATCCCAACCATTGGGGAGACTTTCAAGAAAACGGAATCCCCCACCGCAAACTCTAATTCGGACCTTCGTCGGTTGGCGTACTTTTCATATCACTCTTGGGCGATTCGGAGCTTCTCCTCAATAAGTCGTACGGCAACTTCCATGTCCTCGAGCGCCTCTGGGCCCAACAAAGGCCGCTCGCCAACCTCAGTCCAAAAGAGGGGAGTCCGACATCGACGCCCATATAACGCTTCCAACTGAGCCATTTGCAAGCTTTCTTGATAGCTGTTATTATATGCGAATTCCATAAGCCGCAAAAGTTCATCCCATGCTCCGCCATACTCAAGAATATAGCATCGAATCATATCTTCCACAATTTGATTTACACGTTCCGTTTGGCCGTTCGTCTGAGGGTGGTAAGCAGTGGAATACCGCAAATCCGTTCCCAAACCCTCTTGTCGACTCTTCCAGAAACGAGAAGTAAATCGAGAATCCCTGTCTGATATGATATTGACTGGCACACCATGCAGTCGGATGATCTCGTTCAAATAGAGCTCCGCTATTGTCTTCATCGGGTAGTTGACCTTAAATGGTATAAAATGAGCACACTTGGTCAATCTATCCACGATCACCCACACGGAGTCATGGCCTCGTGGAGATCTTGGTAGGCCGGTAATAAAATCCATTGAGATGCTTTCCCACTTCCATGTTGGAATCTCCAATGGTGTCAACTTGCCACCGGGCCTCCCATGATCAGCTTTCACCCGCTTGCAGGTATGACATTCAGATACAAATTGCGCTATATCTCTTTTCATTCCATACCACCAGACAATTTGTTTCAAATCACGGTACATTTTTATTGAGCCTGGATGGTAAGCCATACTTGAGCCATGTGCTTCCCGGCACACCATCTCGCGAATGTCTCCAACTGCGGGAATACAAAATCGACCACGATACTTTAACGCGCCCCCCTCATCAATAGAAAAATCCGGTAATTCACGCTTTTCTGTTCGAAGAAACAAATGTAAAAGATCAGGATCATCCTTTTGATGTTGTCTTGCAAGCACCAGCCATGAAGGTTCTTCTACCATCGAATGACTTTGTGGGTCATATTTGCCCACGGAAATATCCATCAATAGAAATTCCTCCACAAGATGGTCGACTGAAAGATGAAATAATTTCCCCGTCTTCCGACTCAAAGCATCGGCCACAACATTCGCTTTCCCCGGATGATACTGAATGTCCACATCATAATCAGCTACATATTCAAGCCATCGCCGTTGGCGCAGATTCAGTTCCTTTTGCGTGAAGACATACTTTAAACTTTTATGATCCGTAAAGATTTTACACTGTGCTCCATACAGTAAGTGTCTCCACAACTTCAACGCAAAGATCACCGCTGCGAACTCCAAATCATGCGTTGGGTAGTTCTTTTCATGACTTTTCAACTGTCGAGACTCATATGCAATCACCTTTTTGTCTTGAATTAATACACATCCAAGTCCAACGTGCGACGCATCCACAAAAACGTCATAATGTATCCCTTCTGTCGGCAAGATCAACATAGGAGCGGTACATAACCTGTTCTTGAGTTCAAGGAATGAGGCCATACACTTGTCATTCCAATCAAACGCCACACTATTCTGGGTTAAGCGAGTCAAAGGTGCAGCCAACGTAGCAAAACCTTCGACAAATCTGCGATAATAGTCAGCCAATCCCAAGAAACTTCGAATCTCCTTGGGTTTTTCCTGTCTTCTCCATTCCATGACTACAACAATCTTTTCGGGATCCACTGAAATTCCATGGTGATTAATGACATGACCCAGAAAGGCAACTTGAGGCAACCAAAACTCGCATTTGCTTAGCTTAGCGAATAACCGTTGGTCTCGCAAAGTGGCCAATACCAATCGCAGATGCTGTTCAAGCTCCTCAGCACTGCGGGAGTAGACAAGAACGTCATCAATAAAAACCACCACAAACTTATCCAAGTAGTCCTTGAACACCTTGTTCATCATATCCATGAAGGCTGATGGTGCGTTGGTCAAACAAAACGACATCACCAGAAATTCAAAATGACCATGCCTTGATCGAAATGTTGTCCGCGGAATATCAGACTCCCGGACCTTGAGCTGATGATAGCCCGAGCGGAGATCAATCTTCAAAAATACTGAACTGCCACGTAGTTGATCAAACAAGTCATCAATTCTTGGCAGTGGGTACTTGTTTTTAATCGTCACCTTGTTCAACTCCCGGTAATCGATGCAAAGCCGCATAGACCCATCTTTCTTCTTCACAAATAACACCGGTCCACCCCAAGGTGACGAACTCGGCCTGATAAACCCTTTTGCCAATAAGTCATCCAACTGGGTACGCAACTCTGATAGCTCACGCGGGGCCATTCTGTACGGTGCTTTCGTAATAGGCCGCGTACCCGGTTCCAAATCAATAACGAACTCGACATCACGATCAGGGGGAAGACCAGGAAGATCAGTAGGAAAAACATCTGGGAATTCACGCACAACCGGAATCTCCTCCAAACGCGGCAAAACAACACTAGTCCCCACAATTGAGACTAGACAAGCAAAACAGTCGGAAACAAACAACGTCTGAACACATACCGCCAAAATCCCTGGACTATCCTGGCATGAATCACCATAAACACTTCCCGGCTGACCATTGTCCTTGATAAAATCCAAGCGCTTCCCTTTGCACTGGATGACGGCGTCATAGCGGAACAACCAGTCCATACCCAGAATGACGTCAAAATCCTCCAAATCAAGCACCTTGAAATCGGCCTTCGCTAAGAAATCCCCCAACAAAATGGTACAGTCAAGAAGACCCCAATCTGCCACCACAGAAGCACCGGAAGGAAACTTCACCAAGAACGCATTCCCCACTCGATCTGGTGTCAAATGATACCGATCCAGAAAGGTTCGAGCCACAAATGAATGGGTCGCGCCAGAATCAAAGAGAACACGTGCCCAACGGTTCTTTACCTTAAAGTTTCCTATAAGGGTATATATGTAGCTAAGAACTACGCGTAAAAGGCATAAACAAAACGTGAACCAGAGGAATGAATCGAACCTGAGATAACCTGGGGTGACATCTGAGCTTCCTCTGAGGAGATCACATTTAACTTCCCTTTTCCTTTGTCCAAACGCGGAGGCGGAGGCAAAGCCTGGAGTGGCATTGGCTGCAGCACGGGCTGGTTTTGTGGGCACCTTACCTTCAGATGTCCCTGTTTGCCACACTGGAAGCACACCGTGTCTTTGACCCAACAGCGGCTCATATCATGACCTCTTCCCCCACAAGTTGTACACTCCAAGTCTCTAGTTGGCGCACTCTGAATGGCGTGCACCTACTCCTTCTTTTGCATCCCCAACCGCTTGAAACATTTCTCAAATAGGTGGCCTGACCGGCCACAGAAGCTACATGTCTCCTTGTTCTTCTTCCTTACGTCTGATTCGTGGGAGCTTTTCCCTCCCACCATCTTCCTCTTATCCTTCCTCATCAGCTGTCCTCTTTGCTTTGCAGTTTCGATAGCTTCAACCTTCAACGCAGCCTCAACCACAGTAGTGTAACTCGTCGCTCTATAAGTACTTGCGAACTGCTGCACATCGCTGCGGAGTCCGCTAAGAAATCTCTTTACGCGGTCATCTTCCGTAGTCACCAAGCTCGGAGCGAACCAACTTAACTTGCTAAACTCAATTTCATACTCACTAACTGTGAGTTTCCTCTGCTTCAAGTACAAGAAGTCATTCATCAGGCGGTCCCTTTCAACTGATGGTAGAAACTTGCGCCGTAACATTTCTTTAAAGGCTTCCCACGAACATCCCGCCCCTAAGCTCTCCTTTTCGCGCAACCACCAACCTTTCACCAACCCTTTTAGTTGATAGGAGGCAAGCATCACCTTCTGGTCCTCAGTAACGCCAGAATAACCAAACATTTCTTCCAACGTGATCACCCAATCATCCAAGATCAGAAAGTCCGCTTTGCCATCATAAGTCGGTGGTCCAAGTCGCTGAAACTGCGAGATGAAAGTCATCGCAGGAGGAACCACAACTGGGGGTATCACTGCCACGGAAGGAGTAGAAATGGTGGGACCTCGGACCGTCTCTTGCCCTCTTGGTGTTAGTCCAGACATCGCTGAGGACATAGCTTGGAGCTGGGACTGCACTTCCTGCACCTGCCTCGTCAAAGCCTCATTACTTTGGCGTAGACTATCCATCAGGGCATTATTCTGCGCGCCCGAAGACTCGCCCTCGGATTGGGGAGTTTGCCTTGTCACTGGACGCTTCGACATCCTATAAACACGTTCACTCTTATCAAGCTCAAACCCAAAAAAACACACAACGGCTATGTACAGACCATACATATATAAATATGAATATCAACTGCTAACTTGCTCTGGAGTTTGAGAATGATGGTATGCCTAACCTAAAGATGACTCACCATCATCCCACTAACTTGTACCTACCCAATGAATGCATGCCTTTATTTGACCCAAAACCATGAGTGTACAGGTGTCATCATGTACATCTTCAGCTTGGCACTTTGTGCTCATGCAATGTTATGTTATGCGTGCTGTGCGATGCAATCTAGAAAGGCCTTAATTCATGCCATGAGCGGTCGTACGCATCACAATGCTATGCATCCCATACTACATAGCATTGCATGCAATGAAGAAAAGAAAACGTGCTAATCGCATCCATGTGGTAAGGTTATGCATCCCATACTACATAACCCGCACATGTTGCCCCTATGGTGGATCCATATACAATCACATATTATGCATCCCATACTACATAATATGCCCCGTATACTTCTTGTCATGCCATGAGTGTAATGTGCGTGCGTCGGCCAAGACATACTTATGGCACCTCGGTGTGTGTATGAAATGATGCTTACCACCAAACAAGAAAGTTTGCCCGACCAATTGTCAAGCAAACCTGCTCTGATACCAACTGTCACAACCCGCATTTCCTCAACGAGTACCTCGTATCAGAGCAAGAGGAACTACGGGTTATGATGCCACGTCGTACAGGGGATAACTGCACACGCTCAGGCAACCCTTGACGCTTACTTTATGAGTTGAAATTCAACAGTTAAATGTAAGAAAACCTTTGAATTTAATGACCGTATCCCTCGGCCTTAGGCATCAAAACACATTTGTACGCGGCGGAAACACGTTGTTTATTTATGACGATCTCCTATATGCAGTCTATAATGATACTACTATAAGAAATCTTCTTTGTTTACGTCATTTGGAAAATAAGTGTGTGGTAACCAAAACATGTTATGCATCGATACAATATTAGGTTTTGTTTAACTTAAAAATACCTAATGCAACCTACCATAAATCCTTCCCAAGAGCAAGAAGACATCATCCAAATGAGTCACATTAGCAGTCTATTATTCATACATCACAAGTAAAGAAAACCACCAATGGGCGCCAACAAGCTGACACGAACCCATTGGGGCACATGTATGTCTGTACAACAAAGAAAAGAACAACCTCGCTAAGTAAGCTTGGCTAGCTCCCAAGAAACGCCACCAACAAACCTAGCCGCTCAACCGGCTACAACCTGCACCTGAGGCATTCAAGAAGGAATACCTCATCAATCCTTGAAGATACAATAAAAAGAAGAGCAACATGTTTATACAATATCATGAAGGGGCTTACCGACCCCGTAGCAATGTTTCATATAAGTAAAAGGAGTGAATAAAACAAGTGGAAAACACACTAAAACACATGCCAAACGCACCAAGTGCGTACAAGTTTCATCAAGTCCTGCTCAACCCGCAGGAGCAAAAGGCAAAACACATGCCCAGTCCATCAACAAGAAACAACTAAACGAGTGAAACACAAGCAGCAGTTACATGCGATTCAGCAAGGGTCTTTTGGTGGCAGCCCTAAAGTGGAACGCAACAAAACAAGCCAGCCCAAATCGGGGCAAAATAGTGCTCTACACCACAAATCCAAACCCAGTGGCCACAAAGGCTTAACCCACACCACCCCTTACCAAAGCCGCACACACACGCTTGCCATGGTTCACATTCGCCTCGCAAAACTCATCATAAACGAACCTAACCGTAACCCCACAATCAATCTCACCATAACCCAAGTACACACTTTCCCTTCCTTCATCCTCACACATGACTACAACTTGCCAACGTAGAGTTTGATGAATTGAATTACATGAAATGAATCACATGCTTTTGATCAAAGAAGAATCAAATGATAGAGTTTGATTAACTTAAGTACATGAATCACATGTTTGGAACAAGAAAGAATCACATGCTATATGAACATGAATCACATTAGAACGGCTACATGAACATGAATCAAATTAGCTACATGAATCACATGAACAAGAGAACTATATGAATTAACCTAGCATAGATTTGATAACGAAACAAACTAAGCATGGAAGATCGAAGTCATTCAGCATAGGAAAATTTAAGAGCATAATAAGGCTAGTGAGGAAGAACCCAAAACAAGAAGAACAAGCTAGGAAAAGTGAAAGAGAAACTAGCTATTTTGCACAATCCAAAACAAGAAAGAAGATTGGCAAGGGTGAAGAACACCGCTTGCCTGAACCGAGACGATGCCGCGACGGCTGCAACTCTCTTTCCTTACCTTGCTTTAGCCCTTGCTCCCTTGAGTTCCTTTTGGAATGAGGAAGAAGATGAAGAGAAGGTGAAATGAGGAAGAGAAACTCTGTTTCGGCCTTATTTTATCCAGAACAGAGCTAGACCGTTAGATGCAGAATCAAGGAAATCAACGGCACAAAAAACTGGAAAAAGTCGATTTTCGGGCCGGTCACGCCCTGAGTCACGCCCGTGACGTCGGGCGTGTACCTTAAGCGGCACAGAAAGTCGGCAAATCCAAGTTTATCCACATGGTACACGGCCAGGTACACGCCCGTGACAGGTCGGTCATGCCCGTGACCTCGGGCGTGTAGCCCGTGTCTCGACACCTCGTCGACACAAAGTGTCGACACTCAACACAGCTGGATACGCCCTGTGACACGCCCGTGTCACAGGCTGTGTCCCCGCTCTCGACACCCGACACTCGACATTCCACATTCGACACTCGACACAGCTTGACACGCCCTTTGACACGCCCGTGTCACAGGCCGTGTCCCCTCTCTCGACACCCGACACTCGACACGCGACACTCGACACTCGACACTCGACACTCGACACTGCGGGACACGGCCCGTGACATGCCCGTGTCACGGGGCGTGTACCCCATTCGTCGAGCTCAACTCGACACAAGAAAAATCATCGAGTCAAGGAGGTCACGCCCAGGTCACGCCCTGGGTCACGCCCCGACACGCCCGTGTCGGGGGGCGTGTCATGCACAAAAATGACTATTTTTCCCTGTTTTGAAAAATGTTTCTGTGTCGTCCTAGACCATTTTTGCCTTAAGCACATTTTACCCTTTTTTTCCTGTACCAGCAACTCATTTTGAGCAACATTTCCCGGGCGCGAAAAAGTGCAAACATTCCCTAAGAGGCCTCACCGAGTCCCCAATTTGGACTCCGGTTTGCTGGGGAATGGTGCAACTCTGCTACCAAAACAGGCACTCGCAAGCCCGCGGGAATACCCATGCTCGAACAATGGTCAAAGCCAACGTAACGCCCATCAAGCGTACGCAATCAAAAATCTGGGGTGTTACATGCCCCTCCAGGGAGTGAGAAAAAGACAGGTGCATCATATGAAGAAAAGGGTAAAGCAGTGGCCGAGTCATCTGCACCCCGGACGCAACCTCGATTTCATGTTATGGAAGTGCAAGAGCCGCAAAGCTCAGTTGGGGAAAATCAGCCTCAGGTGTTTAATTTGTCTCTTCATCACGACCTGCAAAATCGGGAGGCTGAGCGGAAGTGAAGTGTGATATGCATCACTTCAATGTTATGATCGAAAGTGCTGTGTATGTAAACTATGCTTTCATATATAGGTGTGCTGAATAAAAGCTGGTGTACAACATATCTATCAAAGTTTGGTGCACTTGAGAGAGTTTGATCATGATGTCTTCTGTTGATGTATTTTGTGGCTACATGTGCACAAGTGGAAGTTAGGCATGTATGTTTGTGTTGTATGTTTGTAGTTTGGTATGAGACAAGCCGTAACGTCAAAGATGGCTCACAAATATGCGTAATCAAGTGTTTTGTGGCTGATTGGCTGATTGGAGACAAATTTCGAGGACGAAATTATTTGAAGGAGGGGAGGATTGTAACACCCCGAAGTCAATTGGGTCAATTTGAGCCATTTTGGATTCAGGCATGGGCGACACAGCCTGGGACACGGGCGTGTCCCAGACCGTGTCATGCCTGGGTTGAGTCGAGTCGTGAGTTCGACGAATTTTGCTCGACGATCATCGAGTGTCGAGTGCCGAGTGAGGACACGGCCTATGATACGTGCGTGTCACAGGGCGTGTCAGTGGTCGACGAACTCAGCTCGATGTCTTGAGCCAGGGCGTGTTTGCGGGACACAGGTGTGTCCAGGTGCACACGGCCTGGAACACGGGCGTGTCCCAGGGCCGTGTGAGTCTCGGGTGAAGTGGAGATTGGGCTGTGTGCGTGACACGACCAGCAACACGGGTGTATGTGAAGGCGTGTCAAGTGACACGGCCAGCGACATGGGTGTGTCGGAAGGCGTGTCAGGTGACACGGCCAGCGACACGGGTGTTTCGAAAGGCGTGTCAAGTGACACGGCCAGTAACACGGGCGTGTCACATGGCCGTGTACTTTTGGTTTTGAGTCGGTTGACTGCCATTTAGGGGGACACGGCCTATGACACGGGCATGTCACAGGGCGTGTCAGGCCATGTTCAAGCTTTTCTGGCCAAATCTGAATCATTTGATTCCCTCTTCCTGGATCCAGTGGCTTGGCTCTGTCCAGGTGTGTAGAAGGCCGCGAAAAAGGGGATATAACCCTTCTTTCATATTCTTCTTCTTCATCTTATGTCAAGAAAGAGAGCGAGGAAGAAAGGCCTAAGGCAAGAGGGAAGGGAGGAGACTACCGGCTACTGGAGGAGCTACGGAGTGCGGAGCGAAGATCAGAGAGAGGATTCGTGAAGGCAGAGCCAAGGCGGTGATTTCCATCCGGCTTCTTCATGGCACCGAAGCGATCTTCAAGGGTAATGATCTCCTTCTTGGACATCGAAGTCCTTTCTTTATGCATGTGCTGGGAATCCTCCACCAAGAGGTGGATTTGCGGAAGTGATTCCTTTGTTGAGTCCGCTTCTAGCGCCGGAAATATGGAGTACGGCATAGGCATGCTGTGTGAAGCCCATCTGGACCGGTAGTCTGGATTGGTGATGTTCATGGGTAAACCGGATAAGACTCCGTGGTTTTGGTGATGATATGTAAATGGCTTTCTATTGTGATGAATGTATGACTGTGATGCTGAATGTGAGGAGGCTTTGGCAAAGCTCCAGGTTATGATATGATCAATTGGTAGCACGCCTGGGGAGCTCTAGATAAACATGTTCTGTTACACCACTAGGGTGGGTTGATCTAGTATGGTAGGTATCGATTGGTGGCAATGTCTGGGGAGCCGAGTTAAACCTGGCTTGCTACACCACATGGGTGGGTCGATCGGAATAGGAGGGGGGTCGATGGGTAGTCATGCCTGGGGAGCTTGGATAAACCCGGCTTGCTACACCACATGGTGTGGGTCGATCTACTCTGGTTGTTTATGGATGCTGAGAGGTTGTACCACTCAGTGGTTTGGGCGGGATGTCTCCAGCTTGCGAGACTGGTGGACTAGGTCCGGTCAACCAACAAGTTAACACCTCGGATCGGCGGTGTACGACTGGTGGATTCCGGTACGCCAAGAAGGTGCCCTGAGTGCACGGAACGTCTGGTGGATTCCAGCGTTTGTGATGTGATGTGTTTGCTAGCGGGATAAAGAGAATGATAGATATATGATACATAATGATGCTTGATGATGCGTAATGATAGATGATGGCACTATATGCAGGGAAGGAACCACTACCCCGGGTAGGGGGTAGAGTCGTTATAATGGGTCAGCCAAATGCTGACCGTTACTTTATTTTGCCACTTTTTGGTGGATGTCTCATTGCAGGTGCCATGTCTTGAAATGAATAAGTGGAATGGCTAGCTTGCTGCTATTGGCCCTTGAGGGCCATGCGAAGAGTTGTGTTTGGATTTCATGTGTGGCCGTCCTGCGTGCCGATGTACGAAATTATTGATGTGTCAAAGAGGAACCTGTGGGGCCATAAGGCCAGGGTGTGTGGGTTGTATACATTCCTGGTGTTGGTATATATATAAATATGGTATTTATGTATTGGTGGACATTCTGTTTTGAGTTCATGCTAACATAAAAATGTTGCGCTCGAATGAATGAGTTAAGGATACGCATAGATTTTGATTTCCACAAGTAATTCCTTCGCTTGTCTGTGATATATGGCGTGGGGCCCCGGCCGGACCCACCGTTATATGCCATGTGACGGGTGGGGCGTTACAAAGTGGTATCAGAGCCAGGTTTAGATTGTTTGGGAGGAGACAACATAATTGAACTCATGAATGTCCACTAGGAATGTATGTCATGCACATGATGTGCGTGAGTGTGTAGTCTTAACGGAGACAGTGCTTGCAGTGTTACAGGCACAACCAACTGGACAGGCAAGGCCTAGTGTAAGGCAAGAGCATGCTGCAGTGGTGGTGGAAGCGCAAGCAAGTGACGACTCATTGACACGTTTTATGCACTTTCATCCACCTATGTTTGGTGGAACGGTTTCACCAACGCAGGCAGAAGATTGTTTGGCAAGGGTAAAAAGGATTCTAACTGCAATCAGGACGGTAGAGGAGCAGAAAGTGACGTTGGCCACTTTTCTGTTGGAAGGAGATGCGAGATTGTGGTGGGATGAGATCGAAGTGCATCACTTGGCAGGTAGAGGTTTAACGGAGGTTTCAATGGATGAATTCTCCCGAATAGTTTTAGCTAAGTATGTGCCAGTGTCGTAGCAGATTACGATGGAAAATGATTTTTTACGTCTGGTGCAGGGTGAGCGAGATATTGATACCTACCTGCATGAGTTTACGAGATTGTGGAGATATGCGGGATCTACCTTTGCGGAGGAAGCGCGAAAGACAAATCGGTTTTATGAAGGATTGCGGCATGAATTGAGGTTGGCACTCCCGAGTTTGGTGAGCCAAGGCTTCCAAGCATTGGTCGATACAGCCCGTACTTTGGAGAAGGATATGAAATGCGTACAAGACAATAAGCGACTGGCAGAGGAAAAGCCAGAGTTTAAAGTGCCGCAATAGGATCAATTGGAGTCTCGAAGACGAGAGAAGAAAAGATTTAGGCCTGCGGAATCAGCTCCGTCGACTGTTTCTTCGGGGGCGACTTATGGGCCAGGACGTGTTGATACACGTATATGCTATAACTGTGGGCAGCAAGGACACGTCGCAAAATTCTGTTGGAATGCCCCTCCAAGGAGTGAGAAAAAGACAGGTGCATCATATGAAGAAAAGGGTAAAGCAGTGGCCGGGTCATCTGCACCCCGGACGTAACCTCGATTTCATGCTATGGAAGTGCAAGAGCCGCAAAGCTCAGTTGGGGTAATTCAGCCTCGGGTGTTTAATTTGTCTCTTCATCACGACCTGTAAAATCGGGAGGCTGAGCGGAAGTGGAGTGTGATGTGCATCACTTCGATGTTTATGACTGAAAGTGCTGTGTATCTAAACTATGCTTTCATATATATGTGTGCTGAATAAAAGCTGGTGTACAACATATCTATCAAAGTTTGGTGCACTTGAGCGAGTTTGATCATGATGTCTTCTGTTGATGTATTTTGTGTCTACATGTGCACAAGTGAAAGTTAGGGATGTATGTTTGTGATGTATGTTTGTGGTTTGGTATGAGACAAGCCGTAACGTCAAAGATGGCTCGCAAATATGCGTAATCAAGTGTTTTGTGGCTGATTGGCTGATTGGAGACAAATTTCGAGGACGCAATTATTTGAAGGAGGGGAGGATTGTAACACCCCGAAGTCAATTGGGTCAATTTTAGCCATTTTGGATTCAGGCATGGGCGACACGGCCTGGGACACGGGCGTGTCACAGGGCGTGTCATGCCTGGGTAGAGTCGAGTCGTGCGTTCGACGAATTTTGCTCGACGATCGTCGAGTGTCGAGTGCCGAGTGAGTACACGGCCTGTGACACGGGCGTGTCACAGGCCGTGTCAATGGTTGACGAACTAAGCTCGACGTCTTGAGCCAGGGCATGTTCGCGGGACATGGGTGTGTCCAGGTGCACACGGCCTGGAACACGGGCGTGTCCCAGGGCCGTGTGAGTCTCGGGTGAAGTGGAGATTGGGCTGTGTGCGTGACGCGGCGAGCGACACGGGTGTGTCTGAAGGCGTGTCAAGTGACACGGCCAGTGACACGGGTGTGTCAGAAGGCGTGTCAGGTGACACGGCCAGCGACACGGGTGTGTCGAAAGGCGTGTCAAGTGACACGGCCTGTAACATGGGCGTGTCACATGGCCGTGTACTGTTGGTTTTGAGTCGGTTGACTGCCGCTTAGGGGGACACGGCCTGTGACACGGGCGTGTCACAGGGCGTGTTAGGCCGTGTTCAAGCTTTTCTGTCCAAATCTGAATCATTTGATTCCCTCTTCCTGGATCCAGTGGCTGGCTCTGTCCAGGTGTGTAGAAGGTCGAAAAAAAGGGGATATAACCCTTCTTTCATCTATTTCTTCTTCATCTTATGTCAAGAAAGAGAGAGAGGAAGAAAGGCCTAAGACAAGAGGGAAGGGAGGAGACTACCAGCTACTAGAGGAGCTGCGGAGTGCGGAGCGAAGATCCGAGAGCGGATTCGTGAAGGCAGAGCCGAGGCTGTGATTTCCATCCGGCTACTTCATGGCACCGATGCGATCTTCAAGGGTAACGATCTCCTTCTTGGACATCGAAGTCCTTTCTTTATGCATGTGCTGGGAATCCTCCACCAAGAGGTGGATTTGCGCAAGTGACTCCTTTGTTGAGTCTGCTTCTAGAGCCGGAAATATGGAGTACGGCATAGGCATGCTGTGTGAAGCCCATCTGGACCGGTAGTCTGGATTGGTGATGTTCATGGGTAAACCGGAGAAGACTCTGTGGTTTTGGTGATGATATGTAAATGGCTTTCTATTGTGATGAATGTATGACTGTGATGTTGAATGTGAGGAGGCTTTGGCAAAGCTCCAGGTTATGATATGATCAATTGGTAGCACGCCTGGGGAGCTCGAGATAAACCCATTCTGTTACACCACTATGGTGGGTTGATCTAGTTACGTAGGGATCGATTGGTGGCAATGTCTGGGGAGTCGAGTTAAACCCGGCTTGCTGCACCACATGGGTGGGTCGATCAGAATAGGAGGGGTGTCGATGGGTAGTCATTCCTGGGGAGCTTAGATAAACCCGGCTTGCTACACCACATGGTGTGGGTCGATCTACTCTGGTTATTTATGGATGCTGAGAGGTTGTACCTCTGAGTGGTTTCGGCAGGATGTCTCCAGCTTGCGAGACTGGTGGACTAGGTCCGGTCAACCAACAAGTTAACACCTCGTATCGGCGGTGTACG
Source organism: Platanthera guangdongensis (assembly GCA_039583875.1). NCBI lineage: Eukaryota > Viridiplantae > Streptophyta > Magnoliopsida > Asparagales > Orchidaceae > Platanthera > Platanthera guangdongensis. Next base: position 67,713,852 of record CM077160.1, read on the forward strand.
ACTGGTGGATTCGGTACGCCAAGAAGGTGCCCTGAGTGCACGGAACGTCTGCTGGATTCCAGCGTTTGTGATGTGATGTGTTTTCTAGTGGGATAAAGAGAATGATAGACATATGATAAATAATGATGCTTGATGATGCGTAGTGATAGATGATGGCACTGTATGCAGGGAAGGAACCACTACCACGGGTAGGGGGTAGGTTCGTTATAATGGGTCAGCCAAATGCTGACCGTTACTTTGTTTTGCCGCTTTTTGGTGGATGTCTCATTGCAGGTGCCGCGTCTTGAAATGAATAAGTGGAATGGCTAGCTTGCTGCTATTGGCCCTTGAGGGCCATGCGAAGAGCTGTGTTTGGATTTCATGTGTGGCCGGCCTGCATGCCGATGTACGAAATTATTGATGTGTCAAAGAGGAACCTGTGAGGCCATAAGGCCAGGGTGTGTGGGTTGTATACATTCCTGGTGTTGGTATCTAAATAAATGTGGTATTTATGTATTGGTGGACATTCTGGTTTGAGTTCATGCAAACATAAAAATGTTGCGCTAGAATGAATAAGTTAAGGATACGCATAGATTTTGATTTCCACAAGTAATTCCTTCGCTTGACTGTGATATATGGCGTGGGGCCCCGGCCAGACCCACCGTTATATGCCATGTGACGGGTGGGGCGTTACAAAGTGGTATCAAAGCCAGTTTTAGATTGTTTGGGAGGAGACAACACAATTGAAGTCATGAATGTCCACTAGGAATGTATGTCATGCACATGATGTGCGTGAGTGTGTAGTCTTAACGGAGACAGTGCTTGCAGTGTTACAGGCACAACCAACTGGCAGGCAAGGCCTGGTGCAAGGCAAGAGCATGCTGCAGTGGTGGTGGAAGCACAAGCAAGTGACGAATCATTGACATGTTTTATGCACTTTCATCCACCTATGTTTGGTGGAACGGTTTCACCAACGCAGGAAGAAGATTGGTTGGCAAGGGTAAAAAGGATTCTAACTGCAATCAGGACGGTAGAGGAGCAGAAAGTGACGTTGGCCACTTTTCTGTTGGAAGGAGATGCGAGATTGTGGTGGGATGAGATCAAAGTGCATCACTTGGCAGGTAGAGGTTTAACGGAGGTTTCAATGGATGAATTCTCCCGAATAGTTTTAGCTAAGTATGTGCCAGTGTCGCAGCGGATTGCGATGGAAAATGAGTTTTTACGTCTGGTGAAGGGTGAACGAGATATTGATACCTACCTACATGAGTTTACGAGATTGTGGAGATATGCGGGATCTACCTTTGCGGAGGAAGCGCGAAAGACAAATCGGTTTTATGAAGGATTGCGGGATGAATTGAGGTTGGCACTCCCGAGTTCGGTGAGCCAAGGCTTCCAAGCATTGGTCGATACAGCCCGTACTATGGAGAAGGATATGAAATGCATACAAGACAATAAGCGACTGGCAGCGGAAAAGCCAGAGTTTAATGTGTCGCAATCGGATCAATTGGAGTTTCGAAGACGAGAGAAGAAAAGATTTAGGCCTGCGGAATCAGCTCCGTCGACTGTTTCTTCGGGGCGACTTATGGTCCAGGACGTGTTGATACACGTATATGCTATAACTTGTGGGCAGCAAGGACACATTGCAAAATTCTGTTGGAATGCCCCTCCAGGGAGTGAGAAAAAGACAGGTGCATCATATGAAGAAAAGGGTAAAGCAGTGGCCGAGTCATCTGCACCCCGGACGCAACCTCGATTTCATGCTATGGAAGTGCAAGAGTCGCAAAGCTCAGTTGGGGAAATTCAGCCTCGGGTGTTTAATTTGTCTCTTCATCACGACCTGCAAAATCGGGAGGCTGAGCGGAAGTGAAGTGTGATGTGCATCACTTCGATGTTATGACTGAAAGTGTTGTGTATGTAAACTATGCTTTCATATATAGGTGTGCTGAATAAAAGCTGGTGTACAACATATCTATCAAAGTTCGGTGCACTTGAGAGAGTTTGATCATGATGTCTTCTGTTGATGTATTTTGTGGCTACATGTGCACAAGTGGAAGTTAGGGATGTATGTTTGTGTTGTATGTTTGTAGTTTGGTATGAGACAAGTCGTAACGTCAAAGATGGCTCGCAAATATGCATAATCAAGTGTTTTGTGGCTGATTGGCTGATTGGAGACAAATTTCGAGAACGAAATTATTTGAAGGAGGGGAGGATTGTAACACCCCGAAGTCAATGGGGTCAATTTGATCCATTTTGGATTCAGGCATGGGCGACACGGCCTGGGACACGGGCGTGTCCCAGGGCGTGTCATGCCTGGGTTGAGTCGAGTCGTGCGTTCGACGAATTTTGCTCGACGATCGTCGAGTGTCGAGTGCCGAGTGAGGACACGGCCTGTGACACGGGCGTGTCACAGGGCGTGTCAGTGGTCGACGAACTCAGCTCGACGTCTTGAGCTAGGGCGTGTTTGCGGGACACAGGTGTGTCCAGGTGCACACGGCCTGGAACACGGGCATGTAGCAGGGCCGTGTGAGTCTTGGGTGAAGTGGATATTGGGCTGTGTGCGTGACACGGCCAGCGACACGGGTGTGTCTGAAGGCGTGTCACGTGACACGGCCAGCGACACGGGTGTGTCGGAAGGCATGTCCGGTGACACGGCCAGCGACACGGGTGTGTCGGAAGGCGTGTCAAGTGACACGGCCTGTAACACGGGCGTGTCACATGTGAAAGAAATTGTACCTAATCACCTAGAGGGGGGGTGAATAGGTGACTTAATCTTTTTAAAATTTTTGGCAGATAATACCACAGAGTTATAATCAATTCTTTACAGCAATCAATCAGCAATCACAGAATAAACAAGCACATAGTGAACACACAGATTTATAGTGGTTCCCCAAGGTTTGGGTACATCCACTTTCCCCCTTCGCCTATCTAGTAGTGTACTAGATTCGGCCAAACTCCTCCACTATCTCAGATCCTCAGATCTTACACTCAGAACCCCAAACAGGTTCTTACAGCTCAGGCCCAAGGCCCTACAACTCAGTCTTCACAAAGACCTACACTAAGCCACAAGGCCTACACTCAGCCACAAGGCCTACACTCAGCCACAACAGGCCTACACTCAGAGAAATAGTTCTCCTACACTCAGGCACACAGGCCCTACCACTCAGCCTTTATAATTACAGGCTTACAACTCAGATCCCTAAGGATCCTACAAGAAATTTAGAATACAAAGAATATACCTACAACTCAGAGAAAGAGAGATGAGTTGACAGGTTCTTGATGAGTTCTTGGAACAACTCTGCTGAGATCAATCTCACTTGGCTTTCTTCAAAGCTTCTTGAATGTAGAACACAATAAGGTTGATCTTCTCTGCAGCTGATCTTCAATCACTGCAACTTAAGATTCAGAACTAGGTCTGAACCCTTCTTCACAGCCTGGTTCCAATGACTGTCTTCTTGGAAGGAGCTCTCTCTCTCTCCAACTTCTTAGATCTTCACTTGATTCTTCAATGAATAGCTAGATCTTCTTCTCTTTTTCAATCTCTTGTTGTTAATCTCTTAGACTCTTTTTCTGTTGACAGAATAAGCCTATTTATAGGCCCTCTTCATGGTGACCGGCTGATCCGGTTCCTCACAGCTTTCTGACATCTCTGACAAGTGCAGTAGACGGGTTGGAATGGCAGCTGTCAAGTCATCCAGTCAGTTCTTGAAATATCTGTAACTGTCTGAAAGTGTCGAGACAGTCTGTCTTTAAGTGTCGACACTTATAGACCAAGTGTCGACACAAGTTGACTAAATGTCGACACTAGCCTTCTAGGTGTCGACACAACTCCTTATGTTGTAGAATTCACTTCTCGACACAGCTTCTTCAATATGTGTCGACACTGATATTGAGTGTCGACACAACTCCTTATTCTTCAGTACTTAGTTGAATTCTTGTAAGTGTCGACACAACTCCTTTGTGTCGACACATCTTCATGTGTTGAATTTGTTCAGTGTCGACACATCTTCTTGGTGTCGACACATGCCTTCTATGTTGATACTTGCTAAGTGTCGACACAGCTCCTTGTGTCGACACATCTTCTTGGTGTTGAGACTTTGGCTGAGTGTCGACACATTCCCTTTGTGACGACACTTGTACTTAGAATTTTTGTTGAACTTTGCTGAGTGTCGACACAGCCTCCTAGTGTCGACACTTTCTTCATGTGTTGAGTCTTCTGCTGAGTGTCGACACATTCTTTATTATGTCGACACTTATACTTAGACTCTGCTGAAATTTGCTGAGTGTCGACACAGCCTCCAAGTGTCGACACTTTCTGATGTAGACAGGGTTCCTCTGGGTGTCGACACTGCTTCTAAGTGTCGACACTTCTTCACTGGACATTTCTTCATTGAGTGTCGACACAGCCTTCATGTGTCGACACTTTCTGTCTGGTGTCGACTCTGCATCCCTGGTGTCGACACAATTACTCCAAGTGTCGACACTGCTTGCCTGGGTGTCGACACAAGTCTTCTTAAGTGTCGACACTTTCCTTCTAGGTGTCGACACATGGACTTAGAAACTTTTCAGCTTCCCTGTAAATACTTGACCTGCACAACTCAACTCAAAACACATCAAATACATTTTGATGTATATCATTGAGTAGGGTGAGGCTTCTTCAAATCAGGTACATTTAAACCAATGTACCCAACAATCTCCCCCTATTTGGAGAAGTCATAACACTTAGTCAATGATATACACCATACATAACAAAATTACAGTATGATGAAAAATAGGATTATACAATCAGGGAAAGTACATTAACATGTATTAAACAAAACATGTACACACATATATCTTAGAATAATTATGTAATAGATTTTTCACACAACACATTGTTCTAACAACTTTGTCATATTCATTATACAAAAGTTTATATAGTGTTTAAAATCAAAAGATTACAACTGTAAACTAAAGATAATTCTATTCTATTTTTGCTCAGCCTCCTTGATAACTATGCCCTTCCCAGACTGTATCTTTGCTTGCACAGGGGCATCAGCATCTTCAGCAGCAGCAGGCTTCTTGCCTTTAAGATCCTTCTTCTTTAGCTCTTCAGCTTTGATCTTTTGCCTCTCAAAGTAATGATAAGGCTTGGGAAAGTACTTGCTAGCCTCCTGGGCAGTAGGAGGTAGCTTTCCCATCTTAGCCTTTCTTCTGTATTGCACAATGGCTTCTTGCCTGGTCTCATGCTTTCTCCACTCTTGTTCAGAAAACCACTTGTTTCTATCTTGAATATTGTCTTTGGCAGCCTTCCATGCAGTTAAGATAATATTCCTGGAGGTGGGGCTCCACTGTTCAAAATCAGGCCTTTGTTCAGCTTGCTCTCTGAACCTCTTCTTAGATAATCTGGCTTCTTGTTCTTTTAGTATAGCTTCTTGTATAGCCTCAGATACTGGCTGAACCACTTTTTCTATGACGACATTGTGCTGTCCCTCAGGTGGGCTATACATTGATTGTATATCTGCTTGTATCATATCAAAGTCTGGTGGAGGATAGATCACCTGAGCTACTTCAGCTTGCTCACCTCCAAAATAAGCAGGATTAATCCCAGACTCTGCTACATTGTCATCATCACATAATGGAGGATATCCAATGGTGGCTCTGATGGAATTGGAAATCCATTTTGCATGATCAGAGCCTGCTTTTCAGCTTCCATTTTTCTATGATGACATTGTGCTGTCCCTCAGGTGGGCTATACATTGATTGTATATCTGCTTGTATCATATCAAAGTCTGGTGGAGGATAGATCACCTGAGCTACTTCAGCTTGCTCACCTCCAAAATAAGCAGGATTAATCCCAGACTCTGCTATATTGTCATCATCATATAATGAAGGATATCCAAGGGTGGCTCTGATGGAATTGGAAATCCATTTTGCATGATCAGAGCCTGCTTTGACTAACACCGTCTCCCCCTTTATGACTTCTCTTTCTATATGATCTCTTAGATCATCTTTCTGAAATCTGATTTGTGCATTTAGGTAATTGACTTCATCCTTGTAGAAAGGTTTCAACCTTTGGAGCTTTTCAGTAAGGATCTTCTGGGAATCTTGAATTGCAGAAGTTACAGCAGTTAGGCTTTCTTGCAATTCTTTGTCAAATTCCTCTTTGGCAGTGGTCAGGGCTGCATTCTGGGCAGTGGCTATATTCTTTAGTTCAGTGACAATTGCATTGTGAGAAGCTGTCAAGTTATCATTCATGCTAATTTGATTCTCCAGTACATATCCTTGCTTTACTTCAAGTTCATCCACTTGAGCTTTGATTTTCTCTTAATGAGTAGCTAGATAGATTACTGCATTCCCTCCCTTGTGGAAGCAGTCAGTCATCTCCTTCTTATTTAGATTCATCTCAAATCTAATAGACTTAATGTCCTGGGCCAGATCAAACTGTAGAGATTTTTGTCCTTCATCCACATACTTTTCTAGAGCTTGCCTCTGCTTATCAAGCTTTATCTATAAAGCAACCATCAAAGAACTGAAATCTGTTGATGGTGCTGGATGTGGTGTAGGCTGTGGGGCAATGGTTTGTAAAGCCTTTTTATAAGTTTGGCTTCTTCTCTTAAATACTTGGAATTTCCTCTTTTTGGCTCTGGCAGCCTCCTCATCCTCAGAAGCAGATGTACTAGCTATATCAACCCTGTCCTTAGGGCTTGGAGGCAAATCCTTCCTAGGTAATTCCTCAGCATTCTTAGGCTTTTCAGTTTCTTTGCTTGCAGTTTCTTCTAGAATCTCCACTTGCTCTCCCTCAACTTGGGCCTTCTCCCCCTCAGCAGCACTTTCCTTCTCAAAGTCTGTTTGGAGAAGATCAGGGAAAAGTTCTTCCAAAGTAAACTCTTGTTGATAAGGGGGTGGAGAATTCCTGATCTCATCAACTACTTGATCAGACACTACTTGATCTGCAACAGATGTGTCCTCCATGACAACATCTTGAGGTTGACTAGAAACCTGAGGTTGCTGATTTGCAGTAGATAATGTGTCAGTTATAACTGCATTCTCAATAGAGAAATCTAATTGGTTTATTTCAGTTATTACCTCAAGTATGGTTTTTGTAGCTCTTTCACTTTCTAGAGGAGTTGGTTCTTCAACCAGTAGAGTCTCCCCTGGATAGAATCCTGGTAAAGAGGGCTAGCCTGTGGTAGCTCCCCCTGCATGTCTGCAGCTACTTGTCTATCTGGAGACTTTCCAACAGTTCCAGTTTCTTGTTCATCATCTGGTGTAAAGACAACATGCTCTTTAGATCTACTAGATGATTCTTGAGCCACTGGGGCTATCTTCTTCTTCTTCTTTTGGGGTGTTACCTTCTCAGGTGTTGGCAATTCCTTGGTCAAGACCCTATCCCACCTTGAGAAGATCCTCATGTCCATCTTCCTCATGTGGTTGATTTTTGATCCTGCAGCTTGACTCATTACTTCTGGTATACTACCAGCCAAGTAAAGACTTAGTATCCTACCCAAATTGGGCTTCTTTAGGCTCTCCTTAATCTTCTCAAACACTACTCCAGACCAATCAGTATTTATCTAGAAGATTAACCTTGTCATTAGATTGAACATATATGCTGAAATCCTGTCATGTCCTCCAGACTTGCACAGGATCACCTTGCCAACAATTTCAGAGAGAAATTTTCCTTGACTGTTCATTCCCTTTCTATTGAATATTGATCCAATTTTCATCTTGGAATCCAGTCCACACCATGTTAAAGCTTCTCTGGTCTTAGAAGCAGAAACTTCATCTTCTTCTTTAGTCCTTGGTAGGTTTAGTACCTTTCTCAAACTCTTAGGTGAGACCTTCACCTTTTCTCCATGAACCCTTGTGTTGGGTACATTGGTCAAAATGTACCTGATTTGAAGAACCTCACCCAACTCAATGATATACATCAAAATGTATTTGATGTATTTTGAGTTACATGTGCAGGTTAAGTATTTGCAGGAAATGATGAAAAAGTTTTGAAGTCCATGTGTCGACACCCAGAGGGAAAGTGTCGACACTTAAGAAGACTTGTGTCGACACCCAAGCAAGCAGTGTCGACACTTGGAGTCATTGTGTCGACACCAGGGATACTGAGTCGACACCAGACAGAAAGTGTCGACACAAGGAGCTGTATCGACACTCAGTGAAAAAAGACTGTGAAGCTATGTCGACACTTAACAGTTGTGTCGACACCCAGTGAAGCTGTGTCTATATCAGAAAGTGTCGACACTTGGAGGCTGTGTCGACACTCAGCAAAAGTCAGCAGAGACTAAGTACAAGTGTCGACACTCTGAACAATGTGTCGACACTCAACTGAGGAGTCAACACTTAACTGAGGAGTCAACACTTGAAGTAAGTGTCGACACCCAGAACAATGTGTCGACACTTAGCAGAAGAGTCAATACTTAAAGTAAGTGTCGACACCCAGAACAATGTGTCGACACTTAGCTGAAGACTCAACACTTGAAGAAAGTGTCGACACAAGGAGCTGTGTCGACACTTAGTAAAGAACAGCAAAGTTCAACAAAATATTCTAAGTACAAGTGTCAACACTAAGGAGTTGTGTCGACACACAGCCAGAGTCTCGACTGAAGAAGAAAGTGTCGACACCCAGATCAATGTGTCGACACTCAGCAAGTATCAACACTGAAGACATGAGTCGATACCAAGAAGCAGTGTCGACACTTAATAGTTTCAACACATGAAGATGTGTCGACACAAAGGAGATGTGTCGACACTTAGAAGAATTCAGCAAGATACTGAAGTACAAGTACTTGTGTCGACACTCAATTTTAGTGTCGACACATGAAGAAGAAACAGTGTCGAGACATAGAATCTACAACACAAGAAGTTGTGTCGACACATTGTACACTTGTGTCGACACTTACACAACTTGTGTCGACACTTGGTACATAAGTGTCGACACTTAAAGACAGAAAGTCTCGACACTATCAGACAGTTAGAGAATTTTCAAGAACTGGCTGGATGACTTGACAGATGCCATTTCAGCCGGTCTACAGCACTTGTCAGAGTTGTCAGAAAGCAGTTATGAACCGGACCAACCGGTTACCATGAAGAAGGCCTATAAATAGGCTTATGCAGTCTACATAAATGAAGTTGTTGATGATTGATGAAGTGGTTCAAGTGATCATTCACAAGAGGAACACACAAGAAGATCTAGCTTTCAAGTGAAGATCTAAGAAGTTGGAGAGAGAGAGAGCTCCATCCAAGAAATCAGTTGTTGGAACTAGACTGAGAAGAAGGGTACAGATCTACTCTGAACCTTAAGTAGCAGAGATCAAGGATCAACTGCAGAAGGAGTCAATCTTATTGAGTTCTACTTTCAAGAAGCTTTGAAGAAAGCTATGTCAGATTGAGTCCAGCTGAGTTCTTCCAAGAACTCATCAAGAATCTCACAACTTATCTCTCTTTTATCTAAGTTGTTGAGTTTATACATTTTGTATTCATTATAACTTGTAGGATCCTTTGGATCTGAGATTGTAAGCCTGCATTTATAAAGGCTGAGGGTAGGAGAGTTAAATCTCTGAGTGTAGGCCTTGGTGGCTGAGTGTAGGCCTTGGTGGCTGAGTGTAGGCCTTGGTGGCTGAGTGTAGGCCTTTGTGGCTGAGTGTAGGCTTTGTGGAAAAGCTGAGTTGTAGGGCCTTGAGCCTGAGGTGTAGGAACCTGTTTTGGGTTCTGAGATAGTGGAGAAGTTTGGCCGAATCTAGTACACTTCTAGATAGGCGAAGGGGGAAAGTGGATGTACCCAAAGCTTGGGGAACCACTATAAAACTCTGTGTTTGCTGTGATTGTGGTTTGTTGTGAATGCTATGTGATTGTTGTGCAAAAGTAGACATAAATCTGTGTTAGAAACTGTTTGCTGCCATAAAAAGTTAAAAAGAATTTGGTCACCTATTCACCCCCCCTCTAGGTGTTTAGGTACTATATCTTTCAAGTGGTATCAGAGCCAGGTTACTCAAAAAGGGAGAAAACTGTCTGAGGAGATCCTGTTGGCAGATTCAGGTTAAGTCAAGTACAGATTCAAGAAAATCAAGAACCATGAGTTCCACTGAAAATCATAAGGAATTGGGATCCATGAAATTACCTATATGTAGGAAGGAAATCTTTGGCATATGGAAGGAAAGGGTGAGGCTGTTTATGGAGGCCTCAGACCCTAGAATTTATATCACAGTAAAGGAAGGGCCATATGTGCCCATGAAGGTGTCAGTCCTATATGCTAATCAGAGAACACCAAAGGATTTCTCTGAAATGACAAAGGATGAGATTGTCCTAGCCACCATGGACAAAAGGGCTCAAAACATTATAGTGAGTGACATAGATGATGCAACTTTTCAGAATCTTATACACTATAAGACAACCAAAGAGATGTGGGATACTCTTATTGTGTATATGGAGGGTTCTGAAGAAGTAAGGCAAGACAGAAAATCCTTGCTAAATCAAGAGTATGAAAGTTTTAGACAAGGAAAGGGTGATATCATAACTGAGTGCTATAAGAAGTTATATAGGATAGTGAATGAACTCATGTCTTATGGAAGAGAGTTCAGTAATTATGAACTCAATGACAAGTTTCTAAGGTCCCTAACTAAAGATTGGGACACCAAGATCTGTGCAATTAGAGAAAAGGCTAATGATAACTCTAATTTTGTCCATGTTTTTATATAATTTTTATTCAATAATTAATTAGTTTATAATTATATTTTGTAATTTTATTATTGAATTTTTCTAATTTCTTATTTCAGGGCAATCTGGGCTGCAAATTTCAATTTGGAGTCTATAGGGTTGACCAGGAGACAAAACTGGACAAAAGAAGGGAAATTTCAAATGTACACGCCAAAGTCACGGGCGTGACCGACCTGGTCACGGGCGTGACATCCTGGCGAGAACCCGGCGCGTGGAAGGAGCTATCTGCCACGTCAATTAAAAGTACACGCCCTAAGGTCACGGGCGTGACCATCATCACACGGGCGTGTACTCCAGGCGTGACATCCAGTGCTTTGTCCAGACTTGCAGCCAACGGCAGTTTCTACTTGCAACAAGTCACGGGCGTGACACATTTGGCACGGGCGTGACGCACCCCGTGACAGCCCGACGTGCCGACTTAATGCTGCAGTTTCAGGCGCTGGGAGTTTTCTCAAGACACGCCCAAGGTCACGGGCGTGACCAGGGGCGTGACCCCTCCAACAATGGCCGAAGTTATTCCCGCCGTTTCTGCTTCCCGCCATTTTTCTACAACCGTCAAGACACGCCCCAGGTCACGGGCATGACCTAGGGGCGTGACTCGCCAATTAACGACTTTTGGCGGTTTCGCGCCAACGTTCAGAGGACTTGAAGACGACGGTTCCGAGACCGACACGCCCTAGGTCACGGGCGTGACCTAGGGGCGTGACCACCCAGCAACTTTTTCTATAAATTCCAGACAGCTTCAGATGCTGAGAGTGGAATTTTTGGGAGCTTAATTATATTTTCTTTACTGTTTTTCTCTGCATTTTCAATTCATAGTGTAGTCTTTATTTCCAAGTAATTTTTATAATCATGTCTCTCCTCAATCTTTCTTGTAATTCTCACATCATGATGAGTAGCTAATTTTCAATTAGCACTTGATCATGATGAACTTTGGAATGGAATAAAATTCTTATTTTTGTCTCAAATTAGCAAGCATTCTATTTTCTAACTTTGATTTATCTTTGATTTAAATTTTCTTCGAATTCATAAGTTGCAAATTTTGCTTATTCGAGCTTAGATTCGTGTCCTATATTTACCGAGAGGTTGTGGATACGAGTAGATCACTCAAGGATAAAGAGAATTTCTTGCACCCCTCGAGAGAGGTACGCAAAATTCATCCGCCTTGGAGTCAACTCCATTAGTGAGGTTCACCGCCTAAAGCAAGCTTAGGTCTTTCGACTGGCCGAGAGGTCTTAATCGATCTACCTAAGGTTAGTCGAGTGCGTATTCTCGAGAGAGGCGCTTCGTAGCTTTGGAACCTCCCCGGTCGAAGTTAATAATTTAGATGCTTGTGCTCTTTAATTTCGTGGATTTTATTCTAGCCCAAAGGGATTCCAGATCAAGTGCTAGCCTTTTATTCATCGAATTTCTCCTCTTAATTTAACGTTTGTTTTCGTTTTCGCAAAAAACAATTTTCCGATCGATAAAATAATAGTTCGTTCTTGTGAGTACAAATACTCAACGGTCCCCGAGTTTAAATACGATATTTCCTATACTAAATTTCGATAGGTGCACTTGCCTAGTTGAGAGTTTAGTTTGGATATTTTTCAAAACTTATAAAATCTTCATCAATTTTTTGGCGCCGTTGCCGGGGAATTATTTTTTGTTGATATTTTGAAAGCAAAGATCTATTAATTTTATCATTTTCTTTTTGTTTTAGAAATATCAAAATCAAAAAAAAAATATTTATTTTGTTTTATTTTGGTGTATGACCCGAGGGAATCCGTCGCCTCTTTTTGATTTGGATCAAGAAATCGAGCGAACCCTTCGGCACCGCTTACGATTTCAAGTTCCGAATTTTCAAGATACGGAATCCTTAGGAGACACTCCTAATCCTTCATTAATCCTCTCTCCGTCACCGCCTTCTTCTTCTCCTTCTTCATTTAGTTCTTCTTCCCATTCTCCTAGATCTCCATCTTCTGCTTCTTCCAATATGGGTGAGCCAAATGCGGTTGAACAAAGGACTATGTCCTATTATGCCCGTCCAAACTTGGACGAGACTCAATCTAGTATTGTTCGCCCCGCTATTGCCCCCAATAATTTTGAGTTGAAGCCAAGCATCATCCAAATGGTACAACAATATGTACAATTTGATGGGCTTCAAGATGAAGATCCAAACGCGCATATTTCAAATTTCTTAGAAATATGCGATACTTTTAAAATTAATGGTGTATCCGATGATGCCATCCGGCTAAGGTTATTTCCATTTACATTACGCACTAAAGCCAAGCAGTGGTTGGGTTCTCTACCAAGAGGCTCCATCACAACATGGGCTCAAATGACGGAAAGATTTCTTACGAAATACTTCCCGCCGGCTAAAATGGCTAAATTGCGCAATGATATCACTTATTTCTCCCAAATTGATTCGGAAACGTTATATGATACTTGGGAGCGTTTCAAGGAATTGCTTCGTCGATGTCCTCATCATGCAATTCCGGATTGGTTACAAATCCAAACCTTCTATAACGGCCTAAATTCTCAAACTAGGCAACATATCGATGCCGCCGCCGGTGGAACGCTTAATAACAAAACACCGGCGGCCGCACAAGAGCTTATAGAAGGTATGGCTTTGAATACCAATCAATGGAGTACACCTCGATCTAAACCACCTAAAACGGCCGGGATGTATGAAATCGATACGGTTTCAAGTTTGTCTCTCCAGGTTGAGCAACTGCAAAAACAGATGAACGAGATGTCTGCTTCCTCGTCCAAATCTACCTGTGAGCCCCAATATTGGGAGCCTTCTACTATTGCCGAGCATGTGGATTACATGGGTAATCCGAATCGGCCACCTTATAATCCGGGTAACAATTTTGGCAATACCTATCACCCGGGTATAAGGAATCACCCCAACTTCTCTTGGAGTAATCCGGGGAACGCGGCGCGCCCGCCGAACACGATTCCACCCGGCTATTTTCCACCGCAAGCTCCCAAAGCTCCCAATCTCGAGGAATTGTTCACTAAATATACGACTACAAATGACGCCAACATCCGGAATCTCACCGGATCTCTTCGAAGTTTGGAGACACAAATCGGGCAAATCGCTAAACTGCTCTCCGATCGTCAACAAGGAGCGCTACCGGGCAATACAGAGCCCAACCCAAAGGAGCATGCCAAAGCCATCACCCTACGGAGTGGGAAGGAGGTAACCACTTCTCTAAATCCGGTTGATACTTCTCCAATTCCGGTTGATACGGAGGTAATAATTTCTCCATCTTCTCCTCCGTCTAAGCCTTCTACTCTTAATAAACCAAAAGCTTATCAACCACATCTTCCCTATCCATCTAGAATGCAAAAAGACCGGGTGGATGAACATCACGGTAAACTTTTGGACATGTTTAAACAAATCCAAATTAATCTACCATTTTGTGAAATAATAGCACAAATGCCGAAATACGCAAAGTACCTCAAGGATCTTTTATCCAATAAAAAGAAACTTGAGGATATCTCCACGGTTCAATTGAATGCGGATTGTTCGGCAGTTTTACTTAATAAATTACCTCAGAAATTACCTGATCCGGGTAGTTTCTCCATTCCCTGTTTGTTTGGTGATTTATTAGTAAAACGTGCGTTAGCCGATCTAGGCGCCTCAATCAATTTAATGCCTTATTCTTTAGTTAAGAAATTGGGATTAGGAGAACCTAAACCCACAAGAATGTGCATTCAATTGGCGGATCGGTCTGTCAAGCTCCCTATGGGGATCATAGAGGATGTGCTTGTCAAAGTTGACAAATTTATCTTTCCGGTAGATTTCGTCATCTTTGACATCGAAGAGGACACCGAGGTCCCACTCATTCTCGGTCGCCCTTTTCTTGCCACCTCGCGCGCAATTATAGACGTTAGTAATGGGAAACTTCTCCTTAGAGTCGGAGATGAAGAAGTTACCTTTACTATTGACACGTCTATGAAAAACTCGCTCTCAAATGACGACTCATGTTATTATTTGGAGGCTTCTCCTGAAGAAGACTCTTTTCTTTTTTCTGAAAAATCTTTATCTTCTATTGATCATGATGCCGATTTAGAACATTTAGATTTAATTGCTCATGAAAATAGTGATAATCTCTCGATCACGCACGCACCTATTTTTGAACTTTTAGAAATTGGTAGTGATCGTTTGAAAACTTCTTATGATGAGCCTCCCACACTAGAACTAAAACAATTGCCTGATCATTTAGAGTATTTATTTTTAGCGGAGGATTCAAAACTTCCGGTTATTGTGTCGGCCTACTTGACCGATGAAGAAAAAATTAAATTATCTCATATTTTAAAACTTCATCGTCGCGCAATTGCGTGGAAGATCACAGATTTGAGAGGGATTAATCCCTCCTTTTGCACCCATAAAATTTTTTTAGAAGAACACGCTCACAAAACTATTCAACCTCAACGCCGGCTAAATCCTAACATGAAGGAGGTAGTCAAGGCCGAGGTAATAAAATTATTAGATGCGGGTATCATCTATCCAATTTCGGATAGCTCTTGGGTGAGCCTGGTCCAAGTGGTGCCCAAGAAATGAGGGTTAACGGTAGTGCCTAATGATAAAAACGAGTTAGTTCCCACTCGAACCGTTACCGGATGGCGGGTGTGCATCGATTACCGTAAATTAAATGATGCCACCCGTAAGGATCACTTTCCTTTGCCGTTTATTGACCAAATTCTTGAACGGCTATCCGGGCACTCATTTTATTGTTTTCTTGATGGTCTCTCGGGATATTTTCAAATCCCAATCGCGCCCGAGGACCAAGAGAAAACATCCTTCACTTGTCCGTTTGGACCTTCGCTTATCGAAGGATGCCTTTTGGTTTGTGCAACGCGCCGGCAACCTTCCAAAGGTGTATGCTAGCGATCTTTGACGAATTAGTGGAGGATATCATGGAGGTTTTCATGGACGATTTCTCCATTTTGGAGATTCGTTTGATTTATGTTTGGCAAACCTTTCTCGTGTACTCCAAAGATGTGAGGACACGAACCTAGTTTTGAACTGGGAGAAGTGCCATTTTATGGTACGAGAGGGTTTGGTCTTAGGCCATAAAATTTCTAGTAAGGGCATAGAGGTAGATAAAGTAAAAATTGAAACTATAGAAAAGCTACCTCCCCCTTCAAATGTTAAGGCCGTTCGTAGTTTTTTGAGGCATGCCGGTTTCTATCGCCGGTTTATTAAAGATTTTTCTAAAATAACTAAGCCCCTTACCCACTTGTTAGAAAAAGACGCGCCGTTCATTTTTGACGAAAATTGTTTGCGTGCTTTTTCTCTTATTAAAGAAAAATTGATTAACGCTCCTATCATGATCGCTCCCAATTGGGAGCTTCCTTTTGAGATAATGTGCGACGCTAGTAGTTTTGCCGTTGGTGCGGTGTTAGGACAACGCATAAATAAAAACTTTCATCCTATCTATTATGCAAGCAAAACATTAACCGCCGCACAGGAAAATTACACTACCACCGAAAAAGAATTATTAGCCGTAATTTTCGCATTTGATAAATTCCGCTCATATCTCACCTTGTCTAAAATTATTGTTTTTACTGATCATTCGGCTTTGAGATATTTACTAGCAAAAACAGATGCAAAGCCGCGATTGATTAGGTGGATCTTACTACTCCAAGAATTTGATTTGGAGATTCGCGACAAGAGAGGAGCGGAGAACTTGGCGGCTGACCATCTTTCGCGGTTGGAGAACCCCAATTCGGGGGAGCTCATGGAGGAGGACATTGACGACACTTTCCCCGAGGAGCGCCTTCTCGCCATTCATAAGGTAATCACCCTCCCCACTCCTTGGTTCGCCGATTTCGCAAATTACCTTGTTGCGAGATTCCTCCCGAATGATTTTTCTTATCAAGAAAAGAAGAAATTCTTTTCTGATTTGAAAAATTATTTTTGGGAGGATCCCTTACTTTTTCGTGTTTGTGCGGACCAAGTAGTGCGGAGGTGTGTTTCTCATGAGGAAGGCGCACAAATTTTAAAGCATTGTCATGAGGGACCCGCCGGTGGGCACTATAAAGTTAATCGGACGGCTCGGAAGGTACTTGAAGCGGGCTTCTATTGGCCAAGCATCTTCAAGGATGCTCACGCCCATGTAAGTCGTTGTGAACAATGCCAACGCTCAGGTAATATTTCCCGCCGTGATGAAATGCCATTAAATACATTTTTAGAAATAGAAGTTTTTGATTTATGGGGGATCGATTTTGTTGGACCGCTACCAACATCGCATGGAAATAAATATATTTTGGTAGCAGTCAACTATGTGTCACGGTGGGCGCAAGCGCAAGCCCTTCCCACAAATGACGCCCGAGTCGTGACCCAATTTCTCAAAAAACTATTTTCACGATTTGGAGCACCGCGGGCAATAGTTAGTGATAGGGTCACCCACTTTTATAACGCACAATTCGCTAAGGTTTTGTCTAAATACGGCGTTACACATAGGTTAGCCACCCCCTATCACCCTCAAATAAGTGGCCAGGTAGAAGTAGTTAACCATGAAATCAAACGAATTTTAGAGAAAACGGCTTCTACTAATAGAAAGGATTGGTCGGTCAAGCTTGATGATGCTCTTTGGGCTTATCGGACAGTGTACAAGACCGCTATCGGTTGTACGCCGTACCGATTGGTCTATGGGAAAGCATGTCACTTACCGGTTGAGCTTGAGCACCGCGCCTTTTGGGCGCTTAAATTTTTAAATCTAGATGAAACTTTGTCCTCCGAGCTTCGGAAATTCCAAATTAACGAGCTCGATGAGTGGCGCTCCTTAGCCTATGAAAGTAATAAACTTTATAAGGAGCGCACAAAATTTTATCATGATAAAAAAATTAAGCACCCTAAAGATTTCAAACTGGGAGACCAAGTTCTTCTCTATAATTCGCGCCTCCGACTTTTTCCGGGCAAACTCAAGTCCCGATGGTCCAGCCCTTTTATTGTGAAAGAGGTGTGGCCCTATGGGACAGTGCTTATCTCGCACCCGTAACAAGGTGAATTTAAAGTGAATGGGCATCGGTTGAAGATATTCCTCACCGGCGATACTACTAATGAGTACCGGGAGGAAATTAACCTCCCGAACCCATAAATGAGTGCCCCGCTTGGGTCGAGCTCAACGACCATAAATAAAGCGCTTGTGGGAGGCACCCCATGCTTGTTTTTTTTTCTTATTTAATTTTATTTAAATTTTTGCAGATTTGAAGGACATCTTTTTCGGCGTGACGATCGACGGAGTTGAGCGTCAATTCTACGCGTTTCTTCAAGTCGGTAACTTTTGCTTTATTATCATTCCGTTGAATCTTAAAAAAAATATATATATATATATATAACAAAAAAAAAATTTTTGCTCGGACACGCCTCTGGCACGGGCGTGACCTATGGGTCACGGGCGTGACCGAGCCGTGTTCAGTTCGTCGAGCGAAACCCGAGAGTGGTTTCGTCGAACGCAGTGTTTCGTTCGTCTTTCGGTACTATCACGGGCGTGACGACCAAGGGTCACGGGCGTGTCTAGCCCGAAAGTTCGTTCGACGAAGTGAAGCTGGAAAACTTCGCTTCCTGCCCAGTCATGGCCGTGACAGTTTGTGCCACGCCCGTGACACTAACTAGTCACGGTCGTGACTAGCCCGAAAAAAAAACAAATATTTTTTTTATTCTCGGTTTCAGATACACGCCCCAGGGTCACGGGCGTGACCCTGGGCCGTGTTATCGAATCCGAGGCGTGACCCCGGGTCAACGCCTCGGATTCCCTTGCCTTTTTTCTAGAGACACGCCCCAGGTCACGGGCGTGACCTGGGGCGTGGCCTTGGAATCCAATGCCAGCGCATTGGATTCCTGCACCGGACACGCCTTACACGCCCAGAGTCACGGGCGTGACTCTAGGGCGTGACCAGGGAATCCGAGGCAGGAGGCCTCGGATCCTCTTTTATTTTTGTCTCGTGCTTGTCACGCCCCCTGTCACGGGCGTGACTGGGGGGCGTGACCAACCCGAAAACCCTATAAATAGGGATTTTCCCCCTCTTCTTCCTCCACACCATCCACCCTTCTCTTCTCCCTTTGCTAACACGAATCCTTCTTTCTTCTCCCTTCTTCCAAAATGCCTCGCCACCACGCTCGCTCCACCGCTTCCTCCTCCGAGCACCCCGCGGATCCCGCCGCAGCGAAAGCCATGCTCCTTTTTCAAAACCAAACCCAGCAGGAGCGCAGCGAGCGCCTACGCGCCAAACCCCTTGGCGTGTTCCGCATTTTAGATTGGTCGATCCTCGCCACATTTGGAGCTGCGGATTTGGTACGGGGATTTCTGTCCACCCCTGGATGGAGTTCCCTCTTCTCTATTTCCGAGCATGCATTTCTTGAACTCACCGTTGAGTTCTTAGCTTCATTCGAGTTCCGCTGGGCGGCCAATGACGACTTCATCATCTTTCTCCTAGGTGGAATGGTACATCAGCTCACCATCCGCCAGCTCAATGTCGTCATGGGCTTTTGCTCGGAGGCTTTTTCCCAATCTCCCGCCTATCTCGATTTAATTACTGATTTCCCGACCGATTTCAACCTTCTCGCCTTTTGGGCGGAAATCAGTAGTGACACCGCCCCCTACACCCCAAAGAAATCCAAAGGCAGCCAACTCATTTCTCCCGCCTTACGTATTCTCCACAACCTCCTTACCTTCACTATTTCTGGTCGCGTAGATAGCCACGGGGTGGTGACTCGGGCAGACTTACTATATTTATATAGTATATTTTACCGGGTCCCCTTCAACCTTGTTTATCTTCTCGCAATTTTCTTTCGGCACCAGGCCGAAAATGCGAGGTTGGGAGCAGTGCACGGCGGGAACTTCATCACTTTCCTCGCGAAGCAGCTCGGCATTTGGGATGCTCTTCCACGCCTCAGCTGCGTCCAGACGCCACAAGTCATCCAGTTCCAGACCCTTCAGGCCCTCGGCCTAGCGCGGCGACGTGATGGAGAGTTTGAGGCTATTCCCCCCGCAGTCGGTGGTGGAGATCTTGGCCTTGATTACGGTGCCGGTCCGAGTGGCACTATTCACTCTCCCCAGATTCCTCCACCACCGCAGGACCCTTCTTCCGAGCCCGGCCCTCAGAGCTATTGGGATCGTCAGTTTGCGTCTCTTCACACACGCTTAGATACGATGCAGGCCGATTTTGACGCTCGATTTGTGAGTTTTGACAGTCGATTTACCACGCTAGCGACAAATCAAGCCTCCTCCATGGCACGTATTGAGCGTGAGTTTTCCGACCTCCGGACGCACTATCAGGAGCCGCGGCAGCATAGCGATGAGGATTAGCCTGCTTTCTTTTTCTTTGGGATTGTAGACCGCCCCATTGTATCTTTTCTTTTTATCATTTTCTTGTCCTTTGTCATGTATCTTTTCTTTTTCGTAAAATAAAAAAAATATGTTTTGCTTCAGCTTTGTCTTCCAGGTACATTTTGGTGCTGCATGACACGCTTCAGGGAAGTCTCCTATCTTTTCTCTTTATTTATTTATTTTTCATTGGGGACAATGTCTTGTTTAAGTATGGGGGGATATTTCTCAAGCAAAACATACAAAAATTATAGTAATTTTCAAAAAAAAAAGATTTTATTTTTTTTTGTGCAATTTTGTTTTTGCTTACTTTACTTTACTTTAAAAAAAATACAAAAAAAAACAAAAAAAACAAAAAAAAAGGATTCCTTTCAAAATTAGGGAGATCTTTATTTCTCTATTTACTCACATGCGAAATTCTAGGTATTCAAATTTTACATAAGTTTAGAAACTTTTTGATGCTTTAATTGAATTTTGAATTTTGTAGTAGAACTGTTGGTCATGCTGTGTTTCTAGTTAAGTGCACATGTTAGTAGAATTCGAGTAGAATTAAATATTCAGCATACAATTAGATTTTTCTTTTTCTGAATGCGTAGAAATAGTTTATTTTACTTCTACTTGGAAACCGGTAAAATCTAAAAATAGTTTAGGAGAGTGTGTAGAAGTTTACTAGAGAGATATTTCGCGGATCAAGAAAGAGGTATTCTTTCTCGATGTCTAGAACTTGCCCTCTAGCTATTCTCAAGACTTTGCATAGGTTAAACTCATTAGCATGAAAAGGATTTAGGCATTTCTTTTGGGCTAGTTTGAGCCTTTGCACCCGTACCTAACGTTTTACCCTTGCTAAACTAATTTGAGCCTATACCCTTTCTTTTGTTATTGCTCCACCAACACTTTACCAAAGCCTAAAAAGCATCCTAATTACACACCTAAAACCGAGCTTGAAATTATACATAAAAAATAGTTTATGTGTGATTAGGAGCCATTTTATTTTGGTGGATTTTGAAAATATACAAGAGTTGTTCTATTTTTCACTTCTCCTCTAAAAAAAACAAATAAAAAAAAAGAAAAAAAAACAAAAAACAAAAAAAAAGAGGAAGTTGAAAAAATATTCAACATATTGAAAAAAAAAACAAAGGAATTGGCGGAGTTTTTCAATTTATTTCTTTTGTGCAAGCTCTCTTTAGGTTTTGGTGTGTCTACCCATCGCATTTATCTTTGTTTTTCCAAACCAAAAACCTAAGCCTACATTCCAACCTACTTAAGTCCTACTGATTTGTGCTTATAAGTTAACCTAGTGCCGTGGCGAGAGTGTGAAAGGGCAAGCCTATGGCCATCGACATTGATGGATTTCTTTGGAGGGTATCCCGATTTTCGATTTGTGCAATGTTATCTTAGCAAACACGCTACTTTCTCCCTAAACATGATTCGAAAATTTATCGTGTTTCCATCTTTGAAGTAAAAATAATAAGTGGAAACACATTTTAGAAAATTAAAAAACTAATTTGTATGCTGAGTAGGTTCTTCTACAATAATTACTACAAGCATAGGCATAAGACTTCGCATTCTACTTCTTATATTCAAATTTCGTTTTTAGCGTTAAAATTTTTCTACTTTCCATGTGAAGTTGTTTGCTCGGGATGAGCAAACGAGTAAGTATGGGGGTATTTGATAACTCTAATTTTGTCCATTTTTTTATATTATTTTTATTCAATAATTAATTAGTTTATAATTATTTTTTGTAATTTTATTATTGAATTTTTCTAATTTCTTATTTCAGGGCAATCTGGGCTGTAAATTTCAATTTGGAGTCTATAGGGTTGACCAGGAGACAAAACTGGACAAAAGAAGGGAAATTTCAAATGTACACGCCAAAGTCACGGGCGTGACCGACCTGGTCACGGGCGTGACATCCTGGCGAGAACCCGGCGCGTGGAAGGAGCTATCTGCCACGTCAATTAAAAGTACACGCCCTAAGGTCACGGGCATGACCATCATCACACGGGCGTGTACTCCATGCGTGACATCCAGTGCTTTGTCCAGACTTGCAGCCAACAGCAGTTTCTACTTGCAACAAGTCACGGGCGTGACACATTTGGCACGGGCGTGACGCACCCCGTGACAGCCCGACATGCCGACTTAATGCTGCAGTTTCAGGCGCTGGGAGTTTTCTCAAGACACGCCCAAGGTCACGGGCATGACCAGGGGCGTGACCCGCCAATTAACGACTTTTGGCGGTTTCGCGCCAACATTCAGAGGACTTGAAGACGACGGTTCCGAGACCGACACGCCCTAGGTCACGGGCGTGACCTAGGGGCGTGACCACCTAGCAACGTTTTCTATAAATTCCAGACAACTTCAGATGCTGAGAGGGGAATTTTTGGGAGCTTAATTCTATTTTCTTTACTGTTTTTCTCTGCATTTTCAATTCATAGTGTAGTCTTTATTTCCAAGTAATTTTTATAATCATGTCTCTCCTCAATCTTTCTTGTAATTCTCACATCATGATGAGTAGCTAATTTTCAATTAGCACTTGATCATGATGAACTTTGGAATGGAATAAAATTCTTATTTTTGTCTCAAATTAGCAAGCATTCTATTTTCTAACTTTGATTTATCTTTGATTTAAATTTTCTTCGAATTCATAAGTTGCAAATTATGCTTATTCGAGCTTAGATTCGTGTCCTAGATTTACCGAGAGGTTGTGGATACGAGTAGATCACTCAAGGATAAAGAGAATTTCTTGCACCCCTTGAGAGAGGAACGCAAAATTCTTCCGCCTTGGAGTCAACTCCATTAGAAAGGTTCACCGCCTAAAGCAAGATTAGGTCTTTCGACTGGCCGAGAGGTCTTAATCGATCTACCTAAGGTTAGTCGAGTGCGTATTCTCGAGAGAGGAGCTTCGTAGCTTTGGAACCTCCGCGGTCGAAGTTAATAATTTAGATGCTTGTGCTCTTTAATTTCGTGGATTTTATTCTAGCCCAAAGGGATTCCAGATCAAGTGCAAGCCTTTTATTCATCGAATTTCTCCTCTTAATTTAACGTTTGTTTTCGTTTTCGCAAAAACCAATTTTCCGATCGATAAAATAATAGTTCGTTCTTGTGAGTACAAATACTCAATGGTCCCCGAGTTTAAATACGATATTTCTTATACTAAATTTCGATAGGTGCACTTGCCTAGTTGAGAGTTTAGTTTGGATATTTTTCAAAACTTATAAAATCTTCATCAGCTAAGTTGGGAGAAATTCCTCCACCTACACTATTTGGCAAACTGTTGTCTTATGAAATGCAGTTGACAGTGAGGAAAGAAGAGGAGAAATCCACAAGAAATGAACACAAGGAAAGGACAGTGGCCTTTAAATCAGAAGCCCCCAGAAAGTACAGAGGTAAGTCACCAACTCCACCTCCAAAGTTTGCTGAAACTGAGTCAGAAGAGTCAGCAAGTACAAAGTCTGAAAGCAGTGAAAGTGATGAGCACTTTGGTGCCTTCACTAGACATTTCCAGAAGTTCTTGAAGAAGAAACAGTGG
This sequence comes from Platanthera guangdongensis, assembly GCA_039583875.1. Taxonomy (NCBI): domain Eukaryota; kingdom Viridiplantae; phylum Streptophyta; class Magnoliopsida; order Asparagales; family Orchidaceae; genus Platanthera; species Platanthera guangdongensis. The sequence continues at coordinate 67,737,387 of CM077160.1, forward strand.
AGGACAAGGCCTTCTACATCACAGGGAAAGGAAGACTCTTATCAGAAAAAGAGGTCTTCAAAGAAAGATAAGAAAAAGTCAAAGTCTAGCAAAGCTACACTATCAAAAATTGTGTGCTATTGCTGTAATAGACAAGGTCATGTGATAGCAGATTGTCCAGAGAAGAGAAAGGAGTCTAGTGACAAGAAGAAGACTCATTTCAAAGGCAAGAAAGAAAAGTCATTTGTTGCCAAAAAGGAGAAGACCCTATCAGATATCTCTTCTTCAAAAACGGAGTCAGATGTTGAGGCATATATAGGGCTGTTTGCTGAAGAAGAAGAAGAAGAGTTCATGCAGATTATGGAGTCTATATATGAACAAGAAGACTGTCAGTGCCAAGGACTAATGGCATTGACTGAAAATGACAAAATCCTGGAGCAGCCAGGACCCAGTAAGGTACAAAGTTCAACTTTAAGTTCAATTTCTTGTGCCAGTACAGAATCAGATTCATCCTCATCAAATGATGAGAGTGCATCTGAGTCAGAAGCAGATATTCATCCATTGATAGATGAATACAAGGTTCTGTTGCAAGCTTACAAGAGGAGCAAGACCCTAGCCAAAAGTCAGGCAAAGGAAATTACTATTCTTAAAGCTGTTGCAACTGAGTTTGAGAAGTCTTTTGATCAAAAGCTTAATGAGATTGCTAGATTGAAGCACATAACAGTGATTCAAATGGGAACTATATCATTTAAGAATGATCAAATCAAGAGTCTGGAGATTAATCTTCAGAAGGAGAAGGACTTAGTTGCTAGGTTTTCTAAACCTAAGTCAGTTTTACCCTTAATTGATGACTTTGTACATCATAAGGGTAAAGCTGGACTAGGATTTACTAGACCTGCAAGGACTGTTCAGTCCAAGTCCAAGTCCAAGGGCAAAGCCCCAACACTCAACAAGCCAGCTGTGGATAAAACAGCTAAGACTGTACCTAAGCAAAGGTACAATAAGTTTGAGTGTTGGTGTTGTGGCAAAGTTGGCCACTTTGCAATGGACTGTTGGAACAATGCTAGTGCCAAAGTGAGTAGCAAACTGGCTGTTAGAAAACCAGCAGGTAGTCTTGTCAGGATGCAAACTAACAAATACCAAGGACCCAAGAATACTTTGGGTTCTAAGGTTCATTAATCTGTTTTGCAGGTGAGTCCAAGTTGTCATGCCCCAATATGGTACTTGGACAGTGGATGTTCCAGACATATGACTGGAACAAAGGGATTACTAAGGGACTACATTCCAATCAAAGATGGTCCAAAAGTCACCTTTGGTGGTTCTAAAAAAGGAATCATCAAAGGATTTGGTAACATTTCTAGTAACTTGGTTACCATTACTCAAGTGCCTTATGTTAAAGTGTTGAAACACAACCTAATAAGTATAATTCAATTAAGTGATGTAGGGTATGACATCTCATTTGTTAAAAATGGTTGTCATATCAAGAGGTCAACTGATCAAGAGATCATTTTGACTGGTTATAGAAAGAGGAATGTCTACTGCCTAGACATTATGTGTGAGACCAATGGTTCTCAAGTGTGTCTTGTAGCTGATGAGACAGTCTCTCATTGTGTCAAATGGCACAAGAGGCTAGCTCATCTTAACTACAAGACAATTGGCAAACTCTTTAGCAAAGAGTTAGTGAGGAATGGTCCTCAAGTTAAGTGTGTTAAAGATGGTATTTGCTCAGCTTGTCAAAAGGGCAAGCAGACTAGATCCACCTTTTGAAGCATAGAAAACAAAGATGCTGTGAGGTGTTTATACCTCTTGCATATGGATCTCTTTGGTCCAATGTCAGTTCACAGCCTAGGTAGGAAGGTCTATACCTTTGTAGTTGTAGATGACTACTCAAGGTTTTCCTGGGTGTTCTTCTTAAGACAGAAATCTGAAACACCTAATGTCTTTTATAGCTTTATCAAGCAAATTCAGAATGAACTAAATAATACAGTGGTCAAAATAAGAAGTGACCATGGTACTGAGTTTCAGTCTGATCGCATGACAAAACTATGTGAAGACTTTGGGATATTTCAAGAGTTTTCTTCACCTAGAACACCTCAGCAAAATGGCATTGCTGAAAGGAAGAATAGGACCTTGATTGAGGCAGGTAGAACCCTATTAAGTGATACATCACTACCAGAATATTTCTAGGCTGAAGCAGTTAATACTGCATGCCATGTTATTAATAGGGCTACCATTACTAAAGGCCTCAACAAGACCCCCTATGAGGTTGTGAAAGGCAGGAAACCAAACCTATCCTACTTCAGGATCTTTGTTTGTAAGTGCTTCATACTTAACAATGGAAAGTCTTACTTGACTAAGTTTGCTGTCAAGTCCCAAGAGGGAATTTTTGTTGGGTACATCAATAATAGTAAGGCTTATAGAGTCTACAACTTGTCTACTCAAGTTGTAGAAGAGACTGTACATGTAGTATTTGATGAAACTAGGATTATTAACAATGAGTTGTCTAGTAGTGTATGCAGCTCCACAGGTTTAACAAAGAAGATGGACAAGCTCACTCTAGAAGAAGAATCTACTGCAAGACAGCAAGTAGAAGACAGTGGTTGTTGTCCAGGGGGAGTACTATATGTACCAAATGCAAAAGAAGTACAAGGAGTACAGCAAGATGATGAAACTGAAGAGGTTCAACCAGAAGTCAGGATGCCTCCAGCCAATAGGCATCTTAGAGATCATCCAGTAGAGCAGATTATTGGAGATCCAAGACAAGGGGTACAAACAAGGAGCAGAAACCTGAATGCAGCAATCTACTCCAGTTTCCTATCCCAAGCTGAACCTAAGAAGTTTGAAGAAGCCATCAAAGACCCACTTTGGATTGAGGCTATGCAAGAAGAACTCAATCAGTTCAAGAGATGCAAGGTCTGGGAGCTTGTTCCTAAACCTAAAGACCACAATATAATTGGAACCAAGTGGATCTATAGGAACAAGATGGATGAACAAGGAGTCATCATTAAGAAGAAAGCAAGACTAGTTGCTAAAGGATATAAGTAGGAAGAAGGTATTGATTTTGATCAAATCTTTGCTCCAGTAGCCAGACTGGAAGCCATAAGAATGTTCCTGGCCTATGCAACTTTTCAAGGATTCAAAGTTTACCAAATGGATGTCAAGTCAGCATTTCTAAATGGTAATCTTAAAGAAGAAGTCTATGTGGAACAACCCTCAGGTTTTGTTGATTCAACTCTACCTAATCATGTCAGTAGACTTAGGAAAGCTTTATATGGGTTAAAGCAAGCCCCTAGGGCTTGGTATGAAACCCTGTCTAGTTTCCTCATTGAGAATAAGTTCTCAAGGGGGAAAATAGATAAGACTTTATTCCTCAGGGAATCTAGAGGCAAAGTAATAATAGTCCAAATATATGTAGATGACATTATATTTGGGTCTACTGAAAGTAGCCTTTGCAAAAAGTTTGCAAAGCTAATGCAAGGTCAATTTGAGATGAGTAGTATGGGAGAGCTAAAGTTCTTCTTGGGTCTCCAAGTAAGACAGACTGAGAGTGGTTTATCCATATGCCAGTCCAAGTTCACCCTAGAACTCATAAGGAAGTATGGTATGGATTCATCCAGCACCATGAAGACTCCTATGGGGTCAAGTATGTCTCTTAGCAAGGATGATGCAGGGAAGCCTGTAGATGAAACCTTGTATAGAGGGATAGTTGGCTCCCTATTATACTTGACTGCAAGTAGACCAGATATCATGTATGCTACATGTGTCTGTGCAAGGTATCAAGCCTGCCCTAAAGAGTCTCATTTGACAGCAGTCAAAAGGATATTGAGATATCTAAAGGGCACTCCCTATCTAGGCCTCTAGTACCCTAGGAATGGGGATTTTGATCTAACAGGTTATTCAGATGCAGACTTTGCAGGATGCAAAGAAGATAGAAAAAGCACTTCTGGAACCTGTCAATTCCTAGGTGGAAGACTGATTTCTTGGAGTAACAAAAAGCAAACAAGTGTGGTTATCTCCACTGCAGAATCAGAGTATGTGGCTGCAGGAAGTTGTTGTGCTCAACTTCTATGGATACAACATCAGCTAGAGGAATATGGAATTCAGGTAAGTAGAACTCCACTCTTTTGTGATTCTACTAGTGCTATTTCAATAGCTAATAATCATGTATCCCATAGTAGAACAAAACATATTGAAATTAAATATCATTTTCTTAGGGAGCATGTAGAAAGAGAAGATATTTTACTTGAATATGTTAAAACAGATGAACAACTAGCTGATATGTATACTAAGCCCTTAGAAGAAGCTAAGTTCAATAGGTTTAAGATTGAACTAGTAATGATAAACTTAGAGTAAGTTTATAGTATTGAAATTGGCTAAGTAAAAAGGTGTCGACACATAGAGATTTCTGTGTCGACACAGAATAGTGGTGTCGACACTTCAGGAAAAAGGTGTCGACACATCTAGGAAATTGGTGTCGACACTTCAGATTATTAGTGTCGACACATGACATGTAGGTGTCGACACATCCAATGTGGTGTCGACACTTAGTATTTACTCAGAATTCTCTAAGTAAAGTCTCGACTATGTGTCGAGTTATGTAGTGTCGACACATAAATAAGTGTCGACACATATAATCTGTTGACTAAACTTGTGTCGACACAGATGTGTCGAGACATTATAAGTCAGTGTCGACACTTATTGCCAGTGTCGACACAATTTAAGTTAGCTATCCCGCCTGTTCATCTTCAAAATTAGAAAGGTATAAATAGGGTTTTGTCTTATTTTGTCGACACGCTTTCAAAGTTTCGAGACCAAACTTCTGTGTCAACACCTCTCTTCTCTCAAGACAAATTCTACAAACCCTAATGGCACCTAAGCTAGAGGAGAACGTTAATGAAGGATACGAGCTGGTGCGCAATGCTTTCGATGATGCTGATCAAGAAATCCAGACTGTCGTAACCCTAGTAGCCGATTCAGGGTTAGAATATCTTGTCTCAGAGCCAACGAAAATTTGGAAGAAAGAGGTACTGGAATTCATCAATGGAGCTAAGGTAGATGAAACTGGATTCAAGATTAAATCCAGGGTTCATGGTGAGAAGGTGAAGGTTTCACCTAAAAGTCTGAGGAAAGTGTTACAGCTCCCAAGAACTAAAGAAGAAGATGAAGTTACAGCTTCAAAGAGCAGAGAAGCTCTTACCTGGTGTGGTCGAGATTCTACAATGAAAATAGGATCTGTGTTTAACAGGAAGGGAGTGAATAGCCAAGGGAAATTCCTCTCTGAAATAGTTGGCAAAGTAATCCTCAGTAAGCCTAGAGGGCATGATAGAGTATCAGCCCATATGTTCAGTATAATGACAAGGATCATCTTCACTTTGCAAACAGATTGGTCTGTTATAGTGTTTTAGAAAATCAAGGAAAGCCTGAAGAAGCCCAACCTGGGCAGAATCATAAGTCTTTATCTTGCTGGTGTTATACCTGAAGTTATGGGACAGGCAGCTGGAACAAAAATCAATTATATGAGGAAGATGGATTTAAGGATATTTTCCAGATGGGACAGGGTGTTGTCAAAAGAAATGCCAACACCTGAGAAGATCACTTCTGAGAAGGAAATTCCACCAAGGAAGAAGAGGAAAACTTCTCCAGTGGCACAGGTTTCCACTAGCAGTTCTGAGAGTGAAGAACAAGTGGTCTTCACCCCTGATGAAGAAGACACATGAACTGCTGTGAAGTCTCCAGCACAACAAGTGGATGCTGAGATCCAGGGGGAGCTACCTCAAGCTAGCCCCATCCACAAGGATCAAATCCAGGGGGAGCATCTAGTTGTAGAAGAACCAACTACACTAGAAAGTGAACAAGCAACCAACACCATACTAGAGGTAATCAATGAACTAAATACTTTAGATTTTCCTATAGAGGATACTGATTTGTCTGATGTTCATCAGCAAAATCAGATGGATTACCAAGTCCCAGATGCTGTCATGAAAGACACATCTGTTGAAGTTGTAGTTATTGAACCAGTGGTTGAAGAGACAAGACTTTCTCCAGCTCATTCACCACAAGAGTATACCATGGAAGATCTTTTCTTGAATCTGGATCAAGCAGATTTTGATAAGGAAACTGATGCTGCTGAGAGGGAGAATGCTCCAGTTGAGGGGGAGTAAATTATATTTCTTGAAGAGCCTACAAGAAAAGAAACTGAGAAGGCACCAGATGTGCAGACTGAGAGGCCCCCAAGCCCTAAGGAGAGGGTAGATATAGCCAGCTCCTCAGCATCTGAAGATGAGGAGGCTGCAAGGGCAAAGAAACAGAAAATTTATGTATTCAAGAGAAGGAGTCAGAGTTATAAGAAGGCCTTACAATCTATTGCTCCACAGCCTATAGCACAGCCAGCTCCAACTGTGGATTATAGTGCTTTAATGGTTTCAATGCAAGTCAAGTTGGATGAGCAAAGACAGGCCATTGAAAAGTATGTTGATGAAGGGCACAAATCACTACAGTTTGATCTAGCCCAAGACATAAAATCAATAAGATTTGAAATGAATCTTGACAAGAAGGAGATGACAGACTGCTTCCACAAAGGTGGAAATGCAGTGGTGTACTTGGCTACACACCAGGAGAAGATAAAAGCACAAGTGGATGACATAGCTGTGAAGCAAGGTTATGTTCTTGAAAATCAGCTAAGAATGAATGACAACCTTACTGAATCCCACAATGCAATAGTCACAGAACTGAAGAATCCAGCTGCAGGACAGACTCCAACTATAGTAAAGGCAGATTTTGACAAAGTATTCCTAGAAGAACTCACTGCTCTTAAGACTGTCATTCAAGACTCCCAGAAGTCCATATCTGAACAACTTACTAAGCTCAAACCTTTCTTTGAAGATGGAGTTAGATACTTGGATAATCAAATCAGATTCCAGAAGGATGATGTCAGAGATCACATGGCTAGAGAAGTCATAAAGGGGGAGAGAGTTTTAGTCAAAGCTAGCTCTGATAATGCCAAATGGATATCTAATTCCATCAGAGCTACACTGGGCTATCCTCCTCTTTGTGATGATGACAATGTTGCTGAATCTGGAATTCATCATACATATTTAGGAGGGGAGCAACCATAAGTGGCTCAAGTTATCTATCCTCCTCCAGATTTTGAAATGGTGCAAGCTGATATTCATCACATGTATAGCCCAACTAAAGGGAAGTCCAATGTCATTCTAGAAAAAGTGGTTCAGCCTATATCTGAAGCTATGCAAGCAGCTCTTCAGAAAGAAGAAGAAGAAGCTCTACAGAAAGAAGAAGAGACTAGATTGTCTAAGAAGAGGTTTAGGGAACAAGCTGAACAAAGGCCAGACTTTGAACAGTGGAGCCCTACCTCAAGAAATATCATTTTGACTGCATGGAAAGCTGCCAAAGATAATGTGCATGATAGGAACAAATGGTTTTCTGAGGCTGAATGGAGAAAACATGAGATAAGGCAGGAGGCAATAGTCCAGTACAGAAGAAAGTCCAAGATGGGAAAGCTACCTCTTACTGTTCTGGAGCCTAGCAAGTACTTTCCAAAGCCATATCATTATTTTGAAAGGCAACAGATTAAAGCAGAAGAACTTAAGAAGAAAGATTTGAAAGGCAAGAAGCCTGCTGATGCTGAAGTTGCTGATGCTCCTATTCAAGCTAAAGTTCAAGTTGGAAAAGGAATTGTGATTAAGGAGCCAGAACAGAAATAGAATTAGAATTTTCTTGAAGTTTACTTTGTAATATTTTTGATGAAAAACATTTTGTGAACTTCTGAAAAAGAATATGACAAATATTAGAACAATATGTTATATGTTAAATCTATTTCATATTTGTTCTGTGATGATGTCTATGTCTATTTCATATTTGTTCTTTGTTGATGTCTATGAATACATGTGTGATTGATACATGTTTTTTGTTTACCCTGCTGTATATAATCCTGCTTTACAACATTTTGTAATTTTATTTATGAATGGTGTATATCATTGACTAAGGGTTATGACTTCTCCAAATAGGGGGAGATTGTTGGGTACATTGGTCAAAATGTACCTGATTTGAAGAAGCCTCACCCAACTCAATGATATACATCAAAATGTATTTGATGTATTTTGAGTTACATGTGCAGGTTAAGTATTTGCAGGAAATGATGAAAAAGTTTCTAAGTCCATGTGTCGACACCCAGAGGGAAAGTGTCGACACTTAAGAAGACTTGTGTCGACACCCAGGCAAGCAGTGTCGACACTTGGAGTCATTGTGTCGACACCAGGGATGCTGAGTCGACACCAGACAGAAAGTGTCGACATAAGGAGCTGTGTCGACACTCAGTGAAGAAAAGACTGTAAACCTGTGTCGACACTTAACAGTTGTGTCGACACCCAGTGAAGCTGTGTCTACATCAGAAAGTGTCGACACTTGGAGGCTGTGTCGACACTCAGCAAAAGTCAGCAGAGACTAAGTACAAGTGTCGACACTCTGAACAATGTGTCGACACTCAACTGAGGAGTCAACACTTAACTGAGGAGTCAACACTTGAAGTAAGTGTCGACACCCAGAACAATGTGTCGACACTTAGCAGAAGAGTCAATACTTAAAGTAAGTGTCGACACCCAGAACATTGTGTCGACACTTAGCTGAAGACTCAACACTTGAAGAAAGTGTCGACACATGGAGCTGTGTCGACACTTAGCAAAGAACATCAAAGTTCAACAAAATATTCTAAGTACAAGTGTCGACACTAAGGAGTTGTGTCGACACACAGCCAGAGGCTCGACTGAAGAAGAAAGTGTCGACAACCAGAGCAATGTGTCGACACTCAGCAAGTATCAACACTGAAGACATGTGTCGATACCAAGAAGCAGTGTCGACACTTAACAGTTTCAACACATGAAGATGTGTCGACACAAAGGAGATGTGTCGACACTTAGAAGAATTCAGCAAGATACTGAAGTACAAGTACTTGTGTCGACACTCAATTTCAGTGTCGACACATGAAGAAGAAACAGTGTCGAGACATAGAATCTACAACACAAGAAGTTGTGTCGACACCTTGTAGACTTGTGTCGACACTTACACAACTTGTGTCGACACTTGGTCCATAAGTGTCGACACTTAAAGATAGAAAGTCTCGACACTATCAGACAGTTAGAGAATTTTCAAGAACTGACTGGATGACTTGACATCTGCCGTTTCAGCCGGTCTATAGCACTTGTCAGAGTTGTCAGAAAGCAGTTATGAACCGGACCAACCGGTTACCATGAAGAAGGCATATAAATAGGCTTATGCAGTCTACAGAAATGAAGTGTTGATGATTGATGAAGTGGTTCAAGTGATCATTCACAAGAGGAACACACAAGAAGATCTATCTTTCAAGTGAAGATCTAAGAAGTTGGAGAGAGAGAGCTCCATCTAAGAAATCAGTTGTTGGAACCAGACTGAGAAGATGGGTACAGATCTACTCTGAACCTTAAGTAGCAGAGATCAAGGATCAACTGCAGAAGGAGTCAATCTTATTGAGTTCTACTTTCAAAAATCTTTGAAGAAAGCTAAGTCAGATTGAGTCCAGCTGAGTTCTTCCAAGAACTCATCAAGAATCTCACAACTTATCTCTCTTTTATCTAAGTTGTTGAGTTTATACATTTTGTATTCATTATAACTTGTAGGATCCTTTGGATCTGAGATTGTAAGCCTGCATTTATAAAGGCTGAGGGTAGGAGAGTTAAATCTCTGAGTGTAGGCCTTGGTGGCTGAGTGCAGGCCTTGGTGGCTGAGTGTAGGCCTTTGTGGCTGAGTGTAGGCTTTGTGGAAAAGCTGAGTTGTAGGGCCTTGAGCCTGAGGTGTAGGAACCTGTTTTGGGTTCTGAGATAGTGGAGAAGTTTGGCCGAATCTAATACACTGCTAGATAGGCGAAGGGGGAAAGTGGATGTACCCAAAGCTTGGGGAACCACTATAAAACTCTGTGTTTGCTGTGATTGTGGTTTGTTGTGAATGCTATGTGATTGCTGTGCAAAAGTAGATATAAATCTGTGTTAGAAACTATTTGCTGCCATAAAAAGTTAAAAAGAATTTGGTCACCTATTCACACCCCCCCCTCTAGGTGTTTAGGTACTATATCTTTCACCTTGACTTTATCTTGAATCCAGATTCATCTAGGGTTGCTCCATTCAGAAATTCTAGAACTTCTTTCTTCCATATTTTGGTTGGCTCTGAAACAAGAAAATCTAACCCTGAGTTTGCAACTAGGGTTACCACATCCTTGATCTCTGGTTCTACATCATCAAACGCGTGCCGCACTAGTTCATATCCTTCATTCACGTTCTCTTCGATCTTGGGCGCCATTAGGGTTTGAAGAATTTGAATTGAGAGAAGAGAGGTGTCGACACACAAGTTTGGTCTCGAAACTTTGGTGAGCGTGTCGACAGTCAATGGCGAAATCTTATTTATACCTTTCTAGGATTGAAGATGAAAGGGCGCGTCAACAAACTTAAATTGTGTTGACACTGTTGAAAAGTGTCGACATTGACTTATAATGTCTCGATAACAATGTGTCGACACAAGTATAGTCGACAGAATATATGTGTCGACACTTGTTTATATGTCGACACCACTTAACTCGACACTTAGTCGAGACTTTACTTCACTAATTCTGCGTCAATCCTAAGTGTTGACACTACCTTGGATGTGTCGACACCTACTTATCCTGTGTCGATAATAATTTTTTGAAGTGTCGACACCAACATCCTAGATGTGTCGACACCTTTTCTCTGAAGTGTCGACACCAATTCTTTGTCTCGACACAGACAACTCTGTGTGTCGACACTATTTTACTTAGCCATTTCTGTAAACTTAATCTAGGTTTATCATACCTAATTCAATTTTAAACCTATTGAATTTGGCTTCTTCTAAAGGCTTAGTATACATGTCAGCTAGTTGATTATCTGTATTTACATATTCTAGTGAAATGTCTTCTTTTTCTACATGTTCTCTTAGAAAATGATATTTTATTTTAATGTGTTTAGTTCTACTATGGGAAACAGGATTGTTTGCAATAGATATAGCACTAGTAGAATCACAAAACAGTGGTGTTCTACTTACTTGAATACCATAATCCTCAAGCTGATGTTGTATCCATAGAAGTTGAGCACAGCAACTTCCTGCAGCCATATATTCTGATTCTGTTGTGGAGATATCCACACTTGTTTGCTTCTTGCTACTCCATGAAATCAGTCTTCCACCTAGGAATTGACAGGTTCCAGTTGTACTCTTTCTATCTTCCTTGCAGCCTGCAAAATCTGCATCTGAATAACCTGTCAGTTCAAAGTCTCCATTCCTAGGGTACCAAAGGCCTAGATAAGGAGTGCCCTTAAAATATCTCAGAATTATTTTGACTGCTGTCAAATGAGACTCTTTAGGGCATGCTTGTTACCTAGCACAGACACATGTAGCATACATGATATCTGGTCTACTTGCAGTCGACACAGACAACTCTGTGTGTCGACACCATTTTACTTAGCCATTTTTGTAAACTATTCTAAGTTGATCATCCCTAATTCAATTTTAAATTTATTGAATTTGGTTTCATCTAAGGGCTTAGTATACATATCAGCTAACTGATTTTCTGTCTTAACATACTATAGGGAAATATCTTCTTTTTCCACATGTTCTCTTAGAAAATGGTATTTTATTTCTATGTGCTTAGTCCTACTATGAGAGACAGGATTATTTGCAATAGAAATGGCACTAGTAGAATCACAAAATAAAGGTGTTCTACTTACTTGAATACCATAATCTTCTAGCTGGTGTTGTATCCATAGTAGTTGTGCACAGCAACTTCCTGCAGCAACATACTCTGACTCAGCTGTGGAGATAGCCACCATGACACCAGCCTTCCACCTAGAAATTGACAGGTACCTGCGGTACTCTTTATATCTTCCTTGCAGCCTACAATATCTGCATCTGAATAACCTGTCAGTTCAAAATCTCCATTCTTAGGGTACCAAACGCCTAGATAAGGTGTGCCCTTAAGATATCTCAAAATTCTTTTGACTGCTGTCAAATGAGATTCTTTAGGGCATGCTTTGTACCTAGCACAGACACATGTAGCATACATGATATCTAGTCTACTAGCAGTCAAATATAGTAGGGAGCCAACTATCCCTCTATATATGTTTCATCTACAGGTTTCCCTGCATCATCTTTGCTAAGAGATATACTTGACCCCATAGGAGTTTTCATGGTACTGGATGAATCCATACCATACTTCCTTATCAGTTCTAGGGTGAACTTAGACTGGCATATGGATAAACCATTCTCAGTCTGTCTAACTTGGAGACCCAAGAAGAACTTAAGTTCCCCCATACTGCTCATCTCAAATTGTCCTTGCATAAGTTTTGCAAACTTTTTGCAAAGACACTTTCAGTAGACCCAAATATTATGTCATCTACATATATTTGTACTAGTATGATCTTACCTCTGGATTCCCTAAGGAATAGATTCTTGTCTATTTTTCCCCTTGTGAATTTATTCTTAATGAAGAAACTAGACAGGGTTTCATACCAAGCCCTAGGGGCTTGTTTTAACCCATACAAAGCTTTCCTAAGTCTATAGATATAATTAGGTTGAGTTGAATCAACAAAACCTGATGGCTATTCCACATAGACCTCTTCCTTTACATTACCATTCAGAAGGCTGACTTAACATCCATTTGGTATACTCTAAATCCTTGAAAGGTTGCATAGGCCAGGAACATCCTTATGGATTCCAGTCTGGCTACTGGAGCAAAGGTTTGATCAAAGTCAATACCTTCTTCTTGCCTATATCCCTTAGCAACCAGTCTTGCTTTGTTCTTGATAATCACTCCATGTTCATCCATTTTGTTCCTAAAGATCCACTTGGTTCCAATTATGTTGTGGTCTTTTGGTTTAGGAACAAGCTCCCAGACTTTGCACCTCTTGAACTGATTCAGCTCCTCTTGCATTGCCTCAATCCAATGAGGGTCTAGGATGGCTTCTTCAAACTTCCTTGGCTCTACTTGGGATAGAAAACTGGAGTAGAGTACTGAGTTTAGATTTCTGCTCCTTGTTTGTACCCCTTGTCATAGATCACCAATGATTTGATCTGCTGGATGATCTCTTAGATGCCTATTAGCTGGAGGCATCCTGGCTTCAGGTTGAACTTCTTGAGTTTCTTCAACTTGCTGCACTCCTTGGACTTCTTCTGCATTAGGTACATGTAGTACTCCCCCTGGACAACAGTCACTATCATCTACATGCTGACTTGCAGTAGATCCTTCTTCAATAGTGAGCTTGTCCATCTTCTTAGTCACACCTGTGGAGCTGCAAATACTTCTAGACAACTCATTGTTAATATGTCTAGCTTCATCAAATAATACATGTACTGACTCTTCTATAACTTGAGTAGACAAGTTGTAGAACCTATAAGCCTTACTATTGTTGCTGTACCCAACAAAGATCCCTTCTTGGGATTTGGCAGCAAACTTAGTCAAGTAAGACTTTCCATTATTAAGTATAAAGCACTTACAACCAAAGATCCTGAAATAGGATAGATTTGATTTTCTGCCTTTCACAATCTCATAGGGGGTCTTATTGTAGCTTTTAGTAATGGTAGCCCTATTAATTACATGGCATGAAGTATTAACTGCCTCAGCCCAGAAATATTCTGGGAGTGATGTGTCACTTAATAGGGTTCTACCAGCCTCAATCAAGGTTCTATTTTTCCTCTCAGCAATGCCATTTTGCTAAGGTGTTCTTGGTGAAGAAAATTCCTGAAATATCCCAAATTCTTCACATAGTTTTGTCATACTATCAGACTGGAATTCAGTACCATGGTCACTTCTAATTTTGACCACTAAACTGTCTAACTTATTCTGAATTTGTTTGACAAAACTATAGAAGACACTAGGTGTTTCAGATTTCTGTCTAAGGAAGAACACCCAGGAAAACCTTGAGTAGTCATCTACAACCACAAATGTGTAGACCTTCCTACCTAGGCTGTGAACTGGCATAGGACCAAAGAGATCCATATGCAAGAGGTTTAAACACCTCACAGCATCTTTGGTTTCAATGCTATTAAAGGTGGATCTAGTCTGCTTGCCCTTTTGACAAGCTGAGCATATTCCATCTTTAATATACTTAACTTGAGGACCATTCCTCACTAACTTTACTATAAAGTTGGTCAATTATATTGTAGTTAAGATGGGCTAGCCTCTTGTGCCATTTGACACAATGAGAATCTTTCTCATCAGCTACAAGACACATTGGAGAACCATTGGTCTCACACATAATGTCTAGGCAACAGACATTTCCCTTTCTATAACCAATCAAAATGATCTCTTGATCATTTGACCTCCTGATATGACAACCATCTTTGACAAATGAGATGTCATATCCTAAATCACTCAGTTGACTTATACTAATAAGGTTATGTTTCAAACCTTTAACATAAGCCACTTGAGTAATTGTTATATGGGTGCTAGAAATGTTACCAAAACCCTTGATAATTCCTTTTTCAGAACCACCAAAGGTGACTTTAGGACCATCCTTGATTGGTGTGTAGTCCTTTAGCAATCCCCTAGTTCCAGTCATGTGCCTGGAACATCCACTGTCCAAGTACCATATTGGGGCATGGCCACTTGGACTTACCTGCAAAACAGATTAGTTGACCTTAGAACCCAAAGAATTCTTGGGTCCTTGGTGCTGGTTAGTTTGCCTCTTAACAAAGCTACCTGCAGATCATCCAACAGGTAGTTTGCTACTCAACTTGGCACTAGAATTGTGCCAACAGTCTATGGAAAAGTGGTCTACCTTGCCACAGCACCAGCACTCAAATCTATTGTACCTTTGCTTAGGTACACCCCTAGCTATTTTATCTACAACTGGCTTGTTGAGAGCTGGGCTTTGCCCTTAGACTTGGACTTTACATTCCTAGCAGGGTTAGTAAACCCCAATCCAGTTTTACCCTTGTGAGATATAAACTCATCAATCAAAGGTAGAACAGACTTAGGTTTAGAAAACCTTGCAACTATGTCTCTCTCCTTCTGAATATAAAACTCCAGATTTCTGATTTGATCATTCTTGAATGTTATAGTTCCCATCTGAATAACAGTTATGTTTTTCAGTCTGGCTATTTCATTTAACTTTTGATCAATCAGCTTTTCAAAATCAGTTGCAGCCACTTTGAGACTTGCAATCTCCTTAGCCTGACTCTTGGCCAAGGATTTGCTTTTCTTAAATGCTTGCAACAGAACTCTATATTCATTAATCAACTGATGAACATTCCCTTCAGATTCAGATCCATTGGCATCACTTGATGCTGATGTAACTGAATCTGAACTAGCACTAGAAATTCAACTTAAAGAACAATTTTGTACCTTATAAGGTCCAGGCTGATCCTTGATTTTGTCACCTTCTTTTAAGGCCATCAGTCCTGTGCACTGAATGTCCTCTTGCACATATATAGAGTTCATTATCTGGATGAACTCTTCTTCCTATTCTTCAGCAAACAGTCCTATGTATGCTTCAGCTTCTGACTCAGTTTCTGAAGATGATAAGTCTGACAGGCTTTTGTCCTTCTTGGCAACAAAGGACCTTTCCTTTTTGCCCTTGAATTGAGTCTTCTTATTATCATTAGACTCTTTCCTTTTCTCTGGATAGTCAGCAATAACATGTCCTTGTCTGTTACAACAATAGCATACAATTTTTGATAAAGTTGCTTTGCTTGACTTGGGCTTTCTCCTTTCTTTCTTTGATGACTTCTTATTCTGATAATAGTCATCTTTTCCCTGTGAAGTGGATGGCTTTGACCTCCACTGTTTCTTCTTTAGAAACTTCTGAAAGTGTCTTGTGAATGCTGTAAAGTCCTCATCACTCTCACTGCTTTCAGACTTTCTGCTTTCTGAATCATCTGACTCAGTCTCAGCAACCTTTGGAGGTGGAGATGGAGACTTACTTTTGTATTTCTTGGTGGCTTCTGTCTTGAATGCCACTGTTCTTTCTTTATGCTCAGTTCTGGTAGTCTTCTCCTCTTCTTTCCTCACCATCAATTGCATCTCATAGGATAGCAGTTTTCCAAACAAAGTTGGAGGAGGAATATCAGCTAACTTGGCCATTTCCCTTATGACACAGATCTTGGTGTCCCAGTCCTTTGTTAGGGACCTCAAGAACTTATCATTTAGCTTATAATTATTGAAATCTATTCCATAGGACATAAGTTCATTAACTATCTTATAGAATTTCTTATAGCATTTTGTTATACTATCAGTCCTACCTTGCCTGAAACTTTCATATTCTTGGTTTAACAAAGACTTTCTGTCCTGTCTCACTTCTTCTGAACCCTCCATATACACTATCAAGGTATCCCACATCTCCTTAGATGTCTTACAGTGTACCATGTTCTGAAAGTTAGCATCATCTATGACACTCACAATGATATTCTGAGCCCTCATGTCCATTGTGGCTAGAATTATCTCATCTTTTGTCATTTCAAAGAAGTCCTTAGGTGTTCTCTGATTTGCATCCAGGACTAAAAACTTCATAGGCACATATGGCCCTTCTTTAACTGTGATATATATTATAGGGTCTGAGGCTTCCATAAATAGTCTCACCCTTTCTTTCCAGATGCCAAAAATCTCTTTTCTGCAAATGGGTAACTTCATGGATCCAAGTTCCTTAAGATTCTCTGTTGAACCCATGTTTCTTGATTTTCTTGATTCTGCACTTTACTTATACTGAATCTGCCAATAGGATCTACTCAGACAGTTAAGTCCTTTTTGAGTAACCTCCCTCTGATACCACTTGAAAGAAATTGTACCTAATCACCTAGAGGGGGGGGGCGGTGTGAATAGGTGACTTAATCTTTTTAAACTTTTTGGCAGATAATACCACAGAGTTATAATCAATTCTTTACAGCAATCAATCAGCAATCACAGAATAAACAAGCACATAGTGAACACACAGATTTATAGTGGTTCCCCAAGGTTTGGGTACATCCACTTTCCCCCTTCGCCTATCTAGTAGTGTACTAGATTCGGCCAAACTCCTCCACTATCTCAGATCCTCAGATCTTACACTCAGAACCCCAAACATGTTCCTACAGCTCAGGCCCAAGGCCCTACAACTCAGTCTTCACAAAGACCTACACTCAGCCACAAGGCCTACACTCAGCCACAAGGCCTACACTCAGCCACAACAGGCCTACACTCAGAGAAATAGATCTCCTACACTCAGGCACACAGGCCCTACCACTCAGCCTTTATAATTACAGGCTTACAACTCAGATCCCTAAGGATCCTACACGAAATTTAGAATACAAAGAATATACCTACAACTCAGAGAAAGAGAGATGAGTTGACAGGTTCTTGATGAGTTCTTGGAAGAACTCTGCTGAGATCAACCTCACTTGGCTTTCTTCAAAGCTTCTTGAATGTAGAACATAATAGGGTTGATCTTCTCTGCAGCTGATCTTCAATCACTGCAACTTAAGATTCAGAACTAGGTCTGAACCCTTCTTCACAGCCTGGTTCCAATGACTGCCTTCTTGGAACGAGCTCTCTCTCTCTCCAACTTCTTAGATCTTCACTTGATTCTTCAATGAATAGCTAGATCTTATTCTCTTTTTCAATCTCTTGTTGTTAATCTCTTAGACTCTTTTTCTGTTGACAGAACAAGCCTATTTATAGGCCTTCTTCATGGTGACCGGCTGATCCGGTTCCTAACAGCTTTCTGACATCTCTGACAGGTGTAGTAGACTGGCTGGAATGGCAGCTGTCAAGTCATCCAGTCAGTTCTTGAAATATCTGTAACTGTCTGAAAGTGTCGAGACAGTCTGTCTTTAAGTGTCGACACTTATAGACCAAGTGTCGACACAAGTTGACTAAGTGTCGACACTAGCCTTTAAGGTGTCGACACAACTCCTTGTGTTGTAGAATTCACTTCTCGACACAGCTTCTTCAATATGTGTCGACACTGATATTGAGTGTCCACACAACTCCTTGTTCTTCAGTACTTAGTTGAATTCTTGTAAGTGTCGACACAACTCCTTTGTGTCGACACATCTTCATGTGTTGAATTTGTTCAGTGTCGACACATCTTCTTGGTGTCGACACATGCCTTCTATGTTGATACTTGCTGAGTGTCGACACAGCTCCTTGTGTCAACACATCTTCTTGGTGTTGAGACTTTGGCTGAGTGTCAACACATTCCCTTTGTGTCGACACTTGTACTTAGAATTTTTGTTGAACTTTGCTGAGTGTCGACACAGCCTCCTAGTGTCGACACTTTCTTCATGTGTTGAGTCTTCTGCTGAGTGTCGACACATTCATTATTATGTCGACACTTATAATTAGACTCTGCTGAAATTTGCTGAGTGTCGACACAGCCTCCAAGTGTCGACACTTTCTGATGTAGACACAGTTCCTCTGGGTGTCGACACTGCTTCTAAGTGTCGACACTTCTTCACTGGACATTTCTTCATTGAGTGTCGACACAGCCTTCATGTGTCGACACTTTCTGTCTGGTGTCGACTCTGCATCCCTGATGTCAACACAATTACTCCAAGTATCGACACTGCTTGCCTGGGTGTCGACACAAGTCTTCTTAAGTGTCGACACTTTCCTTTTGGGTGTCGACACATGGACTTAGAAACTTTTCAGCTTTCCCTGTAAATACTTGACAAGCACAACTCAACTCAAAACACATCAAATACATTTTGATGTATATCATTGAGTAGGGTGAGGCTTCTTCAAATCAGGTACATTTAAACCAATGTACCCAACAACATGGTCGTGTACTGTTGGTTTTGAGTCGGTTGACTGCCGCTTAGGGGGACACGGCCTGTGACACGGGCATGTCACAGGGCGTGTCAGGCCATGTTCAAGCTTTTCTGGCCAAATCTGAATCATTTGATTCCCTCTTCCTGGATCGAATGGTTGGGCTCTGTCCAGGTGTGTAGAAGGCCGAGAAAAAGGGGATATAACCCTTCTTTCATCTTCTTCTTCTTCATCTTATGTCAAGAAAGAGAGAGAGGAAGAAAGGCCTAAGGCAAGAGGGAAGGGAGGAGACTACCAGCTACTGGAGGAGCGGCGGAGTGCGGAGCGAAGATCCGAGAGCGGATTCGTGAAGGCAGAGCCGAGGCGGTGATTTCCATCCGGCTACTTCATGGCACCGAAGCAATCTTCAAGGGTAACGACCTCCTTCTTGGACATCGAAGTCCTTTCTTTATGCATGTGCTGGGAATCCTCCACCAAGAGGTGGATTTGCGGAAGTGATTCCTTTGTTGAGTCTGCTTCTAGCGCCGGAAATATAGAGTACGGCATAGGCATGCTGTGTGAAGCCCATCTGGACCGGTAGTCTGGATTGGTGATGTTCATGGGTAAACCGGAGAAGACTCCGTTGTTTTGGTGATGATATGTAAATGGCTTTCTATTGTGATGAATGTATGACTGTGATGCTGAATGTGAGGAGGCTTTGGCAAAGCTCCTGGTTATGATATGATCAATTGGTAGCACGCCTAGGGAGCTCGAAATAAACCCGGCCTGTTACACCACTAGGGTGGGTTGATCAAGTTAGGTAGGGATCGATTCGTGGCAATGCCTGGGGAGCCGAGTTAAACCCGGCTTGCTGCACCACATGGGTGGGTCGATCGGAATAGGAGGGGGGTCGATGGGTAGTCATGTTTGGGGAGCTTGGATAAACCCGGCTTGCTACACCACATGGTGTGGGTCGATCTACTCTGGTTGTTTATGGATGCTGAGAGGTTGTACCTCTGAGTGGTTTGGGCGGGATGTCGCCAGCTTGCGAGACTGGTGGATTAGGTCCGGTCAACCAACAATTTAACACCTCGGATCGACGGTGTACGACTGGTGGATTCCGGTACGCCAAGAAGGTGCCCTGAGTGCACGGAACGTCTGGTGGATTTCAGCATTTGTGATGTGATGTGTTTGCTAGGGGGATAAATAGAATGATAGACATATGATACATGATGATGCTTGATGATGCGTAATGATAGATGATGGCACTGTATGCAGGGAAGGAACCACTACCCCGGGTACGGGGTAGGGTCGTTATAATGGGTCAGCCAAATGCTGACCGTTACTTTGTTTTGCCGCTTTTTGGTGGATGTCTCATTGCAGGTGCCGCATCTTGAAATGAATAAGTAGAATGGCTAGCTTGTTGCTATTGGCCCTTGAGGGCCATGCAAAGAGCTGTGTTTGGCTTTCATGTGTGGCCGGCCTGCGTACCGATGTACGAAATTATTGATGTGTCAAAGAGGAACCTGTGAGGCCATAAGGCCAGGGTGTGTGGGTTGTATACATTCCTGGTGTTGGTATCTATATAAATATGGTATTTATGTATTGGTGTACATTCTGGTTTGTGTTCATGCTAACACAAAAATGCTGCGCTAGAATGAATGAGTTAAGGATACGCATAGATTTTGATTTCCACAAGTAATTCCTTCGCTTGTCTATGATATATGGCATGGGGCCACGGCCAGACCCACCGTTATATGTCATGTGACGGGTGGGGCGTTACAAAGTGGTATCAGAGCCAGGTTTAGATTGTTTGGGAGGAGAGAACATAATTGAATTCATGAATGTCCACTAGGAATGTATGTCATGCCCATGATATGCGTGAGTGTGTAGTCTTAACGGAGACAGTGCTTGCAGTGTTACAGGCACAACCAACTGGACAGGCAAGGCCTGGTGCAAGGCAAGAGCATGCTGCAGTGGTGGTGGAAGCGCAAGCAAGTGACGACTCATTGACACGTTTTATGCACTTTCATCCACCTATGTTTGGTGGAACTCTTTCACCAACGCATGCAGAAGATTGGTTGGCAAGGGTAAAAAGGATTCTAACTACAATCAGGACGGTAGAGGAGCAGAAAGTGACGTTGGCCACTTTTCTGTTGGAAGGAGATGCGAGATTGTGGTGGGATGAGATCGAAGTGCATCACTTGGCAGGTAGAGGTTTAACTGAGGTTTCAATGGATGAATTCTCCCGAATATTTTTAGCTAAGTATGTGCCAGTGTCGCAGCGGATTGCGATGGAAAATGAGTTTTTACGTCTGGTGCAGGGTGAGCGAGATATTGATACCTACCTGCATGAGTTTACGAGATTTGGGGAGATATGCGGGATCTACCTTTGCGGAGGAAGCGCGAAAGACAAATCAGTTTTATGATGGATTGCGGGATGAATTGAGGTTGGCACTCCCGAGTTCGGTGAGCCAAGGCTTCCAAGCATTGGTCGATACAGCCTGTACTTTGGAGAAGGATATGAAACGCGTACAAGACAATAAGCAACTGGCAGCGGAAAAGCCAGAGTTTAAAGTGCCGCAATCGGATCAATTGGAGTTTCGAAGACGAGATAAGAAAAGATTTAGGCCTGTGGATTTAGCTCCGTCGACTGTTTCTTCGGGGGCGACTTATGTGCCAGGACGTGTTGATACACGTATATACTATAACTGTGGGCAGCAAGGACACATCACAAAATTCTGTTGGAATGCCCCTCCAGGGAGTGAGAAAAAGATAGGTGCATCATATGAAGAAAAGGGTAAAGCAGTGGCCGAGTCATCTGCACCCCGGACGCAACCACGATTTCATGCTATGGAAGTGTAAGAGCCACAAAGCTCAGTTGGGGAAATTCAGCCTCGGGTGTTTAATTTGTCTCTTCATCACGACCTACAAAATCGGGAGGCTGAGCAGAAGTGAAGTGTGATGTGCATCACTTCGATGTTATGACTGAAAGTGCTGTGTATGTAAACTATGCTTTCATATATAGGTGTGCTGAATAAAAGCTGGTGTACAACATATCTATCAAAGTTTGGTGCACTTGAGAGAGTTTGATCATGATGTCTTCTGTTGATGTATTTTGTGGCTACATGTGCACAAGTGGAAGTTAGGGATGTATGTTTGTGCTGTATGTTTGTAGTTTGGTATGAGACAAGCCATAACGTCAAAGTTGGCTCGCAAATATGTGTAATCAAGTGTTGTGTGGATGATTGGTTGATTGGAGACAAATTTCGAGGACGACATTATTTGCAAGAGGGGAGGATTGTAACACCCCGAAGTCAATTGGGTCAATTTGAGCCATTTTGGATTCAGGCATGGGCGACACAGCCTGGGACACGGGCGTGTCCCAGGGCATGTCATGTCTGGGTTGAGTCGAGTCGTGCGTTCGACGAATTTTGCTCGACGATCGTCGAGTGTCGATTGCCGAGTGAGGACACGGCCTGTGACACGGGCGTGTCACAAGGCGGGTCAGTGGTCGACGAACTCAGCTCGACGTCTTGAGCCAGGGCGTGTTTGCGGGACACGGGTGTGTCCAAGTGCACACGGCCTGGAACACGGGCGTGTCCCAGGGCCGTGTGAGTCTCGGGTGAAGTGGAGATTGGGCTGTGTGCGTGACATGGCCAGCGACACAGGTGTCTCTGAAGGAGTGTCAAGTGACACGGCCGGTGACACGGGTGTGTCGGAAGGCGTGTCAGGTGACACAGCCAGCGACACCGGTGTGTCGGAAGGCGTGTCAAGTGACACGGCCTGTAACACGGGCGTCTCACATGACCGGATTCGTGAAGGCAGAGCCGAGGCGGTGATTTCCATCTAGCTACTTCATGGCACCGAAGAGATCTTCAAGGGTAACGACCTCCTTCTTGGACATCGAAGTCCTTTCTTTATGCATGTGCTGGGAATCCTCCACCAAGAGGTGGATTTGCGGAAGTGATTCCTTTGTTGAGTGTGCTTCTAGCGCCGGAAATATGGATGAAAGTAATAGTGCCTTATCACCTAGGGGGGGTGAATAGGTGACCTATATCTTTTTAACTTTTCAGGCAGAAATACAGTGCAGTAATTGCAATTCTACAAGTATCACAGCATAGAAATCATACAAGCATACATTCACATAGTGCACAAAGAATTTATAGTGGTTCCCCAAGGTCTGGGTACATCCACTCTCCCCCTTCGCCTATCTAGTAGTGTACTAGATTCGGCCTAACTTCTCCACTTCTCCTCAGATCCTCAGATCTTACAACTCAGAACCCCAAATAGGTTCCTACAACTCGGAGTGATCCCACTACTACAACTCAGGCACAAAGCCCTACCACTCAGTCTTCAACAAGACCTACACTCAGGCACAACAGCCCTACCTCAGCCTTCAACAAGGCCTACACTCAGAGAAATGATTCTCCTACACTCAGGCTCACAGGCCCTACCTCAGCCTTTATAGATTTAGGCTTACAACTCAGATCTATACAAGATCCTACAAAAATTAGAAAATACACAATATATAACCACAACTCTTGATAGAGAGAGAAGAGTTGACTGGTTTCTTGATGAGTTCTTGGAAGAACTTGGCAGAGATCAACCTCCCTTGGCTTTCTTCAAAGCTTCTTGAATTAGAACACAGTAGGGTTGTATCTTTATGCAGAAGATCTTCAATCAACTGCTGTCTTGAGATTCTGATATCAATCTGAATCTTCCTTATCAGCCTGGTTCAACAGCTGGTCTTCTTAGAAGGATCTCTCTCTCTCCAACTTCTTAGATCTTCTCTTGAAGGTCTTCTTCTTGTTGTGTTGTTTTTCACTTCATTGATTTGATTCCCTTCTGTTGAAGGAATAAGCCTTTATATAAGCTTTCTTCATGGTGACCGGTTGATCCGGTTTCTAACAATCTTCTGACAGCTCTGACAGTAGCAGTTGACCGGTTGAAATGGCAGCTGTCAAGTCATCCAGTCACTTCTTGAAATCTCTGTCACTGTCTGAAAGTGTCGAGACAGATAGTCTTTATGTGTCGACACAAATAGACCAAGTGTCGACACAAGTAGACTAAGTGTCGACACTAGCCTTCATGGTGTTGACAAAACTCCTTGTGTTGTTGTAACAACTTCTCGACACTGCTTCTTCAGAATGTGTCGACACTGATCCTGTGTGTCGACACAAGTCCTTCTTCTTCAATACTTAGTTGATTTCAGCTAAGTGTCGACACAACTCCTTTGTTTCGACACATCTTCTTGTGTTGAAACTTGCTAAGTGTCGACACATCTTCTTTGTGTCGACACATTCTTCATGTGTTGAGACTTTGCTGAGTGTTGACACATCTCCTTTGTGTCGACACTTGTACTTAAACTTTGTTGAAGGTTGTTGACTGTCGACACAGCCTCCTAGTGTCGACAAAGTTTCTCCGAGTGTCGACACTGCTTCTAAGTGTCGACACTGATTATGTAGACAATTCTTCATTGTGTGTCGACACAACCTGTATGTGTCGACACTTTTCTTCTGGTGTCGACTCTGCATTCCTGGTGTCGACACAATTACTCCAAGTGTCGACACAACTTCTCTAGGTGTCGACACAAGCCTTCTTAAGTGTCGACACTTTTCTTCTGGGTGTCGACACATGGACTTAGAAACTTTTCCTGCAAACCTGCAGTTACTTAACCTGCACAAATAAACTCAAAGCACATCAAATACATCTTGATGTATATCATTGAGTAGGGTGAGGCTTCTTCAAATCAGGTACATATATTCCAATGTACCCAACAATCTGCCCTATTTGTAGAAGTCATAACTCTTAGTCAATGATATACACCATACATAACAAATTTTCAGTATGATGTAAAACAGTATTATATGACAGGGAAAATACTTAAACATGCATGAACAGAACATGTATAAACAATTATCTCAGAACAATTAATGTAATAGATTTGAATCATGACACAATGTTCTTACAAATTCCAACATTTAATCAAAAGTTTACATAGAGTTTTAATGCAAATGATTACAATTTGTAAACTTAAGAAAATACTATCCTATGGCTCTGGTTCCTTGATTACAATATCCTTTCCAGATTGAATATTTGCTTGAACTGGAGCTTCATTGTCATCAGCAGCAGCAGGCTTCTTCCCTTTAAGATCTTTCTTTTTCAGCTCTTCAGCCTTTATCTTCTGCCTTTCAAAATAGTGATAAGGCTTGGGGAAATACTTATTAGGCTCATGTGCATTAGGAGGTAGCTTTCCCAGTTTAGCCTTCCTTCTATATTGTATAATGGCCTCTTGCCTATTCTCATGTTTCCTCCACTCCTGTTCAGAATACCATTTGCCTCTATCCAGGATATTGTCCTTAGCAGCCTTCCAAGCAGTCAAAATGATATTCCTGTATGTGGGGCTCCATTGTTCAAAATCGGGCATTAATTCAGCTTGTTCTCTGAACTTTTTCTTAGATAATTGGGCCTCTTATTCTTTTAACAAAGCCTCTTGGTCTTTTAAGATTGTCTCTGGCACAGGCTGGACAACTTTCTCAAGAATGATATTCTGATTACCCTCAGGAGGACTATACATAGACTGTACCTCCTGATGTATCATATCAAAATCTACAGGAGGATATATCACTTGAGGCACTTCAACTTGCTCTCCTCTAAAGTATGCAGGATTGATTCCAGACTCTGCCACATTGTCATCATCATATAAGGGTGGATATCCAAGGGTGGCTCTGATGGAATTTGAAATCCATTTGGCATGATCAGAGCCTGCTATGACTAGTACCCTCTCCCCCTTTATGACTTCTCTCTCTATATGATCTCTAAGATCATCCTTTTGGAATCTTATCTGTGCATTCAAATAGTTAACTCCATCTTTATAGAAAGGTTTCAACCTTTGGAGCTTGTCAGTAACAACCTTTTGAGAATCTGTAATAGCAGTGTGAACTGCAAGTAGGCTTTCTTGGAGTTGCTTATCAAACTCAGCTTTGGCAGCACTGTGTGCAGTCTGGGCAGTAGCTATATTCTTCATTTCAGTGACTATGGCATTATGAGAAGCTGTCAGATTATCATTCATTCTCAGCTGATTCTCCAGGACATAGCCTTGTTTTAGTGCCAGATCATCAAGCTGTTTCTTAAGATTCTCTTGATGTGTAGCCAGATAGACCACTGCATTGCCTCCTTTATGGAAACAATCAGTCATTTCCTTCTTGTTGAGATTCACTTCAAATCTGATAGATTTGATGTCTTGTGCAAGATCAAACTGAAGTGACTTATGGCCTTCATCCATATAGGTTTGTAAAGCCTTCCTTTGCTCGTCTAGCTTGATCTGCAAAGCCACCATCAATGAACTATAATCAGTAGATGGGGAAGGCTGTGGAGCAGTTGTCTGTAGGGCTTTCTTATAGTTCTGGCTCCTTCTCTTGAAGACCTGGAACTTCCTCTTCTTGGCTCTAGCAGCCTCTTCGTCCTCTGAAGCAGAAGTGCTAGCAATATCCACTCTATCCTTAGTACTAGGATGTGAATCCTTCTCAGTCCTTGGGAGCCCTTCAGCATCCTTTGGCTCCACACTCTCTTTGCTTGCAATTTCCTCTACATTCTCCACATGTTCCCCCTCAATATTTGCCTTCTCCCCCTCAACAGCAGCTATTTCTCTCTCAAGGTCTGTCTGTACAAGATCAGGGAATAGCTCCTCTAAGGTGAATTCCTGTTGAGAATGGGCTGGAGAATCTCTGATCTCATCAACCACTTTACCAGCAACAGATGTGTCCTCCATGATAACATCTTGTGGTTGAGGTTGTATCTGTGTTTGCTGATCAACACCAAGTAATGGTTCAGATAAAACTTCATCTTCAATAGGGAAATCTAACTGATTAATTGCAGTGATTACCTCTAGAATGGTTTGAGTAGCCCTTTCACTCTCTAGTGGAGTTGGCTCTTCCACAAGTAGAGGCTCCCCCTGGAGTGTATCTAGGTGAATTAGGCTAGCTGAGGGTAGCTCCCCCTGCCTCTGTGCATCTTCTTGTCTTGCTGGAGACTGTTCAGCATTTCTTCCCTGTTCATCATCAGAACTAAACACCACTTGCTCTTCAGAGCTGCTGGAGGATTCAGAAGCCACAATGGCTTTCTTTTTCTTCTTCTGTGGTGTGTCCTTTTTTGGAGTTGGCATCTCTTTTGTCAACACTCTATCCCACCTAGAGAAAATTTTCATATCAATTCTCCTCATGTGGTTTATCTTTGAACCAACAGCTGGATTCATCACCTCAGGAATACTTCCAGCTAGGTATAGACTCAGAATTCTTCCCAGATTGGGTTTCTTCAGGCTCTCTTTTATCTTATCAAACATAACTACTGACCAATCAGTATTATGTTTGAAGATTATCCTAGTCATCAAACTGAACATATAAGCTGAAATTCTGTCATGTCCTCCAGGCTTGCTCAGAATTACTTTTCCTACTATCTCAGATAGAAACTTTCCTTGTATGTTCATCCCTTTTCTGTTGAAAACTGATCCAATTTTCAGGTTTGAGTCTAATCCACACCATTTCAATGCCTCTCTAGTCTTAGAAGCAGATACATCTTCTTCCTCCTTTGTTCTTGGTAGTTGAAGTACCTTCCTTAGACTTTTCTGTGTGACCTTGACTTTGGTCTCATGAACTCTGAACTTAATCTTGAGTCCAGTATCATCAAGTGAAGCTGCACTCAAAAATTCAAGGACCTCCTCCTTCCAGATCTTGATTGGTTCTGATACAAGGTATTCCAATCCAGTCTCGACAATTAGGGTTACCACACCTTTGATTTCGGGTTCCACGTCATCAAAAGCGTGTCGCACGAGCTCATATCCTTCGTTAATGTTCTCTTCCAGCTTGGGCGCCATTAGGGTTTGAAGAAATTTTGAATTTAGAGAAGATAGATGTCGACACACAAGTTTGGTCTCGAGACTAAGGTGAGCGTGTCGACACACACTTGAGAAAACCTATTTATACCTTTCTAGAATCGAAGGTGAAAAGGCGCGTCAAAATACTTAAATTGTGTCGACACTGCTGAAAAGTGTCGACACTTACTGCTAATGTCTCGATAACTATGTGTCGACACAAATATAGTCGACAGAATATATATGTCGACACTTATATATGTCTCGACACCACTCAGCTCGACACTTAGTCGAGACTCTACTAGACTAATTCTATGTAAATCCTAAGTGTCGACACCACCCTGGATGTGTCGACACCTACACTGTATGTGTCGACACTAAATCTCTGAAGTGTCGACACAGACTTCCTAGATGTGTCGACACTATTTCTCTGAAATGTCGACACCACTACTATGTGTTGACACAGACAACTCTATGTGTCGACAATATTTTACTTAGCCAATTTTGTAAACTATTCTAAGTTGATCATCCCTAATTCAATTTTAAATTTATTGAATTTGGTTTCATCTAAGGGCTTAGTATACATATCAGCTAACTGATTTTCTGTCTTAACATACTCTAGGGAAATATCTTCTTTTTCCACATGTTCTCTTAGAAAATGGTATTTTATTTCTATGTGCTTAGTCCTACTATGAGAGACAGGATTATTTGCAATAGAAATGGCACTAGTAGAATCACAAAATAAAGGTGTTCTACTTACTTGAATACCATAATCTTCTAGCTGGTGTTGTATCCATAGTAGTTGTGTACAGCAACTTCCTGCAGCAACATACTCTGACTCAGCTGTGGAGATAGCCACACTGGTCTGCTTCTTGCTACTCCATAACACCAGCCTTCCACCTAGAAATTGACAGGTACCTGTGGTACCCTTCTTGCTACATGTGTCTGTGCCAAATGCTGACCGTTACTTTGTTTTGCCGCTTTTTGGTGGATGTCTCATTGCAGGTGCCGCGGCTTGAAATGAATAAGTGGAATGGCTAGCTTGCTGCTATTGGCCCTTGAGGGCCATTCGAAGAGCTGTGTTTGGATTTCATGTGTGGCCGGCCTGCGTGCCGATGTACGAAATTATTGATGTGTCAAAGAGGAACCTGTGAGGCCATAAGGCCATGGTGTGTGGGTTGTATACATTCCTAGTGTTGGTATCTATATAAATGTGGTATTTATGTATTGGTGGACATTCTGGTTTGATTTCATGCTAACATAAAAATGCTGCGCTAGAATGAATGAGTTAAGGATACGCATAGATTTTGATTTCCACAAGTAATTCCTTCGCTTGTCTGTGATATATGGCGTGGGGCCCCGACCGGACCCACCGTTATATGCCATGTGACGGGTGGGGGCGTTACAGCAGCCACGGCAGTTTGCTGAGGAGAGGGGGCGGGCACCGGCGAGCTTGCCCTCTGCGAGCTCAACCCCATGGTCCCAAAGGGAGGGGACGGCTCCCGGTGGCGATTCTCCGGGGTCATGAACCGCGAGTCCCCGAGAGTGGTCTTGGCTCGCGGGGCGGTGTCTCACGGCGCGGTGTCTTCTACACCACAAGGACAGTTGTGAGGGCCGTCGCAGACCTCGACGGCGTTCCTCCCTCTTTCAGAGGCAGGTAGAGTGGAGGAGCCGGTCTCGTGCTCCAAGGTGGCCCTCAGGTTGTTGTAGATGGGTTCGGCTATCTGGGGGAATGGTTTAATCTTCTTGGAGCTGGGCTCGGCAGAGCCACCCTACGGCACAGCAGTAGGGACCGCCGTCAGGGCGGCTACACGAGTTGCAGAAGCTTGGTGAGCTCAGTCTAGACGCTCTTGAATCTCCTTGGGGAGCGGCATCTTGGCAGGGTTAGAGCAAAGGGAATGGCAAGAGTCAGGCAGGTGAGCAGGTGCATATATATAGCCGCAGGTGGACCCCATCCAAAGATTCCCCCCCAACTCGCCACCCTAAGCTCTCCGCACACTTGGGGTTTGATGTTTCTTTCCGAGCTTTGCCAAGCTCAAAAAGAGCGTGGATTATGTACAACCCCGTGTCCGGCGAGTAAGGTCACCAAGAACCAGACAAATTGGGCTGAAGATAGGGGGCGAGCTCGGCAGTAGAGAAGCCAAACCCGAGCTCGGCATTCGTCGACCAAAGATCAGCAATCGTCGACCGAAGATCGGCAGTCGTCGAACGCAAGCTAGGCATTCGTCGAACAGAGATCAACATTCGTCGATCCCGAGCTCGGCATCCGCCGAGCTAGTCCGAAAACCGTCTAGGCTCAGGTTAACTGACGGCGACCAATTGATGGGCGAGCTCACCATCCCAGCACGCGCCCTCGCAAAGGAGCTCGGTAACAGCAGGCAAGCGGGACCTGCCGAGGTGATCAAGCTCCCCAGCCCGCCTGGATGTGTGAGGTACGTTTTACTGTTTTG
Organism: Platanthera guangdongensis; assembly: GCA_039583875.1. NCBI lineage: Eukaryota > Viridiplantae > Streptophyta > Magnoliopsida > Asparagales > Orchidaceae > Platanthera > Platanthera guangdongensis. The sequence goes on from CM077160.1 coordinate 67,767,457, forward strand.
CCCCCGCTGGTCTGCCCATAGCCCTTCAAAACAGCAGAGTTTGGTTGTTGGCAGACCCATCCAAGGGTTTGTTTGTAAATTTAGGTCAATTCATTTGGTTATTGGCAGTTCAGATTCCAAAAACTATAAATAGGACTCAAGGGGTACCTCAGAAGGCATGCTTCCTGTGCTCTCCTGCTCCAGTTTTTAAGTGTTTTCTGAGGGTACCTTAGCTCAGCCTCTGGCTAAGGAGGGGAGGCGCTCTCAGATCTTTCGGGTGTGTGGTGGGTCCTCCCCGTCGAGCCCTTGGGTCGATCTTTCCTTGTTATCTTTGTTATTTTGCTTGCAGGAGTGAAGTAGGCGCGAGAACACCCCTTCCCCAAAGGTGAACTCCATAGGAGAGCATTTTTCGGTTTCAACAATATATAAAGCCACATTTATATATAAACTCTCGAGGAATGTACAACCAATATAACATTGTTTGGCCTTATGGCCATACAGTTACTCTTTACAAGAGTGTGGATTTAAAACATAGGCATGCAGGACGACCACACATGAGCAAAACACAGCATTCTTTGCTCAGCCTTCAAAGGCTAGCAGCAGTAGGAGGAGCTGGGACTTCAGCCCTTATGTGTCCCGCTCGGTTCTCCAGCACCTGCATAAGTACAACCCACCAAACGGTGGCAACAAGGCAACGGTCAGCATTCAGCTGACCAATTTATAATGACCCTGCCACTTTTCCCGGGATAGTGGTATTCCTTCCCTACAGGCATAGCAATTCATAGGCAGATATATCTATATCACACATTGTGCTCTCATGCACAAACAATCCATCCTACCCATCAGCCACACGGTCCGACGATCCGTGCACTCAGGGCACATTTTTGGTGTACTGACGAACCAGGGTCCCACCACCGTTCTAGGTCCAACACCCGACGGTAAAATTGAGCATTTAGTCCTTCCGGTGAGTAGGCCTAAGACTCTCATTATGCCCTCCAAATGACCACACATTCAGGTCTTCAAGTCGGACGGACATAACGTAGGTACGGAACATCCACCACCCGTTGCTCAAGTCGCCTTGCCATCACTGAATAACAAAGTACTTTAGGCTAAATATAAGGTGCTGGTCGGTTTCACCTTTCCTGTTCGGCACGAGGTCTTTTCAAGAGCTCATCAAGCTCACAATAGCCACATTGTCCACCAAGGACTGGCTTCACAATAGCCACAAGGTCCACCACGGACTGGCTTCACGGTAGCCACAATGTCCACCACAAACTGGCTTCACAATCAACAAGGGGAGTTCATGCTAGCGTCCTTCATGATCGCTTAGCAGCTTCCGTAGAACTCACTTTTTGCACCCAACTCCATCCAAACCCTACAGCATCCTGCAGTGCCACAAAACTAGTCTTGTCATAGCACACAACACAAGCATCACAATGGTATTTTCCTGGACTACCACTCCAGTACTTCGTGTTACTGCCCATCACAGGTCCAACCCATCGACCCCACAAACTACACATTTAACCGCGGTGTTGATGCACGAAAATGGAAAGGGAGTTGAGCACCACCAGCTAACTATTTGAGCACGGTGAATAGAAGGGGAAAGACAAACTGCGAGCAGCAATCTACTAAGTAGACAAGAGCAAAAGAAACAGCATGGCCGTGAGCCACGACAACAACAGACTTCGCCAGTCGCGGCCTGAATGCCTCTCTTGTGACGGGCTTTCCTTTGATTGAAGAAGGGTGGTTACAGAGTTGATTACAAGTGGAGTAAAGGAAAAGGGGAAGAGCTGAGCAAGCTGGAGTCCGCAAAGCCTGAGATTCGAGTCCACAACCATTAACAAGTAGGCTCCTAGGCACGAGTCAGCGTGCTTTGGGTGCACCACGTCCCCCAATTTATAAGACGGGGGCCTACCCAAATGGGCAGGGCTAAAATAACCGGCTGCCCGGGGTACAGGAGAACCGGGCAGCGGTGATGGGAAGCAAAAATAAAGAACACGCCAGTCCGCGCAAAGGGTGAGGACTTGGCTTGCGGGTTGAGGCTTCCGTCTGGTGTTGCAAGGCACGATCCTGCTGGAGGACTGCGGCCTGGGCGGACGGGACACTTAGCCCGCGAAGAGGGATCAATCCAGAGCTCCAAAGGCATGTCGAACTGGGCGGACGAAGCACTGAGTACGCCGCTGAGGGGATTAACCTTGGGACTGCTGAATGTTGCTGCTCTGTCGAGCTCGGCGGACTGCCAAACCAAGTCCGCCTCTGACGAGCCTGGGACCTTGGAACTATGACAGTGCTTCGCCGATCTGGGCGGACTGCCAAATTCACTCTGCGACTAATGAGGTAGGTGACTGGAATCTTGTACGCGTTGCAGACTGAGGGGTTAACATAATCCCCACACATTTTTAAGTTTTTGAAGACTTCAAAAATGTTTGCTTAACCTCCGAGTCCGCAAGTCTAATTAATGTTGTTAGTGCTATAAATATCGCTGGAAGGCCTGGAACTGACAAAAGTTTCCAACGTCACGGGGCGTTACTCACCTCTTGCGGTCTCTACTTTGCAGTCCAGCATGGCGACACTCGGAGCGTTTTTCACTAGCCTCACTGCAAAGTCTGAAAAATCAATAACGCCAATGAAGAAAAAAAAGGTAATAAAGCGAGGAGGGTCGTCAGTCCGCTCTGTAGGAGAAAGCTCCGAGAGTAAGAAGCTAGCTATAGAAGCAGTTCGCCAGACTGACATGCCTGCTCGTGAAAAGTCCGGGGATGCCCCCGTATCTCACTTAGAACAGCCATCAACAAGTGCGGATAAGACGCTAAATCCGCCAGAGATTGCTAGTGTTAAGAAATCTGCGAGCTCTGCATGCACAGTTCGCGATAATAATGAAGCTGAAGTGTCTTCACGGAATGCTCAGCAGCCCGTCATTTTCCTTGATGAAGGTAGGCGACTTGCAGGAGAGGAAGTTGGGATGGACGCGCCTTCACAGGTGCTGGTTATTTTGAATCCATAGATCATCCGCGATAATCTGCTAGACTTAGTGAAGGCAATCGCAGACTCCACTTGGAAAAGGGTCTCTTCTGAGAAGAAGTGGAAGAGAGACAAGTCCACTGTGGCCGAACGGGTAGAGAAAAAACTACGGTCTAGGAAGGAGAAGAATATCTCTGTGTGGACTAGGGTTGCAAGCTTGCAGCATAGGCCACGGGAAAAAGAAGTATCTGAGGGCGACCTCGTTACTCCGGACGCCCAAATCCATGGAAATAATTCCCTCTCGACGGTCAGTTTATCAACTGACAAAATATTGAATTCCATAGACATCGAGCACCTTGATCTCATCAACAAATCCTTGATGGATGTGTTTCATCCTGAGGTAGAAATCCTGGGAGCTAAGACCAGCGAGCTCCCCTCTTTACCCGTTGTTGAAGAGAAGGAAAAAACTGAAGGAGAAGATAACTGAGCAGAAGAAGCAGATCGTCGCACATGTGGCGTCGGTAGAGGCTGCTTCGAAGAAGATCGCGGCAGACAAAGAAGCTGAAGACCTGCAAGTTGCTACAGAGCTACTACGGATAGGTAAACACCAACCGGCGCCTAAATACTTTAAGCATTAGTGGCTTTACAGGTCGCCGTGGCGGAAGTCGAGGCCAATCAAGATCATCACCGAAACTGACGATATAGTTGTGTCGACGAGTTCGGTGGCTGAGAGGAGAACTGCGGTTCACTGCGAGTGGAGGAAACATCTAAGTGCTTTTGACCCAGAGCGGATAAGGCGGCCTATCTTCGATAGTCGGCAACATGTCGTTGCCTTTGCCAAAAGTGATCATTTATCTCCATACTTTGAGTCCGCTGCGGACTGTATTTGAATATGAACTTGACCTTCTTTGTTGCAGGAAGGAAGTCGCCACCGGGCTCTGTCGAGAGTGGCGAGATAGTGACCACGCCGGATACTGCAGCTGTCGCGGTCTCGCTTGATGGGTACGCAAAAGGTGAGCAGCCGGCCTGGACAAGATCGCAGAGTTAGAAAAGAAATTTCATGCTGAAGATCAAGAAATCAGAATGGAGTTAAGGAAGGTGGTAGAGCGCGAGAAGGCTGCGGCGGAGCGCGAGAAAGCCTTGAAGGACTAGGTCTCCAACATCTCCAGGGTGCTGGAGAGGTCTGACAGGGAAAATAGGCGGCTTGTTGATGATGCCCGCTTCTACAAAGGAAAGTACTTAGTGGCGATTTGGGCTGACAAAGGCAAGCGGGTTGCTGAGGTCGCCGAAGAGAGGCCGCGACTGCCAGATCACGCTTCTCCAACGGATGCTCCAATCCCCGCAGAAAGTTGCCAGCCCGCCGCTAATGAGGTAAGAAGGTCGGCAACTGATCTCGTGGTTCCTTTGAGCCGCGTTGACCGGGAGGCCACACACATGCATCGTACCATCAACACCATCCACCACCACATCTACCGCTTGTATGGTGAAGTGCTTCAGATGAGCAACCAGGTGGTGCATCTATGCAGAGATAGAAACGAGCAGCCTGCGCGATCAGAGAATTGAGACCGCTGAGGTCGCAATTGTATGCACTTCGATCTGTTGTATAATTTGTGTTGAACAATTCTAAGTTTCTCTGTTTCTGCGATTTGTGTAATGAGCAATGCTGCGTTTTATGCGGATAAAACTTGTATCTGTGTACTCTGATGTGAAACTGTGCTGTGGAGAAGTGTGCGGACTAATGTTGTGTTCGCTTTTATAAATTTAACTTGTGAATTAATCTGCAGGTGGGAAGTATTGTGAGCTGGGCAGATTGAAATTGTGTTTGCTTTAACTTGTTCTTTGAAATTTGCTTGGCAGGTGCGGGAAACTGGAAACAGCGAACTGAGTGAACCCAAGATTGCGTTCGCATTGTTTTTATTTTTGCTGCATGAAAAACTGAATTGTTGCGAATTTAGCGGACTGGTGAATCGAGCTATGCGGCCTGGACGAAAAGCTGTCAGGCCTCACTCATATAAATATATCCCTATTGCTTGTTCTATGCAGGAAAGCAGTTGTAGCAGAATACCCTGCGGCCTGCGAATATGGTGTCTGCCAGGACTGATGCCGCACTTGCTTTCCATGCTACCGACCACAAAAAGTGCACACTGACGGAGGCCGATCTTGACGCCTTTGTTGAGAAACACATGGAGGACTCACCCTTGATTGTCCGCCTTCCCGCCGAAGAGGAAAGATTGAACTTCTCAACAGCGAACCAGATCGCGATACCCGTTGACCATTTCGACACCGGGTTCAAATTCCCTATGTTATGGGAGATAGAAGAAATTTTTGAGCACTACGGGATGGTCCCGGGACAACTCGCACCCAACACCTTAGCAGCCATCTATAGAGTCATTGCATACCTGCAATGAGAAAAGATCGCCTTCTACCTGAACATCTTCCGCAAGATGTTTTCAGTCTGCTCGATAACACCCTCAGGAGGCCGCCCATATAAAGGGGTGATTTACTTCTACTACCGAGGGATGAAGGTCATGGGTCTGCCTAACAAGATCCATAACTGGACCTCCAGGTTCCTAATCTTTGAGGGTGACCTAGGGTTCGCACACCAGAATATCCTTTTGCAGTCCGCTTACATTGCATACCAGAATATCCTTTTGCATTTTATCGACTTCACTACGCCTATAACTCTGGCTTCGCCCGCATCTATCCAAGCTAAGGGAATACGACACTTTCGACCATACAGAGCTTCATACGGCGCCATGCTGATGCTCGCTTGGTAGCTGTTATTGTAAGCGAACTCCACCATATAGAGATGATCTTCTCATCTCTTCCCAAAGTCGAGGGCGCACATCTGAAGCATGTCTTCCATCGTTCTATTAGTCTGTTCAGTTTGGCCATCAGTTTGGGGATGAAAGGTCGTACTGAATTGTAACTTCGTACCAATAGTTGATGAACGAGCCTCCAATCATTTGATGTGAGCCTCCCATCTCTATCACTTACGATGCTCCGAGGAACATAGCTTGGGTTGCTTTCAAGAGTGCCAGGCTTAGCGATGTGGAGTCTGCCATCGTCTGGTTTCTCTCAGTGGCCCGGCTAGACATCGAGCATTACATCCCGATGCTGGCGAGCCTGGATGGCATAACCTGCGAAGAGAGTAAGTGTAAGCGGACTGATTATTTGTATCTGCCGCGACCTGTTTGCTGACAACTTTCCTTGCAGCGATCCTGGCTGTGCCCGCAAATCTACCAAAGACGCCTGGCAGAATCACACCTACACAGAGGGAAAGAAAGCAAGAACTTGCAAGGAAAAGAAAAGAGGAAGGAGATCCCGCGGCAGACTGCTCCTCTTCTGAAAGCTTTGAGATGCAGGGCTTTGGCAACCGCCAGAAGGATCTGAGGGGGAACCCGATGATCCACTGGCACAATAAGAACAATCATGTCTGCCTGTCAACAGTGCTACCGTCATGGAAAAGTATGAAGATAACCCGCCACGCTCATGTCACGATCTCCGCGCTCTACCGGAAGCACAACTTGATCGACTTGAAGAAGATTTCTCCTGCTGACCTCCCTCTGCTGGCCGCCCAGGCAAGCGTGAACAGTATGGTGACAAACCATTTTGTTTGTTCCCTAGCCAGAGACCTGCTCAGACAAAATGAGCAACTTCAGTGAGAAAAGAGGTTGATCAAGGAAAGAAATGTGTGGCTAGGGAAAAGGGTCGCTAAGCAGAAAGAAGAGCTGGTGGTAAGTTGTATTTGCAGCGGTTTCCATTTGAGTCTGCCGCGAACTGACGTTTGTGCCTTTGTTTTTTGCAGGTCACGTATGACTTGGAGAATGATAACTTCCAGGCCGTCATGCTCCCCTTTATGAAAGAAACCGTTGAGGTCGCTATCGAACGATTTGTCCACGGCGGCTTCGCAAAGGAAGGGGTGGACGGCGTCCCTTTTCTGCAGCTCTTCCCTGAGTTGGAGGAGCAGGTCGCGGCGATGGAGCGGACTGCTAGAGAAAAAGATGTAATTGCTGAGGAAGGAGAAGAAGAAGAAGAAGGAGAAGAAGAAAGAGAAGATGGAGAAGGTGGAGAAGCCGAGAAAGTTGTTGATGACACTGGTTCAAGCCAGCAAGGCGGAGATCAGTCCGCTGAGTCCGGCGCCTCTGCATCTAGCTCTGCTGGCAAGAGCTCGCATAGCGAGTCCGTGGCCAGCACCAGTTCAGATAGCAGTGGAGGAAGTGGCTTAGAGGGCTATTCTCCGAAGATTGATGTCGAAGGCCTAAGCCCTGAACCCCCTGCAGAGAAGAAACAGAAGATGGGTGAAGCAGAATAATGTATTTTGTTTTTAATATTTTTGTAAGGGGAGCAGACTAAAGCTTGGAGTCCGCTAAACATATAAAAGTTGTAACTTGATCTTTATGAAATGCAAAAGGATATTCTGTTATCAGTATGCATCTTCTGCAATGTTTGCTTTTTTCTTATTTAAATGTGGTCTGACGTAGTTAAGAACGAACTTCGTATATCAATCCGCATATTGTAGAAACTATCCGCGCGACGCACGTTTTCAACTTTGCCAATTAGAAAACCTTATCAAACAATCCAACTATAGCTCGCCACAACATTAGAATTAATGTCATCAGCCTGCTTGCGAAAATAATATTAAGTATAGGCGGACTCTGGCGAGTTTCATTAGCAGTCCGCAATTTCTTTTGCCAAAATTGAAAACATTTTTCAAGCTTAACATCAATAATAAGTGTTGCGGACTTATTATTATTGCCAAGCTGCAAGCTGAAAAAGCTAAAACCGTGTACCAATCGTGCGGACTGGGCGGCTACAATTCTACAGTCCGCACATAATTGAATAGAAATGATCTATAGCTCTGACGAAGTGGGCAGGTGCTGCCGGAGCGGCATTGCTTTTCACACCGGGCCATGAAAACTATAGATCAACGCAAAGAAATCTTGTGGACTGAGCGGATACCAGAATACAGTCTGCAATGAATAAAAAATAGAAATGACCCATAGCTTGTGACCAAGCGGGCAGGTGCGGCCGAAGCGGCATTGCTTTTCTCACTGAGCCACAACTTATAAGATCAATACAAGAAAGCCTGCGGACTGGGCGGATACCAAGAGACAGTCCGCACTGAACTGAATAGAAATGACCCATAGCTTGTGACCAAGCGGGCAGGTGCGTCCGGAGCGGCATTGCTTTTCTCTTCGGGCCACAAGTTATGAGATCAACCCAAGAAATCCTGCGGACTGGGCGGATACCAAGAGACAGTCCGCACTAAACTGAATAGAAATGACGCAAAGCTTGTGACCAAGCGGGCAGGTGTGGCTGGAGCGGCATTACTTTTCTCGTCGAGCCCCAAGTTATGAGATCAACCCAAGAAAGCCTGCGGACTGGGCGGATACCAAGAGACAGTCGGCACTGAGCTGATTCCCTGTGAAGAAATGAGCTGTGGACTTGTGCCCAAGTGGGCAGGTGCGGCCGGAGCGACATTGCTTTTCACACTGGACCTTAGGATCTGCACACTCAATGGAACGGTTCACTGCCCTCTTGCCTAGAGTACAATCAAAGTTGATCTTTTTGGCAGGTGCGGCCGGAGCGGCATTGCTTTCCTTCAAGATCAACCAGGCTATGGGTCTCCTGCAGGCACTGCTTGAGGGTACCACAGAGTGTTCGAGGGTCACAAGCTAAGATGATCTGTGGGTAGGTGCGTATAGCATTGCTTTTCAGACACGATCATCAAAGTTGTAATGATATCCCTAAAGTGGCATGGTAGAGCTTAACACCCACCCTGTCCCTCCATAATTCAGAGGTGGGGTCAGGTACTAGCCGGGATCCGAAATTCAGTATCCTACCACACTAGAACCTGCAAGCTCCCACTACACGGTGCGAAATCTCCTCGCAACATGTGGTCTTTGTGGTGTTATGTTAATGACAACGGTTCTAAGTGAGGTTTCAGTTGAACTCGGCGATGTATCCTGGTATCAGGCAACCGTTATTGTTATTCGGGTGACAAAGGAGAAAACACTAGAAAAAGTGTTAGTATGAAGTCTTTTATCAAAAAAATCTTTTGCAATGTTAGCATAAGAGAGAAAAGATAGTTCAAAGATGGAACCATTTTGAAATCTTCCTTGTTCAATATGCTAACTGTTACTATCCAAGAGATAAAAAACACTTGAAGAAATGTTAGCAAGCAGACTTTATCAATAATAATCCTTGAAAAAGGTTACATAGGAAGGAAATGAAAAGAGGAGGTTAAGGAATAGAACCGCTTGAGATCATCTCCTCTCCACGTATGTGGTACATCCTCCCCTTCATATGTTTGTAAGCGGTAAGCCCCGCTCTTGAGAACTTCTTTAACAATGAAGGGTCCGACCCAATTCAGATTAAGCTTTCCTTCTGAGCTGGCTCTTGCAGCAGCGTCAACTTTTTTAAGAACCAGATCTCCCACTTGGAAGTGTTTGATCCTTACATTCTTATCAAAGTATCGGGTCATCCTTCTCTTGACCTCTTCCTGCCTTATTCCTGCTTTGTCTCTGATTTCTTCAATGTGCTCCAAGCTGAACTTCATCTCTTGATTATTCAGCTCAAGCCAGTCCTCAAAACCTTGCTTTGCTAGCAGAACTCTAGGCGATGGAACTTCAAACTCAACTGGAATGAGGGCTTCTGAGCCATGAGAAAGTTTGAATGGAGTTTCACCAGTTGCGGATGAAGGTGTTGTTCTTAAGGACCAGAGGACTGATGGAAATTGATTAGCACAACTTCCTTTGAGATTCTGCACTATCTTCTTAAGTAAGTTGAGGACCTGCTTGTTGGTTGCTTCAACTTGGCCGTTGCTTCTGGGATGATGGACTGATGCAAACTGCAGCTCTGTTCCGATCTGCTTGCAAAAATCAATCATCTCTGCATTGTTGAACTTTGGTCCATTGTCGGTTACTATTGCCATTAGGATTCCATGCCGGCAGACAATCTCTCCCCAAATGAAACTCTTGATGACCTGAGTTGTTGTCTTTGCCAATGCCTTTGCTTCAATCCACTTGCTGAAGTAATCAATAATCACTATGATAAAGCGTCGTTGCCCGCTCGCCATGGGAAATGGACCAATGAGATCCATCCCCCAAACTGCAAAGGGCCAAGGAGTTGCAATTGATCTGAGTGACTGAGCAGCTTGATGCTGAAGTGGAGCAAACGTCTGGCACTGAACACATTTTCTGTCATAAGCCTCAGAATCTTTCTTCATGGTGGGCCAGAAATAACCCTGCCGCAGGATTCGTCTTTCTAATGTTCTCGCTCCTGAGTGACTTCCACACTAGCCAGAATGAACTTCTTGCAAAACAGTCGGAGCTTCTTCTTCTGAAACACACCTAGCCATAACAGACAGGAAGGTTTTTCTGTAAAGGACACCTGCCACCAAGTAATAGTGAGCTGCTTTTATCTTGAACTTTATCCGATCTTTAATCGAGTGATGAAAGTTCTCTGTTGAAAGGTTAAGAATGAATGGATCCATCCAGGAGGGACGCTGATTAACCTGCATCAACTCTCCTTCATCCACTGTCGGGCGGAAGAGTTCAGAAGTTGTTCCTCCTGATGGAAGTCCATGCTTAGCAAGAATATTCGCCTCCTCATTTTCTGATCTAGGGATGTGCTCAATGGTAAAGATTTTGAATTTGCCAACCTCAACTTTCACAAGAGCAAGATACTTCCTCAAGATTGGCTCTCTGGTATCAAAGTTACCAAGGACTTGTGACGCCATCACCCGAGAATCAGTCTTGATATGAACATGATCAATTCCGAGCTCTCTTGCAATCCTCAAGCTTGCTAACAAGGCTTCATATTCCGCCTGGTTATTGGTTACTGGAAAATAGAACTTGATTGCCTGCTCAAGTTTAATGCCATTTGGGTTGATCAGAACCACTCCTGCTCCAAAGGAATTTCTTCCTGAGGCACCATTAACATAGATGGTCCAAGCCAAAGGAGATCTTTCTGCCTGATTAGAACTGGACTCTGATGTATCAATCAAGAAGTCTGCTAGAACATGAGCCTTGATAGCTGTCCTGGGCACATAAGAAATTTCAAACTCACTCAATTCTATTGCCCATTTGGCCAACCTGCCAGAATGCTCTGCTTTCTCCAGCACACTTTTCAAAGGCTGATCAGTGACAACTTGAATTGAATGTGCCTGGAAGTAAGGATGGAATCTGCGAGCAGACATAACCAATGCTAAGGCCAACTTTTCCAGAATCGGATATCGTGTCTCTACATCTTTCTGAATATGGCTAACATAATAAACTGGGAACTGCTTCCTGTTCTCTTCTCGAAGAAGAACTGAGCTGACCACCTCAGGGCCAACTCCTAAGTATAAGAATAACATCTACAATGACCGGGGACTCTGGAGCAAAGGTGTTGAAGTCAGCTGCTTCTTTAACTGTTCAAAAGCCTGAGAACACTCTTCTGTCCACTCAAATTTGGACACTCCTCGAAGAGTCTTAAATAAAGAAGCACTCTTGTCAAAAACTCGAGAGAGGAACCTCCCGAGAACTGCCAACCTCCCACCTAACTGTTGAACTTCCTTAGGTGAACGCGGAGGAGCCATATCCAGAATGGCTTTTACTTTGTCTGGATTGGGAACAAGCCCCTCTGGAGTTAGGAGGTGACCAAGGAACTTCTCCTTACTCGCCCGAAAAGTACACTTTGACGGGTTAAGTTTCATCTTGAATCTACGCAGAGTAGAGAAAGTCTCTACTAGATCTTGTAGCTGTAGCGAGAAAGACTTGCTTTTGATCAGAAGATCATCCACATATACCTCAAGGTTTTTTCCTTTCTGTTGCTTAAATACATGGTCCATCATGCGTTGATATGTTGCACCGGTATTTTTAAGCCCAAAGTGCATCACGAGATAACAGTAACAACCGTCGTTGGTAATGAATGACATATGAGGAACGTCATGTTTGTGCTTTCTTATTTGGTGGTAACCAGAGAATGAATCTAAAAAACTCATAAAGGAGTACCCTACCGCAGAATCAACTAAAGAATCTATCCGTGGCAAGGGGTAACAATCTCTGGGGCACGCTTTATTAAGTTTCGTGAAATCTACACACATGTGCCATATCCCTCCTGATTTTTTAACCATTACAACGTTTGATATCCAGGTAGGGTATTGAATTTTACGAATAAAATTTGCTTTGAGGAGCTTCGAGATCTCCTCTCTAATTGGATCCGCGAGCTTTGTTGCCACGTCTCTCTTCTTCTGTTGCACAGGCTTGAACTTGGGATCAACATTGAGGTGGTGGCAAGCAACATCCGGATCAACGCCTGGCATATCCTCCGCCGACCAAGCGAAGACATCCAGGTTCTTCAGCAAACACTAGATCAACTCGGTCTTCTGATCTTCAGGCAACTCCGAGTTGATGGAGAGCTTCCTCTCCTCCCCCTTAGCAATTGGGACTCCTTGTGTCACCTGGGCAGGTTCCAGGTGAGCTCCTTCTCTGTCTGCAGCAGTTTTTGAACATGAAGAGGCTTCTGCAGCTACTGCTGGAGCAATAAGAGGACTGAATTCGGCCATGTTGACAATGCGAACGTAACATTCCCTTGCTCACCTTAGGTCACTCCTGACCCTGCACATCCTTCCATCAGCAAAAAATTTGATCGCGAGGTGGTAAGTAGAAACCACCCCTTGATACTTGTACAGCAAGGGTCTGCCGAAGATTGCTTGATAACTGCTGGGAGAGTCAACCACTATGAATTGAACCTGCTTGGTTGCTCCTCCAAGCTTTACTGGTAGGGTGACACTTCCTTCGACTTCTTTTCTCTCACCAGAGAAGGCATAGAGTGGCCCTTCGGTGGAAAGCAGAGGTTTTCCAGTCTTCAGGGCCTCAAAGGTTGATTTGAACAATAGGTTGACGGAGGTGCCAGTATCAATGATAATTCTATCCACTGTAAAGTCTCCAATAATAGCCTTAATCATGACAGTATCATCAAACGGATTTGCTATTTGAGGCAGATCAGCTTGGCCAAAAGTAATAACCTCGCTTGCTGGAGCAGAGGAAGAGGAAGAGGCAACCTCTGCTCGAGTGACCTTTGAAATCGAGGAATTCCGAGTAGACTAGGTTCCTGCCCCACCATGAATGAAGAAGAGCCCCCCAGGACTCCCTCATCATCTCCATCAAAACATTCAAATGGAACGTTGATAGGCCCCAGATGGCCTTAATCCTCTACCTCCACACACTCCTGATAGGCTTCAGCTACCTCATTGCCCTTGGAGGTATATGGCTTCGAAGAAGAGTCCTTCTTACTCAAATCGATCTTTCCCTCAGCAAGCAGTTTTTCTATCATCAGACGAAGGGCTTTGCAGTCTTCGGTTAAATGACCCTTCTATTTGTGAAATTGGCAGAACTGTGCATTGTTCCTTAGCCTCAACTCTCTTTGAGGCCCTTGTTTCTTCTCATCTGATTTCTTCTGCGATGTGGATGACTTCATCAAGAACCAGACCTATAATCTCCTCCATGGAGTTGGCATCATACTGGTTTGGAGCAGGCAGGGCTGCTTGATGAAGAATGGGAAGGGCTTGCAGCGGTATGGCAGGAGTGGCGGCCAACGGAAGTCTCTGATCTTGAAACTATTGATGGTCTAGGAGGGGTTTCTTGTGGTGGAAATTCCGACCCCTTTGAGAAGGAGGCTGTAAATCAGGGCGAGGAGGTTTGCTGTGATGGTGGTTGCTATGAGAAGAAGAGCCGGAAGCATCCCTTCATTCAGCCTTAGCTGTCAGGGATGAGACATAGGTGGGGTTGGCGTTCTCGCCTTCAATGAAGCGATTAACCATTGCTATCAACTCCTGGTTTGTTGCTGGTGCCTTCGTTGTTGCTTTGAATTTTAAGGGGCCTTCCCGGAGGCCATGAATCAAGGCAACCTTATAGTAATCGGGGTTCACTTTCCTCACCACCTGAATCTCTTTCTGGAAGCGATCAACAAACCGTGCAACCGATTCATTGTCCATTTGCTTGATTCCGAAGAGAGCAGCCGGTCCATCTTTTCTCTTTTTCGAGGTAGCAAACCTCAGCAACAGTTCGTTGCGAAGCTCAGCGAGGGAAGAAATCGTGCCCGAAGGCAGCTCATAAAACTACTCTCTCACCTGTCCTTCGAGAGTGGTAACCAAAAGCTTGCATTTGATGGCGTCGGAGAGGCATCTCAGTACAACTGCCTCTTCGAACGTTTGGAGATGGGCGACTGGATTAGTCTCCCCTGAGTAGAATGGAAGATGGGGTTCCCTGAAGTTACTTGGAGCCGACTCCCATCAGATTCGATCGACAAAGGGAGACGGAGCATCAAACTCAGCACGGTAAGATGGGCGGACTGGGGCTGAAGGGTCCGCGGGCTTGACGGACTGGCAATCTGCGAAGAGCTGGCGGGCAGGAGTGCCCCTGGCTGACTCCCTGAAAAAATCCATAAAGGAGGCGAACTGCTCCTCTTGAGGATGCAGAGGAGCAGCGGACTGAGCGAGATGGTGAGGCTGGATAGGAGTGACGGGAGATTGCCGAAGAGGTGTTCGGCGAGCTGGGGTCTGGCGGACTGGCGAGTCTGCAGGATCAACTTTGGCCTGGGGAGCAAGCTGTTGGGTCAACAAAAGCAAGGCCTGGCTGATTGTATCAAGACGCTAATCGGTCTGTCTGCGGGATTGCTCAACCTCAAAACAAGCCTGCTTAATGGCATCCCAAAGAGAATCTTCTGAAGAGCTGGAGCGGTCTGAGTAGCGAGCTCGGTGCTCTGACATGTCTGTCCGCTGAATTCAAAATACTACTCAAATCTGAAGGTCGCCTGTTAACTATTGATGCATGAAAACGGAAAGGGAGTCGAGCACCACCAGCCAACGGTTCGAGCACGGGGGAATAAAAGTGGAAAGAGAAACTGCGAGCAGCAATCTACTAAGTAGATGAGAGCAAAAGAAACAGCAGGGTCGTGAGCCACGGCAACAACATACTTCGCCCGTCGCGGCCTGAATGCCTCTCTTGAGACGGGCTTTCCTTTGATTGAATGAGGGTGGTTACAGAGTTGATTACAAGTGGAGTAAAGGAAAAGGGGAAGAGCTGAGCAAGCTGGAGTCCGCAAAGCCAGAGATTCGAGTCCGCAGCCTTTAATAAGAAGGCTCCTGAGCACGAGTCATCGTTCTTTGGGTGCACAACTTCCCCCTATTTATAGGTCGGGCGCCTACCCAAACAGGCAGGGCTAAAATAACCGGCTGCTCGGGGTACAGGAGAACCAAGCAGCGGTGACGGGAAGCAAAAAGAAAGAACACGCCAGTCCGCGCAAAGGGTGCGGACTAGGCTCGCAGGCTGAGGCTTCTGTCTGCTGCTACAAAGGCGCGATCCTGCTGGAGGACTGCGGCATGGGAGGACGGGACACTTAGCCCGCGAAGAGGGATCAATCTAGAGCTCCAAAGGCACGCCGAACTGGGCGGACAAAGAACTGAGTCCGCCAATGAGGGGATTAGCCTTGGGACTGCTTAATTTTGCTGCTCTGTCGAGCTCGGCAGACTACCAAATCGAGTCTACCTCTGACAAGCCTGGGACCTTGGAACTATGTCGGCGCTTTGCCGATCTGGGCAGATAGCCAAATTGAGTCTGCGGCTAATAAGGTAGGTGACTGAAATCTTGTACGCATTGCGGACTGAGGGGTTAACACGTGGAGCCTTCTCCGGTGTGCAAATAAAATATCACCAATCCAGACCAACCTGTCCAGATGAGCTTCACACAGCATGCCTTTTTCGTACTCCATTTTCGGATCTATATGCAAAACTATTGGGGACTCCAAGAATCAACCCAAGGAAATCCCTTCACAATCCACCCTCTGGTGGGGGAAATATGAAAGTGAGGGTTAGACCTGATATACTCTAGAGGGGGGTGAATAGAGTATCCCTAAACCTTTTGTTGTTTATAAACTTTTCAGAGTAGAGCAAATGATATATACTAATATTTACTGTAAGCAAAGATATAACCTAGGATAAACTAATCTAACACAGCCACAGCAAAAAATAAACTAACACAGGCACAGCAAGAGAAAAAGAAAAAGTGCAACCTGACGACATAAGAACTTTATAGTGGTTACCCAACCTGGGTACATCCACTATTCTACCACCTTGGTAGGAATCTATTATAGGTTTTGATCAGGTGACTGCCACCAATGAGTTTTTGATCAGGTGCTCAAAAACCACCTCAAGTCTTTTGATCAGGTGACTTGCAACCAATTGAATAACTTCTGAAGGGAGTTAAAGAATCCTTTGTATAGTGAGGGGGTGAGAGATTTATGAAGTCTTCTCTTTCTTAAAACAACTGAGAAGACATGTGGATCTTGATGTTGTCAAAGCTCCCCCGGAGATATTGAGTTGTTCAGGAAGATTGGAGCTTTGCTTCAGGGTGTAGGTCTTCTATCTTCATCCTTGATTTGAACAGATCCAGGAACTTCTTGACTGATAGTGGTTTGTTGTCCTTGAAGAATCTTGGAGTGAAGGTTGAAGAAGACTCTTGATTTGGAATGAATGTTCTTCTTCTTCTTCAGCAATGTCATGGTGAAGACCAGATTAATTTTCTGCACAAAGAAGGATTAGAATGTTGTTGTTGTTGATCTTCTCTATGTGCCTAGTCTTTTATTTCTGGTCTGGATTCTCTGTCTGTTGAAAAGAGAGAAAATCTTTTTTATATGATCAGTCGAATTTCTAATTTGAATTTTTGAATTGTCTGCGTTGATTGATGACGGCCTGGAGAATGTGATACGGCTGGATAGAATATATGCATTAACGGATTTCGATAACTGTCCTATTGAAAAGAGGCAAGCAATAATCCTGATGAATATCATAATCAATCTTGCGTCTAACGGTTATATTCAGAGAATCTTAAGCATTAATTATTCAGGAATTACTGCAGTAGAATAAGGACAAAAGAAGGAAAAATCCAAGTCTGGATTTGCACAGAATTCGTCGAGCAAAGAACAGATTTCGTCGACCTGAGTCCAAAGTTCGTCAAGTTGAGAAATCATGTTCGTCGACCTGATAAATGTTGTTCGTCGGGCTGAGATCCAAGTTCATCGACCTGAGAATGGCTAACTGCTTTCTTATAACACTTGCCAATTCTATGCTCTAAGTACGTCGAGCTGATAATGCAAATTCGTCAACCTGAGTTCAGAGAAAGGATTCTGGACTTAATGTGTTGAAGTTGAGCTTCCAGAAATTGTCGACCTGAGCTCGAATATCGTCGAGCTCAACTCAGAGAATTTACTCTGAGTTCGTCTAGCAGAGCACGACTTTCATCGAGCTGAGTTCGACGAACGTCGAACTCACTTGTCTGAACTTGATTTTCTTCTAAGTCTTTAGTCTTATGCTATCTTCTGTTGGCTGGTCCATGTGTGGTTGTTTCTAAGGACTTAGCCTAAACTCTAAGACACAAAGACACGACCCTGACTATACAATGTGGGTCAAACATCCTAATTAGTGAACCTAGCCCAAATCAAACTAGGGATCTAACAATCTCCCCCTATTTGGGTGAGGTCACTATTACAAACACAAATAAAAACAATCACAAAGCAGGAAAATATATCTGGCAGGAAGATTGAAAACATGCTGCAGATATTTATACAATGTAGCTTTGTGACAGAATGTAAATAACCAGTTTTTAAGACATACAGAAAGTCTAAACAGTTTAAACTTATTTCTTCTTCTTTTACTCCTTTTGCTTATTCTCCTTAGCTTTATCACCAGGCTGAGTGAATTTTATTTCCCTGTTTGGATTAGCTGCTTGACTCTTTGACATAGTCATATCAGCAGCTCCAATGATGTTGAGGGAAGTAGCCCTTGGCACAACATCCTCTGAATGCAATTTCATATAATCATCAACATTAAAGAATTTATTAGCTTTTGCAAACATATTTATCTCTTCTTTCCTGTACTTGGACATTGTTGAATATTGGTAGGGATCCTTTCCTTCAGCTTTGGCCTTGTTTATCATAGATAGTTCAACCAGTTCTTGAAATCAGGTCATTCTAGCTGTGGTAGTTGTTTCAAGATCCTCAAAAGGTACAGGAGGAGATTCAGGTTTTTTGGACTGTCAGCTTTTTGAGATTCATGAGCTTGTTGTAGATGTTGCTGTTGTTGTTGATGTTGCTGATGTTGCTTGCGTGAGGAGTACCTGTGCTGGCTGCTTCCAGAATATGAAGAGGATCTACCCTGCTATCTCTGATAAGTTTGATATTGGGTAGTTATCTAAGAGGAAGTTCTTGAAGCACCAGCAGTAGGTGGAGGAGGAGGAGGAGGATCTTTCCTGTATCTCTGTGGTGGAGGAGGAGAGTATCCCCTGCTTTTCTTCCTATCTTTCTGCTGATTCTTGGACAACCACATCCAAGCTGGCATGCCCTTGTAAGGAGTAATCTTTTGAAGAATGTAATAAGGGATATCATGAGTTGTGTTTGGTTTTGGAGCAGCTGCTGGAGGGGCTTTTCTTTTCTTAGTGATTTTCTTTTTGAACTTTGGCTCATCATCAGAAGAATCATCTTCCTCATCTTCATCATCAGAAGATCCCTGAGGATTATCATATAAGGCATTAATTTCTTTTAAGGCTTCTGCAGATATCAACAATTTTTCAGCCTGAGGAGGAGCTGGAGCTAGAGTTGGAGTTGGAGCTAGTGCTGGAGCTGGAGTACTATATACAGTAGCTGATTGGTTCTCTGCCTCTATATCTGCCATTATTAACTCATCTAGATCTGGCATTATACTATCATCCATTATATATGTTGGAGCAGAAATAGCTTTGGGAGGGGATGGAACAATGAAAGAATCTTCTCTTGGTGGAGATGGAATAACTGGAGCCTCTATATTTGCAAAACTAGCCTTGAGTTGCATGGCGACTTTGGGACTTATTGGAGAGGTGTAGGGAACTATAGCCATGGATGTCTTTATGCTGTCTTGTGGAAGAAAGTTTAAATAAACTGTATCAAAAGTGTTCAATAAACAAAATAAATCCACTGTGGGATTGATAATGTAATCACCAACAGTGTTTATTTTAACTATATCTGTCTCATCCAAATACATATCAGATTCAAATAAAATTAAGCAAACCAATCAAATCATCTTCTGCTTCTACTTCTACTGCTGCTTTTGCTACTGCTGCTGCTTCTGCTTCTGCTGCTTCTATTGCTGTTGCTGCTTCTGCTGGGACTGGAGCTACTTCTTCAGGGAGTATCTCCCCTTGACTGGTTTCAGTAGTCACATGAGCCAGGCCCCTGGCTGAAGAAGGAGGGATAGAGAGGGCAGAGATTTGAGCAGCAAGTGAGGAGATGGAGGTAGCAAGAGGGGAAATAGCCTCTGCTATGAGGTGTTTGAGGAGGGGAGTGAGAATTGCCAGAAGAGGTGGAATGAAGGAGGGGT
Source organism: Platanthera guangdongensis (assembly GCA_039583875.1). Lineage (NCBI taxonomy): Eukaryota > Viridiplantae > Streptophyta > Magnoliopsida > Asparagales > Orchidaceae > Platanthera > Platanthera guangdongensis. The sequence continues at coordinate 67,786,790 of CM077160.1, forward strand.
CTAGTTGTAGGAATTTAGGGGTGTCTAAGTGGAGACAGAAGGGTGAATGGAAGATGATGGTGGAGAAAGGGGTGGAGAATCTGGCATGTGCTCATCTGGGGAAGATGGGGTGTGAAGGTGGGATGACAGTAGATTGATTGATGGTAGGGATTACGGATTGTAAAGGGGAATGTTAGCTAAATGTAGTGGTAGAGGAGATGAGAGTGGTGATGGAGTTGGTGTATGAGAGTGAATATGAGTTTGTGATAGAGTTGGTGTTCCAAGTTGTGATGGAGTTGGTGTACCATGTTGTGATGGAGTTGGTGTACCATGGGGTGAGGGAGGTGGTGTATGAGAGTGAATATGAGTTTGAGGATGGTGCACTGGAGATGATGGAGGTGTAGGAGTAGGGACTGTGGTATGAACTGGTGAGGAGAGATGAATTTGGGAGGCTGGAGGAGGTGGAGGCGGAACATCTTCAGCAGGGTGGGGAGTGGCTAGAGCAGCCCTTGTACTCTCAGAAGGCCTGGAGGAAGAGGAGGAAGACTTGGAGGGCTTAGTGATATTCCTCTCCCACCTGTCAAAGAGGGCACAAGTTATCCTCTTGGATGCATTAATGAATATAGTCGGTCTAACCAAGGATTTAGCAGCCATTGCCTGAAGGAAGATTCCCAGAATCCTTCCGAAACACACCTCTTTCTTGGTGTTTTTCTTCCTGATCATCTCAAACAGAATCTTGGCCCGGTTCACAGGCTTTTTATTCACAATAGCACACATCACTAGGAATTGATGTCAAGTGATGTAGTCATGGGCTGTGTGTTTTCCCAGCAATACCTTGCCAACGACATCTGCTAGAAACTTGTATTCAGCAAACAAATATTTCTTTAGAAGTTTATTAGGAGTGTCTCCAGAGTAGCCTATTTTATTCAACATCTCATTAAATTCATCAGTATCAATCTCTAAAAAATCTTCACCATTAACAAATCCAAAAATGTCTGTTAAGACGGCGAGGGTAAGAGATATTTCATTACCCGATATGGTTCCCGTCATGGTGTCATCATCTCGGGAGGAGGAGGTGTAAACCCAATCTCTTATTTTTGTTCCATCTATCTTGGTTCTTGTGGTCATCAGATACTTTAATTGCTGATCTTCAAGCAGTTTTAGAATTTCTAGGAAGATAGGATCTGAGTGTTGAAACGACTCAAAGTCGATGTCAAAGCCTGTATCAAATTTCATTGCTCCAAGACTGCCTGCTTGAATCGGCATGAGTTCTCCTGCAACAAACACAAAGGAGATTAAGTGCAAGAGAACTGAAAGCGCGAGACGGAGGTCAAAGAAAAACCTAGATATAAGGTGTTTCGAATATGAATCGACAAACTCCGTTCAGTGAAAAGTTAAAAAATTCTTCGACCTGAGGTCGGCGAAATATTCAATAGTTAAAAATTCGTCGATCTCACTCATAATATTTGAAAACATTTCGTCGAGCTCCGTTCGATGAAATTTTCTGAAGAAAATTCGGCAAACTCCGTTCGACAAAAATAGTTTCACTCACAGAGAGCTCGTCGAGCTCCGTTTACGATATCTCTCAAACCTTTCTCTATTTGTCGATCTCCGTTCAACGAATTTTGAAAAATTCGTCGACCGTAGACAGAAATCAAACTAATTCTTCTTCATTTATCATACCATGATGATTTATGAAAAACAGATGATTCCTCTCATCCAAATATTTGGTGAAGATATCTGCCCTTTGTAAATCAGTGTAGATATAGACAAGATTAATTTTATTTTTGTCTACACACTCTCTTATGAAATGATGTCTAATATCTATATGCTTGGTCCTACTGTGATGTACTGGATTTTGTGATATGGATATAACACTTGTGTTGTCACATAATAGAATTGAATAATTTATGTTGAAAGCATAGTCCAGGAGTTGATTTTGAATCCACAGCAACTGGGAACAGCAACTACCAGCAGCTATATATTTTGCTTCAGCAGTTGATGTAGACACAGATGACTATTTCTTGCTAAACCAAGAGACTAATCTCATACCAAGGAACTGGCATGTTCCTGAGGTACTCTTTCTGTCTACTCTGCATCCAGTAAAGTCAGCATCTGAGTATCCAGTTAACTGAAAATCTGAATCAGTAGGATACCAGAGTCCTAAACTAGGACAACTCTTCATATACCTCAAAATTCTTTTTAAGAAAACTAGATGAGATTCTTTAGGGTTCACTTGGAACCTAGCACAAAGACATGTAGCAAATATTATGTCAGGTCTGCTGCTGTAAGGTATAGTAGGGACCATACAATGCCCCTATATAATTTCTGATTAACAGGTTTCCCATGTTCATCATAGTCTATTACAACATTAGTAGTCATGGGTGTTTTCTTTGCTGAGGCATCAACCATCCCAAACTTTTTGAGAAGCTCCTTAGCGTACTTAGCCTAGGATATGAAGATGGCATTAGGTTGCTGCTTCACTTGTAGACCAAGGAAGTAGGAGAGCTCACGCATGCTACTCATTTCAAACTTTGAATGCATGAGGTCAGAAAACCTCTTGCATAGTTTGGAATCTGTAGACCCAAATATGATGTCATCTATATAGATTTGTACCAACAAAATTTGATCCTTATGGTGCCTAGTGAATAATGTCCTATCTACAATGTCTCTAGTAATTTTATGCTCTATCAGGAAGCTATCTAAGGTCTCATACCAATCTCTTGGAGCTTGCTTTAAACCGTAAAGAGCTTTATCCAATCTAAAGACTGAAAGTGCAGCTAGATATGATATACTCTAGAGGGGGGTGAATAGAGTATATGGTGCTTGAAAACTTTTTACAACAATTGTTGTAATCTGAGTGAACAGGGAAGCAATTATTAAATCTAATCACAGAATAACCTACAACATAAATTAATCACAAATCTAAACTAATCACAAAATAATCACAGAATAATCACAGCCAGAAATAAAGGATAAAGACAAGCAATCCAGATGACACAAGGAGCTATAGTGGTTCCCCTAAACTTGGGTACATCCACTCTTCTACCACCCTAGGTAGGAATCCACTGCAGGATGAGTTGATCAGGTGTCCTGGGCACCAATGAGCTTTTGATAAGGTGCTCAAAAACCAAATTAGATTTTTTGATCAGGTGTCTTGCCACCAATGAGCTTTTGACAAGGTGCTCAAAAACCAAACTCAAACTTTTGAAGGGAGTTTGAGAAACCCTTTACAGAGATGGGGATGAGAGATTTATGGAAGTCTTCTCTTTCTCAAAGCAGCTGAGAAGACTATGTGGATTTGATGGTGTCAAAGCTCCCCCTGAGTCCTTGAGATGTTCAGGAAAACAAGCTTTGCTGTAGGGTGATAGGCCTTCAGAAGTTGATCTCCAGCAAAAGATGATTTTCAGCAACAGCTGGAATGTTAGGTGTCTGGAGTCTTGAAAGATGTTGGCCTTGAACACTTGAGACAAGAGAGATCAGAATATTTCATGAAGTTTGATCTCCTTGGATATGTGTTCTTCAGAGAATTCTTTGAGATAGAGAATATTTTGTTCTTGTTCTTCTTGTCTGTGTTTTGAGGATTGATGATGTCTGAGAGAGATTCAAAAAATCTTGTCTTTTATTCTCTAGTACTGAATAGAAAAACATCCTCTGTCAAGAATAGTCGTTGGCCTGCATTAATTGCATCCTTAATTGCCAAATGTCTTCTGGAGGAAAGTCCAAAGAAACATTCCTTGATAATCCCTTGAAACTTGGTCCAGAAATAAATGAAAACGGCTAGAAAATCTTCTGAATTAAATGCTGAATATCTCCTTAACTGATCTGAATTTGAATCTTGAAAAATCCTTAAAGACATCAGAAAACGTCGAACTGAGCTCTGCTATCGTCGAATTGAGCTCAGGGATATGGACTTATACAGCAACAAAAATATCGTCGATCTGAGCTCAAAGATCGTCGAACTGAGCTCAGAGATAGAGATCCAATACTGATTCAAGATCGTCGAACTGAGCTCGCAGATCGTCGAATGGAGTTCGACGATTTGTGGAAGTTGAGCTCAGCGATCATCGAAAGGAGTTCGACGATCTGTCAACGTTCAGCTAGACGATCGTCAATTGGAGTTCGACGAATCATCGTGCTGAGCTCGACGATATGACTTAGTCTCAAACTGAAAATTCTTGGTCTTGAGCGCAGCTTTCAAACCTAGGCTTCTAACCCTTAGACTGAATTCTAATTGACCTTTAGATCTATACAGGAGGTCAAAAACTGGTTTCCTAGAGACATAGTGATCCTGACCAAAATTAGTAATAGGGTGTTCCAACAATCTCCCCCTATTTGGGTTAGGATTACTATTTACAGAATTCGGAAAAATTAAAGAGCAACATACAAGCAACAATACAGAAAAGCAAAAAGTTGGACATTGCCGAACCACAGATATACATATCATCCCAGATAATAATCAGAAGTCAAGATGATTGTCACCTTATATAGTCATTTCTTCTCCTTGCTCTTAATGAGTTTGATTTCTCTATTGGGGTTGAGAGCTTCCTTCTTTGATCTTGTATCATCTGCTGCACCTAAAGAGATTTGTTGTTTGGGCCTGGGAACTACAGCTTCAGGATGCAGCTCCATGTATCTATCAGAATCAAAGAATTTTCTTGAACCATATCTTTCCAACTCTTTCTTTCTCTGTTCAGATAATGTAGTGATGTTGGAGGAGTCTTTGCCTTGCTCTCTAGCTTTCTTAATCTGGTCCAGTGTAGCAAGCTATTTCATCCTTGCAGTCCAAGCAGTTGGATTATTTTCAGGATCTTCAAATGGCACTGGTGGCTCATATCTATTTGATGGATTGTCCTGAGGAGGCCTGGATGAAACCACTTCCTTTAGTTTATAGGGAAAAGGACTAGAGGTTGTGTCAGATGAAATTTGTCCTTCCCTGGAGTAGGGATGTTGCCTTGAATAACCTTTAGAATAAACCTGGACTTCTCTTTGATTTCCTCTATAGTTTCCTCTTCTCGATTGAGATCCCCTGGACTGGCTTCCCCTATGGTAGGATCTGGCATGTGGCTGATAGTCGGTTTAGCTTCTAGCAGAGGGTTGAGCAGCTGAACTTCCACCTGCACCTGCATCAGGAGGAGGTGGTGGAGGAGGATGAGGATGTTGAAATTGGGAAGATCCTTTTTCATATTTCCTTTTCTTCTTCATTGCTTTGAATTGATTCTTTGAGTACTGCATCCAGTGCTCAGTTATGGGGCAGTCATGACGAATATAATATGGTATGTCATTGTTGTCCTTGACCTTGGCTGGAGGTACTCTCTTCATGGCTTTGCTCCTTACCTTTCTCTTCCTGGTAATGGTAGCAGAAGAATCATCAGAATCTGTCTTGAACTCATCACTTTCAGAACTTTGATCATCATAAATAGCATCAATCTTTTTCATCAAATCTTTCTTGAGCTGGGTTGAAGCAGAAGTAGATACAGAACTGGTAACAGAAGTTGAAGCAGCAGCAACAGCAGCAGATACTAAAGGTTCTGGAGCAGTAAAGTTGGGGCAGCAACAGTTTCACTTTCAGAAACAACAATATCAGCAACAGCGGGAAGAATGTCATCAGCAAACAAAGAAGGCTCAACATCATGTGCCTCTGTCATAAGGATATCAGTAGAAACTGGAACAGCAGTAGCAGGAGCACTGACAGCACTAATAGCAACAGATACATCAACACTATCTTCAATAGGAGGGACAGCAGCATCAGAAACAGCAACCATGCTTTCAGCAGGAGTAGCAGCAGCATAAACTGAGTTAACAAAGGAAGTTATGATGCTGGTATCACAGTAAGAGAAGGGCACAAGGGCCTTGGAGAGATCCTCTGGGGGATGGATAGCAACTGTCTCTGGAAGACAACTAAGGTAGGCTGAATCAAATGCTGACAGCAGAGACCTGAGGTCTATTGAAAAGACTGCAACTGGAGCTTGAGGAAGAGCAACAGCAGCAGCAACAACAACTGAAGCTGAAGAAACAGCAGACACAGCAAGCACGCTCACTTCATAGGGCATCAACCCCTGCCTAGATTCAGACAAGGCTGGATCAAGGCACACTGCTGAAGGGGCTGCCTGAGGGAATAAGGAAGAGAGCCTGGCAGAGAGAGCTGCCACTGACTGGAGTAATGGAGCCAAGGATGTCTCCAAGAGAAGAGATAGCCTGGGGGCTAGCAATTCATAAATCCTGTCAGCAAGGGCTGGAAGATCTACTTGCTCAGCAGTGACTGGAGCAGAGGTAGAGGATGGAGGTGGAGCTATTGGTGATGGTAGAGGAGAGCTAGTGTATGGGGGAAGAGATGGTTGAGGTGTGGGTAAAGTGGTGATGGAGGACAGTGGGATGGAGATAGATGGTGTGAAGGTGGGTTGATCAATGATCTCTTGTAAAAGGTCTTGGTAAGAGGTTGATGATGAGGGCAGCTCAGGAGGAGAGGAGGGTGAGTCATCCATGAAGGAATCATCAATAAGGTTGAATTAGAGAATGGAGGGTGATGAAGTGGCAATATCTGGTTGAGGGTAGGAGTATAATGGATGAAATTGTTCTTCTGTTGTTGGTAGAGTAGGGATTTGAGATGGTATAGATGTTGGAGAGGGGCTGGAGATGATGATGGTGGATGGAGTTTGAATGGTGGATGGAATTAGAAGAGATGGAATTGGAGGAGGAGGAGGAGAGGCAACAGCAGGCAGGTCATCTGCAGGGGCAGAGACCTGAGGGGAAGTGACTCTGACAGTCCTGGTGCCTGAAGGTGTGCTGGAAGAGGGTCTGCTAGGCTTGATGATCTGCCTGTCCCATTTGCCAAACAGGGCATAGGACAGTCTCTTGGAAGCATTTATGTGTATCCCAGAAAATACTAGTAATGCAGGGCATCTGTTCTGCAGAAAAAGTCCTAAAATCCTTCCAAAATTTACAAAACTTTTATTAATTTTCTTCTTAATTAGGTTAAAGAAGACCTCTCCCCAGTTCAGATTCTTCCTGTCCACTATGGCTCCCATTAAGTAGAGCTGATACCTGGAAATTATATCATGGGCAGAGTGCTTAGCCAATAGGACCTTTCCAACTACATCAGCCAGGAATCTATATTCCACAGATAGATTCTTCTTCAACAGCTTGCTAGGGTTAGCCTCAGAATGACCCATTCTTGCAAGCAAGTCAGCATATTCTTCTCCAGATAGATCAGCAGAATCTCCACCAGTACTTAACTCAAAAACTTCTGTTAGAATTGTTGGGGTCAAGGGTACCTGGGTGCCAGAGATTGATCCAACAATTGTGTTTTGATCCTGATTGTGGGCAGTGTAGACTCATTCTTTAATTTCATCAGCATCAAGTTTAATCTTGGTTGTCATGATTGTAGCAAGTTTCTGCTCTTTGAACAGCTCCAAGATGTCCTAGAAAACCTGATCTGTCGTGCTGAAGGACTCCATGTCAAAGTCAAAGCTGGCATCAAATTTCATGGAGGCGAGAACAGCAACAGAAACGGCCATAGTTACCTGCAAAGAATCAACAAACAAAACGACCAAGTGCAGAAATGTTTGGAGGGAAAGAAAGTTTTTGCAGAGAGATCGAAAGCGCAAAGGAGAACGACGGTGAAAAATGAATTTTATATTAGGGTTCGACGTAGAAAAGGAGAGATCATTGAACTCCGTTCGACGATCGAGGCTTCTAAAGGAATCTGAAGAGTCTTCAATATCGTCGATCTCCGTTCGACAATATTGGAGAGCGTCGAGCTCTGTTCGACGATCGTTCAGAGAACAACATCGTCGAGTGCCATTTGACGATCGCTGACCGGAAGAGATAGTTCATAATATCTGAGAAAAGCTGAACTCAGGTCGACGATTTCGGAAATCGTCGATCTCCGTTCGACGATCTGGGGGAAAATTGTCGAGCGCAGTTCAGAGACCAGAAAAACTCTAGACACTAAGAAAAATCAAGATGTTTGCCTAGTCTTGGTCAATTTTTAAACTTTTAAAATCTTGGATATTATTTAAGACTCCCTCCATTTAACATTCCTAACTGACTTAGGAAGAAGGTGTGTTTCTTTTCATCCAAGGGCTTGGTGAAAATATCTCTCCTTTGTAAGTCAGTTGGGATATATTGCAGTTCAATTTTATTCTTTTCAACATTATCCCTTAAGAAGTGATGTCTAATCTCTATGTGTTTTGTCCTCCTATGGAGGACTGGATTTTGAGCTATAGAAATAGCACTGGTGTTATCACAAAAGATTTTTGACTTCTCTAAGTTGTAGCCATAGTCTAGGAGTTGATTTTGAATCCACAAGATTTGTGAACAACAACTGCCTACAGCTATATATTCAGCTTCAGCAGTTGAAGTTGACAGAGAAGTTTGTTTCTTACAAAACCAAGAGACAAGTCTGTCACAAAGGAACTGACAAGTTCCACTGGTACTTTTCCTGTCAATTCTACATCCAGCATAATCAGCATCAGAAAATCCATTTAAATCAAATGCTGAATCTTTTGGATACCAGAGACCTAGATTTGGATAACTCTTAACATACATGAGAATCCTCTTTACTAATGTTAGGTGTGACTCTCTAGGGCTTACTTGGAACCTAGCACATATACATGTAGCAAACATTATATCTGGTCTATTGGCTGTAAGGTATAGTAAAGAGCCAATCATTGCTCTATATGTTGTCTGATCAACAAGTTTCCCATGTTCATCAGCATCCAATACAGCATTAGTAGGCATAGGTGTTTTCATACAAGATGCTTCAGACATGCCAAATTTCTTAACCAATTCATTTGGATACTTGGTTTGAGAAATAAAGATGCCTTCAGCATGCTGTTTGACTTGCAATTATAGGAAGAAGGATAGCTCACTCATGCTACTCATTTCAAATTTAGAATGCATTAGGTTGGAAAACCTTCTGCACAATTTTGAGTCAGTAGAACCAAAAATAATATCATCTACATAAATCTGTACTAGTAGGGTATGGGACTTATGGGTTCTAATGAAAAGAGTTTGGTCTACTCTAACCCTTATAAATCCATTTTCCAAAAGAAAGCATGCTAGGGTCTCATACCATGCTCTAGGAGCTTGCTTGAGACCATATAATGCTTTGTTCAACCTAAAAACATAATCAGGATAAGTTGGAGAGATAAAACCTGGAGGTTGTCTGACATATACTTCTTTTTTGATGTCTCCATTTAGAAATGCACTTTTGACATCCATCTGATATACCTTGAATCCTTTATGTGCTGCATAAGCCAAAAATATTCTGATGGCTTCCAATCTTGCAACTGGTGCAAAAGTCTGGTCATAGTCTATTCCTTCTTCTTGAGAATATCCTTGAGCAACTAGCCTTGCCTTGTTCCTTACAATTACTCCTTGATCATCCAGTTTGTTTCTGAACACCCACTTTGTTCCAACAATAGAGTGATCGTTAGGCTTTGGCACTAGTTCCCACACTTTGTTCCTTTCAAATTGATGCACTCTTCTTGCATTGCAATGATCCAGTGTGGATCTTGCTCTGCATCTTGAATGGACTGAGTTTCAATTTGAGATAGGAAGCAGGTGTGCAATAAGTTTTGGTTGACCTGATTTCTGGTTTGCACACTAGTTGAGATGTCTCCAATTATTTGGGAAATTGGATGATCTCTTGATGTTACTAAATCAACAGGGGGTGTTGATTGTTCACCAACCTGTGTTGTTGTTTCCTCTTGTGGCACAACAACTGGCTCTTCAAGTTGTTCTTCAATATGTTGAATACTTTCTTCATCTTCACTGCTTTCATCCTTTTGAGTAACCTGTAACTTGTTCAAGTCTTCAACAAGAGAATGTTCCTGCAGAGGTTCTATGGTCGAAGAGATCTTCTCCTTGAAAGACATGTTAGATTCATCAAATGATATATGAACAGATTCCTCAATTTTTAGAGATGATTTATTATAAACCCTATATGCCTTGTTGATCATGGAGTATCCCATATACACTCCTTCATCAGCTTTAGCTTGAAATTTTGCTAAATATTTCTTGTCATTATTATGTATGTAGCAAATACAACCAAAAACTCTAAAATAATCAACTTTATGTTTTTTCCGTTTGAGTAATTCATAGGGAGTCTTTCCCTTTAATTTATGTATCAAACTTCTATTCAGCACATAGTTCGAGGTGTTCACTACCTCTGCCCAAAAGGATAGAGGAAGGTGAGCATCTGACAACAATGTAGTGGTAGATTCAATAAGGGTTCTATTTTTCCTTTCAGCTACCCCATTTTGTTGAGGAGTTTTAGGAGCTGAGAAAGTATGCCTGATCCCTTCACTCTGACAGAACTCTTGCATAAGAAGAGAATCAAACTCTGTCTCATGATCACTTCTGATCAGGGCAATGTGAGTATTGAACTCAATCTGTATACATTTGAGAAACTCTGTCAAACACTTAAAGTTATCAGACTTCTTCCTCAGAAAGAACACCCAAGTGAATCTAGAGAAGTCATCTACAACTACTAAAGTGTAAGATTTCCCTCCTAGGCTTTGTACTGTGATGGGTCCAAAAATATCCATGTGTAACATATACAATATCCTAGGTGAATCACTCTTATTAAGTGACTTAAAACTATTTTTAGTTTGCTTGCCTAATTGACAAGCCCTGCAGAGTCCTTCCTTCTTGTAGGGGCCAGAAGGTAGTCCTCTAACAAGGTTGTCCTTTGATATCCTAGCAATAGTTCTAAGGTTTAGGTGTCCTAGTCTCTTATGCCATAAAATATTTGGTCTACAAACAGAATTGAACAGGCAAATATCTACATCTGTTGAAAGAAAATCTACTAGATAGATGTTACCTTTCCTTTTACCTATCAACACAGTTGTGTTGTCCTCTGACTTGATTTTGCATAATGCTTTGCTGAAGGTCACCTAGTAGCCTTCATCACACAGCTGACTGATGCTTATTAAGTTGTGCTTCAGTCCTCCCACATAAGCTACCTTCTTGAATGTTACTGATCCAATCTGGACTGCACCATATCCTTTAGTTTGTCCAAAGTTTGAATCACCAATGATAACTTTGCGTCCAAGCTTGGCTCTAAAGGATGTGAGGTTGTCCTTGTTTCCTGTCATGTGCTTAGAGCACCCACTATCCAAGTACCATTGCTGGTTAGATGTTGGATAGGTCTTCACCTGCACATAAGACAATTCATTTGTTTTTGACCCAGTTTACCTTGGGCCTAGGTTGATAACCTTTAAACTATGAAATAAAAGACATCCTAGGTTGACTCTTATAACCTTCAGGATGATATCTCCTTGGAGGTATAATCCATTCAGTATAAGGGTTAAAGATTTGGGATGAAGGACCCGTAGGATTGGATTTTGATTTGCCCTTGAAAGACTTTTCAGAGCTCTGACCTCTGTTCGACGATCGTGGAGCTGCGTTCGACGATCTTGGGTCAGATCGTCGAGCTCCGTTCGACGGTCGACTTTGACAGAGTTCAGGAACTTGAGATCGTCGACCTGAGTTTGACGATTTTGCCTGAGATCGTCGATCTGCGTTCGGCGATCGTCGATCTCCGTTCGACGGTTTCTGCTGGGACTTAGTTTTCTTGGGCAGATCAGAATTTTTCCTAGCTACCTCTACAACTCTCTTTCCTTTATCAAAAATGAATTTGATTGGAGTTGTTAGAACTATGGGTTGGCTGGATGAAGCACCCAAACCCAGTGTACTATTAAATCTGGAGTTCACTGTGCTTGTGATGTCCATCAGCTTGATTCTTCTCCCATTAAGGGATTCTTCAATCTTCTTGGCCTCAGATAGCTCACTTTTCAGTGAAGCTATCTACTCCCTACAGCACTCCAACTCCTGAGAGAGTTTGAGGTTTTCTTACTTTAAGGTATTATGTTCAGATAAATGATTTCTGAGAGAGATAATTTCTTTCTCAGATTTTAGCAGGTCTAAACATAATTCTTTAAACTCAGATTTAAAGTCCTCTGAATTAAAATCAAATGAACTAATTACCTGATCTTCTTCAGGTTGAGTCTCTGAATCAGACTCTGACTCTTCTTCATCTGAATTATGTTGAGAGGCATTGATTGCCATCATGCAGAACTCTTTCTCTTCTGCATTATCTTCATCATCACTGGAGCTGGATGAGGCTTCTGACTCCTCTTCAGTCTCACTCCAGGATTCAGCAACAAACCCCTTTCTTGTGTGTTTGTTTTTTCTTGAGGAGGGTTTGTCATTGTCATTCCTCTTGGAGTCTTTCTCCTTTATTCTTTCTTTCTTGTCCTTCTGTCCTTATTTTTGTTTTCTGGACAGTTAGGAACAATGTGCCCTGGTTTCCTGCAACCAAAGCAGATAATTTCCTTATTATTAATTGACTTATCATACATTGGCTTATCATGCTCCTTGTATGATCTCCTTCTGAAGTCCTTTCTGGCCATCTTATAAAATCTTTTGGCCAAGAGACTGAGCAGTTCATCATTGCTTGTGACTTTATCTTCAGGCTGATCTTCAGTTGCCTTGAAGGCTATTATCTTCTCTTTTCTTGTGCCTAGGTGAGGCAGCCTTCTGTTCTTCTTCTCTATTCTTAATGAGTAGCTCATAAGATTTGGGCTTACCCAATAGATCTTCAGTGGTGATCTCATTCAAACTTTTGGCATCCTTGATTGGCCAGATTCTTGAATCCCAAGTGCTAGGGAAGCACATTAGAATTTTGTCATTAAGTTCAGTTAGTGAGATCTCTTTATCCAAGGTCCTGAGTTCACTGACTATTAGACTGAGCCTGTTGTACATATCTCCAACTGACTCAGTTTCTCCCTTCTTGAAATTCTCATATTGAGATATGAGGTGGGATCTCCTGTCCTTTCTCTCATCAGCTGAGCCTGAGACTATTTCAGAGAGTTTATCCCAGATTTCCTTTGCTGAATTGCATTCAGCTACCTTTTGAAAGATGTCATCAGACATGGTCTGGGCTAAGATGTTCATAGCCTTGGCATCAGCTACCTTCCATTTCATGATATCAGCATCTGTTCCTGATGGAGGTGGAACAGCATTTGTACTTGAGTTCTCTGGATGGTTTTGGACAAACTGTCAAAACAAAGTTAAAAATATCCTTGTCAATAGAATTCATGTATAATCTGATCCTTGCTTTCCAGAGTGCAAACTTGGATAGATTGCACACTGAAGGTCTGGTGCTAGCATAATCTTTGTTTTGGGCCATGATTTGTGAAAACAAAACCTAATAATAAACTCAAAAGAAAACAGATCTAACTAGGAATCTTTGGGTTCAGGTGTTAGCCTGTGCAACCACCAAGGTGTGGTATGTTTAACCAACCTGCCTCTGATACCAATTGAAAGTGCAGCTAGATCTGATATACTCTAGAGGGGGGTGAATAGAGTATATGGTGCTTGAAAACTTTTTACAACAATTGTTGTAATCTGAGTGAACAGGGAAGCAATTATTAAATCTAATCACAGAATAACCTACAACATAAATTAATCACAAATCTAAACTAATCACAAAATAATCACAGAACAATCACAGCCAGAAACAAAGGATAAAGACAAGCAATCCAGATGACACAAGGAGCTATAGTGGTTCCCCTAAACTTGGGTACATCCACTCTTCTACCACCCTAGGTAGGAATCCACTGCAGGATGAGTTGATCAGGTGTCCTGGGCACCAATGAGCTTTTGATAAGGTGCTCAAAAACCAAATCAGATTTTTTGATCAGGTGTCTTGCCACCAATGAGATTTTGACAAGGTGCTCAAAAACCAAACTCAAACTTTTGAAGGGAGTTTGAGAAACCCTTTACAGAGATGGGGATGCGAGATTTATGGAAGTCTTCTCTTTCTCAAAGCAGCTGAGAAGACTATGTGGATTTGATGGTGTCAAAGCTCCCCCTGAGTCCTTAAGATGTTCAGGAAAAGAAGCATTGCTGTAGGGTGATAGGCATTCAGAAGTTGATCTCCAGCAAAAGATGATTTCAGTAACAGCTGAAATGTTAGGTGTCTGGAGTCTTGAAAGATGTTGGCCTTGAACACTTGAGACAAGAGAGATCAGAAGATTTCAGGAAGTTTGATCTCCTTGGATGTGTGTTCTTCAGAGAATTCTTTGAGACAGAGAATATTTTGTTCTTGTTCTTCTTGTCTGTGTTCTGAGGATTGATGATGTCTGAGAGAGATTCAAAAAATCTTGTCTTTTATTCTCTAGTATTGAATAGAAAAACATCCTCTTTCAAGAATAGTCGTTGGCCTGCATTAATTGCATCCTTAATTGCCAAATGTCTTCTGAAGGAAAGTCCAAAGAAACATTCCTTGATAATCCCTTGAAACTTGGTCCAGAAATAAATGAAAACGGCTAGAAAATCTTTTGAATTAATTGCTGAATATCTCCTTAACTGATCTGAATTTGAATCTTGAAAAATCCTTGAAGACATCAGAAAACGTCGAACTGAGCTCTGCTATCGCCGAACTGAGCTCAGCGATATGGACTTATACAGCAACAAAAATATCGTCGATATGAGCTCAAAGATCGTCGAACTGAGCTCAGAGATAGAGATCCAATACTGAGTCAAGATCGTCGAACTGAGCTCGCAGATCGTCGAATGGAGTTCGACGATTTGTGTAAGTTGAGCTCAGCGATCGTCGAAAGGAGTTCGACGATCTGTCGAAGTTGAGCTAGACGATCGTCGATTGGAGTTCGAAGAATCGTCGTGCTGAGCTCGACGATATGACTTAGTCTCAAACTGAAAATTCTTGGTCTTGAGGGCAGCTTTCAAACCTAGGCTTCTAACCCTTAGACTTAATTCTAATTGACCTTTAGATCTATACAGGAGGTCAAAAACTGGTTTCCTAGAGACATAGTGATCCTGACCCAAATTAGTAATAGGGTGTTCCAACATAAACCTGGAGTTCCAATCTAAAGACAAATGAAGGATAAGTTGGAGAGATAAAACCTGGAGTTTGTTCAACATAAACCTCTTCTTTAAGTACTCCATTCAGAAAGGAACTCTTGACATCCATTTTATAGACTTTAAACTTCTTGTATGCAGCATAAGAAAGGAAAATCCTGATAGCTTCCAGTCTTGCAACTGGTGCAAAAGTTTGGTCATAGTCAATTCCTTCCTCTTACCTATAACCTTGAGCAACCAGCCTTGCTTTATTTCTAACTATAACACCTTGGGCATCTTGCTTGTTTCTATACACCCATTTAGTTCCAATGACTGGGTAGTCTTTGGGTCTTAGAACTAAATCCCAAACTCTGCATCTCTCAAAATGATTGAGTTCCTCTTATATTGCAATGATCCAGTGGGGATCTTGCTCAGCATCATTTACGGATTGAGGCTCAACTTAAGAGAGGAAACATGCATGCATCACATCTTGGTTGAGTTGATGTCTTGTCTGTACACCTACTGACATATCTCCAATCACTTGAGATCTAGGGTGATCCCTTAGTGTGACAAAGTCAGTGGGTGGAGTTGGTTCAGCAATAACATTTGGAGTTAATTCTCTTGTGGAATAATGTCTGCTGTTGGAGTAGGTTCAGTCACTTCCAAAAGTTCATCTTCAGTGTCTTCATCATCTTGTGGAGGAGAATGAGATATGACCTTTTGAGTAAGGTTTAATTCTTCCAATTTCTCACACAAGTGAGGTACCTGTAAAAGATCTGAGGTAGAAGAGTCCTTCTCCTTGTAATACATGTTAGCTTCATCAAAAGAAATATGTACAGACACTTCCATTTTAAATGATGATTTATTGAAAACCCTATAAGCCTTGATAACTTGGGAATATCCTAAAAACATTCCCTCTGTAGCTTTGGCTTCAAATTTTCTAATGTATTTCTTATCATTGTTGTGAATGAAACATCTACACCTACAGATTCTAAAGTAATCAATTTTATGTTTCTTCCCTTTCAGTAATTCATAGGGAGTCTTAACCTTAAGTTTGTGTATCAAACTTCTATTCAGCACATAGTTTGTTGTGCTCACAGCCTCTGCCCAAAAGGATGGGGGCATGTGTGCATCTGCAAGCAATGTTCCTGCAGATTCAACGAGGGTTCTATTTTTCCTTTCTTCTACCCCATTTTGTTGAGGAGTTCTACGAGCAGAGAAACAATGTCTGATACCTTCCTCCTCGCAGAATCTTAGCATGGGAAGAGATTCAAACTCAGTACCATGATCACTTCTGATCAATGCAACTGGAGTAGAATACTCAATCTTTGTTCCCTTAAGAAAATCTGTAAGGACTTTGAAGTTATCTGACTTGTGTCTCAAGAAGAACACCCAAGATAATCCAGAGAAGTCATCCATAATGACTAGAGTGTAAGACTTCCTTCCTATACTGTGTACAGCAATGGGTCCAAAGAGATCCATATGTAGTAAGTATAGAATCTTAGGTGAATCACTCTTATTAATTGACTTAAAGCTATTTTTAGTTTGCTTTCCTTCTTGACAAGCCTTGTATAGGCTTTCCTTCTTATAGGGGCCAGAGGGCAATCCTCTGACAAGGTTGTCCCTAGATAGCTTAGAGATGTTCTTAAGGTTAACATGACCTAGTCTCTTATGCCAAAGAATATTGTTATTACTAACTTGGTTGAATAAACATATTTTTGAGCTAGCAGAATTAAAGTTTACTAAGTATATATTCCCTTGTCTACACCCTGTTAAAACAGTTTGGTTATTTTAAGAAATAATACATTTGAAGTTAGTAAAGCAAACTTGATAACCTGCATCACATAACTGACTTATGTATATCAGGTTATGTTGGAGACCATTTACATATGCCACTTTTCTGAATGTGACAGCTCCACTGTTGAAGTCTCCATAGCCTTCAGTTTGTCCAAAGCTGGAAGCTCCAAAGATTACTTTTGGACCTAGCTTTGCCTTGAATTTTATCACGCTGTCCTTGCATCAAGTCATGTGCTTTGAGCACCCACTATCCAGATACCACTTATTTTAAGTGATAGGATAGTTCTTCATCTGCAAGGAAATAAGTTAGAAGCTCTTGACCCAGGTCACCTTGGGTCCTTGCCTCTTTTCATAAGAAAAGCTGGATATATATGAACATTCAGGTTGGCTTTTATATCATAAGGGGTGAAATCTTCTAGGTGGAATAATCCAATGGGTGAATGAGTTGATATTCTCCCTAAGTTGGTTAATATATTTACTAAAGATTCTGTTAGAGTTAGAGTTTCTGTAATAATGACCTGGGATCGACGAACTCTGGTATGTTCGTCGACCTGCGTTTGACGAATTGGGATGAGTTCGTCGAACTCCATTCAGAGAATGAAAGAAGTCATTTTCTGAGCGCCAAAATTGTCGATCTTTGGTCGACGAACCATACTGGTTTTGTCGATCGTAGTTCAACAAATTATTATAGCTAATATTTGCGTTCATAGATCATCGATCGGAGTTCGACGAACTAGGAACATTTCGTCGACCTAAGTTCGACGAAATCTGATGAACTTTGTTTTTACTTATAGTTTTCAGGTTTTTGTTCTTTTGATTTTTAGAGTTAGGTAATTCTTCTATGAATTGTTTATTATTTATTACCTCTTTACCCTTAGCTGAAACAAATTTTATAGGGGTTGTTAATATGTTCTTCTTAAGTATGGGGGGTAAGCTTGATGATGCACCCAAGCCTAGTTTGTCATTCAGTCTGTCATTGAATGTACTCGTGATGTCCATCAGCTTAAGGCTTCTCCCATTGAGAGATTCCTCAAGTTGCTTAGCCTCACATAACTTTATTTTTAAAGAAATAATTTGTTCATTAGCTAGGATTAGTTCATCTTTTAATTTAATGTTTTCAGAAATCAAATTTTCTTGATTAGTGAGTCTTTCCCTAAGTATTTTGATTTCTTTTTCAGAGTTAATTAAATCAATACACATGGTTTTAAATTCAGTTTTGAAACTATCAGAATTATAATCAAATAAGCTTCAGTCTCTTCAGCAGCCTTGAATGCTATGTTGTGCTCCTTTCTTGCTGGAGGAGCAGTCCTTTGTTTTGCAGCTTCTCTGGACTTTATCAGCTGCTCATCGGATTTGAGTTTTCCCAATAGAGATTCTGCGGAAATCTCATTTAAGCTCCTGACCCCCTTGATTGGCCAGATCCTGAAATCCCATGAGCTTGGAAAGCACATGAGGATCTTATTAGTGACATCAGTAAGAGTGATGTCCTTGTCTAAAGTCATCAGTTCATTGATTATTGAGCTCAATCTATTGTACATGTCAGCAACAGATTCTGACTCATCCTTCTTGAAGTTCTCATATTGGGAAATAAGAGTTGATCTTCTATCTTTCCTCTCATTAGCAGAACCAGCTACCATTTGGTTAAGAGAGTCCCAAATGGCCTTGGCTGATCTGTATTCAGCCACATTCTAGAAGATGTCATCAGACATAGTCTGAGCCAGAATATTCATGTCCTTTGCATCAACAATCTTGGACATCTTCTAAGCATCTGTCCACTCAGGTGGTGGAACAGCATGTGTGCTTAATGTTGAGGTAAATACAGTTGGTTGAGGAGGACCTGTCAAAATGGAATTGTAGATGTCCTCATCAATGGAATTCATATAAAGCTTAATTCTTGCCTTCCAGTTGGCAAACTTATTCAAGTTGCACACTTTAGGTCCGGTGCTTGCATAATCCTTCTTCTGTGTCATGCTGTGAAAATAAATCTAAGGAAAAATAAAAGATTAGATCTAATACTGGATCTTTTGGCTCAAGGGTTAGCTTGTACATCCAAAGGAACTCGCTCTGATACTAATTGAAAGTGAGGGTTAGACCTGATATACTCTAGAGGGGGGTGAATAGAGTATCCCTAAACCTTTTGTTGTTTATAAACTTTTCAGGGTAAAGAAAATGATATATACTAATATTTACTGTAAGCAAAGATATAACCTAGGATAAACAAATCTAACACAGCCATAGCAAAAACAAAACAAACACAGGCACGGCAAGAGCAAAAGAACAAGGGCAACCAGACGACACAAGAACTTTATAGTGGTTCCCCAACCTGAGTACATCCACTCTTCTACCACCCTGGTAGGAATCCACTATAGGTTTTGATTAGGTGACTGCCAGCAATGAGCTTTCGATTAGGTGCTCAAAAACCAGCTCAAGTCTTTTGATCATGTGACTTGCAACCAATGTAACAACTTTTGAAGGGACTTAAAGAACCCTTTGTATAGTGAGGGGGTGAGAGATTTATGAAGTCTTCTTTTTCTCAAAACAACTGAGAATACAAGTGGATCTTAATGTTGTCAAAGCTCCCCCTGAGATATTGAGTTGTTCAGGAAGATTGGAGCTTTGCTTCAGGGTGTAGGTCTTCTATCTTCAGCCTTGATTTGAATAGATCCAGGAACTTCTTGACTGATAGTGGTTTGTTATCATTGAAGAATCCTGGAGTGAAGGTTGAATAAGACTCTTGATTTGGAATGAATGTTCTTCTTCTTCTTCAGCAATGTTGAGGTGAAGACTAGATTAATTTTCTGTACAAAGAAGGATTAGAATGTTGTTGTTGTTGATCTTCTCTGTGTGCCTAGTCTTTTCTTTCTGGTCTGGATTCTCTGTCTGTTGAAAAGAGAGAAAATATCTTTTATATGATCAGTCGAATTTCTCCTTTGAATTTTTGAATTGTCTGCATTGATTGATGACGGCCTGGAGGATGTGATATGGCTGGATAGAATATATGCATTAATGGATTTCCCCAACTATCTTATTGAAAAGCGGCAAGCAATAATCCTGATGAATACCATAATCAATGATGCATCTAACGGTTATATTCAGAGAATATTAAGCATTGATTATTCAGGAATTACTGTAATAGAATAAGGATAAAAGAAGAAAAAATCCAAGTATGGATTTGCACAGAATACGTCGAGCAAAGAACAAATTTCGTTGACCTGAGTCCAAAGTTCGTCGAGTTGAGAAATCATGTTCGTCGACCTGATAAATGTTGTTCGTCGAGCTGAGATCCAAGTTCGTCAACCTGAGAACGGCTAAATGCTTTCTGATAACACTTGCCAATTATGTGCTCTAAGTTTGTCGAGTTGATAATACAATTTCTTCGAACTGAGTTCAGAGAAATTATTCTGGACTAAATGTGCTGAATTGAGCTTCTAGAAATCGTCGACCTGAGCGAATATCGTCGAGCTCAACTCAGAGAATTTACTCTGAGTTCGTTGAGCAGAGCACGACTTTCATCGAGCTAAGCACGACTTTCGTCGAGCTGAGCATGACTTTCGTCGAGTTGAGTTCGACGAACGTTGAACTCACTTGTCTGAACTTGATTTTCTTCTAAGTCTTGAGTATTTTGTTGTCTTCTATTGTCTGATCCATGTGTGGTTATTTCTAAGGACTTAGCCTAAACTCTAAGACACAAAGACATGACCCTGGCTATACAAGCAAACATCCTAATTGGTGAACCTAGCACAAATCAAACTAGGGATCCAACAAAATCCATGCACATGCCAAAAAAGGACTACACATGTCCAAGAAGGAAGACTGTTACCCTTGACGACTTCTCTGGATCCATAGAATACTAGTCGATTGGAAAGCACTACAGCAGTTTTGCCTCCATAAATCTGGCCTCGAATCTCGCTTCCGAACTCGGCAGCTCCACCGGTGGCCGACTCTTCTCTCATCCTCCTCCTTACTCTCCCTTCTCTCTAGCTCTCTTAGAAAGAGAATGGCCCAAGATCAAAATGAGGATTTGCTTTTCATTCTCGGCCTTAAAGCAGTGGGGAGAAGCCTGCCAATCAGATCCCAGATGAAGGAAATGGACGGCCATAAATTTTCCACAAAGGTCTATTTTTTTGGCTGACACGTCCTGTGAAACGCCCATGGCACAGGCCGTGTACCTTAAGCGGCACACAACCGACTTACCCATAGCAGGACACAGTCATGTGACACGCTCGTGTCGCATGTCGTGTGCCCTGACACGCCCGTGTCTGTGACCGTGTGCCTCAAGTGGCACACACCCAATTCAACACGAACAGGACACGGCCATGAGACACACCCGTGTTACAAGTTGTGTGCCTAGAGACACCCTCGTGTCCTGCCCGTGTTCACAAGCCCTCAATGTTTTGGTCAATTCCAGAGGAGGACATGGCCATGTGACACGCCCGTGTCACAGGCCATGTTCCCTTACACGGCTGCAGACATGCCTACGCCATGCATTTCGTCGAGAATAATTCGTCGACCAGAGGAGGACACGCCGTGTCGCAGGGCGTGTTCCTTCTCGAGAACTCATCGAGTGCAGTTCGTCGAGCACTCAACAGGCTACTCAGCCATATAGAGCAGGACGCGCCCTGGGACACGCCCTAAGAAAATGGGGGAGGCTTCCAATCAGGAAATTGATGTGGATCTTCCTTTGATACCAAATTGATGCAGGCTAATGGGTCCGACGGATTAAACTATACGCTCTTGGGTTCGACAACTAAAATAGATTCGTAGTGAGCGGGATCTCTCTAAAATTCTATCGATGATTCTACCAATTTAACAACGCACAAAGTTAATGGACGCTACCCATTTTATAGATTGAACAAAATGCTATGTATCAATGTTCGCTCAAGCGAATAGGACCTACCTGATCCAGACAAATAGCAATTCAAATTAAATTTACCCGCAAGCATTCACAAACCAACACGAGAGGATTTAGACGAAAATAGCGATTTAAAACAAGTCCAAAATCGATCCCAAATTAATTTAAAACGAGGTAAAAAAATCAATTGAACTTGAGGGGAAATCAAGGATAATGAATCTGATATCTACAAGCGTTCACGAGATCTACTTGATCCAAATTATACAAAAATATTTAGAATAAAATACGCTTGAAAATTCAGATTTAATTAAGCATTAATTTCAATATAAATCATGGCTAACTACTAGCCTTCTAATCCAACAAACCTTACAAATATTATCGAAGAAATCACACAAAAGAGTTTTTAGGAATCGTTGCCCCATCCCAAGATAATCTGTCCACAAGAGGAGTGGAGGAAGCACATGCGACGGTGGATAATTCTATTTCCACGCAAATCCTCGGATCCGCCCCGGACAATGAAGACGTGAGTCGTTGTCCTTTGCAAGAATCCCTATGAGAGGGACAAAAACTTGATGACAATAATTATGGAAATAGGTCAAAGAAAAGGTGGTGGAATTGTTATCAAGGTGGAGAAGGGGGCTGGCCGAATTTGGGGAAGGGGAGAGATGTGGGTGGCAGGTGTTTTTAAGAGTGGGGGCTGCTCGGTTTCTTTGATGGATGGGGGGTGCTCGGGTTTTGAGATGGAGGAGGGTGGGTGGAATATTGAAGGGGAGAGAGAGGGTGGCAGCTAGGAGTTGGCCGAACCTTAGAGGGGTGGTGGTGGCCGGATGCTAGGGGAGAGGGCTGCTCGAGTTGGTGTGGAAAGAGGGTGGCCGAGAGAGGGAGATCAAGGAGAGATGTTGGGCTGTTTGTTGGAGAACTTGAGGAGGGAGGAGGAGGAGGAGGTCGGAAAAAGAGTGAGGGAGATGGTGGTGGACAGCGGCCAAGAGATAGGAGAGGGTGAGGTCCGAAATTTTGAGGATAGGGAGAGAGGGAAACTTCTCAAAGTTAGGGTTTCAATTCTTTTTCATCAACATTATCAAAATCCTTCATAAGCATGGCCTTATATAGCCTACACCACTTCATCTACACCCTTCATGAAAATAGAAAAATACTTGATGGTTATAAGCACCCATCATAATACATGAAATAAGAAAATACAATAATAGATGGTTATATGGACCCATCATACATGAAATGAAATAAACATTTAAAATAAAGTGATTTAAAAATAAAAAATTCTAAACAATATATAATTATAAATATTTATACTATAATTATATATTTTTATTTGATGGTGACGGGGGTGATGGTGACGGCGCACGTCGAGCAAAACATGTAGTGGCAGCGGCATTGGCGAAGAGCATCGTGGTAGAATCTCATCCTCGAGCTTGCGGCAACGTTCGTCCCAATCAACGAACTCTCTATGTCGGGGATCAACGACTGCATCAGCAACGTCATCATCACAGCCGCATCCCACAAAAAAATAAAAACATAAACATCGAGGACGTGCCCTTTTCCCCTTACATGTTCTTCATTTTTGTAGTTTTTTTTAACTTTCTTATCGCACTGTAATTACACATTTCCTTTGTTGCTCATACTTGGGGGTTAATATTAGGGACAATGTTGGGTTTTAAGTATGATGGTGTTTTTCCTTTTGTTTAGAAATATTTAAAAATTTTGCAAAAATATATAACTTAGAAAATTTCAAAAAAACTTATAAAATTCCAAAAATATTTATTTTTCCTTTGCTTTCTTCTCTTTTTGAACTTAGAAAATGTTAGAACTGGCGGTCTGGTGGACTGACCTAGTGATCTGGTACTGGCGGTCTAACGGACTGACCTGGCGGTCTAGTGTTGGTGGTTTGCCAGACTGACCTAGCAGTCTAGTGTTGGCGGTCTGGTGTTTGCAGTTTAGCAGACTTCTTTGGCGGACGGGTTAGCAGTCCAATTACCTTGAGAACCAGTATGACCGCATCTTTAATAAAGCAAGGGAAGCTTGGTGGTCTAAATCGTTGTTACGGTCTGGTGTTCAATAGGGTGAAGCTGTTGCGG
This sequence comes from Platanthera guangdongensis, assembly GCA_039583875.1. Lineage (NCBI taxonomy): Eukaryota > Viridiplantae > Streptophyta > Magnoliopsida > Asparagales > Orchidaceae > Platanthera > Platanthera guangdongensis. The sequence goes on from CM077160.1 coordinate 67,810,382, forward strand.
TCTGACAGTTAGAGTTATCTAACTGCATCTATTACTCCTGGTGGGAAGTTGCGGTTTGGATCAGAGGCCAGCGGGTTCTTCTGGTACTCAGTCGTTGGGGCGGATAGAGTTGTCTAATTGCTTAGCTCGTTGAAGTCTGTAAATATCTATTCGCCCACTTTGCATATTGTAATTTAGTCCCACATATTCTGTTGTATTCTCTCTCTATCTCCTCTTCATTATAAATTGGGGGTCATACCCATGTAATATTAACTTTTTGGAAATGAAAAAGTCTATTATTTAGATTTTCTCATGTGTTATTTGAGCACAACTCGGTCATTGCGGCCTCATCTTTCTAACTGCCTACTAAGCTCCACTGCAGTTTATATTGACTTTGGTTTTTTAACCGCCTGTTAAGCCCTTCGGTATTTTGCCCACTGATCATTGTGATCTCTTTATGTTCGCTTTTTGTGGACTTCGCGGTCTTCTCCCTTGTGGTGTGGTCTCTTTCTAACCGCTCGGTTAGACATTTGTGGTGCAAGCTATTTCTTAACACCCATGTGGTGCTCTTCACGCGGTCCTTTCCTCAGTCCACGCTGCTTGTTTCTTCTATCCACTTTTTATCGAGACTCTAACTTCTACCATATCTGCACCCCTTATAGACTACCACCTCTGTTTGCACTCCTTCCAGCAATCTTGGATTTGCTTCCAAGTTGACTGACCCAAATTATCCGGATTGGAGAGTTTCCTTCACATTCTTATTATGATCTCAACGCAAATGTCATTATCTTACTAATGACCCTCCTGCTCGAGGGTCAGTTGACTTTAATGCCTGGGATGCCAATGATGTTTTGGTTAGAACATGGCATACTAATAGTCTATCAGATAAGTGCATACCCATAATTCATCATGATGAGAGGGTTAAGGCTGCTTCGACTCATCTTGCTACTATGTACTCCAAGGATTCTCAAACTTCATGCATATATAGGTTATATGATGATCTGTTTGCTTGTCCAACTTTGACTCTTGTTGCCACCTACCAGGAAGAGCAAGCCTTAGGCGTCAAACTTCTTCATCGTCACCCCTTCTATATTGATCTTGCTGAAAAAAACAAACACTTTCAGGAACTTCTGCTTATGTGTTATCTGCTTTGCCTTCCAAAGTTTTATGATATGTTTAGGCAACAAATTCTAAGAGAGGCTACCACTCCCACTCAAGATGTCATTGCTGCTCATATCATTTTTGTTACTGCTCTTCTTTAGCATCCTCTGCTTGTCTACCCACCCTATTCTGACACCATTTCTCATCTAGTTCATTCTGGCAATCGTAGTGGTTGTCGAGGTCACTCTGGTGGGCGTGGTCTATCTCGCCATCTTTGCTCTCATCGTGATAAGACAAGACATCTTTTTGATCATTGATGGGTCAAGTATCCTCATCTTAGCCCTTCGGCGGGTAATAGAACATGGAAATCCACATCCCTTGCCTCATCTTGAAGATGTGCAAATATGGTTACTTAGGGTAAACGGCTTATTGACTCTGGGGCAACTAATCACAAGACAGACAATCCTCGATTATTCTCTTGTTTGTACAAGCATACCCACTCACCTTCGGTTTTTGTTTTGGATGTTACTCCATCTCCTGTGTACGGGACTGATTTAGTCCACGTCACCCCATCTCTATGGTATGAGAACACTCTCTATGTCCCCACTCTTTCATGCACTTTGTTGTATGTTCTTGCGCTCTGTAACCAACTGAACTTCATGATTGCCTTTACATCTACTACTTGTTATTTTCAGGATCCACACTCCAAGGAGAAGATTTTTACTGAGACTGAAAGCAATGGTCTCTTCTTTCTTTATAATGTCACTGCTTTCTCTAGTTCTCTTCTTTCTTTATAATGTCGCTACTTTCTATAGTTCTCTTCTTCAATGGCATCTTCGCCTTAGTCATCCTCTCCTCACCTCATCTACTAACTCCAACCGGATCTACCTAAGGGGGCCTCCTCTCTGAACTGTGAAGTCTGCCATCTTGGCAAACACCATCGCTTCTCCAATGCTAGAAGACAAGAATGTAGTTCTTCTCGTCCCTTTGATCTTGTCCACTCAGATGTTTGGGGTCCTTCCCCTACTAAGTCTGTGGGTGGGGGTAGTCTATACTTTGTTACGTTTATTGGTGTTTTTTCACGATGTGCTTGGCTGTATTTCTTAAAAAAATGTTCTGAACTTTTTTCTATGTTCACTTCTTTTTAAAAAGAGATACATACTCAGTTTGGTGTGTTCATTAAGCTTCTTCAAACTGACAATGCCAAAAAGCACCTTGGTCATCAGTTTTTTGGATTTTTGCATGCATTGTGGTATTATTCATCAAACCAGTTATCTAATACTTCTCAACAAAATGTCGTTGATGAATGCAAAAATCGTCATCTCCTAGATCTTGCTCACACCCTTCTAACACAAATGAATATTCCTTGATCATACTAGGGTCATGTCGTCATTCTCTCTTATTATCTCATCAACTGTATTCCCTCTTCGGTTCTTCATGGCAAAACCCATTCTCCATCCAATATCCAGGAACCACACCATTTTCTTTACCTCTACGTGTCTTTAGCTATATGACGTTTGTCCACTGTTCTTCTCCTCGTCGTGACAAACTTTCTCCTCAATCTGTCAAGTGCATCTTTCTTGACTACTGTCCGATTTAGAAGGGGTATCAGTGTTTTGATCCTCTTCTCAGGAAACAGTATGTTTCTGTTGATGTCACATTCTTTGAAGATACACCATACTTTCCTCGAGCTTTTATTCTTTCACCACCTGATTCTTCTTCATTTATACCTATTTTATTTGCACCTCTACCTGAGCCTACACTTTCTCTTATGCCTTTACTTTCTCTATATGTACCAGTTTTTGTTTCTCTACCTCTGTCTCCTGATCTTACTTTACATTTTGAGCAGTTGTTAAGAGTTATTGGGACAACAATCTCTCTGATGGATGGATCTGCTACCAAAGATAATTCGGATCTTGATCTTCCCATTGCTCTATGGAAGGGGGATTGGATGTGCACTAATCATTTCATTCATGATGTTGTCTCATATGTTTGTCTTTCCCCGGTTAGAAGGAATTTTTCTCTCGCTCTCTCAACTACTATCACCCCGGCCACATATTAATAAGCTCTTGTTATTTTTCATTGGAAAGCTGCAATGGATGAGAAAATGAAGACCTTGACTGAACAGGGTACTTGGACTCTTGTTTCTACCCCTTCAGGGGCGGATGTGGTTGGTTGTTGGTGGGTCTTTGTCATCAAGTTTTATCCTAATGGAACTATTGATCACTATAAGTCTAGGCTGGTTGCCAAAAGCTTCACTCAGACATATGGTGTGGACTTATTTGACACCTTCTCCCTAGTTGCTCGCATTAGTACAGCCCGTGTTCTTTTCTCTGTGGCTGTCAAAAAGGATTATGAGATGTCTCAGTTAAATATAAAAAATACTATGGCAATCTGCAAGAGGTGGTAGCATGGAGCAATATTCTGGGTATGTTGCTTTGGGGGAGTCTCAGGTGTGCAAGTTGCGGAGGGAAATACATGGCCTAAAGCAAAGTCCACGGGCCTGGTTTGACAAATTTTAGAAAAGTTATCTCAGTTATTTGCTTTGTTCGAAGTTCTGCAAATTATTCTCTTTTCATATGCAAGACTTTTAAAGGGCTAGTTGTTCTAGTTGTGTATGCGGATGATATCCTCCTTATAGGTGATGATAAGGAGGGAATTAATCTAACAAATAAGCATCTTATGCAACATTTTGTTACGAAAGATATGGGGTCTCCTAAGTACTTTCTGGGAATAGAAATCTAGTGAAAACCCAACTCAATAGTTCTATCTGTTGGGTCCATTGATCCCAATGTACTAGATTTGTAAGAAGTCAAATGAGTCAATGAAATACACAAGGTTGTAATTGATGTGTGTGTAAGTTCATGCATGCATGTTAGTCCTTCTCGCATTGATTGGACGGGTGGACACAAATTTGTGGGACGGATGGGAAAAAAGTGCCCAAGTCCACAGACATTGAGTGAAGACAACTCACTCAACGCCATAGCACAAAAGGAGTTGAATACAGCAGGACCTGTCAAAGCCTCAACAATGGAAGACAGAAAAGTGGCGAAGTCCACAGGCATTGAGTGATGTCAACTCACTCAACGCTAGGCAGCAAATTCATTGAGTAAAGTTGCGTTAGTCAAAGCTAGATAGATTCTGTCAAAGGAAAAGTTTCTAAAAACAAAAGCGTTGAGTGAGTCAGTTCACTCAACGCAATGCTGATTTTGTCAAAGCCTTGGTAGAATGACCGGAAAAATCTATCTAAGTACAACAGCATTGAGTGAAGTCAGTTCACTTAACGTCAAATGACAGAAAGCGTTGAGACAAGCCTAGACAGTCAAAGCCTAAGAAGAAACCAGAATTTGACTAACTCCAGAAGCATTGAGTGAAGATAGTTCACTCAACGCCTAGTCAAAAGATGAGGCTGAGGTAAGAAGCGTTGAGTGAAGTCAACACACTCAACGTGTAACACCCCTATCCGTCACATGACATATAGCAGTAGGTCCGGCCGAGCCTGACGTCATATACTACGGACAGACGGAAGGGTTACTAAGTGAAACCATCCTTCCAATAACAAACGTCCTACACAAGCCACATTCTAGCGGAAGCATTTTAAATGTTGCAAAGAAAGAACCCAGCCACAGCATTAATGTCCACTAAAAATAACCCAAAAAGAATGAGCGTACAAATACACAAAGTACTTGGCCTTATGGCCTTACAAGAGTTCACTTTAAATAAATAGTGTCTTCCATACATCGGCACACATACCGATCACACATGAGCAGAAAAAGTAAACATTCGCTTTGGCCTTCAAGGGCCAGCTCAGCATCAGGGCTTCAGCCCGCTACTTGCCACTAGGCTCCGCATCACCTGCAAGCAACAATCCACCATAGCGGTGGCAAACAAAAGCAACAGTCAGCTAAAGCTGACCAAAATATAACGACCCCGCCCCTTAAATCGAGGCGGCGATGCTCCTTCCCTGCACTTTAATAACATAGCCAAACAGTATAGTGAAATTACACTTCATCACAGGCGTAGGCACGCACGACCACACACCCCGTGCTCTCAGGGCACATTCTCGGTGAACCCGGTCCACCACCGCCCCTAGGATGGCAAGTCTCGTGAGCATTAAAGTATTTCCGGCCGAAGCCTAGTACTTGCCTTCTATGCCATCTGTAGGCCCCTTAAACCGAACCACATAGAGCGGGAACGGTTCCACTCAACCCGTTGCTCACATCGCCACGTCAATTTAAGTCATCAGTGCTGGTCAAGCTTCCCCGAAGCTCGAGTATCGATAACACAATATTATATAACTCAGTTATATACAAGTTGGCTCCCAGGCCACAAAGGTGGCAGAATCACGCTTCTGCCCTGTTTTCTGGGTGCACCTTGGAGTTAATCCCCAAGGTTCCCTGTTGCAATCTACGACGTAGAAAACCCAAAAATAATCATCGGCATGAAGTTTTCTCAGGCTATTCATGCATAATGAAACATCACCAATCCAGACCAACTTGTCCGGATAGGCTTCACACATCATGCATATGTTTGTACTTCGATTCCGGACTTTACATGCAAAACAAGGGGGACTATTCATATCTACCGGAAGGAATACCTCACACTCACCGCATACTCGCGAGAGCGGGTTTCCTGTGAAGAAAAAAGAGGACTTCACATGTCCAAGAAGAGGATCGTTACCCTTGTGTTTTTCTTTAGCGCCATGAAGATCTAGACGGATGAAAAGCACCGCAACGGCCTCGCCTCCGTAGATCTGAACTCGGCTTGCGATTTGGGGCTCTGAAGCTCCACCGGCGGCCGGATCTCTATTCCTCCTTCTTCCTTGCTAACCCCTCTCTCTAAAGCTTTAGAAAGAGAAAGTTCAAAGTGGAATGAGGGTTTCAAACCCTATTCCCGGCTTTAACTCAGCAAGGACAGCCCTGGGCCCTTGGATCCCAAAAGAAGGAAACAGACGGCCATGATTCACACTTAAAATCAATTTCCTGGGCCGAACACGGCTTGTGACACGCCCGTGTCCAAGGTCGTGTGCCTTAATCGACGTTGAAACCATCGCACCCCGAACAAGACACGGCCACTGGACACGCCCATGTCACATGCCGTGTTCCAAACACGGCAATGCACACGTTCATGTTCCAGGCCGTGCTCAACAGCCGACACAGCCGGCCAAACACACAGAGAAGGACACGGGTTCCTGACACGCCCGTGTTCCTTCTGACATGCCCGTGTCGACCAGTACACGCCCGTGTTGTGGGGCGTGTTCCACAATTGACACAGGACCAAACCATCGCGAAGAGGACACGGGTTCTTGACACGCCCGTGTAATTTTGACACGCTCGTGTCAATTTTGACACGCCCGTGTTAATTTTGACACGCCCGTGTCAATTTTGACACGCCCGTGTCAATTTTGACACGCCCGTGTCAATTTTGACATGCCCGTGTCAATTTTGACATGCTCGTGTCAACCAGAACACGCCTTGATGCAGACCGTGTTCCTCACCCGACACAGCCCGGCTAACAACCCGAGCAGGATACGGCCCTGGACACGCCCGTGTCTCAGGCTGTGTTCACTGTCTCGATGCCTCGTCGAGTGCATTTCATCGACCACCCGGCAAGTTTGGCGAACCCGAGCATGACACGGCCCTGGACACGCCCGTGTCCCAGGCCGTATGACCCTTACCAGACACCAAAATTGGCTCTAAACGCTGCCTGTCCCTCTTTTGAGTTTTGCGGTGTTACAATTCTCTCCCTCTTAAAAGAATTTCATCCCGAAATTATAGAAATAAAAAGATACACAAAACTTAAATGGTACCTGGGTGGAATAACTTTGGGTACTCCTCAAGCATGGTCTGCTCTCGCTCCCACGAGAGCTCCTCCCGACCGCAGCTGTCCCATCGGACCTTGACCATCCTAATGTCCATGTTACACAATCGCATGACTTCTGAGTTCTCAATGCGAACGGGATTGACCTTTGTCGTAAGCCCATTATCAACCGGTACTTGATCGACCGTAACAACTTGCGAAGGCTCTTATACCGCCTTCTGCAACACCGATTTGTGGAATACGTCGTGTAGACCACTCAATTCCACTGATAGCTTCAGTCGATAAGCTGCTTCGCCAATTCACTCCAGAACCTCAAACATTCCAAGATATCTCGGGCTTAGCTTCTTCAAGCATCGTACCCACGAGACACCCTTGAAAGGCTTAATCTTCAAATACACGCAGTCGCCAACAGCGACCTCAACATTCCGATGCTTGGCATTATAGTATTTAGCTTGCCTGTCCTGAGCGATCAGCAATCATTCTCGAATAGTTCGTACCAACGAAGTTGCATCTTCCACTTCTTGCCGCTTGTACAACTTCGACTCACCCGCTTCCAACCATGACAACGACGTGCGACATTTCCTACCATAAAGGGCCTCGAAGGGCGCCATTTGAATGCTCGCTTGGTAGCTATTATTATAAGCAAATTCCACCAAGTACAGGTGATCTTCCCACTGCTTCCTGAAATCCAAGACGCACATGCGAAGCATGTCTTCCATCGTCTTGTTGACCCTCTCGGTCTGACCATCCGTCTGCGGATGAAAGGCCATGCTGAAACTCAGCTTGGTTCCCAACATTTGTAACACCAACCTCCAGTCATTGGACGTGAGCCGCCCATCTCGGTCACTCATGATGCTGCGGGGCACACCGTGAAGTCGAACAATGTTATCCACATAGAGTTTTGCAAATTTCTCCACTGAATCTTCCTTCCTATTCGGAATGAAGTGCGACACTTTCGTCAATCGATCTACGACCACCCAGATGGCGTTGTTTCCCTTTTGCGACCTTGGCAACCCATGCACAAAGTCCATTGAAATATCATCGAACTTCCACTCCGGGATAGGCAAGGACTTCAAGAAACCTCTAGGCTTCTGGCACTCCGCCTTCACTAAGGTGCACGTTTGACACTTCGCCACATAAAGTGCCACGTCCTTCTTAAGTCCTGGCCAGCAGAACAACTTCTTCATATCACGGTACATCTTCGTGCTCCCTGGGTGAATCGAGTACTTGGTATGATGAGCCTCGTACATCAATTCCACACGCAGTTTACCCACATTTGGGACGCACAGACGACTGTCCTTCCATAACAATCCATCAACAACATCCAATTGGGAATTTGACCCATCCAAAGCCTCATGCAAAATTTGCTTCATGTTGTTATCCAAATCCAGAGCATGCTGAATCCGATCAGCCAGGTCATACTGAACTTCCGCTCAGTTCAATTGCGCTTCGGCACTAGTATGCTTGTCAAAACAAGATATCTCTAATGCCTCCAACTCCCGAATCAAACGCTTATCATAAACCGCCAACCAGTTGGCCCGCGCAGGGGCCTTGCGACTCAACGGATCCGCAACCGCATTGCCTTTCCCAGGAACATAATGAATCTTGAATGTGTAGTCCCCCAGGAACTCCATCCATCTCTGATGCCGCATGTTTAGATCCTTTTGATCCAACAAGTACTTCAGGCTCTTGTGGTCCATATAGATATCGACCTTCACACCGTACAGGAAATTCCTCCACAGCTTCAGGGCAAATATCACGGCCGCTAGCTCCAAGTCATGGACCGGATAATTCCTCTCATGCACCTTCAGCTGGCGCGAGCCATAAGCTATTACACTTCCATGCTGCAATAGAACACAACCCAATCCACTGCCTGAATCATCACTGTAAATCTCAAAGCCTTCGGTCCCACTCGGCGAACTTAGAACAGATGTTGTGGTCAACTGACTATTCAACTCTTTGAAAGCTTGTGCGCACTGAGGCGTCCAAACAAACTTCTGCTCTTTCCTCATCAGAGTCGTGAGGGGTAACGCTATCCGCGAGAAGTTCTCCACGAAGCGCCTGTAATAGCCGGCAAGCCCCAGAAAACTTCGAACTTCCGCTACTAAAGACAGCATAGGCCACTCCCGTATTGCAACTATCTTCATCGGATCCACCGCAATTCCCTCTCCACTAACTATGTGACCAAGGAATGCTACCGAGGACAACCAAAACTCGCATTTGGAGAACTTGGCGTACAGTTGGTTCCTCCTCAGCTTCTCTAACACCAAGTGCAGATGTTTAAAGTGATCCTCCCCACACTGCGAGTACACCAATATATCGTCGATAAAGACGATCACGAAGTGGTCTAGGTAATCTCTGAAAGTTCTGTTCATCAGATCCATGAACACAGATGACGCATTAGTTACCCCAAACGGCATGACGGTAAACTCATAATGCCCATGTCTTGTGCTGAGAGCTGTCTTGGGGATATCACTTTCTCTTATCCTAAGCTGATAATATCCGGACTTAAGATCCATTTTTGAGTACACCGATGACCCGACTAACTGATCGATCAGATCATCAATCCTTGGGATCGGGTACTTGTTCTTCTCCGTTAACTTGTTCAACTCTCGATAATCGATACAGAGTCACAAGCTTCTGTCCTTCTTCTTAACAAAAAGGACCGGTGCGCTCCAAGGCGACGAACTTGGACACACATAACCCTGTTCTAATAGCTCTTGAAGTTGAACCTTCAGCTCCGCCATCTTCTTAGGCACTAATCGATACGAGGAACGTGACACAGGTTTGGCACCTGACACTAGCTCAATAGTGAAGTCAATATCCCGCTGAGGTGGGGTTCCAGGGAGATCGCCAGGGAACACGTCAGGGTACTCGGATACCACTGGGATGTTGTCCAAATCAGGCTTAGGCTTCGAAGCCTCCACTATCATGAAGAACAGCTCTACACCAGCACGAACTGCCTTAACCACCTAAAGAGCAGACATCAAAGCCTTGCTCGACCCTTTCAAGCCGCAAATGTTGTCTCACGACCAGCTCCCAATTTGACCTCCTTGTGGTTGAAATCAATGTGTATCTGACCTGTGAGAGCCAGCCCATACCAAATATCACGTCGAATTCCACTAGCGGTAGTAACGACGCTTGCAAGTCAAACTCCTGACTCTCAATCTGTATCTTTACGCCACAGACTCTATCTGCGTGCGTTGAGCACCCATTAGGCAACAACACATTAAATTTGTCCTTTGCCATCGAAGAAGGTACTCAGATGTACGATACAAATGCTTCGGACAAAAAGGAATGTGAAGCTACCGAATCGAACGGTGCTCTCGCCGGATAATCTAAAATCAAAACAAAACCTAGCACAAGCAGTCCTAATCTAACATGCATAAGGGTAACAAGTATTTAAAGCTAAACTGCTATAAATTTAAATCGTACCTGTCACCATGCCAGCGTACTTCCTGGCCTCCTGCTGGCCCAGGATGTACTCTCTAGGCTTCCTCTCGGACTTTGGGCGTCCGCTCTAACAATCACGGGCAAAATTCCTCGGCTTCCGACAATTATAGCATGCGCCCGGGGTTTGGCCTGTAGTTGCCCCCCGATGCACCAGAAGAAGGGGCTGGACCCGAAGTCCTAGCCTTCTCATAAAACCTATGATACCCGGACTTTGAGGTAGTCAGCACTTTGAACTCTGTCTTCTTAGCACTAGAGTCCTTCTCTTGGACTCTCTTTTTCTGCGTTCTGTAGTATACAGCTCTTATAGGACTTGCAGAGTTCGATACCCTACTCACCGGCATCTGCTGAGTTTTCCCCAAATCTATTTCCAAAGATCTAGCTGACTCCACCAAGGCTCGGAATCCCAATAATTTTGGTCCTAGTAGTAGAATTCGCAACTCGCCACGCAGACCATTATAAAATCTATCGACTATAGACTGCTCGTTCTCCAACTCAAATCCTGGGTAGTGTCTTATCATAAGAAATGCCTGCAAATATTCTTCAACTGAGTGCGCTCCCTGCACTAAAAGCATGTTCAACTACTGACCCGATGGTCTTCTAAATGTCATTTGCTCCATCACACCGCCCGGCGTTGAAGCCACCTCAGGGACAAATGGTTGCACATTCCTTCCATGTTGTGCATTAGTCACAGCGAACACCGCTTCAACTACTCTTCTTGTGGTTTCAAACGAACGAGGGGTCTCAAGCACATCGCTGGGTGCACTATACTCCACAGAAAGCGAGCATTCTGACAGTCTTACACCACTCCTAGTCACCTATGGTCGTACAAAACACCATTAAGTGACCGACCAAAATTGCAAGAAGCAATTATAAAAACACGCAGGTTCCCCAAACATGTGTATTTTCATTCCTAAGTGGACATTCATGGGGTTTTTTATGTTATAACGATGACGCACAGACATGTGCTCACCACATCTTAAAAGAATTCGTCCACGAATTCATTTAACTATGACCAAAACCGGTATCCTGATACCAAATTGTAGCACCCCTATCTGTCACATGTCATATAGCAGTAGGTCCGGCCGGGGCCCGACGCCATATACTACGGATAGATGGAAGGGTTACTAAGTGAAACCATCCTTCCAATAACAAACGTCCTACACAGAGCACATTCTAGAGAAAGTATTTTAAATGTTGCAAAGAAAGAACCCAGTCACAACATGAATATCCACTAAAAATAACTCAAAAGGAATGAGCGTACAAATACACAAAGTACTTGGCCTTATGGCCTTACAAGAGTTTACTGTAAACAAATAGTGTCTTCCATACATCGGCACGCAGGTCGGTCACACATGAGCAGAAAAAGTAAACATTCTCTTTGGCCTTCAAGGGCCAGCTCAGCATCAGGGCTTCAGCCCCTACTTGCCACAAGGCTCCGCAGCACCTGCAAGCAACAATCCACCGCAGCGGTGGCAAACAAAAGCAACAGATAGTTAAAGCTGACAAAATTATAACGACCATGCCCCATAACTCGGGGCGGCGATGCTCCTTCCTTGCACTTTAATAGCACAGCCAAAGAGTATAGTGAAATTACACTTCATCACAGGCGTAGGCACGCACGACCACACACCCCATGCTCTCAGGGCACATTCTCGGTGAACCCGGTCCACCACCGCCCCTAGGACGGCAAATCTCATGAGCATTAAAGTCTTTCCGGCCTAATCCTAAGACCCGCCATCTATGCTATCGGTAGGCCCCTTAAACCAAACCAAATAGAGCGGGAACGGTTCCAATCAACCTGTTGCTTACATCACCACGTCACTTTAAGTCATCGGCGCGGGTCAAGCTTCCCCGAAGCCCGAGTATCGATAACACAATATTACATAACCCAGTTATGTACAAGTTAGCTCCTAGGCCACCAAGGTGGCAGAATCACGCTTCTGCCCAGTTTTCCGGGTGCACCTTGGAGTTAGCCCCCAAGGTTCCCTGTTGCAATCTACCACGTAGAAAACCCGAAAACAATCATCGGCATGGAGTTTTCTCCGGCTATTCATGCATAATGAAACATCAACGATCCAGACCAACTTGTCTGAATAGGCTTCACACATCATACCTATGTTCGTACTTTGATTCTGCACTCTACATGCAAAACAAGGGGGACTATTCATATCCACCCGAAGGAACACCTCACACTCACCACATACTCGCGAGAGCGGGTTTTCTGTGCAGAAAGAAAGAGGACTTCACATGTCCAAGAAGAGAATCGTTACCCTTGTGTTTATCTTTGGCTCCATGAAGATCTAGACGGATGAAAAGCACCGCAACAGCCGCCACTCCGTAGATCTGAACTCGGCTTGCGATTTGGGGCTTCGAAGCTCAACCAGCGGCCGGATCTCTCCTCCTCCTTCTTCCTTGCTCTCCCCTCTCTCTAAAGCTTTAGAAAGAGAAAGTTCAAAGTGAAATGATGGTTTCAAACCCTATTCCTGGCTTTAACTCAGCAAGGACAACCCGGGGCCCTTGTATCCCAAAATAAGGAAACAGACGACCACGATTCGCACTTCAAATCAATTTCCTGGGCCGAACACGGCTTGTGACACGCTCGTGTCCAAGGTCGAGTGCCTTAATCGATGCAGACACCGTCGTACCCCAAATAGGACACGACCACTGGACATGTCTGTGTCACATGTCGTGTGACAGACACGGTCATGCACACGGCCGTGTTCCAGGCCGTGCTCAACAGCCGACACAGTCGGCCAAACACATAGAGAAGGACGCGGGTTCCCGACACACTCGTGTTCCTTCTGACACGCCCATGTTCCTTCTGACATGCCCATGTCGACCAGTACACGCCCATGTTGTGGGGCGTGTTCCTCAATCGGCATAGGACCAAACCATCCCGAAGAGGACACGGGTTCTTGACACGCCTGTGTTAACCAAAATACGCCTTGATCCAAACCATGTTCCTCACCCGACACAGCCCGGCTAACAACACGAGCATGACACGACCCTGGACACGCCCGTGTCCCAGGCCGTGTTCACTGTCTCGACGCCTCATCAAGTGCATTTCGTCGACCACTCGGCAAGTTCGTCGAACCCAAGCACGACACGGCCCGGGACACGCCTGTGTCCCAGGCCATGTGACCCTTACCAGGCACCAAACTTGGCTCTAAATGTTGTCCATCCCACTTTTGAATTTTGGGGGCTTACACAACGCCTCCATTCAGAAGAAATGTTTCTAAGTATAGAAGCATTGAGTGAAGCCAGTTCACTCAATGCCTCAGTAGTTGGCAGAATTCAAAAGGAGCTAAGGAAAATGGCATTAAGTGAAGGCCAACCACTCAACGATCTCAACGCCAAAGTTGCAAAAAGTGCAAAATTATAAACCAAGTATAAAAGAGTTGAGTGAAGGTCATTCACTCAACGCCACTAAATGACAAAGGAAGCAGCAATGTGATTACGTCCAGAATCATTGATTGAAGGACTTTCACTCAACGCCTGAGTTGATTATGAGAAATTTTCTAAGTTCAAAATGGCTGACGTTAACAAAATTCAACAAAGTCAACACAATTCAAATTCTTTGCGGGAAAGCTGCAGTACGCCTTTAATGGCGTCGGTGGACAATTGTAGTCGTTTTTTGCAAATGGGAGGTGGTAACGCGTCTTTTTTAGGCTGAGCCAATAGTACAAAGAGCCGTTTATCATCTGACTATAAAAGGATAAGGATGGCTAGAAGGAAAGAAGCTTTTTTAGGGTTTTTTGATTACGTATTGTGGTGGAACATCATCGTCTTCCTTGCCATTATTGATGAGCTTGAAGTTCTTATTCTGATCGGTGAACCTGAAAGCGACAAGATTTAACTACTGCAATCTACATCTGCAACAGCAGGTTCAGAAGCAATTTCTGAGAAGGAAAAAGAATGGGCAGATCAATCAAGTTCTACAAGTAAAGGTTGCTAATTGAAGAAGAATAGAACTGTCATCTCCATAGTCTTCATCTGCAGAAGCTAGGGCTGAAATCTGCTCAGCCCGGGAATAAGTGGACACAAAATAATTATTTATGGTGTCAATTCAACACAATTAACCTCACTTTCTATTTGTAGGATTTTGTGTATAATCTGAGTTGTAGGTATTTATTATAAAGGCCGAGTGTAGGATCTCTGTTATAGATCTGAGGTAGGGCCATTGGCCTGAGCTGTAGGAGAGTTATCTCTCTGAGTTTGTTAGGGTTGTCCTTCCAGCCTGAGTTATAGGGCTTCTGAGCCTGAGGTAGGTGATTTTTGAATCACTAAGTTATAGGGCCTTGGGCCTGAGTTGTAAGTCTTGAAGGAGACTGAGCAACCCTGCGGGATTGTGTTGTAAGCTCTTAAGGAGCCGAGTATTGGGGAAGAGCCTTGGCAATTACATTGTTAGAAAGGCAGAGAGGGACATTGGACGTACCCATAATCGGGAGAACCACTCTAAAATAACTGTGTCTTCTGGTTGATGTTCTTGAAAGTTAAACTAACAAATCACTAAGCACAGCAAAATAAGGTATAGATTTAGATAATTTAAAAAAGGCCAAAAACCTATTCAAGCCCCCCACCCGTATAGGTGTTAGCTGACCTTGAAAACAAAGACTTTCAAGTGGCATCCGAGGGAGGTTACTCAAAAAGGCTTAATAGTCTGAGTAGATCTCCAAGGTTAGCTAAAAGATTATCCCAAAAAGGCTTAATAGTCTGAGTAGATCTCCAAGGTCAGCTAAAAGATTATCCTTATGGGTTCAAGAGTGAACTATAAGGAGCTGGGTGCCATTAAGCTTCTAATATGCAGGAAGGAAGGGTTTAGCATCTGGAAGGCGAGGGTTAGGCTGTTCATGAAAGCAGCCGACCCTAGGATTTTTATTACTGTCAAGGAGGGACCTTTCATCTCCATGAAAGTGTCAGTTCTAAATGCAAATGATCAAACCCCTAAGACTTATGCAGAAATGACAAAGGATGAAGTCATCCTTGCCACCATGGATAAAAGGGCTCAGAATATCATTGTCGGTGCTATTGATGATTCTACCTTTCAGAATCTGATCCACTGCACAACTGCAAGGGAAATTGGGACACTTTAGTGGTATACATGGAGGACACAAAGTAAGTTAGGGATGATAGAAAGTCCATGCTCAACCAAGAGTATGAGACTTTCAGGCAGAGCAAGACTTACAACATAACATAGTGATATGAGAGATTCTTCAGGATAGTTAATGAGCTGAGGAACTATGGCAGGGTTTTCAGCACATATGAGATAAATGACAAGTTTCTCAAGTCTCTAACCAGAGACTGGGATACTAAGATTTATGTCGTCAGAGAGGTGGCAAAGCTTGCTGACACTCCACCAGCAACACTTTTCGGGAATCTGCTGTCCAATGAAATGCAGCTGACTGCTAGGAAGGAAGAGGAGAAAAATAGCAAGCCTCGCGCCAAAGAAACGTCGGTGGCCTTCAAAGCTGAACCCCCAAGGAGGAGCAGAAGGAAGACTCCTTCTCCACCTAGGAGATATGTTGTGTCTGACTCAGATGACTCAGAGTCAAGAACATCAGACTGGCACATGTCTGATGAAGACTTTACAATCTTCTCCAGACAATTCCAGAAGTTCATGAAGAAGAAGCAGAGGAAGTACATACCCTCGTCATCCTCTCATCACAAGGAGGACTACTACAGGGGAAAGAATAAATCTTCCAAGGAGGACGGGGATGATTTAAACCTAGTAAACAGATTTCTACTAATGTTATATGTTATTGCTGCAACAAGCTAGGGCATGTTGTAGCCAACTGCCTAGTAAAGAGAAGAGAGGATGGAGAGAAAAAGCATCATCACAAGCACAAAGGCAAGAAGGAGAAATCCTTCATTGCTAAGAAAATGAAGATCTGGTCTGATTCTTCCTCATCAAAATCAGAAGAAGAGGATGAAGATGAAGCCTACATTGGGCTAATTGTTGTTATGCTGGAAGTCGAGGAAGAGTATCCTGCTGCCAGAACTTGAATCAGGGCCCCTCTATCACTGTAAGATAATGATTCAGAGGTGGATGAAGAAGAAGAAGACAGCTGCTGCCAAGGGCTTGAACGTATCTAGTATCTACCTAACTCACCTAGAGAGGGGTGAATAGGTGATGTTTGTGTCTTTTCGCGGATTAAAAATTACTTAAAAACAAAAAAGCACACAAACACAGAGATCTATAGTGGTTCCCTGTATTGGGTATGTCCACTGTCCCGCCTCGCCTATCTACCATGAAGGGTTAGATTCAGCTACTTCACCTTTCTCAGATTATCAACAATCATACAACTCGGAGCAACGCTCCTACACCTTGGATAACAAACTCTCCTACAAATCGATCCACGCACAGATCTACAAACTCGATCCATAAACGGATCTATGAACTCGATCCACAAATGGATCTACGAACTCGATCCACAAACGGATCTACAAACTTGATCCACAAACGGATCGACAAACTCGATCCACAAACGGATCTACAAACTCGGAGAGACAATCTCCTATAATAGTATATGAATATTACAATACAACAACGGTGACAAGTCTTCGCTCTGACGTTCTTCGAAATAGTTGATCTTGAGATTTGTAGAACTCGAAAAGTGGAAAGCTTTGAAGACTTTGAATCGTGATCCTTTAATCTTCGAACGACAAGATCTAGATGAGAATAGATCATGAGAGAAGAAGTAATCCCTCCGTGAAAGTCGAAGACGATGAATCTTGCACTTCTCTGGCGACCGAACAGAAGGAATTGCATGATCGGAAAAGTCGAGCCGTCGGTTACGCTTTTGGAAAGTCGTGTAATTTTGAAATTAGCAATTAGAAATATTAGAAGATTCAAAAATCATCCTAACATATATAGAGAGAGAATCAAAGCAACGACTATAAAGGATTTCCAAAAACCGAACCCTAAACGTTATTGTGCATGGCCAACTGAACCCGTAAGCTGGTTTTTGAAAATTTCTGAAAAATGACCCAAGTCAAATTCGTCGAGTATCATCGAGTATCATCTTAATACTGACCGAATGCATCTTGATATACGACGAATATGACTTAGTCAAATTATCTCAGGCCGACTAGTCACTCGACACCATGGAGACAAGTCATACTCGACAAATTCGTCGAGCATCACCAGGCATACGCGACAAATTTGTCGAGTATCGGTCAACAGACTCGATGCAGTCAATGCCTATATACGACAAATTAGACTTGGAAAAATCTAGAGCAGTAGTGTCGACTTGACTCGACGAATTCGGCGTGTATCACTTAGCATATTCGACGAATTCGGCAAGTATCGGTACATACATTTGACGAATTCGACGAGTATGCACAATGATATTCAGCGAATATCACTTAACAGACTTTCGCACTCCAATGAATTTACCCTAAGTATATATGACGAATTCGACGGGTATTGGTAAGTATACTCGATGAATTCAGCGTGTATCAATGACGATACTCGACAAATTCAACATTTATGCTCAACCATACTCGTCGAATTTTACTTAGGTAAAATTCCTGTTTTCCTGGGTCTAACTCTTGACCATCCTTGAGCTTTCTCTTGTACTTGGGAGAGAAGTACACCCCAATAGAAAGATTACACGTGAGTCAACACATTGGCCCACACAATGAAGGATTACATTGTGTAGTCTTGTGTTTACTGACCCACTATAACCTGACATTGGTGTGTACTTAGCAAAGTAAACATGCAAGTACATAACTAAAAAGGCAACATCAAATACAGTCACATTTCATCTTAGCTTAACTGGGTCCTTATTCAAATCCGGGTTATTGTGAATACAATACCCAACATTCTCTCACTATTTGAAGAAGCCAAAATCCTACAAGCTAAGGTGAAATGCATATGATAAATAATAAAACATTCTAAAAAATAATTAATAATAGAAATACTCTACAAGAAAGTTCCTACAAAATCCACCATAGCAAGGAAGTTCCCACAGCATCCACCTTAGCTGTAAGGGCAACCTCCCCCTTTTTGGCTTACGTAGCTATTGTGTTAGCATTGGAACTTCTAGGTCTTAGCAAGGAAGTTCCCACAGCATCCACCTTATCTGTAAGGGAAACCTCCCCCTTTTGGCTCTGAATAGCCACTTGTGTATCACCTTCCTCCCCCTCAATTTCTGCACTCAAACTCCCAGGAATCCTATCCTCAGGAGCTAGCACATCCTCCTTCATGGGCAACACTTGGGCTCTCCCTGACCTCAAGATCCTTCTGTCCCGCCTGACAGTCGGCTCTTCTTTGGATCCAATATAGAGAAGTGAATTTTTCCTTGGACCAAATTCTGCCTTTCTAGAAGTAATTCCCGATAAATTTCCTCCTTGCTTGGTCTTTATTATGAGTCAATATTTAGCATACCTAGTTCTATTTTGAAGAACGAAAACTTAGCCTCGTCCAGCAGCTTTGTAAAAATATCTGCAACTTGTTTGTCCATCGGGATATAACTGAGGGCTATGTCCTTGTTCTTCACATATTCTCGGATGAAGTGATAACACACCTCGATGTACTTTGTCCGGGTGTGGGAGACTGGATTGTGTGCAATTGTTATTGCGCTAGATGAGTAGCAATACATTGGAATTTCTTGGAAATTTAAATTATAGTATTCTAGTTGATTCTGGATCCATAGAAGCTGTGCGCAACAACTACCCGCAGAGATATACTCTGACTTGGCAGTAGATGTTGCCACACAATTCTGCTTCTTACTTATCCATGAAATAACCCATCTTCGGAGGAATTGGCACGTCCCAGAAGTGCTTTTCCTATCAACCCTGCTACCTACAAATTCAACATCTGAAAAACCAATTAGCTCGACATCATTATTTCTTGGGTACCATAAGCCAAGATTGGGTGTACCCTTAAGGTATCTTAAATTCACTTTGTAGCGACGTAATGAGATTCCTCAGTGTTAGGCTGACATCTAGCGCAGACACATGGTAAAAATATTATCTCTAGTCTACTAGCAGTCAGGTAGAGAAAGGAACCAATTATGCTTCTGCACTTGGTTTCATCAAAAGGTTTCCCTTTCTCATCCTTGTCCAGAGACATAGTTGAACCCATTGGAGTCCTCATAGAGGATGCGCTCTCCATTCTGAATTTATTAAGAAGCTCCTTGGTGAACTTCGTCTGAGAGATGAAAATTATATTTTCAGATTGCTTCACCTGAAGTCCTAAGAAATACTTCAGCTCGCATATACTGCTTATTTCAAATTTCCCTTGCATAAGTTTAGAAAACTTCTTGCAAAGGTTGTCTTCTGTATAGCCAAAAATAATATCATCGACATAGATTTGCACTAGCAGAATCTTGTCTTTAACTTCTCTAAGAAATAATGTCTTGTATATATTTCCCCTTGTGAATTTGTTCTCAATAACAAGGTTAGATAACGTCTCATACCAAGCTCGGGGAGTTGGTTTTAAGCTGTATAATGCTTAATTCAAAAAGTAAACGTAATCAGGGAATTGAGAATTTACAAAACCTGGGGTTTGTACTTTGTTTGCTTCCTCTTTCAGATTCTCGTTGAGGAATACTGACTTCACGTCCATTTGGTAGACAGTGAAGCCTTTGAGGGCAGCATACACAAGAATTAACCTGATCGCCTCGAGTCGAGCCACTGGAGCAAAGGTCTGGTCGAAGTCGATCCCCACTTCTTGTCTTTATCCTTATGCTACAAGTCTAGCCTTATTCTTGATGATCACTCTGTGTTCATCCAGCTTGTTTCTGAATATCCACTCTGTGTCGATCACCTTCTGTCCCTTTGGCCTGGGTACCAGCTCCCATACTTTGCAATGTTCAAATTGATTAAGCTCCTCTTGCATTGCCAATATCCAAGAAGCATCATTGTTTGCCTCTTCGAATTTCTTTGGCTTAACTTGCGATAGAAAACTTAGATACAAAACCTCATTAGTTGTACCTCTTTTGGTTCTCACACCGTCATCCGGCTCTCCTATTATCTGATCAGCTGGGTGATCTCTTAGGTGTCTGAATGTTAGATTCTTTGCTCTCCCTCTAGCAGGCTCTACAATATCTGGTGCATCCTCTATAGGTTGTAGCAATTCTTCCTCTAGCGATTCTTAATCCACCAAACCTAGATTGACGATCTTGACTATGCTTGGAGCTTCTTGCTTGACAACTTCATCCAAGCTTAGCTCATTGAACCTGATACCTGCATCTGCACTAATAACACTTGTCGAGCTGCTATAGAGCATGCTAGTCTCATCAAATATAATATTTGTCGACTCTTCTACCACTAGAGTTTTCTTATTGAAAATCCTATATGCCTTACTATGGCTATTATATCCTACAAAAATACCTTCAAAACATTTTTCACTAAGCTTTGTATTGTAATACTATCCATTGTTAAGTACGAATCATTTACTTTCAAAGATTCTAAAATAGGACACAGTCGGTTTTTTGTCCATCAATAACTCATAGGGGGTCTTACAATAGCTTTTGTTGATAAGTGCTCTGTTTTGCATGTGACATGTTGTGTTGACTACTTCAGCCCAGAAGTACTCCAGAAGTGAAGCGTCGTTCAACATAGTTGTACATGCTTCAATTAGTGTTCTATTCCTACTCTCAACAACTCCATTTTGTTGTGGAGTACGCAGGGAGGAAAACTCATGAAAGATATCTTGACTTTCACAAAATTTTGTCATGGCACCATACTCAAACTCTGTTCTGTGGTCCCTTCTGATTTTGACCACTGAGCAGTCCAATTCGTTCTGAATTTACCGGACAAAATTGGTGAAATACTCGAAGGTGTCTGACTTGTGTTTCAGAAAGAACACTCAAGTAAAACGCGAGTACTTATCAAAAATTACTAACGTGCAGACCTTACCTTCTAAGCTGTGAATTGGCATAGGACCGAATAAGTCCATATGAAGTAAGTATAAACTTCGTGAATAATCTTTTTTAGTAATACCCTTGAAGGTAGCCTGTGTCTGCTTACCCATTTGACACTAGTGACATGGACTCTCTTTAAGGCACTTGATGCTGGTAGCATCACGCACTAAGTTGTGAGAAAATAGCATATTTATAGTTTTGAAATGAATATGTACTAATCTCTTGTGCTATTGGTCACAGAGAGACACATTACTTTTAGCCATAAAACACACTGGGGTAGAATTTTCTAGGCAAAGAAAATTCAAATAGAAAATATTAAGATCATCTCCAGATTTGCAAACGATTTTATCAAGCACTTGTCCTTGCAGAACTCAACGACGTAGTCTTTATCACATAGCTGACTTATGTTTATCAGATTATGATGTAATCCTTCAACATAAGCTACGTCTGTGAAAGAGACTACGCCGTTGGAAATCATACAATAATCTTTATTGTTCCCCTGTCTGACCCTCCAAAGATAACTTTTGGTCTGTCTTCGGCTGGGGTATACTCAAGTAAAAGGATTCTTGTCCCGGTCATGTGCCGAGAGCATCCAATGTCCAAATACTAGATCGGATTTTTGGTGGCCTTTGGAGATACCTGCAAAAACAATTCACTTTACCTTAGGAATCCAAAGATATTTGGGCTTTGGTTCCTGGTCAGTTTACCACCACTAGGAACATTAATTTTGTGAGTGGTTGGTCTCGCATTGCTAACTCGTGGGGTTACATAATTAGCAGGATTGTACCAACAATCTGCGCCAAAATGATCAATTTTGTCACAGCACCAACATTCAAACCTATTGTACCTCCTTTTGTACTTCTGCTTTACCTTCTACAAATGAGGTCTAGCAGGGGTAGCATTCTATGAGGAGGAGGCCTCCTGTTTGCAGCACACATAAGAGCTCCCCATCTCTTTAGCCTTAGACACAACAAATTTAGCTTTTGGTGCCTTCTAATTGTTATGGTCATGTATATACGGACCATAACTCTTCATCTCAATTTCTTCATAAGGTGCTTTGAACAAGCTGGCACCAAAGTCACGGGGACGAGTCCATCCCGGGTATCTATTCTTTGGCTCTACGGCCTAGCACGATGGCCATAAGATGACTCAAGGTCAAACTTATTCGTCGGGAAGATTACCTTCCTAAATGAGGGTTGACTCATGGGTGCCTTCCCCTTTTCCTTGGCACTAGCCTTGCTGGCAGCCATACCCTTTCCAGTTATGTAGACAAGACCACTACCCTTCTTCTAAGCTGAAAACTCATCGATGAGAGGGAGAACCGTCTTCGTCTTGAAGAAACTCTCAATGAGTTTTCTCTCCACTGCGAGATTTTCTTCCAGCTCATCAAGATACTTTTCTTTCGAACTTAGTGTCTCAGCGGAGCCCTTAAGTTCCTCTTTCAAGGAGTGGACTTCATCTTTGAGAGAAAGTAATTTTGCAATTTCTTCCTTCAGATAAGTTTTCACATCCTTAAGGGAGGCAATCTCTTTTGACTGCTTTCGGATTACCTTACGACATTTGTCAAAAGCCTTTAAGAGGTGCTCATGCTGAGCCATCAATTTTGATTCATCCTCTTCAGAAGAATATTCTTCGTGACCATTAGTGGATGTTTCCGACTCAGAGAGTATGGTGTGTGAATTTACCTTCCCGTGGTACTCGGAGTTTCCCACTTCCTCGTCTGATTGAGCCATAAGCCTGAAGTAGGCTTCCTCATTTTCTGAACTCGACTAACTCGAGTCACTATCACTGAGTGTCTTTGACTTCTTGGCTACGAAGCTCTTTTCTTCTTTTATCTTTCCTTTGAAGGATCTCTATTCTTCCTTCTTGGAACCATCCTTCTTATTATAGGGACACTCCGCAATCACATGTCCTGGCTTATTACAACAATAGCAAACACTGTCAGAGGAAAATTATTTGTTCGATTTTGATTTATACATGTCCTCCTTGTTGTAGCTTTTTGTCATTTGATCACCGTCACGACGTGATCTCCTGGAGTCTGAAGATGATGACTGATTTTTCATTTGTCTCATTTTGCTCAGCAGTTTCTTGAACTGTTTGGAGATAAGAGAAAATTCTCCATCTGATATCTCAGATCCTAACGTGATTGGCTCAGAGTCTTCTAGAGTATCAGGAGCTCGTGTCCTTACGGGTGACACAGTTTTGTACCTTTTTGAACCTTCAGCCTTCATGGTCACAGACTTTTCTTTGCTAGAAGTTCTGTTGCTTTGCTCCTCATTCTTCCTGGAATTCATCTGGAGTTTGTAGGAAAGCAACTTGTCAAATAGGTTCTGGGGTTCTATCTCTGGTTGTTTCCCAAATTCCCTAATGGAAACAATTTTGGTGTCTCAGTCCTTAGTCAGGGATCTTACAAATTTGTCATTGAGCTCGCCATTAGTGAATGTGCAACCATAGTTCCTGCGGCTGTTGACGATCTTGAAAAAAATTTCAAAGTTGTTAGCAATAGTGTCACTTGGTCCTTGCTTAAATGCTTCGTTCTCTTGACTTAGTAAAGATCTTCGATTGTCTTGAACTTTTTCAGTCCCTTCCATCAGAACTACTAAGCAATCCCACATCTCCTTGGCAGATTTGCAGTGAAATAAGTTTTGGAGCATAGAGTCATCCACTGCGCTTGCGATGATGCTCTTCGCTTTATTATCCATGGATATCAAAGCAATTTCATCCTTTGTTAAATCCATCATCTTCTTGGGAATCTAAATGGCTGGGTTCAGAGCTGATGGTTGTGTAGGAATATGTGGTCCTTCTTCCACTATCTGAAAAATTCTCGAATAAGCAACTTCCTTGAAAAACTTGACTCTTTCTTTCCACATGGGAAAAATTCTCTTTCGTGCATACAGATAGATTCATGGATGACATGTTCTTGCTTCTGTCCATGGTGAATATGTGGAATCTCTAAACGCTAGATCAGGGATCTTGTTCAAGTTGTTAGTATTATCGAACAAAATGCCACACTGATACCAATTGAAAGTATCTAGCGTTTACCTAACTCACCTAGAGGGGGTGAATAGGTGATGTTTGTGTCGTTTCACAGATCAAAAATTACTCAAAACAGACAAACACACAAATACAGAGATCTATAGTGGTTCCTCATATTGGGTGCGTCCACTGTCCTGCCTCGCCTATCTACCACGAAGTGTTAGAATCAGCTACTTCACCTTTCTCAGATTATCAACAATCTTACAAATCGGAGCAACGCTCCTACACCTCGAAGAACATACTCTGCTATAACTTGATCCACACACGGATCTACAAACTCGATCCACAAATGGATCTACGAACTCGATCCACAAATGGATCTGCAAACTCGATCCACAAATGGATCTATAAACTCGATCCACAAACAATCTCCTACAATAGTATATGAATATTACAATACAACAACGGTAACAAGTCTTCGCTTCGACGTTCTTCAAAATAGTTGATCTTGAGAATTGGAGAACTCGGAAAGTGGAAATCTTTGAATACTTTGAATCGTGAACCATCAATCTTTGAACGACGAGATCTAGAGGAGAATAGATCTTGAGAGAAGAAGTAATCTCGTCGTGAAAGTCTAAGATGATGAATCTTGCACTTCTCCGGCGGCCATACGGAAGGAATAGCGAGATCGGAAAAGTCGAGTCGTCGGTTACATTTTTGGAAAGTCGTGTGTTTTCGAAATTAGCAATTAGCATGATTGGAAGATTCGAAAATCATCCTAACATATATAGAGAGAGAATCAAAGCAACGGCTATAAAGGATTTCCAAAAACAGAACCCTAAAAGTTACTGTGCATGGCCGACTGAACCCGTAAACTGGTTTTTGAAAATTTTGGAAAAATGACCGAAGTCAAATTCGCCGAGTATCGTCGAGTATCATATTGATGCTCATCAAATGCATCTTGACATACGACGAATATGACTTAGTCAAATTATCTCAGGTCGGCTGGTCACTCGACACCATGGCGATAAGTCATACTCGACAAATTCGTCGAGGATCACCTGGCATACTCGACGAATTCGTCGAGTATCGGTCAACAGACTTGACGCAGTCAACACCTATATAAGACGAATTAGACTTAGAAAAACCTAGAGAAGTAGTATCAACTTGACTCGATGAATTCAGCGTGTATCACTTAGCATATTCGACGAATTCGGCGAGTATCGTTAGAAACATTTGACGAATTCGATGAGTATTCACAATGATACTCAACGAATATTACTTAACAGATTTTTCGCACTCCAATGAATTTACCCTAAGTATATACGACGAATTCGACGAGTATTGGTAACTATACTCAATAAATTTGGCGTGTATCAATGATGATATTCGACGAATTCGACGTGTATGCTCAACCATACTCGCCGAATTTTACTTAGGTAAAATTCCTGTTTTCCTGGGTCTAACTCTTGACCATCCTTAGCATTTTCCTTTACTTGGGATAGAAGTACATCCCAATAGAGAGATTACACATGAGTCAACACATTGGCCCACAAAATGAAGGATTACATTGTGTTGTCCTGTGTTTACTGACCCAATGTAACCTGACATTGGTGTGTACATAGTAAAGTAAACCTGCAAGTACATAACTAAAATGGCAACATCAAATACAGTCACAATTCATCTTAGCTTAACTGGGCCCTTCTTCAAATATGGGTTATTGTGGATACAATACCCAACATGGCTGATGACTATGACTAATGATGAATCCAGCCAGGATCAGCCTTGTCAACAAAAGGTACATTCTCTGTCTAAGTCTTCTTCTGAGTCAGGCTATGAGACCAGCCCAGATTCTGAAGCCCATTCATCAAGAGATGAAGAAGACTTTGAATCTGAGGAAGATGACAATTCTATTATTAACAAGTATGGTGTCTTGTTGAATGCCTTCAAGAAAAGCAAGTTGCTAGCTAAGAAGTAGGGTAAGGAGATTTCTTCTCTTCAGCTTGCTGCTTCCCAGCATGCAGACTCAGCTTCCCTACTGGATCTGAAATTGAGGAAAATTAGTGAATTAGAAACTATTTCCTTCATCCTATTAGGCACCATAGAATAACAGGAAAACCGAATAAGGGACCTGGAAGTATTGCTCGAGAGGGAGAAAAGAATAGTGGCTGGCTACTCCAAGCCCAGTTCAGTACTGCCCTTGATAGATTCCTTCTCCTCCCAAAATGGTATGAAGGGATTGGGATTCAAGTGACCTACAAGAGTTGCCAATCTCGAAGTAAAGGGCAAAGTACCAGTACAACCACGAGCCACCAAGCCTCCTGTTCGATTCAAGAGAGTGTTGCTACCTTCAAACAGGTATGACTAAGAAAGCATCTTTGGTCACTTGATGAATGATAGATTCACCAAAGGGAACAAAGATGTTCACAACCATGGTGGATGAAATAGCAGGGGTATAAGTGCCTTCAAGGCCCCCCATGAGAAAATCCAAATAGCCCATCATGGACCATTTGTGTTTGGTCCACCAGCCCCTACACTCAAGAACAAGATAGCTGCCTATTCTCAGGATCTCCCTAACCAAAATCAGACCAGGGGCATGTCTGTCAGCAAGCCAGACTTGAGCATATCTGTATCCATCAAGAGTATGTTTTCTGAAAAGAATACGACTGCTGGTAGGGCTCAAGATATTTTCTTCTACTGTCAGACACACCCCAAGTCAAACAATGGCTGGAAGATACAAGAATAAGAATGCTGATGTACCTTCTGGATTGAGAGATGTTGTGAGCACAACTACCAAACCAGCTCTAAAAAGAAGTTACAATATCCATGAGTGCTGGTGCTGTGGCAAGGTGGGTGATGGGCCCGCGAACAGACTCTTACTATGGTTGGTTCGGTGAGTCGATTGTCGCAGGCTTGCTCGGGTAGGCAAGTGCACCTATCGCAAGTAGTACTCGATATTCAGGGGAATACCGAGGTTGTATTGTTCTCGGGGTCGTGTTGACTATTCTTAATCCTCCGAGAGGACTATTATTTTACTGAAAGTAAGGTGGATTTTTTTTTACTTAATAAAAGACGGAAAAGCAAAGGAGCGAAAAAACGATTTAGAAAATATTCGATGAAGGGTTAACGCTCGACATCGAATCAGATTAAGACTAAAACACTTTTTAATAATTTTAGGACTTAGTATTCAATTTAATAAAAGGCAACTTGGCCGTGGAGGTTCCACAAATGTGAGCGCACTTATCTCTAGGAATATTGCTCACCTGAACGTTAAGACTATTCGACCGAACGTTAGTCCGACGAAGGATTCCTCTTAACGCCCGCTTTATGCTAAGAACCCCGTTATTGGGTGGGGAACCCAATCCGGTAGAATTACGCTTGTCCTCTTTCGAGGGTATGCACGCAACTCTATTTACCCAGGGGTGATCGGTCCATATGCACGGCCTCTCGGCTAGCTAGCATATGGACTACGGAAATAGGGCCCACACATCGATATGTGGTCCTACGCGTCGTAAACCCGGGGTAAACCTTAAGTCCTTAAATTAAAATGAAAATAAAGAGCTTTAATTATTAGAAATCATTTTAAATGTCCCAATGCTCTTCAATGCCGAGGCTAATAGCGATTAGCCACACATCAGTATGGGGACGGCTTATAATTTAGTGAGGCGCGAGTTCGAAATTAAACGCTAATGATTATAAGAAGGGGACATAAAAACAAAATAATCATTTAGAAAGCTAAAAAGTTAACTAAAACGAGAACTCACGCACACTCCAAATTATAAATTAAATAGAAACTAAGTTACACATAAAAGAAATTTGCATATTTCAAATTTGCGAGTCCCACTCAAACGAGTGGGGGCGGTAAATAAAAGCTGAAAATTACAAGTCCTACTCAAATGAGTAGGACTGAAATGAAAGCGATTCCTACTCAAATGAGTAGGAGAAAATAAATGCGATTACAGGGCTTAAAGGTCCGTCCATTTAACTCAAGTGAGTAGGCGGAAAAATAAAGAAAGAAAAATTACAAATCCTACTCAAACGAGTAGGCGGGAAATAAAGTCCGGCCATTTGACTCAAGTGAGTAGGCGGAAAAATAAAGAAAGAAAATTACAAGTCCTACTCGAACGAGTAGGACTGAAAATGAAAACGATGCGCCATTTAACTCTTAAAGAGTAGGCGGAAATAAATGCACACGAACACACACACTCCATATGAATTTTAAGAAAGCAATAAAGCTAACACCTACACTCACACACTCTACAAAATTTGAATCAAAGCATAAAAGTTATACACCTACACTCACACACTCTACATAATTTGAACAAAGCATTAAAAATTATACTCATACACTCACACACACAACATGAAAATTTAAGAAGAACAAAAGAAAATTTATTCTCATACACTCACACACACTAATAACAAAGCAAAATCAAAGTTGCTTATAAATGAAAATAACAAGATTTCTACTCCTAAAACTTACCCAAAACACATAAAAAGAACAAATAAAAAGAGAATGAGCAAAAAGTTTTACAAAATAAAGTCAAAATCAAAGGTGCTCAAAAATTAAAATTAAAACTTTTTCATTCTTAAGAATTTATAAAAGTGATAAAAAAGGTGAAGAGAAAATGAAAAGAACAAAAGATGTTTTACAATCCTAAAAGAAAAACTAAGTAAAAAAAGAACAAAATCACTTTTCAAACCTCATTTATAAGTTCATAAGAATGAAATCCTATTACTTTCAAGAAAAAGACATGGTGAAAAAGAGGAAAACCTATCATACCTAAGCATGAAGACAAGTTAAAAACATGAATATTAAGCATGTTACACTCATACACACACACACACATTTCATAAATGAAGAACAAAGTGAAACAAAGGATAAAAAGGAGAAGGAAAGTGGGCACAAGTGTTCATTCCAAAGCCAAATATGAAGAGAAAATTCTAACATTTTTATTACTTAAAGGAAACTATTACAAGCTATTACAAGAGCTAAAGCTAAAGCAAAAAACAAACATGAAAGAAAAGAGGGAGAAATCTCCTTACATAGCTCTAGAAATCACGGATGCAGCCCACAAAAAGACACTAAAATGGCCCAAAAATCTGAACCCTTGGACCTTACAGAATTGGGCAATTTATAGGCAAAAAATTCTAAGTACACGCCCTAGGTCACGGGCGTGTAGGTGGGGCGTGACAGTACTATTCATGAAGGCGGCCGTCAATTGGACAGGAAAGTTGACTTCGGGCTGAGTTCGCGGCAGTCACGCCCCAGGTCACGGGCGTGACTCTGGGCGTGTCGGGGAGGTAGAACTGGGCGCGGGTTGCGCCGAAAGTCTTCGGCAGCATCTTGTCGGGCTAGCTGGAAAGGTCACGCCCCAGGTCACGGGCGTGACTCCGGGCGTGTCAGTTGGTGTTGACACTCGACGAATGTCGAGCGGAAAGTGTCGAGTCGAAATCGTCGAGCTGAGATTGAGTCACGCCCTAGGTCACGGGAGTGACGCTGGGCGTGACTGTTGGTGTCGACACTCGACGATCGTCGAGCGGAATTCGTCGAGAGGAGGGGACACGGGCTTGGGTCACGCCCCGTGTCGGGTGACACGGGCGTGTCGCCAGGCGTGTCAAGCTTGTACTTCAGAAATCGTCCGATTTCACGGGAAATTCAATGTCACGGCCCGGTCACGGCCCGGTCATGGGCGTGACCAATTTGTCACGGGCGTGTACTGCCCAATTTTGGCAGATTTGGAAATTTTTCTGCAAAATAAAATAAAACAAGTTAGTAATAAATTTACAAGAATAGGAGCATTTTATTGAACAAAAATAAGTAAAAACGACGAAAATAAATGAAAATGACTAAATTAATGTGCACAAAAATACGTATATTTACAATTCATCAAATACCCCCATACTTAGGCTTTTGCTATTCCAGAGCAAAAGTTTGAGGTGAATCTATAAGGAATAAAAAAAACTCTAAGTTTAGCTATCGCTTAATCAATTATAAGAGAGATCGAAATAAATATACGGGGTGTAAGAGTTAAGTCCTAAAATTATGTAGATGATTTAAATAGCGCAAAAGTTTTGGCCAAAAGACTTCTTGTTGTAATCAAATAGAAGGCAACATTTGTAATGGTTAGATTAACGAAAATAGTTTGGAATTATAAGAACTCTAGCTTATACGAGTGCTACTGGAAATAATACAATTTACTAATTATGCTCTCAAAAAGATTTTTGAATTAATTCTAGAATCGTGTAATTGGCTAAGGGGGTAGTGGGTTTATGAAGAGGGTTTTGATTTTTGAGGTGAGGTAATTTTTTCTCGAACCTCCATTTTTTTTTCTTTTGGATTATTAGGAAAACGAAATCTTATTTTCCTAATATAATTTTTGTTTTTCAACTTCATAAGAATTAACCCAATGTATATTTGTAGGAGTAATAAATTTTATCCTCTTACTCCATATATAATCTTTTAAAATTATTGGGTGCCTATGTTTGCGGAACGAAATCTTATTCTCATTGACATAGGATCTTTTAAGGATAAAATTTTTCATGCCATGTAGGTCATGAAAGGTAAGGGGAGAAAGGAAAACTAGATTTTTAATCCTAAAAGTTTTTGAGGGCAACCTTAATAATTTGTATGTTCCAATGTTTCATAAAGCTAAAAGTAATTATAATAGAATTCTATAGTCGTTATTTCCTAACATAATATACGTGCTCCTATCAATGAAAAATTAGAAGTAGTGCCTAAAACGAGTTTGCTATTTTTAACAAAGCATAAAAAACTTTTTAAAACTTAACCCCGGGTATTTAAAATTTTCAATCAATAATTAATAAACGGGTAGCAAACAGAGAATTAATACTATTCACATATAAATAAACTCAGAACAGAATTTTTGGATAGCAGGAAAGTTTAAGGATGGAATTTTTGATTTATTTGTTGCAAAACATTTTTTTGATTTTCATAGTTTTTATCATCATTTTTTTTCTGTTTTTCATTTATTATCTTTTTTTTTGTATTTTTGTTTTTCTCAATTTTTTTGAATTTGTGTTTTGTCCTATTGTCTTTTTTTTGTATTTTTTAAGAGAATTTTCATTATATGTACAAAATCAAGGGAGAAAAAGAGAGGTTTTTACAAAAATGAGGAAGGGGGAGAGAGAAAAGAGTATGTACAAAAAATGAAAAATATTTACAAAGTGAAACTAAATATATTTTTTTGTTTTCCCTTTTTTTTTAATAGTTTTTGAGTTTTTTGGAAAAAAGAAAGAAAGAGAACAAAAAAATTTTTTTGGATTTTTCATTTAAAATTTTTTCATTTTAAGATGTTTTTTAATAATAATTTGTTTTTTTATTTTTGTTGTTATATGTATTTTTTTGTATTTTTGAAATGCAGAAAAAAATTGAAGTGCAGAAAGTAAAGCACGAAAATACCCCCATACTTAAGTCCAACATTGTCCCCAATGTTGTAACGTAAGTATGCGGAACAAAAATTAAAATGCGATATGTACAAAAGTAAAGAGAGGGGGGTAGAAACGTCCCTGAAACGCGTTCGAGGAAGTTCAATCAGAAACCCTGCGTTTATTAGAAAAAAAAACAGCAAAGGTAATAAGGAAAGAGCGAAAAAGATAAGCGAGGGGTGCCTCCTAGGAGCGCTTTATTTATAGTCGTGTAGCTTGACTATTTTGGCGGAGTTAGAGATCTAGGAGGGTTACGGTTTCGTAATGCTCGATCACTGGGTCGCCCGCGATGTATAACTTAAGTCGATGACCGTTTACTTTAAACGAACCTCTTTCCGGGTGGGAGACGAGTACGGTCCCATATGGAAAGACTTCTTCAACTAAGAAGGGACCGGGCCATCTAGATTTTAGTTTACCCGGAAAAAGCTTAAGGCGTGAATTATAAAGAAGGACAAGATCGCCCGGAGAAAATATTTTTGGGGACTTTAAATTTCGATCGTGATATAACTTAGAACGCTCCTTATAGAATTTATTGCTCTCGTAAGCGTTCGCACGCCATTCATCGAGCTCGTTTAGTTACAGTTTTCTATTCTGAGCGGCTAAGTTGGAGTCAAGGTTTAAGAGTTTTAAAGCCCAAAGAGCGCGATGCTCTAATTCTACGGGTAAATGGCACGCTTTGCCGTAGACTAACCGGAACGGCGTACAACCAATTGCGGTTTTGTATGCCGTCTGATACTCCCATAACGCATCGTCGAGTTTAACGGACCAATCTTTCCTATTTAGCGAAACGGTTTTTTCTAAAATTCGCTTAATCTCTCGATTTACTACCTTAACTTGGCCACTTGTTTGCGGGTGGTAGGGGGTGGCAAGCTTGTGCGTGACTCCGTATTTAGCTAACGTCTTAGCCATAAGAGCGTTACAGAAATGCGTTCCCCTATCACTGACAATTGCGCGAGGCGTGCCGAAGCGAGAAAATAATTTTTTAAGAAATGTAACGACGACTCGCGCATCGTTGGTGGGGAGAGCTTGCGCTTCCGCCCACCTCGATACGTAGTCCACCGCCACTAAAATATACATATTTTTGAAAGATGGAGGTAGGGGGCCAACAAAATCTATGCCCCATAAATCGAATACTTCGCACTCTAAAAACATGTTTTGGGGCATCTTGTCGCGACGAGAGATGTTACCCGACTGCTGACAGCTATCGCATGCGCGCACAAAATCATGCGCGTCTTTGAAGAGAGTGGGCCAAAAGTAGCCCGCCTCTAGCGCCTTCCGAGCGGTCCGGTTGGCTTGATAATGCCCACCGGCTGGACCCTCGTGGCAGTGCTTAAGAATTTGTAAGCACTCCACACCCGCAACGCATCTTTGGACCGCTTGGTCCGCGCAGATACGAAAAAGAAATGTGTCTTCCCAAAAGAAATTTTTCAAGTCAGAAAAGAATTTCTTCTTTTGATGACTTGAAAACTCTTTTGGAAGCACCCGCGCTACTAAGTAATTTGCAAAATCTGCGAACCAAGGCGAAGATGACGAAGATTTATTAATGCCAAGAAGGCGTTCCTCAGGGAATCTGTCATTTATTTCAGATTCGACGAGCGCTTCCGCACCCGGATTTTCTAAACGGGAGAGGTGGTCCGCCGCTAGATTTTCCGCTCCCCGCTTATCTCGGATCTCCAAATCAAACTCTTGTAGGAGGAGAATCCATCGAAGGAGGCGGGGCTTCGCATCATTTTTAGCTAATAAATATTTAAGCGCGGAGTGATCGGTAAAAACGATAACTTTAGATAGCGTTATATACGAGCGAAACTTATCGAAAGCGAAAACGACGGCTAAGAGTTCCTTTTCTGTTGTCGTGTAATTTACTTGTGCGGAAGTGAGCGTCTTGCTAGCGTAATAAATTGGATGAAAATGTTTTTCTACGCGTTGGCCAAGAACGGCACCTAAGGTAATATCACTAGCGTCGCACATTATTTCAAACGGAAGGGACCAATTAGGGGCCACTAAAATTGGTGAAGTGATAAGTTTTTGTTTTATTAAATTAAAGGCGGACTCGCATTCGCTACTAAAGATGAAACGTGATTCCTTTTCCAAGAGGTGAGTAAGCGGCTTTGTTATTTTTGAAAAGTCTTGAATGAAGCGTCGATAAAATCGCATGGCCTAAGAAACTCCTAATAGATTTTACGTTTGTTGGATGCGGAAGTTTTTTTATAATTTCTATCTTGGCCTTATCCACCTCTATCCCCTTAGACGAAATCATATGGCCGAGGACCAAACCTCCTCGAACCATAAAGTTGCATTTTTCCCAATTTAAAACAAGGCTTGTGTCCTCGCACCGTTGAAGGACATGATCTAAATTGTGAAGGCAATCGGGAAAAGAGCGTCCGAAAACAAAGAAGTCATCCATAAAGACTTCCATAATGTCTTCTACTAGCTCGCCAAAGATCGCTAGCATACATCTTTGGAATGTAGTCGGCGCATTGCAGAGTCCAAATGGCATTCTTCGATATGCAAAGGTGCCAAACGGGCAAGTAAAAGTTGTTTTTTCTTGATCATCGGGGGAAATGGGGATTTGGAAAAACCCTGATAATCCATCAAGAAAACAATAATACGGATGACCGGATAAACGCTCTAAAATCTGGTCCAAAAATGGCAGAGGGAAATGGTCCTTGCGGGTGGCATCATTAAGTTTTCTATAATCGATGCACACTCGCCAACCCGTAATAGTACGAGTTGGGAAGAGCTCGTTATGCTCATTCGCCACTACGGTAAGACCGCCCTTCTTGGGCACGACATGCACGGGACTAACCCATGCACTGTCCGAAATAGGGTAGATAATCCCCGCATCTAATAACTTAATGATTTCGGCTTTAACGACGTCTTTCATGTTTGGGTTAAGACGACGTTGCGGCTGAATCATTTTGCGGCAATTATCGTTAAGGAAAATCTTATGGTGCAAAAGGAGGGACTAATCCCCTTTAAGTCAGAGATTTGCCACGCAATTGTGTGGCGATGTTTAAATAAAACTTCCAATAAATCGGAAGTCTCTGAATCACTCAAGTCCGAAGAAATAATAACGGGAAGCGTATCGCCTTTTCCCAAAAATGCGTATTTGAGCGATGCGGGTAAGGGTTTGAGGTCTAGGATGGGCGGTTCTTCTAGGGAGGTTTTAATGCCTATGTCTTTCTTACCAATTGGTTCGAAAGACAAGTCTAAAGAAGTATACTCATCGCATTTAAAATTTTCGAGCGCATAAACATCGTCGTTTAAAAATACGGACTCGAAAACGGGAGAAGAACGATCTCCAAAAAAGGTATCTAAAGAGTAGCAGAAATCGTCGCTCGATGACAAATTGTCCATCGAGGGATTAATAGAGAAAGTAACCTGATCATCGCCTACTCGAAGGAGAAGGCTACCATTACTAACATCTATTAGTGCGCGGGAGGTGGCGAGAAAAGGGCGACCGAGTATTATTGGTACCTCGGCGTCCTCCTCGATATCTAAGATGGCGAAGTCTACCGGGAAGGTAAACTTGTCGACTCGGACAAGGACGTCCTCCACTACCCCGATAGGGAACTTAACTGAGCGATCCGCTAATTGGATGCGTATATTCGTAGGACTAGGAGTACCCAAACCTAAACGTGAAAAGAGCGAGAACGGCATCAGATTAATGCTAGCCCCTAAATCAGCTAAGGCGTACTTTACTAATATATCGCTAAAAAGGCACGGGATGGAAAACCGTCCCGGGTCATTTTGTTTTGTGGGCAATTTATTAGTAAGGGCCGCCGAGCAGACGGCGTTGAGAGATACATGCGAAATATCCTCTAATTTACGTTTATTAGAAAGTAGTTCTTTTAAAAATTTCACATATTTGGGCATTTGCGAGATAGCCTCGCAAAAAGGAACATTAATGTGAATTTGTTTTAATAATAAAATAAATTTTGCATATTGCGCGTCCTGACGCTCGTTTTCTAACTTATGCGGATATGGAAGAGCCTTGTTTAAAATAATTTTTTCTTTTATAATTGGTAAAGGAGGCGTAAGCGAAGAAAGGGAAAGAGGGGTCGGAGGTGAAATATGTACCTGAGGGTCGGTCCGTTTTGGATCGACCACCTCCTTTCCGCTACGGAGGGTTATAGCGTTGGCGTTCTCCCGTGGATTGGGCTCCGTGTTTCCCGGCAGTGCCCCGAGCGCGCGCTCGGACATCATCCTCGCCAGCTGTCCAACCTGTTGTTCGAGAGTTTTTAGCGATCCGGTGATGTTCCGGATATTTGACTCGTTGGACGCAATATACTTCGAAAAATTTTCCTCCATCGGGGAGGGTTTCGGAAGAGGAGGAGGAGGAGGAAGAAATCCGGGCGCATAAGAAATAGGGGGACGCTGAGCATTATTCGGGTTGCTCCACGAGAAGTTGGGGTGATTCCTCCAACCCGGATTATAGTTATTACTATAAGGGTTGTTGTTGGGGTTGAAGGGAGGACGACCCGAATTTCCCATGAAGTCCACGAACTCTTCAGCTATGCAGACGTTAGGGGGAATAAAATAAGGCGGAGTGGAGGAGGCAGCAGACATCTCCGCCACCTGCTTTGTTAACCTTTCAACTTGAAGGGTCAAGAGAGCAGTGGTATCCACTTCAAAAAGACCAGCCGCCGGCTTTGGCCGTCCCCGCGGGACGTTCCATTGATAGGCGTTCATAGCCATCTCTTCGAATAAAGCCTGGGCGGCCTCGGGGGTTTTGTTATTAAGCGTACCCCCGGCAGCCGCGTCAATCATTTGACGTGTCTGAAAATTCAGCCCATTATAAAAAATTTGAACTTGCAACCACGTTGGCAGCGCGTGGTGCGGGCAACGGCGAAGGAATTCCTTAAACCGTTCCCAAGTCTCGTATAGAGACTCAGGATCATTTTGCACAAACGAAGAAATATCCGCTCGCAACTTTGCAGTTTTTGCGGGAGGAAAGTACTTCGTTAGGAACCGTTCCGTCAACTCAGCCCACGTGGTGATACATCCTCGCGGGAGGGCATTCAACCATGCCTTGGCTTTGGACTTAAGGGAAAAAGGAAATAAGCGCAAACGAATGGCGTCATCAGTGACGCCATTAATCTTGAAGGTGTCGCATATCTCCAAGAAATTGGACAAGTGGACATTCGGGTCCTCATCCGGCAGTCCATCGAACTGCACGGCGTTTTGGACAATTTGAATGACACTTGACTTTATTTCAAAATTATTATTCGCCACCGCAGGGCGAACAATACTCGACCCAGAATCATCCAGGTTAGGCCGGGCGTAATAAGACATAGTACGCTCGGCCGCCGGGGGAAGGTTATGCGCGGCCATAACTACAACAGTGGGTTCTCCGATAGATTCCTCGGGATCTAAAGAAGGATTTCAGCGTTGAGATCGAATACCCGCAAGAGAGCGTTCGATCTCAGGGTCGAAGTCAAAATCTTCAGACTCTGAGGGTTGTCCACGGGTCATACACCCAAACAAAAATAAAACAAAATAAACTGCTTTTTTTTTTTTTAAATAAAGTTTTTAGTTTTTTTTTATAGAAAATAAGTAAAAGTAATAGACTCCGGAATTCGAAATAGCAACTCGAAAACCTTCCCCGGCAACGACGCCAAAAACTTGATGGGCCCGCGAACAGACTTTTACTGTGGTTGGTTCGGTGAGTCGATCGTCGCGGGCTTGCTCGGGTAGGCAAGTGCACCTATCGCAAGTAGTACTCGATATTCGGGGGAATACCGAGGTCGTATTGTTCTCGGGGTCGTGTTGACTATTCTTACTCCTCCGGGAGGACTATTATTTTACTGAAAGTAAGGTGGATTTTTTTTTACTTAATAAAAGACGGAAAAGCAAAGGAGCGAAAAAACGATTTAGAAAATATTCGATGAAGGGTTAACGCTCGGCATCGAATCGGATTAAGACTAAAACAATTTTTAATAATTTTAGGACTTAGTTTTCAATTTAATAAAAGGCAACTTGGCCGTGGAGGTTCCACAAATGTGAGCGCACTTATCTCTAGGAATATTGCTCACCTGAACGTTAAGACTATTTGACCGAACGTTAGTCCGACGAAGGATTCCTCTTAACGCCCGCTTTACGCTAAGAACCCCGCTATTGGGTGGGGAACCCAATCCAGTAGAATTACGTTTGTCCTCTTTCGAGGGTATGCACGCAACTCTATTTACCCAGGGGTGATCGGTCCATATGCACGGCCTCTCGGCTAGCTAGCATATGGACTACGGAAATAAGGCCCACACATCGATATGTGGTCCTACGCGTCGTAAACCCGGTGTAAACCTTAAGTCCTTAAATTAAAATGAAAATAAAGAGCTTTAATTATTAGAAATCATTTTAAATGTCCCAATGCTCTTCGATGCCGAGGCTAATAGCGATTAGCCACACATCGGTATGGGGACGGCATATAATTTAGTGAGGCGCGAGTTCGAAATTAAACGCTAATGATTATAAGAAGGGGACAAAAAAAACAAAACAATCATTTAGAAAGCTAAAAAGTTAACTAAAACGAGAACTCACGCACACTCCAAATTATAAATTAAATAGAAACTAAGTTACACATAAAAGAAATTTGCATATTTCAAATTTGCGAGTCCCACTCAAACGACTGGGGGCGGTAAATAAAAGCTGAAAATTGCAAGTCCTACTCAAACGAGTAGGACTGAAATGAAAGCGAGTCCTACTCAAATGAGTATGAGAAAATAAATGCGATTACATGGCTTAAAGGTCCGTCCATTTAACTCAAGTGAGTAGGCGGAAAAATAAAGAAAGAAAAATTACAAATCATACTCAAACGAGTAGGCGGGAAATAAAGTCCGGCCATTTGACTCAAGTGAGTAGGCGGAAAAATAAAGAAGAAAATTACAAGTCCTACTCGAACGAGTAGGACTGAAAATGAAAACGATGCGCCATTTAACTCTTAAAGAGTAGGCAGAAATAAATGCACACGAACACACACACTCCATATGAATTTTAAGAAAGCAATAAAGCTAAC
This sequence comes from Platanthera guangdongensis, assembly GCA_039583875.1. Lineage (NCBI taxonomy): Eukaryota > Viridiplantae > Streptophyta > Magnoliopsida > Asparagales > Orchidaceae > Platanthera > Platanthera guangdongensis. Next base: position 67,849,043 of record CM077160.1, read on the forward strand.
ACCTACACTCACACACTCTACAAAATTTGAATCAAAGCATAAAAGTTATACACCTACACTCACACACTCTACATAATTTGAACAAAGCATTAAAAATTATACTCATACACTCACACACACAACATGAAAATTTAAGAAGAACAAAAGAAAATTTATTCTCATACACTCACACACACTAATAACAAAGAAAAATCAAAGTTGCTTATATATGAAAATAACAAGATTTCTACTCCTAAAACTTACCCAAAACATATAAAAAGAACAAATAAAAAGAGAATGAGCAAAAAGTTTTACAAAATAAAGTCAAAATCAAAGGTGCTCAAAAATTAAAATTAAAACTTTTTCATTCTTAAGAATTTATAAAAGTGATAAAAAAGGTGAAGAGAAAATGAAAAGAACAAAAGATGTTTTACAATCCTAAAAGAAAAACTAAGTAAAAAAAGAACAAAATCACTTTTCAAACCTCATTTATAAGTTCATAAGAATGAAATCCTATTACTTTCAAGAAAAAGACATGGTCAAAAAGAGGAAAACCTATCATACCTAAGCATGAAGACAAGTTAAAAACATGAATATTAAGCAGGTTACACTCATACACACACATACACATTTCATAAATGAAGAACAAAGTGAAACCAAGGATAAAAAGGAGAAGGAAAGTGGGCACAAGTGTTCATTCCAAAGCCAAATATGAAGAGAAAATTCTAACATTTTTATTACTTAAAGGAAACTATTACAAGCTATTACAAGAGCTAAAGCTAAAGCAAAAAACAAACATGAAAGAAAAGAGGGAGAAATCTCCTTACATAGCTCTAGAAATCACGGATGCAGCCCACAAAAAGACACTAAAATGGCCCAAAAATCTTAACCCTTGAACCTTACAGAATTGGGCAATTTATAGGCAAAAAATTCTAAGTACATGCCCTAGGTCACGGGCATGTAGGCGGGGCGTGACAGTACTATTCATGAAGGCGGCCGTCGATTGGACAGGAAAGTTGACTTCGGGCTGAGTTCGCGGCAGTCACGCCCCAGGTCACGGGCGTGACTCTGGGCATATTTGGGAGGTAGAACTGGGCGCAGGTTGCGCCGAAAGTCTTCGGCAGCATCTTGTCGGGCTATCTGGAAAGGTCACGCCCCAGGTCACGGGCGTGACTCCGGGCGTGTCAGTTGGTGTCGACACTCGACGAATGTCGAGCGGAAAGTGTCGAGTCGAAATCGTCGAGCTGAGATTGAGTCACGCCCTAGGTCACGGGCGTGACGCTGGGCGTGACTGTTGGTGTCGACACTCGACGATCGTCGAGCGGAATTCGTCGAGAGGAGGGGACACGGGCTTGGGTCACGCCCCGTGTCGGGTGACACGGGCGTGTCGCCAGGCGTGTCAAGCTTGTACTTCAGAAATCGTCCGATTTCACGGTAAATTCAATGTCACGGTTCGGTCACGGGCGTGACCAATTTGTCACGGGCGTGTACTGCCCAATTTTGGCAGATTTGGAAATTTTTCTGCAAAATAAAATAAAACAAGTTAGTAATAAATTTACAAGAATAGGAGCATTTTATTGAACAAAAATAAGTAAAAACGACGAAAATAAATGAAAATGACTAAATTAATGTGCACAAAAATACGTATATTTACAATTCATCAGTGGGTCACTATGTTATTGGTTGCTGGTACAATCCAAGTGTGCCAAGAGTAAGAGAGAGCTTACCTGTCAGAAGAGCTGCAGGTAGGCAAGGTTATTATAAGACTAACACGCACCTAAGATCCAATAAGAATAGGGGTCCTAAGGTTAACAGATTTATGTCTTGCAGGTTAGTCCAAGTGGTCATACCCCGATATGGTACTTGGACAGTGGATGTTTCAGTCACATGATTGGAACAAGCAGCATGATGAAGAAGTACACTCCAGAAAAAATGGACCCGAAGTCATCTTTGGTGGTTTAGATAGCGGAGTGACTAAAGGTTATGGTAAGATAACAAATGGCATAATCACTATCACACAAGTAGCTTATATGATAGGTTTGCAACACAACCTCATAAGCATAAGCCAACTATGTGATCTTCTCTATGACATTTCATTCCTCAAGGATGAGTGTCAAATTAGGAGGTCAAGTTACCAAGGGGTCATCTTGACAAGCACTAGGAGAGGAAATGTCTATTATTTAAATTTTTTATGTGTAAGCAAGGACTCTGCAATATGCCTAGTTGCAAATGAGAAAGTCTCATATTGTGTCCCTTGGTACAAGAGGCTGGCTGATTTGAACTACAAGACAATATGCAAGCTCTTTATTGATGAGCTAGTTAGGAATGGCCCCAAGTTCAGATGCACTAAGGTGGGTATCTGCTCTGCATGCAAGAAGGGCAAATAAACCAAGACCTCTTTCAAGAGCATTGGGGACAAAGACTCAGTGAGGTGCTTATACCTCTTATATATAGACTTGCTTGGTCCTATGTCAGTTCATAATCTTGGTAGTAAAGTCTACACCCTTGTGGTGGTTGATGACTACTCTAGGTTTGCTTGGGTGTTCTTTCTTAAGATAAAGTATGAAACCCTTGAAGTCTTCAAGACCTTTGTCAAGCAGATACAGAATGAACTAGATAGTATTGTGGTCAAAATCAAAAGTGACCATGGGACCGAATTTCAGTCTGCAAGCATGACAAGGTTCTGTGAAGAGCAAGTGATTCATCAAGAATTCTCCTTACCTAGAATACCTCTGCAAAATGGAATAGCTGAGAGGAAAAATAGGACTCTCATAGAAGCTAGAAGGACCTTACTGAATGACACAACTCTCCCGGAATATTTCTGGGCTAAGGTAGTAAACACTGCATGTCATGTCCTTAACAGAGCTTCTATCACCAAAAGGAACAAGAAGACTCCATATGAGATCTTGAAAGGCAGAAAATCATACTTATCATACTTTAGGATCTTTGGTAGCAAGTGCTATGTGCTGAATAATGGAAATTCTTATATGACTAAGTTTGCTGTCAAATCCTATGAAGAGATCTTTGTTGGGTACAACAACCACATCAGGGCATATAGAATCTACAACTTGACAAGTCAAGTTGTAGAAGAGTCAGTTCATGTTATCTTTAATGAATCAAACTTGATTAACAGTGAGCTACCTAGCTTCTCTTCTAGTTCTACAGGCATAGAGAAAGTGATGGACAAGCTCACCATCAAGGAAGATGATTCAGCAGTCCAGGATAAGGATGAGAATGTGTGTTGTCCAGAGGATGCACAAGACACAGAAGTTATGAATGAAGTTCATCCAGATGGAGCCACTGATGCTCAAGAAGGTGAAGAAAGGTTGCCTCCAGCTGTAAGGCATCTGAGGGATCACCCAGAACACCAGATCAATCGTGATGCATGTAAGGCCCCTAGCCGATCCAGCGTGATGGTGTCACGGCTCCGCTCTAGGCGACGCTATCGGGCTGCAGCCCAAGCACCCCAACCCCTCTCCAGCCCACTGGCAGGTTGTTGGTGGTCACAGCCTCCCTTTGATGAGTGAACTCGACAGTTAAGTTGGGCCGTACGGGGACTTCCCAGGAGGTCACCCATGTCAGTACTACTCTCGCCCAAGCACGCTTAACTATGTTGTGCAAAGACCTCCCTTTGATGAGCGAACTCGACAGTTAAGTTGGGTCGTAGGGGACTCAGCTTCCCTACTGCAGATCAACTGGTGATGAGAGTTGAAAGAACTCCATAGTTAAGCGTGTTTGGGCGAGAGTAGTACTGGGATGGGTGACCTCCTGGGAAGTCCCTGTACGGCCCAGCTTAACTGTCGAGTTCGCTCATCAAAGGGAGGCTATGGCCACCAACAACCCACCTGTGGGCAGGAGAGGGGTTGGGGTGTTTGGGCTGCAGCCCGGTAGGGTCTCCTAGAGCGGATCCGTGACATCGTCACGTTGGATCGGCTAGGGGCCTGACAATAAAAGTGCACTTTTTACTGTAATGACCCAGGCTTTGGCCCATAGTCCCCCATGGCATCGCTGCCATGTTGCAGCCCAAACAACCCAACCCCTCTCCTGCCCACAGGCTGGTTGTTGGTGGCCACAGCCTCCCTTTGATTAGAGAACTCAACAGTTAAGCTAGGCCGTACGGGGACTTCTCAGGAGGTCACCCATCCCAGTACTACTCTCTCCCAAGCACGCTTAACTATGGAGTTCCTTCACTTCTCATCACCAATTGAAGGAACTCCATAGTTAAGTGTGCTTGGGCGAGAGTAGTACTGGGATGGGTGACCTCCTAGGAAGTCCCCGTACGGCCCAGCTTAACTGTCGAGTTCTCTCATCAAAGGTAGGTTGTGGCCACCAAAAACCCTACTGTGGGTAGGAGAGGGGTTGGGGTGTTTGGGCTGCAGCCCGGCAGTGATGCCATGGGGGGCTATGGGCCAAATCCCGGGTCGTCACAGTAAGCGACATATATGAAAGAAAACTAAGTTGCAAGTACCTAGATGGTACTTGCAAAAATCTGCTAATCTCTACAAAAGGAAGGGCAAGCGGCAGATATGAAAGAAAACTAAGTTGCAAATAACTGAAAGGAACTTGTGAATATCTGTTAATCTCTGCAAGAAAAAGAGTAAGAAGTATACATGAAAGGAAAGAAACTTGCAAGTACCTGAAGGGAACTTGCGAATGCTAACTGTTGATACGATAAGGAAGATATAATCGGATAGCAGAAGAAATGTCCGACAAACTCTGCTATTAATCGAATAAAGATCAAACCGCGATAATGATCTTTTCATGTGATCAGATTTGATACCCCCAATATGAAATCCTACTCAGTAAGATGAAAGCATTGACTAAACTTCAGCTGAATAGTCTGTTAATAAAGAGACCCAGATTATCCGGCTAATGATTGGTGTCAGTATCATCCAATAAGAGTAACAGAGAGCTTGTTAATCATCATCTGAGAGATCTTCATTCAAACTGAGTATATAAGATGAGCATAAGCAAGAAAGATGTTGCAGATCCTTTTTATTGGTTGGATTTAACATATTAACCTGTTAGAAGGCAGCATGAAAAAGGAGGGCTACGCCCAAAGATGACTAAAAAAGGTCGGATGCGCCATAGGTGTTTCCGGAGGGCCTTAAGCATTGCCTGCCCACGAAAGGTCATCAAGAGTGTAATCCTACCAAGAGCGTGCTAGCCATGTTCCCTTAGAAGGGCACAAAAGAGAAAAATGCACAAGATCCTGAGAAGGAACGATAGATGCACTGTTCTCATGCCTCGGGTTACAAGCATCGCTAATCAGTTAGAATAGATGTGACAAGTGGTTCATAACATTGCTTGTCTTTGGACAGATCAACGAAGTTGTGGGCACCACGAAAGCACGGATTGAGAATACCCGAGAGTATTCAACTATTACAGTTATGAGATGATCAAAGAGACAAGGATATACTTGATTGTCATTGTTTGTCAAGCAAAGATCATCGTAACTATAATGTATCCTTAACAAAGCACAACCAAGCTAACACATGGGACCTTCCTTGATGCACGCTTTGTGTTAGATACCGGCCAGAATCTGAAGTCTCGTAATCCTAGGCACGCGAGTTGGAGAGCTCCCACTACACATATGCTTACACTCCCCACTATATGTGGTTATTGTGGCCTTACGCAATAGTCCAACCTCAAAGGGGCCCAAGCAAGACTCGGCGATATCTCGGTGGTTTAGTGATCTCTTTGGCAAAGAGAAAATAAATGAGGAAGCACTCCAAAAAGGAAAATGTGTCAGTATGGGATCTCTGATGTAAGATTTATTCAAAAGAATGAAAGAAACACTTACAAGTGTTTTTAGAAAGAAAATGTTTGAAGAATGTAAAGCAAAAATAACCGGCAATGATTACGAGAAGCTTTTGGAACTGCGATGTCATTTTCACTTCAGACTAGTCTTCTAAGGGAGCCCTCATCATCGGCATCGATGGTCTCATTAATAATGAGGTTAGGGTAATTGTTGATTTGGCTCACTCCCTTTGAGCAACAAGGAATGTCTGCTACTTCTTTGTCTTTTGAAGTAGACGGATCAGAATGGACATCCTTCGGGAACAGGTCACGCATCTTCCCCTACCTCAGCATCTTCTGCACCAGTTGACGAAGTGCTCTGCAGTTTTCAGTTGAATGACTGATTTCTTTGTGAAACTCATAGAACAGATCTGAATATTTTGATCTTTGGCCTACCGGCTGGTAAGGACTTTTGTAATTAGCCTTACCCTTCATGACTTGACTTACTTCTTGCATGGCTCAACCAGTTCGGACTCTAGCAAGTCATCATCTTGCTTGTGATGAACGGAATCTGCTTGCGGAGCTGGGACTGGTAATAATAACAATTGATCTCGGGCACGATCCTGGCCCGGGAAGGGGTGTCGATGATGTTGAAATTTTCTTCCCTTCCTTGAGTGGGATGGAAAATTTTTCTGAGTAGACCTCGGAGGTTGCTTGTAGGAAGAAGAGTAATCTTTCTCTGCTACAAGCCTAGATATGAAGCTGGGATTGCTTTTCTCACCTCGAATGTATGAGTTGGCTAAGCCAATCAACACTTGATATGTCCTTGGTGCTCGAACATTAGCCTCAAAATTAAGCGGTCCTTCACGCAGACCATGTATTAGAGCTACCTGATACATTTCTTGATCGACGATCTCAAAGTTTAAAATCTCTTTCTGGAAACGATCCACAAAATGAGACCAAGTCTCGTTCACTCGTTGCCTGATCTCAAAGAGGGCTTCTGGACCTCCCTTTCTTTTTGTAGAGGTAGAAAACTGAGCAAAAACTCTCTTCACAAATTAACAAAGGAAGCGATGGACTGAGGACGCTATCCATAGAACCAATCCCTCACTTGTCCATGAAATGTTGTTACAAAGAGTTTGCACTTGGTAGCATCTGAAAGGGTCTTGAGAGCTACGGCTGATTCAAAAGCTTTAAGGTGCTTCATTAGATCAGTTTCTCTAGTGTAAGTTGGTAATCGCGGCTCTCTAAAGTTAGCTGGAGTTGGTTCTTGCTGAACACCCTCTGAATATGGTGACGGCTCATCCTGCTCCCCTACAGCATAAGGAAAAAAGGGAGCATAAACTATAACTGTAAAAGGAGCGGGAGGATAGAACGGAAAATCTGTTGCGGGAGGAGCAAAGGCAGGAACTGAAGAGTAGGGATGACTTCCCTGCAAATTTAGAAATCATGCTGGACTCCCCCGGGCAGCTTCCCGGAAGAAATTTTGACGTGCTATGAACTCGTCATTTTGAGACCGCAAAGGGGCTGCAGGCCCGTGCGGAAAGGTTGGTGGGTAAACAGGAGGATAGACCGGCGGATAGGCCGGAGCATAAGTTTGCAGATTCTCCAATGTTGGTGTTGAATTGACTGTAGGAACTGGTGCTGCTGCAGATTGCATTTCTAATCGCTGCGTAATTGCAGCTACAGTACGGTTGATTGCCTGAAATTGTTTGGCAGTTTACTGTCGCGATTGCTCCAAGGCCTCCCAGAGAGGATCTTCACTAGGACTTGAAGGAGCCAAGTTCTCGGTCGGTTGACCATCTGTCATGGCCAACTGCTGGATTTCACTGTCTGTTCGAGATCTGAAGTCGCATGTTAACTGTTGATGCGCGAAATTGGCACACCAACAGATAATGGGTGTTCGGTCTCACGAGCGAGGTGGAGAGGTTGCGGGGATATAGAAGAGGTTGTTGAGGATGAGGGGAATAGCAGGGAAGGTTGATCAGGAACTGTCGAACAGCCGGTTACATTGATGATTAGGTTTGTTGGTTGATGTCGAGGGAGGAGAGGGGGTGAGAAGAAGAAGGGTCGCTTGTAGCGGCAACAACAGACTTCGCCCGCCGCGGCTTAAATTCCACATTTGCGACAGGATTTTCATTGATTATAATTCAGTGTTACAGCTCGAGTTGAGTCCTTTACATGAGAAAATAAAGGGTACAAGGGGAAGCTGACGGCTAGAGGAAAGAAGATGCCAGAGGCCGCGCGGATTGAAAAGAGAGGTCGGCAGACCGCACGGGCTGTTTGATCTCGCAACTCGCAAAATGAGGCGGAGCGGGCTACACGATCAAGCCTAGAGGACCACTGAGGTTGCTGAAGGTCGAGGCCGGGAACAAGGCCTGGGAGTTTAACCATGCGGGCAGGAAAATTATGTCCGAAGGGTTTGCTGTGTTGGCCGGTCGTTGACTGTCGTGTCCCCTGAATGAGAGGTATGAGGGTCTATTTATAGGCCCGAGGAGGTAACGGTCTTTGTAATGTTACCCCGGGTATGTCAGTGAGTTATGCGAGTAGACATGGAATCAGCCAACTCCGCGCCGAGTTGTGCATATGCCTTCTTGAACTGATCTGCTGTTGGCGGACTAGGACGAGTCCGCCTCTGCTGCACCAAGCGAGCCCGTGCCAAGCTATGCAGACTGAGTAGTAGTTCGCCAGCTGCTGGGAAGAAGCGGGCGCTGGGAAGCTGGAGTACTCCTGGCGGACTGCATAATGAGTCTTCCTAGCTCGCGACGGCCAGGTTGAGTCCGCCTCTACTTTGTACGGAGACGAGTCTGCCACCTTCTGCCGAATAGAAGGAGCAGGTCGACTGCTGGAGGAGTGAGATCGCCACCATCTGGCGGGCTGGAGTTGATTCCGCATTGTGTTGTGTGGTCTGGTGAAGAGTTGTCATTACTGCTGCCAAGTCCCTCCTCAGGCGGACTGAGACCGAGTCCGCCCACTACTGGAAGACAGGTGGAGTAGGTCGTACCCGCTGGTGGGAGACCTAAGGAGTTGTCGCCTGCCTGGCAACCTGAAGCTTGTTGCATACTGTTGGGTGACCTGGAGGCAGGTCGTATTCTTCTTAACGGACTGGGATGTAGCGGAGAGTTGTCCGCACCTGTAGAAAGGGTGGTCGCCTGGCAATAACGTAGCCTTAGTAGCCGGGCGACCTACAGGAGTGGGCTAAATAGCAGACCTCCCCTCCTATTGAGAATGTGGTTACCGAGTGGTCTGGGCAGATTACATTGCGTGTTCGCTACCTAGTTGGGTAGTCTGCATCTGTTGGAATCAAGGGAATCATTGCGCGGTCAGCCGACCTAACCGTGCGGCCTGCCGGGGCAGACTATGGAAGCAGTCCGCAGCTCCTGCAGAACGAACGGCTGCTGCGCGACCTGGGCGGTCAGACTGGGGAGACCGCCTTAGCCGCGCGGCCTGCGCGAATAGAAAAGTCTATCCGCCAAGTCCAAAGAGGGCTGTGACAGGCCGCGACCTCCAGAGGGAGCCTGGAACAGGCCGCGACTTGCAAGCTGGCTATCTTAGGGAGGGATCGCCAATTTCGGGGTTAACAGCTGGCACCTCAAAGTCGCGGGGTCAGTAGTCGGGCGACAATCCTGTGTTGAGTGGTCACCAATTTAATGCCCCTGATTTTTCGATGTTTAATTTAATTCTTTTATCGGCATAATTTTGATGTCAGAGCGTTACATTGACGCTTAGTTGATTGGTACCATTATCGGAGCGTGATTTTGCTGATTGGTACCCGAGGTTTTGATTTGGGAGTATTAGCTTGGCTAATTTCTCCTGTATTTTGATATTCCCTTGCGAGCCGTGGTTCGTTTTGGAACACGGTGGAGCCTTTTTGGGAATGGTGGTGTTTTGACTTCGGGAGATTTTTACCCGATTTTGGTTTGTCGGATCTTTGTTCCGACTTCGTCGTTGGATTCGTAGCATCGATATTTAGCTACGGTGCGATTTTTGTAGAAATCCGAGTTAGTGCGAGTTTGGTCATTTGGACGTTTTGATTATAATATAATATATTATTTTATTATAATTATTTATACCGTATAAATATCCTTCGATTAGACGTAAACCCTATTCATCATCTTCTTCCTGAAACCGTCGACTGTTTTGCCGAAGACGAGAGAGGCAAACTTTAGAGAGCCTTTGGCCATCGATTTTAGGAGCTCTGGTGTACGTAATCATTGTTGGAGGGTATATTCGGATTGCTCTCACTACGATCTACATTTCTATGGTGAGTTTTCCCGTTTCATAGAATTTTATAGATTGAGGTATGAAGTTTTGACCTTCTCTCCTCTCGAAAAGTTTCAGATTTTGCAACTTAGGTGTTTTTGCGGCCAGATCCGTGAGGAGGAGCGTTGCTTGGCCGGATTTCTAGAGGTTGAGGCAAGTGGTGCTTTCTCACCCTTGCCAAGTTTGTTTCTTGTGTTCTTTATGGCTTTTCTTCCCTTTTCTCCTTAGATTTTAGGAGTGGTGTAAGGTTTGGCCAAGGACGGACTATTGCGTGTGTAGGATTTCCAGTTAAGTCAAGGTAAGTTTCGTCAAATTTGACAGTTAGCCTAAGTAAAATTCATTTTATATGACTGCTAGTGTAGACAAACTCGTTGAGCATAAGTCTGTTAATCTGTTTAAATTTATCTTTTATGGTTGTCAGTCTAAGTTAGAATTAGACGTCTATGAAAGTTAGGTAATTCATTGTATATAGTGGGTCGAAAAATCGTCGAACATCCTCTTGATTCATCGGGTGAAGGTTGATTTGGTCCAAGTAAAATTCGTCGACTATCAGTTGGGGCAGAGTCATATTCGTCGAGTATCCATTGAAATTTCGGCGGGTAATGCTTGGCATTGAGTGTTGCTATATTAGTCGAGTATTAGGCGTTGAGATCGTCGAGTATAAGACTTTGCGTTTAGTGAATTAGACCTGGCGCTGATTGCGTTGAGTGAGTTTTGAGCCTAAGTCAAATTCGTCGAGTTATCTCGACGAATTCACCAAGTAGTGTTATCTTAGCGTTGAGTCTGTCGAGTATAAGCCTTGGCATTGAGTGAGATTTGAGTTTAAGTCAAATTCGTCGAGTTATCTCGATGAATTCGTCAAGTAATGCCAGTGGCGTTGAGTCAAGCCTTGGCGTTGAGTGAGGCCTTGGCGTTGAGTGATTTCAAGACCAAGTCAAAAGCATTGAGTGCATTTAATGCACTCAATGTGGCGTTGAGTGCACTCAACGCGACGTTGAGTGAAGGTAGTATCATTGAATTTAGCTGTTGGGCACCAGTGCGTTAAATGCACTCAACGTGGCGTCGAATTGACTCGCCGCTTTTCTGTGGACATGGGATAATTTAGCAGATTCATCGTGTAATAAGATAATTGATCTTGCTGAGTGGAATTCATCATATATCTACTATATTCGTCGAGTATACTCTACCTATTAGGTTGGACTTAGAAAACTTTCGCCGAATTGGGTCTAATTCATCGGGTATGAATTAGAATGATTGTTACTTGGGAACTTTCTCCCTTTATGACAAATGAGAGTTCCTATGGCTTATTTGAGGTTATAAGTGTTTATGGATGATAAATGCGGCCTTTGGTTGGTAGTGGATACAGGACCCCCAACCTAGTGCCAAAATTTGAATCATTACACTACTAGAGATATTTTTGGACTGTGGGGCTAAGTTGGACAAAGTGGTCATCACCACTGTACCTTGTTAATATGTTTAGATTGATGGGTTGAGTTGGATATTGAGGCCACCACCCTAGTGTCCTGTTCTATTATCTGGTTGTGTTGGATAATGTTGTCACCACCACAATACCTTCTTGAAATGTTTTGGGTCTGTAAGTTCGGGTTGGACAATGTGGCCACCGACTCAGGACCATTTCCTCCCAGTGTTAATGATTCATATGAGTAGAATTGTAAAGACTTTTTTCTCGTATTATATAGATAAATGTTGCTTTGCTTACTCTGGCAGGTATTCCCGAAGCATGACTTCATTTCGCACTTAGTGCAATTTCCTTACTCTTGGACTTTATAAGTTAAATCTTTTATCACTGTCTATAGCTATTTTGCTGTGTTCTGACAGCTTCCATATATGTGGGTCGGTAACCCTTATTCCTGTTTGGTTTATTGCTAACCTTTTGATCTTTGATTACCACTTGTATAATCTTGCTGAGGTATTCTTTTATTGTGAATGTCTCAGGTTTGGAGCAGTAGCTGGTTGAGCAGCTAAGAGTTTTGGTTTTTAGCTGGTGTTCTGCAGCTGTCTTTTCCTCACCGTTTGTGAGGCAGTGTGTTGTTTTTCTCTTATTCACACATACATATATTTTAGTGGGTTCGTGTCAGGATTGTTGACGCCCAATGGATTTTGTTTAATGTTAAGTACTTGTTAGCTGCTAAGCCTTTTTCTATATGATTGTGTGGATTTACTTGCTCTCTAGGAAGGTTTTATGCTAGATTGTATGTTAGCTATTTTAAAATTATAAAAGTAGTACTTTTACCATTTCATACATGTCATCTTTCAAAGCAAAAGTCATTATACTTTTATGAATGTACAAACTAATTTTTATACTCATACTAAATCTATAGTCTTGTATAACATAAATCGTTCTATGGGGACGTTTATACTTATGTAGGAAGTTAATCAAGATAAATAATCTATTTTCTGCACCGTACGATTATCTTTTTTATTGTTCAGTAGTTGATCCACTGAGCTGAGAGATACGTCCATCCAAAACTTAACTTAAATCATGATTTTCTCACATCATAACTTGGTATTTTCATAAACTGTGTTAGGATTTGTGTTTGTCTGAATGTCTGCAGTTATCCCTTACACAGCGTGACATCACGTCACGTGTTTTCTCTTACTCTGATATACATTTAAATTCAGAGAAAATGTGGGTTGTGACAGTTGGTATCAGAGGGAGGTTGTTTGACAATTGGTCGAGCAACCATCTCAAGCTAGTCTTAGTTATCTTATTTCATTGCATAGATACACTAATGTGTCATCTGTACGTCTTGGCTGAAACATGAACACTACACTCATAAACATGACAAGAAGTATACGTGGCATATTATGTATTATGGGATGCATAATATGTGTTTGTATATGAATCCTCATAGGAGACAACATGTGACTGTTATGTAGTGTAGGATGCATAATAATCATCATATGAATGCACATTAGATTTTTCTTTTCGTTGCATGTAATATTATGTAGTATGAGATGCATAATATTTCATGTGTACACCGCTCATAACATGCACTAAGGCCTTTATTAGATTGCATAGCACAACATGCAAGACATAGCATTGCATTAGCACACATATCAAGCTGAAGATTTACATGATGACATACATACACACATGGTTTTGAGTCAAAAAGGAATAAAAATTCATGCATTCATGGGTTAGACACATGAGTCAGTAGGATGATGATATATCATCCTAAGTTTAGACATGACATCATTAATGAAATTCCCAGAGCAAGTTAGCAGCTTAAGCAAGTATTTGTACATGTATTGTCTGAACTAAGTTGCGTAGTTCTAGTGGTAAGCTAGGTTTTTATTAGTTGTTTACTGTGTTACTAGAATGTCAAGACGTCATGTGATGATATCGACTCCCCAATCTGAGGGCGAGTCATCTGGATCTCAGAATGAGGTCGTGATAGAAGGACTGCGGCAGAGCAATGAGGCCCTATCTCAACAAATATTGGAGATGCAGACGTAGATCCAGGCCTTATTGTCTGTTGTTTTGGGGCAACCGATTAGAGTGCAAGACCCTGTTGTGGGTTGAGCTATTCTTGTCCCCCCTTCTCCTCCGGTGCGCCCAGCTATGTATCCACCAGAGATGAACTTCATCTCGCATTTCCAGCAATTAGGACCTCTTACCTATGATGGTAAGGTAGATTGCATGGATTTGGACGACTGGATTATAGCCATCGAGGAGATATTCTCATAATCAGGAGTTTCTGCCGACCAGAGAGTGATGATCATTGCCTACCAGCTGAAGGGTTTGACAAAGAGCTGGTGGTTGAGAGAAAAGGAGAACTTGAAGGATGAATGTTCATGGAAAGCCTTCAAGGAGCTATTGCATAGAAAGTGTCTGCCTTCGGTCGAGCAAGACCGCTTGATGAATAATTTCCTTCATCTGAAGCAAAGACAACTCACAGTGAGTGAGTATGAGGTGGAATTTAGTAAGCTGAGCCAGTTTGCCCCTGACCTGGTATCCTCGGAATCTAGTAGAGTCAAGCATTTTCTAGGTGGTTTGAGGAATGACATCCAGCAGCCGACCGGTGCTTATGGATCAGAAAGTTATGTTGAAGTGGTAGAAGCTGCTCTAAAGGTCGAAGCGATCAACAATGCTAATAATCGAGGCCAGCAAATGAGGAAAGATAAGAGGATGTCAGATGATGGTAAGAACTCTAAAGAATCTGGTCCTGCTTCAAGGAAGAGAAGCAAGGAGGTGTGCAGTTTTTTGTGGCCGGTTGGTCCACCCGTTTGCGAAATATTTCAAGAGAAAAGGAGCTCAGAAGAAGTAGCTAGTGCATGTTATTCAGGGCACTCCCAAAGTAGATCTAGTATGTACTCGGTGTAAGAGAAAGGGGCATGATGCTGCCCATTGCTAGTTTAAGGATAAGGTCAATTTTCAGTGTGGACATAAGGGGCGTGTTAAGTCAAAGTGCCCGCAGTCTTAGCCCACGTTGCAGTCAGTGCCACTTCAAGCTTTGCCGCCGCCGCAGCATTTGGACAAAGGGAAGGGCAAGCTAAACGTGGTGACCTTGGGGGAAGCACAGACGTCTACCCAGGTGATCTCAGGTTAGATCCTAACCCAGTTTTGTATTTAGCTCATAGTTGCAGTTTTGATGTTGTTCGATTAGTTATGTAAGCGATTTTATAGGGAGGTTTAAGGTAAAGAACCGTTGGGCACATGTTCTTTTTTATTCTGGTGCTACCCACTCATTTATGGCTAGGGCCTTTGTAGAGCGCCATCGTTTGATTCTTGATTAAGTTGGTGATGTGTTTCATGTCAAGTTTCCCTCTAGTGACTCAGTGGTGTCAGACCACGGTATCCTGGGTTGTCCGATTCTTTTAAGTGATTTCCTAGCTGTTGCTGATTTGAAGGTGATAGACCAGGAAGACTTCGATGTGATCTTGGGCATGGACTGGTTGTCCAGATATAATGCGGTCATTCAGTGCAAGGTCAGGCGCTTGGACTTCAAGATGGACAATGGTCACCCCGGGAGTGTTTATGGTTATCCGCGCCAGGATTCCCCGATTGTTTCAGCGGTATGTGCTCGGAAGCTTTTAGATTCTGGCTATTTTGCTTATTTGGTTTCTATTTTGGGATCCGTTAATAGTTTGTCGTATGTCAAGGATGTTCCGGTGGTGTGTGAATTTCCTGATGTTTTTCTAGATAACCTCCCTGATCTTCCACCTGAGAGAGATGTAGAGTTTGTTATAGATCTTGAGCCGGGTACTCTTCCTATTGCTAATGCACCATCCTATATGGCCCCTCGAGAGCTGGAGGAGTTGCGTACCCAGTTGTATTAGCTTTTGCAGTGTGATTTTATTAGGCCGAGTTCTATGCCATGGAGTGTTATAGTGTTGTTTGTCAAGAACAAGGATGGATCCATGAGGCTGTGCATTGATTATAGGGAACTGAATAAGGTGACCATCAAGAACAGATATCCCTTGCCACGAATAGATGATTTATTTGATCAGTTGCGTGGTAGTACTGTGTTTTCGAAGATTGACCTTTGTTTGAGCTACCATCAGTTAAGGATTCGTGAGACAGATATTTCACGGACCGCTTTCCGTTCTAAACATGGACATTTTGAGTTCTTGGTGATGTCATTTGATTTGACTAATGCACCCTCTGCCTTCATGGACATGACGACTAAAGTTTTCAAGGATTTTCTGGACTATTTTGTGGTCATGTTTATAGACGATGTTCTAGTTTATTTCCGCAGTGATGAGGAGCATGTCCAACACTTGTGTTTTGTTCAGTCTGCCTTGAGGGAGCACACGTTGTATGCCAAGTTAAGTAAGTGTGAGTTTTGGCTTTCTTATATTTCCTTCTTGGGTCATGTGGTTAATAAGGACGGAATTTTTGTAGACCTAGAGAAGATTTTTGTCATAATGGATTGGAACAGACCTACCACACCCAAAGAGATAAGAAGTTTCCTAGGGTTGGCGGGATATTATAGGAGATTTATGAAAGGTTTCTCTTCGTTGTCTGCGTCGTTGACTAAGCTTACGTAGAGGAACGCGACGTTCATTTGGAGCGATGAGTGCGAAGAAGCTTTTCAAGAGTTGAAAAAGAGATTATGTACTGCTCCAGTTCTTTCTTTGCCTTCCGAAGGAGTAGAGTATGTCGTTTATGTGGATGCTTCGCATGTTGGGTTTGGTTGTGTGTTGATGCAAGAAGGCAAAGTGATTTCTTATGGGTCGAGGTAGTTAAAGACTCATGAAAGAAATTACCCTACGCATGATTTAGAGTTTGTCGCTGTGATTTATGCTTTGAAGCTGTGGAGGCATCTATTGTATGACGTCTTGTGCAAGATCTATACAAAGCATAAGAGTTTGAAGTACATTTTCACTCAAAAGGAGTTGAACTTGAGTCAGCGAAGATGGTTAGAATATGTCACAGATTATGATGTTGAGATCCAATACCATATGGGAAAAGCTAATGTGGTAGCCGACGCCCTGAGTAGGAGTACTGCACAAATCTTTGGACTTTCAGTGGAATCCTTGGTAGAAGAATTTCTGTTAAAGGGTATCTCGGTCGGAAGTAGCGACTCATCGAGCAGTTTGGAGGTGGCAGAGCCTTCATGGATTACGCTTACAAGGCTACATCAAAAGGATGATCCTGATTTACTGCACCTCTACAATAGAAATGTGAATGGGGAGTTACCCGACTTTTCTATTGATAATGCGGGTACTTTGAAGTACCGCGATAGATATTGTATCCCCGCTATTGAGGATATTCGGGTTAAGCTGTGCAGTGAGACACATGGATCGAGTGTTGCCTACCACCCTGGTTCTACAAAGATGTATAGAGATCTGAAGCAGAACGTTTGGTGGTATGTTATGAAGACGGATATAGCCCAGTTCGTATCTGAGTGCTTCACTTGTAAGCGAGTTAAGGACGATCACGGAAGCCCTGGAGGCAAGTTGACGCCTTTAGAGATTCCACGTTGGGAATGGGAGAGTATTTCGATGGATTTTATTACTGGATTGTCGTGATCTCCCTGAGAACACGATTCAGTTTGGGTTATAGTGTACAGACTGATGAAGTGTGCTCATTTCATGCCGTTTAAGATCGATTACTCCATGAAGAAGATAGCAGAGTTGTACTTAGATGAGGTTATCATACCATATAGAGTGTCGGTGAGCATTGTGTCAGATCGAGACTCCAGATTTACGTCTCGCTTTTGGAAAAGTTTATAGGAAGGATTGGGTACCGATCTGAGGTATTCCATCGCATATCATCCACAGACAAATGATCAAACAGAAAGGATCAATCAGACTGTGGAAAACATGATAAGATGTTATATTTTGGACCACGAGGGAGCTTGGGATGAGCGACTCATATTGATGGAGTTCGCTTATAACAACAGTTATCAAGAGAGTTTGCAGATGGCCCCGTTTGAGGCCTTATATGGGAGACGTTGCAGAACTCCAATGTTTTGGGCCGAGGTTGGTGAAAGACCATTGTTGGGTCATGAAGCTCTAGAAGAAATGGATATTTCTGTGAGACATATTAGAGAAAAGTTTAGTATAGCTCATGAGCATTATGAAAAGAATGCTCATCGGCGGAGGACTGATCTGGAATTTGCAGTTGGGGATTTGGTGTTTCTCAAGGTTTCCTCGATGTCTGGTGCAAAGAGATTTGGAAAGAATCACAAGTTGGATCCTAGATATGTGGGACCTTTTAAGGTTGTTGAGCGTATTGGAATGGCATCTTATAGGCTAGAATTGCCCACAAGTTTTCCTAGTGTGCATGATGTGTTTCACGTAAGCCAGCTGCGGAGGTGTGTGCTTAGCGACCGACAGATTCTAAATGATGTGCCCTAGTTGTAGCACAACCTTTCTTATGTTGAGATTCCTGTTTGCATTCTTGATACTCAAGATCGAGTGTTGCGAAGGAAGACTATAACAATGGTTAAAGTTTTGTGGCGGAACCAGGATGTGGAGATCGCAACTTGGGAGTTGGAGGCAGCTATGAGAGAGGATTATCCTCATCTGTTCTCCTAGCTTCCTTTAGTAAGTGTTTTTACCCAATAACCCTTGGTTATTTTGTTCTGTTTGTAATAAATTCAGTTATGTTTCAAGTTTCGGAACAAAACTTCTTTTTAGGGGGAGTGGCTGTAATGCCCCTGATTTTTCGATGTTTAATTTAATTCTTTTATCGGCGTAATTTTGACGTAAGGGCGTTACATTGACGCTTAGTTGGTGGGTACCATTGTCGGAGAGTGATTTTGCTCATTGGTATGCGAGATTTTGGTTTGGGAGTATTAGCTTGGCTAATTTCTCCTGTGTTTTGATATTCCCTTGCGAGTCGGGGATCGTTTTGGAACACGGTGGAGCCTTTTGGTAATGGTGGTGTTGTTACTTCGGGAGATTTTTAACAGAGTTTGGTTTGTCAAATCTTAGTTTCGACTTCGTCGTTGGATTCGTAGCGTTGATATGTAGCTAAGGTGCGATTTTCGTAGAAATCCGGGTTAGTGTGAGTTTCGTCATATGGACGTTTTGATTATAATATAATATATTATTTTATTATAATTATTTATGTCGTATAAATAACCTCCTATTAGACGTAAACCCTATTCATTGTCTTCTTCCTGAAACCGCCGACTGTTTTGCGGAAAACGAGAGAGTCGGACTTTGGAGAGCCTTTGGTCGTTGATTTTAGGAGCTCTGATGCACAAAATTGTTGTTGGAGGGTAGATTCGGATTGCTCTCACCACGATCTATATTTCTACAGTGAGTTTTTCCCGTTTCATGGACTTTTAAAGATTGAGGTATGCAATTTTGACTTTCTCTCCTCTTGAAAAGTTTCAGGTTTTGCTTCTTAGGCGTTTTTTGGGCCAGATCCGTGAGGAGGAGCGTTTCTTGGCTGGATTTCTGGAGGTTGAGGCAAGTGGTGCTTTCTCACCCTTGCCAAGTTCGTTTCTTATGTTCTTTGTGGCTTTTCTTCCCTTTTCTCCTTAGATTTTAGGAGTGGTGTAGGGTTTGGCCAAGGACGGCCTACTGCGTGTGTAGGATTTCCAGTTAGGTCAAGGTAAGTTTCGTCAAATTTGACAGTTAGCCTAAGTAAAATTCATTTTATATGACAGCTAATCTAGACAAACTTGTCGAGTATAAGTCTATTAATCTGTTTAAATTCATCTTATAGATTTGTCAGTCTAAGTTAGAATTAGACTTCTATGACAGTTGGGTAATTTGTCGTATATAGTGGGTCGAAATATCATCAAATATCCTCTAGATTCATCGAGTGAAGGTTTGTTTGGTCCAAGTAAAATTCGGCGAGTATCAGTTGGGGCAGAGTCATATTCGTTGAGTATCCGTTGAAATTTTGGTGGGTAATGCTTGGCATTGAGTGTTGTTATATTCGTTGAGTATTAGGCGTTGAGATGGTCAAGTATAAGACTTGACGTTGAGTGAATTAGACCTGGCGTTGATAGAGTTGAGTGATTTTTGAGCCTAAGTCAAACTCGTCGAGTTATCTCGACAAATTCATCGAGTAATGCTATCTTAGCATTGATTCCGTCGATTATAAGCCTTGGCATTGAGTGAGATTTGAGTTTAAGTCTAATTCGTCGAGTTATCTCGACGAATTCGTCGAGTAATGTCAGTGGCGTTGAGTGAATCCTTGGCGTTGAGTGAGTACTTGGCGTTGCGTGGTTTCAAGAACAAGTCAAAAGCATTGAGTGTGTTTAATGCACTCAATGCGGCGTTGATTGCACTCAACACGACGTTGAGTGAAGGCAGAATCGTTAAGTTTAGTTGTTGGGCATCAGTGTGTTGAATGCACTCAACGCGGCGTTGAGTTGACTCGCCGCTTTTCTGTGGACTTGGGATAATTTCGCAGATTCGTCGTGTAATAAGATAATTAATCTTGCTAAGTTGAATTCGCCATATATCTACTATACTCATCGAGTATACTCGACCAATTTGGGTGGACTTAGAAAAATTTCAACGAATTGGGTCTAATTCATCGGGTATGACTTAGATTGATTGTTACTTGGGAACTTTCTCCCTTTATGACAAATGAGAGTTCCTACGGCTTAGTTGAGGTTATAGGTGTTTATGGATGATAAGTGTGGCCATTGGTTGGTAGTGGATACAGGACCCCCAACCTAGTGTCAAATTGTGAATCATTAAACTGTTAGAGATATTTTTGGACTGTGGGATTAAGTTGGACAAAGTGGCCATCACCAAAGTACCTTGTTAATATGTTTAGATTGATGGGTTGAGTTGGATATTGAGGCCACCACCCTAGTGTCCTGTTGAGACAATTGGATTATCTGGTTGTGTTGCACAATGTTGCCACCACCACAATACCTTCTTGAAATGTTTTGGGTCTGTAAGTTCAGGTTGGACAATGTGGCCACCGACTCAGGACCATTTCCTCCCAGTGTTAATGATTCATATGAGTAGAATTGTTAAGTCTTTTTCCTTGTATTATATAGATAAATGTTGCTCTGCTTACTCTGGCAGGTATTCCAGAAGCATGGCTTCATTTCGCACTTGGTGCAATATTCTTACTCTTGGACTTTATAAGTTAAATCTTTTATCACTGTTTATAGCTATTTTGTTGTGTTCTCACAGCTTCCATATATGTGGGTCGGTAACCCTTATTTCTGTTTGGTTTATTGCTAACCTTTTGATCTTTGATCACCACTTGTATAATCTTACTGAGGTATTTTTTATTGTGAATTCCTCAGGTTTGGAGCAGTAGCCGGTTGAGCGGCTAAGAGTTTTAGTTTTTGGCTGGTGTTCTGCAGCTGTCTTTTCCTCACCGTTTGTGAGGTAGTGTGTTGTTTTTCTCTTATTCAGACATACATACATTTTAGTGGGTTCGTGTCAGGATTGTTGATGCCCACTGGATTTTGTTTAATGTTAAGTACTTGTTACCTGCTAAGCTTTTTTCTATATGATTGTGTGGATTTACTTGCTCTTTAGGAAGGTTTTATGCTAGGTTGCATGTTAGATATTTTAAAATTATAAAAGTATTACTTTTACCATCTCATACATGTCATCTTTCAAAGCTAAAGTCATTATACTTTAATGAACGTTCAAACTAATTTCTATACTTATACGAAATCTAGATTCTTACATAACATGAGTCGTTCTATGGGGACTTTTATACTCATATAGGAAGTTAATGCAGATAAATATACTATTTTCCGCAGCGTACAATTATATTTTCAATTATGGACTTGTTGATCCACTGAGCCGAGGGATACGACCATCCAAAAATTAACATAAATCATGATTTTCTCACATCATAACTTGGTATTTTGATAAACTATGTTAGGATTGGTTCTTGCCTGAACGTCTGCAGCTATCCCCTACACGACATGACATCACGGCACGTGTTTTCTCTTACTCTGATATACATTTAAATTCAAAGAGAAGAAATCCAGTCGTATTGATCAAAGAAGATAGAATCGCACTGCACATCAGTGGCCGATCAGAAGAATCGCGAAAACCACTGTAGCCGAGCCGATGGATTTTCGATCTTGGAAATTTTTCTTGATTTTGAATTTGAGAGAAAGAACACGATTATTATTGGAAAGGAATTCTCCTTAGGTATTTATAGATATCCCCCTTCCAATAGATATAAAGAAATACCAAAAATAACTTGCGAAAAATCACTGTGCATGACCGCCGCAATCCGAGCCTGGTTTTGAAAAATTGTCGGAAAAATGAACTATTTAAAATTCGTCGAGTATCACTAGTATACTCGCTGAATAGTCAATGATAAACGATGAATTTGTCTCAGAAAAACTCAGCTCAAGCTGGCTAGCCACTCAACGCCAAGACTGGAGTCATACTCGACAAATTCTTCGAGTATCAGCTAGTACACTCGACAAATTGGTCGAGTATAGGCTAATAGACTCAACGCACTCAATGTTGTCGACTTCACTTGAATCTTTCTATGCACACGATGCTTTCGACACAATGCGCACGATACCAAGATATACGACAAATTTGCCTTAGGAAAAATCAGAGAAGTAGCGTCGAGATGACTCGACAAATTCGGCGTGTATCGTTAAGTATATTGGACGAATTCAGCGAGTATCGTTAGATACATTCGACGAATTCGACGAATATACTTGATGATACTCGACGAATTTTACTTAACTATTTTTCCAATTATTTCAGAAATTCTACACGAGTATATATGAAGAATTCGACGGGTAATAGTAAGTATATATGATGAATTCGACGAATAACAATGATACCCGATGAATTCGACGAATATCCCTTAAGATACTCGACGAATTTTACGTGTGTAAAATTTCTGTTTTTCTGAATTGAAGCCCTTCTTCTTACTTGAACCTCCCAACGTACTTGACATAGAAGTATACCCCAATAGAGAGATTACATGTGAGTCAACACCATAGCCTACATTATGTATTCTCGTGTTTACTGACCCACTGTAACCTGACATTAGTGTGTACTTAACATCGTAAAACTGCAAGTACATAACTACAAATACAATATCAAATACATTCACAATTCATCTTAGCTTAACTGGACATTCAAATCAGGGTTATTGTGAATACAATACCCAACAATCTCCACCTATTTGAATAAGTCAGATACTATAAGCTAAGGTGAATTGCACAAAATAAAAATAATCATAGAGCATGAAATTTACAAGACAAGTAAATAAAAGAAAATTTAAATTACAATGCACATTCCGGCCAAGACATATAAATCATATATATATATATATATATATATTAATAAGAGTTTAATGTTTTTCGGCAACCACAACCACATCTTAATCACACCAAAAACAACAAACAAAAACATCAGGCCTGCCTGCCTTGATCCTTTTGATGCTACCTAGCAAAATAATCCCTTGGCATAGAAAGGTACTTTGGAGGGGCTAGAGGCACGGAATCATCATTCTTGTATTTTCTGAAGTGTATTCTCCTCTTGGCAGAGGCCAATTCATATTTGTGTCATTCATCCTGATCGTAATGGTTCCACCGGTTTTCATTTCCAATATCCACCGGGGTGAAGGTGTCTAGAATGATTCCTCTTGAAATTAGACTCCATACTTCACCCAATTCTCTATCTCTAGCTGGGTCTGATCTTGTAGCAGAAGGGCCTTCATAATACTTTCTTTTCTTGTTGACTGGAGCGGGAGGAAAGTCTTTAACTACTTGAACTTCCGCAGCAGCATCCTGAAAGAATTCTTGTGTGTCTGTCCCATGTTGAGAGTAATCCTCAAAAGGATGAACTTCGAAATGAAGGGGCACAGCAGGTACTTAAGAACCAAATATTTGACCTTGCAGCCACACAAAGTTTTCATAACAGTAATCATTTGTCTATTTGAAGTTTTCTAACATGGCAGCTTCCACTACAGCAACCTTAGCTTTCATATCCTCCTCCCCCTTTCTGACTTCATCAATGACAGCATTAGAATAGGCAGGAATAGTGTTATCAAAGTGAGTCATTGATCTGTTGTCCGCATCAATCATTGTCGCAGCGTTCTTGTCAACATTACCAAGAACTTCTGAGGCATACTTGAGTCCTTGAATGATAAGGGTGATAGCTTTTCCACCCTCAACTTATAATGAATCAATCTTGGTCTCAAGCTTTTCAATCTGAATCTAAACTTTTGTAAGGACATTGTTAACATCTTGCTCTGTTTCCTTGACCTTGTCCAGAACTTTATTCATTGTCGCTTCAAACTATGCGTGTTGTCTTGCCAACATGATCTCTATTGTCTTTAGAATTGAACCATCAACACTGGAGGTGGCAACTGTTTCAGAAGCAATACTTGGGAGAGAGGGAAAATCTTCATGAACTAGAGATAACCTGGCTTTGGAAATCAGCAGAGGAGCTTCAGCGGCTAGGACAGGAGGATGCTCTTCTACATCTCCTTCCTCTTCAGAAACCTCCACTACCTCCTTAGGAACAACTGGAGGAATACCTATAACCTTGGCAACTCTTTTCTGAAGGTTGCGGATAAACCTGTCAACCTTAGTAGCAACCGATATCGAGGGCCTAGTCACCTCCCCCTCAGAAGATGAGGCAGGAACAATTTCTGGGAGAGGGACAATCAGGTTCTCTACTGAAACTAGCTCAGAACTATCATTTGCATTATCAGCAGCTTTGTTCTCATCAGCAACGACCAACACCACATCAACATCTATTTCATAATCATCAACAGTCAAATCATCATCAGCAGTATCCAAGGCATCATAAACCATCTCTTGTTCAGAATGAGCTGGAACATCTGGCACTGAATTCTCAAAAGCTGGAGCATCTGGAACAGACTCAGAAGAAACACTCAAGGGCACTCTTTGAGTGGCAACTTGTATATCATCTATCTCCCCCTCCATTCCTGCACTCAACGTCTCAGGAATCTCACTGGGGGTGGAGTAGGAATCTTATCCTCAGAAGCTTGATCTTCCTCCTCCACAGGAAAATTTGGGGCTCCCCCTTGCCTCAGGATCCTCCTATCCCACCTTGAGAAGATAGTTGAGTCGATCTTCTTCAGGTGATGGATAGGCACACTTTTGGTCATATCAAACTTGTCACCGTCCATTTGATTTAGGTAAAAGCTAATAACACTCCTAAAGTTGGGTGTGCGGAGACTGTGCTTGATTTTTTCAAATAGTAGTGCGCACCAATCCAATCTCTTCTGGCATATGATCATCACTAGAACCTTGAACATTTCTGTAGATAGATAGTCGTGTGAACCAGTCTTGCATAGCAGCACTTTCCCAATGATATCTGATAGTAGTTTTACTTCTTCGTTCATTCCTTTCCTTTTCATAGCTTTTGTACCTCTGGGCAAACCATAGAATAACATAGCCCTTGTGAGGTCCTCCTCTTCGAGGTAGTTTGCTTCCCCACAAGTTGGGAGCCTCAAGAGCCACATGAGGTGAGAGGCCTTCACCTTAATGGCAGTTCCACGAACTTTGCTCTTGATTACCATATCTTCATACCAGAGCTTTGCATTCTGGAAGAACACAAGGACATCATTGTCCAATATTTTGCAAGGATGTTCTAGGACAAAGGATAGTCTGACTGTCTCAAGCATGAGGATCACATTTCTGAACTCATCAGAAGCCGAAGCAAAACCTGTTTGAACTAATTCTCCACCCCTAGCAATCCACTGGTAGTTCGAGGAGCCATGGAGAATCTCAGGAAATCTTTGGACTGTTCTGACTGTAGAAACTCTTTGTTGTCATTGACGGGCGACGAAAGCAAACGAATGATCGGAGAAGAAGTTCCTGGAAATTGACTTGAAGGAAATCTTTGCTGGAACTCGACTTGTACTGGCATCACTAACCTAATCGAGGAGAACAGGAGCAGGGCCACAGGATGGAGACGACGAGACTATCACTGGAGCTAAAGGATCGGGTGGACAGTTTGACAAATATTGTTTTTTAGGTTTCGACGAAATGTGTCGTGGTTGCCCCTAACTCTCGATTATATTTATATATATATATATATATGATTTTAAATCTAACCTACAAAGGCACGTACCTGAATTTCGGCGGCTCTTCAGATCCATTATAAAAATAGAAATTTTGCCCTAAGTGACATTCAGCAAGTTCCACCAGATGCACAGACAATTCAGCGAGTTTCGGCATGATTAATTGTGAGTATGTGACAAATCGGTGACTCTGGCTGACCGATACTCATCGATTTTGCCTTAGACAAATTTATTTCTTTCTTGATGAATATCCTGAGTGATTTCCTCTCGTTGTCCTTCTTCATGAATTCTTGTTCAGCATTTCCAGTTCCATTTTGAAAAACGAAAACTTGGCCTCGTCTAGCGGCTTCGTGAAAATGTCTGTGACTTGCTTATCCGTCGGGACATAACTAAGGGCTATATCCTTGTTCTCCACATACTCCCGGATGAAGTGATATCGCACTTCAATGTGTTTTGTTCGTCCGTGAGATAATGGATTATGCGCGATCGCTATTGAGTTGGAGGAGTCGTAATACATAGGAATCTCTTTGAACTTTAGGTTGTAGTCTTCGAGTTTATTCCTGATCCATAGAAGTTGTGCGCAACAAGTACCTGCAGAGATATACTCTGACTCGGTAGTAGAGGTTGCCACAAAATTCTACTTCTTGTTGCTCCATGAAATAAGTCGTCTTTCGAGGAATTGGCACGTCACAGAAGTGTTTTTCCTATCATCCCTGCTTTCTGCAAAATCAACATCTGAAAAACCAATTAGCTCGACATCATTATTTCTTGGGAACCATAAGCCAAGATTGGGTGTACCCTTAAGGTATCTTAGAATTCGCTTTGCAACGATGTAATGAGATTCCTTTTAGTTCAATTGAAATCTAGCGCAGACGCATGGTGAGAACATTATGTCTGGATTTCTTGCAGTAAGGAAGAGCAAGGATCCAATTATGCTTATGTACTTAGTTTTATCAAAAGATTTCCCTTTCTCATCCTTGTCCAGAGATACAGTTGAACCCATTGGAGTCCTCATAGAGATTGCGTTCTCTATTCCAAATTTCTTAAGAAGCACCTTGGTGAACTTCGTCTGAGAGATGAAAATTCCATCTTCAGATTGCTTCACCTAAAGTCCTAAGAAATACTTCAGCTCTCTCATACTGCTCATTTCAAACTTCTCTTGCATAAGTTTGGAAAACGTCTTTCAAAGATTGTCTTTCGTAGAGCCAAATATGATGTCGTCGACATATATTTGGACTAGCAGAATCTTACTTTTTACTTCCCTAAGAAATAATATATTGTCTATCTTTCCTCTTATGAACTTGTTCTCAAAAAGAAAGCTAGAAAATATGTCATACCAAGTTTGTGGAGCTTGCTTTAAGCCGTAAAGAGCTTTATTTAAAAAGTAAACATGTTCAGGGAAAGTAGAATTTACAAAACCTATGTGTTGCGCTACCTATACTTCCTCTTTCAGATTCCCGTTGAGGAATGCTGACTTCACATTCATTTGATAGACTGTGTAGCCTTTGAGGGCAGCATACATAAGAAATAACCTGATCGCCTTGAGTCTGGCCATTGGAACAAAGGTCTGGTCGAAGTCGATCTCTTCTTCTTGTCTATATCCTTGACCTACAAGCCAGACTTTGTTCTTTATGATTACGTCACTCTCGTCCAGTTTGTTTCTGAAAACCCACTTGGTGACGATCACATTCTATCCCTTGGGCCTGGGCACTAACTCCCAGACTTTGCATCATTCGAATTGGTTGAGCTCCTCTTGCATTGCCATGATCCAAGAGGCATCCTTGTTTGCTTCTTCAAACTTCTTTGGCTCAACCTGAGACAGAAAAATATGATGCAATAACTCGTTAGTTGTACATCTTCTGGTTCTAACTCCGTCACCTGGCTCTCTAATGATTTGATCAGCTGGGTTATCTCTTAGGTATATGAACACTAGGTTTCTTGCTCTCTCTCCAGCAGGTCCTGCAACATCTGGTGCATCCTCTATAGGTTGAAGCAATTCTTCCTCTAGAAGTTCTTCATCCACCGAGCCTGGATCGACGACCTTGACTGAGCTTGGAACATCTTCTTTGAATGATTCATCCAAGCTTAGTTCCTTGAACCTGGTACCGACATCTGCATCAATAACACTAGACGAGCTGCTTTGGAGCAGGCTTGTCTCATCAAATACAACATTAATAGACTTTTCTACCACTAGTGTTTTCTTGTTAAAAATCTTATATACCTTACTATGGATACTATATCCTACGAACATACCTTCAAAACATTTTTCACTAAACTTTATGCGGTAATACTTCCCATTATTAAGTATGAAGCATTTACTTCTAAAGATTTTAAAGTAGGATACAGTCGATTTTCTTCCCTTCAGTACTTCTGTTAGATCCCTAGTTTGATTTGGGCTAGGTTCACTAACTTAGGATCTTGTGACCCACAATGTATAGGCAGGGTCATAGTTGTGTCCTAGAGTCTAGGCAAAGTCCTTAGAGTCAACATCACATGGACCAGCTATCAACAAGACTGCCAGAGACTCAAGACCTAGAAGAATTCAAGACTCTGTAAAGTGAGTTCGACGTTCGTCGAACTCAGTTCAATGATAGTCGTGCTCAGCTCGACGATCTCAGAGTAAATTGTCTAAGCTGAGCTCGACGAACTTGGTACTCAGGCCGATGAAAACTTGGACACTATAATAACACTTCAAGTTCAGAAAACATCAAGATATTCTAAGTCCTTAGTATCAGACTTTGGTCTACGAACTTAGTTCTCAGCTCGATGAACTCTATTCTTTGGTCGACGAATCTTTGGACTACTACAGCATTCTGTCAAGACTATGTTCTCTAGTCTCAAGTCGACGAACTAAGTTCTCTGCTCGACGAATTCGGGACTCTATACTTCAACACTTTCATTCAGAAATTATTATAAATCCAGACTGAACTCCAGTCGACAAACACATTTACCACCTCGACGAACTTCAGACACAGAATAGGCAAAGTTCAGAAGAGACAGCAGTTCAATTTCCAGCTCGAAGATCATGGAACTCAGCTCGACGAACAGAAGTCGTCTGGTCGACGAACACAACATCTCAGCTCAACGAACTGTGGACTCAGTTCAACGATTTCTGTCAAATGTTCGACGATTCCAGACTGAGTCATTTCCAGCCTTGTCCCCATGATTACTGCAATAATTCCTGAGTAATCAATACTCTAACATTCTCTGAATATAACCGTTTGAGGAGCATTGATTAGGATATTCTCTAGGATTATTGCTTGTCATTTTTCCACGGGACAGTTGGGGAAATTATTCAATGATGCTTATTCTCTAGGCCGTCAGCATTGAATGAAGAAGGAATTCAAAATTCGAAAGACCAATTTCCTCAGGAAATATAAAAAGAGATTTTTCTCTTTTCTCTTACATAGAGACATAGACAGATAGAAAGAAAGTGAAAAACATATACAGAGAGAAGATTACTGAATCAGATAAGAAAAACACAACCCGTCGGCTCTCAGTCTGACACAAGAATTCTGATACTGAAGAAGAAGAACAATCATTCAAATATCAAGAGTCTTCGTTTTTCAAACTCTCAAGGACACTTCACAGGATAACAAATCTTCCATCTGTCAAAGAAGTTCCTGAAGATCTCTCTGAATAAGGCTGAAAGCTTGAAGGCCTATCACCCTGTGCAAAGCTCTAGTTCTCCGAAACTCTTCTACATTATAGGGGGAGCTTTGACAACATCACTGAATCCACATAGTCTTCTCATTGTGATAGAGAAAAGAAGACTTTCATCACTCTCTCATCCCCACCTCTATAAAGGGTTGTCATCTCCCTTCAAAAGTGATTCTTGTTTACAAGTCATCTGATCAAAAGACTTGAGAATTTGGTTTTTGAGCACCTGATCAAAAGCTCATTGGTGTCAGGCACCTGATCAAAAACCTGAGTGGATTCCTACCAGGGTGGTAGAAGAGTGGATGTACCCAGGTTGGGGAACCACTATAAAATATTTTGTGTCGCCTGGTTGCCCCTTTTCTTTTTGTTCTTGTTGTGCTTGTGTTTTTAGGACAGTTGTGTGTTTATTTACTTTAGTTTAATTCTGCATATTTTAATTACAGCAGAAGCTGTAATAGTTTTATAAGGACCTACAAATATTATATTTACCCCGCCCCCCCCCCCTAGAGTATATTAGATCTAACACATCACTTTCAATTGGTATTAGAGGAGGTTCCTTTGGTTATACAAGCTAAACCTTGAATCAAAGATCCTTTGTTAGATCTAAACATTATTTCATTTTCATTTAGATTATAAACACATCCATGGAACAGAACAAGGATTATGCAAGCACCAGACCTCCAGTTTGCAACCTTAATAGGTTTGCCATCTGGAAGGCAAGAATCAAGTCATACATAAACTCTATTGATGAAGACATCTACAACTCTATTTTGACAGGTCCCCCACAGGCATCTACATCTACAACATCTTCCAGCAACAATGCAGTCCCACCACCTGAGTGGACTGAAGCCCATAAGAAAGCCAAGACTGTTGATGCCAAAGCCATGAACATATTGGCTCAGTCTATATCAGATGACATCTTTCAGAAGGTGGTTGAGTGCACCACTGCAGAAGTAATCTGGGACTCACTTAATCAAATGGTTGCTGGCTCAGTAGATGAGATGAAAGATAGAAGATCAAAACTCATCACACAATATGAAAACTTCAAGAAGGATGAGGCAAAAACAGTTGAAGTGATGTACAACAGGCTTAACTCCATCATCAGTGAGCTAAGGACCTTAGACAAAGAAATCACCTTGACAGAAGTGAATGTCAAGATCCTAATGTGCTTCCCAAGCTCATGGGACACCAGAATCTGGCCAATCAAAGAGACAGAAGCTTGAATGAGATTTCAACTGAATCTCTTCTGGGAAAGCTCAAATCTTATGAGCAGCTAATCAAGTTCAGAGAAGCAGTGGAACACAGGACTCCTCCTCCAGCAAGGAAAGAACAATCCATTGCATTCAAGGCTGCTGAAGAAACTGAAGCCTCAATAGTCAATGAAGAGCTAATGAGTCTCTTTGCCACGAGATTCTTCAAACTGGCAAGGAAAGACTTCAGAAGGAAGTCATCCAGAAATGACAACCAGACAAGGTATGACAAAACCCCCACTAAAGAGGTAGTGTGTTATGAGTGCAGGAAACCAGGACATTTCATGTCTGAATGTCCTGAAAATCAAAAGGAGGAAAGAAGAAAAGAGAAGGAATCAAGAAGCAAGCATTACAGCAAGCCCTCTTCCAGCAAGCACAAAAAGAAGGACAAAGGATTTGTGGCTGAAACATGGAGTGACACAGAAGATAAATCCACATCTTCCAGCTCCATTGAAGAAGAAGAGGAGGCCAATGCAAAGGAGGTTTGCCTCATGGCAATTGATGCAAGCAGTAGCAGATCAGATATAGATGAATTTGATAATGAAGAAAACCTGTCAGCTGAAGATCAGGTAATAGCATCTTATGATTTTGAATCTGATGAATTTAAATTTGAATTTAAAAACCTATGCTTAGATTTGATAAGCTCTGAGAAGGAAATCAAACTTCTCAGAGATAAATTGAATGATCTAGATAAAATCACTTCTGAAAATGCAAATCTATCAAGTGAACTGAAATCTGCAAATGAACAAATTACTTTTCTGAAATCAAAACTTAGCAAAGCTAAAATATTAGAAGAATCAATAAATGGCAGAAGTCTGAAATTGTTAGATATAACCAGCACAGTA
Source organism: Platanthera guangdongensis (assembly GCA_039583875.1). Lineage (NCBI taxonomy): Eukaryota > Viridiplantae > Streptophyta > Magnoliopsida > Asparagales > Orchidaceae > Platanthera > Platanthera guangdongensis. The sequence continues at coordinate 67,880,227 of CM077160.1, forward strand.
ATTGCTAGAACAAATAACTACAGATTAGGATTAGGAGCCACATCCAGTGAACCAACCCTAATCCAAAGGAATCATCTGTCAAAACCTGTAAATTTTATCTCTGATAAAGGAAAGAAAAACACTAAACAAATAAATATGATTAATAAAATTCTAAAACAAATTGAAGCTAAGGACAAAATTAAAAATCAGAAGAATGATAAAAATAACAATGTTCAGCAGTTATCGTCGAACCCAGATCGACGATATAGGAACAGATCGTCGAACTCAAAACGACGATCTCTGAACGTAAACTTCAATAATAATCACTCGTCTAACTGCGAACGACGAAGTTTGTATGGTTCGTCGAGCAGAGGTCGACGAACGTGGGGCACAGAAAATGAATATGTTCATTCTCTGGGCAGAGATCGACGATCTCAACCCAATTCGTCAAACTCTGGTCGACGAACTTACAGAAATTCGTCGAACCCAGAAAGACTTAACCAAAATTTTAACTATAACTGCAACTTAAATAGTTCTAGAAAAGCTTTTAATCCTCTAGCTGATTGGGTTATACCACCTAGAAGATATCACCCTCTAGGATATAAATTCCAACCAGAATTTTCAGTTATTTCAGGTTTTTCATATCAACAAAACAAAGGACCCAAGGTAACCTAGGTCAGGAACATTTAACTGTTTTCATTGCAGGAAAAGAGCTGTCCAGGAGTGAATCAGTCATAGTACCTGGACAGTGGATGCTCCAAACACATGACAGGTAGCAAGGACAATCTCACCAATTACAAGTCCAAGCTTGGGTCAAAGGTGATCTTTGGTGATTCAAAAAGGGGCCAGTCTGAAGGATATAGAGCAGTGAAGATTGGAGCAGTTACATTCAAGAAAGTAACATATGTAAGAGGACTGAAGCATAACCTCATGTCAATAAGTCAACTTTGTGATGAAGGTTATCAGGTAACTTTTAACTCTAGCTCTTGTATTATTTCATCCAAAGGAAACAAACCTGTGTTAATTGGAAATAGACAAGTCAACATATACTTAGTTGATTTTCTATCTGCCACTTCTGATATATGTTTACTTAATTTAACTAGTAACCAGAATGATTTATGGCATAAAAGACTAGGTCATGTAAATCTGAAAAATATTGCTAGGCTATCTAAAGACAACCTTGTTAGAGGTCTACCTCCTGGTCCCTACAAGAAGGAAGGCCTTTGCAGGGCTTGTCAATTAAGCAAGCAAACTAAATCTAGTTTCAAATCCATTAATAAAAGTGATTCACCTAGGATTTTTTATTTGCTACACATGGATCTATTTGGACCCATTGTTGTACAAAGCCTAAGATGGAAATCATACACTTTGGTTATTGTATATGACTTCTCCAGGTTCACTTGGGTATCCTTTCTGAGATCTAAGTCAGATACCTTCAAGGTTCTTACAGATTTTCTCAGGACCATACAGATTGAGTTCTCTACTCATGTTGCATTGATCAGAAATGATCATGGCACAGAGTTTGAGTCTCTTCTTATGCATGAGTTCTGTGAGAAGGAAGGTATCAAGCATTGCTTCTCAGCTCCTAGAACTCCTCAAAAAAATGCGGAAGCAGAAAGGAAAAATAGGACACTTATTGAAGCTGCAGGTGCATTGCTTGCTGATGCATACATGTCACTAACCTTTTGGGCAGAGGCTGTACACACTGCAAACTATGTCCTAGACAGAAGCCTAATACATAAGCTAAAGAATAGGACTCCCTATGAATTACTAAAAGGGAAGAAACCTAAAATAAACTATTTTAAAGTATTTGGTTATACCTGTTATATACATAATAACAACAAGAAATACATTAGAAAATTTGAGGCTAAGGCTGAAGTTGGAATTTTTCTAGGATATTTTCAAGTAAGCAAATCCTATAGGGTGTTTAATAAATCATCATTGAAAATTGAGGAACCAATTCATGTAAGCTTTGATGAGACTAACATGTATTGCAAGGAGAAATAAGTTTCTACTAATAACTCTTTGCAGGTACCTCACTTGTGTGAGAAGTTGGATGACCTAAAACTTACCCAAGGTATTTCAACTCATCCCTCTCCACAAGTCAATGAAGATAGTGAAGAAGAAAGCATTGAAGGGATTGACTCTCCTCCAATAGCTAACATAATTCCACAAGAGGAATTGGTTTCAAATGTTGTTGCACAACCAACTCCACCCACAGATCTTGTCACACTTAGGGATCACCCGAGATCTCAAGTGATTGGAGACATATCAGCAGGTGTACAGACAAGGCATCAACTCAATCAAGATGTGATGCATGCATGTTTTCTCTCTCAGATTGAAGCTCAATTCATTCATGATGCAGAGCAAGATCCCCACTAGATCATTGCAATGCATGAGGAATTAAATCAGTTTGAGAGATGTAGAGTTTGGGATTTGGTTCCAAGACCACAAAACTACCCAGTTATTGGAACTAAATAGGTATACAGAAATAAGCTTGATGCCCAAGGAGTTATTGTGAGAAACAAGGCTAGGCTTGTTGCTCAAGGCTACAAGCAAGAAGAAGGAAAAGATTATGATCAAACCTTTGCTCATGTTGCAAGGTTAGAAGCCATAAGAATATTCCTATCCTATGCAGCCTACAAGAAATTCAAGGTCTACCAAATGGATATGAAGAGTGCATTCTTGAATGGAGTATTAAAAGAAGAGGTTTATGTTGAACAACCGCCAGCTTTTGTTTCTCCAACTCATCCTTTGCATGTATTCAAGTTGCATAAAGACTTCTATGGTCTAAAGCAAGCTCCAAGAGCTTGGCATGAGACCCTAGCAAGCTTTTTATTAGAGCATAAATTCATTAGAGGCATAGTAGATAAAACACTTTTCACTAGACATCATAAGGACCAAATCTTGTTGGTACAAATATATGTGGATGACATCATCTTTGGGTCTACTTATTCAAAATTGTGCAAGAGGTTTTATGACCTCATGCATTCCAAATTTGAAATGAGTAGCATGGGTGAGCTTTCTTATTTCCTTGGTCTCTAAGTGAAACAACTCCCTGATGGCATCTTCATCTCCCAAGCTAAATATGCTAAAGAGCTAATAAAGAAGTTTGGGATGGCTGATGCCTCAGCAAAGAAGACACATATGGCTACAAATGCTGTGATTGACTCTGATGCATCAGGAAAACCTGTAGATTAGAAACTATATAAGGGCATTGTTGGGTCCCTACTATATCTCACAGCTAGTAGACCTGATATCATGTTTTCCACATGCCTTTGTGCTAGGTTCCAGGTGAACCCTAAATAATCTCACCTTATTTTCCTAAAAAGAATTTTGAGATATATAAAGGGTTGTCCTAGTCTAGGCCTATGGTATCCCACAGAATCAGAATTTGAGTTAACTGGATACTCAGATGCTGATTTTGCTGGATGCAGGGTGGACAGAAAAAGTACCTCAGGAACTTGCCAGTTCCATGGTATGAGATTAGTGTCCTGGTTTTGCAAAAAGCAATCCTCTTTGTCAACCTCCACTGCTAAGGCAGAATACATTGTAGTTGGTAGCTATTGCTCACAAATGTTGTGGATACAAAACCAACTACTAGACAATGGTCTCAACTTAAATAATTCAACTCTACTTTGTGATAACACAAGTGCTATATCCATAGCACAGAATCCAATCCATCACAGTAGGACAAAGCATATAGACATTAGGCATCATTTCATTAGAGAGTGTGTAGACAAAAATAAAATAAATCTTGTCTATATCTACACTGATTTACAAAGAGCTGATATATTCACCAAACCTCTGGATGAGAAAAATCATGTATTCTTTATAAATCAGCTTGGAATGATAAATGGAGAAGATTTAGTTTAAATTCTGTCTGCACTCGACGAATTTTCCAAAGTTCGTCGAACGGAGTTCAACGAACCGAGGAAAGTTTGAGAGATCTTCGTCGAACAGAGGTCGATGAACTCTCTATGAGTGAAATAATTCTCGTCGATTGGAGATCGACGAACTTGCTTCAGAAGATATTCGTCTAACGGCGCTCGACGAATTGTCTTCAATTCTTTAGGATGAGATTGACGAATTATTTACTTCTAAATCATTTCGTCGAACTCAGTTCGAAGAATTGTTTTTGTTTTCTTGGAACGGAGTTTGTCGATTCATATTCTGGAAAACCTATATCTAGGTTTTCTTCGACCTCCATCCCGCGCTTTTTGTTCTCTTGCACTTGATCACCGTTTCTCTCTTTTGCAGGTGATTCCATGGCGATTCCAGCAGGAGCTCTAGCCGCTATGAAATTTGACACCGGCTTTGATGTCGACTTCGAATCGTTCCAGCACTCGGATCCAATCATTTTATATATTCTGGAACTTCTGGAAGAATAAAATCTGAAGAACCTGATGACTACAAGGATAAAGTTGGCAGGAACAGAAATCAAAGAATGGGTCTATACTTCATCCACCTCTGAAGACCATACTATGACAGGATCAATAGCGGGTAACACTATTTCCTTAACTCCCGCATTTTTAACTAAAATCTTTGGTTTGACAAATGGAGAAGAGGAATTAGAAATTGATTCTGAAGAGTTTGATACGATGCTAAATCTGATGGGTTATGTTGGTGACAACCCAAATAAATTATTGAAGATACATTTGTCTGCAGCATACAAGTTTCTGGCAGACATTGTTGGGAAGGTCTTGCATGGCAAGCATACTGCCCATGACTACATTACAAGGCATTAGTTCTTGGTCATGTGTGCAGTGATAAATAAGAAGCAAGTCGCTTGGGCTCAGATCATTTTTGATCTGATAAAGAAATGATCTGATAAAGAAGAAAAATAATAAGAAAGAAATGTGTTTTGGAAAGATCCTAGTGATCTTCCTAAAGGAGAAGGCTGCTGAATCTCTGGTCTCCCAGACCATATTCATTAATGCCAGCAAAAGGCTTACATGTGCTTTGTTTGGAAGATGGGAGAGGACCATACTTAAGCCATCCAAGACTTCTACCTCTTCCACCCCAGCTTCTGAAGGCACCAGGGCTGTTAAAGCCACTCCCCACCCTACTGAAGAGATTCATCCAACACCACCATCTCTCCAAGCCCCTCTTCCAGCAACACAAATCCATCCCTCTTCCACACCTCCATCATCCCCTACTAAACTTCCTACTTCACCGGAATCTCCGCATGCTTCACCAACACCAACTCCTCCATCATCTCCACTTCCTCCTCATTTATCCTCCATACCATTTTTCAACATACCTCCATCACCTCCCAATTCTCCTTTTCCTCCAAACACCCACATGGAAGATGCCACTCATATATCCCCATCAACATCTACCATACCTCAACATGCATCCCCTCCAGATGTTCACATATCAGATGCTCCACTTCCTATCCCTCCCACAGTTCCCACTTCTACACCTTCTGCAACACCATCCACCACTCCACCATTGGACACCTCCACAATTACTTCTCTTATTGCCCTCCTCACTACCCCTCTCAAAACCCTAATAGCAGAGGCCATTACACCTCCTTCTACTTCCATTACTACTTTATCTGCACAGATCACTGCCCTCACTACTGTCACATCTTCAGTCAGGGGCCTGGCTTCAGGTCTTACTGAAACCATGCAGGGGGAGATGTCTGATGATGAAGCTGCAGTAGTTCCAGCAGTAGCAGCTCAAGCAGCAGAGGCAGCAACTCTAGCAGCAAATGTAGTTCCAGCAGTAGTAGCTCCAGCAACAGAGGCAGCAACAATAGCAGCAAATTGTACAGATTATATTGATACAGATGATATTGATTTTATTAATTTTATTGATACTGACATGGACTTGGAAGAGTCAGTCTCTGAGAAAATAACTGGTAGTGATTCCATCATTAATCCCACATTTGATTTAGATAATTTGTTGAAGAATTTTGAATTTGCAGTTTTGAGATGTCTTACAGCAGAATATACTACTAAGTCATCCTTGGCAATTGTATCATATACATCTCCAGTAAGTCCATAAGTTGCAAAGCAACTCAGTGATAGTTTTGTTGTTCCTGAGCCCAAAGTTATTCCAACTCCTTCAGAAATTTCTTTTGCTCCTAGTTATGGCATGGATGACTCTCCATTGCCAGATCTGGATGATGTGATCTTTGCTGACATTCAACAAGAGGAAAAGGCAGCTGATGAAAGCACTGTCAGAGTTGATGACACTCCAGCTTCTTCTATGGCTTCTCCTCCAGCTCCTGTTGATATTCCTGCTCAAGCTCCTTCTCAACCTGATAAGCCTATCATTTTTGTTGAGGAACTGAAGGCTCTGAATGCTTTATATGATAATCCTCAAAAATCTGATGATGAGGATAGTGATGATGAGGATGATGATGATGATGAATCTGATGATGAACCAAAGAGGAAGCCAGTATCCAAGAAAAGAAAAGCTCCTCCTCCTGCTCCTAAGCCTAATCCTAATAATGACACTCCTTATTACATTCTTCAAAAGATAACACCATATAAAGGGATGTCAGCTTGGATGTGGTTGTCCAAGAATCAGCAGAAGGAGAGGAAGAAAAGCAGAAGATACTCTCCTCCTCCAGTTCAAAGATACAGAAAAGATCCACCTCCTCCTCCTCCTCCAGCAGTAGGAACCTCTGGATTAGCATCTCAAAGATCTTTACCCAGACCTATCAAAGGCAAGACAGATCTTCAAATCCTCCTCCAGCTGGATCATCTAATAAGCATTCATCCTCTCAAAGGTCTATTACTTCAGGAAAGTCAAAATGAAAGTTTAGTGAAGTCCCACCTCCCAGGTCTTTATACTGCAGTCAGAAACAGCAACATACAGTGTCTATAAATTTCCAGGACCAATCTACTCAGTTCAGAATCTCTTCTCTAAAGTCAGACCAGGTAGCAAATTCAGAGAGACCTCCTTCTCCTCCTCTTGATCCTGAACTTGACCCCAACTTCAGAATGGCAAGGTTTAATGAATTAGTTGGGCTCTCTCAAATGAATAAAGCCAGGAAAGAAGGTCAAGACCCCTCTAAATTCACTATTATGTCATCATATAGAGAGAAAGAACTTAACAGATTGTAGGTCAGTAAGAAAGTATTTAATCCATCAGAGTATATGTCTCTTCATCCTGAAGCAGTTGTCCCCAGGGCTACATCTCTGAAGATTATAGGGGCTGCTGACAAGACCATGACCAGTGTGCAAACTTCATATCCTAACAGAGAAATAATATTTACAAAGCCAGGAGACAAGAGCAAGGATGCAATGCCAAAGGAAAAGAAGCAGAAGAAGTGATTTTGAACTCTATCTATTTTTTCTGCATTATTTATAACTACTTTATATTTTCTAAACAAAGCTCATGCATATATATATCGGTTGCATATGTTATCTATCTCTACCAGATATATGTTTTTTCTGCTTTGTTTATTTTCAGTTTAAGTCTGAGTCTGTAGTTAGTAAACTCACCCAAATAGGGGGAGATTGTTGGATCCCTAGTTTGATTTGGGCTAGGTTCACTAACTTAGGATCTTGTGACCCACAATGTATAGCCAGGGTCATAGTTGTGTCCTAGAGTCTAGGAAAAGACCTTAGATTCAACATCACATGGACCAGCAATCAACAAGACTACCAGAGACTCAAGACTTAGAAGAATTCAAGACTCTATAAAGTGAGTTCGACGTTCGTTGAACTCAGGTCGACGATAGTCATGCTCAACTCGACGATCTCAGAGTAAATTCTCTGAGCTGAGCTCGACGAACTTGGTACTCAGGTCGACGAAAACTTGTACACTACAACAACACTTCAAGTTCAGAAAACATCAAGATATTCTAAGTCCTTAGTATCAGACTTTGGTCTACGAACTTAGTTCTCATCTCGACGAACTCTATTCTTTGGTCGACGAATCTTTGGACTACTACAACATTCTATCACGACTATGTTCTCTAGTCTCAGGTCGACGAACTCAGTTCTCTGCTCGATGAATTCTAGACTCTGTACTCCAACACTTTCATTCAGAAATTATTCTAAGTCCAGACAGAACTCTAGTCGACGAACACATTTACAAGCTCTACGAACTTCAGACACAGAATAGCCAAAGTTCAGAAGAGACAGCAGTTCAGTTTTCAGCTCGACGATCATGGAACTCAGCTCGACGAACAGAAGTTGTCTGGTAGACGAACACAACATCTCAGCATGACGAACTGTGGACTCAGTTCAACGATTTCTGTCAATTGTTTGACGATTCCAGACTAAGTCATTTCCAGCCCTGTCTCCAAGATTACTGCAATAATTCCTGAGTAATCAATGCTCTAACATTCTCTGAATATAACCGTTAGAGGAGCATTAATTAGGATATTCTCCAGGATTATTGCTTTCTAGTTTTCTACGGGACAATTGGGGAAATTATTCAATGTTGCTTATTCTCTAGGCCGTCCGCATTGAATGAAGAAGGAATTCAAAATTCGAAAGACCAATTTCCTCAGGAAATATAAAAAGAGATTTTTCTCTTTTCTCTTACACAGTGACACAGAGAGATAGAAAGAAAGTGAAAAACATATACAGAGAGAAGATTACTGAATCAGACAAGAAAAACACAACCCGTCTGCTCTCAGTCTGACACAAGAATTCTGATACTGAAGAATAAGAACAATCATTCAAATATCAAGAGTCTTCATTCTTCAAACTCTCCAGGACACTTCACAGGACAACAAATCTTCCATCTATCAAAGAAGTTCCTAAAGATCTCTCTGAACAAGGCTGAAAGCTTGAAGGCCTATCACCATGTGCAAAGCTCCAATTCTCCTGAACTCTTCTACATCTCAGGGGGAGCTTTGACAACATCACTGAATCCACATAGTCTTCTCATTATGATTGAGAAAAGAGGACTTCCATCACTCTCTCATCCCCACCTCTGTAAAGGGTTGTCATGTCCCTTCAAAAGTGATTCCTAGTTACAAGTCACCTGATCAAAAGACTTGAGCATTTGGTTTTTGAGCACCTGATAAAAAGCTCATTGGTGTCAGGCACCTGATCAAAAACCTGAGTGGATTCCTACCAGGGTGGTAGAAGAGTGGATGTACCCAGGTTGGGGAACCACTATAAAATTTCTTGTGTCGTCTGGTTGCCCCTTTTCTTTTTGTTCTTGTTGTGCTTGTGTTTTTAGGACTGTTGTGTGTTTATTTACTTTAGTTTAATTCTGCACATTTTAATTATAGCAGAAGCTGTAATAGTTTTATAAGGACCTACAAATACTCTATTCACCCCCCCCCCCTCTAGAGTATATTAGATCTAACACATCACTTTCAACTTCATAGGGAGTCATACGGTGGTTCTTGTTGATTAGAGCTCTATTTTGCACATGACAAGTTGTGTTGATTGCTTCAGCCCAGAAGTACTCTGAAAGTGAAGCATCATTCAACATGGTTGTACATGCCTAAATGAAGGTTCTATTCCTTCTCTCAGCAACTTCATTTTGCTGTAGAGTACGTAAGGAGGAAAACTCATGAAAGATACATTGGCTTTCACAAAATTTTGTCATGTCACCAGACTCAAATTCTATTTTGTGGTCACTTCTGAGTTTGACCACTGAGCAGTTCAATTCGTTCTAAATTTGCAGGACAAAATTAGTGAAATAATCAAAGATGTCTGACTTATGTTTCAGAAAAAACACCCAAGTAAAATGAGAGTAATCATCAACAATTACCAACGTATATACATTATCTCATAAACTGTGAATTGGCATGGCACTGAATAAGTCCATGTGAAGTAAGTATAGACTTCTCGTAGAATCTTTTTCCCCAATACCCTTGAAGGTAGCCCTTGTCTACTTACTCATTTGACATGTGTGACACGGACTCTCTTTAAGGCACTTAATGTTGGGGGCATCACACACTAAGTTGTGAGAAAATAACATACATATGGTTTTGAAATTAGTATGTGCTAATCTCTTGTGTCATTGATCACAAAGAGATGCACTACTTTTAGCCAAAAAAGCACACTGGGGTAGAAGTATCTAAACATAAAAAATTTAAACAAAATATATTTCTACTATGAGTGCCTGTTAAGATCATCACCAAATTTGCAGATGATTTTATCAGACACTTGTCCTTGTATAACTCAACAATATAGCCTTTGTCGCATAGTTGACTTATGCTTATCAGACTATGTTGTAATCCTTCAACATAAGCCACGTTTGTGAAAGAAAATATTCCGTTGGAAATCATACTGTAGCCATCAGTAGTTCCCCTATCTGACCCTCCAAATATGACTTTTGGTCAGTCTTTGACTGGGGTAAATCCTCGCAGTAGGTTTCTTGTCCTGGTCATATGCTGAGAGCATCCACTGTTCAAATACCAGATGAGATTTTTGTTGGCCTTTGGACATACTTGCAATGACAAATCACTTTACGTTAGGAACCCGAACATATTTGGGTCCTTGGTTCCTTATCAGCTTATCACTACTAGGAACATTAATTTTGTGAGTGGTCTGTCTCACAGGGTTAACTCATGGAGTTTCAAAATTAGTAGGGTTAAACCAACAATCTGCGCCAAAATAACCATTTTTTTCGTAACACAAACAGTAAAACATATTGAACTTTCTCTTGTACTCCTGCTTTACCCTTTAAATATGAGGTCTAGCAGGGGCAACATACCTGGAGGTGGAATCCTCCTGATTGCAATAGAAACAGGGTTTCACTATCTCCTTTACCTCATGTACAATAGTCTTGGCTTTTGGTGCCTTCTTATAGTTATATCCATGAACATATGGACCATAATTTTGATGTTGAATCTCTTCATAAGGCGCATTGAAAGAACTGACACCATAGTATCATGGACAGGTACATCCTTATTATCGCTTCTTGGGCTCTACATAAGTAGGCCTAGCAAGATGACCATAGAACAACTCAAGGTCAAACTTGTTCGTCGGGAAGATTGCCTTCTTAAACGAGGGTTGACCTAGAGGTGCCTTCCCTTTTCTTTGGCACTGGCTTTTTTGGCAGCCTTATCTTAACCAGCTTTGTGGCCATGACCACTACCCTTCTTCAGAGCTAAAAAATCATCGATAAGAGGAAGAATAGTCTTCGGCTTGGATTAACTTTCCACAAGTTTTCTCTCCACGAAGAGCTTTTCTTCTAGATCATTAAGGTATTTCTCCTTCATACTCATTGTTTCAGCAGAGCTTTTGAGTTCCTCTATCAAGGAGTGGACTTCCTCTCTGAGAGGAAGTAATTTTGCAATTTCCTCCTTCGGATTGGTTTCCACTGCCTTGAGGGAGACAATCTCTTTCAACTACGTTTTACTACCTTGCGACATTTGTCAAACGCTTTCAAAAGTTTCTAGTGTTGAATCATTAATTCAGAATCCTCTTCCTCAAAAGAATAGCCTTCATGACCATTTGAGGAGTTATCTGACTCAGAGAGTATTGTGTGCAAATTTACCTTCACGTAGTACTCGGAGTCTCCAACTTCCTCGTCTGATTGAGATATAAGAGCGAAGTACGTTTCCTCATTATCTGAGCTGGACTCGCTTGAGTCTCGGTCACTAAGAGTCTTAGACATGTTGGCGACGAAGCTCTTTTCTTCTTTTCTCTTGCACTTGAAGGATCTCTTCTCATCTTTCTCGGAGCCTTCCTTCTTCTTGTACGGACAGTCCACAATCATGTGTCCTGCCTTGTTGCAACAATAGCACACAACGTCAGAGGAAGAATGTTTGTTTTGTTTAGATTTGTATCTGTCCTCTCGGTTGTAGCTTTCTCTGGAACGATCACCATCACGGTGGGATTTCCTGAAGTCAGATGAGGATGACTGATTCTTCATCTGTCTCCTCTTGTTGATCAGTTTCTTGAACTGATTAGATATGAGAGAAAACTCTCCATCTGATAGCTCAGATCCTGACGTGCTAGGCTCGGAGTCTTCTGGAGTGTCTGCGGCACGAGTCCTTTCTGGTGACATAGCTTCGGACTTTCTTGAACCTTAAGCCTTTAGAGCTACTGACATCTCTTTGTTGGAAGTCTGATTGCTTTGCTCCTCCTTCTTCTTGGTGTTCATCTGTAGTTCGTAGGAGAGAAATTTTTCAAAGAGGTTCTAAGGGTCAATCTCAGGCAACTTCCCAAACTCCGTGATGGAAACCTCTTTAGTGTCCCAGTCCTTTGTCAAGGATCTGAGAAACTTGTCATTTAGTTCTCCATTAGGGAATTTGCGGCCATTGTTTCTGAGACCGTTCACGATCTTGAAGAACTTCTTGAAGATGTCAGCAATGGTATCATTTGATCCTTGCTTGAACGCTTCGTACTCCAGATTAAGCAATGATCTGCGGTCGTCTCAAACTTCTTATGTTCCTTCCATCAGAACAACTAGGCAGTCCTATATTTTTTTGGCAGATTTATAGTGGAATAAATTTTGTAACATTGAGTCGTCCACTACACTTGTGATGATATTCTTAGCCTTCTTGTCCAAGGAGAATAAGGCAATTTCATCATTTATGAGATCCATCATCTTTTTGGGAATAAAGATATCAGGGTTCAAAGCTGAAGCTTGTGTAGGTATATGCGGTCCTTCTTCCACAATCTGAAAAATTCTTGGATCTGCAGCTTCCAAGAACCGGACTCTTTATTTCCACATGGGAAAGTTCTCTTTTGTGCACACTGGTAACTTCATCGAAGACATGTCTTTACTTCTATCCATGGTTACTGGACGGAAAATCTTGACACTAAAACAAGGATCTTGTTCAAGGTGTTAACCGTATATCAAACAAAACACCCCTCTGATACCAATTGAAAGTATCTAGCAACTACCTAAATCACGTATAGGGGGCTGAATAAGTGATGTGTGTTTTTTGCGGATTAAAAATACTTAAAAAAATTAAGCACAAAAGTACCGAGATTTTATAGTGGTTTCCAGTGTTGGATACGTCCATTGTCCCGCCTCGCCTATCTACCACGAAGGGCTAGATTCAGCTACTTCACCAAACTCAGATTTCCAGAAATCTTGCATCTCGGAGCAGAAACTCTGACAACTCGGAGATGATGCTCCTACCACTCGATCCACAACCGGATCTACAACTCGATCCACAAACGGATCTATCACTCAATCCACAAATGGATCTATCACTTGATCCACAAACGGATCTACCACTTGATCCACAAATGGATCTACCACTCGAAGAAAATCACCTACAAAAGTAAATGAATATTTTACAACAATATTTCACACAAACTTAGACAAGATCTGAAAGCTTCAAGCCGTCGTTCCTCGAAAATAGATGATCTTGAAAATCGTGGACAATTCGGAATATGAAATCTTGGAAGATATTGAATCTCGACTCTTGAATCTTCAAAACGTCTGGGGCTGGAGTAATAAAGATCTTTAAAGAGAAGAAATCCAGTCGTATTGATCGACGAAGATCGAATCACACTGCACATCAGTGGCCGATCAGAAGAATCTTGAAAACCACTGTAGCCGAGCCGACGGATTTCCGATCTTGAAAATTTTTCTCAATTTTGAATTTGAGAACAAGAGCACGATTATTATTGGAAAGGAATTCTCCTTAGGTATTTATATAGATTCTCATTCCAACAGATATGAAGAAATTCCAAAAATAACTTGTGAAAAATCAATGAGCATGGTCGCCGCAACCCGATCCTGGTTTTGAAAAATTGTCTGAAAATGACCCAGGTCAAATTCGTCGAGTATCGTCAAGTATCACTAGTATACTCGCCGAATAGTCATTGATATACAACGAATTTGACTCAGAAAAACTTAGCTCAAGCTGGCGAGCCACTCAACGCCAAGGATAGAGTCATACTCGACGAATTCGTCGAGTATCAGCTAGTATGCTCGACGAATTCTTCGTGTATAGGATAATAGACTCAACACACTCAACGCTGTCGACTTCACTCGACGCTTTCCATGCACACGACGCTTTCGATAGGACGCACTCGATGTCAAGAAATACGATGAATTTTCCTTAGGAAAAATCAGAGAAGTATTGTCGGGATGAATTGATGAATTCAGCGTGTATCATTAAGTATATTCGACGAATTCGGCGAGTATCGTTAGATACATTCGACGAATTCGACGAGTATACTTGATGATACTAGATGAATTTTACTTAATTATTTTTCCAATTATTTCAGAAATTATACACAAGTATATATGAAGAATTCGACGAGTAATTATAAGTATATATGACGAATTCGACGAATATCAATGATACCAGACGAATTTAACGAATATCCCTTGTAATACTCGACAAATTTTACTTCGGTAAAATTGATATTTTTCTGAATTGAAGCTCTTCTTCTTCCATGAACCTCCCCATGTACTAAGCATAGAAGTACACCCCAATAGAGAGATTACACGTGAGTCAACACCATGGGCTATACAATGAAGGATTACATTGTGTAGTCCAGTGTTTACTGACCTACTATAACCTGACATTGGTGTGCACTTAGCATCGCAAATCTGCAAGTACATAACTACAAATACAATGTCAAATACAGTCATAATTCAGTTTAGCTTAACTGGGTGCTTCTTCAAATCACGGGTATTGTGGATACAATACCCAACATAAACCCGCCATCTCGCACTCGAGGAGATGGAGCACCACAAGAAGGGGGCGAATTCCTCTGACGCCCTCCTCGTCGAGTACTTAGGAGGGGTGGTGAGTCACGAAACCGTTAACGTCCTTTTTCAGAACCTTTTCACGCTAAACCACCATTTCATTGCCCTCTGCAGGATGCGATGACGGACAAGCATCACAATTCCCGGATTGCAGACCCGGAGAAGGAGAATGGGGAGCTGAAGGCCCGAGTTTGGGAGTTGGAGTCCGCAGCTCTCCCGCCGCCCCCCAGCGGCTGCGCTAAGCTCCTGCGGTACTCCGAGTATGAGGTTGACGAGATGTTGCAGCTGAACTCAACCAAGGCGACAAAGTACACCCTCCAGATGATGCAGCGGGCTGGCCTGGTGATAAGCAAGGTCGTAGGGCTTTCAGCAAAGGATGTGATTCCGGAGTTGTTCATCCCGGTCCCGAAGCCGGACGACAAATCCTACCTTCCCCTTTTGTTAACCCAGAAATCGGCGATCCTTCCTAAGGTAGCCAGCTCACTAGTCGCGGCCTACTCCAGGTTCTCCCTGGAGTTCGCGACAAGTCCAAATGTAGGCATACATATTTCTGTCTGCCCAGGTCGCATAGCTACTGCGTGCCCTGCGGGACAGCGGGTTGTTCCCAAAGCTCACCCTCGCAGGCCGCGCGGTTAGGCCTGCTAACCGCGCAGCATTTTTGCTTGTAGGATGCAATCTAAAGCAACAGGGGGAGATCTGTGTGATCTATTCCTTCAGTCCGCCAGGTCGCCCAGCCGGCATCAACCCTAGACCAACTCAATCGCCGCGGGCTCGGCGGACTCACTCTCCGGCTCGCCAGAAGAGACGGATTTCACCTCCCCTATAGGGGGGCCTGCTGCCTCAGGCCGCCCAGCAGCGGCGGCCTCCAGCCTCAGGCCACCCACCAGGTGCGGCCTCAAGCCTCAGGCCGCCCACCAGGGGCGGCCTCCACCCTCAGGGGCGGCCTGCTCGCAGGCTTCCACCCAGAGGCGGCCTGCTCCTCAGGCTGCCACCCTAGGGGTGGCCTGCTCATAAGGCCACCCCCCTTTGCCTCAGCAACCCATAGGAGGCGTCGTGCTCATCAGGCCGCCACCCCAGGGGCGGCCTGCTCCTCAAGCTGCCCCCTCTTCAACCTCAGCAGCCCAAAGGAGGTGGCCTGCTCCTCAGGCTGCCACCCCAGGGGCGGCCTGCTCCTCAGCCCCCCCCCCCCCCCCCTTGCCTCAGCAACCCAAAGGAGGCGGCATGCTCCTCAGGCCGCCACCCTAGGGGCGGTCTGCTCCTCAGGCCGCCCCCTCTGCAACCTCAGCAACCCAAAGGAGGCGGACTGCTCCTCGGGACGCCATCCCAGGGGCGGCCTGCTCCTCAGGCCGCCCCCCTTTTGCCTCAGCAACACAAAGGGGGCGGCCTGCTCCTCAGGCTGCCACCCCGGGGGCGGCCTGCTCCTCAGGCCGCCCCCCTATGCCTCAGAAGCCCAGGGACAGACTGTCTGCCTTCTCCCAATCTGCCCAGCCGGGCAGCTTGCTCGCCGAGTCCGCACAAGTCTCCATGATGACGTCACTGGGGCCCGCTTCTAGAAGATCTTCCCCAGGCCTATAAATAGCCCCTTATACCTCTCATTTGTGGGGGACGACGCGCTGAAGGAAAACAGCCGCTGTCATCAAGGTTTGCGGACACAGTTTTCCAGTCCTCCACAGCTGATCATCAAGGTCTGCGGACTTAGTTTTCTAGTCCTCCACAGCTTGCCATCAAGCAGTGCGTCCTGCTAGCAGTCTCTTTCCCTTAACCTCTGGCAACTTCTTCCTTAGCCGTCAGCTTCCCCCTTTGTACCCTTTATTGCTTTCTCATGTAAAGGTGCATTAGCAAGCTGTAATCTTATTTCTTGATTAAAGGAAAAGCCCGCCGCAAGAGTGGCATTCAAGCAGCGGCGGGCGAAGTTTGTTGTTGCAGCTGCGAGTGACCCCTCTCTTTAGCTCAGCTCTACTCCCTCGGCATCAACATGCAAGCACAAATGTCAAAGTAAATGTCTGCTCGATAGCTCCTGATCAACCTCCTCCGCTGATCATCAAGCTTCTCCGCTGATCATCAACCTTCTTTGTTGATCATCAAGTTTCTCCACTGATCATCAAGCTTCTCCGTTGATCATCAACCTTCTCTGTTGATCATCAAGCTCCTCTGCTGATCATCAAGCTCCTCCGCTGATCATCAAGCTCCTCTGCTGATCATCAAGCTCCTCCGCTGATCATCAAGCTCCTCCGCTGATCATCAAGCTCCTCCGCTGATCATCAAGCTTCTCCGCTGATCATCAACCTTCTACGCTGATCATCAACCTTCTCGGCTGATCATCAACCTTCTCCGCTGATCCTCAACATTCTTCGCTGATCATCAAGCTTCTCCGTTGATCATCAACCTTTTAGGCTGATCATCAAGCTTCTTTGTTGATCATCAAGCTTCTCCGTTCATCATCAAGCTTCTCCGCTGATCATCAAACTTCTCCGCTGATCATCAAGCCTCTCCGCTAATCATCAACATTCTCTGCTGATCATCAAGCTTCTCCGTTGATCATCAACTTTCTCTGTTGATCATCAGCCTTCCCGGCTGCTCTCAGCAAACCTCTCCTCTATCACCACAACCCTTGAACAAGCGTTTAGTCCACTCTCGAGCACTCAGAAACTTATCCTCTCATTTATCCCCGCAACCCTTGAACAAGCATTTGCTGCACTCTCGAGCACTCAGAAACTTATCCTCTCATCTATCCCCACAACCTTCTTCAATCACCTAGCTTGTGAGATCGAACAACCAGTTAACTAGGCGGTGTCGTTTCCGCGCATCAACACCTGCGGGGTAGCGCGTCACCCGAGGGCTCGACCTGAAGAATCCGCGAGCTGGGTTCGCTTTTGTTTCGTGAACATGTATACTTATTTTGGCTTTTATTTTGAAATATTGTACACGCAGGCAGAGCACCTTGTTTTGTAATTATTGATTATCAATGCATATGTACTTTTCTTGAATGGATGATAGTTGACCTCGCTGACTTTCTTACTTTTGATAATTTTATTTTTTATTCGCGACCTGGCTTGGTCTTCTCAATCGCTGCATTTGATCATACACTTCGATAGTGAGATCGCGCGATTCTCGAGAACTTAGCGTAAAGAGTGACGCGACCTTCGGCAATCGGTCTGCGAGTGGCGACTCGCCGCTTCCTTTAGAGAGCTTCTACCGCGGCGCCCGCGAGATTTAGGTCTAAGCACCCTCTGCCCTGCGCCATCGATGCTCAGCTCGCGCGAGCCATGCCTCGCTTGGTTGAGATGTTGGCTGCAGAACTCGTGAGCGCCCTGTATGGGTGAGGCCTAGGGCCCATGCGCTTTCTTCGATTTCTTTCCTCTTGTGAGATCGTAACTTGGGTCGCCTCGTGGATGTCGGGGGGGACTCACCGAACACGCCCCCGAGGGGTGAGGCCTCGCTCTCCTGCGGTGCTCTCCTTGTGAGCTTGCCTTCAGTGCTCTCCCCGAGAGCTCGCCCCGAAAGCTTGCATGGAGTGCTCGCCCATGGTGATGCTTGCATTGAGTGCTCGCCCTTGGCGATGCTTGTTCCTCTGATTCTCCCTTTTGGCAAGTCACCAGGGGTTGTTACCCCTCCTGTTAGCCTGGCAGTGGGTGTTGGGCATCAATTCAGACTTATCTCTTGGCCCGTCATAGTTGGATCTCGTGGCTAACCTTGGGGGTGGGGGTGTAAGACCCTCTTTTTTTGCTATGATACCGGATCTTACGCCCAAAACCGCTGTTTTGTGGTGATACCGACACTCAGTAGGGTCGCAACTACAAAACGTTGATTCTGTCGGCATTGACGATAATCGAAGAAGTAGAAGTACCAACAAATAAGTCCACAAAATCACCATAATATATAAAAGAGATGGTGTTATAGCCCACAATGAGTTCAAGGTATGAAAGAGAGTAGAAAAGAAATGGACTTAAGCCTGGTACATGTCTAACATAAATAATCTCTCTCACACAACTCTCACATCTAGCGGAATCAACTGAAAATCGTCCACGACCTGTCGCCATGCAGTACTGGTAGTGCGCAACAACTGGTCCTCATGTCCTACCTCCTTGTCCTATCGGTGTTGATGCTCCTACTGCTTGGTCCCCTAAAATGATGTGGTCCACCGACCGTTAGACAAAAGACTAAGCCACTATCATCCTCGCCTCACCCCCACGACTCCTAGGCACCGTGCGGGGAGGATGAAAGCAGAGGACAACAAAGCAGAGTGGAACAAGCAGGTGACAACTACCCTAGCAGGTGTATGTACAAAAAAACTATAAAAGGAAAAGCAAGCTAACAGTTCTATGATAAGGAAGCAGTAATGTAAAAAAGTAGAGTAGAGCAGTAAGTACATGTAAAGTAAACTATGGAATAAGTAACCTTAACTTATATGAATGCTCATACAAACTTATAAGTTAAGGGATCTTTAGCAAAGCTCTCATTGTATAAAAATTCTCACACCAATTTATACGATGGGGTATTAGGTATTTAGGTTTAATGCAGGTATGAGTGTAGAGATATCTTATGTCATGATTCATGTAAATGCAACACAAGCACACGACTCTATGCGCACAGACCTTTAGTTCCCCCTATTTGGAAGCTAGCATCACTCCCAGGAGCCTCTATTGTGACAAACGGAGACAGTGGGTCAGGCCACCCCACTCCTAGGCAGGTATCCGCACTACCAGGCCTAGCCCTTACGTACGCCCCTGAAGGACACACCAGGGTCTTCGCGTACTATGTTGACCCACCACCAGTCTTTCCATTGGCTAAGTGTCCACCACATCCGCTTAGTCAACTTATCGACGTCGGTGCGAACAACCATCTAATACCGAAGACCCACCATCTTTATGCACATGCAATTATGACAGATATAAATCTCCGAGCCGTCGGCTCCCTGGACTAACTCGTCCGTAACAACAACCTTCCGAGTCTACCGCTTGTGAGTCTAAACCAAACTAGCCACCCGTGACCACGAGGTGAGTGGAAGTGAAGTGCTAATATATTGCTAATAACTCTTGTATTCTTTTTAGTCTTACGGTTTAGGTTAACCTTGGACTACCCAGGGCATTCCCTGTGAAGGGCTCTAGAGGGCACTAGGAACTACGATGAGCTGAATCCTAAGACTCTCTTTCGCAAGGAACTTACTATTGTTGGTATCTACCCATAGCCAATCCCATTTAAGGTTATACTAAATCTAACACTAGTGTATTTTGACTCTCTCTCTCTTCTACAGGGAAGACGATCTTTCGTCGATCCCGAGCACCACATAACACTAGTCAACCCAACACCCTCCCCATCATGACTCCTAATGATGAACTCATTTTCACCTTACCAAATCAGTATACTATCAACCCCAACTCCCTATGTCCATCCTACATTCTATCTTAGTTCTGCAGTTTTACTATGTGCAGACCAACCTAAGCTACATGATTAGCATGAGTGGTGACCCCTTAAAATATTCATCTAAGTGCCCTATAATTATTATTGGGGGTCTATCATGGTATATTTACACTAAATCCAGAAACCTGTAATTTTCCTAATTAATTTGGCATTTATTAAACTTTCCCCAAAATTAGACCATGGGTGGTTTTGAACATGAAGTACTGGAATTCCTTAAGTTATGGTCACCAAGAGTTATGAACACTATATGATGCCAAAATATCAGAGAATACCTAGTTTCACAAATTTTCATATATTTATTAGCCCATAATTAATTAATTCAAACAATTGCAGTAATTAAAGGTAAAGAAGGAATTATCACCAAACATTATCTAAAACTTACACAAAAATTACCAGAGCTTTAATATGATCATAAAACATTACTGACTAAGTTTCATACAATTCCAAGGTCAGTAAGCTATATATAAAAATACTTCAAGTATATCCCTAATAGGTAATCTCTTCCAAACATATTGGTAATCTCTTCCAAACAATATGAAATAATTTTCCAAGCTTTAATATGCCCTAAAAGGTTCTCTGGACAAGTTTTCATTTATTTAAATTGAATAAATAGCTCATAATATTTTCTTAAGTGATTAAGACAACTACTAGGTTTGTGAAAGAAATACCATAAATACTAACCCAAAATTTACACTAAGATTGGCAAAACTTGTTAGCAACAATATATGATCAGAGCCTAACTTTCAAGATCATTCAAGGTCATATGATTAAGTAATAAAATCATGATCAAAAGTGCATTAATTGGTCCAAAGTAATTTCCAATTGATTAATATTGTGTGCATGTGTCTAAATGTCACCAAATTTCTTCTTAGGTCTATTCCCCACCCTAAGATCACATGAACCAAACTCCATGTCCATATAAGGACATATCACTCTATGTCCTTCACAAACCCTCAATGTTCAACCTTTGGGTTTGAACTAGGGTCCTAGGGCAAAACCACCATAATCCACCCAAACTCCAAGTGAGGGTGTTTTAACTGACCTTGAAGCTCTGGTCAAAGTCTCATCCCCTGTGGGTGAGAATTGGCCCGCCCATGCCCCAAGCACCCTCTTGTCGTAATTTAAAATTAAGGGACCAAACTTTGGTCACACCAATACCTATTCAAATCATCTCAAATGGGCTGAGATTTTTATCAATGATATACAATGACCCTAAGGACCATCAACCAAAAGTTTGTTGAATTACGAGGTCATTAGACCCTAAAGTTAAATCATACATGGATTATTAAATTTCTACAAAAACTATAGAAATTTTTTTCCAAAAAATCTCATTTTTGAATATGTCAAAGGTATAGGTAAGAGTGACTCCTAGTCCAAATTTAAAGTCATTTGGACAAGTGGTTTAGTGGAGGAACTAAATTTAGTCTCTGACTAGCCATAAGTATAGACAGCATTATTTTAAGTGTTGTGGTCAGACCATCGACCCAAATATGTTGAAATCAATTTTAAAATAAAGTAGACTTCAAAACCTACATTTTTCATGTTGACTACTTTTCCTGAAAAGGCCTATAAGGACCTCATTTGTCAGCACCAAAAGATACATGTTTAAGGATAATAAATAACTAAGCTTTATATATAAATATATTAATAATTTTATAAGAAAACACTGTTCATCTTCTTCATGCCCCGAACAGCAGCCCATAAAAAACGCTCAACCTGTAGCTTTTGCATGAGCCACCGCCGGCCATCCGGCCACCTCCCTGGCCAGCCACCGCCACCACCACCTCCGTTGAGTTGGTCGCTATTGTCCGACAGTGATTTGGCCGCCGGAGGTGGTGGTTTCTGGCGAACCCGCCACCATGAAATTTCAGAAAATCTCCATTTTTACTCACTTGGATCGGCTCGTTTGAGCACGATTTCTCAGCCTAATTTGATCTATGATACTAGCACAAGGGGAGATGAGGAGAAGTGGACCTTGTTTGGAGTTCGCGGACGGCGGTGGCGGCGGTTGGCCGTGACAATTTTCCGCTCCGGTGAGCTTGCCCGATTCCTCGATCCTCCACCAAAATCTTTGATCTAATACATTATTTTGACAGCCAAGGATGTTTTGAAGGTGATGGGATGGACAAAAGTTGGAATGGGGAGCTGTATAGGGGGAGGGGAGTGGTCATGACATCAATGCCATTAATGGCCATGAAGGAGAAATTTTGGCCACTCTCATATCCATTGGATTCAGCCTCAAATGAGCCCTAAGAGGCTCTTGATCTTCTCAAAACTAAAGGGGGAATGAATCTTCATCAATTGAGAGAGAGATGAGGGGTCAATGACATTCAAACACCATGAATGACCACTTTCTCTATCCTCCATTAAAGGGAAAGATGGAGTTTTCTCTCTCTTAGTCATCACCTCCAGAAATTGAGTGGCATTTTAGGTAAATATCAGCCTAAGGTTGGTGGGCCACTCCAATTGGGCTTAGCCCAAGTAGGTTGGGCTAAGTTAGGTCAAAATATGCCATTTTGACCTAAAATTGAGGTGGAGTTGACTTTGGTCAATTTGACCTTTTGGGTTGACCCCAATGGGTCCTTAGCAACTCATTGGCCTCCCCTAAGGTCTAGAAAGGGTTGGGTAGGGTTGGTTTGACACCTTGTAGGCCACTTGACCCTTATTATGGCACTTTCACCACTTTAGGGCTTGGGTTGACTTTGGTCAACTTGACCTCTTTAGTTGACCCCAATGGGTCCTTGGTGACCCATTGACCTCCCTTGGGGGTAAGGAGAGTATAGGTGAGGTAATTTTGGCAAGTTGGAGGTCCTCTGGCCCTAGATAGGGCACTTTGACCATTTTAGGGTTAGGGTTGACTTTAGTCAACTTGACTTTTTTAGTTGACCCCAATGGGTCCTTGGTGACCCAATGAACCTTCTAAAGGGCTAGAGATGTTGTGGTGTGGTCAAAGAGTCAATGTGATACCCTAAAGTCCCTAGGTTAGATAATTGGAAAGTGTTATTTGCAGATCATGATGATCTTACCTTCATTCATAAATTCACTTGGTCTTCTTGGGCTTCCCAGGATTTTATCATGACCTTGTCATGACAAAACCACACGTAGGCGTCTAGTTGTTTGAGGGATGTTACAGGGGGTGAATAAGGTTCCTCACACTTATTGCAATTTAAAATATTTTGACCCAGAAATTCGAGTTCTGGAAGCTACTGCGGGGCGTTAGGTAGCCAACACGCGGCGGTAAGTCTCGTAACTCGTTTCCCTAGGTAGTTACTCTTGAGCACCACACCAGAAATCAAAATACTATTTGCAGGTAACTATTGTAGGTAAAATCAAATAAAACAAATTTCATTGCAAGATTTAAAACAACAATAGTTTTTGAATAACTACAACACTGTGATCGACGTGACGTCGTAGATTGAAGGCGATGAGAAATAAAAAATCTTGTGTTTTCTATACCGACCAGCTCCACGGACCAGTTGGCTCTATCCCTTTCCCTCTAAGAAAGGTCCCCAAGCCGACTCTTCATCTCCACGCAAGGAAGGGTCTTAGAGCCCCGCTAGATCCACCGATCTAGACGTCCATATCCACAGGACGATTTTCCACGGAATCCTCCTCAAGTTCCGACGACCCTCACCGGTCGATTTTCCTCACCACAAGATTCAGCAAAGAGAAAGATTACAGAAATAAGGATGTAAAGAATTTAAAAGATGAAGTTCTCCCTCTTGACGACTTCTCCGTTGAGCGATCCACGGCCGGTACTTGAGATCTTCGTTTGCTAGCGACCAGTCGGCTCTTTGTATTCGATGTAGATCTTTGAATGTCGGAGTTCTTCGTTCACGAACGAGAGGGAGACAACTTTCTTCTTCTTTGACGGAGACTTATGGAACGAAGCGCAAGAGAGAGCGGTTGAACCCTAAAATACACGAACTTTTGTTGATTTTCATATTTGGATACTTAGGGCACAGAAACTGAGGAGGACTTTTATACGTTTTCGTGAAAATAGACAACCGTTGGCGGTAATACTAGCGCCCGGCGGTAGGTTCGTGCTCTTGCTGTGTCAGCTTTCATCATGATTTGGAATAATATTTCAATATGAATGTTTTTCCTTTTCATAGAGCTAGCACCCCGCGGTAGAAGGTAGCGCCACGCGGTAGGTCAGTAAGTCGACGAACTGTCTCGAGACTCGTGAAAAGGCTAGCGCGGCGCGGTAACCACTATTGTCTGGCGGTAGGACGGTTACTCGAGGAAACCATCTCTCCACTCGTGAAAAGGCTAGTGCGGCGCGGTAACCACTATCGCCTGGCGGTAGGTCGGTTACTCAAGGAAACTGTCTCGACACTCGTGAAAAGGCTAGCGCGGCGCAGTAACCACTATCACCTGGTGGTAGGTTGGTTACTCGAGGAAACCGTCTCGCCACTCGTGAAAAGGCTAGCGCGACGCGGTAAGCACTACTGCTTGGAGGTAGTTTCCCGAGAGGCTGGCCAAAATAATTCCTTGCGTTAGCGCGGGAGGTAGGACTACCGCAAAGAGATAGGTTACCGAGAGCTCTGTCCAGTTAATTCACGGCTATCGCACGGCGGTAAGTTCTATCGCTCGACATTGTCATCCATATGAGACTTCTTATCTTCACTTGAACTGTCAGCCTACACACTCTATCAACACAAGATGTGATCAAATACAGCTGGGATTTGATATTCTCAAACTTGGGTAATATGAAATAGCGTTTCCAACAAACTCCTCCTTTTGATAATATCAAATCTCATTCATGAGAAATAACAATGTGCATGTTAGAGTGAATATATATATATATATATAAGAGATAGTCTTGAACGTTCAGGTTTCAGGTTCTCTATATAGCTCCCCTACATACACGCTTCCCCTACCTACGTGTTCTACACGCTCCCCCTATCTACGTGTTCTACATGCTCCTCCTTTCTACGTGCACGCATTGAAACAAGCTCACCCCACATGAGATCCTACCCGTGAACAACTCTCATGAACAATCTCTTCTCCCCCTTTGATAGTATCAAAAGGGGCGGGCCAGACCAAATAGTCATGTGGGAGTAAAAACCAGTATATATGATGAGCGTGAAAGAAACAGCAGACAATGCACACAATTAATAGAGAAAACAGTGAGAGCTAGAGGGGTGACCCAAAAAATGCAAATCAGAGAATATAAAGCATATGGGTCATAAAAGTAAGAGCGGAGTACACAAACAAAAAAAAACAAGTCATTTTGCTGAGTTTTTAAGGATTGGATAGCACAAAGTAGACTAAGCACACAACGAGGAACACTACAATGCTACGAGAGTTATAGAGTTAATCACAATTAAAACATTGTAAGCGTCAAAAGTGTAAATTGTGTGCTAGGACCTATGTGCGAAAAACATATAGTGGAGTTTCAGTCCAATTCTCATGCATGGAAGCGTTAAATAAGGCAATGATGTGCACGTGTAGCATCAATAGAGAGAAAACACCAAGTAGAAATAGCATATGTTACATGTTTTATCTCGATCTTTTAAAAATGTTAGCACAGGAGAAATAGAGAGAACAATCACGTCACATACCAATCTATGTCATATCAAGACTAGAGCTAAGGGCACTAAGCTTAAGTTAGATTCTATGCACAAGATCAAAATGACTCTTTGAACCAAGGTGCTCACCCTCACAATGCTCATAAAGACTTATCAGAAGGGATGAGTAGTGCTTGAGGGGTCCTTGACATGATATTCGATAACATGCATAGTTTTCTTTTTAGTTTGAATTGAGTTATCACTTTTATGTTTTTTTTGAGTTCAAGGAACCTCGAGTCAATCAAAATCTATCCACCTAGATAGATACTCTTTAACTTGTATACATAGGACTTTAGCACTAGAGATTTGACCCAAATCTTTGATCTTCATATACGCACAAATATATATCGTGACATTGATTATTCAAAATATTTCTAATATGTTAAGATACAATGTCAGGAGTTATAGCATGTAAGTCTAGTATTTGTACATGAGTGCTCCGTCTAGGGATGTGTGAATAGTGTGAAGTCATTCCTCTATCTAAATCCTCACACATACCTAGAGGCATAGTCAACATACACTAACATGTAATGTCGCACTCAGTGGCTAAGCCGCTGTAGATTCGACCCACCATGACCGGGGATAATGATCACACGGATAAACAATTCTAGCTCAAACATTGTATATGCTCATTATAGCCTATGTTCAGGTCATGTGTGTCCGTAAGATATAATCAATTCACAGTTTTTTTGTTTTATATATATATATATATATATATATATATATATATATATATATATATATCTGTGTGTGTGTGTATATATATATATTTGTTTTATTACTTTTTTAAAAAAATGACAAAGAAACTCAAGTAAATAACACAAGCAAATAAACGAAGAAAATTAAACATAGACAAAAATAACCACAAACAAAAGAACAGACAAACACAAACAACGATGACTAGGATGAGAGGTACAGAACAACAAACTCGAGTCGAAGTACTGAGAAACGTACATCTGGGAGTGGTTTAGTGAATATGTCAGCTAGTTGGTCATCGGTGCCAATGAAGCTTACACTCACGTTCTCATTTTTTATATGATCTCGAATGAAAAGGTGATGCACGTCAATATGTTTTGATATTGAATAGTGCACTGAATTATATATCAAGTCTATAACACTCTTTTTGTCACACCTAAATGTAACGTTCCTACAAGTAAGACCAAAGTCTTTTAACGTTTGAGACATCCACAGTGCTTGAGCGCAACAGCTTCCTAAGGCGATATACATGGCTTCCGCGATGGAGAGTGCAACCGAGTTTTGTTTGCGTCTTGACCTGGAGACTAGTGCAGGGCCTAGGAAATGACATGTACCACTTGTGCTCTTGCGATCAAGTGAACAGCCCGCATAATCAGAATCAGAATACCCGTGAAGTGTGGAATCGGTGGTCTGTGGGTACTAGAGTCCAAGACTTTGTGTTCCTATAAGATACCTAAAGATATGCTTTATTGATTTCAAATGTGACTCTCTGGGGTCGGCTTGGTACCTAGCACACATACCTACCGCAAATGTGATATCAGGCCTAGCGGCACTGAAATATAGCAATGATCCTATCATACCTCTAAACACAATCTGATTGACGGAAATGTCACTTTCATCTTTTCCTAATTTAAGAGAAGCACTCATAGGAGTTTTGACTTATTTCAAATTTTCATACCCAAAACGCACAAGCATATCTTTGATATATTTTGATGACTTATAAAAATACCGTCTTTGCGTTGAGAGATCTGAAATCCTAAGAAATAGGTAAGTTCTCCTACTATGCTCATTTCGAATTCAGATTTTATTAGGGTGACAATTTCTTCACATAACTTTTCATTCGTGGCCCCAAAAATGATATCATCCACATAGATTTGTTGTATAATTAGATCTGAATTCTCGTTCTTTACGAATAAAGTGGTGTCCGCACTACCCATCCTAAAGCCATGATCTAAGAGAAAGGTCGTGAGCCTATCATACCAAGCACGGGGTGTCTACTTCAGTCCGTACAAGGCCTTCACCAACTTGTATACATGGTTTGAGTAGGCGACATTCATGAAACCGGGTGGTTAATCGACATATAGCTCTTCCATAATATATTCGTTTATTAATGCACTCTTAATGTCCATTTTGTACAATCTAATTTGCTTATAACTTGCAAACGCCAAAAACATACAGAAGGACTCAAGATGAGCAACTAGGGCAAATGATTCCTCAAAATCTACACCCTCTATCTAAGAGTACCCTTGTGCCACCAACCTAGATTTATTTCTAGTTATCATGGATTCACCATCAAGTTTATTTTTATAAACCCATTTCAAACCTATGACCGGATGGCTATCTGCATGTTGCACTAAAACCCAAACTTTACTCATCTCGAATTGATTTAACTCCTCATTCATAGCCAAGAACCATGATTCATCCTATAAGGCTTCTGAGACGTTCTTATGTTCGATTTCAGATATGAAGCATAAGTTTGAAAATGATTCATGTAGCGCAGACCGAGTTCTAACTCCATGAGAGGGTTCTCCTATTACTAGTTCTCGAGGATGCTCTTTTAAGAAGTTTAGAGTACTCTGAGGCTTATACTCATTTACATGAATTTGGAAGTCATCTGACGCTATTCTCCCCTCACTCCTTACTTCTAACTGGGCATCATCATCAATTTCCTCTTCATCCAGCCTAGTTACTTCGGTTGGAATATTTTCATCAAAGTGAACATGAGTCGATTCCTCAACAACTAAGGTTCTCATATTGTAGACCTTATAGGCACGACTTGTACTCGAGTATCCTAAGAAGATGCATAGATCAAATTTTTCATCAAATTTCCATAAATGATCCTTAGTGTTTAGAATATAACATGGGAAACCGAAGACCCTAAAATACGACACGGAGGGTTTCTTATCAAAGTATAGCTCATACAGAGTTCACTTAATAAGGGGGTGAAGCATGACTCGGTTCATTACATAGCATGTCGTATTAACCGCTTCAACCCAGAGATAACGTGGCAAGCCAAACTCAGCGAGCATTGTGCGTGCTAATTCTTGAAGAGTGTGGTTCTTTCGTTATAAACTCCGTTTTGTTGAGGATTGCGAGGGGCTGAGAATTCATGCTTAATCCCTAATGAGTCACACAGATTTGTGAAATCCTCATTCTTAAACTCTCTCCCATGATCTGACCTAATGCATTTTATTTTTAGTTCCTTCTTATTATGAAGTCTCGTGCAAAGATTTGAGAATTCGCTAAATGTGTCAGATTTATTCGAGAGAAAAATTGTCCAGCAATATCGAGAGTAGTCATCTATAACAACGAAGGTGTATCGCTTTCCACCTAGACTACACGTACTTAGGGTACTAAACAGATTCATGTGAATAAGTTCTAGTGGTCTAGTCGTGGAAACGTCATTTTTACTTTTGAATGTGGTTTTAACAAAATGCCTTTTTGGCACGGACCACATAACGAATTTAAACTACCACTAAGTGTGGGGAGTCCCCAAACTAGCTTGTTCTTAGATAGTTTAATAATAAGCTTATACCCAGAGTGTCTTAATCTCTTATGCCAAAGATCTAATTCCCCACTCTTGACAACTAGACATTTCAAACCAGACAAAGATATATCATCAAAACTAACAGTATAAACTTTATGAGTTCTGTGAGCTGCAAGTAATACACTAGTAGTTTTGGCATCAATAATTTTGCAAGTGTTTGTAGATGACTTAAATATGACGTTTAGACCTTTATCACATAATTGGCTAATTGAAATGAGATTGTACTTAAGTCCATCTACAAATAGAACATTAGTAATAGAAAATGTCTTGTTACCTATAGTGCCACTTACAAGTATTCATCCTTTGCTATTGTCCCCAAATGTTACCATGTCTCCCTTTTTTTTCTCCAGGTTAAGGAACTTGTCTTTATCTGCTGTCATGTGCTTGGAGCAACTAGAGTCCAAGTACCACACGTTCCTTTTGTCCTTAGCCTGCCAACACACCTAATAAGAAGTTGTGGGTAAAGATCTGGTTACCCAAGTTGTCTCACTCATACGATAGGTAGAAGACTTTGGTAGCCAGACTTGCAAATTTTTCTTAGCACCTTTCCTCAAACATGAGCCGGATGTGTGACCAAACTTATGACAGTTTGCACACATAGTGTAAGCAGTGGATGTTGCATTTATCGAGTTGCTCGGGCTCTTGCTTGAGGATGGGGATAGCCCTTCAGAAACTTTAACCTTATCTTTAGATTTGTAAGATTTGGCCTTAGGCTCGCCATGATAGTGATTTCCGCTCGGTGGTGATGTTGGACTCATGTATCCTAGTCCTTATTCCCAGATCCATGACACTGTGCTCCCAACTGCATATCCAATGATTTTTGGCCTATTCCGAATTTTTAGACAACACAGTTGAGATCATGGATCCTTGCCTTTAAGGAGGCGTTCTCAGTAACTAGCATTACACACTGATTGGTAAATTGTTTTTTGTCTTCCTCTATCTTGGCAAGAGACATTTGAAGTCTTTTATCCAAGACATTCTTTTCATTGATGAGACTAGTTGTTTTCAATGATGCCTTGGAGAGAATTGCTTTTAGTTCTTCGATCATTGTCATCGAGTGAGGACACTCTAGACATTCGATCTTCTCATTGTCACTTTTTATTAGTTCATTCTTTAAGTTTTCAAAGTCCTTTTTGATTTTCTTATTCTCATTTCGCATGGATTTATTCTCAAGAATCACATTATCTAATTTCTCACAAAAATGACCATAAATTTCAAGAAGTTCAGTATATGTGGGTGGAGTTACCTTAGTGTCGCTCTGGACACTGGACTCATCATCGGATTCTTCTCGACTCCTTCCCATGAGGCATAGATTTGCCTCATCTTCAGAGCTAGAGTCTGAGGTGCTTGATTCGTCAGATCCTTCTTCATCCCATGTGAGCGCCTTAAGCACCTCTTCTTCCCCTTATGTCGGCTTAGCTTTTCCTTTTCCTCCTTTGGGAGCCTTGGGCAGTCCCTCTTTAAGTGTCCAGGATTGTGACAGTGATATCACTCAGGTTGGGACTTCTCATCATCGTTTTCTGCTTCCTTCACGTGCTTTGTCCACCTGCGGGCTTCTCCAGCTCCTCTCTTCAGGAATTTCTTAAATTATCCCTGCTTCTTGGGATTCTCCATGAATTTTTGGAATTCCCGAACATAGAAGCTTTCCTCGTCATCCTCCTCAGATTCTTCAGTAGCCTTATTCTCCCTTGCAGCTCTCAATGCCAGTCCCTTCTTCTTTACTTCCCTAGGATATTCTTCCACATGAATCTTTAATTCAAGTTCGTGTGTATTCAAATTTCCGATGAGGCTTTATATTTCCAGGGTGCTGATATCGTGAGATTCGGTGATCGCAGTCACCTTCGTGTTGAAGCGGGGAGGCAAAGATCGCAGGATCTTCTTCACCAGATCACCATTCGAAAAGCTCTTCCTGAGGGATCTTGAGGAGCTGACAATCTTGGTGAATCATGTATACATGCTGTCAACCTCCTCATTGATCTCCATCCTGAACTGTTCATTTTCAGACTCGAGTCGGAACAGCCTCGACTCCTACACCTGCGACGTACCTTCGTGAGTAAGTTCAAGTAACCTCCATACATCATACGCAGTTTCATAGTTACAGATTCGATTGAATTCAGTTTTATCTAATGCGTGGAATAGAGAGTTCATTGTCTTAGCATTGTTCGTGCATCTAAGCTTATCTGCATCATCCCACTTATCGTTTAGTAAGATTAGGATGGTGTCCCATACAGCGTCAGTGGGTGCAGTGTATTTTGTCTCTACCATGGCCCATATGTCCATGCTTTGAGTCATCAGAAAAATTCTCATGTGTGTTCTCCAGTGACTACAATCACTACCCATAAAGAGTGGAGGTCTACTCACACCTTATCCGTCAGAGAACGCGTGAACAAAGTTGGTCATCTTACTTCAAGATTTTAAACCTTTAGAAGCAACATCGCTTTGATACCACTTGTTGGATCTCGTGGCCAACCTTAGAGGGGGTGAATAAGGTTTCTCGCGTTATTGCAATTTAAAATATTTTGACACAGAAAATCGAGTATTTCCACAGCGTATTTCCACTACAACACTGTGATCTCCGTGACGCCGGAGATTGAAGGCAATGAGAAATAAAAACTCTTGTGTTTTCTATACCGACCCGCTCCACGGATCGGTTGACTCTATCCCTTTCCCTCCAAGAAGGGTCCTCAAGCCGACTCTTCACCTCCACGTAAGTAAGGGTCTTAGAGCCCCGCTAGATCCACTGATCTAGACGTCCTTATCCCCAGGATGACTTTCCACGGAATCCTCCTCAGGTTCCGACGACCCTCACCGGTCGATTTTCCTCACCACAAGATTTAGAAAAGAGAAAGATTACAGTAATAAGTATGAAGAGAATTTAAAAGATTAAGTTCTCCCTCTTGACGACTTCTCCGTTGATCGATCCATAGTCGGTGCTTGAGATGTTCGATTGCTAGTGACCAATCAGCTCTTAGTATTCGATGTAGATCTTGGATCGCCGGAGTTCTTCATTCACGAACGGGAGGGAGACGACTTTCTTCTTCTTCGATGGAGACTTTTGTAGCGGAGCGCAAGAGAGAGCGGCCGAACCCTAGAATACACGAACTCCTGTCGCTTTTCATTTTTAGATACTTAGGGCACAAAATCTGAGGCGGCCTTTTATACATCTTCATGAAAATAGGCTACCGTCGGCGATAATACTAGCGCCCAGCGGTAGGTTCGCGCGCTTGCTGTGCCAGCTGTCATTACAATCTGGAATAATATTTCAAAATGAATATTTTCCTTCTCACAGAGCTAGCGCCACGCGGTGGAATGTAGCGCCGCGCGGGAGGTCAGTATGTCGATGAACCGTCTCGAGACTCGTGAAAAGGCTAGCGCGGCGCGGTAACCACTATCGTCTTGCGGTAGGACGGTTACTCGATGAAACTGCCTCGCCACTCATGAAAAGGTTAGCGCGGCGCGGTAACCACTATCGCCTGGCGGTAGGTCGGTTACTCGAGGAAACCGTCTCACCACTCATGAAAAGGCTAGCGCGGCGCGGTAACCACTATCGCATGGCGGTAGGTCGGTTACTCGAGGAAACCGTCTCGCCACTCGTGAAAAGGCTAGCGCGGCGCGATAAGCACTACCGCTTGGCAGTAGTTTCCCGAGAGGTTGGCCAAAATAATTACATGTGTTAGCGTGAGCGGTAGGACTAGCGCAAAGCGGTAGATTCCCGAGAGCTCTGTCCAGTTAATTCACGGCTATCGCTCGGCGTTATCATCCATAGGAGACTTCTTCTCTTCACTTGAACATGTCAGCCTGCACACTCTATCAACACAAGACGTGATGAAATACAGCTGAGATTTGATATTCTCAAACATAGGGAATATGAAACAGCGGTTCCAACAGTCATCAGGCGTTACCACAGACCAAATTAGCTAATAGGAGTCTGCCGCCGGGTGTTGAACATCAACCGGGTTTTTCACATGGACAGTTACCGGGCACTTCCACCGGCCCAATCAGTTAATTGGAGCCGGATGATGGGTGTTGAACATCAACCGGACTTTTCTCTTGGCCAGCCACCGGGCGCTTCCAACGGCCCAATCAGCTAGTAGGAGCATGACAACGGGTGCTGAGCATCAGCCGTACTTATCTCTTGGCAAGCCACTGGGCGCAACCACTGGCCCAATCATCTAGTAGGAGCCAGGCGGCGGGTGTTGCGTATCAACCGGGTTTTTCTCTTGGCCAGCCACTGGCGATACTACCGGCCCAATCAGCTAGTAGGAGCCTGACGACGGGTGTTGAGCATCAACCAGACTCATCTCTTGGCCAGCCATCGGGCGCTGCCACCAGCCCAATCAGCTAGTAGGAGCCTCACGGCTGGTGTTGAGCATCAACCAGACTTATCTCTTGGCCAGCCACCGGGCGCTACCACCAGCCCAATCAGCTAGAAGGAGCCTGACAACGGGTGTTAAGCATCAACCACTCATCTATTGGCCAGCCACCGGGCACTACCACCGGCTTAATTAGCTAATAGGAGCCTGACGGTGGGTGTTGAGAATCAACCAGACTTATCTCTTGACCAGCCACCGGGCGCTACCACTGGCCCAATCAGCTAGTAGGAGCCAGACGTTGGGTAATGAGTATCAGCCAGACTTATCTCTTGGCCATCCACCGGGCGCTACCACCAACCCAATCAGCTAGTAGGATCCTAACGGGAGGTGTTGAGCATCAACCAGACTTTTCTCTTGGCCAGCCACCGGGCGCTACCACCGGTCCAATCAGCTAATAGGAGCTTGACAACGGATGTTGAGCATCAACCTAACTTTTCTCTTGGCCAGCCACTAGGCGCTATCCTAGCCCAAACAGCTAGTAGGAGCCTGACGGCGAGTGTTGAGCATCAACCGGACTTATCTCTTGGCGAGCCACTCTCCAAATTCCTTATAATGAGTAAGTGAATCATCAAAGACAGACAAAAATATGGAAAAGTACTGCTTTATTATACAAATTTCATGGGTAAAGTGCTTCAAGTCGTCTCTGCTCCAGGCATGACTAAAGGGCACCCCCTCCACATTCTGAAGGTGGTTTCCCTCTGAATTCAATGCTTCTTTAATTATATAGGGACCCTCCCAATTTGGGTTCAGCTTGCCGACGGCTATTGACCTTCCGACAGCATCGACCTTTTTCAAGACCAAGTCCCTCTTTACGAATTGCTTGATCCATAAACGCTTGTTGAAGTACTTGGCCATCCGTTGCTTGATCTCCTCCTGCCTTACGGTGGCCACGTCGCGGAGTTCTTCTGTTAGGTTCAGATAAAGTCGTAACTTGTCCACGTTCTCGACCCTCCATTCCTCTCTACCTTCTCCTACATCCACTAGTCGCGGCGTCCGGAACTCGAATTCTATTGGGAGGACCGCCTCGCAGCCGTGTGAGAGCTTGAAGGGAGTCTCTCCAATGGCCGTGTTGGGCATGGTCCTTATGGCCCAAAGGACCGAAGGGATTTGCTCCACCAAGCTTCCCTTCAAATTTTCCACCTTCTTCTTTAACAAGTTAACTATGATCTTATTTGCTGCCTCTACTTACCCATTACTCCGGTGGTGATGAACCGACGTGAATCTGAGATCTATCCCGAGTTGGCCACAAAAGCTGATGAACTCTGTACTGGCAAACTGTGGCCCATTATCTATGACAATGGCCTGAGGCAGCCCATGCCGAAAAATGATCACCTCCCATACGAAATTGCGAATCACTTTAGAGGTCACCTTGGCCAGTGCCTTGACCTCCAACCACTTACAGAAATAGTCGATCATAACTAGTAGGAACCTTCTCTGCCCGCTGGCCTGGGGGAAGGGCCCCACAAGATCGATTCCCCAAATAGTGAAGGGTCAGGGCGCAGTGATGCTTCTGAGTCTCTGGGCCAGTAGTAGTTGGAGAGGGGCGAACAACTGGCACTTCTGACATTTCTTTGTGAATTCGGTGGCATCTCGGCCCAGGGTTGGCCAAAATACCCTTGCCTTACTATCCTTCCACCAGAGTCCTACTTTCCGAGTGGCTCCCACACTCACCGGCATGGACTTCCTCCAAAATTCACAGGACCTCCTCCTTGGCCATGCAACGTGCTAGAAATCCTGTGAGGGTCTTCCTATACAGCTTCCCGTCACGCATCTGGTAGTATGTCGATTTATACTTAAACTGCTTCTTCTCCAGACCTCCCGGGAATTCTCCTATGGATAAGAAAACTATGAATGGGTGCATCCATGAGGGGTGCTGGTCCACCTCCATCAACTCCCCTTCCTTAATAGAGGGGAGGAATAGGTCAGTTATAGTTCCTCCCACACGGGGTCTGAACTTAGCCAGCTGATCCACTTGCTTGCTTTCTTCTCGAGGCACATGTCAGATGGAAAACATTTGGAACAGGTCAATGATGCTCTTCACTTTTTCTAAGTACAATTGGAGAGTAGGCTCCCTTACCTCGAACTTATCGTCGATTTGAGAGGACACTGCCAATGAATGTGTTAGCACTTCCACATCATGTACCCCCAGCTCCCTCTCCAGACGTAATCCCACGATTACTGCCTCAAACTCAGCTTGATTGTTAATAATGGGTAAATGGATCACCACTGTCTGCTCTATCCTCGTTCCTTGAGGACTAACCAGGATAACTCTTACTCTCAAGGAATGTCTCCCCGAGACGCCATCCACCATCACCTTCCAGGAAATCGGACGAATGAGCTCCGTCTCTGCTACCTCGACCACATAGTCGGCCAAAAGGTCAGTCATTTCCTGGGCCTTTAACGAGAGGCGAGGGACAAATGATATGTCAAACTCACTTAGCTACACCGACCATTTTGCAAGTCTCCTCGAATGCTCAACCCCTTCAAAGATGTTACAAAGGGGATGATCTGTCACCACCCGGATTGAATGTGCCTGGAAATATGGCCCGAGCCTTCGAGCCGAGACGACCAGAGTGAAAGCCACCTTTTCCAGGATCAGGTACCGGAGCTCCGCCTTCCTTAAGACCCGTCACACATAGTAGATTGGCAGCTGCTTCTTTCCATCCTCCTGGACCAGGATGGAGCTCACAACCTCAGCTCCGACTCCAAGGTAAAGGGATAAATATTCCCCATCCTCTGGTCCTTGTAGAAGCGGAGCCTGAGTGAGTTGTCTCTTCAAGGCTTGGAAGGCCTCCTCGCACTCCTGGGACCATTCAAATTCGTGGCCTCCCCTCAGCACTTTGAAGAAGGGCGAGCACTTCTCTCCTTCCCGAGAGAGGAACCTGCTAAGCGCTACAAGCTTCCCTTTCAGGCGTTGAACTTATTTGGCATTCCACGGCGAATCAAACTCCATGATCGCCCTTTCCTTATCAGGATTAGGTTCCACCCCCACAGAAGTAAGGAGGTGACCTAAGAACTTTTCTTTGCTTGCCCCGAAAACGCACTTCAGGGGGTTCAACACCATCTTATACTTTCATAAGTTGTTCAAGATCTCCTCCAGATCTTGGAGATGGGATCTCATATCCCGACTCTTCACCATGAGGTCTTCCACATACACCTCCAAATTTCTTCTCTTTTGCTCCCGGAAGACTCGATCCATCATTCTTTGATATGTTGCCTCTGCATTCTTGAGCTCAAAGGGCATCATCTTATAGTAGTAGCACTCATCCCGAGTAATGAAGGAAACAGCATTTATGTCTGGGGAATGCATCCTGATCTGGTGGTACCCTAAAAAGACATCTAGAAAACTCATTAGATAAAAAACGATGGCTGAGTCAACCAGCACGTCGATTCGAGGCTGGGGATAACAATACTTAGGACAGGCTTTATTTAAAAGTGAGAAATCAAAACACATTCTCCAGCGTCCATCTCCCTTCTTAACCATTAGCACGTTGGAGACCCAGCCTGGGTACTGGATTTCCGATACAAACCCTGCCTTAAGAAGCTTACCCACCTCATCCCGGATGGGCTCAGCCAGCCTGTCGGTGATGAACCACTTCTTCTACTGGATGGGGCGTGTGCCGGGATCAAGGTTGAGGCGGTGGGAAGCTATGTGTGCATCAATCCCCGGCATGTCCTCCTGCTCCATGCGAAGATGTCCGTGTTTTTCTGGATGCACTCAAGCATCTTCCTTTGATCCTCTGGGCTCAGCCCCCCACTGACTCGCACCTTCTTCACCCTTCCTCCCTATGTAAGGACTTCCAAATCCACCACCTCTTCCTTTATTTCTAGCCGGGACTACTCTTCCCACTCACCTACTACCCTCTCACCCGGGACGAGGGCTTCCTCTTCCTCAACTTCTTCTACTTCCTTTACCTCGGCCTGCTCCTCCAGAACTTCCTCTGCTCCCCCCTCATGGTAGGGGATCTCCACCTCCTCCACCTCTATCTCCTCTTCTTCTCCCACGGCCTCCTACCTAGACAGCTCCTCCATTCTTCTCTCCATCTACTCAGCTCCCTCCTGCCATGATATGGTGTTTACCGCAGTGACTTAACATTCCCTTGCCGCCTTGGGGTCTCCCCGGACCTGAATTCATTCGGCATTGAACTTGAGCATTGGTGGAAGGACAAAGGTACACAGCAGAAGGCGCTGAAAAAGGGCCACCCAAATATTGCATTATAGCTGCTAGGAGCGTCCACGATGATGAACCTGCAGTTTCTGGACTGGTCCCCCAAAGTGACATGGAGTCTCACTTCCCCTTCCACTTCCTTCCTCTCCCAGAGAACCCAAACAAAGGTCCGTCTGAGGCTTGCACCCTTTTGGCCTCCAACTTTATCGCATCAAATGCCTTCTTGAAGATGACATTGACAGAACTCCCATTGTCGATGAGGATCCAGGCGACAGTGAAATTTTTGATGGAGGCTTGGATTAACAGCGCATCGCAGAATGGATCCTCATGATCTGGCATAACCTTCAGGGAGAAGGTGATCTTCTCATCCGGGGGCAGTACTTGGGACGTCGAGGCAACGCTCCGACAATACATGTTGTGGAAACTCGCCTTGCAGGCCGCCTCGACCCCCCCCCCCCCCCCCCCCCGTGGATCAATTTGATCCCTCCTCGGTCTCCTACGTTGACCCGATCCTCGCACATGTCCTCATTTGCTCCTGGCAGAACTACTTCTATATGCACCTCCTGACGGGGTCGTTGTTGTTGTGGGGCCTGCTCCCTTGCTCCCCTCATCTCCAAGAACTCTGGGTATGTAGTCATCGCATGGCCCTCCTCCTGGTGAAAATTGCAGTAGGGCAGCTCCGCCCTACCTTCGTGCCTCCTCATATGGAAACCTCTCCTTCTCCCTAGGGAAATCGCCATAACCTGGTGTTGCTCGGGATGAGGAGGTCTCTGGCTTGCCTCCAGCCTAGAGGGTTGAACCGTCCTTGCTCCCCTGTTTAATGCCCATGATTTTTCGCTATTTAATTTAATTCTTTTATTGGTATAAATTTGATGTCAGGGCGTTACGTTGACCCTTAGTTGGTGGTTACCGTTGTCGGAGCGTGATTTTTGCTCGTTGGTATCCGAGGTTTTGGTTTAGGAGTATTGGCTTGGCTAATTTATCTTGTATTTTGATATTCCCTTGTGAGCAGGGGTTCATTTTTGAACACGGTGGAGCCTTTTTGGGAATGGTGATATTTTGACTTCGGGAGATTTTTGCCCGAGTTTGGTTTGTCGAGTTTTAATTCTGATTCGCCCTTGGATTCGAAGCTTCTACATTTAGCTATGATGCGATTTTTGTTGAAATCTGTGTTGGTGCGATTTTTTGTTGAAATCTGTGTTGGTGCGAATTTTGAGTCGTTTGGACGATTAAATAATGATAAATTATTATTAAAATACTTATATTTATAAGTATAAATAGCTTTGCGATAAGACGGAAACCCTATTCATCGTCTTCTTCTTGAAATCGTCGGCCTGTTTGAGTAAGAGAGAAAGAGGCAGTCTTTGGAGAGCATTCAACTGTCAATTGTAGGAGCTCTGGTGTACGAAATCATCGTCGGAGAGTAGATCTGGATAGCTCTCACCTAGATCTACGTTTCAACGATAAGTTTTCCCGTTTCGTGGATTTTTAGAGGTTTAGGTTGCGATTTTGACCTTCCTTCCTCTCGAAAAGTTTCAAGTTTTACTGTTTAGGTGTTCTTCCGGCCAGATCCGTGAGGAGTGCTGGTGTTGTCAAAGTTCGGCAAGGTTTGAGATAAGTGGTGGTTTTCCCCCTTGCTTGTTCTTGATTCCACTGTTTTCTTGATTTTCTTTCCTCCCTGTATAGAAATTGGGATTAGAACGGGATTTCCTCCTTGCCAAACCTTGTTTGCTATAGATCTTGAGGCAAGTGGTGATTTATACCCTTGCTAAGCTTTTAACTTGTTGTATTCTGTTCTTGTAGACCGTATGGTACTTAGCATAGCAGTGAACATGTAGTCTTGGTGAGGGAGAAACCCTATTGCAATTACAGGAGAATTCTTTTCCTGTGTTGGGCTTAGCTGTTAACTTGGTCTTAATCTAGATTTAGTTGTAGACAAAATAAAAAAAAGATAGCTAGAATAAGTATATTAACCTTTGTTTAGGATTGTTAGTTTTTCTGTCAGGTTTCTGGGACATGGCGTTCAGTGGCGTTGAGTGGTTGTGCGGCTAAGTATAAAAGCGTTGAGTGTTCTGAATACACTTAACGCGGCGTTGAGTGTGCTGAATGCACTCAACGTTATCGAATATTTTCATAGGTCAAGTCAAAAGCGTTGAGTGTGCTCTATACACTCAATGCGGCATTGAGTGAGATGAATACACTCAACGCCATCCTTTAAATTTTGAGTCTAAGGAATATTTTTGGTTGCTTCTTGTTGGTACAGACATACATGCTCTCCAGTGGATTCATGTCAGGTTGTTGACGTCCACTGGTGGATTTCTTTTAAAATGATAATTACTTTGCTAAGTTGCTAGTTTTACCTCTTTGTTGTTGTTTTTTACTTGTTCTCTGGGGAATGTTTTATGCTATGTGAAAGAGCAACTACATCTGATATACTCTAGAGGGGGGGTGAATAGAGTATATGGTGCTTTAAAAACTTTTACAACTATTGTTGTAATATGTGTGAGCAGGGAAACAATAATAAATCTAATCACAGCACTAAGTTAAACAAACTCTAAGCACAGAAAAATCAAGGTCAGAAACAAAAATGAAAGCAAGCAAAACCAGAAGACACAAGGAAATATAGTGGTTCCCCTAAACTTGGGTACATCCACTCTTCTACCACCCTAGGTAGGAATCCACTATAGGATGAGTTGATCAGGTGTCCTGGGCACCAATGAGCTTTTGATAAGGTGCTCAAAAACCAAA
This sequence comes from Platanthera guangdongensis, assembly GCA_039583875.1. Taxonomy (NCBI): domain Eukaryota; kingdom Viridiplantae; phylum Streptophyta; class Magnoliopsida; order Asparagales; family Orchidaceae; genus Platanthera; species Platanthera guangdongensis. The sequence continues at coordinate 67,920,625 of CM077160.1, forward strand.
GCAGATTTTTTGATCAGGTGTCTTGCCACCAATGAGCTTTTGACAAGGTGCTCAAAAACCAAGCTCAAACTTTTGAAGGGAGTTTGAGAAACCCTTTACAGAGTGGGGGTGAGAGAGTGATGGCAGTATTCTCTTTCTCAAACAACTGAGAGGACTATGTGGATTGATGTCAAAGCTCCCCCCGAATTCTTGAGATCTTCAGGAAGATAAGCTTTGCTGAGGGTGATAGGCCTTCAAAGATTGAACTCCAGCAATAGATGATTTCAGCAATAGCTGAAATGTTGAATGTCTGGAGTCTGGAAATATGTTGGCCTTGAACACTTTGAAAACTAAAGAGATCTGAAGATTTTTGAAAGCTTGATCTCCTTGGATGTGTGTTCTTGAGAAATCTTTGTGACAGAAGATTTTTGAATGTGTCTCTATAAAAATGTATTCTCTCTGTATTGTGTGTGTTCTCTTTTTTTGGAGATTCAAAAAATTCTGTCTTTTATTCTCTGGTGCAGAATAGAATAACATTCTCTGTCAAGAATAGCCGTTGACCTGCATTAATTGCATCCTTAATTGCAAAGTCTCTTTAGGAGGAAAGTCCACAGAATTATTCCTTGAAAAATCCCTTGAAACTTGGTCCAGAAATGAATGAAAACGGCTAGGAAATCTCAGAATTAATTGCAGAATAACTCCTAACTGATTTGAATTTGAACTTAGAAACATCCTGGAAGTTATCTGAAATCGTCGAACTGAGCTCTGCTATCGTCGAGCTGAGCTCAGCGATCTGGAACAATACAGCAGCAAAAAGTCGTCGAGCTGAGCTCAAAGATCGTCGAACTGAGCTCAGAGATAAAGATCCAAAGCATAGTCAAAATCGTCGACCTGAGCTCACCGATCGTCGAATGGAGTTCGACGATATAATGATGTTGAGCTCAGCGATCGTCGAATGAAGTTCGACGATCTTGTCGAAGTTGAGCTAGACGATCGTCGATCGGAGTTCGACGAATCGTCGTGCTGAGCTCGACGATCAGACTTAGTCTCCAGACAGAGAATCCTGGTCTTCAGGGCAGCTTCCAAACCTATACTTCTAACCCTTAGACTCAATTCTAATTGACCTATTGAGCTATACAGGAGGTCAAGCAGAGATTCCTAGAGACATAGTGATCCTGACCCAAATTAGTAATAGGGTGTTCCAACAATCTCCCCCTATTTGGGTTAGGATTACTATTTACAGACTTTGGAAAAATTTTAAATAGCAACATACAATCAGCAAAACAGAAAAACAACAGCTAGACAAGCAGAATCACAGAGATATATATATCATCCAGATAGCAATCAGAGATCACAGAAATTGTCACCTTACAATATCATTTCTTCTCTTTGCCTTTAACAAGTTTAATTTCTCTGTTTGGATTGAGGGCTTCCTTGTTTGATCTGGTATCATCTGCTGCACCCAAATAAGTTTGCTTTTTAGGCCTGGGAACCACAGCTTCAGGATGTAATTCCATGTATCTGTCAGCATCAAAGAATTTACTTGAAGCATATCTCTCTAGTTATTTTTGTCTCTGTTCAGACATAGTAGAAATGTTGGAAGAGTCTAATACTTGTTCTCTGGCCTTTTTAATTTGGTCCAGTGCAGCTAATTCCTTTAACCTTGCAGTCCAAGCAGCTGGATTATTTTCAGGATCCTCAAAAGGTACAGGTGGTTCATACCTGTTGGAAGGATTATCTTGAGGAGGCCTGTCAGACACAGTCTCTTTCAGCTTGTAAGGGAAAGGACCAGAAGTTGTATCAGAAGAACTATGTCCTCCCCTAGAATATGGGTGCTGCCTGGAGTACCCTTTGGAATATACTTGAATATCTCTTTGAGTTCCTCTATATCCTCCTCTCCTAGAATGTGAACCCCTGGATTGGTTTTCCCTGTGGTAAGATCTGGCATGAGGTTGATAGGGAGCCTGACTTCTGGCTGGGGGTTGACTTGCAGAGCTTCCACCTGCACCTGCATCAGGAGGAGGTGGTGGAGGAGGATGAGAGTGCTGGAATTGGGATGAACCCTTCTCATATTTTCTCTTTTTCTTCATTGCTTTCAGCTGATTTTTAGAGTATTGCATCTAGTGTTCAGTGATTGGGCAGTTATGCAGAATGTAATATGGGATATCATTGTTATCTTTAACTTTAGCAGGAGGTACCCTTTTCATTGCTTTGCTCCTTGCCTTCCTTTTCCTGGCAATGGTAGTAGAAGAGTCATCAGAGTCTGTTTTAAATTCATTAGATTCAGAACTCTGGTCATCATAGAGAGCATCTATTTTCTTCATCAAGTCCTTTTTAAGCTGAACAGAGGCAGATGAGGCAGAAGTTGAAACAGCAGCAGCAGGTGTTGAGATGGTAACAGCAGGGACAGCAGCAGATGCAGAAGGTGAAGCAGAAACAACAACAGCAGCAGTAGGCTCTGGACAGGTGACAACAGCAGCAACTTCACTAGCAACAGCAGAAACAGCAGATTCACTAACAACAACAGAAACAGAAGGAACATCATCAAAGACTGCAGAAGGCTCAAATTCAGTGGCCTCTGTCATAAGAATGTCCTTGGAGATTGGTTCATCAGAAGTGGCAGAAACTTCAGCAGTAGTATCAATATTCTCAGAAGCAACATCAATCCTTTCTTCAGAAGAAGCAGCAGCAGCAATGACTGAATTTATAAAGGAGGTGATCATGTTAGGGTCACAGCAAGAAAAAGGCACAAGTTCCTTGGATAAATCTTCTGGAGCCTGGACAGCATGGACCTCTGGCAGACAGCTAAAGTAAGCAGAATCAAAAACTGATAGCAAAGACCTGAGGTCTATTGCAAGAACTGCAGTTTAAATCTGACTTTCTGGAGGCACAGCAACATCAACAAGAGGAGGAGCAGTAGAAGAAGCAGAACTAATAGCAGCAGCTGACAGAGAGCTTACAGAAATAGCAACAGCAGCAGCATGAAGATTCACTTCATATGGCATCTCCCCCTGCCTAGATGCAGACATGTCTGGATCAAGTCACACTGTTGTAGGTGCTGCCTGAGGAAAGAGGGAAGAGAGCCTGGCAGAAAGGGCTGCCACTGACAGGTGTAGAGGAGCCAAGGAGGTCTCCAACAATAGAGAGAGCCTGGGGGCAAGCAGCTCATACAGCCTGTCAGCAAGGGCTGAGAGGTCTACTTGCTCAAGAGCTGGAGCAGAGGTAGAAGGTATGGAAGCAGCTGAAGGTTCTGGAAGTGGAGAGCTGGAGAATTGTGGAAGGGATGGCTGAGGTGTTGGTAGGGTGGATATGGAGGATAGGGGAATGGAGATGGATGGGGTGAATGTTGGTTGATCAATGATTTGGTGTAGGAGGTCTTGAAATGAAGTGGAGGAGGAAGGTAACTCAGGAGGAGATGATGGGGAATCATCCATAAAGGAATCATCAAGTAGGGTGAAGGATGGATGAGAGGGTGAAGAGGTGACATCTGGTGGAGGATAGGAGAATAGTGGGCGGAATTGGTCTGCTGGTGAAGGTAGAGTGGGTTCTGGAGAAGGTGTTGATGTTGGAGATGGGCTGGATATGATGATGTTGGAGGGAGCTGGAATGGTGGATGGTATGGGAAGGGATGGAATTGGAGGAGGAGGAGGAGAGGCAACAGCAGCAGCCAGGTCATCTGCAGGGGCAGAGACCTGTGGAGGAGTGACTCTTTGAGTCCTTGTGCCTGAAGGAGCACTGGAGGAGGGCCTGCTAGCCTTGCTTATTTGTCTGTCCCACTTTTCAAAGAGGGCACAAGACAATCTCTTGGAGGCATTGATATGAACTCCAGAAGAGACCAGCAAGGCAGGGCACCTGTGCTGCAGAAATACTTCAATAATTCTCCCAAAATTAACAAAACTTTTATTGATTTTCTTTTTGATGAGGTCAAAGAAAACCTCTCCCCAATTCAGATTCTTCTTGTCCACAAGAGCTCCCATGAGGCAGAGCTGATATCTTGATATTGTATCATGGGCAGAGTGCTTTGCCAGTAGCACTTTCCCAACCATATCTGTCATGAACCTGTATTCAACAGACAGGTTCCTTTTGAATAGCTTGCTAGGGATTCCCTCTGGATGACCCATCCTGGCAAGCAGTTCAGAATATTCCTCTCCAGATAACTCAGCAGAATCTTCTCCATTCCTCAACTCAAAAATTTCTGATAGAATGGTTGGGGTCAAGGGTACCTGATTTCCAGAAATGGACCCAACAATAGTGTTGTTATCTTGATTATGGGCAGTATAAACTCACTCCTTTATCTCATCAGAAGCCATCTTGATCCTGGTGGTCATTATGGCAGTCAGATTCTGGTCCTTGAACAAACCCAGTATATCTTGAAAAATCTGGTCAGTCGTGCTGAAGGATTCTATATCAATGTCAAAACCAGCATCAAACTTCATTACAGCAAGAACAGCAATTGACACAGCCATGTGTACCTGCAAAAATTCAACAAACAAAACGACCAAGTGTAGAACTGTTTGGAGGGAAAGAAAATTCTTGCAGAGAAATTTAAAGCGCAAATGAGAACGACGGCGAAAAAAGAGTTTTATATTAGGGTTCGACGCAGAATTGGAAAGATCGTTGAACTCAGTTCGACAATCGAGGCTACTAAAGGAATCTGAAGAGTCTTCAACATCGTCGATCTCCGTTCGACGATATTGGAGAGCGTCGATCTCCGTTCGACGATCGTTCAGAGAACATGATCGTCGAGCGCCGTTCGACGATCGTTGACCGGAAGAGATAGTTCATACTATCTGGGAAACGCTGAACTCAGTTCGACGATTTCGGAAATCGTCGAACTCCATTCGACGATCTTGAGGCAAATCGTCGAGCGCAGTTCAGAGATCAGAAAAATTCTAGACACTAAGAAAAAATCAGAATGTTGGCCTAGTCTTGGTCAATTTTTAAGCTTTCAAAATCTTGGATATTATTTAAGACTTCCTCCATCTAACATTCCTAACTGATTTAGGAAGAAGGTGTGTTTCTTTTCATCCAAGGGCTTGGTGAAAATATCTCCCCTTTGTAAATCAGTTGGGATATAATGTAGTTCAATTTTATTCTTCTCAACATTATCCCTTAAGAAATGATGCCTAATCTCTATGTGTTTTGTCCTACTTTGGAGGACTGGATTTTGAGCTATGGAAATAGCACTTGTATTGTCACAAAAGATTTTAGACTTCTCTAAGTTGTAGCAATAGTCTAGGAGTTGGTTTTGAATCCACAAGATTTGTGAACAACAACTGCCTGCAGCCATATATTCAGCTTCAGCAGTTGAAGTTGACACAGATGTTTGTTTCTTACAAAACCAAGAGACAAGTCTGTCACCAAGGAACTGACAAGTTCCACTGGTGCTTTTCCTGTCAATTTTGCATCCAACATAATCAGCATCAGAGAATCCAGTTAACTCAAATGCTGAATCTTTTGGATACCAGAGACCTAGATTTGGACAGCTTTTAACATACCTGAGAATCCTCTTTACTAATGTTATGTGTGACTCTCTAGGGCTTACTTGGAACCTAGCACATATACATGTAGCAAACATTATATCTGGTCTACTAGCTATAAGATACAGTAAAGAGTCAATCATTGCTCTATATGTTGTCTGATCAACAGGTTTCCCATGTTCATCAGCATCCAATACAGCATTGGTAGGCATGGGTGTTTTCATACAAGATGCATCAGACATACCAAATTTCTTAACCAGTTCATTTGCATATTTGGTTTGAGAAATAAAGATGCCTTCAGCATGTTGCTTGACTTGCAATCCTAGGAAGAAGGATAGCTCACCCATGCTACTCATCTCAAATTTAGAATGCATCAGGTTAGAAACCTTCTGCACAATTTGGAATCAGTAGAACCAAAAATGATATCGTCTACATAAATTTGTACTAGTAGGGTATGGGACTTATGAGTTCTAATGAAAAGAGTTTGGTCTACTCTACCCCTTATAAAACCATTTTCCAGGAGAAAGCATGCTAGGGTCTCATACCATGCTCTAGGAGCTTGCTTGAGACCATATAATGCTTTGTTCAGTCTAAAAACATAATTAGGAAAAGTTGGAGAGATAAAACCTGGAGGTTGTCTGACATAAACTTTCTCTTTGATGTCTCCATTTAAGAAAGCACTTTTGACATCCATCTGATATACTTTGAAGCTTTTGTGAGCTGCATAAGCTAGAAATATTCTGATGGCTTCCAATCTTGCAACAGGTGCAAAGGTCTGGTCGTAGTCGATTCCTTCTTCTTGAGAGTATCCCTGAGCAACTAGCCTTGTCTTGTTTCTTATAATTACTCCTTGATCATCCAATTTGTTTCTGAATACCCATTTTTTTCCAACAATGGAATGATCCTTAGGCTTTGGCACTAGTTCTCATACTTTGTTCCTCTCAAATTGATGCAACTCTTCTTGCATTGCAATGATCCAGTGCGGATCTTGCTCTGCATCTTGAATGGACTGAGGTTCAATTTGAGATAGGAAGCAGGTGTGCAATAGGTTTTGGTTGACCTGATTTCTGGTTTGCACACCAGCTGAGATTTCTCCAATTATTTGGGAAATTGGATGGTCTCTTGATGTTATTAAATCAACATGGGGTGTTGATTGTTCACCAACCTGTGTTGTTGTTTCCTCTTGTGGTACAACAACTGGCTCTTCAAGTTGTTCTTCATTATGTTGAGCATTCCCTTCATCTTCACTGCTTTCATCCTCTTGAGTAACCTGTAACTTGTTCAAGTCTTCAACTAGAGAATGTTCCTGCAAAGGTTCTATGGTAGAAGAATTCTTCTCCTTGAAAGACATGTTAGTTTCATCAAAAGAAATGTGAACAAATTCCTCAATTTTCAAAGATGATTTGTTATAGACCCTATAAGCCTTGCTGATCATGAAGTATCCCAGAAACACTCCTTCATCAGCTTTGGCTTGAAATTTTGCTAAATATTTCTTGTCATTATTGTGAATGTAGCAAATACAACCAAAGACTCTGAAATAGTCAACTTTAGGTTTCTTCCCTTTGAGTAATTCATAAGGAGTCTTTCCCTTTAGTTTATGTATCAGACTTCTGTTCAGCACATAGTTGGAGGTGTTCACTGCCTCTGCCCAAAAGGATAGAGGTAGATGAGCATCTGACAACAATATAGTGGCAGATTCAATAAGAGTTCTATTTTTCCTTTCAGCTACCCCATTTTGTTGAGGAGTTCTAGGAGTTGAGAAAGTATGCCTGATCCCTTCACTCTGACAGAACTCTTGCATAAGAATAGAATCAAACTCTGTCCCATGATCACTTCTGATCAGGGCAATGTGAGTATTGAACTCAATCTGTATACATTTGAGAAACTCTGTCAGACACTTAAAGTTATCAGACTTCTTCCTTAGAAAGAACACCCAAGTGAATCTAGAGAAGTCATCTACAACTACTAAAGTGTAGGATTTCCCTCCTAGGCTTTGTACTGTGATATGTCCAAAAAGATCCATGTGTAACAGATACAATATCCTAGGTGAATCACTCTTATTAAGTGACTTAAAGTTGTTTTTAGTTTGCTTGCCTAATTGACAAGCCCTGCAGAGTCCTTCCTTCTTGTAGGGGCCAGAAGGTAGTCCTCTAACAAGGTTGTCCTTGGATAGCCTAGCAATAGTTCTAAGGTTTAGGTGTCCTAATCTCTTATGCCATAAAATATTGGGTCTACAGACAGAATTAAACAAGCAGATATCTACATCAGTTGAAAGAAAATCTACTAGATAGATGTTACCTTTCCTTTTACCTGTCAACACAGTTGTGTTGTCCTCTGACTTGATTTTGCATAAGGCTTTGCTGAAGGTCACCTAGTAGCCTTCATCACACAGCTGACTGATGCTAATTAAGTTGTGCTTCAGCCCTTCCACATAAGCTACCTTCTTGAAAGTTACTGAACCTATCTGGACTGCACCATATCCTTTAGTCTGTCCAAAGTTTGAATCACCAAAGATAACTTTGGGTCCAAGCTTGGCTCTAAAGGAAGTGAGGTTGTCCTTGTTCCCTGTCATGTGCTTAGAGCACCCACTATCCAAATATCATTGCTGGTTAGATGTTGGATAGGTCTTCACCTGCACATAAGACAATTCATTTGTTTTTGACCCAGTTTACCTTGGGCCTAGGTTGATAACCTTTAAATTATGGAATGAAAGACATCCCTGGTTGACTCTTATATCCTTTAGGATGATATCTCCTTAGAGGTAAAATCCATTCAGTATAAGGGTGAAAGATTTGGGATGAAGGACCCTTAGGATTGAATTTTGATTTGCCTTTGAAAAATTTTTCAGAGCTCTGACCTCTATTCGACGATCTTGGAGCTGCGTTCGACGATCTTGGGTCAGATCATCGAGCTCCATTCGACGGTCGACTATGGCTGAGGTCAGGTATTTGAGATCGTCGACCTGCGTTCGACGACTTTGGCTGAGATCGTCGATCTGCGTTCGACGATTTTGCCTGAGATCGTCGAGCTGCGTTCGGCGATCGTCGATCTTCATTCGGAGATCGTCGATCTTCGTTCGACGATATCTGCTGGGACTTAACTTTCTGAGGCAGATCAGAATTTTTCCTAGCAACCTCTACAACTCTCGTTCCTTTGTCAGAAATGAATTTCATGGGAGTTGTTAGGACTATAGGTTGGCTGGATGAAGCACCCAAGCCCAGTGTACTGTTAAATCTAGAGTTCACTGTGCTTGTGATTTCCATCAGCTTGATGCTTCTCCCATTAAGGGATTCTTCAAGCTTCTTGGCCTCAGAGAGCTCACTTTTCAGTGAAGCTATCTGTTCCCTACAGCACTCCAACTCATGAGAGAGTTTGAGGTTTTCTGACTTTAAAGTATTGTGTTCAGATAATTGATTTCTGAGAGAGATAATCTCTTTCTCAGACTTTAGCAGGTCTAGACACAGTGCTTTAAATTCAGATTTAAAATCTTCTGAACTAAAATCAAAAGAACCAATTACCTGATCTTCTTCAGGTTGAGTCTCTAAGTCTGACTCTAACTCCTCTTCCTCTGAATTGTGTTGTGAGGCATTGATTGTCATCATGCAGAACTCCTTTTCTTCTGCATCATCCTCATCATCACTGGAGCTGGATGAGGCTTCTGACTCTTCTTCTGTCTCACTCCAGGATTCAGCAACAAACCCTTTTCTTGTATGCTTGTTTTTGCTTGAAGAAGGTTTGTCATTGTCATTCCTTTTGGAGTCTTTCTCCCTTATTCTTTCTTTCATGTCCCTTCTGTCCTTGTTCTTGTTCTCTGGACAGTCAGGAACTATGTGCCCTGGTTTCCTGCAACCAAAGCAAATAATGTCTTCATTATTACTAATGGACTTGTCATACCTTGGCTTATCCTGCTCCTTGTATGATCTTCTTCTGAAGTCCTTTCTGGCAATCTTGTAGAATCTTTTGGCCAGCAGACTGAGTAGTTCATCATTACCTTTGGCTTTATCTTCAGGCAGATCCTCAGTTGCCTTGAATGTTATAGTATTCTCTTTTCTTGTGGCTGGTGAGGCAGCCTTTTGTTCTTCCTCTCTATTTTTGATGAGTAGCTCATAAAATTTGAGCTTACCCAATAGAGCTTCAGTGGTGATTTCATTCAGACTTCTGGCATCCTTAATTGGCCAGATTCTTGAATCCCAAGTGCTGGGGAAGCACATTAGGATCTTGTCATTTAGTTTAGTTAGAGAGATCTCTTTGTCCAATGTCCTGAGTTCACTGACAATTAGACTTAATCTGTTGTACATATCTCCCACTGACTCAGTCTCTCCCTTCTTGAAATTCTCATATTGAGAGATGAGATGGGATCTTCTGTCCTTTCTCTCATCAGCTGAGCATGAGACTATTTCTGAGAGTTTGTCCCAAATTTCCTTGGCTGAATTACATTCAGCTACCTTTTGAAATATGTCATCAGACATTGTCTGGGCTAGGATGTTCATATCCTTAGCATCAGCTACCTTCCATTTCTTGATATCAACATCTGTTCCTGATGGAGGTGGAACAGCATTTGTACTTGTGTTCTCTGGAGGTCTTGGACATACTGTCAAAACAGAATTAAAGATATCTTCGTCAATAGAATTCATGTAAAGTCTGATCCTTGCTTTCCAAAGTGCAAACTTGGATATATTGCACACTGGAGGTCTGGTGCTAGCATAATCTTTGTTTTGTGCCATGATTTGTGAAAACAAAATCTAATAATAAAATACCAAAGAAAAATAGATCTAGTTTGGGATCTTTGGGTTCAGGTGTTAGCATGTACAACCAATCAGGTATGGTATGTTTAACCAACCTGACTCTGATACCAATTGAAAGAGCAACTAGATCTGATATACTTTAGAGGGGGGGTGAATAGAGTATATGGTGCTTTAAAAACTTTTACAACTATTGTTGTAATATGTGTAAGCAGGGAAGCAATAATAAATCTAATCACAGCACTAAGTTAAACAAACACTAAGCACAGAAAAATCAAGGCCAGAAACAAAAATGAAAGCAAGCAAAACCAGAAGACACAAGGAAATATAGTGGTTCCCCTAAACTTGGGTACATCCACTCTTCTACCACCCTAGGTAGGAATCCACTGCAGGATGAGTTGTTCAGGTGTCCTGGGCACCAATGAGCTTTTGATAAGGTGCTCAAAAACCAAAGCAGATTTTTTGATCAGGTGTCTTGCCACCAATGAGCTTTTGACAAGGTGCTCAAAAACCAAGCTCAAACTTTTGAAGGGAGTTTGAGAAACCCTTTACAGAGTGAGGGTGAGAGAGTGATGGCAGTCTTCTCTTTCTCAAACAACTGAGAGGACAATGTGGATTGATGTCAAAGCTCCCCCTGAATCTTTGAGATCTTCAGGAAGATAAGCTTTGCTGAGGGTGATAGGCCTTCAAAGATTGAACTCCAGCAATAAATGATTTCAGCAATAGCTGAAATGTTAAATGTCTGGAGTCTGGAAATATGTTGGCCTTGAACACTTTGAAAACTAAAGAGATCTGAAGATTTTTGAAAGCTTGATCTCCTTGAATGTGTGTTCTTGAGAAATCTTTGTGACAGAAGATTTTTGAATGTGTCTCTGTAAAAATGTATTCTCTCTGTATTGTGTGTGTTCTCTTTTTTTTTTTAGATTCAAAAAATTCTGTCTTTTATTCTCTGGTGCAGAATAGAATAACATTCTCTGTCAAGAATAGTCGTTGGCCTGCATTAATTGCATCCTTAATTGCAAAGTCTCTTTAGGAAGGAAAGTCCACAGAATTATTCCTTGAAAAATCCCTTGAAACTTGGTCCAGAAATGAATGAAAACGGCTAGGAAATCTCTGAATTAATTGCAGAATAACTCCTAACTGATTTGAATTTGAACTTAGAAACATCCTAGAAGTTATCTGAAATCGTCGAACTGAGCTCTGCTATCGTCGAGCTGAGCTCAGCGATCTGGAACTATACAGCAGCAAAAAGTCGTCGATCTGAGCTCAAAGATCGTCGAACTGAGCTCAGAGATAAAGATCCAAAGCATAGTCAAAATCGTCGACCTGAGCTCACCGATCGTCGAATGGAGTTCGACGATATAATGATGTTGAGCTCAGCGATCGTCGAATGGAGTTCGACGATCTTGTCGAAGTTGAGCTAGACGATCGTCGATCGGAGTTCGACGAATCGTCGTGCTGAGCTCGACGATCAGACTTAGTCTCCAGACAGAGAATCCTGGTGTTCAGGGCAGCTTCCAAACCTAGACTTCTAACCCTTAGACTCAATTCTAATTGACTTATTGAGCTATACAGGAGGCCAAGCAGAGATTCCTAGAGACATAGTGATCCTGACCCAAATTAGTAATAGGGTGTTCCAACACTATGTTTCATGCTAGATATTTTAACTTATAAAAACATTACTACTACTATTTCATACATGTCATCTTTCTAAAACAAATATACTATTTTCTAAGTTAATGTAAAGACTATTTCTATACTTATAATAAATCTAGAGTCTTGCATGTTGCGGGTTACCCTTCGGGGATGCTTATGCTCACGTAGGATGTTAAATCAACATAATCAAAGTATTTCTGAAGCGCATAACAATATTTTTACTCGTGGACTAGTTGATCCACCATGCAAAGGGATACGACCATCTTAACTTAAAAGTGGATTTCTTTCATAATGACTTATGAATTTCATTTAAATAGTAGAGTTTGGAGTCTTGCCTGAGCGTTTTCAGTTATCCCCTGCTGACGTGGCATTATGACGCGCATTTTCCCTTACTCTGATAAATTGTTAAATGCGTAGAAAATAAGGGTTGTGACAGTTGGTATTAGAGGGAGGTTGTTAGACAATTGGTCGAGCAACCGTCTCTAGTTAGTGTTAGTCGTCTAGTTACATTTCCTACACACAACGATGTGTCATCAGTACGTCTTGGCTGAAGCATGAACACTACACTCATAGCATGATAAGAAGTATATGATGCATATTATGTAGTATGGGATGCATAATATGTGTTTGTACATGGATCCACCATAGGTGACAACATGTGACAGTTATGTAGTTTGGGATGCATAATCACCATCACATGGGTGTCCATTAACACGTTTTACTTTTTCGTTACATGCGATATTATGTAGTATGAGATGCATAATATTTCATGTGTACGCCGCTCATAACATGCATTAAGGCCTTTATTAGATTGCATAGCACATCATACATAGCATAACATCACACAGCACACGTGCCAACCTAAAGATTTACATGATCACACATGCACACACATGGTTTTTGGGTCAAAAAGAATAAGAATTCATGCATTCATGGTCTATGCACATGAGTAAATAGGATGATGGTATATCATCCTAAGTTTAGGCATGACATCATTAATACTATCCACAGAGCAAGTTAGCAGCTTAAGCAAGTATTTGTACATGTATTGTCTGAACTAAAATTGGTAGTTCCAGCGGTAAGATAGGTTTTGATTAGTTGTTAATTCTGATATTAGGATGTTGAGACGTCCTATGACTAGGTCGACTCCCCAGTCTGAGGGTGAGTCGTCTGGAGCTCAGAATGAGGTCGTAATAGAAGGATTGAGGCAGAGCAACGAAGCTTTGTCTAGGAAAATGTTGGAGATGCAATCGCAGATCCAAGCCTTGTTGACTGCTGTGTCAGGACAGCCGCTTAGAGTTCAGGACCCTGCTGTGGGTCAGGCTGTTTCTGCTCCTCTGGTGCCCCCAACTATGCTGCCACCGGAGATGAACTTTATTTAACACTTCCAGCGACTGGGACCCCCTACCTATGATGGTAGGGCGGACTTCATGGATTTAGACGACTGGATTGTAGCCATCGAGGAGATGTTCTCTTGCTCTGGAGTTTTTGCCGACCAGAGAGTGACGGTCGTTGTTTATCAGCTCAAGGGACTTGCAAAGAGTTGTTGGCTGAGATAAAAGGAAAACTTGAAGGATGGATGTTCATGGGAAGCCTTCAAGGAGCTGTTGTCGAGGAAGTTTCCACCATCGGTCGAGCAGGACAGCTTGATGAATGACTTTCTACACTTAAAGCAAAGGCAACTCACTGTGAGTGAGTATGAAGTGGAGTTTAGTAAGCTGAGTCGTTTTGCCCCGGACATGGTGTCTCTAGAGTCAAATCGAGTTAAATGATTTTTGGGTGGTCTTAGGAATGACATCTAGCAGCTAGATAGTGTTTATGGGTCTGAAAGCTATGCTGAAATTGTGGAGGATGCTCTGACGGTCAAGGTGATTGACAATGCCAAGAATAGAGGCCAGCAAATGAGAAAAGATAAGAGAAAGTGTGACGAGGGCAGGAGTCTTCGGGATTCCAATTTTGCTTCGAGGAAGAAAAGCTAAGAGGTATACAGTTTCGTGGCCGACCAGGCCATCCATTTGAGAAGTGTTTCAAGAGAATAGGAGTACAGAAGCAGGAGCGGGTTCATGCGATTCAGAGTGCTCCTAAAGGGGATTTAGTCTGTTCTGCGTGTAAGAAGAGGGGGCACGACGCTGCCCATTGTTGGGGAAAGAAAAGAGTATGCTTTCAGTGCGGACAAGAAGGACATTTCAAGTCACAGTGTCTGCAGGCTCAGCCCCCGTTGCAACCAGTTCCACTTCAGGCTTTGCCACCGCTGCAGAAGTTGGACAAGGGAAAGGGCAAGCTAAACGTGATTTCGTTGGAGGAAGCTCAGACGTCTACTCAAGTGATATCAGGTTAGATCATTCCCTAGTTTTAGCTTTTAGTATGTAGTTACAGTTTCGAATTTCATTTCCTTAGTAGCGTACGCAAATTTTTATAGGAAAGTTGAAGGTAAAGAACCGATGGGCACGTGTTTTGTTCGATTCCGGTGCTACCCACTCGTTTGTGGCTAGGGTTTTCGTATAGCATCATCGTTTGACTCTCGATCAAGTTGGTGATGAGTTTAGTGTCAAGTTTCCTTCTGGTGATTCTGTGGTATCGGACTAAGGTATTCAGAGTTGTCTGATTCTGTTAGGCGATTTTCTAGCGGTTGTGATTTGAAGGTGATAGACCTGGAAGATTTTGATGTGATCTTGGGCATGGACCGGTTGTCCAGATATGATGTTGTTATCTGGTGCAAGGTTAAGCGCTTGGACTTCATGATGGATAACGGTCAACCCAGGAGTGTTTATGGCTATCCGCGCCAAAGTTCTCCGATTATTTCTACGGTACGTGCCCGGAAGCTTTTAGATTTCGGCTGTTTTGCTTGTTTGGTTTCAATTTTGGAAAAAAAGGTTGTTTTGCCACGTTTAGAGGAGATCCACGTGGTGCGTGAGTGTTAAATTTTCTCAACGTGGTCAACAAGATAGCCCAAACGCCAAATTAATATCTTCGGAACTACCCAGTTCGCACGTTGAACCAGCGGAAACCAAGAACTAGAGATACAAAGGTAAATCCCAACAAACAATGGAAGCACAAGCAGTTCTATTATTCATTCACTTCTTTACAATGCGAGGCATACATAGCGAGAAATGATTTCGCTAGTATAACAGCTGAAAAACAGAAGCACCAAAAAACAAGCCGGGCGGACAGCACCCGAGTCCGCCGAGACCGCGAGGTCGCCGAGGTCGCCGAAGCCGCCCAAATTATGCTGCAATCCGCCGAATACCACGGAGTCCGCCGAAGCCGCGAGGCCGCGCGGACACACCGTTATTCGCCTCCTGCTGAACCCGAACTGAGGAACACCCCTACCCGCCTGAAGCCGGCGGACAGGTTATTGAAGCTGGCAAAGTTGAAACAGAACTGACAAGCCGCAGAGCGACCTCCTGCTGAGTCCGCAGAGACCGCACACTTCCAAGCACTGACCGAAGTCACAGCCAAACTCCTGGCTCCTTGAAGTTATCCGCGCGACCTGCACACAACAAACCGTCAGCCTGAAACAATCCGCGCGGACTGACAAACACAGACCGCAGCACTTCGCTCAACCCAATTTACTGTTCACTCACGTTACTTAGGTTACTGTAGATGTGCCAGGGGGGTCCTATTTATAGGCCAGGTGAGGAGTGTGGTCACCGCCCAAGAGATAGCGACACCGCCCCAGTCCGCGCGAATACAAACGACCGTCCGCTCAGTCCGCGTGGACTTAGCCGGTCACCAAGGAAAACCGTCAGGAGCAAGGCAACCATTGACGAACCCTCTCCAGTCCGCCTAAGCTAAGCGGACAAGGCATCAGCCCGCAAAGCTCCAACCGCTTCAGGATAGCAACCCCCTTCAATGGCTGTCCGCACCAACCCGAGGCAGTCCGGAAGACTCACACCTCAATCCGCCACAAGTCCACGACCAAAGGCAGCTAAAAACCAGACCGCCCGGTCACAGCGGACTTGGCGGAAACGGCGGACACCATGAACTTGGCACAAGGTGTGAGCAAGCCCAAAACCATCAAGGAATAATGCGAGTATGGCGGACACAAGTTCTCGTCCGCCAAACACCCTAGCACAGACCGCCACCAGTCCGCGAGCACCTCGCACTTGTCCAACGCAGTAGCTTCCTCCCGGACTCCAAACACCAGTCCGCCAACCGGTCTCCACAGCAAGACCTGCTGTAACACCAGAGCTCGACAAGGCCTCAGCCAAGCTCTAGGCTCAGTCCGCAACAGCCAAAACCGCGGACACGCCAGTCCGCAAGCCTCCCGCGAACTCGAGCCAACCCGCCTAACAGCACAAGCTTGCACCCGCGGCCACTGAGCAAAGCACCAGTCCGCAAGCCTCTCTATCCGCAGATACCAGGCCGCACCAAACCGCGGACTCCATGCAACAACCCGCTCAGAACACAGCCGGCTTCCACCAGACTTTCCACCAGGCCGCAAACCTCAGTCCGCCCAGTCCGCCCAGTTCGCCAAAGCTGTCCGCCACAGGCCGCCCGGCCTGTCCCGTCACCCACTTCCACTTCACTAATTTCAACACTCCCCCTTGAAGTGAGAAGTGGTGACCAAGCCCAGCAAGCTGCGCAAGCGTTCAAAAGGCCCTTTCGACAGTGGCTTCGTGAAGATGTCAGCAAGATTATCTTCACTCCGAACATGCCCGACCAGCAGAGACCCCTCCAACACCTTCTCCCTGATGAAGTGGTGATCAATCTCTATATGCTTGGTCCTAGCGTGACACACTGGATTGTTTACCAGTTTGAGAGCACTCTCATTGTCACCCCGGAGTAAAGTAGGCCCTTGCACTTCTTCATGAACATCCTCTATAAGCCTCCTCAACCAAACGGCTTCCCGAGCAGCCAAGGCCGAAGCCTTATACTCCGCCTCCGTGGTTGAAACCGACACCGAGTCCTGCTTCTTGCTACACCACGAGATGCTAGCTGAACCGCAAGTGAACACATAACCTGAAGTAGACCTTCGATCATCCGAATCACCGCCATAGTCAGCATCCGTGTACCCGAGCAATGCAACCTCCGCGTCTCTTCTATAGAAGAGTCCCATGTCAGAAGAAGCCTTGACATACTTCAGAATTCCCTTCGCCGCCACTAGATGAGATTGCCTTGGTTCAGCCATATACCGACTTACTCGGCCAACAGCATAAGCGATATCCGGCCTTGTAATCGTCAGGTAAATCAAGCTCCCAACAAGAGCCCTGAACACCAAGGGATCATGAATAATCCTTCCCTCATCTCGTCGAAGCTTCAGCCCAGATTCCAGTGGAGTAGAGCACTTCTTCCCTTCGCCCATGTCAAACTGCTTCACAATGCGATCAGCATACCCTTTCTGGCTAATGAGAACCCCGCACTCCTTCCTCTCCACTTCAAGACCAAGAAAGTGATGCAACTCTCCCAAGTCCTTCATCTCGAAGCGTATAGCAAGCTCTGCCCTGAGCCTTGCTACTTCCTCCTCCGAGTTCCCTGTGATGATCATATCATCCACATACAGCAGGACCAAGACTCTTAGCTCTCCCTTCTTCTTGACGAACAAGCTTGAATCCGAGTTGGAAGCCAGGTATCCACAGAATTGCAAGTACTCTGCAATCTTCCCATACCACGCTCGAGGAGCTTGCTTCAACCCATAGAGAGCCTTCCTGAGTTTGCAGACATAGTCCGGATGCTTCTCAGAGACAAAACCAAGCGGCTGATCCATGAAGATGTCCTTGTCAATCTCTCCGTAAAGAAAGGCATTCTTCACATCGAGTTGCCACAATCTCCATCCCTTGCTAGCGGCCAAGGCGATCACCACTCTAACAGAAGTCATCTTCGCAACTGGACTGAATGTCTCCTCATAGTCTTCTCCATACTGCTGTGAGAATCCTCTAGCGACCAGGCGAGCCTTGAACCGATCAATGCTCCCATCAGCCTTCTTCTTCAACTTATACACCCACTTGCAAGTAACCGGAGCAACGCCATCAACCTTGGGCACAAGGTCCCAGATTTCATTCTTCTTCAGAGCATCAATCTCTTCCTTCATGGCATCATCCCACTCCTTTACTCTAGTGGCCTCGTTGAAGTTTGCAGGCTCTCGCTCATCCAGAGGACCTGCAAAGAAGCAGGAGACAAAACTCACTGCATTCCCATCACAATACCGAGCCGGTGGCTTAACCACCCTCTTCGATCTCCGAAGACACGGCTCCTTGTTCACGGCTTCCGTTGCTTCTTCGGGCTCCACTCCTACCTGGGGCAAGCATTGAGCAGTGCTCCCCCTGCTTCCTGAGCCAGAAGGCTCAGCCTCGGAGTTCGAAGCAACAGGAGCTGCTGGTGAAACAGCAAGCTCCTCTTCCAAGCCTTTAGCAGCCTCCACCGGTGCTTCATCAACCTTGCTACTTCCGGTTAGCTCCACCGAGCCACCTCCATATGACGTCAGCTCGTCGAATACAACGTCTCTTGACACCACGAACTTCTTTGTCACAGGGTCCATGCACTTCCATCCCTTCTTCCGCTCATCATAGCCAACAAAGACAAGTTTCCTTGCCTTCGCATCCAGCTTTGTCCGTGAAGCATCCGGGACATGCACGTAGCAAGTTGAACCGAACACCCTAAGGTGTTCAACACTCGGCTTCTCCTTCAGCAACAGCTCAATAGGAGTCTTCATGTTGATAGGGCTGAGTGGCATCCGGTTGATAACATAAGCAGCATAAGACATTCCCTCCGCCCAAAAGGACCTTGGGATATCTTTTGCATGCAGCCAGCATTTGCAGGTTTCCGTCAAATGACGGATCTTCCGCTCCGCTACCCCATTTTGTTGTGGAGTGTGAGCACAAGTAATCTCCTGTTGGATCCCGTGCTTCCTGCAGAAGTTAGAAAACTCGGAAGAGACAAACTCCCCCCCCCCCCCCCCCCCGTTATCAGTTCTAAACTTCTTAATCCGCAAGTCAAGCCGGCCTTCTACCAACTCCTTGAACTCCACGAACAAACGGAAGGCTTCCGACTTCTCCTTTAAGAAGTACACCCAAGTATACCTTGAGTAGTCATCAACCAAGACAAGCATGTATTTGCTTCCACCAAGGCTGGCAGTAACCGTTGGTCCCATCAGGTCGCCATGAATACACTCCAGTGGTTTCTTGCTCCTTGTTTGTGATTTATCAAACGGAAGACGATGTGCCTTACCGTATTGACAGCCCGCACAAACATGCCCATCACCAAAGGAGGACAACATCGGCAACCCCCTCATCAAGCTTCTACTCGCCATTGCCTTTAGCTTGTCCATGCCAACATGCCCAAGCCTCTTATGCCAGATAGCTGCACTATCATTGGCCCTCATTCTATCAACATAAGCACTGGTGGAAAAAACATACAAGCTCTTCACCCTTCTCCCAACATGAGAAACATCAGCCTTCACCGCTGATACGTTGCGAAGGAACCTCACGTCTGTTGGCCCAAACAGAACGTGATACCCAGCGTCCACCGCATTGGTCACCGAGAAGAGGTTTTTCTTCATGCCCGGTACGTGATACACACTCCTTAACGTAAGTGGCCCCTGATCACTACCCAATGACACGACCCCCTCTTTATCTACTGCATAAACAGTATTATCAGCAGTGATAATAGCTTCATTACCTGAGTAAGCCTGCATGGAGGTGAACATTGATTTGTCTCTGGTGAGGTGATGACCACACCCGGAGTCCACGATCCACTCGCCGTTGAAGTCCTCAGCAGACAAGGCCCGGACACAAGTGCCCGTCAAGAAAGCTCCGCCCCATTCTGCTTCTTCACTTCTCGAACAAGCTTCCTCCTTTCCCGCAGCATGCCCAGGCTGCAGTTTGACCTTGCAGTCCCGCTTGAAGTGCCCACGCTGATGACACCGGTAGCACTTCAGATTCTTCTTCCAGTCCTTAGGAGCATTGCTCCTCTCCGGCGGATATGAAGTTGAAGTCTCCTTCTCACCAGCGGTCTGCACCTTCTTCTTCTTCCCTTCCCATCCTTTCTTCTTGCCTGAGAAGAGAGCTTCGCTGCCTTCCTGATTCAGGTTCACTCCAGCCATCTGCCTTGCTAAGCTCTCCTGCGAGACAAGCAGACTCTCCAGCTCCAGCAATGACGGCTGAGTAGCCCACCCTTGAACAGATGTGACAAAGGCCACATACTCCTTCCGCAAGCCGCGGATAATGTGCCTTTTCATCTTTGCCTCAGAGATAGGCTCATCAGGATCCAGTGCCGACAGCTCAGCACACAAGCTCTTCATCTTTAAGAAGTATTTGGAGATGGAAAGGTCTCCCTGAGTTGCCCTGGCCAACTCATTCTCCAGGAACTGCAGCCGCGCCACATTCTTACTATTGAACAACTCATCAATGGTTGTCCAAATATCAGCAGCCGACTCACACCCAACGATGTGATCAAACAGCTCCGGAGACACGGCTCTCTTCAGAATGAACTCCGCCTTAGAATTTGTTCTTCTCCAGAGCCTCACCTGCTCAGCAGTACCGAAAGCAGCAGTGACTTCCTGCCTGTCGTCTCCACCAACGACATCCCACAGCTCCTCGCCAAGAAGATAACTCTTCATGCACGACTTCCACTTCTTGAAGTTAGTCGGCGTTAAGAGTTCAATGCCCAGACCTCTTGCTAAGTTCCCTTCCATTGCAACACCTGTTGGCAATCTTTCAGCAGCTCCGAGCAACAACATAAGTTGATCACCACTCAATCACAGAGTAACAACACTGGCTGACTTCCGCTCACGCAACTGAACCTCAGCAACCTCAGAAACCTCCCTCTGATACCATGTTAAATTTTCTCAACGTGGTCAGCAAGATAGCCCAAACGCCAAATTAATATCTTCGGAACTACCCAGTTCGCACGTTGAACCAGCGGAAACCAAGGACTAGAGATACAAAGGTAAATCCCAACAAACAATGGAAGCACAAGCAGGTCTATTATTCATTCACTTCTTTACAATGCGAGGCATACATAGCGAGACATGATTTTGCTAGTATAACAGCTGAAAAACAGAAGCACCAAAAAACAAGCCGGGCGGACAGCACCCGAGCCCGCCGAGACCGCGAGGTCGCCGAGGTCGCCGAAGCCGCCCAAACTATGCTGCAATCCGCCGAATACCACGGAGTCCGCCGAAGCCGCGAGGCCGCGCGGACACACCGTTATTCGGCTCCTGCTGAACCCGAACTGAGGAACACCCCTACCCGCCTGAAGCCGGCGGACAGGTTATTCAAGCTGGCAAAGTTGAAACAGAACTGACAAGCCGCAGAGCGACCTCCTGCTGAGTCCGCAGAGACCGCACACTTCCAAGCACTGACCGAAGTCACAGCCAAACTCCTGGCTACTTGAAGTTATCCGCGCGACCTGCACAAAACAAACCGTCAGCCTGAAACAATCCGCGCGGACTGACAAACACAGACCGCAGCACTTCGCTCAACCCAATTTACTGTTCACTCACGTTACTTAGGTTACTGTAGATGTGCTAGCGGGGTCCTATTTATAGGCCAGGTGAGGAGTGTGGTCACCGCCCAAGAGATAGCGACACCGCCCCAGTCCGCGCGAATACAAACGACCGTCCGCTCAGTCCGCGTGGACTTAGCCGGTCACCAAGGAAAACCGCCAGGAGCAAGGCAACCATTAACGAACCCTCTCCAGTCCGCCTAAGCTAAGCGGACAAGGCATCAGCCCGCAAAGCTCCAACCGCTTCAGGACAGCAACCCCCTTCAATGGCTGTCCGCACCAACCCGAGGCAGTCCGCAAGACTCACACCTCAATCCGCCACAAGTCCACGACCAAAGGCAGCTAAAAACTAGACCGCCCGGTCACAGCGGACTTGGCGGAAACGGCGGACACCATGAACTTGGCACAAGGTGTGAGCAAGCCCAAAACCATCAAGGAATAATGCGAGTATGGCGGACACAAGTTCCCGTCTGCCAAACACCCTAGCATAGACCGCCACCAGTCCGCGAGCACCTCGCACTTGTCCAACGCAGTATCTTCCTCCCGGACTCCAAACACCAGTCCGCCAACCGGTCTCCACAGCAAGACCTGCTGTAACACTAGAGCTCGACAAGGCCTCAGCCAAGCTCTAGGCTCAGTCCGCAACAGCCAAAACCGCGGACACGCCAGTCCGCAAGCCTCCCGCGAACTCGAGCCAACCCGCCTAACAGCACAAGCTTGCACCCGCGGCCACTGAGCAAAGCACCAGTCCGCAAGCCTCTCTATCCGCAGATACCAGGCCGCACCAAACCGCGGACTCCATGCAACAACCCGCTCAGAACACAGCTGGCTTCCACCAGACTTTCCACCAGGCCGCAAACCTCAGTCCGCCCAGTCCGCCCAGTCCGCCAAAGCTGTCCGCCACAGGCCGCCCGGCCTGTCCCGTCACCCACTTCCACTTCACAAATTTCAACAGTGAGTTTCCTAATGTATTTCCTGATAATCTTCCTGGTCTTCCGCCTACAAGGGACGTGGATTTCGTCATAGATCTGGAGTTGGGTACCCGTCCTATTGCTAAGGCGTCGTACCGTATGGCCCCACTTGAGCTGGAGGAGTTGCGTACCCAGTTGGATGAGTTGCTTCAGAATGGTTTCATTAGACCGAGTTATTCATCGTGGGATGCTCCCGTTTTGTTTGTAAAGAAAAAGGATGGTTCAATAAGGTTGTGCATTTATTATATAGAGTTGAATAAGGTGACCATAAAGAACAGGGATCCCCTCCCGAGAATTGATGATTTGTTTGACCAGTTGCATGATAGTTCTGTGTTTTCGAAGACTGACCTTCGTTCAGGCTACCACCAGTTGAGGATTCGTGAGACGGATATCCCATAGACTGTCTTTCGTTCCCGGCACGGACATTTTGAGTTCTTAGTGATGTCTTTTGGTTTGACTAATGCACCATCTGTCTTTATGTATATGATGAACAGAGTGTTCAAAGATTTTCTAGACCATTTAATGATTAGTTTTATGGATGACATCCTGATATACTCCCGCAGTGTTGAAGAGCATGCCCAACACTTGCATTTAGTTTTGTCTACCTTGAGGGAGCATAAGTTGTATGTCAAGCAAAGTAAGTGCGAGTTTTGGCTTCCTCGGGTTTCTTTTCTGGGTCATGTGGTTAGTTAGGATGGAATTTTTGTAGGCCCAGAGAAGATAACTGTTGTTATGGATTGGAATGTGTCTGCCACTCCCAAAGAGATAAGGTGTTTCATATGGCTGTTTGGCTACTATAGGAGGTTTGTTGAGGGTTTCTCTACATTGTTTGCGTCTTTGACTAAATGGACGCAGAAGAACGCAGCTTTTGCGTGGAGCGATAAGTGTGAGGAAGCTTTTCTGAAATTGAAGAGAAGATTGTGTATGGCTCCGATTTTGGCCTTGCTTACTGAAGGAATAGAGTATGTTGTTTACGTGGACGCATCATAAGTGGGACTTGGTTGCGTGTTGATGCAAGAGGGAAAATGAATAGCGTATGGGTTGAGGTAGCTAAAGATTCATGAAAGGAATTATCCTACGCATGATTTAGAGTTCGCAACTGTGATTTATGCCCTGAAGCTGTGGAGACACCTATTATATGGCACATTGTGTAAGATTTACACGGAACATAAAAGTTTGAAGTATGTGTTCACTCAAAAGAGTTGAATTTGCCCCAGCGGATATGGTTGGAGTATGTTGCAGACTATGATGTTGAGATTCAGTACCATCCGGGAAAAGATAACGTGGTAGCTGATGCCTTGTGTAGAAAGACACCTAAAATCTTTAATCTTTCTGTGGATTCCCTAGTTGAAGAATTTCTATTGATGAATATTTTTGTTGGCAGTTGTGACTCATCGAGCAGTTTGGTTGTAGCAGAACCTTCTTGGGTTACACTTACGAGGCTACATCAGAAGGATGATCTGGAATTGATGCACCTCTATCTTATAACGGAGAAAGGGGAGTTACCCAACTTTTCCATTAATGACATGGGTACTTTGAAGTAATGCGGCAGATTTTGTATCCCTGCTGTCGAGGAAATTCAATTTAAGTTGTGTAGTGAGCCGCACTGTTCAAGTGTTGCCCACCACCCCGATTCTACAAAGATGTATCAAGACCTAAAGCAGATTGTCTGGTGGTTTGGAATAAAGGGTGATATAGCCAAATTCGTATTTGAGTGTTTTACTTGCAAGTGAGTCAAGGACGATCATAGAAGGTCGGGAGACAAGTTGACGTCTTTGGATATTCCAAGTTGGAAATGGGAGAGTATTTCCATGGACTTCATTACTGGATTACCTAGATCTCCCCGAGGGCATGATTCAGTTTGGGTTATTGTTAATAGACTGACGAAGTGTGCCCACTTCGTGTCTTTCAAAATTGACTACTCCATGAAGAAGATAGCAAAGTTGTACCTAGATGAGGTTATTAGGCTACATGGAGTGCATGTTAGTATTATGTCAGATCAAGACTTCAGGTTTACATCTCGCTTTTGGAAAAGCTTTACAGGAAGGGTTGGGTACCGATCTGAGGTACTCCAATGCTTATCATCCGCATACTAATGGTCAAATGGAGAAAGTGAATCAGATCATGGAGGACATGATCAGATGTTATATTTTGGACCACGGAGGAGTGTGGGATGAGCGACTTAGATTGATAGAGTTTGCTTATAACAATAGCTATCAAGAGAGCTTTCAGATGGCCCCATTTGAGGCCTTGTATGGGAGACATTGCAGAACTCCCTTGTTTTGGGCCGAGGTTGGTGAGAGGCCATTGCTGGGTCCTGAAGCGTTATAAGAGATGGATATTTCTGTGAAGCATATCAGAGAAAATCTATGTATAGCTCAGGAGCGTTATGAGAAGAATGCTAATCGTCGAAGAACTAATTTGGAGTTTGCGGTTGGGTACCTGGTTATTCTGAAGGTTTCCCCAATGTCTGGCGTTAAGAGATTTGGAAAGAATCATAAGTTTGACCTGAGGTATGTGGGACCTTTTATGATTGTTGTGCGTATTGATGTATCAGCTTATAGGCTGGATTTACCCGCAAATTTTCCAGGTATGCACGACGTGTTTCACGTGAGACAGTTGCGGTAACGTGTGCTCAGCGACCGGAAGATTCTTGATGTTGTGGCTCCGTTGGAGCCTAATCTTTCCTATATTGAGATGTCTGTATGCATTCTGGATACTCAAGATTGAGTGTTACGGAGAAAAATCATATCAATGATTAAAGTTTTGTGGCGAATCCAAGACATGGAAAGCGCCACTTGTGAGTTAGAGTCAACTATAAGGGAGGCTCATCCACATTTGTTCTCCTAGTTTCTTAGGCTATGTATTTCTCTTCTATAATCTTTGATTATATTCCTTTTATAGTGGAATCTTTTGTGCGTAAAGCTTCGTGACGAAACTTCTTTTTAGGGGGAGTGGCTGTAACGCCCCGTCTTTTCGATGTTTAATTTAATTCTTTTATTGACGTAAATTTGACGTCAGGGTGTTACGTTGACCATTAGTTGGTGGTTACCGTTGTCGGAGCGTGATTTTTGTTCGTTGGTATTCGAGGTCTTGGTTTAGGAGTATTGAATTCGCTAATTTCTCCTTTGTTTTGATATTATCATGGGTGTCGGGGTTCATTTGGAACATGGTGGAACATTTTTGGGAATGGTGATATTTTGACTTCGGGAGATTTTTGCCCGAGTTTGGTATGTCGGATATTAATTCCGACTCCGTCATTAGATTCGTAGCGTCTACATTTAGCTATGGTGCGATTTTCATTGAAATCTGTGTTGGTGCGAATTTTGAGTCATTTGGACGATTAAATAATGGTAAATTAATATTACTATGCTTATATCTATAAGTATAAATAGCCTTGTGATAAAACGGAAAC